>JAVQMG010000116.1:16512500-18912500 GCA_032878915.1 Castanopsis chinensis | reverse complement strand
AATGGCCAATGCTGTGACAAAAAGACAAGAAAAATGTTTATTTTCATGGGTTTTGAAAATACAATCTTAAAAAAAAATTCTTTTTCTTTTTTTCTTTTTCTAAATTTCCATCCCAAGCAAATACCAGCAGACAAAGCACTCTAGAATTTTGATGACTTAATATGGAAGTCATCAATAGTTACTTTCCCATCAAAGAAGACACAAGCACTTTAGGTGGCTACCCCAGGACTTGTGTTTGAGTAACATAGTAGTGGGAATTGATCATCTGCAAAATATACAGATATGCATTTTCTTTGTTCATTCCCTAGAATACTGTGTATATGTTTTGAACGCAACCTAAAGCTAAATGCAAGAGATAATCAGATAAAACATGATGTAACACGGTAACTCAATTATTGACAGTGAAGCAGTGAAGTAAGGAAAGCTCTTTGAGAGTTGTCTAATCACTCTAAGCCAGCTAAAGGTAGAACATGACCACAGAAGCTTCAACACCATGGGCCTCCAGAATTCAGATCTAAGGTTAACAATGTAAATGGTTGCTCAAGAGCTACTAGACTAAAGAAAGAATAATTTGGCATGTAATTAGAATTTCATTGTCTACCATGTTGAGTTAAAGCACCAAAACCAGTAATTACTCATAATTGAGACCCACTTAATGAAAAAAGATTAAGATAATTCAGTGTTTTAGCCTGTTTAATTTGTTATCAAAATGTTCCTGTACTGCAGAAATGTAAAAGGGAGTGAAGAGTCATACTCAGATATTCATAAGCCAATATCATTGAGGTTCCCCAGGCTGACATGCTGAAAAATCTTGGACCCAACCCTCTGTATAAACCTTTCCAACCTTCATCCATAATCAAGCCTTTAACAACTTGTCTAGCAGTGTTCCTTTTTTCGTGTCCCATCACCTAATATAGTGCAGAAAAAAACTAATTAAAACAAAACAATAAGCAGTTTAGTGGCTTGTCTTGTGGTGTTTCTTTTATCATGTCCCATCACCTAATATAGTGCAGAAACAGCCAATTAAAACACACCAATAAGCAGCAACTTGGTCAAATGAAGATATATAAGTCAACAGAGAAACTTGTATTTCTCATTCTCAATACACATTTTAGCTTTATTTGAGAAGATAAGGTCTCTTCAACTACATGTTCCACACATCGAAGCCACCAAAAACACAGTTGTGTAATATAATGTCCCTCGGTTGTGTACGTGTGCATGCGTATGAGTGTGCGCCGGTGCTTTTCTTTACTTTTTCCAGAGAAGGTCTCTTTGTTTGTAACTGGCATAAATATAAAAGATTCTATAAGCTTTAGGCCTTAAACTTGGACTGGTGGGTTGTAAGAAATAGTGTTGGCAAGGATTGCTCTAAGGATTAGTGGAGGTCACATATATGTGACTTTGATACCATGTTATAATAAGAAAATATTAGGAAGAAATGATAGATAGAAGAGAAATAAAAAAATAAAATGGTATTGACATAGTTTTGGCTTAACAGCTTACGTCCATAGCAGAAAACCCAAAACAGATACATCTTTATTAGTTTGCTCTGTGTTATAATTTACATATACAGGAATACAATAAGCCTAATAAGCTACTCCTAAAGCCATAGCGGTATTACAAAACCTTGATCCATAGTATATATGATGTACCCTATAGTATTCTGAATGGATGACAAGTTATGGTACTTCGGGCATTTTACTACCCAAGATAAGGGCTAGCCAATAAAACGAATTCAATGCTGAAAGTAGCACCCAATTTTTAGAGTGAGGAGGAAGGGCATAAGTTTGTTGGGATAAAAAAAAAGAAAGGTTTTATTGTTCACAAAATTATCATGAATTTGGGATTTTCAGAGCCATATTGAGTAGTCCAAGTCAGGAGATCCTTTTTTTTTTTTTTTTTTTTTTGGATAAAAAAAGGAAATTTTATTCAAATACTTAATAATGAGTCACCCAAGTATACAAGAAGTATACAACAGGGGACCAAAATAATCAAATACATAAATTACAAGCATTCATCGAATCAGAGACTGAAAAAATAGAATGACTTCCTATGATAGACATCCAGTCCAATAGAGTTTTAAAGAAGAAAAGTTTGAAATCAGTTATAGTCCTTTCAAAATCTTCAAAACACTGGTTGCTTCTCTCCTGCCAAATGCACCACATCAAACAATGAGGGACAACCATCCAAATAACACCATTATGATGATAACCAAAATTTCCTTGCCAACAAGCAAGGAGCTCAACCACAGTCTTTGGTATCGCCCAGCGGATACCAAACAAGGTGAACACCATAGATTACAACTCATAAAGAACAGAACAATGTAGTAAAAGATGGTCTACCGATTTTCCATTACTTTTGCACATATAACACCACTCTAGAATCGACACCTTCTTCTTACATAAATTATCAATAATCAAGATAGTTCCTAAAGCTATAGTCCAAACAAAAAATGTGGCTCTGGAGATTCTACATAGTAATTGAAACTACTTTTACAAATAAGCCATGTAGATACGTAGCTTATAGTTAAATTGTAGGGGTAAAATATCAAACGAAGTTTAAAGCTTGGTTAAATTCACAACTTTGGAACTTTTGCATATGTTAGAGCAATTCTCAAGTTTCAGACAACCAGCAAAACTTCAATTTAGTTTTCCATGGACACCAAGATTAACACCAAGGCCTATTATAAGGTTCTGAACTGAAGGGTGTTAAGTAACATGACAACATACCTTATCAAAAGAAAAGTAACATGACAACATATTATTGAAGTACAAAGTCAAAAACACTATACACCTAAATACACTGACTGAAGTTATACCAATGGCTCACCGTATTTTTCTGGAAAAGGAAACAATGCACAACATTCAGATAAAGTGAAAGCAGTCAAGCACATGAAAAAATCAGGTAAGTCCATTGTAGGTTAATGTTTTTGCATTGAAATGGGCATAGATTTACCAGTCATTCTATAGCTTACCATATTTTTTTGGGAAAAAAAAATAAATAAAAAAATAAAACTACACAACAAGCAATATAAATGTAAAGGAGTAAAGTGCAAGAAAGCGTGATATTGCTATTACATATTGGAGTTGCATGTATATGTTTTGATGGAGAAACAGTGGATCATTTCAACATGACTAGGAAAATAAGGTCTCTTAAGTTTTGCTTTTTTGGGGACAGGTGGGTCATGCCAAGAATGTTAGTTAAGCTACTGCATGTTGGAAGGGACACTTTGGAAAACAGTATAATACTGAAATTTGAAAGGCCATTCCTTCATGTGTATCGTGGAACATTTGGAAATAAGGGAATGTGCACATGTTTTACGGGAATGACTTGTCAATAGTGACATTGAAACTTGTTTTCTCAAGGGTGATCTATGATGGAACAATGGCTAATGGTTCACTCTTGTCCATAAATTTCTTGGAGCTCTTTGACCTTTTGAATTTTAGGGGGTGTTTGGAAAATCTTGGAACTAGTTTAGATATAAGCTCAACCAAAAATATAACCAGTTCAAATTTGAAATGGTTTTATTTTATATCTGGTTTTTCTAAACATAGGTTGGAACCAATTTTTGGTAGAATATGAATGTGAAAATGAAAATTTTAAAACTAGTTGCTTGTGGAAATACAGATGTAAAAACACCAAACTTAAAAGTGTCAATATAAAGTATATATCTGGTCCAATTTTAAACCTATTTTCTATACCAAAAAATTTACCAAATTGAAAAAAATTAAAACCAGTTATATTTTTTATAGCTGGGCAAGTTCTATGATATGCCAAAAACCTCCACAGATGATAATTGTTCGGGTCTCATCATGTACACATACTGCGTAACAGATTGGTGCATAGCCAAATCTAGTACACAGCCAAAGTATATCCAACAGTCAGGTTCTAAATGAACTGATGAAAATTGAAGATGATAGTTTCACGTGAACCACATATATGAATACCTGTAAGCGTGTCTTAATGGTGTCCAATGGGGTTGTGATGCAGGATGCTGTTGCTCCTGCAATAATTCCTCCAGTTGCTTGAACTAACACTATTTTTGACTGGCTAGGAGCAGCTTCCTCAACATCAGTGCGTTGGCCTAAGAGACTGCCCAATAAACAAAATGGCAATGCACTACTCAGAAATTAAACTAATTACTCAATAAGTGGACAACCTACTTTATATCAATAAATGAATGATGCACCTGAAATCCATTACCCCATTTATTAGGGTAAATTACACCGACTCCCCCTAGGTGTAGTGAAATTAAACTCTCCATACCCAATTTTCAAGAAATGACACACTGCCCCCAAATGATCAAAATAATTAACCCTTTGCCTCCTTTTATGATGATGAGGAACCCCCGGAAACCATGCAGAGCTACGTGGCCTTTTACCCAATTAAACCCCAAACCTATGTAATGCACCGACTTCACACAGATCAAGTAAGTCATCAGCTTATTGTTTGCACCCATGGGGATTAGAACCTTAGACTTGGAGGGAGCATACCACCAAGCCCAAGGCTCTGACCACACGAGCCAGTCCCTTTTCAAATCATTTTATGGGCCGTGTCATCTATTTTGATCATTTGAGGGGTGGGAAAGAGGACATAAAGTCAATCGTTTTTATCATTTGGGAGGCAAAGTTTCATTTTTTTTTTAGAATTGGATATAGCTAGTCTAATTTCACTATACTTTGGGAGTCATTTAAGTTACCCCAGTTATTATAGAAATCCATAAAGCTTAATTGCAAATCCCTTGCAACCTACTAGCCTCCTAATTGATATATCTATATATGAAATTACTCAGATTCCTGACTGTTTCCAATGTCATAACCTCATTCCAGTAAGAAACATGAAATTCAAACACGATGAGTCCAAGTTAGAGCAATGCACCTCCAAGGTTGGTTTTCCCCTTGTAAAGGACATGAGGCATGGTCATGGAGGATCATTTCTAAGATATGTCCAACTAAAAATCCAAAGGTAAACAGCATAGATTGTCCACTTATAGGATAAAAAAAATCTAGTACTGGACTGACTCTTAAGGTAAACAGGTTCTTCCAACAGATTAACATTAATAGAACAAATTTCCATGTCTCACCTCCAGATGACGCGTTGGCTTGAACCATAACTTGCCCACCATACAGCACTAGATGGGGAATAAGTCATGACAGATAGACCAAAACCTCTATAAAATCCCCGAATGCCATCAGATTTTAAAATCTTACGAGCAACATCCAAACCACCATTGTACTTTGCATGGCCCGAGTATCCTTGCACCATCAACTTTTGGCTTACCTAAAGAGTCAAACACTGAGAAAATTAGCGCCTAAGAAATTCCACCCACCCACTCTTTTTCCTTTTTTGCTTTATTTGTTGGTAACCTTTAGGCTAAACTAAAATTAGAATTTGAAAGAAAACCCAGCAATCTTATAAAGCAAATATCATATGATATTATGCCGACTCTCAAGTAAAATTTAACAATTCCACATGTATATAGCAAAAAATGCTAATCCAAAAATATGACCTGGAGCGTACATACCACATCAATTGGAACAAATACACTCTGTGAAAAAAGTGATGCTATCATTCCAGCAATTCCATTTGCTATGGCTGCCTCTGTAGGCTCAGATAACTTAAATGGCTCAACCATTCTAAATGCAGCCACTTTCGTGGTCTCTAAAGCAGTAAGAAAAATTATCCTAGCTGGGACTGCACCAGTTATTACTGTACCAAACCCTCTGTATAAACCAGGAATCCCGTCTGTTCTTAGAATGCCTTTGATAACAGAAAATGCATTTCTCTCAGCAATATCCTTTGATGCAACCTGCAGCCTAGTTTTTACAACAGAGACTGGGTACAGTGCCACAGTTACTCCTGTAAAGAGGCCAGCTCCAACAACATAAAACTTAGTTTTGTTAAGCCTGCAAAGTTGGTTGAAACTAGTGAGTTCCAAAAATAGAGAATTTCAAATTCCTTGTAAAACAATAAACAGGATATATATATATACACACACAAGAATACACACACACCCTCTACCCTTTCTTATGGGAGAGTAGGTGTCATTTAAGTTAGAGCTAAAATTTTTTTTTTTTTTATTAAATAAAATAGGCAGAAATTTCGGATACATGACATGCCTACCAAACTGCACCTTAGGAATTACAACCTCAAGTTCAAATAATCACACAAGATTTAGGGTTAAGTTCAAATTTACACCTAGTGTAATTTTTTTCCATATTACACCACCCATTATCTTTCTATTAGATTTTCTTTTTGACAAATTCACCATCGGATTACATTGTCTCTTTATACCCTACATGGTTATAAAATATCAAGATGATTAGAGATCAACAACTACCTCGTCTATAAATGTTTAAATCACAAAACATGAGTTTATAGATAGGATGGTAATTAACAATAACTGACACAAAATTTGGAATGAGTTTCAAGAACATAGACAACCTCACCAAGGCAAGGCCCTTTGGACCCAATCCCAAGGGAGTAAACCAAGGTACCTCGTCTGGAACATAAACCACAAGACTTTAATAAACCAATAAAAAGTTATTAAGTGGTATAACGTTAAGCAAGAGTTAAACCAGATATAGCTTGATCCTAACTCATATACATAGTTGCAATAGCACTTCCTTCTCGTACAACAACGATGAGGGCATGTTTGCGGGCATGTCTAATTTATCGATTATGTGTCTATAAACTCAACTCAATTGAACCTTATTCAATAGCATCCATATTCATAGGTTGTAACTAAATTCTTTTACACTGGCTATAAATCTACTGCTACAACCCTTCTTTACCGAGGCACGGGACCCGTTATATATATTGGCACCTCCTGGTATTTCCAACAAAGACGTGCAGGGTTCAAATCCTGTCTCCCAACTATCGAATTATCAATATATATATACATACACATCAAAACGTCAATCAATGTGAAGTGCAATCAAGTGAAGAAAGTTTCTAATACTAGGAATTTTTTGAATGAAGATTCCATTTGATGACATTTTTTTTTGGCGGTATCATTTCTCTCACAAAAAAATTCTTCATCAAGTCAATTCATAAATCCTTCAAAAATATCAGTCACCTAGTTTATAAGAAACGAAAAAATGAAGAGAAATTAAATTAAAGAGAGTGAGAGACGTACTTGTCCCAATTAATCTCTGTTTGACCGACGGCGGTGGTGGCTGGAGCGGTGGGTGTACCCATGGACTTTGTTTCGGATCAAACGAGTCGGACGAAACAAACAAATCTCTAATCTTATAATGATGCTAGCAATAAAAATAATGCATTTCTTTTTTTCCGAAATGCTTAAATCTGCTGCTATTGCAAATGGATTTCTTCAAATTTGGTATCAAAGCAAAGCAACAGATAAAAAAAATAAGGCCAACAAATACCTTTTTTGTATTCTCTTTCTCTCTCTTTTTCTTCGTTCAGGTTACTACTTACTTGGAGCCAAAACAATTCTGTGGAAATTATAAATATATTTATAAAAAATATATATATCTTTTTTTTGTTTTTTATTATTATTATTATTTTTTTTTTTTTTTTTTGGGGGTTTCTGTATTGTTCGGTCTTCTACTCCTCTTGCGAAAGCATGACTGGCGTGCAGAAAAATAGGTCATTTTCGGCGGCGTTGATCACTAGTTCCATGCGCTTGCCAAACACGCCGCTAACCACAAATAGGCGGAAAAAAAAAAGGCCAACAAACACTTTTTTTGTATTCTCTTTCTCTCTCTTTTTCTTCGTTCAGGTTACTAATTACTTGGAGCCAAAACAATTCTGTGGAAATTATAAATATATTTATAAAAAATATATATATCTTTTTTTGTTTTTTATTATCATTTTTTGGGGTTTCTGTATTGTTCGGTCTTCTACTCCTCTTGCGAAAGCATGACTGGCGTGAAGAAAAATAGGTCATTTTCGGCGGCGTTGACCACTAGTTCCATGCACTTGCCAAACACGCCGCTAACCACAACTTGGTTTTTTTTTTTTAGGCGGAAACACAGTTGTAAAGTAGTGAAGTTTGCTTATTGAGTGCTTTGGGTACTTGAAATTCTATTTTTTAATGTGCGCTATTAGTTTTGAAGTTTAAAAACTAAACGCTGTTGAGCTGAGCCCTCTATTAATTTTCATTAGTTTCTTTACTTATTTGCCTAATGAAGTAATAATATGGCATGTTTTAAGTGATGTGGCAACTTTTTACTACTAAAAAATTCTGCATAAAGAAACGGGTTTTCTAGGTTTTGTTTGAGAGTTTGAGTTATGAAAAGTGTGTTACGTTCATAAAATTTTTACAACAAATTATAAGTAATTAGTTATTATTAATTTCAATTTAAACTTATAACTGAAATTACTTTTTTTCCACCACTATTAACCCATAACAACCTACCGCATATAATTTAATGTAAAAAGATCGTAGAAAAAGCATTTCTCTTAAGTCATTCAAGAGTTATTTTTATTTATTTTCTATGAGTCATTCCACATGTTAAACCTATTAGAAAGGGATCTCTCCCAACACTGTAATATCACTTACATCACATCTCCTAGGTTCAGATTTATGTATCCATTATTCAGCAAAAAAAGATTTATGTATCCATTGACGAAGAAGCATCAGTGTCTAAGCAATATCACCTCTCCCAAGTTTAAAATTGTTTACAAACATTTATTAATGAGGTGTTTGATTTTTAATAAATTAGCAAAGTGCCAATGAAACGATCTGAATCCCTCCTCACCGATAATTCATCTCTCTCTCTCTCTCTCTCTCTCTCTCTCTCTCTATTTTGGGATTTAGTGCTTGTGGGGGGTAAAAGCGTCAAAATACCATATGGGCTTGAGGCCTAGTCCGAGGACGCGAGTCCCACTAAAGGGGTCATGTGTCGGGAGCAGGGCCACCTAACACTGGGTTCCAAGGGCAGCCGACCAGACTGCCAGTCTGTCGGAGATGAGCCGAGGGGAGAGTCTCCTCGGACGTATGTTGGGGAGAGAACATGGTGGCAAAACGCCCAGGTAAGGGCCCCTGAGGCTCGGTGAGTCATCTTACCTCCCAAACGAGATGCCGAGGTGGGAGACAAGGGAGACGTGCATTGCATACAGTTCCTGCCACTTCATTAAATGCCTTCCACCTACCCACCTGGCCGCATTAATGGGGAAATGACCTCTGAAAGGACGGGGGATGGCCCTGAGGGCATGGGGGAGCGTTTTCAGGGAAAAGACAAGTGGGAACCAGAGACAGGGAGTATAAGAGGGAAGAGGGGAACCACTGGAAGGGGATCCGGACTCTTTTTCTTGGCAGAAAGAAAGGAAGAAGAAGTCTCGCTCTCTCTCTCTCCCTTGGAGAACAGGACGTTAACTTGCCCAGTCGCTCCTCGGCATAGATCTGAGGAGGGAATTAGGCCACTTCACCAGCCAGTCATCTCCCTGTAGTGGACTTGGACCTTATATAGCATCCCTCCATAGCGTCAGGAGGTCTAGGCTTGGAACCCATTCTCTACAAATTCTATTGTAAAGGCCACTTGGGCCGGCCCAGTCACCCACTTGGGCCCAAGGCCACTTTGTGCCCTTACAGTGCTAATTTGGGGATCTAACCCGTTTCAAACAAGTTTGATGTGTATGACCCAAATATAAAGAGAAATGATATGTTTACAACATTTTTGCTACATTTTTATAACAAATCTTAAGTGGTAGGTTGTTATTGGTTGTTATTGTTGGAGGGAAAAAGTAATCTTCGTGTTAGATTCAAATTTAAACCAATAACAACTAACCACCTGTAATTTGTTGTAAAAATATTGTAAAAATGTTATAGACGTAGCATCTCTCAAATATAAAACCCAAATGACCCAATTTTTGTGTAATTTGTGATGAGAAATGATATGTCAACAACATTTTCACAATATTTTTACAATAAATCCTAAGTGGCAGATTATTACTAGTTGTTATTGTTAGGGCAAAAAAATAATCGTCGTGTTAGATTCAAATTTGAACCAATAACAACTAATCATCTGTGATTTATTGTAAAATTATTATAAAAATGTTGTAGACGTAATATTTCTCATTTGTGACTTGTAATTTTTTAATAAAAAATGGCATGTCATATCATTGTAGAGTTAAACACAAAAACTAACAAATGTACTAATAACACTATTTTTTTTTTCATTTCATAGACGAATAGTGCCCACTCAAAACTTTAGGTACTTTAATCAAAACAAAACAAAACAAAAAAACTTTAGATACCAAAAGTGCTTAATAAACAAACTTTAAGGATCAATAGTGTTATTCGCCTTCTTTTTATTTACAAAATCACAACTTTAGTGAATTTCTAACTAAAGAATTTAATAAAAAGAGAGAATATTTTCTTACATTTTATCTCTATTGTTTTATGTAAAAACAAGAATTGGGTTATCTTTTCCAACGTACAACTCATTAGGTGAAAGTTTTATAAAAAACTACTTATGTGTATCATTTATAAGACCCAACGACTGATTTTGCCAATAAGTTAGAGTAGGATGAGTCCAAATATTTTTGGAGCCAAAATTTTCCCTTTATATAATATTTACAATTAATACGTTGGTCAATGCATTTTAAAAGATGAAAATGTGATGTTCACACTTGAAATATGGAAGTGAATGTAAAAAAGCGAGAATAAAAGTCCAAATATTAACTTCTGTAGAGGAAAATTTTGCAAAATAATAAAATTTGAGTATTAATTATTTAAATTTGTATTGTTTTAAAGATATTTGGGGATATATTCTCTTTTCTTTAAAATCATGTTTTAAAAACATAATTTCAATATATATTTGAAGATGTAATTTCTTTTCTTTAAAAAACAAAATTTCAAATTGTTTTGGAGAAAAAATTATACTAGATCCCCAAATCGTTTTAAAACAATACCAAATTAAATTATTATTATTAAAATTGATATCATTTTCCAATTTTGGTCCTGTTTGGATGATCCATTGAAAAAAAAAAAATCAAATTTGTTTGGATGATAATATTCACATGAGCTATCAAAATATTGACTTTAAATCAACCCTACCTCAAAAAGTTCCCTCCCGCCATATATTTGTTTGTTTTTTTTTTAAATAACAATATCATTTTCATTTAGTATAGACAACAAGTCTAGGGACATAACTTTAGTCACAACTTATCAATTATGAATGATAGACAATCATTTTTACATGAACATCATTTTTTTTTTCTCATTAAAATTGTAGTAAACCCACTTGTGGTTAGGCCTGTTTTCACTTTGCCTACCCGTGGTTCAATCATTTCACTTTGCCTACCTGAGGTTAGACCTATTAGCCTTCCATAACCCACCTCTCTGATTGCCGTTAGAAAAACACATTTTTAGGCAAAAACAAATATAACAAGAATCAAAAAGCTAGGGTTTTTCATTACTCACAAACTTCAATGAGAACAAAGTAGAGGAACAACACACCAATCAAATGACTCAATGAAATTATTTTTAATCTATAACAATATCAACAATTTCACAACAACATAGAAGTTTACATAACAAAGATAAAAAAAGTTTAGGGTTTTTTATTGCTTAAGAACTTCTCATAGAAGTTCTCAAAAAGAAGAAGAAGAAAGAAATTTATTATAGCCTTAGACTTCATTATACCCAATCTCCAAAACCCATCTCTTTCTTCTTCTTCTTCTTCTTCTTCTTCTTCTTCAAGAACCCACAAAGAAAAAAACCCAGAAAACCCAGTAATGCTTCCTTTCAAATTAAGTGTCGTCGTTTTGTTTCTTCTCGTGTCGCTTCTTTTGCCGTCATTTTGTCTCTGTATAAGGTCGTTTCCGATGAGATCAAATGACAGCAGAGATGGGCTTGGGCTTGGGCTTGATGGTATGTCGCGGTTTGCTAAAGCGTCGGACTACCATAATGGAAAAGAGTGCTCGCCGATGAAGAACAAGGAATCCTACATGTCCTCATGCGATGTGTCATTTATCCACATAGCGATGACGCTAGACTCGGAGTACCTACATGGGTCCATGGCGGCAATTCACTCGGTTCTGTGACATGCGTCATGTCCCGAACACGTGTTTTTCCACTTCGTCTTGGTCAAGTTCGACCCGGCGAGTCCTCGGGTCCTGACCCAACTCGTCCGATCCATGTTCCCTTCCCTCAACTTCAAGGTCTACATCTTCTGCAAAGACAAGGTGATAAACCTAATCTCCTCCTTGATCCGACAAGCTCTCAAGAACCCGTTGAACTACGCCCGAAACTACCTCGGAGACATTCTCGATTCCTGCGTTGACTGCGTGATTTACCTTGACTCCGACGTGGTTGTTGTCGACGACATAGTCAAGCTCTAGGAGACCAACCTGACTTTGATGCGTGTCATCGGAGCCCCCGAATAGTGCCATGCAAATTTCACCAAGTACAAGAAGAGAATTGAGAATTGGATGGAAGTGCAAAGAAAGAAGAGGATCTACGAGTTGGGTTCGTTGCCACCATAGAGGTTCTTAAGCAATCAGAAACCCTAACTTTTTTATCTTTGTTAAGTTTGTTTTTCCCTAAAAATATTTTTTTCAAACGACAAACGGAAAGATGGGTTACGGAAGGCTAACGAGACTTACTTCAAGTAAGCAAAGTGTAAATGATTGAACCACGGGTAGGTAAAGTGAAATGAGCCTAATTACAAGTGGGTTTACTATAATTATATTAAAAAAAAAAATCATTTTTTTTTTCATACTCACAATGGACCACTTCAAAATTTGTGGTCCCTAAACTTATTATTGTACCATATAAGCACACCGCACAGATTCCTCACGTGTCCCTTTGCTTCCCATTATTTTCTTTTTTGGTAAAGGCTTCCCATTATTTTCAAAACTCTAATAAAAATACTTACTCTTATTTGAATGTAAACAGTTCAATGAACTCTAGAAGCTTAGGATGTGATTTGTAACACTGGAATGCATTTTATAAATTGTATTCTAATGAAATTTACTTTTTCTTTTTTAATTTGTAAATAATTGAATGAACTCTAGAGTCTTAGGTTGTGTTCGGTAATTGGTAGCATTTCTGAGGTATACATTTTACAAAATGTATTCTGATGGAATGTATTTTTATAAACAATTGCGTTTGTTATTATGCTGAAAATTTTACTAAAAATTATGTTGAATGAATTTTTTATTTTATTTGAAGAAATGTAAAATGCCTTTTTTTTCACATTAAATCAATTTTAAATGGACAACTATAGTAACAAATTTTGTTTTAATAAAAACGCTTCGCTGTTCTTATAAAAGCCACAACATGTTGTCTGTTTAGAGCAAAGCTACAAGTAGTTGTTGAAGTCTTTAATATTGAGTAGCTCAAATAGCATGTTGCTCACAGTATTATTCTTTCTCTCGTGTTTATCTGTAAGGTAATGCTGTAGCACATGTCTTAATTAGAACAGTAATTTTTTCTTCTTCTCTTTTAGTTTAGATGGAGGATGCTCCTTCTTACTGCTTTTTCTTTGTAATGGCTGATTTACCAGCAGATTAATAATACCCCAATGGTCTTTTTCTCCAAAAAAAAAAAAAAAAAAAAAAAAAACTTTAAACTTTAAACTTTAAAATACCGATACTAGTCATTAGTTTGCAATTCTATGAACTATGATGACCTCCCAAGCTTTGTTTCTTAGAATATATAACAGAGCATTGTTGCAATTTTCATTCAATCAAGATAATTAACTAAATCTTGACCAGTCTCTCCAAAACTAAGAGAATACATTGAAGTTTCTTCATGGTATCAGAGCCTATAATGGCGTCCTCCACTGCAAACACATATCTATCATTAAATGTTTCATCACAAGCACCAATCTTGTCAGGGGCGGCTCTACCCTTTGTTCAGGGGATTCAAATAACCCCTTGACTTCAATATATATATATATATATATATATATATATATATATTTATGATTTTTTTTTGTTAGTTTAATACTTTAATTTATTCTTAAAAATATTTTTTCACATCCTAATTTAAATCTTATACACTCTTACTATAAGCATTTCCAACTTTAAGAGTACGAGTAAGTGCTTGTGAATTGCAAGTGTCGCTCTTTATTATAAATTTATATTATATGTGTGTGACTGTGTCTAATATTAATTATGTACATTATTTTTTGTTATAATTTTATTTGTGTGAATAATGATGTGTGTGGATATTTGTGTGTACAGTATAAATATAATATAACTTATATAATTTAATAATTAGGAAATAGAGAGGGTTTATTCCATGTGTGTGTATTGTTATCATGTTATAATAATTTTTTATTATACAATTAGTAAAATTCAAGAAGAAAAATTGTAAAATTAGTGATTGTTCAAGAATTTAATTGGTTATGTAGACACGGAGTGTATTATTTTATGTATGAATGAGTGTGTTTGTGTGCGTCAATAATTAATGTAGAGCCAATGAGTTAAGTTTATTTATTTAGTTTAAAATATTTTTATAAAAGCAATGACAAATTATTAGATTATAAATAAAAATGTTAGACAAACTTAACAAAATAAAATGGTCATAGCTACCCACATTAGCAATAAATACTCGTAATGAATTATTATATAACAATTCAAAATTTGAAAACTTGTACAAGGAAATTGTAAAACTTCATTTTTTTTTTTTATCAATAACTTGATATATAAAAGTTCTCTTCTTATTAAAAAATTTTTAATTTAAGTTTCTTAATGACCTCCCTAAACAAAATTCCTAAAAGCCACCACTGAATCTTGTTACTATAGCAATGAAGTGTAAAACGCTCTCAAGAAGACGTACACCTTAATTTCCAGATACAATCTTTCAAATCTCAAAGCTAAAATGAAGCATATCATGAATAGAAATGATATATTCTATCAGTACCTACTTGCACAAACTCAAAGAAGCAAGAATAGTCTTGTAGCTGTTGGGGTGTGGTGTCAACCTCGATGATGAAGAGCTGTTACACTTCTCTCTAAAAAGGATTGCCTCGCGAGTGTTGAGAAAAATTCTATATGAATGCGATTAAATTTTAGCAAGCTTAGGGGAAACACAATCACACAATAACACAAATATTTACGTGAAAAATCCTTTCTTCTTTAAAGGAAAAATTACGAAACAAACTCCAAATAATTTCACTATATAAAATAGATATTACAATATGCTTAAAGATATAATTTAAGCAACTTTCTTTTTCTTCTCAGTCATTACTCTCTTTCTCACTGTGTGTCTCTTACAATTTTCTCTTATTTTTTGTGTTTTTCTCTTCCTCTTTTACTTGCTCTCACTCGTGCGGTTCTTCAAGACTGCCCTGTCCTCACATTCTAATATTTCTCACTCACTCATTGGCCGAATGGCCTCATTTATTTATTATTCAGCTTTTCTTCTTTTCTTCTGTAGCTTGTAGGACACGCACAAGACAATAAATACATCCTTCGTAAATATGGCTCGACTTTTGCACATAAAAGCTTATTTCATTTTTCTTGACAAGCTTTTCTCACAAGCTCATTTAAGGAGCTTTGACAAAGAGTGCAGGCTGGACTTGTGGGTGTCGGCACCCAACAGTGAGTGCTTCCCATTCTGTACTACGATCAAAATAAGGAGTAATAAACTCTCCTTCAATGAACCATATGTTATGTTACATACAGAAGAAATGTCAATTATAGCCAAAGATGAAACTTCAAATATGTTCATCACATGGCAATGATGACTATTAGAATTCATACACACACCAAGGTTCATCAATGGAGTAAGCCAAAAGAGAGAAAATATCTGACAATGTGTATGTACATTGATCATCAATAAACTAGCTTTGCTATTTATATCTAAAGTAGAGAGAAGCGGAAAAAATAAACTAACTAATCTACTGACCAATACAGAGATGCCACCTGTCTTCTAACTCTAACTAACTTCACTATACAAAAACTACTTGTAGCTTAGCATCACTATACACATAAACGACTTACAGTTTAGGTATTACATACAAAACTACAGATTTGCTACTTTAATCTATTGAACTACAACCTATCACAATGTAGAATTACAATACATCATCTAACACTTTCTCTCAAGATGAATGGTATATGTTGATTAAGTTCATCTTGGACAAGGGATACAAGAATTGTTTTTGGCTGAGAGGCTTGGTGAATAGGTCTGCCAATTGATGTCTTTTAGGCACATGAAAGGTTTTGATCACTCTATCTTGAAGTTTCTCCCTAATGAAGTGACAATCAATCTCTATATGTTTGGTTCTCTCACGAAACACCAGATTGGCAGCAATATATAAGGCAGCCTTGCTATCACAGTAAAGAAAGGCTAGCTCTTTATGTATGTGACCAAAGGTGCTAAGCAAAGCAATCAACCACACTATTTCACTAGTCACAGTGGTCATGGCTCTATATTCTGACTCAACAAAAGATCTAGAGACTACTTGTTGCTTCTTTCACTTCCATGATATCAAGGATTCACCTAGGAACACACAAAAGCTAGAAATTGACATTCTGGTATCCGCACAAGCTTCCCAATATGCATTACAATAACATTTCAGCTGCAAGGAAGATTCTGCAAACAGAAAGAGACCCTAGCCTAAAGTCTTCTTCAAGTACTTGAGAATCTTATAAGCTGCTTGAAGATGAGGCATTCTAGGAGCACTCATAAATTGACTCAGCTTGTGAACGAAAAAGCTTATATAAGGCCTTGTAAGAGTCAAATACAAAAGCTTTCCTACCAATCTTCTATACAAGGAAGGGTCTGACACTCCATCTCCATTATTGCTACTATATTTGACTGACTGCTCCATAGGTACATTTGAAGGTTTACAAGCCAATAAACCTGTGTCTGATAGCAATTCAAGGGTAAGCTTTCTTTGACAGAGAGATATCCCTTTAGCAGTCCTTGCCACTTCAAGTCCCAAAAAGAATTTCAAGGTACCAAGGTCCTTGACTTTAAACTTGTTGTCTAGAAATTGCTTGAAAGCATTCACAACATCAACATTATTACTTACTATCATTATATCATCAACATGAACTAAAATAATGATGATAGAACCCTTTTTAACTTGAGTAAACACTAAATAGTCTGATTTGGACTGAACAAAACCATTATCAATGATTGTGGATGAGAGCTTGGCAAACTAATGCCTACTAGCTTGCTTAAGTCCATATAAGGACTTTGTAAGCTTGCACACCTCCCCCTTCCCGCTAAACCTAGGTGGTGGAACCATGTAGACTTCCTCATCCAAGTCACCATGGAGAAATGCATTGTTGACATCTAACTGAGTTAGATGCCAACTTTGAATGGCAGCCACTGCAAGAAGAGTCCTAATAGTGGTAAACTTGAAAACAAGAGAAAATGTCTCATAGAAATCAATACCTTCAGTTTGAGTATACCCCTTTGCCACCAATCTAGCTTTATACCTTTCAACTATCCCATTTGCCTTAACCTTGATTTTAAAAAACCAACTTACAACCTATAGGAACCTTGCCAGGTGGAAGAGTAGTCATAACCCATGTGTGATTAGCCTGCAATGCCTCAATTTCAGCTTGCATAGCATCCTGTCATTTAGGATCTGAAATGGCTTAATCATAGTTAGCAGGCTCTTTGTGAATAGTCAAGGATATAGAGAAGGCTTTGTGAGAAGAAGAAAGCTTATCATAAGAAAGAATGGAAGAGAGAGGATGCAATATACTTGGGCTATGAGCAAAGGAATCATTTGATGAGGTGAGTGAAGCTGAGGATAGCACTGGAGCAACAACAATATTAGAGTGATAATCTCTCAAATAAATGGGAGGTTTGTGAACCCTAGAAGACTATCTAATAGGAACAACATCAGGAGCAACAGGCTTAGGAACAATAGACTCAGTAGCAAGACACAAAGTGGAATCAATAGGAGGATTGGAGTGTGGAAATTCATCATGGGAATGCACTAAATCAGGAAAATCATCAGGTGGCACAACAATATTAGAAAGTGTAGGAGTTGGGGAAAACTCTGTAGAAACAGATGGAAGGAGAGATGACTGATCTGGGGTACATTGTTGAGATGGAAAAACAAAATGGTTAACAAGAGTAAAAAAAGTTGACTTGGAAGTCCAAGATTTAAAAGGAAAAACAGATTCCTTGAAACAACATCTCTTGATAAGAAGCAGGTTTTGGTTTCCAAGTCATACAACTTATATCTTTTAACACCATGAGGATAACCAAGGAAAAATGCAAGCTTTAGCTCTAGGATCAAATTTGGTTCTGTTTCTAGTTAAGCTAGAAGCATAACAAAGACAGCCAAATACTCTAAGATGTGAATAAAAGGGTGGATGGCCTAAAAGCTTTTCATAAGGTGGAATATTTCCTAATAAAGGACTAGGAATTCTTTTGATGAGATATGTGGCAATGAGAATACAATTCCCACTAGAATTTTAATGGTAAATTGGCTTGAAACCTTAAAGCCCTAGCCACGCTTAAGAGGTGTTGATATTTTCTCTCAACAATAGAGTTTTTTTAAGGAGTTTCAACACAAGATAGCTGATGAATAATACCTTTGGAGGCATAAAAGGACTGCAAAGAAAATTTTGGACCATTATCAAATCTAATCACTTTGATAGTGGTGTGAAATTGATTAACAACCATATTATAAAAGGACTGAATTAAACCAGAAGCATCTAATTTGTGTGGCGTCAAGAAAGCCCAAGTGCATCTGATAAAATCATCCACAATAGAAAGGAAAAATTTTGAACCATTTAAAGAAGGAGCAGAGTAGGTCCCCAAATGTCAACATGCACCAAGTCAAAGCATGAAATAGAACAATGTGCAAAAGATGGAAATGGCAATATCTTTTGTTTTGCAAGTGGACAAATAGTGCAATCAAAATACTTATTATTGTTGCAAGTGTTGATTTCAGGTACAATAGATTGTATCAAAACCAATCTTTGAAAAGAGGGATGACCTAACCTGCTATGCCAAAGACTAGTGTCATCCATTACAAGGTTTGAATTACAAGAAGTAGCAGAATTCACAAAACTAAGTGAAGAAAATTTGGACAACATATTAGAAACTGGCGAAGGAAGAATTGAATTTGCTAACTGCAATCTGTATAAGCCTCATTGCTTCTTACCCCACCCAATCATCCTTCAAGGCTGCAAGTCCTGGATAAAACAATAATGTGACAGAAAAATACAACAACAAGTAGGAGACTAAGTTAGTTTGTTAATGGATACAAGATTGAAGAAAAAGGTTGGAATGCAAAGGACATTTTCAAGTGTTAAAGTGGAGGTTAATTTGACTGTGCCTATGTGAGTGACCTTGGCCTTATCTCCATTAAGGAGTTTAACAGAGATGTGGACAATGGAAGTGATGGAAGTGAAGAATTGAAGAGAATGGACCATATGATCAGTGACACCATTGTCTAGGATCCAATCAGAGGAACAAAGGTGTGAAGTATCAACCCATGAAATTCCAAAGAAGGCTAAGTGTTTATGGTAGCAACTTGAGGTGCATTGGAGGCAGGCTCTTGTGGAGTTTGAGAACCAAAATGATTTTGAGAATTGAGCAGACCAAGGAGTTGTTGGTATTTTGCTCTAGTGAGATTGACAATTTCTTCAATGCAATTATTAGTGGCAACTACATTGCTAGCAAAAGAAGCACTTCCACCTTGTTGAGTCTTGTTCTTGGACTTGTAGCCAGGTGGATAATCATGTAACTTGCAGCACTTGCCAACCACATGACACAAAGCTCCACAATGTGTACACTGAGGTCTACCAGACTTGCCCTTGTTGAAACCTTTAGCAAAAGAGCCACTGTTCTTGACTACTAAAGTTGAAGACTCAATGTTGAGTCTTTTTCCTACCTTTCTTTGCTACTCATCTTGGAACAAAAGAGAAAAGACTTTGCTCAAGGAAGAAATGGGATCCATGAGTAAGATCTGACCTTTCACTATTGCATAGGTATCACTCAAACCCATCAAGAAAGACATGGTGCATTCTTCTACTTAATGATTGCAAGAACAGGTCTTATAGTCCAAGAGCTCATCCCACAATCCCTTGAACTTTGTATAGTAACCATTGATAGTCAGATCTTCTTGAGACGAACAACAAATTTCCTTTTTCAATTCAAAGATACGAGGGCCATCACCCTATGAGAATCGACGTTGCAAATCAAGCCAGACCTTTCTTGCTGTCTTGAAATAAACCACACTAAGCTACAAATATTTGGAAACTAAATTGAATAACCAAACCAAGACAATGCTATTGCATTTACACCAAGCAGTGTAATAAGGATGATCACTAGATTGAGGTTTTGGTATAGAACCATCAATAAAGCCTATTTTGAACTTAACATCCAAAGTAATAAGAACTACCCTGCTCTAAGTACTATAATTCTCTTCAGTGAGGTGTTGAACAACAAGAGACACACCAAGATTATCACTATTAGACAAGAAATAAGGACTAGAAGAATTCTCCCATGGCTGAACAGTTGGAGCAGTTAGGATTGAAGTACTTGATGTAATATCAACTATATTTCCTACTCAGACTTTCCTAATACAACAGCTAGCACACCTCAAACAAGGTCCTCAAAGGAACCCAAACTAGAAATCCATAGAAGGACAATAAGAATTGGATTACCACAAATCAGCATTTCGAATCACAGAGAATCAAATTAGAATTCTAATGCTCAAGAAATCAATTGCAAACCCACAACTATACAAACCCTAAAATCAATTGCTAAACCACAATTGATAGAGTTCAAACCCTTAATTAAGAATTTCTATTTGCTAGTCTTTGCAAAGAAATCAATATTTAGAGGAGAAAAACTAGTGCAGAGCACAAGAGAAATATAAAGGAACGATTTTTGCTTGGATTGAAAGAATACACTAGAAGAAACAAAGAAGAATTGAACTAGAAATTTCAGAGAATACCAAATTGAAGACTCTGTTCTAGTTCAAGCTCTGATACCATGTTAGAATTCATACACACACTAAGGTTCATCAATGGAGTAAGCCAAAGAGAGAGAAAATATCTAAGAATGTGTATGTACATTGATCATCAATATAGGTCTGCTATTTATATCTGAAGCAGAGAGAAGCGGAAAAAAACTAACTAATCTACTGACCAATACAGAGATGCCACCTGTCTTCTAACTCTAACTTCACTATACAAAAACTACTTGTAGCTTAGCATCACTATACACATAAACGACTTACAGTTTGGGTATTATATACAAAACTAACAGATTTGCTACTCTACACTACTGAACTACAATACATCACAATGTGAAATTACAATAAATTATCTAAAAATGACCACCACAAAGAACTGTCAGACTTGGTTCAAATCCCTTTCAAGGCAAATCCTTCAACAAAGGAAGGATAAGGAATTTCGATTTAAGAGGCAGAGGTCGATATAACTATTTTCCCTCTCATTACTACAATCATCCAACTGGAAGTTCATTGAACTAGTCTCAGAATAGAACAGATAACTTAAGGTCAACCTGTGAGATCAATGGGAATTAAGACAGGTCTTTACTTGGCCATTGATTGTTATCATTGCATGGATTATGCCTACCAATACAAACATCCACCAATAAAATTGGCAGCTATGGCCTCAACACGACCTCACACACTTCAACGTAATGATTTCTTTGTTACAAATACTTGATCCACTGATCACTTCACGCCCAACCTTGGCAACCGAACTCTGCATCACCAACCTTACATAGGTATATATTAAACAACTCTCTGTAGGTAATGTACAAATATTACCAATCTCACATATATGCAAAGATAGTATTAACACAAATTCCTTTAAATTGATCATGAATAACATCTTTTGAGTCTCTTAACTAGCTGCCAATGTTATTTCCGTTCATAAACTTTGTCACTACAATCATTGTTGGAGTTACTTTGACTCTAATAAATTCTAAGATGCACGTTCACTTTATTTTGGGTGTGGTATCCATATCGTACTCGTGTTATAATAGGGTCCCATTTGTAGTTCATGTTATAATTTTTAAAATTACTCGTGTCATCATATTGTATTCGTACTTGTACCCATACCATGTCTATATCTATGTCCGTGTCCATGTATCCCAGAATAAATTATGTATACAAGATCTTCAAACATGAAAATCATTTACAAAAGGCCCTTAGTGCATTTCCATCAAAAGTTCTAAAAAATTTAGCATTTAGCATCTCAAAAACTAATTTTATAACATTTAACACGCCACTTTACAATACAACCTATATCAAAACTTCTATTTTTTCAACCACTTCATTTAAATATTGTTTCTTTATTATTTTTCAATAATTTTTTTTTCCTCTCTCTCATTGTCTCTGTCTTTTTCAACCCAACTATTCTTAGCACTACCAGCACCACACTACCAATAGTCACCACAAAACCCACCACCCAACCACCCACCAAAAACCCACCACCCATGCCACAATCACCACTAACAAAAAAAGAAAAAAAAAATCACAGCAGAAGAAACCTTCACATCCACATCCACCTACTCACAACCACCACATCCACTCTTCACCACAAACCACAATAGAAAAAAGAAACTTCCACCATCGTCGCCACCAGCAAACCCACCTGCAGACCCATCACGCCAAACCAAAACCCACAAGACACAGACACCACTTCCCTCCCCGTCGTCATCTTCTTCCACGGCGCGGCTTGACATCCTCCTTCGCATTGTAAATCAAATCAAGACCCACCCCAACCAAATCAAGACCCAAAATCCTAAAACCAAATCAAGACCCAAAGAAAAAGAAGAGCCACAGCCATCGAACCCACGCAGAGAAAGATGAACCATAGCCATTGAACCTACGCAGCCATCGGACCCACGCAGCCATCGGACCCAAGAAGAACCATGCCAAAAAAAAAAAAAAAAAAAAAAGAAAAAGAAAAAGAAGAAACCTCCATAGCCGCCACCAGACCACAACCATCAGACCCATAATCCATGACCACAATCATCGGACTACAGCCATCGGCAGCCCATAATCACTAGAGCACAATCAACAGCGAAGCACACTCATCGGCGAACCACATTGGCGAAGCACAGAGAGAGAAGAGAGAAGAAAAAAGTGAGAGAGGAAAGAGAAAGATAGAAGAGAGAAAGTCATTGAGGTGAATAAAAAAGAAATTTTCTTTTACAATCCAGCTACAGTGCGGTCTCAAATATGATATTGTATTGTAATCTTAAAATTTTTAAGATTTAGCAACTTTAATGTAGAGGTGTTTATCATTTGAGGTGCTATAAATGCTAAAAAATAACATTTTTAGCATTTGAGAGCTTTAATGTGAATGCTCTTAGGATGGGTTATATCCCATTCCCAACTAATACCTTTGGTCTTTACTGAGCTTTTTTAGCAACCTATCTATCAAACACATGGCATTTATGGCATCAACGCCTTAGGGCTCCCAATAATAGAGTCTTAGGGTCCATTTGATTTGGTGGATTTTAGGGTCTATTTGGTTGGATGAATTTTAGGTATGATGAAAAAAAATGAAGAGAAAATGGGGAGAAAAAAAAATTTTATCGAGGTGTTTGGTTGGATGAATTTGTGGAAAGAAAGCTAGTAGGGCTCGGATGTTTTCACCATGAGCCCACCAAAATGTTTTTTTTCCAAATTGTGGAGAAAACTGAAAAGGAAAACCAAGAGAAAGAAATGGACCAAAATATGTGCAACATGTGTTTTCTTGGTTGAGTACTTTTTTTATTTCTTTTTTTATTATACCATTTTTTTTTTTTTTTGGTTTTCTTATTTAAAAGGAAAGATGAAAAAAATGAGAGAAAATATTTGTTGGGGTGTTTGATTTGATGGATTTTAAAGAAAGAAAACTGATGGGATTTAGGAGTTTTTTTCTTTGGACCCACTAAAAAAAAAACTTCCCTAATTTGGAGAAAAGATTGAAGAAAAAGGAAGCCTAAAGAGGAAAAGTCTATTTTTACAAGGTGACTGTCCAGTACCCAGCCACAGCTCAATTTGTTTTGTCCTTTTCAAATGTTTTTCTTCCTTCTGTTTTAATCCGCTATTAACGCACTAGCAAGGAATCAGGTTCCACTATCCACGCATTTGTTTTTGTTTTTTGGGTTTTCTCTTTTTTCTTTTTCTTTTTTTCTTTTGTAATATGTTATTTTAATCAATTTAATTAATCACATCTTACACACACAAATAGAGAGAGAGATAATTTTGTTGTGCCACTTTTATAATGTGTGAAATTATTTTAAATATATATATTTTAAAATTATATATTGTTTTAAAAAATTGTTTCTTATATATTATGTAATATATATATATATATATATAGAGAGAGAGAGAGAGAGAGAGAGAGAGAGAGAGAGAGAGAGAGAGAGAGAGAGAGAGCCAATGTTCAGAGAAAATTCAATTAAATTCCAAATTAGATTTCAATTGTAGGCTAATTTTGTGTCATGTGCCTAATCAAGTTTTTTTTTTTTTCAAATTTTTGTCTTAAGTAAGTTAATTAGTGCAAAATACTAAGATCTAATATTAATTAACTAAAAAATAAAAATAAAAAACCAATCATATATCTACTACTATCATATAAAATAAAATAAAAAACCAATCATATATCTACTTGACAAAAATCATCATTCTTTCTATCTTATTAAAAATTAGAATAAAAATGATTATAAATAGTATTAAATTCAGGCATGAATTTTAACATGCATCTAATTATGTTTATTTTTCCTAATAATTTGATTAATTAAGTATTATTTTTATGATAAAAAAATGTGTTTATTTTTAAATGCATCCATGCATATGCATGGATTACAAGCTAGTAGGGGTATAAGAATAAGTTCATGCAAACTACATTTTTTATTCTCTCATTTTTCTTCTCAATCAAACAAATGAGTTTTCTATTTCTTCACTTTTTCATCATTCTAACCAAATAGACCCATAAAGTCAACTCTTACTTCTTTGTTTTCTAATCTTTAACCAAGTAATGTACATGAATGTTGTACTCACTGCCTCAAAGTAAAATACGTTAATTGTATTATTTAAATAAGTCATATAATTTATTAAATATATCATGTGATTATAAGTACACATGGATGAATTTTTTAACCACCACATAGTGGGTTGTATACAAATTCCTACAACCTAGGTTGCATAATATTTTTTTCGTTTCTTAAATAAATGAACATAAATAAGTTTTAAGCCAAATTCAAGCGATTTGTTCATTTACCATCCTATTTGAAACCAATCCTTCCACACGTGCACATGTGTGGACACACACAAAGAGACTAAAGTATAATTGTAACCTTAAAGTTTGGGGTTTTTCTTAATTTTGATTCTTTGTGTTGATTCGTTTTTACTTGCCATAATTTTCATTAGTAATTTGACAAATATGGTTTTTTTTTTTTTCTATAACAATAAAATTCTTAGATTTTATAGCATTCTAGAACTAGTATTTTATGGAATAGTTAAACGTTATGATCACTTAATGGTCTTATTATTTTGTGGAAATGGATGGCAAGGCCAATATAAAAACATAATAAACCATACAGGACCAAAAAAAAAAAAAAAAAAATACAATCCTAAACTTTAATGATCAAAAGTATAATTTAATATTGTATTCATTGTATTTCCTTATCTCATCTTCCCTTCTCCGATATATGTGTGTGAGGGGGCGGGGGTGTTTCTCAAAAAAAAAAAAAGATGCATAATTTAATATTAAAAAAAGAGAGAGAGAACCTAGTTTTTCATTTCCAAATAAGTACACTATTGAAGATTTTGGATAATCCTAAATTATTTCTAGATTAAAGTACACATCTAAAGGTAAATATAAAAAATATTTAATTAAAGTATATATTTAGACCTCCATCTTGATATTTGTTTTAAATGGTACTTATATATTAAATTGTTTGAAAGGATTTTATTCTCATCTTTATAGATGAAAAACATGAACCTAGCAAGTGAAAATCAATGGCATGGAGGTCTCTAAAATGGCATCAATATATTTTATTCATAAGTACATATACATATATTAAAAATTTTATAATATAAAAATTAAAGTGAAACATATAAAGACAAATTTGAAATAACAGTTTAAAGGTCGGTTACATAAAATGTGATATTTTTTTTTTGGGGGAATAATATGTGCACTTAAAAAAATTTTACGTGGAAGCAACTAACGTCGTTGTTATATTTTTTTTATTCAAATATGAATTGATAAAAAAATTTTCAGTGGGCAAAGTCAAAGTGAATTTTCATAAACCGTTTGCCAAGCGAGCAAAAGCCAGCTTCCCACGCGTTCTTTCTTTTTCACTCGAGACTCCAAAGTTCAGTCTTCTCTCTGTTTCTGTGTTGAGCCAACCGAAGACTCTGACACTCATTGAAACCAGAAGAGAAAAATCGGCTTTGGCTTCTCACCCATGATGGGTATCATCTTCAAATTCATCGTCGCGCTTCTGTTTTTGCTTTCATGCAATAGCTTCACTTCAACAGGTGAGGTTGGCACAATCTTTTTTTCTTTCTCATTCAGTCTTTCCAAATATAGAATCTTTACCTGTTTTCTTATTTTCGTTAATGATTGTTTCTTTGATCTTTAAATCTATTAAAAAAAAAAGCAGTAGTCTAGTTTTTGAAGAATTCCATTCTTGGGGTGTGGTTGACTGATTGGAGTAACGTTTGTGGTATTTGGGAAGCTTTGTTTATTAAATTTTATAAATGAGAAAGTGGGTTTTACTTTGTTAATCAAAAAGTTTAAGCATGTATCATCTTTTGCTCTCCTTGTTAGGTTGATGATGAATCATGTGCTTTTTTCAATACTTTCCATAATCGGTAGGAAAATAAAGCTTTATAGAATTCATTTATGTTGCTCTTTAGATGATAGTTCACCTTGCTTTTACTACAGAAAATAGTACTATGAAAAAAGTTTTTCTTTTTTTCATTTAGTCTTTCCAAATATAGATTCTTCACCCTGTTTTCATATTTTCGTTAATGATTTTTTCTTTGATTTTTAATCTGTTAAAAAAGTAGAGGACTTGTTTTTGAAGAATTATATTTTTGGGGTGTGGTTGACTAACTAGAGTAACGTTTGTAGAATTTGGGAAGCTTTGTTTATTAAATTTAAGAAATGAGAAAGTGGGTTTTACTTTGTTAATCAAAAAAGCTTTGTAGAATTCATTTTATGTTGTTCTTTATCTGATATTTCACCTTGCTTTAACTACAGAAAATAGTAGTATGGAAAAAGGGATATACAAATTGGCGATGTAAGCTGAATTATATCTTGTTTGTTATTGGGACTAGGAAATGATCAGGATATGGGCATTGACTATTTAGTATTGGGGAGATAACACCTAGGGGGACTCTAATTGAGGGCGTAATATAATATAAAGTGACACTGCTTGAGTTAAAAGTTTAAGCCTATGGGGGCCCAACTATGTTATATTAATTCTTAAATTTCTTTATTTTTTCTCCATTTGGGATTTCCGCTCGCACCTGTATCTCAACAAGTAGTCATGTAATATTACTAGAGGCCGTAGGTTACATTCCTATAGAAAATTTTGTCAAAAAGAATTTTAATCTTACAATTTGAAGTTTTGGGTTCAACTACTATGTAATAATAGTTTAAAAAAAAAAAAATACAAATCTTATCATCTTGCCATCTAAGTTATTAATTAGCCAAACTAATTTCTGTTTAAATCTTTTTTGGCTTTGTTGCTACTTGAACAAGCTTAGGTATTCTCTCTATTTCTTAGTTTCTGTTATGCTTTTCTTTTTGCAATTCTCATTTTCCAAAGAATTAAAAAATGATGCTCTGTTTTGGCTGGTTGTTTCTGTTTCAGAAGCCTATGACGCACTTGACCCAAATGGAAATATCACAATCAAATGGGATATAATTAGCTGGACTCCTGATGGCTATGTTGTGAGTATTAGTTTATTGATAGAGTCTCTATCTTTTGAGCACATTCTCTGTCATTTTAGTGCATGTTCAACATAGAGATCTCTCATATTTCATTGCTTACTCAAGTAACTTAGCCTATTTTGTTGCATGGACTATGTTTGTGGCTAGCTAAGAGAGATCATAGAACTAGGCATTGTAATATGATTAAAAACTCAAAAAGGTTCTGAATTTTGAACTTACACTTAGAGCTGCTTGTTCACTACTTAAAGAATTTAATCTAATTTTTTTGAGCAATGGAGTTATTTTCTGTTCATGTTGCTAATGTGCATCTTGACTAGAGTGATGGGGGTTTGCCTATGTGAGAAGAAATCCTCTCAACTTCCCTCACCAGTACATTAGCTATAATGTCTACCATATTTATCCAAAATGCAACATTGAGGTTTTCTTAATACTGTTCTTTTTCAATCCAGTATCCCTAGTTGAGATATTTATGATGAGTAACTGTTTTACATTTTCTTAGTTAAGAGGATGAATTGTAGGGCTTTATTCCCTTAGAAGTGATTGATTATGCAAACGGCCTTCATTATCTACAATCATGTGAAGTATTTCTCTGTTGAGCATATTAGACTCATCTCTTTTGTCTGCTGGCAGAGGCATTATAAATCATCAAATGTCATTTCTGTTAGCTAATCAGCATCTATGTCGAATGGACAGGCAGTAGTCACAATATACAACTTCCAGGCATATCGTCACATTCAAACACTGGGGTGGACACTGGGGTGGACGTGGGCAAAGAAGGAGATAATATGGAGCATGACAGGAGGCCAAGCCACAGACCAAGGGGATTGTTCTCGATTTAAAGGGAACATCCCACATTGCTGTAAGAAAACCCCAACGATTGTGGATCTATTACCTGGAACACCTTACAATCAGCAGATTGCAAATTGTTGCAAAGGGGGTGTACTCAGCTCATGGGTGCAAGATCCAGCTAATGCGGCAGGTTCATTTCAGCTCAGCGTTGGTTCGGCTGGAACCTCCAACAAAACAGTCAGAGTGCCTAAAAATTTTACTCTGAAAGCGCCAGGACCTGGTTATACATGTGGACCTGCAAAAGTTGTTAGACCCACTAAATTTATTACAGCAGATAAAAGGAGAGCCACACAAGCTTTGAGTAAGTTAATGAAGATTACATATATGTATGCTCTTTTTCAGCTTTGAGGATCATACCAGCACTGTGATAATTTCATTTTCACAGCAGATGACACATAAATTTCTCATGTGGTATTTCACTTATTTGTTGGGTTTCAATTACTTCTCTCTTTCATGGCAGTGACATGGAACACTACATGCACATATTCACAATTTCTAGCTCAAAAAGCTCCTACTTGCTGTGTCTCACTCTCAGCCTTCTATAATGACACAATAGTTCAGTGCCCAAAATGTGCATGTGGCTGCCAAAACAGCATAACCCAGCCAGGGAGCTGTGTTGAGTAAGTTCTCTTAATCAGAACAATTTAACTCTTTCTTCTAACTTCTTTCTGAATGATATTCTTTTCTGTGGATTACAGGGCAGATTCGCCATATCTAGCTTCAGTTGTTTCTGGTTCTGGCAAGAACAGCTATACACCTCTGGTTCAATGTACAAGTCATATGTGCCCAATCCGAATCCACTGGCATGTTAAGCTTAACTATAAAGAATACTGGCGTGTGAAGATCACAGTTACAAACTTCAATTACAAGATGAACTATTCAGATTGGAACATAGTTGTTCAACACCCCAATTTTAGCAATTTGACCCAGACTTTCAGCTTTGACTACAAGTCATTAACACCTTATGGAAATATCAGTAAGTGAAATCCTAACATGCAGATGGTCTGTTTTTTTCTTTTTTTAGTTGGGGTGGGGGGGTTGGGGCACATTATATGTTGATCTGAATTGGAAGTTTCTGCTGTCACGTATAGAGTGAATTACTAGTTGTCATCATTTTTCTGAAAACAATTGCATTTTTTACTTTTTACTTTTTACTTGTAATACAAATTGGAAGTTGACAAAATGTATTTAATGTATTCTTCTTTCCAATAGATGATACTGCCATGCTATGGGGAATTAAGTTCTACAATGATTTTCTTATGCAAGCTGGCCCACTTGGTAATGTTCAGTCAGAGGTACTTTTTCAAAAGGATGCGACTTTCACTTTTGACAAGGGTTGGGCATTCCCTCGAAGGGTTTATTTCAATGGTGACAATTGTGTCATGCCACCTCCTGATGCCTATCCATGGTCGCCAAATGCCAGTTCCCAGCAACACGTCTCCTTGCTTACTCTAGTCATAACCTTCTTGTCAACCTTGACATTCATGTTTGCATATGCCTAAAGCTTCTAATCTCTGGTATACTTAAAAAGTGATACTATAAAATTTTCAGCCAGATCAAAGAGACTCCAGTAGTCAGCCAAGCTGACTGAAGTTTCATGCATTTGGGCTATTACTTCCAGCCGCAGTTAAATGTGAGTTTGTGGGCGCTATGATCTGTTACCAAAATATTCTGTTGTACCAGATATAGGGTGGGTGAATTAACGACCTTTTTGTTGCTTCTAGCTGTTGTATTTATGTTCACTTACTGAATCATCTTGTTTGTATGATTTTCACATCCATATTGTAAATGTGATTGTAATAACTGGAACTAGTAACTAGGACAGTGTTGCCCAAAGAAACAAGGACATGAAGCTACTTTCTCATTTTGATCACAATATTGTTTTTACTCTTATTCTTATTTTTATTAATTATGTTCACATGTTGATTCAATTAAATCTCATCCCTTGATGAATCAAAGGGTGATTTTGCATGTGAATCAAACATCTTATTTATAAGGTGCTTACCTGAATCTACAAGGAGTATGTTTTGCCCAGTAACCTTTGTAGTATATCTGCCTATTTTGTAAGAAGAAACATAGATAAAGATTTAATATCACATTGCAGTATTAGGAATCAAAATACAAATAGATTTCATTGTTTTGGAGGATCAAATTTGATTCCTCTATTCACAAGCTCATGTATCATAGAATACAATTCCATCTCCATAAGTCAAGTTTGGCTCTTTCAAAAGAATATTGAATGAATTGTTATACCATTTCTGTCTCTTTTATGTGTGTCAAAGTAACTTAAGCTTCAAAATTTTCCATAACATTTCTCAAGTCCAAGTCGCTCATCACCAGATAGATATCAACAAGAAAAGCAATGAAGAAATCAATGTTGTTAAGGCAATTAGGCTTTTTTGGGCAGAATTAGGCAGATGTGGGTATGTATCGGGAGGGGGCAGCATGCACTCATCACCATTGAAGTAAACTTTGCGGGGAAATGCCCATCCTTGCTTGAAGGTGAAAGTGTTCTTGTCCTTTTGAAGAAGCACCTCTGACTGAATGTTACCAAATGGCCCAGCTTCCATGAGTAAGTCATTATAGTATTTCATGCCGTAGAACATACCTGTGTCATCTGCATATAAAGTAACAGCCATGTTTGAATATTGTCACACACCTGAACCGAAATTCAATCCTGTAATAGTGTAAAAAATGGAAATTTATTTTCACTTACTTATAGATTCGTAGGGAACAAGAGGTTTGTAATCAAAGCTGAAAACTTGTGTCACATTGTTGAGATTTGGATGCTGAACAACTAGACTCCAAAGCGTGTAGTTCATCCGATAGTTGAAGTTTGTAACGGCAAGCTTCACACGCCAATAGTCCTTATAGTTTTGCTTCACATGCCAGTGCACCCGGACAGGGCACATATGGTGTGTGCATTGCAACAGTGGTGTGTTGTCTTTTTTCGGAGTGTTTATTCCCTTCATTTGAAGAATTTTAGAGTCGCTCCTGTAAAACCAACATTCATCATTTGATATGATGTTGCAGCTTGATAGATGCATCGAAGTCGAGATATTACAAAGGAGAGACTTACTTGACACAGTTTTTCTTGTTCTGGCAACCACAAGCACAAGAGGGGCAAGGAGTGATTGTGTCATTGTAGAAGGATGAGAAAGAAACACAACAATTTGGGTTTTTCCTGGCAAGAAACTGGGAATAAGTGCAGGTCACGTTCCATGTCACTGCATGAGATGAGAGGAAAGATGTTAATCATTGACCATTGTATTTGTATAGCAGATCATAGTGACATATTAAGGACTAAAAATTACTTGGCCCATAACCTGAAGCCTTAAATACTACCGTTTGTCCTAAAAGTTAGGCCATTGGTGATTTTAATTCTTGAAGTTAAAAGTGATTGCTTTTAGTAGTCCCTCAGAATCGTAAATGACATGGCCAAACTGAAAACTGTCACGTCTTTATTTCATTTAAGACTAAGCTTTCAAGGAACTAAAAACGATCACTTTAAACTTTAGAACTAAAATTGATCATGGGTTAAAGGTTGGGTACCAGCAGTACATTTTGGCCTAATCTGAATCAAAATATTAATATATCTGGAAAAACATCATTTATTTATAGTAAAATCAAATTCTGCAAGACACAAGTAATCTTTCAAACAAGAAAGGTGTTTTAGAAAATGAATTTTGGAACACAGATTCATCTGGAGTAGTTGACAAACTTCAATATATGTGAAGAAGGGATGATGTAACTTACTCAGTGCCTGAGTCTTACGGCGGCGGTCTGGTGTGAGGAAAGCGGTGGAAGGCACAACCTTAGCAGGTCCACAGGTGTATCCTGGCCCTGGACCTAACAAGGTGAAGTTCTTGGGAAGTTTCACTGTCTTGTTCGAAGTACCCGCTAGCCCAACACTCAATTGGAAGGCTGAGATGGCAGCGGTCGGATCTTGACCCCATGCTGCCACCACACCACCTTTGCAGCAATTTGTGAATTGCTGGTTGTAAGGGACACCAGGGAGCAGATCCACAACTGTTGGAATTTTCTTGCAACAATGAGGTATGTCACCTTTGAATTTGGAACAGTCTCCTTGTTCAGTGGCTTGAGCCCCTACCATGGACCATATCACTTCCTTCTTAGCCCATGTCCATCCTAAGGTCCAACCTGGACTCATTATGTGGCGGTACATTTGGAAATTGTTCAATGTTACAACCGCCTGCCAAATATTGGAAAAGAAGCATAGTCATCCATACAATTCTAAATTCAATAAGATTCATAACAACCCTTTTCGGGGTTGATTTGAATCTTCAACAGATTAGTCAGGGTTGGCAACATATTTTCTTTTCCGAACATATTTTTTTGACATGTCTGTTAAATTTGATATTGGAAAATTTGCTATAAGCATTTACTCACCACATAGCCATCTGGGGTCCAAGACATGATATCCCATTTAATTGTAACGTTCCCATTTGGATCCAAGGGATCATATGCAGCTACAATTACAAAACAGAATGAAGGGAATTGAGAAAGAGAAGAATACAGAGAGAGAAAGAAGGAAGTAAGTTGATCCAATTAGCATTTAGGGAACTATAAGCTTACCTGCATAAGTAAGCAGCACAAGGAAGAAGAAAGCTGAGAGAACGAATCTCATTGTCCCAAGCTTGTAGTACTGATAATGTCAATAAGTTAAATTCAATACCTGAAATTTCCAGTATCAAAGTGGGATGGCTACTGGCTAATGTTTGTATATAAGAAAAAGAGAGACTGTTGGAAGGAAATGTCGGTTATGGAGATGGCTTACCAAATGGTTGTTAGATACATAAAAATATAAAAATGGTAAAGTCGGTGTCACTCATTTTCTCATGGGGTTTCTGGAGTTTTCTGATTGGCTTCCCATATCTTGAAGCAAGGACTAACGAGGGAGAGAATAGGCGGGAGACAGAAAGACAAAACCATATAGCGAGCGCAACACTCCAACGGTCCTGGTTGAATTGAAGGTGACATGATGTCTTGGGACTATACTCTAATAACCCCAATAAGGAATGAACCATCTTTGTGTTTAGGAGTTAGGCATATCAGCATATGATTGAATGAGGTATGCTCGTTAAATTCTTTCTATATATAGTCTCCCTAATTTTTTTCTTCTTTTGGGTGTTTTCTTTGTATTGAATTTTAGGGTGTGTTTGGCTAAACTGTTGCAAAATGGTGTTTTGGGTTCAAAATAAATGTTTGTAATAAAAAATTATAAAGAGTTTCTGTTGCAAAATAAAGTTATGGGTTTTAAAAACATGCTTTTAGGCTTCAAAACACCTAACTAAACGGATGCATAATTGGTTAAGTACCTTTTTTTTTGTTTTTTGTATGAGCAAGCTGTTAATCCATTCTACCTTCTAGGAACTTGATTATGGAACTTGGTTATGGAATTCTGATAAACATATATCACCTGTTCATTTTCATGTCCAATTCCAAAACCAAAACGTGAACATTCATAAACCAAAAATGTGACCAATAGCAATATTAATATATTATTCACAGACATAGGCAAACAGTTTACGGAAATGTGGTAGGTTAGGTATCATGGTCATTTTGCCGAGGCCAATTTGGAAAATATCTAGCCATAGAACTTGTTGCCAACTAAATTCCGATTTCGTCCGTTAAAACCTTGCTTTCATATGCATGTTTTCAGCCAGAAGCAAGAGTTTTCGGCCAGCAGACTGTGTAGGGACAAGTGACGAGTCCCTTTTTTCAGAAAAAAAATAAAAGGACACCCCAACTTTATGCATTTTTTAGAAGACTCGAATGCTTCTCTCTGCATAGTAGCTAACCAACCCCAAAATAGAAGACTTGGATGCTTCAACAGTAAAAATTCTCAAATATCCCTTTTTGCAGTCTTTTTGGTCACTCAGCCTATGGCCCTTACTCAGTTAGGATCCTTTAGATGAACAACAACAATTAAAACCTCTTTCTTTACTTAGCCCAAAGAAAAAATTACAATTAGAAAAATTAATTTGAAAGACAGAAGTAAAAGATTTTATATATATATATATATATTCATTTTCTCACATATCTCTCTCTATTTGGCTATTTAAATAAAATTTGAGATTAATATAATTTATGAATCATAGATTAATTAAAGTAACAAAAGTGAGTTTTTAGACCAAATTTGACTAAAAGTGCATTGATATATGAAGCATGCCACTTTTGGGGCATGGTCAGGATTATAGATAATTACTATGCTGGCATTTGTTGTGTTATGGGAAAGGATGGTCATTTTTTGTGTAGTTAATAAAACTTGGATTAGTTGGAGTGTGAACATTTGTAAGACCCAATGGTAGATAGTGATCGCCACATTGTTGATAGTGGACCATTTTATTGCAACTTATGATTAATAGTATGGACTTTATTAGTATATTTTATTTGATCATACGCAACACTTAATGGGACGGGCTTGCATTTTGGACTAACACACAATGTTAAAAGTCTCTAACCTCTTTGTTTTTTTGGTGATAAGTCTCTAACCTCTACTTCTTAAAGTATTGGTTTAGCCCGTTAAAAGCAATACATTATGTAATCCTAGCCGATCATGGCTGATTTTCTTAATAAAGTTTGAAGTCTTTATCCTCAAAAAAAAAAAAAAAGTGTGACTTGTATGTCTAGAGAGTAGAGAGAAAAAACAAGTGAAAAATATGGTGTAGACGTGTAATAGCTCCCCTTCCTCTCACACCATACGACTCCAGCAACACTGCCTTCGTGCTTTTGCTCTTAAATCTAAATGTTGGAACGCAGTTAAAGTTATGTTGAAGTGCCACCGAAGCTCTATCAGTGCGCTCTTTTCTTTTTCTTCTTCTTCTTCTTCTTCTTTTTTTTTTTTTTCCCCGAATAAATACTTTATTGACCAAGCAAAATAAGAGAATAGTCAGAAACGCTGGACTTGAATCCATCTCTATCCAAAGCCTGAACAATTCGAGGCGATAGGGAAGAGATGGTCACCAGCCCAGTCCATAACAAAAAGGTAGCCCATTTTGCTAACAGATTGGCAGACATGTTGCCTTCTCTATACACAAAAGAGAAATTTACATTTACAAAAGATTTGACTAAATTAAAATGTCTTCTACTATAGTTTTAATGCTCCAGTGAGACAGTAAGTTTGATTTTTGCAGAGGATCTATCACATTCCATGCATCTCCTTCTATAATTATTTTGTTAAATCCCTTAGCTATTGCTCTACGAATAGCACACCAAGCTGCCTCAGCTTCACCTCGAATAGAACTTCCTAGGCTAATTTTCTCAGTCCACGCCTCAATAAGATTCCCATCATGGTCCCTGCTTACCACAGCCACACAACTATATCCTTCTCTTATAGCTACATCAAAGTTCAATTTAATCCAATTTGCAGGTGGAGGATACCATTTTGGGTCTCTAGATGATTTCTTGATCAGTTCTCTCTCTACTTGTTTGTGCTCTTCAAAAGCTCTCAATATTTGTCTTGCAATAAAATAGGGTTGCTTTTGACTCCCTCAACCCTTACTCTATTTCTAATCATCCATAGGTGATAACATACAATTGCAGCAAAAAGCTGAAAATTTATGGATTCTTCACTATTTAGCCCCAACAAGTCTTCAGGGTACAAAATCATTTTCACCCAATCTAAAATTGAGAGGTTATTTAATCTATCTAAATTAATTGGCCAAGGTGACATTAGCCAAATATGGCAGCCCAATCACATTGAATAAAAAGATGCTCAATAGACTTAATTGCATTGTTGCACAAATAACACTTAACAGAAGAGAGAACAACCCTGTTATTGAGGACTGAGCAAGTAGGTTAGGATGTTCCAAACCATTTTCCAGGGGAGGTTTTTGAGCTTGGCATTAAGTTTCAATTTCCAAAGATTCTTCCAGTCTTTGTTTTGTAAGTTGGGAAGATTGGTTGAGTTTGTGATCCTCAATGCAGCATAAGTCGATTTAATTGAGTATTCCCCATTTGCACTCAAGCTCCAAAACACCTGTTGAAATTGTTGGGTAAGGTGGATGTTCAGAATGTTGTTCATTGTTACTTGGTCAAACAAATATGACAATTTCCCTCTATCCCACGGCCTTGTATCTTGGTCTATGAGGTCAGCAACTAGATGGTCTTCATTGGAGGCTCCACTCCTTAATTGAGGAATAAAGTTTGGTTCATTAGGAACCCAAGGGTCTTCTTAAATCAGGGTATTTAGGCCATTGTCAATTCTATGCCAAAGCCCATTTTTCAATACATCTCTACAACCAAATATACTTTGGCAAGACCATGATGCAGATTTCAGCATAGGGATGTTCATGAAATTTCCTTTTTTCACATATTTCTTTTGGAAAACTTTCACTCACACTTTATCAACATTGCTAACAATTTCTCAAGATATCTTTGCCACTAATGCTCTATTCATATCTTTTGTCTTTTGAATGCTCAAACCTCCCATACTTTTGGTGTGCAAATGGATTCCTAACTCTTGAGGCAACATCCCAATTTATTATCATCTTTCTTACCCCACCAAAAATTTCAATTAAGAGCATCTAACTTGGAACACACATGTTTTGGTAGGAGTAAGGAGGCTGCTTGGTATGAAGGGATTGAATTCGCCACTGATGTGATAAGGGTAGCTTTGCCCGCCTGTGATAAAGTTTTTATTTTCCATCCTTGAAGCTTTGACTTTACTTTTTCTATAATCTCCTCTGATGCTACCTTTTTATTTTTACTAGAGGCCATAGGAATGCGCAAATATGTTTCTTTTCTATTTGAGGCATTTATTCCTATCGACCTAGCTAGGCGATTTTTCACCCCATGAGAAAGGTTTTTACTGAAAATTATCAAAGACTTCAAAAGGTTTACTTTCTATCCAGACCAGCTAGAGTAAGTTTCAAAGATTACCTTGATTCTCTCCATGTTTTCATCGTCTGCTTGAGCAAATATAAACAGATCATCTACAAATTGGAGATGAGTGATTGGCATAAGGTCAGGGGCAAGCTTGAATCCCTTGATTTTGTGTTGACTTGTTTCTCTTTTTATGAGCCTAGCCAAAACTTCTGCTGCTAATACGAAGAGAAATGGGGAAAATGGATTTTCTTGGCGAATTCCTATTTCTAGTCTAAAAAAACCATAAGGACTGCCATTTATTAGGTTGGAAAATGAAGGAGTGGTCACACATTGTATGACTCATTGAATCCACATGCTAGGGAATCCAAAGCATTTGAAAACATTCAATAGAAAGCTCCATTCTAGCCTATTATAGGCTTTCTCCATATTTATCTTTAGTCCCATCCACCCCTTTTTTTCTTTTCTTCTTCTTCATTTCATAAAGAATCTCGTGAGCTAGAAAGGTGTTTTCTTGAATTTTGTGGCCCGAAACAAAGGCTGTTTGCCAAGGGGAAATCAATTTTGGGAGAACTTTCTTCAATCTGTTGGCCAGCAACTTGGAGATAATTTTGTACAAGACATTACACAAGCTTATCGGCCTATATTATGACACATATGCTACATTACTGCCTTTGGAAATGAGGACAATAAAAGAATGAGTTATTTCCCTCAACATATAACCCCTTGTAAAAAAGCTTGTGATTGCTTCAATTATATCACCTCCAATGATATTCCAGTAGAACTTGTAAAAGTGGGCTAATATGCCATCTAGCCCTCGCGCCTTTTTTGAGCCCAAACTGAATATCACTTCTTTAATCTCTTTTGCTATAGGTATCTGTGAAAGCATAGTTAGATCTTCCTCAGGCAAAATTGGTGAAATGAGATCATCAAGATTATCAGGGATAGAAGGGCTAGAAGAGGACAATATATTACTAAAGAACTCCTCAAAATATTTACTAATTTCCTCTCTACCTAGCACCCAAATGCTCTGTTAATTCTTAAGGAAGTCTATGGCATTCCTGCTCCTTATTATCGTTGAGAGGTGAAAGAATTTAGTATTCAAATCTGTCACTGCCAGCTTTATATTTCTGGATTTTTGTCTCCATAACGTTTCCTCCCTTTGAAGCCATTCTTGGAGATTTAAATAAATGCTTGCCTCTTTACTCAGATTCTCCTGTGTTGGATCTTCCCCTTGGATTTTTTCTAGTTGCCTCTAGCATTCTCTGATATTGGATTGAATGTTCCCAAGCACTCCCCATTCCATATTTTGAATTCATTCTCTGTTTCTTTAAGTTTCTTACAAACTTTGAATATTGGGGTTCCCCTCATATCCCCTCTCCAAGCCTTCTCTACAACAAAATGGCTTGATTTATCTCTAGTCCACGCATCTTCGAATTTAAAAGGTCTTTTATTACAACGTTGTTTCCCTTCTGTAAAGAGTACAATTGGTGAGTGGTTTTTTGATGCAGCTGGTAAATTGTGAACAGTGGCTCTAGGAAAGATAAGCCTTTATCATTTGCAAAGGCTTTGTCAAGCCTTTCTATTATATTCACTAGGTCCTCCCTCCTATTAGACCAAGTGAAAGGGTTGCTAGAAAATTGGAGATTAATGAGCCCACTTTTACCTATCACTTCATTAGGACCTCTGCTGGACGGATTAGCCACTGGTTTCCCACCTTTCTTATCTGCCTGTGAAAAAACATGGTTAGTCCATAATTCAAAGCCACCCTCCACTACAGGCTTCTCCCACCTTCTCTATTGCTTCCCAAAAAAGGCCTCTATCACTTCGCTTTGGAGGGCCATACATAAAAGACAAAGCCAAGGCTCATTAATAGGATTAGAGAACATTAAAACATTTTTCATATTACTGCATTTATATGTGACTTCCAAATCCACCCCTATTTTCCAACAAACAACAAGACCTCCTTTTTTACCCTTTGGATCAACATACTCAATATTATAAAATCCCAATGACTCCAACAATTTTCTACTTCTATTTATGGGAATTTTAGTTTTGGATAGAAATACTATATTTGAACCAATATCCCTTATTAAGGCTCTAAGAGTTCATTTTGTCGAAACCTGAGCCAAGTCCTAGCAATTCCAAGATAAGGTAATCATGGTTGAGGTGGGGGCATGATAAAGCCCGCCTCCTCAGCCTTTTTGGATGTAAGGGACTCAACATCAATCAAATTTCTAGAATTCACATGGGTTACCTTTTTTATTAGCAAACATGGAGGATGCCTAGCTTTCTCTCTGGCCAAAAATTTTATTTTTCTCTTCTTATCTTGTTGCGGCTTCATTGAGATTAGACAATTGAGCTGCAATTCCAGTTTAAGTAAACTAGAGCCCACCTTGGTTAGTTTGAGGGCTCTACAATGGGTTGGGCTCTCCTCCTCCTCCTCCAACTTCCTCTTTGCTCAAATACTTACCACATTTTGGGCTTTGGATGGGCTAATAATGGCTTGTTGCATATCCCTGGTCATTAACTTTGATGGGCCTGAGCAATCAAGCCCAATTAAGTGGGGTGGGTCTACAAGATTCAAGTCAGTCAAAGTAATGAAGGTATGGTCTTGTGCTACTGATGTGTGTTTGGAGGTGTTATTTGTGGTGGGTATATTTAGTGGAGATGCGGTGTGATGTTCTAGAGATTTAGTTGTGAGGGATCTAGATTTTTCTTGGAGGTCAGTTTCCATAGGGGTTATGGATTTTAGGGCTATCAGGTTTATGAGTTGGTTAAGAGGCTTCTGATTTTTAAGACTTGGTTGGATATCTAGTTGGGATTGGATGGGGATATTGTCTAAGTTTCCAATACCGGTTTTTTTTTACATGACATGAGTAGCCAATTTTTTAAAATTTGACAGAGTTTTCCTCGAGACACTCACTTGGGTCTCACTGGAATCACACCCATTCTCATTCTTTGAATCACCCAACGCGTGAAGATTATTCACCTTGTGTCTCTAACCTAGGGCCTTACTCTGCACTTCTCCATCCTCATCTAATGTTTGAGTAACTTTTGCAATAAATTCAACCCATCTGGTTGTTCTTTTATTGATTAGTTCTGCTTTCATCCATGGACCAAATCCATATGGTTCTTTGCACATTAATTTTTTATCAGAAGAATTCCTCCACGTACGTTTAGCTTTTAAGTGCCCCAGTTTGCCACATTGAAAACAATACTCAGCTATTCTTTCATATTTAAATTGAATCCATAAGTCTAGTTGTGGCTTTCTATCTAGAAAAAAACCACTCCAAAGAGGATTTTTTACTTTTATCTCCACCTTCACCCATAGGAACTTGGTCATGCATATCTTCTCATCTCTTGTGAGATCAACATCTAGAACCTCACCCATAAAAGCCCCAATCTCTTCTGCATTTTCCTCTTACATATACTCAATGGGGAGATCATGAACTTGGATCCAAAGTGGAATACTGGAGAAATCCATAACTTCAATAGCTAAATTCTTTTGCCATTGTTTCAAAATCAGTGGGAGTCCTTCAATATTCTAAGGCCCCAGTTCTAAGATATGTTTTTTTGTCCCCTACATAGGCAAATTTGAACAAAAAACACATTCTCCCTTAGATCAACAACCTGAATCCATTTAGTTGTTCTCCAAGCTTTTAAGATGATGGCCTTGACTGTGTTTTTGTTGATGATTCTATTCGCCAAAAGTTTACCCACCAAGCCTGTATTGCATAGATCTTCAGCTGTCTTCTCACTTGTTTTCAATTTTAAAGATTTGCCCCAGTAAACTAACAGTAAACATTTCTACGAGCTCATTTTGTTTGTCCATTTAGATTCGCACTAAGTGGTTAGGGGCAGGATCCCTAGACCACAACAAGGTGGGTCAATCAGGATGGATTTTGTCGAAATTGTGGTGGTTGAAGGAATTGGTTTAGGATGGGTTTGATGGAAAATATGATGATTGAAGGAGTTGGAGTAGATGGGAAAGGCTTTACAAATTTAAAAGGAAACTTGAGAACCAAACTTATTGAGATTGAGGAACCTCGAGCAAAGCTCAGGTCAGGGAAGCCTTGGTTCAGACCCACAGAGAGAACAGTTGCCAAAGCAACAAGTTTTTGAGGACTCTAACTAATAGTGCGCTCTTATATATTTATCTTTCCTTTCATATATGCATGATTATATATGTCATATATCATGTTGTTACTGAATTAGTACAGTCTAAACAAGTGAACCATCCATAAGCCACCTAAATATCACTTATGGAGGGATTCATAAGATAAGATTAACCAACCCAAAACGAGAAATGTGAATACCCACTTGTAAATTAACATGCGACAAGACCTAATTATTTGTAATAATTCATGCCCCTTTGTAGCATTTTGGCTAGCTTGGAGGCCTACTCATGCGACATGTGAATATCACTCGTCCATGGGTCGCTTGGGGTGAGGCAAATATATAAACAACGAGATATGTGAATACTACATGTACGAATATGTTTCCAAAATGTTGCAACATGTCATGCATATGCTCCTTCATGCCCTCATTGACCAAACCCATAACTCTTATCAATTTTTCAATTTTCCTCATCAAAAGTTCTTTCAAATTGTTTTCAAAAACAAAATAGAACCAAGTTGACAAATGAGAGTTGTAGTGGGGTGTAACAGGAAAGGCTTGCCCTTGAGTAGGGTCTGGTCCATTAGGATTTGGCTATGAGAATATGGTCCATAAAGCTGATTCCATGAAGGCCTTCACGGAGGATGGTTAGCCATGTCGAGGACAAAGAATAACACAAGTATGGATGCATTGCCAAGTACAGAATTGGTGTTTGGCACAAATTACTAGATGATCTTTCCAATGTCAGGATTTAGGGTCTCACTCTTGATGAATGATTTGATATGCCGAAATAGTATTACAGACTCAAAGATTCACTTAAACCCTAAAAACGGTAGGACCCACAACATGTGTGGAATATTTTGTTATCATGTGGGATCCACCAAAGGGAGGGTATAAAAGAGGAAAGGAAAATCAAATTGGGGGTTGGAATAAAAATTGGGGGAGAAATACACGAGAAAAAGTGAGAACATATTTTAGGGTTCAGAGATCTTGCTTGGACCTCAAAAGGGTAACTCAACAGTTAGGAATCTCCTCAGCTGGGGCCAATAGAAAGCAATCTAACAACAAATTGGGCTAGGGTACAATCCACCATTGAGAAAACCACTCCAAGGGTCTCCCATTTTAGGTTGTACCCAATCAGGAACATAAATAAATTTAGGGAGCCAAATCCTAGGAAGCCCAAGGATTTTTTTTTTTTTTTTTTTTGGAGTGGAGCCTCCATAAGAGCTTAAGGGAATCGGTTTGGTTAGGAAGATGGAAAAGTTGAAAGATAGAAAATGGAGAGAGAATGGAAAAGTAAAAGGATATAAAAGATTTTAATTTCATTCATTTGTGTTTAGTTGGAGTGGTGAAAAAGTGGAGGGATGAATTTTTTTTTTTGTTTGGTTGAGAAGAAAAATGGGAGGATAGAAAATGTAGTTAGTATAAATTTACTCTTACATCCTTATTTAATTATATATGAAATAATTTTTTAATAAAATATTATTTATTTTATCAATTAAAATTTATAAAATATTGTATAAAAATTAAAACATTATACATATTCTTTTTTTCTCTTTGTTATTAAATTTATTACATTAATAAACCAATAGGGAAAAAAAAAAAAAAGGAAAGCACAAAGATTGATACTAAACAAACACAAAGAAAGAAAAAAATAAATAAACAGCATAAAATAAAATAAACAAAAGAAAGAAAGTGAAAACTGAAAAAGAACAAACCACAAAGAAAGCAAAAAAATGAAAAGGACGAAAAAAGTTATTTTTAAAAAAAAAAAATCAAAAAGTGAAAATATGCATGTTTAACGTTTAAGATAGGTGTAGAAAAGTAACTGATATGGTTGCATTTAAATCACTTGTGTTTGCCCTCCGAAATTGAGAGATCAATTTTTAGTGGACTAAGGGAGAAAATACCTAGGCTTCACCCAAAATTTTCCATCCTTTCTCTTTTTCCAAACAACGCTCACTCCTATTTGCTCTCCTTTAATTTCCATCCACTCTATTCCATCTCCAACCAAATATACCCTAAAGAATATCTTGTTAATTAAGTTAAACCCCAAAATGTGACCGCACAAAGTTACGTCAAGCTTTTGAGTGCATCATGACATTAGCTATTTGTGGGTTCAAAGATTTTCAAAATGTTTTCCACATGTCACTCTTGATGTCTTGATGCATGTATGATATCATGGAATGCATTACAAAATTATAGAAGGGCCCAAATAGACAATCATAATTAGGTAGTGATTTCGGTTGGCCGTCATTGTTTGACCTATTGTAAGTTAGAGGACTCAAGGATTCTTATAATAGGACCTAAGGAAAAACCAACTAATTAAATACAGATACTAAATATAGATAACTAATTATACTTAAAGAAATCCAGCAATTGGCGGTAACTCCATACACTTTACACATGCACTACGTATTTGGGCACAAGTCATGACAACCCTGAAAGTAAAAGTAGTGTGGATCCGATGTTTGATATTTATAGTATAAAAACATTTGTAGGTTTTTCTTGTTTCTATCCAATATATTTGGGCATATATGAGATTATAGACCCTAACCAATAATGATAGTGATAATTTCTTACCCATCAAAAACAAATTATTGCTATGAAGCTGTCACTAGTCTCATATGATAGCTTTCACAACAACAACTAAAGCTCAAAACATTTATAGGCAGCCAGTAATGTAAAATACTTCGTTTGATTGGAGAGAAATAAAAATGGAGTGAGTGGTGTTCCACTGGGTTCCTTATTTTTTTCACCTCTCAAATATAAGCTAATTGAGAGAGTTATCCAAGGGATCACTTCAGATTTCCTTTTCCTTTCTTTTTCTCCCTTGAAATTTGCAGACCAAAGGCTTTGAAAGAAAAACTCTCTGTCTCTGTCACTCTCTCCACTTTGTCAAGCATGGTTTAAGTTAGGAGTTGATCCAAAAACTTGAATAAAAAAAAACGTTTGGATAGAATATAAGATAAGTGTAGAGAATTTAGACCCAACCCTCCAAAACAAGATAAGTATAGATCAAAAACGTTTAGATAGAATATAAGATAAGTGTAGAGAATTCAGATTTCCTTATCCAAGAGAATTTAGAATTATACAGACATAAATGGGTTGCAACTTGCAATGTTTATTCCACATTAATTCCTTATTATTCAACCATTTAAGGCTTAAAGGAGAAAAATTCAAGCAATTTTAAAAAATAATAATAATAAAGTCTTCTTGTTTAATTATAGAGATGTAAAATTATTAATTAAATTTTTATATGTACGTTTTCCTCTCATCTCTTTTTGAATTGAAAATAATCAATCGACCAAATATTTTTCCTATTGTTTTTATCAATTTTAATACTTAAAAAATATTACAATAGGAGGGCCTTAGGCCTTAAGCTTAGAGTTGGCGTTGTTGTGGCAGGTAATGGGCAAAGTTTTGTTATAAATACAGTAAATTTCATATTTTTTAGCAACTTGTTGAAGTAATAGATTTTGATAAGTTAACATCACTTTTTTTGTTAAAATAATTGCGAATTTTATTAAAATAATTCGATAATTACAGAAAAAAGGGAAGATTTGAAGCTTAAATGTCTTGAGAACATAAGACTCCTAGTTTATTATTATGCTATTATTTTTATTCTTTTTTATCGCCAACTATGTTAATTTTTTTTTTATGAAATTCACAAGCTTAAGATAAATTTAAAATAAAAATAAAAGTCAATTCACAAGAAAAGTCCAATCCATCCACGAAATAAATTTTTGTTTTTTTTGAAGTGTTTCACGGTTTAACGGTTATTGCTTTGAATGTGTCGTAGTTGGAAAGCATTTTGTCATTACCATACATAACTGTCAATTTGGATGTGTTTCATAGGATTAGATCATTGGAACATTCTGGTCATAGAAGTATATGCTCGAAATTACACGGTTATTGCTTTGACTATTAATTAGTTTCCAATTAAGTTCCAGCGATGGAAAACAAGAGGCTTAAAGCACCTGGTTTTGGGTGGAGTCAGTCAACTGTTTAATGCAGCCCACTGTAATTTTTTTCCAGTAGTTCATATCTGGCTGGTCTCATCTCTCTTCCGGGGCTGAGTATTCTAGTTTATCTCCTCCTATATATATATATATATATATACACACAGGCATGGTCATAGATATTCAATTCAGTACACTGTTCGGTAAAAATTACATAATCTTCCTGGAAATACAAGCCTTTAGAGTTTAGAGTAGCATTGCAAGTTTGCAACACATTTTGAAGGGAATAGAGAAAAGAAAAAATTTCTAATGGGGCGTTGGATGAGGCCAGAGGTAAGTATTTAATACAATCATGTCATGGCCAATAATTAAATCTCAAATCATGGCTATTATTATATATTATTTATATTATTTTGATTTCATTGAGTTGATTTGACCCCTTGACCTCAAAGGCTAAACCTGATTGCTGTAAATTGTAATGGCTAATACGAAAATTTTATGTTCTCTTTTTGTCGTAATTTTTAAAAATATTTTATTATATATATAAAAGAAAAAAAAGATGGTGTGAGTGAGATAAAAAAATTTTCACGGCCACAAAACATCAATGCTGAAAGTTCCATTTTATGAGTTTTTGTATTGAAATTTTAATTTTAAATACATAAATATCACTGGATTGAAAAATTTATTTTTGAAATATAGAGTATATACTATATAACATCATTCTATACCTTGTCTAAAGAGAAAGAACCAACTTACTGCTCTGTTTCTTCTATCATTTGTAGTACTTTTGATTTAAGTTTATCTTTTATTGGTTGTTTATCTTTTGTTGATTGTACATTTTGTTGGAATTTGCTAGCTCCTGTTTTGGAAGCTTGTAGGCATGATTATTATACTGTTCACAATCTTCTAAAACACTATGCACCCTAAATTTATTTATTTTTTTATTTTTTTGACAATTCAATAATTACAAAATAATAAAGAAATATGGAAGATTTAAATCCTAAATATCTTTATTATAAGTATTTAGAGATGTCAATTTCAATTAAAAAGTTATTGAATATGCACGTGCTAATAATTGATCCTACAAGCCCTTGTACGAGGTTGATTGTCATGTGGATGTAGTCTATTCGTAGGCTATTCACAAGCTTATATTTTTATAACTTTTTTCAGAAGTGTATATTAGCCTAAGGTAAAAATAATATTGGTTTGTTTGTGGATTCAGGTTTATCCACTATTGGCTGCAATGACCTTCGTAACTAGTCTGTGCACCTTCCAGCTTGTAAGGAATGTATTGCAAAACCCTGATGTCAGGTACAACATAAATTTTAACGTGTGCCCTCACACAATAATATAACATTTTTGGAAAAAAAAGTTTTATCGAGAATTGAAAAATTTTTACAGTTTTTTTAATTTTTTATAAAATGTTTCCCATTTTAATTTGCAAGAATTTGATATCAGCGCCTCAGAATATTTTACCATACAGGATAAAAAAAAAAAAAAAAAAATTGTTACGCAGGATTATCTATTTTCTAATGTGTTTGTTAATTTGCAGAGTGAACAAAGCTCACCGTAAGATGGCAGTGCTTGATAACAGAGAGGAAGGAATGAAGTATGCCGAGCATGGCTTCCGCAAGTTCCTTCGTACCCGCCCGCCGGAAATCATGCCTACCATTAACCACTTCTTCTCCCAAGATAACTGAACACACATACATCAATACATACATACATACAGATGAAAGAAAATAATTCAAGGGGAGAATGGATTTATTTGTTTTTGATGCTGATCATTTATACCTCTTTATTTTGCTTTGAGTGTGTGCTTTAGTTCTTTGGGATTCTATGGCTATGGCCAACCTTTGTACTCGACTCACTCCATAAATAAAATTGAGTCCTGTTTTTTTTCTTTTTTTTAAGGAATGAGCCCCTGTTTAATTTCTTCATTTTATTTCTTTCTTTAAGCAAGCCGGCTCCACATAATAGTCTAAGGCTGTGTTTGGTTAAACGGTAATCATTTTCAGAAAAGGAAAATATTTTTAGGAATATATTTTCGGGAAAGGAAAATATGTTTAGGTGTTTGGTAGCATTTTAGAAAATACTTCGGAAAATATTTTCAAGTGTTTGGTAACATTCTGAAAATGTAAATTTTTTACTGATTTCTCATTCTCAGCCATTTTCTCACATTCCAAACAAATTTTATAATACAAAATTACAATCATCAACTTTTAAACAAAACAAAAATCAAAACAGATCAAGAGGGAGGTGAGATCGCGATCGCCGGCGTCGCGCGAGATCGCGATCGCCGGCGTCGCGCGAGATCGCGATCGCCAGGCGTCGCGCGAGATCGCGATCGCCAGGCGTCGCGAGATCGCGATCGCCAGGCGTCGCGAGATCTCGCGATCGCCGGCGTCGCGAGATCTCGCGATCGCCAGGCGTCGCGCGATCTCGCGATCGCCGGCGTCGCGTGAGATCGCTCTCTCACTGTTCGTGCTCTCTCTTCGTTCTCTGTCTTCCTCTCTTCGTGTCTCGCGTGCCAATTTTCAGTTTGAAGTGAAAATTTTGACTGAATTGATTTTCAGTCGTTCCAAGGAAAATTTTCGGTCAAACTGAAAACGTTTTCAGTTTGACCGAATTTTCCAAGGCAACCAAACAACACATTTTACGGAAAATAATTTCCGAAATTGATTTTCAGTTGAAACAAACACAGCCTAAGACAAAAATTTAAGGGGTCATTTTTTATAGCTAGATATTAACTAATTAAATTTATTTAATAAAAACCAAGTCAAAGTTAATTTGATGCATTAAATATATAATTTGATGAATTAATATTAACTAAAATAAATTTAATTATATATATATATATATAATTAAATATCATGGTTGAAGCATCAAATTTAACGCAAAAAAAGAAAATTTATTATATTATAAAAAGTGGCTTACTTTATCTTGGATATGAGATGACGCATATTTAAGTACAATTGTAATATATATATATATATATATATATATAATTGTACGATTGTAATATAATTTTCTTATAATTTTCAATTTTATATCTTGGTGTTAAGAGAGAGAGAGAGAGAGAGAGAGAGTTTATTTGGTATGTGTTTATTTGAGAGACTAAATAAATAACGTTGAAATCATGTAGGATATTGATTTGCAAAATTAAAGTTACAAACTATTAGGGGAGATTAATCATCATTGATAATCTAATATATGTATAACATATTTTCAATTGGGTTAGGTTTTTATTAATCTTGTATTTTGGAGGGTTTTTTAGAACTATGAAAGAAAATGCTAAACTTACTACAAAATAGTTACAAATTGATGTGGTAATGATTATGATTGATCAACTTCAACAATTTAATTAATGAATATTTTTTAAGAAGATAATTAATTGTTTAAATTATTTTTTTTTTGTCATTAGTAGCGCGTTAATTTGTAAACTTATAGTAAAATTTGTAGAATTCCTGGCATTACTTATGAGAGAAAAAAAGTGTGCAACCATTTTTTTTTAATTATTCTTATCAAATTTTGGGATTTTTTTTTAATTTAATATTTTTATAATGAGGACTTTTTTTTTTTTTTGATGATGAAGGAGTATAAACTTTTTGGGGAGCGGATTGCCTTGGGTTGACCCTGTCTTTGAAAATGTTTTTTTACTCCGTATGTAGGAGTGAAATTCAAATAATGGTTCTCCGCGGAAGGCTTTTAGCACACAAATTCAAATTTTCATAACTTTTTTTCCTTTAAATCAAAATTTTTTATTTTTATACTGATAATTTTGAAATTCCTTAGAGTTTTGGTTTTGAATAGGACTGACGGACTGAATTATATTATATATATAAAAAATTATATATCGAATTATTTAAAATAAATAACCAACGAGATAATTGTTTGACTTAAGAGCTTTGTAATTTTAGTGGTACTTTTTTCAGTGTTCAAATTCCTATTATTTTAATGGCAAAAAAAAAAAAGAAAAAAAAGAAAAAAAAGAAAAGAAGGATCGTCCACATTTTGGGGTATTTTTGGTTTGGTCCAGTCAAGAGTTAGAGCATTTTTTGGACCAAATGAGTTCGGTTGGTTTTGCATATTGACACCCGAAGCCCACCAAAAAGGTAGGACCCCAAGTCCAACCAGTCTGAGACGGGGTTCTTGATTTGGGCCTTTTTTTTTGGACCTAAATGATAGAACGGGTATTTTCGTTTCGATCTCCTTTTCTATGGGCGTAAATGGTAAATGTAAAATTAAAACCTACTAAAAAATTTTATTTTTTCAAACCCATTAAAATGGGCCTATAAAATAAATCTCCACAAATTTTGAACCTAGAAGGTATAAAAAAATCTATTACAACTCACAAATTTATTACAATAAATTCACAATGACATAAATTTCACAAATTTTACTTGGAATTGGCTGGAGGTTTAGACAATTGTTTGCAACTTACAATTCACAATACTGACGAGGTATTTGCCAAGATTTTTGTAGTTCAATTCTTTGGCGGTTCTATATGCAAGCTAGGGTGGTCATATGACCACCCTGATTTGCAAAAAATGGCATATATACATTTGCCAAAAAAGAAAAAAAATTATATGTTAAACAAACTTATTGTGATCACCCTAATAATAATGTTGAACACCCTGTCTTGAGAATTACAAAAGATTGGGTTCAACAAAAATAAGAATAATGTTACATTCATAATATTTTCACAATAATTTTACAATAAATCTAATGTGGTAAGCTGTTACTAATTTTAATTTGGGCTCAATATTAATTCATTTTTTTACCTACTAATAACAACTTTTTGCATAAGATTTATTGTAAAAATATTGTGAATATAACATTACTCCAAAATTAATTCTGCCCCCAAACATAATCCGTAATTCCTTTTATAAAAATAAAAAAATAAACTTAAATAACAATAATAAATATTAGCCCAAATTGAAACGGCAACAAACATAAACCAAACAAAAACAAGATAAGATCAAACAACAACAAGTGATCTAATTATTCATCAAAAAGCCTACTATAAAAAAAAAATAGAAAAATCGCTAAACATTCAAATTTGTAATTTGTTCAACCTATTCAATAAAAATAATCTCTAATTTCATTTTTTTTTCTATAAAATAGTACTAAGAAAAATATTGTAATTGTCAGTTCTCCTTGTTGATGATGATAGTTATATTCCTTTTAGCTTTGAAGTCACAACAATTTTATTCTCCTTAGTGACTTGACTCACAAGTGTAACAAATATTTAAGTTATTGCTTTATTAAATTTTGTATAATTTAAATTTCTTAATAACCACCCTAAAAAAAATTACTAGAACCGTTACTAGTTTAATCTAGTTTAATTTATACCGTTCGGTGTTTCAACCGGAGAAATCATAGAAATAAAAGATAAAATGATCAATAAATAAATCTATGATAAATGGGTCGACATAGGTGAGGGAACATAGAGACAAAGGATAAAAAGATTAATAAATAAATAAAAGATCAGTATGAAGATTTGGCTGTGTTTGGGCATCACCTTTGAAACACAGGGAGTCGGATATCCGGAACCGGAATTTATGGACTTGATTTGGTAATTAGTCTTCGTGTGGCACTTTGGAGTTGAACTATTAGAGCTAATCTTTACCATTGTATGGAGTATGTGGCACAATAGAAATGCCACCAGACATGGTACCTCGAGCTAACCTGCACCAACGATTGTGCAGAAAGCTAGAACAATGCTTGACAAGTTTCAGATTGCCAACCATACAATCAAACAACCCCCATGTGGTGTTGGATGACCTTTGGTCGTTACCACCGGCACCAAGGTATAAAGTTAATGTAATGGGGCGGTTTTTACCCAAGCTAAGGGGGCTGATGCTAGCGTGGTGATTACGGACCATGAAGGGAGAGTTACAGCAGCTATGAGTAAGAAGATTAATCAACCACAAAGACCTTTAGACATTGAAGCGAAAGCTATGGAGGAAGGTGTTATTTTTACTTAGGAGGTGGGTATACGATATGTAATATTTGAATGTGATTCTAAGATTATTTAAGATTGCCTTATGGGGGGTTCTGTACTTCCTCTATTGCCATGTCCAATTAATATTTTTTCCAAGCTCTATAAAAAATTTCAAGATTTCTAGACAGTTCAAGTCTTCCCCATGAAGCAACAAGAGGGAATAGGTCAGCATACATGTTGGCAAGATATGCCAAAGAAGTAAATGTTTTGGATAACTTTGTAACTTGGATAGAGAAAAATGCATCACTGATTAAGTTGGCTTTGACTTAAAATGTACTAAATTTATCTTCTTTTTAACAAAGTTTTGGCTAAAATGCAAATTGCACCCTTCAAAATTTTCCAGGCTCGATAAAAAATTTCAAGTTTTCAAAATAGTTCAAGTCTCTCACATAAAGTGACAAAAGGGAATATGTCAGCACACACCTTGGAAAAATATGCCAAAAAAGTAAATATTTTGGATAACTTTGTAACTTGGATAGAGATCCACCACTGATTGAGTTGGTTTTGACCCAGGATGTACTAAATTTATCTTATTTCTTATAAAGTTTTGGCTAAAATGCAAAATTTCCCCTTTGAGTTTGGATGAAATTCATTTCTGTTTTTTAACTTTACTTTCGTTCGATTGAGTTCACTAAATTTTAAATTTATTTGATTTAGGTCTTCTGTCCAATTTTGTTAAAAATTTTTCATTAAAAAAAATATTACTTTCACATCAAAAAATCTATAAAATTTATAAAAATATTATTTATAGATTTTTATATAAGAATTAAAAAAAAAACATAATTTTTTATTAGTTAATTGTATACTTAATGACAAAATTTTTTAATAGAATTGAACAAATGACCCGAATTGAATAAATTTAAAACTTAAATGGCTCAATTGAACGAAAATAAAATTAGAGTATTGAAATAAATTTTATCTAAACTTAGAAAATACCATATGCATTTTAGCCTAAATTGGGCCAAGGTATTATAGAAGGGTAAACTATGTATTTGGTCTTTATTCTATACATAATATTTTAATTTAGTCTCTAACATTTTAATTGTGTCAATTTAGTCCTTAACTTTTAAGTGTCATGTCAATTTAGAGGTTGAAATTCTTCAAAAAAAAACTTTAAATATCGTGTCAATTTAGTCTTTGTCACTGTCTCTTGAATAAAAAAGTCTGACATTTCAAATAACCTAAATTAAAAAAAAAAAAAAAAAAAAGTCACATCAACTGCCACCTGGTCTAACACGTCAGTTTTTTTTTAAAACCAAATCTTTTTAGTTTGATAATAAATTTTGCTTATTTTTTTTTTTATATGAAAACAATAGAAAATACTATTAAAACTTCAAAACACAATCAGTAGTATCCCTGAAGAGAAACGAAAAACTAAATTTAAAATAAACAGTTAAACACCAGCCCAGCACTTTGCAAGAGATAGGGCGCGAATCATTAAACAGGAGTAGACCCATCTACAACACTATCTCTAAAAATCCAAAATCCCTAAAATCTAAACTAGTAGTTATTGATCTTGACATAGTACCCACATAACTCGTGCCGCCGGCATGTGAAATCAGCTTGATGAGGTTAAACCGCTCCGAGCCATGGTACCCACTGACTATAGCTACCACGGACTCAATGCCTTGAATTGGCCAAGTCATAGAGACAGTGGCAGCGCCACGTTATACCCAGGGTGTTCCCAGGAACACCCTGAAAAAAAAAATTTATATATAATAGTTTTTTTTTTTTTTTTTACCCTTAAAAAAAAAATAGGAACACCCTCAATTAAAATGAGGAACACCCTGAAACTAAAAAAATATATATATATTTGTTCTACTTTCAAGCAAAAAAAAAAAAAAAAAAGCCTAAAAATAAAATTTCAACTAAAATCTGGAAAAAAAAATTGTAACAGAGCAAAAAAAAAGTGTAACCGAGCAAAACAATGGACAACAACTGCCTGGCAAGCCCAACATCAAGCCCACGGCAAGCACATAAATTACATCCACGGTTTCTCAAAGAAGACAAAAAGAAAAAAGAAAAAAGCAAACCCCAATACAGATCAAAAACCTCAAATCAGTAGTTCAATAACCTCAGAAATCACTAAAGCTTTTCTCAAAAAAAAAAAAAAAAAAAAAAAAAGAAAGCACTAAAGCTAATTAGCTAAAGCCAAAGCAAACCTAAAAAGAAAATACAGAGGACCAGTCCGCGCCGTTGCCCTTCATCGCGCCGTCGCCATCACTCTAGCCTCCAGTGGACCAGTCCATCGTTGGCGCCCCCCCCCCCCCCCCGGTCGCCCCGTTGCCATCGCGCTCAGCCTCATCGCGCCATCGCTCCAGCCTCCAATGATCCAGATCCAGTCTGTCGCCATCGCCGTCTATTTAGATCAGCATATCGCACCGTCCAAGTTGGTCCAACAGCCACAGGTATTTCTAATTTCTTATTTCTCCCTCTTTCTCTCTTTGACTCTCTGTCTCTCTCAAATTCTCTGACTCTCTCTCTCTCTCTTTCTCTCAAATATGAAATAATGAATAAACTTATGAGTCTCGGCCCTCTCTCTTTATTAACTTTACCCTTTTATCTTTATCTGTGATTGGCTGAAGCACCTTTAAAAAAAAAAAAAAAAAGTGATTGGCTGAAGCACTCAGTAGTGGAGCTTTAACTTTAATAATTTTTTTACTTCTTGAATTTCGCATTTTTGGCTTTATCTTCATTCTTATCTGTTGGTGTTGGACTGTTTGGTGACCAATTGGTGTGTGTTGTGTTGGTGTTGGACTGATTGGTGACCGGTGAGATATTAATTGTCTTCTAGTGTAATAATATTGTGATTTGTGAAATTGTGATTGTGAAATTTTCTGATTGGCAGGCTTGTATAATGTGCACATTAGCACATAAAATGTGTAATGTGCACATGACTTACTCTTTTAGTGTAATGTGCAACTAATAAACAATAATTTAATTAATTAATAATTATTTGGAAAAAACAATTAATAAACAATAATTAATTATTTAATTAACTAATACATTATAAAAGTCTAAACAAGTTAAATTATGTTAGACAAACAAATTAAATTATGTTAGACTAAAAGACAAACAAATTAATGAAACAACTAAACAACAATAATTAATAATTTTATTAATATTTCAAATAAACTTATAAACTTATAGTTTATTGTTTATTCTTTTGTTAGAATTATGGACAAATACTTGATAAGAAAACCACGTACTCAAGATTCATCTCCTGTGCAAGATTCATCTTCATCTTCTAAGCGAATTCGTGTTGACTTTAACTTAAAAAATCTTCCTTCAGATCCTGGACTACGAGAAAAGATATCATCTTATCATCCTAATAATCATGATGAAATAAGAAGATATTATTTAGGAAAAGGCCATTGTCGATCTCCTTGTGATTATCCTATATCATATTTTTCTAGAAAGCCTTGTCGATTTAGACCCGAATGGTATGTAAATAGAAATTGGTTAGAATATAGTATAGCCAAGGATGCAGCATTTTGTTTTTATTGCTACATATTTGGGCAAGATGTTGGTAATCAAGGAGGAGGTGACACTTTTATAACGAAGGGATTCAAACTTTGGAATCAACTTGTGAAGTTAGATTCCCATATTGGAGGATTTAATAGTGCTCATAACTAAGCTGTCAGGAAGAGTGAAGATCTGCTGAAGGAAAAACAACACATTCAAAGTGTCTTGGTTAAGCAATCAAATCAAGATAAAGCTGAATATCGAGTTCAATTAAATGCAACAGTTGATTGTGTAAGATTCCTTTTATGCCGGGGATTAGCTTTTAGTGGTCACGATGAATCTCAAGATTCAAGTGATAAAGGAAATTTCCTTGAGCTTCTACAATTTTTGGGGGATCACAATGAATCTATTAATGAAGTGTTGCAAAAAACTTGGAAAAATTGCCAGCTTACCCATCATGATATTCAAAAAGACATTGTCAATTGTTTTGCACGTGAAACATCCAAAGCCATCATCGAGGATCTTGACAACGGGTTCTTTTCAATATTAGTTGATGAGTCACGTGATATCTCAGTGAAAGAACAAATGGCCCTCGTTCTTCGTTATGTGAACAAAAAAGGAATTATTATAGAGTGATTCCTTGGTATTGTACATATAGCAAGTACCACCGCATTGTCACTCAAATGTGCTATTGAATGTTTACTTTGTGAACATAATTTGAGTTTATCGAAACTACGGGGGCAAGGTTATGATGGAGCTAGTAATATGCAAGGTGATATTAATGGTCTCAAAACTTTAATTTTGAATGAGAATAAGTCAGCATTTTATGTCAATTGTTTTGCTCATCAACTTCAATTGACACTTGTTGCCGTTGCTAAAAATCACATTAACATTGCTGAATTTTTTAATGTGGTTAGTAATTTAGTAACTGTTGTTAGAGGCTCTTGTAAGAGACGAGATGCTCTTCGAGATGCACAATTTGCCAAAATTAAAGTAGATTTAGAGAAGGGTGTACGTAGAAGTGGGCAAGGTTTGAATCAAGAGACAAATCTTAAACGTCCTAGTGATACACGGTGGGGATCATATTATGGGACTATTCTTAACTTGATTTTGATGTTCTCTGCTGTTGTTAATGTACTTGAGATTATTGAAAAAGATGGCCTCTCCGACCAAAAAGTTGAAGCTCGATCTATTATGAGGTCAATTTTATCTTTTGAATTTGTTTTTGCTCTACACTTGATGAAAAACATTTTAGGGATCACAAATGAGTTGTCAATAGCATTAATTGTTAAAGTGTCTAAGCAACGATTGCAAGTGATAAGAGATGATGAATGGATATCTTTATTGACTGAAGTGTCTTCATTTTGTGCCACACATGATATTCCTATCTTAAACATGGATGAAATATTTGTAGTTAGTGGGAGGCTGCGACGCAACACCCAACAAAATACAAATTTACATCATTATCGTGTTGAGCTATTCTACATAGTCATAGATATGCAACTTCAAGAGCTTAACAACCGTTTTTCAGAGGCGAATACCAATTTGCTACTTTGTATGGCTTGCTTGAATCCAAGTAATTCATTTGTGGCTTTTGATAAGGAAAAGTTGATACATCTAGCAAAGTTTTATCCATCTGATTTTTCTGGGACAAATATCTTGGCATTTGACTCTCAGCTTCAGAATTTCATTTTTGATATGCGCAACAATGACTTGTTTTTAGAGCTTCGAGGAGTTAGTGAACTTGCTGAAAAGTTAGTGAGTACAAGGAAGTATGAGACTTATCCATTAGTTTATTTGCTTGTGAAGTTAGCTTTGACCATTCCTGTTGCTACTGCAACAGTAGAAAGAAGTTTTTCAGCAATGAAATATATAAAGAATGAATTGCGCAATCGAATTGGAGATAAGTGGATGAATGATTGTTTGGTTGTGTATATTGAAAAATATGTAGTTTGTAGCATTGATAATGAGACTATCATGCAACGATTTCAAAATATGAAAACTCGTAAAAGGCAAATGTAAATTTTATGTATTTACGTGTTTTTTGATTGTTGTTATCAATATATAAAATTTTCTTTTTATTAGATTGTGTAATTTATACTTGTTGAGGAACACCCTGAAAAAAATTCCTGGAGCCGCCACTGCATAGAGAGCCTCTATAATCCGCAAATACTTCAAAAACTAAAATTAAAATTTACTACATGTTAAAATAAAAAAATCATGTTTGAATCGCACAAAGTTATTGATGAGAACACGCACGGTTAAGTAATGAAAGAGCGAATCTAACTAGAAACAACAACGATTCGAATCGAGTAACAATTTTGCTTATTGCTGGGATTTGAAGATTAAACAATGCAACCAATCAAAAACATAAAACCGTTTGATTTTTTCCAAGAAAAAAAAGAAAAAGAAAATGAGAAATCCCTAAAATCTAAAATAGTAATTATGGATTTTAGGAAGATAGTGTATGTTTTAGATAAGTCTGCCCTGTTTAACAAAATAAGAAAACTTTATTATCAAACTAAATTTTTTTTTTTTTTTTTTGTGAGAATTCAAACTAAAAAGATTTTATGTCGCAAATTTATTATCAAACTAATAAAAACTGACCTGTTAATCCATGTGCTAGTTGATGTGGCAAAAAAATTTTATTTTAATTTACGCTATTTGACATGTTATACTTTTACATCCAAAAGATAACAACAGGAATTGAATTGATATGGCATGAAAAGGTTAGAGACCAAATTAACACAATTAAAAGGTTATAAACTAAATTGAAGTTCGATGTAAATGATATAGACCAAATATGTAATTTACCCTATATTTACAATTTTACAAGATACAAACAAAGGAGAATGTATAAAATAATTTTTTTCAATATATTTCAATTAATTATATATTAAAATACAATTCGACATTCTTTCAAAAATTCCTGAAATAATCTAAGATTAATTATGTACTAAATTTGACAATTTCCTATTATGAACAAAATGAAAGAGTACTTTAATCATCTTCATGAGAGATCAAAACATATAGAAGCTGATTGTCATATTGTGAGAAACAAGATTATTGATGGTGCACTTAAAACCTTTTATGTCTTAACTAAGAATCAGTTAACAGATGTGTTCACAAAGGCTTCAGGAGTGGAAAGTTTTTTGAGATTGATCAAAAGGCTAGGTGTTATTAATATTTTTGTTTCTATAGTAGAGTATCCTCATACAGTCTTGCTAGGTCCAAAGGCAAGAGCTATGCTCTTGACGGAGAGTGTTAAAAGTGCAAGCAAAGTCCCACAGTAGAGTTGCATAACCCAAGCCACAGAGGTAGCAAGTGGTGCAACAGTTGCTAATAAGAAATGCACTAGCCAAGCCACAAGAGTAGCAGGCAGTGCATTAGTTGCTAATGTTAAATGCATTGGTCAAGCCAAGAGGGTAGCACTCAGTGCAGCATTTGCTGATGAAGAGTGCATTACTCAGAGCACGAAGCTTGCATCGAATGCCTTAGTTAGCGCAGAAGTATTGGAACTGATTGAGGCAGTGCCACATCATGAATTCTTCATCCAAGAACATTAAAGGAGTTAGTTCCGTGAATCAAACGGGTTGTTACTTAAAGATTGACACGTGTACAGTTTCTAGAAGTTTCAAATAACTGATTTTGGCTTCTTAGGGAGTTAGTTATAGTTTTCTGTGTATATAAAACAGAGCACCTTATGTATTGACTTCATTCTTTTTCAACTCTTGTAATTCATTCTCTCAATCAATGAAATCCTCTCAACTCTATTCAGATTTCTTAGTTTTTACACATGCACTTTGTAATTGGACCATAAGGACATTTGTAACCTGTATCCTTAAATGCTTTCCCAACTAATACCATCTCTCAGTACGTCAAGGTCAAGAACCTTCCCCAATTGATGAAGGTCATGGGCTTAAACCCAAAAAGATACACTAGTGAATTTCATACCTATTGAAAGAGTGTTACTATCAAAGTAATGGCTTCTCAAAGAGCCAAGTACTACCATCGATCACTTTGAGTTTGTCCAGTTCAAGTTTGATTACAAAAGGGAGAACAATCTCCAGTTCATCTTTGGGTTTATTAACTTTTATTTATTTATCTATTTTTGTTTTCTAATTTAATGCGGAGAAATGATGGAGGTGGAGTATTTCAAGCTTTGGACACTCTTAACGGAGAATTGTTGTGCGGTTGTGATGATGTCCATGCATGTTTGGTAAGAGATATTAATGGCATCATCATCATTAACATATGTTTCGACACATTTTCTCACTTCAAAAATTTTTTAGATTCCATTCCTAAGTATCAATCTGGTAATCTAACCATTAAGTGCTAAATAAGTGGCGTCTATTTTTTTTAGAAACAAGTGGCGTCTATTAAGTTAAATAACTTATATAATGCCATGTGTCATCAAATTGTTAACCAAAGTAAATGGCATGGTTAATATAAAAAAGGAATTAAACATGAATTGTCAAAATGAAAATTTTGAAAAAGTAAATGGTCAAAATAAAAACAACCTTCAAATTTAAAAGTCAAAAGTCTAATTTGGTCATATATATATATATATATATATATATATATATATCTATATATAGTTAAGTTCAAGTTATACCTGGTGTAATTCTAAGCAATATTACACTACCTAATAACTTGATATTAAATTCATATTTTAAGAATCCCACCGTTGAATTACATGTTCTATATGTGCTTAATATGCATGCCAATTTTCATGACAATTTTCATGACAATCAGATATTATTCACTATGTAATCTATAAACTCATCTCTTAAATTATTTTTAAACTACAAAAACTTGAATTCAAACAATTGATTGATAATATGACTACTAATTTTTTATCACCGTGAAATTTTGCAAGCATGGAGAATAAATGAATATAATGTAATCCAACGGTAGATTTGTCAAAATTCACATCTAATAATAAGTTATAAAGTAGTGTAATCTCGCTTAGAGTTACACCAAGTGTAACTTGAACCCAATTTATATATGTGTGTGTGTGTGTGTGTGTGTGTGTGTGTGTGTGTAGGACTATCCTAAAACAATCTTGCTTTGCCCATTGAACTACTAGGAAAATATATCATGCATTATGTGCATGTATCTACCCCATGTGAGAGGGTGGTTATGTGCACGCACCAAATGCATGTAATAACACCTCATATCTAGGAATTGAACCCACTTGTACTACTTTACATTGACAGTTACATATCCGATACATGGTGGAAATTCTCACAAGTTTGATTTCCTTCGTTTTGCAGAATGGATCAACTTCATCAGCTTGCAACCATGAGATAAACGTGAACCACCATAAGATTTAAGTTCCATCATGAAGTTTATGGGAGATGAATATGTTATAGAAAAAGCCTATATGCTACCTCGTTATGTTGTTTATTATTATTTGGGGTAAAAGCATTTGCCCCATGGCTGGGGTAATTCACAATTCTCCCATTTATCTTTGAAACCAACTAATTTCTCCCTCTATGTTTGGGAAATAAGCAAATACTCTAAATTTGTTACTTTCTCAATTAAATCTAATAAATATTTTTTAAAGAAATTATTAGTTGTACATCACAAGGAAGAGAAAAAGTTGAGGATTGTACTGTTGTTTCCTTATATTGCATTTGTAATCATTGTAATTTCATGGGATTTAACTGAAAAAGTAATGGATTGAGGGTATTTGCTAATTTCTCAAACATAGAAAGTGAAATTGATTGGTTTCAAAGATAAATCGGAGGTTGTGAATTACCCTAAACATAAAGGGGTGAATGAACTTTTACCCCCTTATTTTTTCAACCATAAATCAATTGCGAAATTTATTTATCAAAAAAATTATAATAGTGAAAACGAATAATCACAATCTAGTATAACAGTGAGGAAATTAAGAAAATAAATTTTCAAGGAAAGCGTTAACACTATTCTTTCAACAATAACAACATCATAGCATAATATATAATATGATTAAATGATTTTTCTCAAACCCTTCTTTTCCTCCAAGTAGATGTATGTACTGAATTTCATATAGCTTTGTATATGGAATTAAGAGTGTTTAATTCCATGGTAGACTGTGATGATTTATTACATTGTTGTTGTACATTTTTAGACCCCTTAAAATACAAGTTGTTTAATCTAGTTATTTAGTCAAGTGATTATTTAGGTAAATTATTCAAAATTAGGTTAACATAAGTAAATCATATCAAGTAAACAATACGAAAAATAAAGAGCACAATGATATGATAACTAGGGGTGTTCACCAAACCGCATAAATCGCACAAACTGCAAAAACCGTACTAAAACCACCCGCAAAATGACATAACCGCACCACACCGCAAGTAATTTTACACCGCACCACACCACACCGCATGGTGCGGTGCGGTTTGCGGTTTTATAATAAGAAAACCGCACAAACCGCACCGCACCGCACCATCTCTATATATTAATATTTTTTAATTATTTTTAATATTAAATATATTATTAATAGTTTAATAACCCTAGTTAAAAAAAAGTTTGATAATCCTAGCAAGTGTTGATTAGGAAAGCCAACCCAAAATAAAGAAAAACTACCTTAATAGTTTAAAACTTGGACTAAAACAAAGGAAAAAATTAGTTTTGGGCTGAGTAGAAAAAGCTCAAATTTTGAAAAATATACCAATTTCAAATCATTCAAACCGCATCTTATACACCACACCGCATATGTGACCTAAAAAATGAGGTGCGGTGTGGTTATGGTTTTGGCTAAACTTTAAACCGCACCGCACCGCACATGTGACCGCAAAAATAAGGTGCGGTGCAATTATGGTTTTAGCTAAACCACACCGTAAAGTGCGGTGCTAAAAATGGCCCAAAACCGCACCGCACCGCACCGCGAACACCCCTAATGATAACCCAGAAAAACCAAATCAGTAAAAAACCTGGGAGGATTTAACCTAGCTATCTTTAAGGTAAAACAAGATCCACTATAAAATAATTGAAGTTTTACAATAGTGACTTAGACCACTAACATCCTATTACTACATCGAGTAGAAAACTTACTACCACAATCACGTGACAGCTCCGAATCCACAGACTATTTCTTTCTCAAATCCATAGCATCCACAAGTACACCCATTTGTGTTTTTCTTTAAGGCTCTTGAAATAGCAACCGAAGAGATCATCAAGTTCTTAACATCAATCTTGATCTTGATAACCCTAAGTATGTATGAAGGTAAACACATCTAGATCTCACAATAGATTCACACATACAGCATATCAACAACATCTAAAACGTGGCTAGGGTTTTTCTATTTATATGGGACATAAAACATAAAACCCTACATGTCAAACGGGCTTGGGCCGAGTTGAAAAATTCTGCAGAAAAATAATCTGTACGAGCTTTAATCGATCGAGTCTAATTTTCGATCGATCGAGACTTGTAAATTTAGCCCAATAAATCTTGCAATACACTCAATTCCAACTTTACAATAAACATACTTTGATCAGCCTAAAACTAAACTCTAAGTTTTGATCATAGTTTGCCAACATTATACATTAAAGTTCTAATACATTTAGATCCTAAATCCTTAGAACCTAACAGTTGTTATACGACTTTTACTAATTGTTGTAGTATATTAACACAAATTGAGTTTGAGTGATAACTCACTTTGAGTCTCCCATTTATTTAACTAAGAGAAGTGCTACATCCACAACATTTCTACAATATTTTTACAACAAATCATAGGTGGTTAGTTGTTACTAGTTCAAATTTAAACCTAACACTAAGATTACTTTTTTACCCCAACAATAACAACCAGTAACAACTTGCCACTTATGATTTGTTGAGAAAATGTTGTAAAAATGTTGTAGACATATCATTTCTCTTTAACTAAATGTTTATTGCCATCTATTTGATGGTTAATTGGTGTGAGTTAAAGTTATGGCTGATTTAGTTCATTCCGCATGATGAATTTCAAGTATATCATATCTAATTAATGCAAAAAAAGAAGGTCATCAATTACACATTCAATAATGAGTTTGATTTACCTCTAGTACTTTTTTTAACTAGACAACTCATTTTGTTTTAAATAATTATGGCAAGTGGTAGGGGAAAAATTATTGTGTATTCTCAGAGTACCATAAATGTGTACTCCTTCTTCTTACATGAATAGTGGGTCCCACTAATTAAATTTATGGTGGGACCCACCATTTATGTAAGAGGAGGGAGTATACATTCATGACACTTCAGGATTACCTAATAATTTCCCAAGTGGTAGTGGGTTTTAATCTTCACATTTTATTTAGTTAGTGAGTGATATGACAGTTTCTCATTAAAACAAAAGAAGATTCCAATTAAAAATATATTGAAGTAAACCAAACCCTTCAATAATAACGTTTAATTGATAATGTTCCTTTTTTAGCACATTCAACATGACTAACATGGGAGCATCCATCAACACCGAAGAGACACTCATCAACAGAATGACCAAGCATAAATTTGAAATATACATAAGAGCAACAACTTATTATAAAAACTATATATTCTAAACTGTTATTAATGTAAAACAAATGGCATGTGTCAAAGTCTCTTTGTGGAAAATACAAGTTTCAAGACCTTGGCTATCATCTAGAAAAGTTAATAATAATTGTTATGCTTAATTTTTAAGTTTTTTTTTTTTTTTTCCCTAATGTTTGTTTCCACCAAATTTGGGAATGTGCTCATTCTCTTAAAAAAGGGGGGGGGGGGGGTTGTGTTGTTTTGCAATCTTGTTTCTCATCTTTTTAGCAATTACTGTTAAGTGAATTCAGTGATTTCTCTAGCCCATTTTCTTCATACATTCCCTAGTCAAGAATCAGTGCTTTATCAATGGAAGAGCCTCCAACAACATCAGTTAGGGAAGAGCACCATTTATGATGGTGTAATCATGGGGTTAACAAGCGCGGTTATGGTGGTGTCACTATTGTGATTCCACAACATGATAAGACCAAATAATTTTGTCATAACAGATATAGCCGTTATGAGTACATCCATTACAAAGGCATGGCTCTATTGGGTATTGGTTTTGGCAACCTCAAGTTGGACAGCTGAGATTTGATTCAATTTTTAGTTTGTATTTGAATTTATTTCAAAGCTTATCTAAAACCTTGCATTAAAGGAGATTTTGAGTCAAAAGGAATGAAGATTGTGGATCAATAAAAAAACGTTGATACCGTAGTCTATATTTATATAAAATTATATCCAAAAGCTAAAGGGTAGTGTTTATTATTGCTATATTCCTATTGAACTATATCAGTGTAGCATTATGGCACATTCGATCCACTTCTAAGATGCTTTGGGATGAGAGATTTGAGTAGAAAGAGGAGCTACTTCATTGACAATTATGTCACATTCTCAGCGAAATGCTATTAGGTTCATAACAAAATTACATTTTTCTTATATTATTAAAGTTTTGTATTTATTTTCTAATATAAGTGATAGGTTTACTCATTTTTGCTTCCTATTTATACTATTCAAGACTTATAGAAAATTAACCGTTTGTAAGGAACACTAGAAATAAATTTCAATCACGCATTACATTATTTACAAAATATCCCTCCTTATATAATAATTATACGTAAAAATGCATTATGTTTCCTTAAAAAAATTCTTACAAAATTAAAACACTTTCAAATAACAAATATAGACAGCTTAATTTAGAAAATCTAATATATTGTATTAACTATACTTTATTAGAAAATAATAACAGGTTTAGGACTAGCACTTACAAATCTTATCTACTATTTTCATTTTTTTTACTTAACAAAAAAAATAGATCGTCAAATTTTTCGTGCATCATGCAAGTCTATGACCAGTTGTAATAAAAACAGAAACCATATGAAACATTCAAAATTTGAATATAGGGCTTTTAAGTATCTTTGATAATAATGAGAAAAAAGAAAGTTATAAAGAATACCTTGCAATAGATTGGAATTTTATTGCCAACTAATAACATGTATATTAGAGATATATTAGCCCATTAGTATAAGCCCAAGCCTAATTCTACTTTATGTGCAAGTCAAGTCTCCTACTTGTACTAGAAGTTTATTAGTTTGGGGTTTAGTTTACTATATATACACATTGTTAGACTGTGAGTTGTAACATTCCACCTCAAAACCAATTGGTAACGAGGAAGACATACTCAAATCTTTTATGGCATTCGACATCACATCATGTAGTTCTGTTTTTAAAGTGGTTATAGGGAGTCAAGTTATGGTCCCCCCAACAATCCCTCCCTCATAATGACACTCCCGTAACTCGAACCCATGACCTTGTCTCTAATACCATTTATCGGACTGTGAGCTGTGTCATTCCACCTCAAAACCAATTAGTGATGAGAAAGACACACTCAAATGTTTTATAGCATTCGACATTACACCACGCGGGCCTAATTTTAGAGTGGTTGTAGGGAGTCAAATTGTGGTCCTCTCAACACACATGTTATAGTTCATTGTAATACAGGATTTTTACTATATTCTAATATATTATTGATGAGCCCTTTAGAGTTTCCTCCATGGACGTAGGACGTTAGGCTGAGCCACGTAATTCTTGTGTGTTATTGTATTCTATACTTTATACTTTTACTTCTACATTTATACTAGTATATTTAACATGGTGTATTAATGCTAATATTTAATATGGTATTAGAGCCACCTTTCTGTGGCCATGTATCCAATCCTTACGATGTATTAAGAGCAATCTTTGTCTTTCTCGGTATTTCTTCGCTGCGTTCATCTTCTTTGGTTTTCTACTACTGCCGTCAAAACTCTCCAATATAGTCATGCCACCGATAGAAGTCACATTAACACTACAAAACCATTGCCTTTCTCAAACCACTGTCACAGTGTCAAACTTCATTCAAGGAATCTTCTTAACCTTATCAAATCTCAAGGTTTCATCAAGCTTCCATCTAATTTTACTTTGTGTGCAAGCCAAGTCTCTTACTTGTACTAGAAGTCTATTAGTTTAGGGTTTAGTCCACTATATATACACATGTTATGGTTTATTATAACACAAAATTTGTACTACACTCTAATATATTATTGATGTAGCCCTTTAGGACTTCCTCCGTGGATGTAGGCCGTTAAGCTGAACCACGTAATCCTCGTGTGCTATTGTATTCTATATTTTATGTTTTCGCTTCTACATCCATACTAGCATATTCAACATGGTGTATCAATGCTAATATTTAACATAATGAGATTTTTTCTAATCATGAAGAAGAGACCATTGATTTTATAGTTGGTTAGTGTTTTGCAGTATAATAAATTCATTTATATAGTATTTAAAAGCTTAAACGTAACATTTATTGCTACTACATTCTTATTGAGTTACATCAATGTAACATTTCAATCCATTTGAGCCACTTTGGTACATTTCAATTGTAAAATCTATTAGTAAATAATAAATGATTTAATTTAATGATTTTGTCCAAACTCATTAGTTCATGAAGTTATTTAAGAATTTTTTTTTTTACTAATATTGATCAAGCAATAAGATATTTTAAATAATGCATCTTGTGAATGTTTTCATTTAAATTTTTAATAGTTAAAGAATACATAAACAATATCAATTACTAACTAAAGTATATACAAAGTGACATTATTGGTTAGTTTCACATCAACACCATAAAATTGGATGTTATTTACTACTTGATTCATAAAATTAATTTCCATGCATAATTTCAGATTAGAAAAACTTGAAATGTAATTGTTTAATTGATGAAATAATTATTGATCTTTGATCTTCTAGAAATTTTGTGTGCATAGACGATATAAGAAAAAAAAAAGTAAGCATTAAAGGTGGATTTGTAAAAATTCACATCTAATAAAAAGTTAATAAGTGGAGTTGTTACAGTTGTAACCATAGGCTATAACCAAGTTCATAGCCAAATTTTGTCCAATTTTTAGTTTCTTTCTTAATTAATAGATTTTTTTTGGAGGAAATTAGGTAATAGAATTCTAATTAAATTAAACCATCCTTTTATATAAATATGGATAAATGATAGTTACTACAATGGGGGTAAGGGAATTTGAACTTTAGTTGATATTGTGGAAGCATTAAGAAATTCTAATTGAGTTACAAGGTTTTTGGCTTCTAAAAATTAACAAAATTACAACTTACAAGGTCCAATTTTGGAAATAGGATATATTTTGATATTGAGTTGTCGTGCATTATTATTTATGGGAAAATTATTGAATACTCCACGAGTACCATAAATTCGTACTCTTCCTTCTCACATGAATTATAAGTTTTACTATGAATTTAATTAAAGCGACCCATAATTATGTGAGAAGAGAGAGTATGCATTTATGGTACTCCAAGAATATGCTATAATTACCCTTATTTATGATAAGGTTTTTATACAACCTAAATTGCAGAAATTTTTATGCAACCCACTACATAACGGTTAAAAAAACCATTCACAAATATTATTTAAGTAAGTCAAATAAGTCATTAAAAATGTAAAGTAACTATTACCCAAAAAAAAAAATGTTATATGACTATAAGAAGTACATGTAAATAATTTTTTTAACCGTCACATAGTAGTAGCATAAAAATCCTGCAACTTAGATCACCATAAAATTATTTTCCGTTATTTATACACCAGTTATTTTCATAAATTTTTCTTTTCGCAAATAAATGGGAAGTTATAATTGAAAAATGAGTCTCAGGTGTACTTACAAGTTACAACTAACACACTTTCCTTTTGTGCCAATTGCAGTTCTTATCGTAAATCAGTGTGCTGTCATTCCCAACTTTACTTGTAACTTATATTTACTCTAACGTAATTGTTTAATTGCCTTGTGTGGATAGCCAACCCAAGGTTCCCATTTTTGTTGCTTCTGAGCATATTCTATGTACGTACCTTTCTATTCCTCATGAAAGTTCTATTAAATTTCCTTAGATTTCTCAGACTAAACTGAGGCACATCATATTACTATTTTGCTATTTGTCGAGGTACACCATCTTATACATACACCCTTTGGATTCTCTGTGTATCATTCTTGGACTTTCGCCACACCTTTGCCAAATGGATCTCCAGGCAAGTTTGGTTTTGATCACTTCTTCTCTATTCTTTTGTGTTGCTAAAGCTTGCTCCAATGGAGACTGCAAGGTTTGTGTCTCCTCAATTTTTTTAGACTACTTTTGTATAATAGAAGTCCTATGGTTTTTGTTCTAAGTTCTTTACTCGTTTTCATGTAGCTACTTGACCCATGCTCATCCGATGGAGATTGCCAAGCTGGGCTCTACTGTTTCTCTTGCCCTCTAGAATTTTCAGGCAGTAGATGTGTTAGATCAACTACTACAAACCAATTGAAGCTCCTGGTATTGTAATTCCCTCTCTCTCAAACTGCACGCACATCCAATTTTTTTATTTTTTTATTTTTTTTTTTTATAATATTAAGCTAAGTTTGATGGTCCTATATATATTATGTAATAAGCTCTCAAATACTAATCCTTCCAATTTCGTGAAGAAAAAATGTGCCTTTCAAGGATAAAAAAATCTGTCAATATCAAATTATCATTTTTCTTTGTTTCTTGTTTTAGTGTTTATTTTTCTTTTCTTGATTATTTATTTTATTGATCATTGAATATGACTTTTGGACCTCATCCAACAAAAGAAGAGGGAAAAATAATATGACTTTTGGACAGCTCTTGAGGTAATAGCCATTAAAATTTATCATGGCCACGTAAGAGCATCCGCATAAGAAAATGCTATCTCATCTCATTTTATCATCCTAAAAGCTACTTTATCAATTATACCATATCATTTTACAACACACTCAACATCCCAAAATTCTGTTTTTTCCCATTTTATTTAAATATTGTATTTTATTCTTTTTTTTACTATTTCTCTTCTTCTAATCCTTTTCCTCTCTTTCTCCCTCAACCTTTAGCACTGGTTTCAACACATAGAGCCACACACACACACACCCGTGATACACCGATCCGCCTATCCAAACCCATCATCACACACACAAAGCCACACACACACACACACAAACACAAACCATCAAACCATCAACTGAGCCACACACACACAAACCATCAAACCAATCGAAGCCAGCAACAACCACCACACCCACCAATCGGAGCCAGCAATAGCCACCACATCTCCAAAGAAGTCCACCACCGATGTCTCGTCGGAACCCAGTTCGCCACGCACGACCTCACCACAACCCATCTCCAAGCTAGCAAACTCATGACCCAAGCTGTCACCTGATTCACGTCCACGACCCACACATCACCCTCAATCACCCATCCCCACCACAATAGAAACCCTCCACCACATCAAACCCTTGATTCAAGGGAAAATAGAGAGAAAAAAAAAATGAAAGGGAAAAGAGGGATGAGAGAGAGAGGGAGGGATTGAATGAGTGAACTAGAAAAAGAGAGAGACAGAGAGAGAGTGACCTATGAGAGAGAGAGGAATTGATAAAGAACCGAATAAAATATTAGGTTTTTTTTTTTTTTTTTTACAATATTGCTACAGTGCAATTCAACCTTTAGATTTGCACTATAGCAGTATTGCAAATTTTTTTACAATACTTAGTTTTTATAAGGCCGAATGTGGGGAGTTTATTGGGCCTAAATGCTAAAATAAACTTACATTTGGCATATAACCATTTTGCCGTTAATACTCTCATCATGATTCCTGACCCGTTTCTCAAAAAATTATATGTGTGTGTGTGTGTGTATTCCTGACTCAATTATTTGGCGAATATTGGGAATTGGTAAGAAATTGTATTCGCTCCAGTGGGCCGTTAGCTGGTTAGGGATATAAGACCACAACATGGCCCATTTCATTTGGGATTATGGACTATATCATGGCCCATGTATATGTAGACATATCATGTGCGTATATATTTTCTGTAAGCTATTAAATTCTAAATTCCAATCAAGTTGGATGTTCTAAGGTATCATCCTAAGTAAAAATTTAAGTTTCTGAACATTTCTCAAAATAATAATAATAATTTCTGAATTATTAATATAATTGTTTATTTTTGTAATTTTCCTTCTCTTAGAATAATACACTTCCTTTCAATAAATATGCATTCTTGACAACCCACAATGCCTATGCTATTGAGGGAGAACCATCTCACACGGGAGTTCCTCGAGTTACCTTTACAAATCAAGAAGACAACATCACTCAACAGCTAAATGTATGTTCTTTTTAAATTTTAAGTCTTTTCTTTTACATTTTTTAAATGAATGATAATTTATGCAAATCTTGCTTTTTTATTTATTTATTTATTTATTTATTTTTTGGATTGATTCAACTTTTGGACTGCCAAACTAGCATTCTTTATTTGTAGAATGGAGTTCGCAGCTTGATGCTAGATACGTATGATTTTCAAGGAGATGTATGGTTGTGCCATTCTTCTGGAGGAAAATGTTATGACATTACTGCATTTGTATGTGTACTTTGTCCCCACTAAACTAACTTTTTAAGGTTCTGTTTGGAATGAAGGGAAGGTAGTCAGAATATACTAAACATTAGTAACCTTCCTTTCTTCTCTTTTCTCCCACCATCCAAACATAAGATAGATTATGTATTAGAGGAAAAATAATTATAGAGTCTTAAATTGCCTTATATTTTATGCATAATAGGAACCTGCTATAGACACTCTGAAGAAAATAGAAGCTTTCTTATCAGCAAATCCAACAGAAATTGTCACAGTGATCTTAGAAGACTATGTTCAAGCCCCTAATGGATTGACAAAGGTCTTCACCAATGCCGGGTTAATGAAATATTGGTTTCCTTTGAAAAACATGCCAAAAAATGGTCAAGATTGGCCACTAGTAAGTGACATGGTTGCCAACAACCAAAGGCTACTTGTATTCACTTCAATTAGGTCCAAGGAAGAAAGTGAAGGTATTGCTTACCAGTGGCATTACATGGTTGAGAATCGGTGTAAGAAGCGTTCATTAATATATATTTTCAATCTAAATTTTTTTTCTTGTATCATTATGTAACTTTCAACCTTTGAGGTCATAGATACTCTTCAATTACTGGATCTTTCAATGGACTAGTTGTTGTCTATTATTAATATTAATATATATAGTCCACAGTAAAAATGGATTTCACTTTTAAATAGTTATAATGTTCTCAGACTCTTATAGTAGTTTAATGGCATTAAAGAGAGAATAATAAGAGTTTGTGTTTTAGTTTGCTTCCTCGAAAATATTTCAGAATCTGCTATTTTTATATTTATATATTCAAACGTACGTACATATTTAGATAAAAGTTTGTTTATAAGATATCATATAATTATACTATTGTATTTAGATTATATGAAAACTCCTAGATACTATCATATTGCTTTAGTGATTGATGATCATCAGATATCTTAATTTTAGCGGTAGATAATGTTATCTTAATAGGCATTATATGTTTTCCTTTATAAGAAGAACATAGTTCAAATCTCTATCTCCCATGGTTATAACTACTAAATTATAAAAAATAAAAAAGACTCATTAATTGATTGGATAAGACCCAAGTCCTTGATTTCCTATACTAATGAATGTATCTTTTCTTTTCTTCGCTTTCTTTTTATTCTTCTTTCAAATCGAAATTTTGCAGATGGAGATGGTGGAATGCATGCAGGAAATTGTCCCAATAGGGCAGAATCATCACCGCTAAATGACAGAACCAAGTCTTTAGTTTTGGTGAATTATTTCCCAACTATTCCCTTCAAGCAAATTGCATGTGAACATAACTCAGCGAATCTGATTAACATGCTCCATACTTGTTTTGGTGCTGCTGGCAACCGGTGGGCTAACTTTGTGGCTGTTGATTTTTACAAGGTATGTCAATTTTCCTCCCTTGTTTCATTCTCTTTTGTGAACTTTGTATTACCAACGAATTGAAGATTCATATGCATAGGTGGAAAAAGAAAAGGAATAAAACTTCTAAAGCAAAAAATAGTTTTTTTTTTAAAAAAAATGCTCTGAAATTAAATACTGAGTTGTATGGAATAGAAAATTAGTTCTTCATTTTAGTTTAAAAAGGTAGCACAATGAGCTGTGGATGATTATTTTCTTCCTCCAACATTGAATCCTTAACCTTCATTATTGATGGTAGTAAATCTATAAATGGTCATATCCATAAGAACAAATGGTATACAGTTCCATGGGGACAAAGTTTGTGTATGTAATTGAACCGAATCCAGACAGAGAGCAAATTAACCTTTGGTCATATCCATAAGAACAAATACGTCAAACACTTTCCCAAATAATAAAACTAATACCATCTCTCAGTACGTCAAGATCAAGAAGCTTTCCCAATTGATGAAGATCATATTTGGGTTTATTAATATTTAGTTTTTTTTTTCCCTAATTTAATGCAGAGAAGCGATGGAGGTGGAGCATTTCAAGCTTTGGACACTCTTAACGGAGAATTGTTGTGTGGTTGTGATGATGTCCATGCATGTGTGGTAAGAGATATTTTTGGCATCAGAATTATTATTATTATTATTATTATTATTCCTACACAAGATTTTTGACTTTCGACACATTTTCTTACTTCAAAATATTTTCATATTCCATCGATCTCCGGCAAAAGTGCTGGTGGTGGACTGGTTGTGGGGATGCCTTGACCTTGGTCGTTTGTTTGCTTTATTTTATTTAGCTATTTATTTTAGGTAACAAATAATAAAGGCTTAAAATTAGAGTTTAATTAATTAAAAGGATGTAGCAATTTTTTATTAGTGGAACAGAAAAAATTGGACAAAAGATTTAGACTCGTAATTTATAGTAGCCTCGTCGCACACGTTCTGCACGTACAATGAGGCTCTTTTCTATTTTGATTTTGATGTAATTTTTCAATTTGAATTATCTACTATTAGCAAGGTTACACAAGAATAGATTTTTTAAAAATTAATATTTAAGATTTAAAATGGAGTAAACTGCTAGATTTAGTGTATTTTAGTTTTTAGGGAAAAAATGCATTAAAATGTGTGACATACATTTACATAGAGAGTGTGTTAATTTTGAAGAAAAAAGTTTCTTCAGTAGTTTTTTTTTTTTTTTTTTAATTTTGTTAAATTATAATTTTAACTCTATTTTTTAAATTATAATTAAATTAAAGGTATTTTTTACTAACTTTCTAAATTCTCATCCGTATTGTTAAAGAAAATAAATAATATGGATCAAATATAAAATTTCAAAATGAAAATTTTAAAAATTAAATGGTCAAAATAAAAACAACTGTAAATAGGTCAAAAGTTTACTTCGGCTTTTTAAAAAAAATCGAGTTTGTCACTGATTTTCTTGGACTACCCCAAAACAGTATTATTGGCCCACGTGACTAGCTTTCTAATGCTTTGGGCCGCCTTCCCAGGGCCACTACTTTACATTTTGAAGTCCATAAATTGACAGTAATGAATCCAATGCACAGTGAAAATTCTCACTATTTTGATTTCCTTCATTTTGCAGAATGGATCAACCCCATCAGCTTGTAACAATGAGATAAACGCGGACCACAGTTAGGGGCATTTGGTTTGCTCGATACTACATTTCATTGTAACGTTCCATTATTGTAATATTTGATCAATAGAACCACATTGCAATAATATAATATTAAAGCGTTTGGTTTATTAATTACACTAGCTTGTAACCTTATATATATGCATAGATATACCTAAAATATATACATTAAGCTGTATAGTATAAGTCTTACATATATAATTTAAATATTATTGATAGTCATTCTTATATTTTTTTTTTAACTCTTTAAAACATTGTTGATACCATTTTTCCTACACATTTTTACAAGTCCAATTCATTTATTGTATTATATTTTATTCTTTTAAGTATGGTCAAGCCCATGCAACATATTTATGGAAATTGAGAGAGTGTGATTAAGAGGTTAATGAGTCGATTCCTATCGGACCTTTTGCATAAGCCTAGCCCATGCTTGCTACTAGGTGAGCAAGAGGCACTGATAGCACCTTTAGCTCATAGAGGATGCCTTGAACCAAAAATTTCCACCCCAAAAGAGCTTTTACGCTCTGGCTATATGTGACCCAAAGTTTCTACCCTAAACCATTTTTGCCTTTAAAACATGGTTGGCTTTCATTGGCCAACTTCAGCTGCTAGCCCTCCCTTAGGTGAGTTTTCCAATAATCTGAAATGGCAAACAAAAGGTAGCCAATTAGAGCAAACTCCCTTTATTTCCCAAATCATGTTAAAAGCATGTCAAACTCTTTCCTAAACAAAAACAACCCAAGCCAAGACACCAAATTAGTGTCATGGGAGATAAAAGCCTCTTCTACTACCAAAAAATCAGTCATTAACAACACCTCAAACTCTATATAAATCTCTCTCTTTAGCTCAAAAAAAAAAAATCCATGTTTTTCCCATAGAGCTTAAACTTGAGACCAAAAGGCCATTCAACCAGCTAAGATCCTCACAATTTTGAATTTTGGGGTGGACATATAGGTACAAGGGAACCTTCTTTCTCTTCCTTACAACCTCTCTCAATTTTCTCTTCTCGTTGACTGTGGATAGAAGTTTCGGACATATGTGTTTTTTATGCATTTTAAAGTATTTTAGTTATGGCATTTGGATTTCTCTCTTGTTAAAGCACCATTAGCCTTTTGTTCATTATACATTTGAAATTTTGGGCTTGATTCTCTACAAATAAAAAATTCTAATGAACCTATTGGGGGCGTTTTTCTTCGCCCACATGATGTTAGGAGAGTCAAGATTAAGACTCGACTTTTGGCTTAGAACATGGCCCAAAGGCTATTAGTAAAGTGTGAAAGACCCATTTTGCTCAAGGTCTAGGTTACATCCAGCAAAGATAATACCTCTTGCAAAGATAAGCTAGCACAAAGGATGGCCCACCATGACAAGTGTTTAAATAATAGTCTAGCAGTAAACAAGAGAAATGTCCAACGGTAGATACTTGGAAAATTAATAAATGTATTTGCATAGTAAAAATTATGCATTTCCTTCATAGTCGATTAATATAAAAGTGAAACCATTATAACAAGTACACAAGAGGAAAAATGGTCCAGCAGTAAGTATGACAAATCTCCAATGGTAGACATCTGACAAGTTAATACGTGTATTTACATAGTAAAAATCATATGTTTTCCTTATTATTATTAAGTCAACATAAGGGAAAACTTCCATAGTATCAAAAACATTATGGCTTTCATTATAATAGCAATAAGAAAGGATTAAAGGCAATTACAAGTAAACGAGGAAAAAATAGGATGAAATGAAGAGAGAGAGATTCCAGCTTAGTGCAGCAAATGTTGAACTAAGATTCTTGGGGAATATATATGTGGGGCATGAATAGGGTAGTATAGGCTATTTTGAGTGAATGGATATGTAAGCTTGTGATGGTATAATAGAGTTAATGTTGAAACTAAGTCTTTAATGGGTAAAGGGTTATTTATGACTAATTAGGAAGCATTTATGGGTTGTGTATATACAGAAAAAGATAGGGAATGTCTGAGGCTAAGTGTGTGTGGGCTAAAGAGAATGATTTATGAGCTTGAGGAGAGTTGAACCACAAGCAAAGTGACAAGAAAATTAGAAATTTCAGAGGGGTTGGTGTGCGTCTTGTGGGTTGGTGTGCTTACCCTTTAATAGTGGTGTTTAGGGAGGTATTAATTAACAAGAGTTCAAAAACATAGGACTAATCAGGGGCAGAGTATCAAGCATAATTATCCTAGAATTTGGCTATAAATGGGAGATGGGGTTGCTTTGCTTCTTTGGGTAATATGACACATGGTGAGTATTTGGGGTAATCTTGCATTAATTGCTAAAATTTTTGAGATTGTGTTCAACCAATGGGATCAAGGCAGGTATTAAGGAGGAATCCTAGTACTGCAACTGAAATTTGGACCCTAGGAAGTAGGATTCAACATCCCAAGCCAAATGTCAAAGTTTAAGTCCACTTCAAAGGGTTTCGCTAGAGATCCCTATATGCCCTCCAAACCACATGTTCTCAAATTTTCCCCTTTAGGATTCATGGGCTTGATTCATGAATCAATTGCATACATTTATAGTAATAAAATAAACTATTTAGTTGAGAATTTCATGAGCTTAAAGGTCCTGGTTATACTTTCCTTGAGTTGTGACCAAAACTTAGGGAATGAGGATATTTATTGCCCATTAATTCTTAGGTGTCAGCCTCTGGTATTGTTCACGTCAGATTTGGTAGTAGGATGAGTGGCTAGCTCCTAATTTGATTTGGGAGCTTAGTTGCTTCTTGAGGTGACCTTCAATGGTAGGTAGAACTAATGCAATTCTCTAGCTGGGCCAGTTTGCACACATGGGCTGTTTTGGCTGAGACTACATGTTGGGCTTGGCCATGAAAGTTGAGTACTTTGGTGGGCCTATGACTTGTCGGTTCTCTCCACTTAGGTCTATTCTTTTGCCTTCTCATTGTGAACCCTACAAAATGGCTAAAGCTACCATTTATTGCCACGGATTTTTATTCCACATGGGCTTTAGTTAGTGAAAATGAAATGTTAGCGAAAACCACATTTTTGTCCCTACATTTTCATGCGATTTTTATTTTAGTCTCTATCTTTTATTTTCACCACTTTTAGTCCCTATTTAGAAAAACACCTTATATTTTAGTCATTTCTGTTAGTGCTCTAACGGCACTGACCTACGTGGCAGACGAAACTATTAAAATAATAATAAAAAATTTTATTTTGGCATTAAAAAAATGCCACGTTAGCATTTAAATTAAAAAAATATATTTTATTAATTTTAACTAAATAAAAAAAAATTAAAAACAGAAATAAAAATAAAAAATTACATTAATTGAGATCTAAGTGTGTCTTAAACAAGAACATGAAGAACACAAACTTAGATCTAAGAACACAAAATTAAAATCTAAAAATCACAAATCACAAACCCAGAAACACAAACACAAACACAAACACAAACCCAGCAACATTTTTCCCAAGTTCCCACTTTCCAACTTCTGGTGCATACATTGTTTCGAATACTTGTCCTGCCCACCCTGACCTGTGTAGATGATCACATCCATGGCATCCTCATCGTCCTCATAACAACCAGAAATGATGATACTAGTAGCTATGGGCTCACCATTGGAGCTCTAGCTTGCCGGTACATAGTCGATCCTGACTTGAGCTTAGCCATGTAAGCCGACCACGCACAACTCCATTCGAAAAAATAAGAGATCACCAATGTAGACCCTAGGGATTGACCTTACGATTTGCTTGTCTTGGTTGAGCCAGAGCCCGTAATCATGCATTATAGAGGCGGTACGTAGATTGTCTTCCATCAAGGACAAGATTTGTAGAGAATTGTAGATCATACGCGTCCTACGAACGACGTCGCGGAAGTAATGCTGGTTTTCCATGCCCAGATCTGTGACCTGAACGAGCTTCGAGGAGCGTTGGTGGTGGGGCCGCCTCCGCGAAACAGTGAGGGTTGTTGTTGAGACCTGGTTCTAGTTGGGGTTAGCAACATTTTTCCCATGCTGGGTTTGTGTTTGTGTTTGTGTTTCTGGGTTTATGATTTGTGATTTTTAGATTTTAATTTTGTATTCTTAAATTTGGGTTTGTGTTCTTCATGTTCTTGTTCAAGACACACTTAGATATCAATTAATGTAATTTTTTATTTTTATTTTTGTTTTTAATTTTTTTATTTAGTTAAAATTAATAGTTTTTTTTTTTTTTTTAATTTTGATGCTAACGTGGCATTTTTTAATGCCAAAATAAATTTTTTATTATTATTTTAATAGTTCGGTCTGCCACATAGGTCAATGCCGTTAGGACACTGACAGAAAGGACTACAATAGAAGGCGTTTTTTTAAACATGGACTAAAAGTGATGAAAATAAAAGATAGGGATCAAAGTGGGAATCGTATGAAAATGTAGGGACGAAAATGTGGTTTTCGCCTGAAATGTATTCATGAATTCTAATAAATATTTATGATAAGTTTTGAATATTAATTTCTATGGGCTTTAAATATCAATTCGTATAGTTTCTCATAATTTTGTCATCGATTATTTTATAAATGATTTTTCTTTGGGGTTTTTAAATAATGACGTTCAATATTTTTTTAGAGTAATATTTACCATGGATTTAAATAGAGGCAATAGCCATGGATTTCAAATAGAATATGGTAACAACCATTATAATGGAATAATGTGATATTCTCATGAGTTTTCCTATAGATAACTATAATGGGCTTGTAGGATAAATAATTATCATAAGTTTTGGAAATAAATATTATGAATATTGTGATAAAAGATAAATAGTGATCATAAGTTTATAATATGATATGAAATAAATAAATGTCATGGGTCTCAAATACATAATCATAACTTTCTATGGGCTTTTATAAGATGATTGCCATGGGTTTTGAGAATAAATAATTGCCATAAATTCCTTGAGCTAGTAATATTATTGTAATAGGTTTAAAAATCTAAAGTATTATTCATTATTAGAATTTTAAGTGAAATAATTATGATATAGTATTTTGCCAAGTATTAATAACCTTGGGATTTTGATAAAATAGTGTCAAGTAGTTAACTTGGACTTTTAATAGTGCCAACATAAATTGGGCTTTTGAGAATGAGAATTGAGTTTTGATATTGCCAATGAGAACTGGGTTTTAAATATTGCAAGCGAGAACTGGGCATTGATGTTGTCAATGAGAATTGGACTTTGATATTACTAATGAGAATTGGGCTTTAAATATTGTCACCGTGAACCGGGCTTTGATGTTGCCAATGAAAATTAGACTTTGATATTGGCAATGAGAATTGAGCTTTGATATTGGCAATGAGAATTGAGCTTTGATGTTGGCAATGAGAATTGGGCTTTTGATTTTGCCAATGAGAATTGGGTTTTTGATGATGTTACCAATGTGAATTGGGTTTTGGATAAATAAATTGCTATGGGTTTAAACCATGGGCTTTGCTTTTGAGATTTGAATTTTTATTGATAAAATTGTTTTCCCATGGATTTGAATCACGGGCTTTTCAAATATTGTCAAGTATAAGTATTCTTGGGCTTTAAATAGAATGGGATGTGCGTATTGAGCTCATAGGGCCGGTTTTGCGCTTAACTAAATAATAATAGTAAAGTTTGATAAGATATGAGTTTTTTGTACTTTTTGTGATAGTTTATATCATGACTCAATTTAGATAATAAGATATGAAATGTTTGTGGTTAACATAATAATAGGGCAAAAATATTTGTGAAAGCCCAATAACTTATTAGTGGTGTTTGAAAATAAATGAGTGGTACTTAAATAAAATTAGGTGTACAAAAAAAATGCACCCTAACAGAACCCAAGGGAAGATTTGGGCTAATCTTGCATTTTTTGCCCTTATCGCAAAAGCATCCCTGATAAAAGTCTTGTAATAATATTATTAAGTAGAAAATGTAAATTGTTTATTTTTAAAAATTTTTTTTATGCTCAATAATTCTAGATTCATTGATTTTTATATGCAATAACTCACTTGGATGAATATTTATGATGTGATCTCACATTTAACTCCAAAATTAAGTAATAAAAATCTCTCTAAAAATAAATAATTTAAGATACATGGCGCAAAATTAGACTTCGATTGTAGATTCTAATTGGATTTTATCTAAATTTTACTTATTTTATATATATATATATATATATATATATAGATATAGATTTCCATCATAATCCAAGAATGTAATAATCCTATACTTAATTCATAAACATTTTCAGAAATAATTAAAATTATTATAATAAAAAATTGATTGAAAATAAGTAAATAACCTCAACACCTAAAATTCCAAAATTACCCTTGAACCACAAAATACCCTTAGAAGACCAAAAATGACCAAATTGCCTTTAAAACCTCATATATATATATATATATATATATATATATATATGAAACCTTCGAAATGACTAAAATACTCATGAATGAAACCTTTAAAATTACCAAAAAATACCCTAAATCCACCGAACAAGAGCAAAATATCTCTAGAACCTCAAAATGACCAGAAATACCACAAAAATCTCTAAAATGACCAAAATACCCCCGAAATTGCTAGAATGTCCATAATACCCCAAAATCTCAAAAATGACCAAAATACCTCTAAAACCTCAAAACAAAAAAACAAAAAAATACCCATAAAACCTTTAAAATGACCCAAATACCTCCAAAACTTCTAAAATTATCAAAAATATCTCAAAACCTCTAAAATGACCAAAATACTCCAAAACTTTTAGAATGACCCGATACCCCTAAAGTTTCTAAAATGACCAAAATACCACTGAAAATCTCTAACATGACCAAAATACCCCTCAAACCTCTAAAATGGCCCAAATACTTTTGAAATCTATAAAATGAAATTTATTGGAATCAAATATGTTATAGTAAGAAACCTACATGCTACCTCATTGTATTGTTTATTATTATTTTCAACCATAAATCAATTGTGTAATTTTTATATCAAAAATTTATAATTGTGAAAAACTAATAATCACAATCCAGTATAGTAGTGAGGAAATTAAGAAAATAATTTTTCAAGGAAAGCGTTATCACTATGGGGTTCTTTTTGCACTTTCACCAAATTATTTCAACAATAACAGCATCATAGCATACTATATTATATGTTTTAATGATTTTTCTCAAATATAATATACGTTTAACAGTGTTTAAATGTATGTACTATCTACTTAAATTCCATGTAGCTTTGTATATGGGTTACAAATTAAGAGTGTTTGAACGTCAGGTTATTAGAAAATTAAAAGAAAATACCCAACTATCTCTAGGTTGATTGTCTGGTTTGAAAAGCTGCAACTATTGTGTGAAAGGATTCTTCCAATTGGGTTGCAAGGGTTTGTAGATAAAGACATTAGTATTGTATTGTTTAAGTTAGGCAACTTCTTCCATGACTTATACTCAAGGACCCTAAAGCGGAGTGAATTGGAGAAATTAGAAGAATGTATAGTTCTCATACTATGCAAGCTCGAGAAGCTCTTTCCTCCAGCATTCTTTGATGTTATGGTCCATCTTATTGTTTACTCGCCTCGAGAAGCAATTCTAGGAGGCCCGATACAATATCGATGGATATACCCAATTGAAAGATAATTAGATACTTTTATGCATCCATCTATTGTATCTTTCCCATAAGGTATAAAATCAAATACTCCCAATACATTTTCCTCGTAAGTACCTTGGAAAATTAAAAAGATACGTTTCCAACCGAACCCAACCAAAAGGTTCGATTGCAGATGCTTACATTCTTAAAGAATGTACTAACAACTGCTCTTTATATATTGATGGGATCGAAACTATGCATAATCGAAGGGGAAAAATGAAGATTTTGATGAATCTAGCAAAGGATTGATAGATTTTTCACAGACTGTCCAACCTGCAGGGGGTAGGCAGAATGATGGAAACTTGTCTTGTGCATTGCTTGATACTGCTCATTGGTATTTGTTGTACAATAGCCCCGAGCTAGAGCTTTATTTAAAGTATGTGATTTCATATGCATATGCTGATTGATCAAGTTTTAAAAATTATTTGCAATTATTAGTTGAATATAAATCACCTTGTTTTTAACAACAAACACAAAAGCACATTGCATAATTCTTCTAAAGAAGCCATAACTCAAATACAACGACAAGAGTTTCCCAAGTGATTCAAAGAACGTGTAAGACATTTGGAATATAATTACACACTAATAAAAATTAAACATTTAAATATTTTCATCATTGCTCATTGCTAATTAATGTCACCCGTTGTATGTCATTATAGATGAATAATTTGAAAGTTAACTAGTCATCAGAAGCTGCTAAACAGCTATGGTCATTAGCAAATGGTCCTAAGCCACGTGTGAAAGAGTACACAAATTGTATGAACAATGATGTAAAGTTCCATACAAAAGACCTAGACAATCGTTGTGTAACCCAAAATAGTGGTGTATGTATTTAAGGAGACCATGAGTGAGAAATGCACGCCTTTTATGGTCATATGTGCAGAATTTGAAAATTAGAGTATATGTTTTGCATAAAGTTGTTTTGTTTCAGTGTGAATTGTACAATATTAGTACCATTGGTCGAAGGAGAACGATTAGAATCGATGCACACTGCATGAGCATTGATGTCACAAGTCTATGGTATCAAAATGACCCTTTTATATTTCCTAGTCAAGCGAAATAAATTTTCTACCTTCATGATACCAAATTGAGTAAACCTTAGCAAGTTGTGCAATGTATCCAACATAAGGGAGTGTTTGATGTCTCGGAAGTTAGGGGTAGAGAATCTAATGATAATACAGAAGATAATGACGCATTCCAACAAGAAGCGATTATTGATGTTGTCCCTATTAATGCTAAAGACAATATTGAGTATTGTATAGGTGATGTTGAAGCTGAGGTTGTTCCTGTTGTTGATCTTAATATGGATTATGATATGTAGAGTTTATAACAATTGTCTTAAATGTTTTGTGCTTGTCTTGATCTTGATATAGATAATGATGTAAGTTATGATAAATCATCTAAGTAGCAGTTGTTTTAAAGTTTTATGCTTATCTTTAACTTAATGTGGATAATGATGTGGATTATGATAAGTAGAATATTAGTAACAATTGTGTACTTAGTTTTGCACTTGTCTTGATTTTGATATGGATAATTATGTGGATTATGATATGTAAATTTAGTAGCAATTTTTTAAAGTTTTGTACTTATTTTGAATTTGATATCAATATTGATGCGGTACTTTGTTATGTTGAGTTAGAAACAATTGTGTTAAAGTTTTGCACTTGTGAATTACTTGATATGGATAAGTTTTGCACTTATCTTTCATGTCAATACATGGTTCCAAAAAATGCCTAAAAAGGCCAAATATATCGAAGTATGAGATGGCAAGATTTGATAGAATGAAGCAAAACCAAGAGAGAATTGAAGCTTTGGGATTGAAGCACATCTCAACTTCTCTAAATGATTTTGATCAATCCAATTGTGCACAAGGAAAAAGAAATAGAGTTAGTGTTGTGGTAGATGATAATGATCATGTACCACCTATTGGTGACGATGACAATGATGATGAGTCATCTAAGTCTTTAATCCATAAGGTAGTATAAATGTAACTTATTGTTTGATACAATAGAGGTTATTGTTATTAGAATTATTAGATTAGATAATAACTTTGTTGTTCCATTATTTGTAATGAGTTTATTCATCTAGATGTATGTTTGTTAGTTATAGATGGCACCAGGATGACTTAAACAGTCGCGATGTGAGGCATTTTTCCCAGTGATCCAAGATACGGGAACATCATCGGGGCCACAATCTGAAGCAAATCCTCTTACCCAAAGTTCTTCTAGTATAGAGACATAGCCTACCAACACATTAGCTAGCACGATTGGTAATTACATAGAACACACTTAATTACAGTTAAATCCTGTCTTTATAGTTAAATCCTATCTTTACTTTTGAGATTATATTTCACTTAATTTTGTTATAATGTATATGGAATGTATAATTTTTTTACATTAATAATGTCTAAATATGATCTACTAGCAAAAATACCCATGCAACAACATGTGGTATAGCAGTACGGGCACTTGTTAAAAAAAGTGATGAGTTGCCAGTACGTGTAGTTACAGAGTATGTTGCTCCTGTTAGGGAAAATGCATACAAGTTTGTCAATGAAATTGGCATACAAATGCGACGTAATCCGTTCAATTACAATATGAAAAATTGGAAAAGTGTTGATGTTGCTACTAGAGAAGTGGTGTTTCAAAATGTCGTGGTAATTTTACATTGATAACATCTAACTCATCTTTGTTGTCACTAAACATATTAAATTCTTATAATAATATTTTTATACTACATATATACTTCATTTTACCGGATCAATTTGAGCTACAGGGAGATTCCAAATTGGTGACGAAATCATTAAATATAAAATGTGGAAGATTATTGAGTAACAACTCCAACAAGTTGCATCAAGGCTATAAAAAACTCGTAGAATCTCATAGTGCTGACAATGCAAGAAGCCACCTGCAAAAGAATGCCACACTTAAGGAGTGGACTAGACTCATTGATGGTAAATAGACCAACAAAAAATGACTGGTAATTTTTTTTTTCCAATGTTTACTATATTATGTTGTCAAATGATTAGATTAAGATTCGTAATCTAATAAATATCTTGAATATTCTTTATTAGGTAAAATCAACAAAAAAACTCTGAAAATAGGAACAAATCTTCAGGCAAACATAGATGCGAGACAATGTCACTTGCAATTAGGGTAGATAAGGAGGTGCATGTATTATCATTTTCTTAAACCTTCGTATAGTACATGTTGTGACTAATTAACTATATCTATCTAACACTCGAATGTTAATTAATCAAACAAATAATAATAGAGGTCAAGTTCCAGAATTGGAAAAAATCTTCAAAGATATTCATTTCAATCCAAATACAAATATGTGGATACACTGTGAGGATGAAGCGACATATGTATGTGTATCAATTCATCCCTATCATGTTTGTAAACCTATAACAAATATACTATTTATATTGTAATTGTTTGTTTCTTTCTCTTTTTCAAATGATAGGAAACTATTTTGAAAGTGCAAGAGAAGCATTGTCATGATCCTAATGCAATTCCCCTAACCCCAGAGAAGATATCAAAGATAGTTTTTAATTAAGAAGAAATCTGGCATTGTAAAAGGACTTAGCATGAGACTTTCATCTTCTCTTATAACCACCGCCTCATCTAGTTCCTTGGTAGAATATATTTATCGTCTGAAAATGAGATAATTGAGCTCAAAGACACAAGAACTAGGGACCAAGAGGCACAAGCTAAGCAAGCAGAGGCACCAGCTTAGTAAGAAGAGGTGCAAAAGAATAACCTTAACTTTTTGAGGAGCAAGGGTTATGATGACACTCTTATCTATGGGGGTAGTTCGTCGTCAAGCTAAAAGACTTATTACTTAGTATTTTATCTTAGCAATTGAGCAGCATTGCATAGTGTGACTACTTTCAATGAAATATTTGAAACTACTAGAAGGCATTTGAGGACATCCTGTTTTGGCCCTAATTATATTATGTTAAAATTTTTGTATTGTTATAAAACATCTTGTGTTATTCTATGTGTTGCAAACAACTTGTATGGATGAATTGAATCGAATACTTGTTTTATTTTTACCTTTAGAATGTATGGATCGTTTTCTTGTAAATATGTTGTTGAAATAAATGTGTTATTCAAATGTGAGGTTTTAATAATGTAATGACAGATTACAGGTTAATATCAAAGACAACAAAAAAAATGAAAATAGAAAATTAGTTTTAGAGATGAATGTTTTTGTCACCAAATATAGCCAAAAAAAAAAAAAAAATTAGTGACGAAATTTTTCGTCGCTATATGTACTCGAATTTTCTTTAAAAAAAATTTTAGCAACGAAATTTTTCGTCACTATATGTACCCAAATTTTCTTATAAAATAGTTTTAGCGACAAAATTTGTCTTCGCTAAAAATGATTTAACAAAATAAAGTGTTTTTGGCGATGAAATATTTTCTTTACCAAAAGTTTTTTTTTTTAAACTAATCAGACCTTAGGCGGTGAAATTTTTCATCGCTGAATAACGTTTTTAACAAGGAAAACATTTAGCAACGAAAAAAATTTCATCGCTAAAGGTCCTCAGTCAGAAAAATCTGAACATTTAGTTACAGAAATTTTCGGCGCTAAAAATATATTTTGCTGTAGTCTTCACAATGATGGCAATTGCCATCGTTAAACCCCACCTTAGAAGAAACATTGAAAGTCTCCATTAGAAAAAACCCTAATAGATAAATATAATATAAATTACTTGAATGTCTCTATTAGAAAGAACCCTATTAGATATATATAATATATGTTATTTGAATTTTGAATGCCTTCATTCAAAAGAACCCTAATAGATAAATATAATATGCATTATTTTAAAGCAGATGTTCTCCCTTCTTCAACCATACTAAGTTTTCCCTCTTTTGAATATTATGGGAAGATCAATTATTTCTGTGTTATTATTTTTCTATTGAGGAAGATAATGTATTTGTCATTATTTCTGTATTATTTTGCCTCCGTTAGGCCTGTTTGAGATGTTTACCACTAGACATTTCCTTTGTTTAAATGCTGGGTAACTGGTAAGTCTATTTGTAGTAGAGATGCTCTTGTACTGACTCATAATTGCAAGGAAGTGTTTTTGATTGTATTAGAACCCAATTGAGGGCCTTGCCGAAAAGCTACCCAAGTATGATTTGGGCCTTGGGTTGATTCAAAGTGAACAAAGACGCACCCATAGCCACTGGTGTCTATCTATAGCCCAACTAAATTCCAATATTTGCAACAACAAAAAATCCTCTCAACAATTTTTTAAGTCTTGACTTTTTTTTAAGATAGAGCATATTAAAATCTTTGTAAAAAAAAATGTGAAACAAAAACCAATAGCATCAAATCTATATATAGAAATTTCAAACATGTAATTTGGTTACTTAAAATTGAATATCATGAAACATGCATATTGCTTTTAAAAGATTGTACAACATCTAAAATTTTTCTCTTTCTGAGTTATTAAAAATTCAAATTGATGACAAAAACGCTAAATGACATAAACAAATTTAGCTAAGAAATGGCTGGACAAAATATATTTTCTTCTCCTTTTTTATTGTTAAGATGGATCCCACATAATCAATATCATTCACTTTAGTATTGCGTAGATGTTGTGGGTGTGGTATTTGGAGAGAAAAGTACCATGAGGCTGGAGGAGAAAGTCAGGGTTGGGACTTCCCATAGGGATGGTAAGCTATAAAATAAAGGTATCATAAGGTTAATTTGTTTTTGGCGGGGGTATTGCGCCCTCTCGCACCCTCCTTTCCCTTTGGCTCTGCGATTGAATATAGATATATATAAAATTTGCTTGTGAGAAACTATTTCTATTTGCTTGTAAGAGTCTTATTACTCAACTGATACTTTTCAGTATTTTTTCTAAAAACATTCAAGGTTCAAATCTTATTCTCCTAACTATTAGAGGGGAAAAAGTAATAGAAACTCCTTATTATTGTAGTAATAGCATTATCTAAAGGAGGAGACCAAAAAGATAACAGGTTGACTACGTGGTTTGATCAAAACACCCTGGATTCGTAGCTCCTAGGATTTGATTTGTATTGTTTTTCTCTTTTGGAAAGTAATATAGTTCCTAAGATTCTTCAAATCATTCATAATGAAAAAGTAACGACATTCATGTGAAGTGTAAAATTCTTTAAGTCATTTATTATAATCCAATCATATATATGTATCACTGTCTTCACCGACTATATGAATATAGACGCACAGAGTCACTGGCCAGATCGTAATTTAGGTATAGAAGTTGCAGTCAAAAAGTTCATACTACAAATTTAGTCAAAAATTAGCACCCGTGTTTTCAGACTTGACTCTTGACTTACTGTCCCAGAAAGTAATGCTAATTAGGTGCCCCAGTTAATTTTCCATATAATCCTGTGGCGGAGCATGTGAGTAGTTGGATTAGGAGGTATCTAACACATGCTTGCAATCTTCTCATAGCAATAGAAATGTAAATTCTAATTATAGTACACTTATCATTATTAGATTATTTATGTATGTATGATAGGATATGAGATCTACATGATTGTTTACCCCCCCATCCCCCACCCCCCCCCCCCCCCCCAAAAAAAAAAAAAAAAAAAAAGAAGAAGAAAGATCTACATGATTAACCTAATATATTAGTACTTTCACTAGCCAACATGCTCTTGGTGTTGCTTTGTGCGAGAATAATGGGCTTCATGTTATTGGTGTTTTAAACATTTTAAATATGAGAGAGAGAGAGAGAGAGAGAGAGAGAGAGAGAGAGAGAGAGAGAGAGAGAGAGAGAGAGAGAGATGTTATTTTTTAATTAGCTTTGGGTATTAGGGGTCATATTACTATACATAATCCATTTATATTCCCGTAATGTTGACCAGCGTAGCAATGGGACTATTGTAGTGAATGCAAAGAGTTATTATTATTATTATTTCTAGTACAAATAGTAAGGTTAGGAATACATAAAAATAAACCACAAAAATCTTACAAAAAATAATTCAACATTTATTTGTTATGCAACTTGATAACAAGGATAATTTGATTTCCTATTAGGTCTCTAAGCTAACTTAGCATTTACATATCTTTTAACTTTCTACCATGAAAAAATGGTGAATGTAAGTTTGTATCCCATGCTTCAAGTTCTGCGGAGTAACTGTAGGACATATATAGAACTGAATTCAAACCAGAAAACCAAGTCTGCGGGAAAGAAAACATCAAATGTCTCTTCCCAATATAAAAGGCCATGCGGTTTGAAATGATAAACAGCCATACTTATTGTGTTCCTCCTCCATTATCCATTAGGTTTAATGCTTACAATAAGCGTTTTATATTCGTAAGAAACTAAAGCATTGTCATAATTTTCGGTCCCCACTTTCTGATAATGAAGAGCCAAGAAGGAAAAGTGGTATACTCCTGAGTTCTGACACACTTGATCGATGAATGACAAAATATACAATCATATATTTTTTGGATGGAAAGGAACACCCATGAGGGAATTTAAAAGAGCATAAAATGTTTATCTTTTTGTTGTACCAAAAATCATCATTCACGAACTATCTGGTACTTGTCAGTTGTTACCTATCGTACCAAGGATGATTACGATATACCCACGAGGGGGTAACGTGCAGTTGGACATAGTTCCTATTGTTGTTTGTTGCCACAAAGCCAGCCCCACCATAGATTAAGTTTCGCCCTCATTTTGGCCAAGCATGCACCAGATCACATGGGTTTTGGTACCCCCTTTATAATATAAGGTTACCTAATGAGGACCGAATGGAAGTGAAGAAAGAATTTTAAACTAAGTGGGAAAGAAAGAAACAACAGCAAAGACAAGCACTCAAGCATCAAACAAAATCAATGGGGACCTTAACACATGGGGTGGGGGTTCTTTACATGAGAATCTTTTGCAAAAGTTTGTTGGAAGCTCACACATTTGGGGCAAAGCCCTTATGTTCAGTTGATAAGCTTAAGCACAAGAGTAACTTATGTTGAGTTTTCTTTTTCTTTACTCTTGCATTATATGATTTTCTATTTTTAGTTGAAATTTTCATTAAAAATTAACATACTAGTGCACCATCGATCCTAGTGGGCCTAATAAGTGAAGGGTTAGGAGTAGCTACGTGATTTAGGTCCAAGAACCAACTTGAGCTCCTTGTAAAGGCCTACGCACTAGAGTAAAAGTACAAGATGGGAATATACTTAGTACTCCAAACCCGCCTAACATGTCCAGTGGAATTGACCACTGGACATAAGCCCAACCCCATCAAGAAAAAGAGGAAAGATACGAAATTTAAATAAAAAAATATTATTGGATGTGGAAGTCAATTAACTAAATCAACCAAATAAGCATGCATTGACATAGAAAGATTTTTTTCTAAACATGTATAAATCACATCAAATATGGAATAATTAGAAGAAAAAATCATTAACTCAATGAAAGATATTATTGGATATGGAAAGTCAATTAACTAAATCAAACCAAATAAGCATGCAATGATAGAGAAAGATTTTATTCTAAACATGCTTAAATCACATCAAATATGAATAATTAAAAGAGAAAATCATTAATTATTCTAATCCTACAAATTAGAAGTAGGGGTGTCAATGTTCGACCCAATCCGTGAACATGACACATACTTGACACAGGTTTTTGCAGGTTAGGGTTGTGCTTTAAGTGTTTGAGTTATAAATGAGTCAACCCGAAAGTGACACGATAAGACACGTGTCATAAGCGGGTCAATCTGCATAACCCGCAATAGACACGTTTGACACGTCAATTTATTTGTTTCAACCCAAAATGACTCATTTAATACAACCCGTTTAACTTGTATAACAAATAAATATTCATTTAATTTCAGATTTGTCAAATACTTTTTGAATCCAACATGTATTTTAAATTTAAAAAAAAAAAAGAGTAATTACAAAAATTTACAAGGGAAGGAAATTGAAACTTTACAAACCTTATATCTCTAAACCTTTTTATAAATATCTTTTTTGATTTTTTTTTATTTTATTTCAGCCATACTACTCACTCTACCATCTTATAATCTCATGGCTAATTCTCAAACTCAAAGTTTCAAACCGGTTATTACTCTCTCTCTCTCTCTCTCTCTCTCTCTCTCTCTCTATGGATGATAATTGTAGTTATAGTCAGGATTAGTCTACTATTTGCTCAAATTCTTTCAATATTGATACTTAGCATTTGGCGAGTTCCAAGGATATTATATTTTTGTTGAATTATGTTATTTTTATTAAACTATATTGTTTTGAATTTGGGTTGAAGTGTATGAACTTCTTTTAGAGTGTAAAGAACTTATTTCTAGATGAATATTTATTTTTGTTGAACTATATTATTTTGAATATGAGTTGAAGACTTGAAGTGTATGCACTACTTTTGGGATGTTAAAAAAAAAAAAAATTCTAGATGAATGTCATATTAAATATTATTCAGGTTAAAATTGGTTGTGTTACATTCATGTCAACTCAGTGCAACTCGTTTATCAAGTGTATCAAATGGGTTTGGTCAAGTTAACCCGTCTTATTAACAAGTCGAGTTAGGGTTGAAAGATCATGACACAATTATTAAATGGATCAGGTTAGAGTTGAGCCATTTAGTCGAATACTTCTACCTCAACACGACACGAACCCGACACGAACCCAACACGCTAACTCGAATTGACACCCCTAATTAGAAGTTAACGGAATCACAAAACATGTGAGAGGCAATCAATTAAATCAAAACACAATTTTATGCATACCCATTATGGGTTCAAGATTTGCATGCATATTCAATTATGCATGCACTGGATTGAAATCCTACGTATTCAATCTCAATTATGTGTACACATCTTAACATAGAAGCTTGGATTTTATATTTTCAAATTTAATTAATTAAAGAACTTAACATAGAAACTAGAGAAACACACGAGAAATCCTAAAAAATTAAATATGGTTAACTCAATATTAGATTAACACAAGAAGAAAAGAAACATTGAAATGAAATAAATTAAACGTAAATATAAAATCAACTACATCAAGAAACTCATGTAGATCTTATTTAGTAAAAGCAAGAAATCATAGAAAGAATACTCACTTTGCTAATGGATCAATGCTTTGAAACTTTGACCCTAGTTCCTACAACAAAGAATTCTGAATGGAGAGTACAAATACAATTAAAGAACTAAAACGTAATAACCCCAATTGAAAAAACAAAAGATTTTGAACAGGATTTTGAAAATTAGTTTATACCTAAAGAGACTCCTTGAGAGAGGCTTTGAAGATTAAAAAATATTCTAGTGTATTGGTGAGAGAGATTAGAGAAAATGAAGAGAGGTTTGAAAGTATAGTGATAAAAAGACACCCTCTCTAGAAGTCTTTTGGAATAGAAGCATAAGATGGGTATTTATAGGAGTAAAGTAGGGTTTTAGAGCCTTTTGGATGGTTTTTAGAGCTCCTTAGATGTCTAGGCACTCCCACTAAACATTAAAGCATTTGGAGCCTAAATATGGAAGTATAGGGTTGCTTGGATTAAGCTGCATATGAAGTCTCGCTTAGAACCCTAATTTCTTGACAAAACTATTGCCCTAATTTCAAATGGCCATAACTTACTCATTTTAAATCCAAAATTAGGCAATATTTGTGTCCACTTAGAAGCTTTGGATGTCTACTTTCTAATGGAAAAAACCTAATTAAAACATTCAGTTTGTTTCAAAAGATATTGGAAAAATAGTAAACAAAAGTTATTTTTCAGCATCATTATAAAAGTGGTTTTGAGTACTTTTGAGTTGTGATCATTTCCGAACTATTGAGAATATTTCATATACCCTTGGTTGACATATGTTAATCTCTTTATTGGGGTTTGGGACTAAAGATTATTAACCAGGACAAAATGAGTTACCTACACCTTCAACTAATATTGGTTATGTAGGTGTAAATAATTGTTGATGGTGTAAATCACGGGGAACCACTCATCAAAATAGAACACTGGAGGACCTAAAAAATTAAGATCACACTATTGGAGTGACATCGATATGGTGTCGTCTTAAGCCTCTTAACAATTAAATTAGACTCCCTATACCCAACATTTTAGAGAAAAATTCAATGTTAAGATTTTTCAATCATACCTTAAAGTGGAGTGGCTTGGCCTTTACGTAGAGGTCACCTCAAACCACTACTCTCTTGGTTACCTTTGATTTATAGCATGATGAGAGAAATGGCAATGATGGCGCGAAAAAGTTTTGAGGTTTATGCCATAAACATGAATCATGGGTCAGTGGGCAGATTATATCTTGGGAATCACACGTTTCTAGTTCACGGAGCCTCATCCCACTTGACCTCATCCATTGAAAGGAGACGAGGTCGTTGACACCTAGAAGCGAGTCTTGAAAGTGTACTTGTCTATTTTGATAATATTTTAGTGTATAACAATTCTCAAAAGGATCATATGGAGCATCTTTATCAAGTATTTTAGATTCTTTGTGAGAAAAAGTTTTATGTGAACTTGAAGATGTGTCATTTCTTAAGGTAGCCTTGTCTTATTTGGCTATATTGTTTTAGTTGATGGAATCAAGTTGGATCAAAAGTTTTCATGGACTCGCATTTTTTTATCAATGTCTTATCATAGACTTCAACAGCATTATCACCTTGCTATTGAATGCTTAAAGGACTAAATTTTCATTGGAATGAGGAATCCGAGAAGAGCCTTGAGCTTATGAAGAGAAAGGTAACAAATGGTCGAGTTCTTATAGGATTTCCACAATGGTTTGAATTTGATTGTCATGCTTCAAAAGTGGGACTTGTAAAAACTTATATTTCCTAGATGGCGCATGATATGTGTCATGTGAAGAGTTATCGAACTTGCCACATCACTAAAAGCCATCATAATAGCATTGAATTATGTACTCCATTGTTTGTTCCTAAGGCTCCATATGGGCAAGATATTTATTATTATGGTTCTAGTGTCCTATGTAGATTAAGTATAAATTTAACCATGTGTATATAAGTTATTGGACATCCTCTCTTTGTAAGTTAGTTTCCAAGGATAAGTTTTATTCTTGCGTTGTATCCTTGGGCATCAAAGCCAACCATCACATCAAGTAATCAAATATGCTCATTGAATATGGGGTCAAATGAGTTGTATGTTCGTGGATGGATCTCGAAGGGGGCAACCTAGACGCTGGATTAAAGTAACTAATACGTGAGTGGAGAGAAAGAGCTACCATGCGATTACTGTTGATAGAGTGAGCTGTTGTGGACATTTGCAGCGGTGCGTGGTGGTATGTTATAATCCTAATGTCCCACATAGATTACACTTAACCATATATATATAAATATAAGTTTTTGAACACCCTCTCCTTGTAAACTAGTTTTCAAGGGTGAGTTCTACTCATAGTTTTGTATCATTTATTTAGGCTTTGCTTTGGGTTTTTCATGGCTTCAAAGAAATAAGGACTCCATCATGGTGGCTATTGATAGATTTTGAAATTGAAAGATGGCTCATTTTGGGCCATGTAACGAGACTTCTAATGCATCTTATATTGTTGAATTATACTTTAGGGATATAGTCAAGCTTCAAGGAATTCAAGAACTATCGTCGTTGATCATGGTTTGAAATTCCTAAGTCATTTTTGGCGCACTCTTTAGAGGAAAGTTGGAAACACTCTCTTCAATTTAATTATTCATAGCATCCAGAAACTGAAGGCCAAATGAAGGTTGTTAACAGAAGTTTGGAAAATATTTTGAGATTTTTTGTTGGAAAGAACATTCAACGGTGGGATGTATTTGGTTCAGTAAATATGAATAGAATTACTTTAAGGGAAATACTAACGAATGCCCTAAGGGCATTCGTTAACAATCCATTTAAAGAAAGTTTTTATAGGAAAATGAAATAAAGTAATTAATGTTTTGACAGCTTTTTTCATTTCCCATAAAAGTGGTGTGAAACTTTCCGAAAATAAATTATTAACCAATGCCCTAAGGGCATTCGTTAGCATAACCCTTACTTTAATTGCATTACGAATATAAATAGAATTTTTAATTAAAAAGTACATGGGTATTTGGTTTAATCCTAGAAGAGCCTTTACAAGTACATGGTATATGGACTTACAATGGACTTGACTCTGTTAGGCCGTAATATTCAAACATAAGATTTTTCATATTTACTAAACCAATTTAATTATCAAAGTAAATCAAAGTAAAAGAAGACAATTAATGAATAAAAATCCTCTTTTCTACTTTTTATGTTCCACTTTCTACTCTTCTAATTTTTAGAATGTCATGTATCAAAAAAAATTAATTTTTTTTTTCCTCTAAACTTTAGCCACTTTATAAGAAAAAATATGGACCTGTGACTAACTATGATAACCTCAAAATGATACATGATTTTTATTGGATAATTAACCTTATATTGTGGCTGCCATTTAAGTGAATTTCCACCTGGAATTAAACTTAATGCAAGTCCCGAATGTCACATTACCATGACCAGATGGACATCTAACTTTCCAATCCTGTGTTGTTGGAGAGGAACCAATAAATGTAATTCGTATGGCCAAGCTGGATATTGTTTGAAACTGAAACAGAAAGTGATGCCTGTGTTCCTTGCTCCATGTACTGAAATTAGGAAATAGGAATTCTAACTCCATTTAAGGGGGCAATATCAGCTTGTCACTTATCCAAAGTGAATGTGAGAAGGCATTGAAGTGACAAAGCTAATGTAAGCATGTTTAGGATGACAGTTAAGGGAACAGGGAAGTGATGGCTTCTGAATTTTATATTTTACTTTGGCAGGGTAACAATGGTATGGTAAAACTTATAAGTAAAACCAACCAGTACTAAGCAGAGGGACAGAAGGAGATGACACTTGACAGTCAGCAAAGAGACAAAGGAAAAGGGTGAAGAAATATCAGAAAGGGAGAGAGAAGCAAACAGACAATTCAATCAAATCTGTGAATAAAATAGGTGCACGTGGATAGACCTACCACACGTGCACTCAATCATCATATGGGTACTCCATTTTCTCTCTCATACACACAGGATAAAGACGTCCAGAACTTTTAAAACCCAATGAAACAGACATCTTTTATGGGAAGCCAGAGGGGGGGGTCCTCTGCTGCAGCGCACAGTTCTGCATAATTTTTTCTTTTTTCTTTTTTTTACTTTATTTTATTAATTCTTATTGAAATTGGCAACTGAAATTGTTAGTCTCAAGATAAGCTGATTCTCAATAAATTCAACAATTAAGTACGAAGCTCCCATGGACCTCTTGGTAGCTGAAATTGCTCATGAGAGAGTAAATTTATTTATCTATTTTATTTAAATATTAGGGTAAATTTTATTCATACCTCCTGAGATTCGAATTAATATCATCTACGTTCAAAATTTTCAAAATTAATCATTTGGGTCCTTAAAATCAATTTAGTTTCTAAAATAATTGAAAAACAACTAACTATTTAGGTTCTAAATTGATTTTAGGGACTAAATTAATTATTTTTGAAAAATCTTAAACCAAATTAGCATTAGTCTAAATCTCAGAATATGTTAGTAAAATTTATCCTAACATTATTATTTTCTCCTATCACACTTCTTGATCTTTGAATCTATTTTGGTCAAGAAACTATAAAACCACTTTCGATCAACAAACTATCACAAATTTAACAAAATCACCACCGCACACATATTTGATCAAGTCACCCGCCGATTTGACCTACCATGACCCATCAATACTTATCTTTGTCTAATCCAACAACCATCGTACACATACACCAACATCAATTCCCATTTCTGCTTGACCCAGCCACTTCAATCCTTTCACACCCATATTTCAAATCACCCCAAGTTTCAAACAAAACCCAAAATCACCATAAAAAACCTAAGCCTTTGTCGAAAACTCAAACCATAGTTCATCGCCGCAGCTGATCTTTGCATGAGAGAGAGAGAGAGAGAGAGAAAGAGAGAACAAATTAAATAAAGAAAAAAAATTTAACATTGGTGATGAACAGTGCTCAATAACAATATTGAGGTATTGTTCATTGTTAAAAAAAAAATTGTTAGTTTGTTGAGTCTAGTGTAGGGTGTTTTTTGGCTGATTAGGTTAAAATTTTCTAAATATAGCATATGCTGAGGCAGGTGCAGATGCTCTTAGTATTCGGCAGTTTACTATCTAGAAGTACCATAGGTGGCATTAGAGTTGCCATAGATTGGTCAAACACGGGTTTAGCATTAACTTGTCACTTGACCTAATCCTTTCAAATGAAAAAAATTCCCCACCTTCTATCGAATAATTGATGATGACTAAAACAACAATGAGCAACAAGTGAGAAACTGTTGGGATTTGTACCTTAAAATCTAATTTGCATGACAGTTTTTAATTAATATAAGTATTTTATTTTTAAGAAGTATATAAACATTAGATATTATGTGTAGTCCATGAAATGCATTATGTGTGATTTGGGTATGAGAATGAGATTCGTAGACATAATATTTAAATCACAATTACTTGTAAATGTGTTAGGACATATGTAGTTCAAGTTTGTTAACATATGTCGCTATTTTATGTAGTTGGCTAATCCTTTGACAAAACGCACTTTACTTGTATTTGGATAGATCTAGGATGTGTTTAATACTTCAAAGAACATGTTGTTCAAGCTTAGTATTAAAACCATGAAGATTGGACCAAGAAACAAGTGAAAAAAAAAATGTGTACTAAAGCTGGACACCTGGTGGACACCTGGCGGATAGCTGCTGGACACTTGCGGACAGATAGCTATCTATCGAGCTATCTATCGAGGTATCTATCGAGGTATCTATCGAGATTTAATGAGGCTCGACAGCTGCCCGATCGATCGAGGTATCTATCGAGGTTACGGGAATTGAGATTTCCAGATCTGATTTTTGGGCCAGGCTTTTGTATTTATGTAGGGTTTCTTTTCTCACAACCCTAGGCATATATAAAGCATATTGTTGAGGCCGTCACATAAGAGAATACAAGGAGAACACATGCAAAAGGTGACCGAAGCCTAATTCTCTCTGAAAGAAGCTACTGCGTCTTTACGCCTTAGGGTTTTGTAACCAAGTGCTTCTTAATCTTCATCGTGTGTATGAAGTGAAGAACTTTGCAGCCAACATTCTTCTTCCTCAAGTTGGTGAGTGAGTCACGTACTGGGATTCGTGCAAAGGAGTTAGTCACGTACTGGGATCCGTGCATCAAAGGGTGGCATTCATATATTGAAGAGTTCAGAGGTTCTGAAGCAGTAGAAGGTTTCTGCTGTGAGTTCATCTACGGGGATTGTAGAGTCTAGTGACAAAGGTTTTGTACTAGATCTGAAACTTCTCTTTACTATAGTGGATTGCTTTTCGGGAAGAATTCCCCCCAGGTTTTTTACTGTGAAACTGGTTGGTTTCATTGGTTTTCCTGGGTCATCATATCTTGTCTTATTTATTTTTTTTCCGCTGCACTTAGTTTTGACATGATATTGATGTTTGTTTGTTTTAACAAGTTTTATGTATAATAAATCTAATTAACAATTTGGATTTAAAACTTGTTAATTCTATCAATCGGGGTCTAAATTTCCCAACAAGTGGTATCAGAGCGGGTACACTCTGATTGGATTAATTTCCTGAGTGTGATCCTTGACCCCCGTTGTCATGGATCGTGGACAATCTCTTTTGATTCCTCCTTTATTTGATGGCACTAATTATGCGTACTGGAAAGTTCGTATGAAAGTGTTTTTGCAGGCTCTAGATGAACAGGTATGGCAAGCTGTTGAAGTTGGCTGGATTAAGCCAAAGAAAGCGCCAGTGGATTGGGATGATGCAACAATCACAGCGGCAAATTTCAACAGTAGGGCCTTGAATGCCTTGTTTTATGGGGTAACCAATGAGGAATTCAAGAAGATATCATCCACGGAAGTTGCCAAGGAAGCATGGACCATTCTTGAGACCACCTATGAAGGTACCAAGGCAGTGAAGACTGTGAAGCTTCAAAGACTCACGAGTAACTTTGAAGAAATAAGGATGGAAGAGGATGAGACCTTTGATGAGTTCTATGCTAAACTCATAGATATTGTGAATTCTGCCTTCAACCTTGGAGAGTCTATAGCAGAATCCAAAATTGTTAGGAAAATCCTTAGGTCCTAACCTAAAAGATTCCATGCCAAAATCACTGCCATTGAAGAAGCAAGGGACATTGATCAAATTCCTTTGACTGAGCTTGTAGGGAACCTTCAAACCTATGAGATGGGATTAGGCTCAATGGGAAAAGGTGGAAAGAGTAAAAATTTGGCTCTTAAGGGTATAGAGGAAGATATTGAGGACTCTGAAGATGAAGATGAAGATGAAGATGATGATGATGATGAGGATGAGAATCTAACCTTCATTATTGATGAGATTATCAAGCTTCTTCAATTTTGGAAAAAGGATAAGGGCATACCTCCTAGAAAATCTAAATCCTCTAGGAAGGGTAAGGATGAGAAGCCTATCATCCAATGCCATGAGTGCAAAGGTTTTGGTCATATGAGGATAGAGTGCCCAAACTACTTTATGAGGGAAAAGGTCAAGAAGTCAGAAGACAAAGGGTTGGTTGCTACTTGGAGTGACACTGAGAATGACTCTTCTGATGAGTACGTGGATGAATGCCGTCATGTTATGGCCTTTGCTGCCTCAACCGATAAGGTGACTGTGGAGAGTGCTAGTGATAGTGAAGATTCTTCTGATGAGGTCTTGAGTGCTCAAAAGCCTAGTTCTGATAAGACTGGCTTAGGATATGCTGTCTCCTCCAGCCCCTCCTCTTCCACGGCTTTTGGATCAAGGACTGTTGTTGTGCCTCAATTTGAGAAAGGTAATAAAGGTATGAAATCCAAAACTGTTTTGGCTAATTCTAAATCCTTTGTTAGACCTCATGTTTGTCACCATTGTGGTGTTTCTGGACACACTCGTCCTAATTGCTTTAAGTTGTATCCTCATAAGCAATTGTCCAAACGGTCACAGGTTTCCTCTCAAGGACCTACACCTTTGCTTGGAGAGTTATTAAAAGTCTTGAGCTTTTTAACTCAATTTCAGGAGAATTTTAATTCTTCTATGTCCTTTAGTAGTCATACTAGGACATGTGTCTTTTCATCTTCACGGCCAAAGACTCGTGCTGTGTGGGTGAGAAAGGAGCCTAAGATTTGAATGTCTTTTTTGTTTGTCCTTTGCTTTAATTCTTTCTATCTAAAGCAGGACTCTCTTTGCTTGATTTCTTCTCTGCTTTTAGAATCATGCTATCATGCATCTGCATCATTCTATCATGTTCTCATGCATATGCATCTTTCTTTCATGCTTGCATGATTGTTTGTCTGTTTTTGTTTGATTGTTTGGTTTTTATTTTGTTTTGTTTTCAAAATAAAAAAAAAAAAAGGAAAAATTGAAAAATACAAAAACAGTGTGTGTTTGTATACATTGGTTCTTGTGAACCTTAACATGGCCATTGAAACAGAGTTTTCTAAACTTTGTATCATCTATAGCTTAGATGAGCATTCTTTTGCACAACTAAGCGAGTGAGATCTGTAGCTCTTTGTTTGTGATGAGTAAGGTTAAGTGATCTCTTCTTCTTAACACTCGTATCACTCTTTTTGATGGGTTGAACTAGAAAATCCTAAGAGAAAGGCATAAATAACCATCTCACCACTGTTACTCGCCAATCATAATATAACATCTGTATGCTTCGGCATAGCAAAAGTGCAATGTCAATGACACCTGTATGCTTCGGCATAGCAAAAGTGCAGTGTCAAAAGCTTAAAATCATTGGGTATTTCTTTTCTTTCTCTTGTATGCCCATGCATGATATGCTTGTTAAAAAGAAAATATGCAAAGAAATAAAAAGCAAAAAGATTAAAAATGCTTTAAAATATGGTTGCAAGCGTGTTTTCTAGGAGATGTGGGAGTTATAGGATGTACCTCGAAGGTGATAGTCCCCATCAAACGGTTATAATTGTGTGTGAGTTAAAGTGATTTTCTCATATCTCAAATCGTCATAACATTGAGACACTTATGCAATCTTGCGATGTTCTCACACACGACACGCAACACTCTTTGCTATTCCTGATACATGTGCAGGTACAATGTGATTTGGCCATCACAAGGTTTACATGCGTTAATGTATGCTAACTAAACTGTCTTGACTTATTTTTGAAATATAAAATTGGTTAGACTTGTTTAGTGTGTGTATGTGTGTTTTGGATCAAAATGCATGACATTTTTCTTGTTGAGAGATGTTTTTGAGAGGTTAATGTGTTGCTTGGATCTTTAGTTGAGTTGCATGCTTGATTGCATTCACATCTGTGTTTTTCTTCTTGAAAAACTGTTTTTAAGCCATCTCGACACATCCTCGACACCTCTCGATACCTGGCTTATCTGTCGAGATCTTCAGTTGCATGTTATCGCAATCTCGACACCTCTCGATAGCTAGGTGGATCGATCGAGAAAGTTTCTGTCTCCTCGATACCTTCTCGATCGCTGTTCGATCCATCGAGGTCTGCTCGATAGCTCCTCGATACCTCTCGATCTATCGAGATTCTCTGCATGCATTGTTTTTCACATGTTTTGCATGTTTCTCTTATCTTGTCATCCATAATATCTTGTTTCATTACATTCATGCATTTTTATGGATTCTTTGTGCCCCCCCTTGATCATCCTTGATCATCTTTATGTTTCTCGGTACCCTCTGTCAATCGTGACAAAAAGGGGGAGAAATTGGAGAATTTGTGGTTTCTTTCTTTAAGATTCTACAAGTTAGGGGGAGAAATACATGCCCTTGTAAGGGGGAGTTGTGTTTCATCTTGTTAGGGGGAGTGTTTATCTCCTTGTTCATGTACCTAGGTCTTGTGACCATTTTTACATACAGCATGGTATTTATCAAGTGGTATATATATGATGATGTATGTTTTCTTCACCTATCTTTACATGTGTTGTTTCTTTTCTATCTTTATACACATGTTTCTTTACTTGTACGCAAGCTATTATTTCTGTTTCACACAAAGATGCCTTGATGTGTTTTGTTTATAAGTGTTTCAGAAATACAGGTTGTCAAAGTCTTCCATGCCATGAACTCTCTTCTTGCAAAGTTTTTCAAGAGTTTGTGTTAGGGTAGATTTTATTGTATTCAACAAGTGAGTATGAGTTGAGTGATTTATGACTTATCTCATATGTTCATTTGTTTGTTGTGGTTTTGTCACGGATTGCCAAAGGGGGAGATTGTTAGGACACATGTAGTTCAAGTTTGTTAACATATGTCGCTATTTTATGTAGTTGGCTAATCCTTTGACAAAACGCACTTTACTTGTATTTGGATAGATCTAGGATGTGTTTAATACTTCAAAGAACATGTTGTTCAAGCTTAGTATTAAAACCATGAAGATTGGACCAAGAAACAAGTGAAAAAAAAAATGTGTACTAAAGCTGGACACCTGGTGGACACCTGGCGGACACCTGGCGGATAGCTGCTGGACACCTGCGGACAGATAGCTATCTATCGAGGTATCTATCGAGGTATCTATCGAGATTTAATGAGGCTCGACAGTTGCCCGATCGATCGAGGTATCTATCGAGGTTACGGGAATTGAGATTTCCAGATTTGATTTTTGGGCCAGGCTTTTGTATTTGTGTAGGGTTTCTTTTCTCACAACCCTAGGCATATATAAAGCATATTTTTGAGGCCGTCACATAAGAGAATACAAGGAGAACACATGCAAAAGGTGACCGAAGCCTAATTCTCTCTGAAAGAAGCTACTGCGTCTTTACGCCTTAGGGTTTTGTAACCAAGTGCTTCTTAATCTTCATCGTGTGTATGAAGTGAAGAACTTTGCAGCCAACATTCTTCTTCCTCAAGTTGGTGAGTGAGTCACGTACTGGGATTCGTGCAAAGGAGTTAGTCACGTACTGGGATCCGTGCATCAAAGGGTGGCGTTCATATATTGAAGAGTTTAGAGGTTCTGAAGCAGTAGAAGGTTTCTGCTGTGAGTTCATCTACGGGGATTGTAGAGTCTAGTGACAAAGGTTTTGTACTAGATCTGAAACTTCTCTTTACTATAGTGGATTGCTTTTCGGGAAGGTTTCCCCCCAGGTTTTTTACTGTGAAACTGGTTGGTTTCATTGGTTTTCCTGGGTCATCATATCTTGTCTTATTTATTTTTTTTCCGCTGCACTTAGTTTTGACATGATATTGATGTTTGTTTGTTTTAACAAGTTTTATGTATAATAAATCTAATTAACAACTTGGATTTAAAACTTGTTAATTCTATCAATCGGGGTCTAAATTTCCCAACAAAATGTATAAATTATAGTAAACGTATAAATTATAGTTTGTAGTCGATAATGAAATTGAGAATTTCATCTTATAAAACTAAACATATCAAATATGATGATTTTTCTTGATCATAGAAGTTGAAACTTTTGATTAATATGTTGGTGTATTTGGAATACAATGAACTGGGCCATTGTAAGTCATCGTTCTATAAACTTTTGTCACTTGAACAAACGACCTCATGATTACTAAACGCATTAACCCTCAATTTTGTGAGGAATGTGAACTCAAACATGAACTATAGGTTACTATACCAAATCACGTTAGAAGCTCCACAAGATGTAATAAGCCTAACCATCCTCTATACAGTTTACAAATATGTATAAACTTGTAAGAGAAGCTCCACAAAATGAACCATCTCTTATCTGCAAAAAGTAGAAAGTCTTGTCTTTAGTTTTAGAGAAACAAGAATACTCAAACTCAGGGTCATATTCATGGTTCCACCCAAAACTCTAAAATTTTGATTTTAATTTTTTACCCATGACGTTAGAAAAATGGTTAAATTGATTCTTTTTTGTCACTTTTGTAAGCTAAATACATAAAATACTATCTCTTGCATTACCCAACATAAAATTAGTAAAAAGATCATTTTAAAATTATTTTATTTTATTTTTTTGTTAATCTTCTTTCTCTTGTTTTCATATACTGCCTTCTATCACCTCACAACCACAAAACACTTCAACAACTACGAACCCCTAAAACCACTTAAACAACATAATACCTCCATAGCCATGTTTACCTCATTCACCACCAAAGTAGCACCAAACATACCAAAAGAGTAAGTCACCACCACCAAGGAAAAGTAGGCAAGCCATGGTTGAGACAAGACCTTAAACAATCATCCCCAAAATTACGCAAATCACACACCCCATTGATGTAGGACAAAATATGCAGTATAATATTTGTTATTTATTAATTTTGATAACTTTTTATTTCATTTTTGAAATTTTAGGCTTAAGGTTAATATGTTCTTGATTTTAGGTGGATTTAATGTTTTTTTTTTTTTTTAAGTCAAATTAGAGTTCTATTATGGTAGGGCATATCAATTGTGATTTGTTTTAAAATATATTTTCTTGTCAGCCAAGTTTTACGAAAACTTTAAATTGGCCTCTAAGCCTATAAACGGAAATTAAGTTTAGTATTCAATTTAATAAATTTTAAATTTTGTCTCTTTATTTTTATGGTGAGTTCTAGCAACTCCTTTTACGAATACAAGGAACCCTTGTGGATTCAAGATTATTTTTTAAGAATAAACGTGTTTAGCCTCTTGTGACTTTCTGCATGCAATAGTTGGTAGAATAATGTTAGATATACAAACTATTTTACAAAAAAATTTACAAACTGCTGATGTGGTGAGTGATTATTGGTAAATGAAAAAAGTGATATTAATGGTGGGCTTAAAAGAAAACCAATAAAAAATTGGTCACATCAGCAGTTTGTAAAAATATTGTAAAATAGTTTGTGTCTGTAATATTACTCATAGTTGGTATGAGAACCTTACTCTTAGCCACGTTGAATGACTAATAAACTAGACAAAAGCAATTCTCATAGTGGAAAAGGTTAAAGCAAAAGTTCTTAGGACCAAATTCCTTCAATTTCAACAAGAAACCTAGCAAAGATTACGGGAACTACGTCAAGCAGTCGTATTCTTCTTACTAGGAAATCCTCCCATAGGAACACTAATCAATTTATTTATAGACACATTCTTAAATACAACAAAATTCCATTCTTTGATGGAGAGATGCATAAGTTGGATTTTATTGATTAGATTCTTTACTTGGAAGAATATTTTAATTATTGGAAGACCTGTGATGAAGAAAAAGTAAGACTTGTGTCTAATAAATTAGATGATGATGAAGCTAAACTGTCATATCACATATAAATTGATAGAAAACTTGAAGGTAAACATAAAATTTGCTCTTAGCATATAGAATGAAAAATACATTGGTTGATTTCTAGTTTCCTTATGAATATAATGATATATTAGATTATACAACTATTGATTATAGATATGAAAGTTCATATGAAGATGATTATATTCCAAAAGTCATTAGCCAACCAAAAACTCAAGATTATCACCCAAGGAATTATTGTAATAAAATCCAAGTTCAAGCATCAAGAGAAGAAATAGATCTTAGGTTCGAAGCCAATTTTTGAATAACATATCAAAAAATTGAAATAAAAATCAAGTTTTACCATCACAAGTTGAAATTTTTTGTGAAGATATTTTACATGAAAATGATATTGATGTCAAAGATGAAAAGGTGGATGTTCTTGAGAAATTTGATGAAGGTTATAGTGGAGCGAAATTTCATGAGGCAAAATTGTAGAGAAAATTCTCAGATATCTCAATAAAATAAAATCAAATAATTGCAAATTTCAAGATCCTACTATTTTAATTGGGGACAACACACCAAAGTTTATTGATTTTATTGGGTTTGAATATGATGTAATTGTTGACTCCTATTAGGTGAATTTTTTCAATTGCATGAAGGCCAATAAAAAAAGAATCTCTAGTTGATTTTTTTACTCAATTCATGAGTTACAAGTATGGAAAGAAGATCGAGAGGCTAAAGTATTCAAAATATTTTTTTGCTTGGCATGGAAGGTTACAAATCTCAACTATTAACTTAAGGACGAGTTTTTTGCAAGTGGAGTGGTCTAAAGTAGGACAAAATATGCAGTATGATAATTTGGGGAAATTATACTTTACCATCTTGAACTATAACTTGTGTTTCACTTTGCATTCTATTTTAATTAGGCAATTAACTTCAATGAAAAAACATGTCATGTGTGACGCACATGAGCTCTGCATATGTGGCATCATATGAAAAGGCCAAATTGCTTCTCTTCAATCCCTTACATCAAAATCGTTTAGCAAATATGTCTTTTCATGTGGTGCCACATATGTGTAGAGGTCACATGAATCACACGTGACATGCTTTTCCATCTAAGTAAACAGTCCAATTGATGATAAGGAGCAAAGTAAAACATGGGTTATAGTCTAGTGTGGTTATTGTGCATTTTGAAAGTTCAGGGTGGTAAGTGTAAACAATGGTATAGTTTAGGGTGGTAAAGTCTAATTGTCCTAATAATTATTATTTATTGATTTTCACAATTTATGTAATTTTTATAATTTTAGGTTTAGGGTTATTATTTCCTTGTTTTAGATGCATTTAATGTTTCCAAATCAAATTAGAGTCCTATTATGATAGGTATCAATTATGATCTGTTTTAGAATATATTTTCTTTATCAGTCAAGTTTTTACGAAGCCTAAAAATTGGTCTCCAAGCTTGTATATGAAAATTAAGTTTAGTATTTAATTTAATAAAATTTCAGACTTTTGACTCTCTATTTATGGTGGATTCCAGAAACCCTCCTTGTGGATTCAAGGTACGTTTTCAAGATCAAATATGTTTTTCTTCTTGTAGCTTTCTAACAACGTCACCCATCTACAATATCTTGACATACCATCAAGTCATATACCTCATCAATGAATTAAGACTATCATCCAAAGCCACCCAAACTACCTAAATTCAGGACCTAAACAAAGTTCATACAAATCAACACAAACAACAACAGCACATATGAAATCCCACTAAGTCACTAACACTAATTATACACGTGCATGGGTCAAGTTGGGTTGAGCTTGGGATACTCTTCAATCTAAACCGACCTACTCAAGTTGAGAAATCTTCAACCCAAACTATAAGGATCAAGTTAGGTCGTCAAATTTGGACCCTTTTTTTAGGCCTGATAAAAATTTATGTTTTCATTCAAATATTTAATCATATTATTCAATAAAAAGAATATTATTTTGCTAATCCAATCCATGTCAAGTTTCCAAAATTTTTTTCATGAAGAGTTCACTAGTTCTAAATAGAATGCTAAATTTAAGGAGGCTAAGGCTAAGTCTAAAATGATGATTAGAGACATTATATTTTTTGAGATTTCCATGATATGGAAATTCAAGAATTATGGAGTTATGGACCTTGTGGGTGGAGGAGAGATGTGAATTTAACCTTGAATTTTTCCAAATGAAACTAGTTTGTGACAGAGGTCAATGCATGTTGGTGGCTTGAGCTCCATGCCATCTACATATGCAAGGAGATTTTATGGGAGATAATTAGAGTATTCGCATCAGTCCGTCTAAAATTTTTATTCTATTTTAGCATAACAACCTACTTTTTTCCATTTTACACAAACACTTTGAAAAAGCACACACATCAAATTATCTATTATACACTATTTTCTTTAAATAATCATTTTTATTCATTTTTTATTATTCCACGTACGAACATCAAAACACACACACACACACTCTCTCTCTCTCTCTCTCTCTCTCTCTAAACACGGTCTCTCTTTCATTTCTAAAAAAAATCTCTTTCTATCTAAGCCTCCATGGCAATGGCAACTTGGGTTTTGGGTTGATATGGGTTTTCCAAATCGGTTTTCTATTGGATATTGTTTTGAGTTGATTTTGGTTTGATTTTGGATCAATTATGTTTGGATTATGATGATGTTGTAATGGATTGTGGTGGTGGTGGTTAGGTGGTGCTGAGCTGCAGTGGTCTTCCTTCTTCTTTTTCTCTTTTAGGAAATGAGAGAGAGAGAGAGAGAGAGAGAGAATTTGACAAGGGTTAGAGAGGGGAGAGAAAAAAAGATTAAAATAATCAAATAGAAAGTTATAGTAAACATGTAAATATACATGGTTATTGTAGAAATAATGTATATGAATAGTGTTATATATGGATAATGGACTAATGTGGGTAGTTTTTGAGTAAAAATATGTAAAATTGACAATTTTTTCTATTTTTCATTGATTGGTGTGAATGCTGTTACAGGGATAGAGAAGAAAATATCTAAATAATAAGAAAACCAAGAAGAAAGAAAATATTACAACGAAAAGTGAAACTCCCTTCACCTTCTTTGCACACGTTTTTAGCTCATTATGTGCTCCAATACCTTCGTGCCTATGAATCTCCACACTTAAAAACAATAAAAGAGTCTCTCCCTTTTTCAATGTGGAATTACACATTTTACTAACTTTTTATCTTCCAAGAAGTGAGATATTAGAGAAATGTGAAAGAAAAAAAGGTTATGTGTTGCAAAATTATGATTTTAATTTGAGCTTGGTCAAACTAATGTTTATTGATATCCAATTAATGCGAGAAAAATGTCATATGTAAGTTTTAGACCCCTAAACAAAGAGTGGTTAACCAATGTTAAGGCCAAGTTATTAATTAGATCAATTATGAACGCCTTAAATTAAACAAATAATCAAATATATCATACACAGAGGAAAAGCAAATGACATAAGATATGATGATTTAGGAAACCTTATTGAAACAACTTGTTCCAAAGGAAGAACCTGGGAGAGGGGGGGGGGGGACCTTGATCTAATCAATCCCGAGGTAACGGTTTCACTATATACTAAAGATTTACAATCAAGAATAACAATATGTAGTATCTAACTTCAATTATGGAACTGAGTTCTGAATCCCACAAACTTCCTTTATAATGAACTACTACAACGTCAACCTTCAATCCACGCGCTTCAAAACCCCATTGAAGCTTTAGATCTCCAGTACACTGGATAATTGAAGATTAGCAACTTGATTCCAACAATTTAATAAGTATTTGTGTGATCTCCAATAGAGGCTTGAAAGAGCAGAAGGTATAGAACCTCTTAGATCTCAAAAGGGCAGCTTCCCAAGTCTTTAAAAATGTGCATTATGGTTTCACTTAAATATTAAGTGTAGTTGGATTGAAGCTCTAATCACTTACTGGGCTTTATGGGCTGGAAGAAGAAAAAAACAAAAAACAAAAAAACAAAAAAACTCTAGAAATCAACTTCGATTGATCAAAACTGTCATATTATTCCGTGAAATCTTCATCTTCAAGTTCTTGTACATTGAATTAGTAGCATCTTGAGTATTATCTAATCATAACTACAGACACTATGATTCATATCTAGATAAGTTTATGTTCACACGTTTGCCAATAACCCTATACACATATATAGAACCTAACATCATCGATGTGAGCGCCCCAAGGTAGGGCCTGTAAATACCACCATGTTTGTCAACTAAATAGTTCTTTTAGGTGTTTCCAATAGGGATCCATCATAATACTAATGTTTGAGAATGCACCATTAATTTATAATTTGGTGGACAATAGAATCACCACCTAGTTATAGTCTTAGAACCACTTGTTGACCCTTATGTCGTGCTCTAATCGAATTAGACTAAGAATTTAGAGTTAGGGTAAATGCTTAAGAAGGAACTAGACACCCAACTTCCAATTACTCCTCCTCACCATATTCTTACACGGTGTACATTGGTGTGAGCATCCTACTTTTAGGGTTTATCCTACTCACATTAAAATGGAACGATATGACTATCATTTGGGCATCCATCATGTGATCTATTAATAATTGAAAGGAAAAGGGGAGGGACTTACCTATTGTCAACACCTATGTTATATTACAATAATCCTAGAAGCATCTCTATACCATCAAAAGGCTATCCTAACCTGACAATGTTAACGAAAGAGGAAGAACGGACATACCATAGGGTAGATACCATTTACATTTGAAATTGAAGAACAAGAAAAAGACAAACAAATCCCTAGTTTCTGACTTTCTGTGCGGGGCTAGTACTTACACAAGGATCAATGATGAGCCTGGAACACGACCTAGAAGAAAGAAACCACATGCTTATATTCAGCCATGTTACAGAATGTTAACAACATTATATCCCCTATTTTGGATGACAGCAGACAGCTGATAACTCGGTTCCATCATGTTCGTATTAAGTATTGTTTCTGGCAAGCTAATCAATGTGCTGATGGTTTAGCTAGGATGAGCTGTAGGATGAATGCTGATTTTTCTAGTTATGATAGTCCGCCTGTGGACATTCTTGATATTTTTTAAGGGGACCTCAATGAGATGTATTTTAACAGGCTTTGTACTTAACCTTATTTTGGTGCATAGCTTCTTTTAATATTATCATCTTTTCATAAAAATAAAATAAAATAAAAAAAGACAAAATTAAAGAATTCACTTTTTTTTTTTTTTTTCTGAATTAAAGAATTCACTTGGGGAGTAATTTGACCTGTCCTCTAAATCTTGGAACAAAACCTTCTCAAGGCAGGAGCACCAGAGTGCTAACAAAAAAATAAAAGAACACAACTAAAAGATCAAAGCCACTCAAGAAAAGAGTGCTTGAAAATCCCTTATGGATGTCTTAAAATTTTTGGACCTTTACTATCTTCTAAGCCTCTTTGATCATTTTGGTGCATATTCCCATGATTTATCATTAAAAAACTTCCCATAGATGGTTTTTGTCCTCCAGGCGCTATCGGCTTACACAAGAATCAGTCTTGTGTATGCATGACTACGGTTCTTTTTTAAAAAATACTTTTTCAATTGTGCACCCAACATGGCTGATCCTTGAGGACTAGAGGCTTAAATATATCTTAAGGGATATAAAATGGATAGTCTAAAATTACATTTACCAAAATTGTCCTAATATATTTTCAAACCTCTCTCTCATCCAATTCAAATTTCAAACCCTAGCCCCTCTCTCTCTCCCTCTCTCTCTCTCTCTCTCTCTCTCTCTCTCTCTCTCTCTCTCTCTCTTTGTGAAATTAGATCCATTTCTCTCTTTCTTTTCCATCGCATTGTCTTTTTTGATTTGGTGGTGTTGCGGCTCAAGATGAAGAGATCGTTAAATCAGAGCTAAAATCTTGAGATTTGTGGTGGTGGAAGTGTGGGCTCGTGGAGGTGAAGAGTGAGTTTTGATCATGTTGCCATTGTCTCCAATTTGGTAGTGTTGAGAATACTTCTAGAGAGCATCACAAAGCATTAAATGATGTCGTCTCTACTTAACAGTTGTATATTTATTTAATGAAACAGTGCATTTCATTTATTAGGGTCTGAACTTATGGATACGTTGCGTTTCGTGTGGTGTAGCAGTTAAGGGCTGTTAGGTAGTTTTCAATTAGTTAGTTAGCTCCTCTCTTCCCTCCACATTATATGGATCAATCCCGTGAATTTAGGGATTGTTGATCACATGGTTAAAGGGTGCTCTGTATTATAAATACTGAACCTCAAGTGTTATAGATGATTATGCAATTCATTTCTCTTCAATCAATCTCCTTTCCCTCTTGCATCTCTCTGTTTCCTTTCTCTTCTTCTACTTGTGTGTGTTCATTGCTTCACATTGAATCTTTCACAGTGTGAATGCCATTGTTACTTTTTCTTTCAAAGCTTAAACATAAACTTTTCATGGTATCAGAGCAAACGATTCCAACTTCAATGGCAGAAACTACTTCAGCTTCAGTCTCAACAACCATACCTTCATCTTCTACATCTAACTCCATCATTCTCACAAATCAACCTTTGCTATTACTATCGAATATGTCAAATATGATGACAGTTAAACTGGACTCTTCCAATTACATTGTTTGGAAGCGTCAGATTTCCATGGTGCTCGAAACTTACTCCATGATTGAACTTCTTGATGAAGTTCCACTTGTCCCTGAGAAATTTCTCAAGGACTTATCTGGTATTACCACTTCAGTGCTTAATCCAGATTATCTTGTCTGGAAATCTAAGGAACTCCTTACCTTCATTAGCTCAACCTTCACTCCCTTAGTTCTGGCCATAACTGTTGGATGCTCTTCAACTCAAGAAGTCTGGAAGGTTCTTGAAAACAGGTTCTCTTCAATCTCAAGGTCACATGTAATGAATCTAAAAGGTGAGCTACACAATGTGAAGAAAGGATCGAATACTGTGGATGCGTATCTGCGGAAGATCAAGGTGATAAGAGATAAGCTTATGGCTGTTGGTGTATTCTTGGATGATGAAGAACTGCTTCATGTAGCAATCAAAGGCCTTCCAAAGGAATTCAATGCCTTTAGGTCTGCAATTAGAACCAGAAGCACCAAGTTAAGCTTTGATGAATTTGCTACTTTACTAAATGCAGAAGAGGAATCACTGAATGAAGGAATGGAGACCAAGGACTCCACCTTCGCTATGGCAGTTAACACTGCACCATGATTTTACAACTTTAGTGGTTTTTCACAACCACAACTAGTCTGCTAATAGAGGTAGAGGAAGAAATCAAAATGGAAGAGGTAAAGGCAGAGGTCCATCACCAAATCAATTTCATCAGTTTTTACAACAATCTCAGTTTTCAGAATCTCAAGGCCCTAATGTCAAATCAGAAAGGCGTATATGTCAAATATGTGGTAAGACAGGTCATTCAGCCTCAAATTGTTACCATAGAATGGATTATGCCTATCAAGGCAAACATCCACCCACGAAGCTGGCTGCAATGGCAGCCTCTTCCAACTCAATGATAGCATAGGAGCAACCATGGCTAGCAGACAGTGCAGCTACAGACCATGTCACCTCAAGTCTCAGTCATTTGAGCTTCCCTAAGCCTTACAAAGGTCAAGAACATCTCACAGTTGGCAATGGCCAAATTTTGCCTAATACTCACATAGGTAATTCTTTTATTCCAGCCTCTAATACTCCTATTCATCTTAAAAATGTTCTTAGGGTTTCCTCAATTGCTTCTAATCTTGCTTCAGTCCACAAAATTTGTCTTGATAATAACTGTGGGTGTTATTTTGATGCAAACACCTTGCTTATTCAGAACTTGGCCTCGGGAAAAACTCTTTAAAAGGGCAAGAGTGAAGATGGTGTGTACCCCATCTATCCTCACAAGGCCACTGATCTTTTGCTTCCCAACAAACTGTGTAATTCTGTTCAGATTTCTTCTTCTTGCTGGCATTTGTGGCACAGCAGAGTTGGTCATCCAAATTCTCAAGCTCTTAAGATTTTGTTACAAAATGATGGCTTGTCTTTCAATAATAGTGTTAACTTTGTCAATTCTTGTGTGCATTGTCTTCATGGAAAAATGCATAGACTTCCTTTTCCTAGTTCAAGATTTGTAGCTAATTCTCCCTTTGAAATTGTACATATAGACCTATGGAGTCCTGCACCTCTTAATTCAATAAATGGCTACAAATATTGTGTGATTTTTGTTGATCATTTCACTAGGTTTACTTGGATGTACTTACATTCTGCAAAATCTGAAGTCTACTCTAAGTTTGTTTTGTTTCATGCTATGGTTAAAAATCAGTTTTCCTCAACCATTAAGACTCTTAGATCAGATGGTGGAGGGGAGTATACTTCCAAGTCTTTTGAGTCCTTTCTCTCCTCAAATGGCATCAATCACCAAATTTCCTATCCTTACACTCCCCAACAAAATGGTCTAGTAGAGAGGAAGCACAGACACTTAATTGAAACCACAATTACACTCCTATCTCAAGCTGCCTTGCCCACTTCATACTGGTCTTTTGCAGTTCAATCAGCTGTATCCCTTATCAATTTACTTCCCACTGCTGCCTTGGGTTTCAGTTCACCTTGGTCCAGATTATATGGTCAACATCCTGACATTTCTTCTCTTAAAATTTTTGGCTGTGCTTGCTATCCTTTCCTTAGACCATACAGCAGACACAAACTTAACCATAGGACCACTGAATGTCTCTTCTTGGGCTATTCTACCACTTCCAAGGGTTATCTGTGTCTTGACTTGACCACTCACACTCTTTATACTTGCAAACATGTTTTGTTCAATAAGTCAAAATTTCCTTTTTCTTCTAAACCATCCTCTACTTCAGCCCCTCTCTCTACTAATCATGATGTTTGGTTCTCTAATCTACTTTGCTTACACTCATCTAATCAGCCTTCTGTTCTTGGTCCTTATCCCACCCCAACTCCAACTTCTCCTCCTCAACCCCCTTCTTCTCCTTCTTCTCTCATTTCCTCCTCTCTTGCTTCAATTCCTGCTACAATATCTCAATCTGCATCTCCTCGTCCTTCCATTTTAATTCCAACTTCCTTTGACCCTCCTTCCTCTTTACCTCCTGCTACAATATCTCAATTTGCTTCTGTCATTGCTCCTGTGCATGTTCATCCCATGACCACAAGATCCAAGAATGCCGTCTCTAAGCCAAAATTGTGTTACAAGGTTGTGGTTGATTATACTCACACTGAGCCCTCTTCATATAAAATTGCTTGTCAATTTCCTCAGTGGGTTAAGGCCATGAATGAAGAATTTTCAGCTTTACAAAGACAGAAAACTTGGCCTCTTGTTCCTGCTGTACCTGGCATCAATCTGGTGGGTTGTAAATGGGTGTATAAGTTTAAATTACATAATGATGGATCTATTGCTCATTATAAAGCAAGGTTGGTTGCAAAGGGGTTCCATCAGCAAGCAGGTGTGGACTACACTGAGACTTTTAGTCTAGTTGTGAAACCTGCTACTGTCATACTAGTTCTCTCCATTGCAGTCAGTTTCAATTGGCCTCTTAGGTAGTTGGTTGTTTCCAATGCCTTCCTCCATGGTTTTTTGAAAGAGGAAGTATATATGGCACAGCCCCCTGGCTATGTGGATCACCATTTTCCACATCATGTCTGCAGGTTACATAAGTCCTTGTATGGGTTGAAGCAAGCCCCACGTGCCTGGTTTGACAGATTTTCTTCTCAATTATTGAATCTTGGCTTTGTAGCTTCCATGACTAATTCTTCCTTATTTGTGTTTTCCTCTAATTCCACTGTCATTTATCTTCTTGTATATGTTGATGACATTATCATCACAGGCAATTCTCCTTCACAGATTACTCATCTTGTTACTGCTCTTAGTAAGGCTTTTGAGCTTAAAGACTTGGGTGCTCTTTCTTACTTTTTGGGTATTTAAATAGTGCCTTCCAAATTTGGCCTCACCCTTTGCCAATCAAAGTATGCCTCTGATCTGCTTCATAGGTTCCATATGGAGAATTCTAAGCCTACCAAGACACCTTGTTGTTCTAATATCAGATTTACTCCATTTGATGGTTCTACTTTGGCTGATCCCTCTGAGTATAGAAGTATGGTAGGTGCTCTCTAGTACTTGACTTTCACTCGCCCTGACTTGGCCTTTAGTGTGCATCAGTTGTGTCAATTTATGCATCATCCAACTGTTAGGATATATGCCCTTAAATCCTATTGTATGATGCTATGTATGACATTATGTATGACTTAATCTTGTGTTTAATAAAGTTGTTTATTTCTTATCTAAAATAATGGTAACATGAATATTTGGACATTATCATATAGTCCATGAGATGCATAGTATGTGATTTATGTGAAAAGTCACAGAAGATATAAATCACAAGTTCTTTGTAAACTCAGAATTTGTAGTTCGTAGTCGGTGATGAAATTGGGCATTTCATCTGCGAAGACTATAACGTATCAACTAAGATGATTTGTCTTGATCATGGAAGTGGAGACTTCTAGTTGATATGTTGATATGTTTTAAGAGTTAAGACATATTGAACTGGACCGCTGTGAGATTTATTATTCTCTAGATGTTGAGAATACTTCTAGAGAGCATCACAAAGCATTAATTAGACCTAACGACTAGTGTGCTTCAATGGCTAGTTCCAGCATTTGAAGAGGAATCACGAAACGATGTCGTCTCTATTTAACATTTGTATATGTATTTAATGAAGCAGTGCGTTTCATTTATTAGGGTCTGAACTTATGGATATGCTGCGTTTTGTGTGGTGCAGCAGTTAAGGGCTGTTAGGTAGTTTTCAATTAGTTAGCTCCTCTCTTCCCTCCACATTATACGGATCAATCCCGTGAATTTAGGGATCGTTGATCACGTGGTTAAAGGGTACTCTATATTATAAATACTGAACCTCAAGTGTAATAGATGATTATGCAATTCATTTCTCTTCAATCAATCTCGTTTCTCTCTTGCATCTCTTTGTTTCCTTTCTCTTCTTCTACTTGTGTGTGTTCATTGCTTCACATTGAATCTTTCATAGTGTGAACACCATTGTTACTTTTTCTTTCAAAGCTTAAGCATAAACTTTTCAGATAGAACATTTAGTTTGGTTTTGAGGAAGTTCAAAGAGTTTGCATTGGGAGATTTTTGTGGTGGTATTAGAGCATTGCCATCAGGTGTGCCATGTAAAATGCCATTTTAGCACACCAAAATCTACTTTATCTATTTCAACACACCACTTTACAATACACCTTACATCAAATATTCTATTATAAAAGTAAACCCATTAAAATAATATATCTATCACATTAAAAATTGTTTTTTTTTTATTGTGTCACTGCCTTCTTCGATTCTCCCTGCATATGAACTCACAACCCATAAACCCAAGAAAAAATTATTCCACAACCCAAATACACCCATAACCATAGGCCTCCTTGATCACAACTCAAATCCATCCAAATTTGCAACAAAATCATCTCAAAATCAACCATAATCACACACACACACACACACACACACACACACACACACACACAAAACCAAATGCAAAACACCGCCTCTCATCACCAAACCACAACTTGACCACCACTACCGCTCTAATGAACACAACACAAATCCACCATGACCAACACCCACAACCCATAACCACCTTGACCACCACCCAAATAAAAATAAAAATAACCCAATGCAAAACACCACTAACATCAATCCAATCACAATTTGCAACTAAAAATTCAGCAAACCAGAAGTTGCAATGCCACCCATCACCCACAGCCCCGCCTAAAACAACCACCGCCTACCACCGTTCAAAGAAAAAGTGAGAGAGGAGAGAGATCGGAACTCACTAAGAGAAAGTGATTTGGCCATAGAGGAGGAGAAAGGAGCCAAGAGAGAGGCCAATTTCAAGAAGCCACAATGATAGTGGTGGCTGAAAGCTTAGAGAGTTAGAGAGAGTAAACAGATTAGAGAGTATGACATCAGTGAAAAGAGTAAGAGAAAATAGAGCTATGAGAGGCAGAGCCACCACCGATGGAGAGGGAGAGCACAAAGACGAAGGGAGAGAGCAAACAGTGAGAGGGAAACTGAGAGGGAGAAGAGACTGAAATGGGTGAGTACGAGAGGAGAGAGAAAATTTGTCTTAAAAAAAGAATTAAAATTTTAGCATTTGTATCCGTATTGTTCCAAACCCATGCTAAAATTTTTAGAATTTGAAACATGTGATGTGGGATTTTTTTGGTGTTTCGTGTGCCAAATGCCAAATATTTGGCATTTAGCACACCTAATACTAGTGTTTTTAGACTGTGTGCTATATTGCCAATGATGATTATTTGGTTTTTGCTGTGGTATTGTTTGGTTACTTAGAAAATGTGCCAAATCTAAGAATATTAGAGTTTGCATTATCATATTTACATTTCCCAGTGGGTCTGATTGTGTTGTATCATTGTTCACCAGATTTTGTGTCAATTTTATTTATTTGATTTTTATTGTGGAATTAACGAGGTGAAGAAATTTGTTTTTTTTTTTTTTTTTTTATGGATTTTGAGTTGTTTGGTTGGTGAGAAAGCGGAGGAAATTGAAAGAAAATTTTGTTCAATTATTTTGTGTTTTTTTTATCATTATAAGTTAAAAAAATTATTAACTTATTTTGTGGTTTTTTAAAAATATATATATAGATATTTCAAAGGGACATTTATGGAAATTCATTGTAAAATTATAATTATTTTTAGAAAGGTAAGAAACTAACAAAGTAAAGCAACATTGCATTCCTTGAATGTGATAGGGATGTAACTAATGAAGCAAAAATTGTAATGTTATACTTCTTTAATTAGATCACATGAATGTAACATTACAAGAATTCAAAATTATAGTTTCTCAATAATAATATATATATATATATATATATATATATATATTATAATGTGATATAACATTAAGCGAACCAAACGCCCACTTAAATTATTCCAATTAGTATCACTACACTATTTTTACTCAATTTATCACATTCTAATGCTTTAAGTTTCATTTACTTGTAAATGTAGCAAGCACTTCAACAACAATCATCAGCATAACAAAGAAAGTAAAATCCTATACCTATCATTATTATGACATCAACCTTTCCAAGCATGAGTGACAGGAAGCCGTCCAACATTAAGCCTAACCCTAGCAAAGAGGGAGAAAAGTATTATTACTATTGGACATGGCAAAGAAATAGAGTCAACCTAAATTAAGAAAAATGTCACCATTGACTCGGTTTGGATAAATGATCATTTTTCTAGCCGTATATTAGTGATAAAAGATAGATACCAATGCATAAATCATGGTCTAGATCCTAACACGCAGTCTCCCATTAAGATGGTTCATAAAAACATCCTCAATAATTTGTAGGGTAACCCTTTCTAAAATTGTATTCATGCATTATGAAATAAATGAATTGAATATTGTGACATCATCAATAATTTATATAAATACCAAAATGATGATAGTTAACTTTTGTTTAAATAATCATGAAACAACAAAATCAAATTCACATATTTTGAAATAAATAGAACATAAACTCTACAATAGAATTATCTTAGGAACTCTAAACAGTCTTGATCCATCAATACGAAAACGTTACTCCAAACTTGTAATTCAACTAATTAGCAGCTAATATTATGTTTCTAACAAAGACATAGTGTTTTCAATAAAAATATTCAATTTTCAAATTATCTTTCTCCCATGATAACAATCCAAAATTCAAAGAATATGTGCCTAACATTACTCGCCGTCAAAGATGTGGTACTATCATTACTCCTTATATGCATGTGTGCTTGTTAGTGTGACTGTGTGGTGTACAATTCACTCGAGGAAAAGGAAAAAAAAAAAAAAAAGGTGTTCGTGTGTGTGATTTTCTTTTCGGTGCGTGTAATTCACTTACAGAAAGAAAAAGCTTCGCAGTCTGTCGTTTATTTTTCTTTGTTTTTTTGTGTGTGATTGTAGGCATTGAGAGAGAGGGAGAGAGAGAGAGAGAGTGAAAGAGAGAGAGAGAGAGATCAATGATTGAGAGGAAATAATGGTAGGGAGAGGAGAGGTACCCACTTTGTGCAGGAAAAAGCAGAAGAGAACAAAAAAAGTCCCTCGTGCAAACTAGTGGATGTTTTCAATGTACATCACAACTTTATTTTTATCATTCATTATTAATGAAGCAAAAGCAAACGGCATGAGCTGCTGCATGTGTGCGTGTGGGTAAACATTCTTCCCCTTCTCTTCTGCCCCTATATTCAAATCAAAATTCAATGCCCCTATTAAAACCACCTCTTCCCTTATCTCCACATTTATAATTTATGTGACCTTTTCTACCCTACCTTGTGTTTGTGTGTGTATCCAATCTGTAGTGCCGTGCACCTCCTTTGAGATCCAACTATACAAGTCCTATCATTCACAAATCCCTATCTTCTTGTTCTCTTTGCCTCTCACATGCTTTTATTTTGTTATATTTATTTATGCTATAAAGCTTTTTTGGACTTTTCAAGGTGTTTTTAATCAATGTTTTAGTGTGTCGGCTATATATATCTCAAAAAATTATGAGATTTTATTTAGTACCTTAATATTAAAGGATGCTTGGTTTGCCTTTTGTCAATTAGTAAGACTATCTGCATATTATGGTGCAAGAGACCCATCGAAATTTCCAAGAAATGTGAGTGTCAGTGTCATTTGTCACAGTAACTTGGTTTTTTTTTTTTTTTTTTCCATTTAAAACAAGAGATGGTATTCCTTTAAATCTGATCTAGGCTAGAGAGTTGTCTAATTGGGTGATAGATTAACCCCGGTTAATTAATTCAATTAACCAAGTTGATTAACTAAGTTAAATTACATACAAATCGTGGAGGTACTAATAAATTACCAAATAAACTAATATGCAGTGAAAATTAAATGATACAGTGATTTTTTGACGAATGGAAAACACCTCTCGCAAGGCAAAAAATCTCACCGGGTAAATTTCAAGTCACCACTCCCAATAATTCACTAATCAAGAACAAGCGGTTATAAGTATAAAAAATTTTACCTCTACCCTGGACTATCCCAAAATACCAGCCTACAATTGAACATTCACTCTAATCTACAATTGGATTTGATCTTGTAGAAGACTTATTCGCATGCACGGATCCCAGTATGTAACTAACTTCAAACATCTGAATAATTATTGTTAACTGCAAAGTTCTTCACTTCAAAGCACGTTGAAGATCTAGAAGCACTTGGTTACAAAACCTAAGGCGCACAAAATGCAATAGCTTCTCACAGAGTGTATAAGTTCTCTAATTGAATCTTTATGTCTTTGATGACTTTAAAATAAGCCTTTTATATGGTCTAGGGTTGTAAAAAGAGAAACCCTAACAATCTAAGTCATCATGAGCCGAAATTTAAATCTGAGAATTCTGAAATCATAAGTCTCGATAGATCAAGTTTGCGTTGAGCTTCTCATTAAATCTCAATAAATGCTAGTGTCGAGACTAGTGTGGAGCTTCACTGAATTAGTTTTTCTTCATGTGTTTTTTGGATCAATCTCTATGTCTTTAATGATACCACTTGTTATGTTTGAGCAACACACTTTGATACATTAAAACAACTTAGATCCACTCAATTATAGGTAAAGTGTGTTTTGTTAAAGGATAAGTCAATACATAGAAAATATGACACTAGCAAAGGGAATTCAATTGTCTACAATAAGGGGCTCAAATTTATTTCAATCGAATAATTAGATTTTTGGTCAAAACTAGGGCAAAGCTCAGGTTGACAATGGTCAAAAAACTTTAACATGTTTGAAAAAAATAATTTTCACATAAAGTTATTAAGTTTGGTTTAAAGGTTTAAATAAAAAGATTTGCGTCAAAACACACTAATTAAAATGAGTCTTCAATTTTAAAAAAACTTTACATAGATTTGATATAATTAATGATACTAGTGATAATAATCTTAATTTTTTTTTTTTGAATTAATAAAACCTTCACTACAAAAGGTCTATGTGGAAAAATGCGGTGCACAGTTCTAAGACTATTTAATTATGCAAAGCTAGAATATTTTAGAATATGAAATAACTCATTCTAAGATTTTTTTTTTTTAGGAGCTCTCTCTCTCTCTCTCTCTCTCTCTCTCTCTCTCTCTCTCTCTCTCTCTCTCTCTCTCTCTCTCTCATGTATTTAGTGAGTTTTAGAATTAAAGAAAATCGTTTTCTTGGTGTTTCAAAATTCTGCAGTAATTTTTTTTTGCATAATTTTTTTTATTCTATAAATTTTGAACCCATGTGCCGTTATTAATATATGAGATATATTAACTGTTGACAAAAGCCACAGTTGTAGCTTTTGTCTTGTGCTGTGTGTGTGTGTGTTTTTTTTTTTTTTTTTTTTTTTTTTGGTGTTTGTATTAGTGTTGCAAATTGTCTGCATATCTTGCAAGTGGGTTTATTGAAATAGTTTATAAACTAGATCTAATGGGTATTGCTTTTAAAACTATTGAGGCATGATCATGTTTTGTAACTACTAATACTTATATATATATATATATATATATATATATATATTTTTTTTTTTTTTGCAAAGAACTTGCACAAATGAAATTGGATGAGCTCCTGGAAGATTGAATTTGGACATCAACAAAGAATCTATATATGATAATCAGTCTTAGCTAGGATTAATCTACCGTTTGCTCCAATTCTTTCAATATTGATACTTAGCATTTGGCGAGTTCCAAGAATATTATATTTTTGTTGAACTATGTTATTTCATTTTTGTTAAACTATGTTATTTTGAATTTGAATTAAAGTGTATGCACTTCTTTTAGAGTGTAAAGAACTTATTTCTAGATGAATGTTATATTTTTGTTAAATTATATTATTTTGAATGGGGTTGAAAACTTGAAGTGTATGCACTGCGTTTAGAATGTAAAAAAAATTATTTCTAGATAAATGTTATATTTTATATTATGTAGGTTAAAATGGGTTGTGTTACACTCGTGTCAACCCAACATTACTCGTTTATTAAGTGTAACAAATGGGTTTGGTCAGGTCAACCCGGCTTATTAACAGATTGAGTTAGGGTTGAAGGATTATAACATGATTATTAAATAAGTCAGGTTAGGGTTGAGCCATTTAGTCGAATACCCCTATCTCGACATGACACGACACGACACGAACCCGACACGCTAACCCAGATTGACACTCTTATAGTGACATCTCACTTCTTGTGCGACATTTTTGGGAGTTCAATTCTAGCCTCTCGGATTAGGGAGGAATATCCTTGCACTTGGAGAGAGAGAGAGAGAGAGAGAGAGAGTTTTTAACTGCAATGTAAAAACAAAAACAAAAAAGTACCAAAAAAAGACAACAATGTAAAACAAGAAATTATTTTAATCATAAATGTAAAGCAAGAATTTTAGAACACACAAAGGCCACCCGCTGGTGCTTCGGATTGCCTCTTATTTCATTCAAGTAGAAATACAAATAAATTTTGGTTCTAAAAAAAAAAAAAAAAAGAAGAAGAAGAAGAAGAAGGGGGAAGAAGGTAATTAAACTGGTTACCTTTCTTAATATTAGAAAGTGGGACTGCATCTTTTGTGTCAAATCCCTTTCTAAGGATCTTATGGATCCACACCTTTTTCAAAGTCACAATCCAAATCACCTTTTATGCCACTTCAAGACAAACCATCAGCATCGACAGAAGTCAAAAAACAAAATGAGAATAGAAGAGAGAAATTACACGACAAGCGATGTCTCATTACAATCATATAACATGTTGATTAGACTGATGATCATGTACACCTACTGTACGGAGCCGCCCAATGATATGCATGGTGTTTGTTCACAATTATCCCAAGTGACACACTTGCATTTTGATTGAGGGCTAAATAGGATCAATATTACTTTTTCTTTTTTTTTCGATAATCAATATTATTTCAATTGTGAATTATATAGATCGAATCATGTAATATATTTTTATGTTTACACGTAATATATTCCCATTCAACACTTAAATCTGTGAAAAAAGAACAGAAAAATGGAGAGTTGAGGCATGTAATATGTTTTTATATATATGGTTGAATTTAATTTATCCTTTAATTAATTAATGTCCCAAATATATATAGAGCTAAATGTTAATATGCTGATTTTAAAAAAAATAAAAAAATAAAAACTCGAACCGATAGGAAATTGATTTACATTCACATATATAATTAGCTCGCATACCCTATAATTAACATGTTAAAGACTGAACACTTTCAGCACTTGGTTTAAAATTTAGTGTTTGCTGCATATTCATATATCTTGGCCAGCTTGGATACCTGTAGTCTGTGTGTCTTCCCTCGGGAGTTTGCAATCTTTTGAATTTTGTGGTCCATGGGCTATGCGGCATTTTGGTATTCTCCCTTTCCAAAATAGGTAAAGAGGAGGCTAGAGTTCAAGTTCTTAGGTAGACTTAAAAAGGTGGGATTGATCAAGTTTGTATCAAATCTGATCAAATCAAAAACATATCATCTTAACCATTACTTGACTTTTTGGGGGTCGGATCAACCTAGTATTATCCGTATTATTTTTAACATGCTAAAAAATAAAAATTAATAATATTGTTTTTATCTTTCTTTCGATACATATTCGGGCTAAAATAACTAACTTATCATAAATACACATGGCATGCCATAGAAAAGCCATCTCAAAAGAGGAGGATGATGTGGAAGCTCAAATGAATAGAATCAAAGTCAGAAACAATGCCCAAATAGATGAAAAATTGGCATTAATTAGATTTGTTTCGAAATATTGATTTTACTTAAACAATATAAATCAATAGCAAATCAAATATATACTCAAATATATAAATTAAATAATATATAAAATTCTTACATTTACACAATCTAGGGTTCACTAAACTTATCCCATTAAGTCAGTATTGTATTTGTGAGAAGGAAAAAAAAAAAAAAAAAAAAAAGAAAAAAAAAAAAGAAGCAGAAGTGTAAAACACATTTAAACAATATCAAAAAAAAAAAAAAAAAAAAAAAAAAAAGGAAAGAAGAAAAGCAAAAAGCGTGAAAATAAATCCCCTTTATAAAGCATCAACTCATATTACTCGTAAGTCGACTTAAACTGTCATTCTAGTAGATTGAGTTCAGGTTGACACATTTTTCACATGTCCAAAAATCCCTACCTATATCATAATTTTCCTTCGAGTTTAAACATGTAATCCGGTTAGGGTTCAATTGTTTTTTAGATCTAGATTTAGGGATTGATCATGTGGCACTTGGCAACTGACGTGGTGTAGGACCAATTATGCCAATTCTAAATTTTGAAAGAAATTTTATTATTACATTTTAATTTACAAATATTTTTTATTTATATGCATCACAAGCAGTGCATGTGATATAATTTTCCTTCTAATACATGAACAAAAAGATAACAAAAGGATTAATTTGGACAATTCTCATAGTTTAAGGTTTTATAATTTTAAATTTAAACAACAAAAGGTCAATGATTTGGATAAAAAGTTTAAGGGGGCCCTTTTGAAAAATTTTCCCTTTCGTTTAATCGGGATAAAGCATCCATAAGGTTTTATCAAAAACATTACCAAAGAAAATCCAGTGAGAAACTTATGTACCTATGAAGGTGAATCTAATTAATAATGGCATCAATGGCGGCTTTACGTTCAACTCAGGCTGTTTATATGAATATTTTGACTCGAAAAAAATTTAATACAAATAATTATTTTTAAACTAACCTGTTTTATTTTATCTACTTTACTTACCTATTTTATGTGCTTCAGAAATATATATTGAATACCATGACTTTAGAATAGCGAGAATTTGGGTTGAACAAAAATAATATTGACCCCAAAAGATAATCCTTAAACCCTAAAAAATAAAATACCAAACCCCACCAACAACAACATTAGACCAAACAACAAAAAATCAAATTTAGCCCAAATAAAAGCAATAATAACCCAACCAACAAGAAGATAAAGCCAAACTACAACAAATGAACAAAATATTGAACAGAAAGCCCATTAAAAACAAAACATAAAAACCCTTAATCATTTGCATTCATAACTCGTTCAACCTATTCCACAAAAATAATTCTTGATTTCATTTTTCTGAAGAAAAAAAGATGAACAAAAAATGATTCCAAGAGTGATATCCTGCTCCCCTTGACTTTGCAATCGTAGCAGCTCTGCTCTCCTTAGCAGATAAATTCACAGTTACAAGTCACAACAAGTATCATTTGTTGTTGCTGCTCTCTCTCTCTCTCTCTCTCTCTCTCTCTCTCTCTCTCTCTCTCTCTCTGTCTCTCTCTCTCTATTTTTCTTTTCTATATGATTATTTTAGACTTTCTCTCAATTTATAACTTTCATCTCAACATTTTTAGTTCTTACTTTATCTTTTATCAATCCCTTTTTATTTCTTTTCATTTTGTTAGCTTTCAATTTTAACCCTCTTTGCCTTTTCGCTTTTGCTCGACTCTCAAGTTTTTATCAACCTTTTATCATGCAACAATTTCAAAATCTAAAAACTCGTAGAAAGAAATTATAAAACTTCAAGTATTTGTGTGCATTTTTCTTTTAGTGTGATGTCAATATATTCAAGTTTTCTTTCCATTAGATTTTTTATAATTTAAGTTTTTCATGGCACCCTATAAAGATTTCATAGAACCACCATTGAATACCATAATATTACTATCACAACAAATATTTCAGTAATCATGGTTATTTTCAAAGGGAAATTAGTATTGATAAGGATGACCATCTAAATTATTTTTAGTTATATGACTTGTTTAAATAATTTAATGAGTATCAAGAGCCTTGTAGTTCATCTAATTAGCACATTTTGATGTTACCAATAAAAATACTCAGGGTTCAAATATTTCCACTCCAACAACAACAACAATAATAAGTCATATAATTTAATACAAAAATAGATGATTTAATGAATCGTCACATAATGGCAAGGATGGATCTAGGATTTCAAGCTTGAGGGGGTTGAAGTATAAGCGAAAAAAAAAACTCCAAATAGACGTCTATATAGTATTAACAAATTAGAAATACACAAAATTATTTTTTCTTAATACATTAAGATGCAATCGTCTACAAACAAAGAAAAAAAACACAAAATAATATTGTTTTTTAATACTAGGCTGGCTAAGATTTTTAATTTTCTTGAAGTTAGAGCATTTATAATAGTGATGCTAAAAAATTTAGCATCTCAAAAAGTTATTTTATCTATTTTACCACCTCACTTAACAATACACCCAATATCAAATGTTCTATTTTTTTACCACTTCATTTACAATAATATATATAACTCATTAAAATAATAAAGGAGGAGAGAAAATTTTAGTTTTTTAATTGAAAGAAGAGAGATAGTCTTAATAAAATATTTTATTTTATTTTTAACAATTTACTACAGTCAACTAATATTTATAGTAGTTTACATAGTTGCAAAAAATTTAGCTTTAACTTCTCTAATAACACATGATTTTTTGGTTCTTTGATGGCAAAATAATTTTTTTGCTAAAGTACAATTACCATCGTAAATGTTTTTATTATTTATGTTATGTTTTTAGGTTGGATAGTGCTAGTTGGACTAGGCTGGCTAGGATGATTGGAGAGGAAAGGGACCCAAGGCTTTGGAAGAGGGGGTCCAACTACAAAAATAAAAAATATAATAAGTTAAAAAAAAAAAAAAAAAAGGACCAGGGGGCCTAGGCCCCCTTGGGTTCGTCCCTGCATAATGGGTTAGAGAAAATTCATCTAAACAGATTAATTTAGGGTTCAAATCTTCCCAACTGGTAGACAAAGACTAAATCCAAATGTCAATCATCAATTTGACCTAAATGAACCCAAAACCTTCCATTTATGCTCCTTTGCTTGCTCACCACTCAAGTCAACTTCGAATTAATTCATCAACTCCACAACCTTCTCCCCCCCCCCCCCCCCAAACCTAGTCCAATTAACTCCATTTTAGCATTAATAGACACTAGTCATTGTTAAATTCATTCCAAAAATCAAGGAATCATTCATTCTTGACTATCGGATTAATGAAGGGAATGCATTTTTACCATTATTTTTAGTCCAAACCAATAGAAATATGACACGTCATTGATTTTAAATTAAATCCACATGAAAGACATTAAAATTAATTGTTCATAATTACATGTGATCAAACTCAATTACATGAGTGTATTCCCTTATCTCATCCCCCTTCTCCTATATGTGTGTGTGTGTGTTTCTCAAAAAAATAAAAATAAAAATCTTTTAATCTGATGCTCTGTTAAGGCCTGTGACTCATCATTTTAATCGTTGAGACTTCAAGATGTATTTTATGTGAAGTAATTGAAAATCCAACAATTGAAAACTATTTTACCCTTAAGATTGGCAAAACTTGAACTTGCTCTCAGTAAATGAAATAACATGTCCAGCATGCAAACTATTGGGCCACACACATCTTGTTGGTCAAGAATGAAAAATTAATTAATATAAACCAATTTAAGTATTAAATATATTAAAACATTAAATGACACATCATAGTTTGACCTTGATTGAACCTCGGTTCAATCTCAAAAACCCTGAACCTCTCCCTTTCTCGGTTTACTAAACGGCCCAAGTTTCAAAATCATGATTAAATGTGAGTTGCAAAATGGGGTGTCTACATAATAGATCACTATGATAACTACATAGATAGTCAACAATAGCATAGTAATTAGGGAATATTTAGCATTTTGGCATCATTCTAGTGGGGTGCCAGTAGTTTTAGAGCACTAATAAGCATAATCCATGTAAAGTTCTTAGTACAAGGATACATAGTGATAGTGAACTGCAATGACCTAGCTTCAACCACTATCTTGAATGAATTTCTAGGAAACCCTCACTGGCTTTAAAAATTTGACAAAAATCTTACAAAGTTCCTAGTCCAAGGACACTTAACTATAGTGGACTGCAATAATCTTGGTTCAAACACTACTATGGATGAACTCTAGTAGACTTCCAAACTAATATGAACCATGGAGCTAGAAGAGTTTGGAGGCTTGTTTTTAAGCTTGGGGTGGCTCCATTCCTTGCTTCCTCTTTTTCTACTCAATTGGAGGAAAAAGAGGGCATATTTATAGGCAAAAAGATGGCAAATCTATCATGCGCCAACATGTGATGTTGGGAAAAATTGCAAACTAACACCAATTCCCAAACAATTTTGTTAGTTAGCACTGTTTCTAAACTATTTAGAAAACTAACATCTCAAGTCTGTTAGACTTGAGTTCATTGTAGCAACTCAAGCCTAAGAGACTCGAGATCAATGTGCTAGTAGTGAAAATCGAGTTTTACACACTCAATTCCCTTTCTTGTTGACCCATTTTTCTTTCTTTTCTTCCGTCGTTCTTCATTCTCCAGATCAACAGACCCACTTTTCTTCCGTCGTTTTTTATTCTCCAAATCAACAAACCTAAATCAAACCCCAAGAACAAACCCCTTCGTTCTTCATTCTCCACACCAACCAAACCCAAATCAAACCTAAAACAAACCCCTTCATTGTTCATTCAGTCCGAGCCTTCGTCGCCTCCTGTGTTCAATTCGAGCTGCTGCCTAGAGCCTTCTTCGTGGTTTCCATTTTCCATCTTTGCTGGGTTTGTGTTTATCTCTTTACTTCATTGTGGACTAGTGTTTTTTATCTCTTTGCTGGGTTTGTGTTTTTATTCTATTTCACTTCACAAAACTCGAGCCTCAAAGGCTCAATTTAACACATCAAAATTGAGTTTTTATACTCGAGATGTTAGTTTTCTAAATAATTTAGAAACGTTGCTAACTAACAAAATTTTTTGGAGATTAGTGTTAGTTTGCAATTTTTTCCCATGATGTTTACTTGCTAGCAACGTGAAGGACACAGGCTAGAAGCGTGAGCCTTATTTGCCCAATTTGACATGCTTTCCAATTTTGCTATAGACTACTAAAGAAATTTTAAGCACCTTATGGGACTTAAAATATGGAAAATTTGGTATCATTGGAAATATTATGAATTTATATTTCCAATGACACCAAGTTTGACAAAATTGGAGGTCGGTGCAAAATGCTATGGCTTCCGGAAGGTGGTGCATCATAAAATTTTTCAATTTTCATAGCGAAAGTGCACGAACTTGCATATATGATCATGCTTTGGCCGGAGCATTTTGTAAATTTATATAGGGGTTACGGGCTCTTGTAGCGTTTTCTAGGTATGTGTGATATTTTATGTGGCTTTTTTAAATTTGGCTACCCAAAGTTGACCGTGATAATTTTTGTCATACAAGATTTGTAAAGATGATTCGAAGTTGTTTGGTTAGGTTTCAATCAAACCCTATTTTCAACTAGGGCTAGGGTTTCTGTTTTAGAGAGTTTTCTCGTTTGTAATACTTTGTTCGTTTTATGTCTGATTTTGGCAATCCACCTATCATTTAAAAAGGAATTGAATTATTTACGTATCAGGACAAGAATCACTTTGATTAAATGGTCATATGTTCAATCAAAGTTCAATCAAACTTGGTCAAACTTCATATTTTTCTCCAAACTTCCATATTTGACTTATTTTGGTTAAATTTAGCCATATTTAAATATATAAGTTTCAATATGAACTCAAATTGATCCTTAAACTCATGACTCATGACTCATAAATTTTTCTTTCCTTTTTTTTTTTTCCAAATCGAACCTAACTTGTTCATAGATTGTTTGGCTTGTTTATTGGTCTAAGATGAACATATTCCATACATCAACAACGACAACCACTTGTTCCAAATGTGACTTCCGTTCCATATAAAGTCACAAGGGAATTAGAGGTTAGTGGTCCGAGTCTCCTTGAGTCCATAAGTACATTCATGATAAGTCTTTGACACTAATTAATATACCACCGAAGTTTTCACACTTTCCCTTAATTAGACTTGTGTAGGAGTGCATTTGGAACCCGTTCATTTGCATAATATTTATCAAAATATATAATTTTTGGTAAATTTTATAGTGAATGTATGACAAAAATTTAAATGTTAGCTTATTTACAAAAATAAATAAATAAATAAAAATTAAATTATTTATAATTAAAAAAATGTAAGACAATAGGCAACCCCCCCCCCCCCAAAAAAAACAAAACCTTTTCCTAAACACATGTCAAGAGATTGAAAAAGTGGGTGGAAAAATGAATGTACTACAGCACAATTCATCATTTTGTCACAATTATACTATTCGGCATAGGCAAATGTTAACAAACACCGGGCGGTGTTTGTTAAGGTTAAAATAATATGGGTCTTGCTTAATAAAAAAATTGTATAAAATTGACCCTATAACCTACAAAATACTGATATAAAGCTGAGTGGTTGACAAAATTTTTTATATAAAGTGCTAAATTCTTACATAAAGAGGGTGTCTTTTAACACAACTCTTTGGCATATTGCAACTAGTGTTGGCATATTGGAGAAAAGTTAATCACTTTTTTGCTTTCTTATAAAAAATTTACTTAAATGGTTTAACATAAAGACATACATTAATAAAACCCAAAAAATATTTTTACTATGTAGTTACTATTTTCCTTAACTAGTTACACATTGTTATGTTTTATATATATATATATATATATATATATACAAGATAGAATAAAACCCAAAAAATATGTTTACTATGTAGTTACTATTTTCCTTAACTAATTACACATTGTTATGTTTTATATATATATATATATATATATATATATATATATATATACAAGATAGAAATTCTACTCTAGCCTAATCTAAATGTATATGTGTGTGAAACTCCCTCTTGGAAACTTAAACCCGACCCTTGCCTCTCACACCCCACACTCTATAAGCACTTATACTTGTGAAATAACTATCGCATCAAAAACGTGCGGTAGTCAGATTGTTACATTAAAATGATAAAAAGTTGTGAAAATTTTTGTAATTACGTACCTTTTCATTTACTATGCTAGCAAAAGTCAATCCTTTGCACACAAAACTATAATGGTGTTGGCATATTGGAGAAAAAATAATTGGTCCATATGACAGTGGTAGACAAACAGCCAATCACTATATATCACATACCCCTTGTGAAAGCAGCATGTTGTACTAGCATTAAAAAAAGAAAAAAAATTGGTTAATGTATGCCTTAGTGTAAACAATAATCATCTATGTTATGAAATTTTTTTATGAAAAATTGAAAAAATTTGCCAAAAAAATTAATCACTTTTTTACTTTCCTATAAAAAATTTCCTTGAATGGTTTAATAACATGTGCAATAAGGACATACATTAGGAAAACCTAAAAAATATTTTTACTATATATTTACTATAAAATCACTATTTTCCTTCACTAATTAATTACACAGTATTACGTTACAATGATAAAAAATTGTAAAAAATTATGTAACGATGCTATGCCGGCAAAAGTCAATCCTTTGCACACAAAACAATGAACTACTAGTCTACTGCCACGCTTGATCTTTGAAAGACAATTAATGGCTTCGATAAAAGCAATTTCATAGCACTTGTATTATACAGGCCTGGTTGATGTATGTGTGTACGTGTGTGTCTTGTATCATATATGGTGTATTGAATAACATGATTGGTTAGCTGTGACAATTAACCACAAATCTCGGAATAAAAAGCAAAATTGTTTTGCAATGGTTGGTGGTGAGCTTAATTCTTATGGCAAAATTTCCCTATTATTAAAGCAAAAAGGTCAAGGTTTTCATTATGTTTAACGTAATCGTAGAAAACTCCAAATCTCCAATCATATTAGTCAATTGATGTGATTAGCAGAAAACTAAGTTTTTATCTCTATCAACCTGCAGCTAAGCTTTTACACAACACAATAGTCATTTCCATTAGATCTGAAATTAAGTAAGGTTTTTTTCATCAAATTCCCGCACAATGCACTGAAAAGTTCATGCATTTATATGACTGAGATTGCATAGACTATTTGGAGTTCCGTTTGCTTTGAAAGTCTACAAGATAAGTAGTTCAAAAAGTCAAACAGCACAGTTTATGGTTTTCTAGGAATCAGTCTTCACAGCATCAAACTGCTACTAGGACCAGTCTAGTTTCAAACTTGCAGTTAAAGAGTGGAAACTCTCTCTCTATCTACTTGTTCACATGGTAAGCAAGTGCTTGTCTTCTTGTGGAATTTCTAATTTCAATTTCCATGAGCCAGATCTTGTTGACAAACATGTGAAGCGCTGCGCTGGGGCTTGGAGTTGGGCTACCTTTTTTCTTTTAGGTCCAATTGGGTGGTGTGCATGTGCGTCCTTCCATGACTCTGCCTTTTTTAACCTTATAGCATTGCCATTTGAAAATGTATTTTACATTAAAAAAAAAAAAAAAAGACTTATTTTATTTATTTTATATTTTTATTATTATAAATATGATTTTTTATACATTTATATTAGGAAATCTTAAAGGATGTCAAAAGGCATTTGTTAGGAATCATTTTAGAAAAAATTTTATTGAAAAAAAAGAATAATTAGTATTTTGACAAATTTTTTTTATTTTTCATAAAGTAGTTTCAAAACTTTTACAAAATAATTTGTTAACAATTGCCTATATTAGGATCCATTTATAATATACTAGCAATATAAACTTGTAGACACACAAAATGTGCACAAACAATAATTTTTCTTATAAAAAGACACCCTATATCGAAGTGGTTAGTCTAGTGGTCATGGACTCACTTCTAAGGATTTGGGAGGTAGAGGTCCCAAGTTTGGATCCCTAAATGGGAAGCACCTAAAAAATAACTCTATGCTCTCTGCTCCTCCTCGATGGAGCTAAGTGTACAACTATAACTCACCTGGATCTCTTGCTTTTGCAACCTCGAGCCTAGCAGGTAAAATGTCATTATGGTCACACTCAAGCGAAAGACGCAAACTCAAGTTCCCCCTCTACTTTCTTTTTCATTAAAAAAAAAATCTTATGTCTTAATTTTTTTGCAGTTCATGTAATATTATGTTTTATACCCACCAACAACAAAAGAAAAAGAAACATTTTTTTTTGTACTTTTCGTGACATTACAGGGGAGAGAAAATAAAATAGGAGTAAAAAAAATATAAAAGGTGCTACAGTTAACATGTACCTTTACATGTTCCTGTAGCAAGTTGCAAAATTTTTTGCATTTTCCCGAACTCGATGGGGATAGTTTTTGATTATGTGATGCTACAGTAAACTCTAAAATAACCAAAAAATGGGTTTTACATAACAGGGTGGAACGCTCCCCCTCACTCTCTCTCTCTCTCTCTCTCTCTCTAGCTTCATAGTTTATTATAACACACTAAAATATAGTACAGTAATTCCCAAATCATTTTCTTGAAAAGAACCAACACCTATCATAAAATAGATTTAGTTGAAGATATTGTACAGTATCTCCCAAATTTAACTGCCAACCGACTCTCCTCCTCTCTTCTCTTTCTAAAACATTGAAGTAGTAAAGTCTTGAAGTGTTTTTCATCTTTGGTTAAATAGGAACACAATTTTGTATATAATTTTCCGGATGACTATGAGGTATTAGAATAGGGTCGGTCCCTCCTTGTAGGGTGCAGAGTTTGGCCTATGTGTCCTTTCTCACTCTCTCTCTCACTCTCGCCCCACAGTGGAGACACCCATTATATATATGTATACTTATGGGTAACTGAAACTATAGAGGCCCATACCATTTACAGTACTTTGTAGAGTGGCGGTGGAGCTTCTTGGGAGCATCAATGGCTGTTTTCATTCTGTTTCTTGTGGTTGTCTTGGTGCTCTGTATCTGCTCTGCTTTGTTGAGATGGAATGAGGTGAGGTATAGGAAGAAAGGTTTGCCTCCTGGTACAATGGGTTGGCCAGTTTTTGGAGAGACTACTGAGTTTCTAAAACAAGGTCCAAACTTCATGAAAAACCAGAGAGCAAGGTGATTCTCTTGTCTTCAATAGGATTTTCTTTTTCTTAGATTCATATTACAATACAGGGTATTCTCTGTTTTTTTTTTCTTTCTTAATCAGCTTGCATTAGTGGACAGGAAGCTTTTGGTTTTATTGTCTGTACTTTCAACCTTATGTTTTTGGCCAATAACTGCTTATTTTTGGTCGGTTTTGTGGTTCAACCTGTTTAGCTCAACTGTACCCCCAACCACCACCCCCCCCCCCCCCTGCTGCATGCCCTTCTTGATTATTAGTATAATTGAGCTTTTGGGTTATTCTAGCTTCAACTAAGCCTTACAAATCCCATTAGGAAGATTAAAATTCCTTGCTAAATAAGTTCTATTTTCATTGTTTGAAAGATGCCTTAAGAATTTCTAAAGCATTAAATCAATATATGTTTTGGGTGGGGGTTGTCCATAAAAAACCACAAATATACCTGTATGTTTGACAAAATCAACTCTCTGCACACTTATTGGTGGTTGAGTTGATGTTCTAGTGATTTTGACTTAATCACTGATCATTCTTGGAATTTACTCTATTAATAATCTCTCATACAGTTTCCTTTGTATTTTATTCAATGACAGGTATGGCAGTTTTTTCAAGTCCCACATACTGGGCTGTCCTACCATCGTATCAATGGATCCTGAGCTCAACAGGTACATCCTCATGAATGAGGCAAAAGGCCTTGTTCCTGGCTACCCACAGTCTATGCTAGATATCTTAGGAAAATGTAACATTGCAGCAGTCCATGGCTCTACACACAAGTACATGAGAGGAGCATTGCTTGCCCTCATTAGCCCCACCATAATCAGAGACCAGCTTTTGCCAAAAATTGATGATTTCATGAGAAGCCACCTTAACAACTGGGATAACCATATCATCAACATTCAAGAAAAGACCAAAGAGGTTTTCATCATAATCACAATCCTAAGTCCTTGGGACAATGCAATTTTATAAACTTGTTACTTATTCAGTTATTCTTTCTCTTTATTATGCAGATGGCTCTTCTCTCATCCCTTAAGCAGATTGCTGGTATTGAATCCTGTTCAATATCCCAACCATTCATGGCTGAGTTCTTTAAGCTGGTTTTAGGGACACTTTCATTGCCTATTGATCTTCCAGGAACAAATTATCGTCGTGGGTTCCAGGTAAATTGCTTAGTATTTTCTCATTTATAACATAGTTTTTCATGGGAGTTTTAGTAGATTTATAATTCTACGTCTGCTTCACAATGTTTTACAGGCAAGAAAAAATATTGTAAGCATGTTGACACAGCTAATAGATGAAAGAAGAGCTTCCAAGGAAACCCACGAAGACATGCTCGGTTGCCTAATGAGAAGTGATGAAAATAGATACAAACTTACTGATGAAGAAATAATTGATCAAATAATTACAATTTTGTATTCCGGCTATGAAACTGTTTCAACTACTTCAATGATGGCCGTCAAGTATCTCCATGATCATCCAAGAGCTCTTCAAGAACTAAGAGTGAGTGAACAATTTTTTTTTTTTTTAATTTGCAGAAAAATAATGTTTATTTTAACAAATAACTGTGGTAAAGGACTTCATCATCTTTGTACTCATAAAATCTCTTTGATTTTTAGTGTTCATATTCTGGTATGACATGCCTGTGACATTGACTTATATCTCTGAAATTTGCAGAAAGAGCATTTGGCAATTAGAGAAAGGAAAAGGCCTGAGGATCCCATTGATTGTAATGACCTTAAATCGATGAGGTTCACTCGTGCGGTAATAAATTTGTGGCTTTGAGTACATCATCCGGTTTTTTGGTAGTATATGAAATTGAATAAAATATGATGTGGTTCTACTTTTTTTCTAATGCAGGTCATTTTTGAGACGTCAAGATTAGCCACAATTGTTAATGGGGTTTTAAGGAAAACCACTCAAGATATGGAGCTAAATGGTAAGTTTGAAAAAATAAAAGTAAAAATGTTTAAAAAAAATTTATAATCTAATCAAAGCAAGTTAGTATGAATAAAATGATCCCTTTCGGTGCTATAGTTTCTACAGTCTTTTTATGGGCTCAAGAAGCTATTTATGCAGCTAGCACGGCTCTTTTTGTCATTATCGTCCTATAGCAATAAATAAGTCTGAAGCTTTGCATTAGCTGCCAATATAGGCAAATCACTCCATTTAATAATAATTTTAAGAGGGTGCTTTTTTGTTTTGTAATTTTTAAGACAATAAAATAGCGTGCTTGACTATATGACCTACTGGTCAAATACAAGGCTGTGGGCCATTTTTATAGCCACAGGTTCTTTGTTTGTTTTTTCTTTAACTATTGCTAACAGTGGATTAATGACTGCTAAGTGCTAACCACAACTTTTCTTCTCTGTTTCTGCAGGATTTGTGATTCCAAAAGGATGGAGAATATATGTTTATACAAGGGAGATAAACTATGACCCTTTTCTATATCCAGAACCATTAACCTTCAATCCATGGAGATGGATGGTAGGTGGTTCTTCTATTCACACTCTTATTGGAAAAGTATTATTTTCATTTGAAACAGCTTTGTTTTCATATTTCAACTTGAATATAAAAAATCTGAAAGTGTATCCAATGACACGATTTTAAACAAGATGATGACTTTTTAAATTTATATTCTAAGCAACAAAATTACCATGGTTGTAAAATGCAGGATAAGAGTTTGGAGTGTCAAAATAACTTATTGATATTTGGAGGGGGCACAAGGCAGTGTCCTGGAAAAGAACTGGGAATAGCAGAAATTTCCACTTTCCTACACTACTTTGTAACCAGATACAGGTAACTAGTGGCCCACCACATATAGTCCTCCCTTATCTCTTTGTCCAGATGAAAACTGCAGTAACAAAGTAAATAACCTTTAGCTGATGCAGTCTTCATTTCATTGCAGGTGGGAAGAGATTGGAGGTGATAAACTAATGAAATTTCCTAGAGTTGAAGCACCAAATGGGCTACATATTAGAGTCTCATCTTACTAACACACATATTTATGTACAGAAGAAAGAGAGCATATATGGATGTACAAATACAATAGTATTTAACAGATTAGAAACCTGATGAAATTGAGCATTTACCAATTTTTCGGCTAATTAAGATTTCCCTCATTTGTAGAAACTATAGCAAATACATGTATTCCAAGTTTCTAACCCTATAATTGCAGATAGTTCTTAGTCAAAGTGAAAATGCCTTCTTTTTAAAGAATGAAAAGTAGGGGCCTCAAGTCTCAACGCATCCTACGTATTAGTGTGTGTTTGGCCTTGGATTATATGCTGGATTTTTGCTTAATTTACCTACTGTTTGTAGGTCCTACTTTTTATTTCAGCTTTAATTTAAGAATCCGGTTACTTTTCCCTTATAGCAAAATATCCCATCATGAACCAACGTTATGGCAGCCAATGACTATTGTTAGTCAATATCAACCGATATCATGTTACCCAGCAAAATATAACAATTTCAATGCTAGATAATTTAAAAGATTAGATTTTATTGTCAGCTTATGCAACTAGGATTTCAATAGGGCTGAGCAATTATAAGAGCGCCTGCAGCTCTTTATCTCTATCACTATCCCCTGTAAAAGAAGGTTGAATCTGAAAATGTAAAGAATTAGTTTTAAGAGAGAAGAAAAAGAATAGGAGAATAGAGAGAGAGAGAGAGAAAGGTGCTGGGCGTTAATCGGTCAAACTCCCATCTTAGCATATATTTATATTAGAATATTACAAAATACCTTTACTAATATGCTAATATAAATAATTAAATATAAACTAGATGTAACTCTAACAAATCCCCTCAAGCTAGAACATACAAATCAAACATGCTCGGCTAGAAAGACAATCGTTGAAAAGAGGCACAAGCTAAAAGCTTTGTGAAAATATCACCCAATTGATCACAAGCGAGCAAAGGGAGTGTGATAATTTGTTTCTTCATTAATGAATTCTAAAAAAAGTAACAATCAACCTCAATATGTTTGGTACATTCAAAGAACACAAGATTCATTAGCAATAACGATAGCAACTTGATTGTCGCAATACATCTGCATAGGTGTAGGAATATCAACACCTAAGTCACTAAGGAGATATTGAACCCATAACATTTAAGATGCATTATGAGCCACAACCTGATACTCAACTTCTAGTCTTCAACACTAGAACAAGCAACAAGATTCTATTTTTTACCCTGTCAAGTAACAAGATAATCGCCAACAAACGTAAAATAGCCTAAGGTAAGCCGCATATCAAAATGATTACTAGCCTAATTAAAATTACTAAAACCTGTCACATATATAAAAAAGAGAGGGCTTGTACAAAAGTCCTCGCCCAAGGGTTTTTTTTAAGTAATGCAATCAAATACTAAAAAATAAAATGTTTTCAAGCCCGCAAAGATAGGAAAAATTATTCTTTTTTTTTTTTTTTTTTTGATAAAGTAAGGCTTAAATTACAAATTATGAATAAACCCAAAGTAGAAGGTCAATACACTGACCCATTTTATTTTCAAACTCAAAATCAAATCACATTTGATTAATTGGGCTGAAATACAAATGAACCATTAGGAGGACGAGGCCCAGGAACTTGTATTTATATGTACATCAATTTGAATATGATTGTGTGCTGTGAGTAGAGCCCAAGAAAATCTTGATGAGACCAACCCAATATGAGTGTGATGAGTAAAATACGAGGTGTCAGCTTTCAAAGGTGATGATCCATTTCAAATTTTGGCATAGTAGAATTATTTAACAAAGGTAAAACTTTGTAACGGTAATTTGGGTGTAATACATCAAGGTCTCCAATTACATTTAAACGCTTGATTGCATTGAATAATAAGACACAAGTGTTATTATTTTTTATAATTAGAAAACCAAATGGGCTAATATATTGTACCTAAAGTATTGTATTTAAATTTTATCCTTCAACAAATATATATATATATATATTCTTCAATATAATAACGTGGTCTTGAATCTTGATTATTAATGGGTATCTAAGTTTTAACCTTTAAAAACAAAAAACAAAAAATATTTGTATTCTTCAATATAATAATGTGGTCTTAAGTCTTGATTATTAATGGGCCATGAACTTCGGATACGCATAGTTTGTGAAGACCCAATGTAACCAGGAGCGCATTTTTCAAAATAGCCTTTCAAATAATAGAGCTAGGGGTGTAAGAGGATCACCTAGCAAAGCCCATAACCCCTTAAAGGAAACGCAATGACGTAGAGTCGTAGACCCGTACCAAGTGAGATCATGGACATAGAGGATCCATGGATTGTTCTACGTTTAAGCCCAAATAGAAGAGGGGGGGGGGGGGGCCTTGGAAGAGGAAGTAAAATATTCTTTCCTTTTCTTTTCTTTTCTTTTTTTTTCTTTTTTTCTTATTTCCAAGTGAAGCAACTTTATGATCGTTGGGGGAAGGAAAATTTTAGGAGGGGGGATTGGTGTTTTCCATTTTTTGGTTACGAAGAGAAAATAGAGGAGATGAAAAATGGGGTGATTGGTATTCTAAACCCACAAAACATAATCTCTCCAAAACGAAGAAAAAAAGTAAAGGAACAAGCGGTTGCAAATTTAAAATTGCATTACTACCCTTCTCTAAGTCATTTTCAATAATTTGCTTCTTATATTATAATGGCATAATAGTTTTTAACTACAACTTATCATTTCTCTTTTTTCATTTTTCTTTCAACCAAGCAAAGTAAATGTATATTTATTTTCTATCTTTCCACTATTCCACTCCTTTAACCAAACACACAAGAAGGAAAACATATATTTTTTCGTTCTTTTTTTTTTCTCTTACTTTTCTATCCTCCTAGTCTTCAATCCTCCCTAATGAAAGTTTCATTTTGTCTAAATAATAATAATAATAATATCTTTTATTTTCTTTGGGGCTTAAATCAAAATGGGTTACTAAGTAGCCCAACCTCTTGTGTTAGCCTCACATGGAGGTACACATTTTGTTCACCACATTTTTTTTTGGGTCAAACAAATACAAGCAAATGGGTTACATTCTTGTGGATGGTCTTCCCTTACTATCTATGGGTTTCTGTTTCCTCCCATGCTCCTTCAATTGTCGCCCAAGAATTGGGGAACTCATTTGTTTATATCAATATGGGTGAGGTGGACCCATAACAGTCAGAGACAGTCAGTAAGCAATCAGCTAGTCTATCAACATGGGCTTGAAGTCTTGAACTCATTTGTTTGTTAGTAGAGTTTTCAACTTTTTGTCTCATAATTCAGCCCGTTGGGCTGGATCTTGTAACTGGAATGGATCCGTTCTCAGCTCCTCTCTTCTTCCTTGATTCTTTTACCCCGAAGATTGAGATGAACCAAGTCCATTCTCGATTTTCCTTTTCTATCTTTTTTTATAAGATAAAAAAATTATAAAAATTCTCTATTTTCCTTTTATTCAATTTAAAAATTATCCAGTACCCAAAAAAATAAATAAATAAAAAAGTTCCCATTAAAAAAAAAAGGTCGGCCAAAAGCCATCATAAGCTAATAACATGGTTTGTGGGTTAATAATGTTCAATGATTCCTATCCACAGTTTCTAGTGTGGACCTTGATGAGGATCTTATTGTTCTAGTAATCGAAACTTATATGAGAGATGATCCTAATTGTTTTATTATTTTTTTTATTTTGGGAAAATCTATTTCCAAACTCAAAAGAGTCCATATTTACACAAGATGACATTAAAACCCATTGTCCAAAACTCATGACAATATTATCTCACCAAAGCCCATGGTTCAAGCTCATGGCACATTATCTCATTTTCAACTCATGATCCAAGCTCATGGATCTTATCAGGGGAATTTCAGGAGTCGTGGTTTGGAAAGCTGAGAAGTATGTTCAGTAAAGTTCCAACAGTTCAAAATTGATTAAGGAAACATATCGCTTGGCATGTCTTCCCCAATTTCCTGAACTCTGACAAGTCTATGTGCAATAGGCAATATTTGGTAAGCTTCTTATATCACATAACACTTAAAAAAATAAAACTCCTCGTTGCTCTTTACCTACAAATTAATATTCATCATATAATTTAATTATAATATTTTAAATAAAATATATTACTATTTTCATCAAAATTCAGTCCAAACACATGCCCAAATCTTATTCGCTATATCTATATTAATATCTTATATATAGCATTAAATGCCCCCTTTGCTTCCTAAGATTTGGTCACAACACAACGAGACCATAAATACATCTCAAAGCTTCATCAAATATCAACCAATGAGTTTATTACTTACTAAAAACGTATTGTAATAAAACCATGGATTAAAAATAATTTTCAAAAGAAGAAACTTAGCCAAAAATACTAGCAACAGCTCCAACAAATGACATCCAAAATGATATCATCAACTCATTAATGCTCAATCCCAGCAGCTTGCTTCCCTATCCAAAGAAGTAAAGATCCTAGAAAAAAGAAATCATCATATTTTAAGCCCAAACCATGAATTTAAATTTGAATATTTTCCTTCAGCAGAAGATAACATCATGCAGTAGCTACTACTATGCGGCTAACAACTGTGTCAGCTGCTGTACAACTATGACTAACAGCTGCAGTACCAGAAATAAGAAGATCCCATAAAAGATGGCATACCATTTTCATCCAAACCATGTATTTCATGCTGAACACCTCCTCCAGTAGATGACATCACACAGCTAACATCATCAAGCTGTGTTAGGACAACTACTGCTTTGCAACTGACAGCAGTGTTAGTTAATACTGTATTGCTATCAGCTGCAGCAGCTACTGCTGACAGCTGTGTTAGCTGCTATACAACTACAGCAATAGACATTAATTTCAAACTTTCTTCTTTTAGCTAAAAACAAAAAACCAAAAACTAACTAAAGAAATCACTTGATTTGCCAAAAGATCCTTCCTTATTTGTTGATTTTTGCTTCAACTAATTTAAACTTAGTTACATTCTTGGCTCTATATAAAGAGGATCAAGCCACACGACTTCACACAGTGCTACCTCATCTTATGCTCATTCTCTACATTCTGAAACGTCTTCATTTTGTTGCCCATAAACACATTTTCATACTTTTCCATTTCTCTTAAAAAATCTTTCTTCTTAGACAACACACCTATTACACTTCACCACTACCTATCTCTCCCACATTCTATTATTCTGAAATATCATCGTCATCATGCTACCCAAATCTCTAAATATCTCTTTTTTCATTTCTTCATTTCTCTTACAAAATCTTTCTTCTTAGAAAGCAACATAACCCAAGACATAACACAAAAAACCACTTCAGCAACAACTATGGGCTCATGTATTTACTATATCTAACCTTCATAATATCTATCTCATATTTCTATATATTTACAAACACATTCCTCACAAAATATCCATACATACTTCTCGTTTATCTTTAAACTCCACGTCGATCTCACAAAGTATCTATATACGAGATCCATATTCAACAAAGATAGTAAACACCATATCTCACAAAATATGTATATTCCTTACCATCTCCATACATCCTAAAAGATATTAAACACTCTTCCAAGAACATGTTACATAGCCCTTCCATATCCTTTTTATGAAAGGCACAAACTTATAATATTAGAAGTCATTTTCATGGAAGACAATATCACTCATACCTGACTAAAAACTAAAAGAGTATTACATGGGAAATATCATTTACGTGCATAATAAAGGAGATAAACTTAACTAACATATGCACACAACTGGACATATTCTCTCTCCCTATAGTTGCACCCATTTTCCCCTTCAATAATGAAGTCACCATAAAAAGACTCATAATATCATACTATACTGCTGGACTCATTATATTATGCTGCTAAAATGTTAGTCCACTGATGTTATACGATAGGAGCCACAAATTATGAAGATAAGTCATTATATTTTTATCTTCAAATTTACATTATAAAGTATATTTTATTCATTATCCACTTGACTAATATTACTATACCGCTGGAATGTTATCAACTCGTTGATGTTATACGGTTGGAGCCACAAATCGTTGTTAAGTACACGTTAACTCATCATTATTGTACCGCTAGATGCAAACTATTTTAATATTATCTCACTATTTAATAAACATGAATTCACTAATGCTTTAATAATAAACATATGTATTAATAAATTGAATCCATTTCACTATCGAATATATATCATTGGGACACCAACTACCACTAGACATATATTAGTCAGACATAAACCAACGTTGGACTTATATTATTTAAACATGAATCACGGTTGGCCATAAACTACTGGATATACATTATTTGGACATAGATCATTATTAGACATATCTTATTATGTTGAAGATGAACCATAAACCGTAATTGGATATAGACTATTTTGGACTCATCACATTACTGGACATATGATGCATAATTAATTACTTTTTAATATTGGATATCACTTAATATATATAATAATAATGTTCAACTAATCATATAATCAAAAATATTCAATTAAACATATTATTTATTTATTTCAACAATTATCATGATTCTTAGACTTTGGGCTTTATCTATTTTGTAGGCTTAAAAATGCACCGAAAGTAATTGGTCTATGCAGCCCAATGTCGAGTTCCAAGTTGAACTTCCCAAAGCAAATCCGGGCCTAACAAAGTCACCCCTCTAGCGGAAGGCACGTGGTTACACACAAAAACAGCCCCTGACAAAAATTATATGATATTGTATAAATATTTGAGGTTTTATAAAAAAATTATAGAACTTAAAATTTAAACTCAAAGTACAGTCATAAACACATTAAATTTTAATTCTTTAGTCATTATAAAGTTGCCACTACGAGGAATTCTTCTCACATGTTAACAATACATGTAGCGAGTCCTCTCACAAGTAAGCCCCACAAGCATAGTTGTCAGTATCGTACAATACGTGATTCGATACATATCATACGATACGCGATATGATACATATCGTATCGGTGTATCGTAAGTGCTCATAAATCCTATGATACAATGTGTGTATCATATAAATTGTATTGTATCGTATCGTAAAATCATACACTACATAGATAAATGCTTTAAAATGAGATTTTTTTTGTTAAAATTTGCACTTTTATTTGAATCTAACAAGTTGTTAGACTTGTTTTTGACACAAAATTATTAGATTACTTAATTTAGATTAATAGTTTCTCAAAACATATAGACTAATAAAATATTCATAAGTTTTTTGTTTTCTCTTTTTTTCCTATAAAATTTGGATGATAGATTACACACTTAAATAGTTACATAGTTACACTTCACTTTAATATTTGCAACTTTATTTTCTATTCTATGAATAAGATACTAATTGACATTTAATTATTTTTTATTTTTGTCATTATGGTTATAAGTCCAAGAAACTAGAATGCCAAGAAGAAATATTTTTTTAAAAAACATTATTAAAATAAAAAGAACAGGAAGAGATAGTAAATGTTAATGATGATGAAGAAAATTATAATGAAGAAATAAAGTTGCAAAATGATAAATTGATGATAGCATTGGCTTAGATGGGGTTGATTAGGCAATATGATGAAAATAAATTATTATTTTTGGGTCATTTGTAATATATTATAACTTTTGAATTTAAGCAATTCAGTTGTGTATGTTATAAACACATGTTAGTTTGATTTATTTAGTTAGCCTGTTAAATAGTATTACATAAGTGATGAATAAATTAGTCATTAGTTGAATATATTTAAAATTTATCTATACTACTAATAAGAGGATTCCCTTGTTTCGTCTTCAACTTTTAGCATAACATACCCTTTAGTTTAATTTTGATTTCCTACAAGAAAGCAAAAAATGTTAAAAGAGTAATACTATCTCACGTATAAAGAAAAAAAAATCAAATATCTGATTCCTATATGTATTTGTTATCTATTTGAATTCAAATACTTCAATTATGTTTTATAAAAAAATTAATTTAAAAAAAAAAAACTCCAATTATGTACATACACAAGATTAAAAAAAAAAAAACAATTTTTCTCTCCACCCATTTGTATTCAAATGTCTAATTCTATTTTGTATTTGTTATCTATTTGAATTCATATACTTTAATTATGTTTATTAAAAAAAAATACAAAATTACTTCTTCCCCCCCCAAAAAAAAAAAAAAAAAAAAAAAAACACTACCTTTCACGTACAAAAGGAAAAAAAAGAAAAAGAAAACATTATTCTCACCACCATTTGTATTCAAATGTCTAATTCCTATCTGTATTGTTATCTTCTTGAATTCAAATATTTCAATTATGTGTATTAAAAAAATTATAGAATTACTTCTTCCAAAAAAAAAAAAAAAGCCAACTACCTCACGTAAAAGCTACTCATTCTTATCCCAAAATGTTTATGTTTTTATTTTAATTCTTTAAAATAAACTCTATATAATTATCACAAATCTCCATCCATCCATATTAACATATATCATCCTTCTTTTGTTCAAATCTCAAAAAAATAATTTACTTAACACAATTTTTAACTCAATCAATAAATTCAAATGACCACTACAAACCCTTGGTACGATGGTCACTTAACAAGTATAAGTGTTTGTAGGATGTGTGGGGAAAGAGCCGAGGTTCAAGTTTCTAGAAATGAGCTTCACACACATATACACTTAGATTAGGCTAAAATAGAGTTTCTTTCTTGTAAAAAAAAAATCAAATGTCCCATTAGATTTCAACTTCTTATGGTACAACATTGCTTTCATTTGAACACATTAAACTTGCATCTACCCGCGGCTATCTCAACTCCCTATAGCCACTATCAAGCATATCACGTCTCCCACCTTTCTACTTCACAGATTCATTCTAATTTAACGAATTTCACGACAGACTCTAACGAAGCAACCTTTGAAATCCACTAAATTTGAATATTTAAAGGTACATTATATCTAATTTATATGGAGAAAATAATTTTTATTAAGGTATGTATTTAAAGGTGTTTGTTGTTGACAAAGAGCTTGGCAAGAGAGACAAAGATTGTCGACTACAAGCCCGGTCTGAATTTCTATTAAGGTATGTATTTGATCCTTTTGTAATGTTTTGTAATATTGAGCCTATTTTGATCAATTTTTGATTTTACCTTGAGCCTAATTGCAAGCGCAAAGCACGTATGATGAGTTTAGTATTGAATATACCTTATATATATATATATATATATATATAAGTGTGTGTGTGTGTGTGTGTGTGTGTGTACACACACACACATAAACACTTAATAAAATTAAAAATTTTTTTTTTTTTAATTTTATTAAGTATTTGTGTATCTTACAATACAAAATACGATACAATAAACGATACAGAAAAATCAAAAAACAATTCATAATACGATTCACGTTTTGATAAGTATGCCCACAAGTGTGTAGGAATTACTTGTTTTGAAAGGCTTGTTACAACTTACATGTATTATTAGTAACAGGTGATACCTTTTTGAATTATACGGATATGAGTTTTTTTTTTTTTTTTTTTTTAGAGTTTCAACTTATGATATTCACTTCTAATTATTGTCATTTTTATCATTAGACTAAGACAACAATTGAATTTTGACATAAGCAAGGATTGAACCTTAGATCTCTTATTTAACTATTAGAAACTTTATTAATTAAGTTAATTGGAACTCATAGCATTTTTTATTTAAGATAAAAATAGTGAATAATAAAAACTTGGCTGTGTAAAGGAGTCCCCTCACTCAAATTCCTTGATAGCATCTAATAAATGGATGTAGGGGACACTTGTTTACGCTATGAAAATAAAAATTAAATCATGTGAGTTTAACAATTATGTCATGTATAAGTTTAATATTTAAAACCAAGGCTAGGAGAAGTGGTTAATAAGAAGTTATAAAACTACCTAAAAATTTGAAAAATAATTTATTCCTAGTCCTAGGAGTAGTTCACATTCAACTAGAGATCCTCCACCAATGCATTAACTCTATCCTTTTAAGTTACTCATAGTCCTAGAAGTAGTTGTAACTTATTTCTTAAAATTACTGTTACTTAGTTTCAACTCTTGTATATAAGCAACAATAATTTCTTAAAAGCACTGTTACTTACGCTCTGTTTGTTTCGATGTAAAATATTTTCATTTTATTGTGTTTGGTAGCATTTGTGAAAGTGTACAGGAAATCATTTTGTAAAAATTTTCTAATCACACAACCCAATGGATCACTACAAAGTCCAACTAGAATAGAGCAAATCAAAGCAAAACTTTGTCTAGTTGGAGCTATTGAAGCATCACCAGCAAATCCAAAGTCACTACCTAGTACAAAAACTGCAACAATCATCAGATCCCACCAAGCTACATAATATACACAAAACCCATCAAACAACCCAAGTCATCTATGAAGCCACCATCAACCCACCACAGTGACAAATGAAACCCATACCTGAAACTTTATCAAACAACCCATGTCGTCCGTCAAGGCACCATCACTCCGCCTCCATCATTGTTGACAAACACGAACCATACCCAAAATCCATCAGCACAAAAATCATCCACTCACCAAATCCACCGTAATTCGACCCACCAAAAGCAGCTCCACCACAATCTGACCTCCAGAAACTCAACTCAACAATCTTAGATGAATGGTTTTAATCTCTTCAATCTGGGTCTTGAAAGGCAATTTTCAAAGCTAAAAACCTGGGTTGGATTCGGTAGGGAGTGGCGCAACCGATGGTCTATCACTGGTCTCACTAGTTTGGCTGGGGAAAGAGTTTGAGATAGGGAGAGAAGAATTGAGAAGAAGGGGGAGATAGGGGAGAGTTTTGTAAAATGTTTTACTATCAATTTTTTGGTAAAATATTTTACAAGTTGTTATCCACAAACTTTGGTCAAACTAAAAATATTTTACAACTTTGACTATATTTTACATGCAAACATACACTTGAAAATAGGAAAATATTTTACTTCGAAACAAACGGAGCGTTAGTTTCATCTCGATTTTGAAAAAATAAAAGTTTCAGCTCTTGTATATATCTATACTGTAAGAGCTCAAATTGGAACCTAGGTGCACTCAGAACAGTGGAAGTTAGCCAAACAAGCCCAAAACAATAAATTTGTTAAAAAGTAGATTTTATAAGCAAACTACTAAACTAAGTAAGTGCAGGACTCTAGTAGATTGGGTTCAAGACAATAGGATTTAACACACAAATGGTCAAATGCATCACTCCTCGGTCTAGTACAATGACGTAATGTTCATATATTTGTTCAAGTTTCTCTGTGTACAAGGCATTCTTCTCTCTTTTTCTTTCTCCCTCTATTCTAAATTGCATGCCTCTTTTTTATGAAAGTCATTTCCTTATATAGTCCCTTCTCAATACACCTTAGTCTTCCACTTGTTCAATTTCTAGGAAATCCCTTGGATGCTTGTCCCATAAAGGCCCTCTTCGAGGTAATAAGAAAGACTGTGAGCTAGGATGATACTGTTTAAGTGTCATTTCTTCATAAATGCAGCCAGTTCAATTGGTGCAGTGCATTTAATGTGATGGTGGTGGTGGCAGTCTCCTTCCTAGATATGTCCTTCCTCCTTAAATATTTCTTCCTTCCGTTGTTGATAAGACTCTACTACTTCCCTTAAAGCTTATCTTTCCAAAATGGTTGACTTCTTGAAGCACTCCCACACTGCCGATGTGGCTTTGCTCCTTAGGAACCTTGGTGGCTTTGTCAATTTCCTATTTTCTCCTTGGCCTTCTGGCTTATGTATGCATGAACCCTTTAACCATCCTTAGGTGTCTACTCGTCCTTGGGCATGGCCCATAACCAAAAAACATGCTCAGTTTACTTGGCTTCACATATGCTATTAATAAAAAGATTCTCCTATTTCGTCTTCAATTTTTAGCATAATAAAATATTCTCATACAAATTCTGAAATAACATATCATTTTGTTAAATTTTTTTCCTACAAAAAAACAAAAAATGTTAAAACAGTAATACTATCTCACGTACCAAAAAAAAAAAAAAAACTCATTATTCTTACCACCCATTTGTATTCAAATGTTTGATTCCTATTCCTATTTGTATTTGTAATTTTTTTTTTTTTTTTTTTTTTTGGTTGAGAAACCAGACCAGAAGCCTGGGACTTTTTTTCACAATACACAAGCGGGGAAATATCAGCTAGCATATCATCTAACCAGATTTGATCCCCTACCACTAACTTAGCTTTCTTAGCGATAACATCAACAACAGAGTTACAAACATGACTTGTATGAGAGAAAACAACAAACTGAAAAGCACCTACATGCTGCCTAATATCCTCTAAGATGTTACCATAGCTGGCCACCTCGCCATTTTCTTGAATAAGATCACCAATGATGATCGCAGAGTCTCCCTCAAAGACCACACGGGTTAGACCAATCTCAAGAGCAAACTTGATAGCCCTCAAACACGCTAAGGCCTCTACATCAGCCACTGATTGGGCCAGGGGAATGGATGAAGACAAAGCTCCCAACGTTGCACCTCCACAGTCACAAGCAATAACACCTATGTTCGCCCTGTTTAACACGCGAAACACCGCAGCATCAAAATTCACCTTGTAGCAGTGGGAGTCAGGAGGACACCACTGCTGCACAATGGGAACTCGAGGAGGGGTTGGTTCCTCGGTTTGGGCTTGAAGAAATTCCTACAAATAGCTGCTAGCTTTACTACAGATGCTGGACATTTAAATACCTCAATTATTTTTATTAAAAAAAATACAAAATTTCTTCTTCCAAAACAAAAAAACTCATTTCCTCATGTTAAAAATACTTGTTCTTATCCCAAAATTTCTATGGTTTTTTTTTTTTTTTTCTCAATTCTTTAAAACATTCCAAAATTTTTGTTATTCAAATTCTATACAGTTATCACAAATCTCCATTCATCCATACTAACGTCTATCATCTTTCTTTTGTTCAAATCTCAATTTTTTTTTGCTTATCACAATTCTTATCCTAATCAATAGATTAAAATATTCCATCAAGTTTTAACTTCTTACGGTTCTCTATCTCATTTTTAAATATTATTTCATGTTACCTAACCTCCTTCTTTAAATTTTTTTTAAAAAAAATACACATGTTTATTTATATAGTATCACTTTTAACTATTATAACACAAAATAAATAAATAAATAAAAAAGAGCATTGTTGCATTCGCAAAGTACATGCAATGAGTCTAGTTCAACAATAACTTGATTAAAATTATGTTGTATTGTCTCAGTTATTTAATTCAATCGATTTTTCTATCAATTATCTTGTTGATTTCACTTGCATCACTACCATTATTATTGCTAAACAATGAGACATCGCTGAACTTACTCAAGATGAGCCCCTCCAAAAAAAAAAAAAATTACTCAAGATGAAGTCATCTCTCTTGAGAAAAATAAAATAAAATTGTATACAGTAATATTTAAAAATTCAAATGTTGATATATGTAGCATATTTATTATTATTAATTTATATTCAATGAGACTGATATAATTATATTTGGGAGTTCAAAATAAAATGGTATTCCTTAAAAATCTATTCCATATCATTTCATTTTAATTACCTTACAACGTGAGTTTTAATTGATATCTAGACTTCTAATTTTCTAAGTTCGAATCCTACCTACAAAAAAAAAATTTTAATTAATACCTTAACCTAATAATAAATAACAGTTCGAGAAATTGGAGTTTTTCAAGAAAATTCATTTATGCCAGTGAAGTGGGGATGCACCGTGTTGTTTTTTGGGCGAGGTAACTTAAAAGCCATTCAAGACCATATGGCAAAAACGTAAAAAAGTCAGTGCAGGCTTGCTTTATGAATAATAATAATATTAAATAATGTGTATACTAGCCTAATAATAAATTGAATAATGCTACGTAGCCAATAATTTTACAACCATCCCATCAAAAAATTAATAATAAAAATAATTTTACAACCAAATTTTAAGGGGTAAACTGTAAGTAATTTTAATCTTAGTCCACCATGAGAGTAATTTTTTATCTATAGAGTACTTGCATTATAATAGAAAAAAAAAATCATATTTTAGCCAATCAATACTAAAATTTACCCATTTCAATATATACAAAGTTATGTGAAAATACATGGTTGTTATAGTAATTATGTAAATTTACATTAGAGCTCTTCATTGTACATTTAATTTTTTATTCTTTATTTACATATTTTGAGGATAAAAGAAGAAAGCAGATGGTAGTTATTATGTGTGAAGAGAGAGAAATAATTTTAAAAATCAAGAAAATTAATATTTTTAAAAAATGTAATGTAAAATAAATAATCTTCTGATGTGGTGTGTTTTAAAAAGTGAATGTGTAAAATGGTGGAAAAAAAAAAGGTTCTTAAAGCTAAAATAGACTAGAAATTTTTACAAAAACTAATACAAATGCTCAACTTGTCACTTAAAATTTGTAATGAGATTGTTGTGGATGCAATATTACTGTTGAGGAGTTACATATACTAACAATTTATCATTTAAAATTTGTTTTGTGACAATTGTAGATATTGAGGAGTTATACTAACAACTTGTTATTTAAAACTTGTTATGCTAATTGTAGTGAACCCAATATTACTGTTGAGGAGTTACATATACCAACAAATTCCCCCTTAAAATTTGTTACACGACTGTTATAAATCTTGAGTAAAATAATATTAACAACTTATCATTTAAAATTTGTTATATGACAGTTGTAAACGTTGAGGGGTTACTTAAAATTGTCGAAGAATTATATTAACAACCTATTAGTTAAAATTTGTTAGGAGACCGATGTGGACGCAATATTAATGTTGAGGAGTTACTTATACTTACATATATGAGCCCACATTTAATTGCGAGAATTAAGGTAGCCCTTTCTTATTCACTCACTCATTAACGCAGAGAGAACGAAAACACGTGTAAGTTCATAATTCCACACGCTTTCTTTTACGGTCTCCCTCCGACTTTCCCTCCGCATCAAAAGACTCAAAAAGCACCTTCTTTTCTCTGTCGGTAGAATTCTCATGACAATTCATAATTTCATTCCCTCTAAGACCAGTCTTAGTACTAAGACTAGGCTTTGACCTGTCCGTTAAGTAAAACCGTGAAAACTTGCTTCTTCTTTTTTTTTTTTTTTTTTTTTCAATGCTATGTGTTTGTTATTTATTTGTATACTTTCTTTTAAATTCTTAATATTTTAACATAATTTTAGGAAAAAGTTAACTAATTGCGTAAGATTCTAAGAACATTAGTTTATAATATATTTTTAGAAAACTTTTTTAAAAAATAAAAAATAATTAATTTCTTTGACGGTTTTTTAATGAAGAATATTTAATGAATGCCCTAAAGAAATTGATTTAATAAAAAAAATTACAAAAAAAGTAATTAATTATTTCAACAATTTTTTATATTTATTATAAATGTGATATTAAAATTTTTTTAAAATTGTCTATTAACAAATGTCATAAGGACACCCATTAATAAGACATTTTTATATTTTCCATAAAAATTTTGTCAATAGTTTTTAAAAATGTTTATTAACAATTGTTATAGGTATGTGAACCCATAATTTTATTTTAACTAATTTTTAATAGAAAATTATATCCAAAACACTTTGTTTGAAGAGATTTATGGATCTCATTCCCTAAAATTAATGGAAGCTTATTTTACAATTGTCAAAATTAAAAAAAAAAAAAAATCAGTTTCAATGTCTAAACGCACATGGGTGAGTAGTGAGAGAACTCATATGGCATGAATCTCCAGCTAGGAATAACTCATTTTAATTGATTTATTGGGTTTAAAGAATAAGTTGGAGAATATTTGTTGATGTTCTCGAAACATTTATAACGTATTTAAACAAATCATAAACAGTTGAAACAACTAATGCCAAACTCATATTTGTTAGTAGGGAGGGTAAGGGGCGGGACGGGGTTGAAGGATGGGGTCTTCGTCCCCACTCTGTATGGTTTTATCTTACCCTATTCTCGCCCCCGCCCCGCATGACAGAGGAAACTTTATCACCCCATCCTTGCTCCTTGGGGTCCCGTGAAGCCCCACCTCACCCCATAAAACTCTACTTTTTGTTAATTTGCCTTACAACTAGTACAATTTTTATTAATGAAAATTTTTTAATGAAACCTATTTCATTAATAAAAATATATTTGAAATTACAACTAAATTTATCCCATCGAATCAAATCAAATCAATTTTTAGAAAAAATTGAATAATATATCCAAGTGTTTAAAAAAACAATCACAAAAAAAAAAAAAAAAACCTCATAATATAACACATAACAAAATAAAGGCAGAAAACTACATTATCTAGAATAAAATAAGCTAATATTGATATATTTATTTAAATAGTAGGGTTTTAGGGTATGAAAAATTTACAATTATAATCCTTAGCAATGCGGGGCGAGGCAGGGACAGAGAGGGGCAGGTCTAAAAAGTCTAAACCCATGTCCACCTCACCCCGTGGTGCGGGTTTAAAATCTTGCCCCATCCCCGCCCCACCACCTTTGTGGGGTTGGGAAAACCTGCGCAGGGTAAAACAGGGAGGGGTGGGTTAAGCTGGGCGGGACAAAATTGCCATCCTTACTTGTTAGTTATATTAGTATATAAATTCTTAACCAAAAATATTTGAGAAAATATTAAAATTACTACTAGTTTTATCATAAAAAATATATTGATGTATGAAATGTGATTGTTTTGAATTCAAAATTTATTAAAAGGAAAATGCTACGTTTACTATAATTTTTTCTGTAAAAAAAAATTTTTAAATATGATAATAATGACTAATATAGTAGTAATTGTGCCAATCTAGCGTATGCTAGTGAGACAAAAGAGAAAAAGGGGGTCATATGTCCTTCTTTTTCTTCCCTATTGTATATCATGCTTCTTCATTAATAAAATCTACTATCGTTTCCTCTAAATATATATATATATATATATATATATAAGTAATATTTTTAGTTTTTATGTGAATAAATTATTACTCCCAAGCACTTATTGGGAGGTGCCAAAATGAGAGGGCATAATGCATCAAAATGGTCTGGATTACTTCACATTAATATCTCATTAAGTAATCTCTAAAAGAAAAACTATTTAAAAGTTCTATCAAAAATTCAAAATAACTAATTAAAAAGTAATACCCAGCGAAACATAAGATAGGCCATTAAGAGAATGTCGTTACTGCAAATTCGTTCTTTTGGATTCAAAACTCATTAAAGATTAATACCGAGCTCTTACTAAAAAAAAAAAAAAAATACCGAACAAAACAAAGTTCATTAAGAGAATGACGTTTTCAAAGTCTGTTCATCACTTCATTGGATTGTCTCTGGGATTTTTTTTTTTTTTTTTTTTTTTTTTTTTTTTTTATGAGAGAGGATTGTCTCAGATCTTGAATCTATTCTTTAAATGGGTTCAACTACATACCTTGCCAATTAATTACCAACTTTATACGTACAAATCTGTCTTTTGAAAGTTACTTGCATAAAATTTATTCAATAGGATACATTATTATGTAAATATTACTCCCAAAATTCTCAATAGTTGAAACAGAAATTTATTTTTGAAGGGCTTAATTAAAATCAAACCATTTATCTTTATTTTATATATATATATATATATATATGTTATATATAAAATTTGGGTTAAAGTTATACCTAATTTAATTTTAAAAAATGCTAATATTTTTTATTGAATATAAATTTTGATAAATTCTCCATTGGATTAATTTTTTCTTATTGTACTTTTATACTTGCAAAACTCAAAATGATCTGAATTTATGGGTGGAGAATAAACATCATTACTATACATCTTTGTAAGTGTAGATTTCATATTAAGGTATTAAACATATAATGAATGTTGGTAAATTTTCACAACGAAGGCTTCCATAATTATCTTTCTCAAAAAAAAAAAAAAAGGCTTCCCTAATTTTAACTTTTTAATGGACTTGTTTTGTATATTTGTATATGAGATTTTAATTAACTAAATCAAGAGCAATATAATTTTACATAATAAACCTTTGTTTGGTTAGAAAGAAATAGAGGAAGGAAAGAATAATGGAAGGGAAAATATCTTTGGGTACCAATCATTTTTCCTTTCTTAAAATTACTCTTATACCTTGTAAAAGTTTTGACTCTTTTCGTGAAATCACTTTGTATTCTTATTAATTTATAGTAATTTAGAAGAACAAAATTGTAACATTTCCTTTCTTTCCCTCTTTTGAATCCAAACACACGAGTAAATACTTTTTTCTTTATCTTTCCATTCTTTTATACTTTCGCTTCTCTTCCGCCCATCCAAACATAGAATAAGTACATGACTTTCACTTAATTATGGGACCCTGATCCACATATTATATTAAAAAAAGAGTAATGCTAAAGTCACAAACTATTTTACAATATTTTTACGAAAATTTTATGTGACTAGTTTTTTATTAGTTTTCATCTATACCTACCAGTAACATTAATTTTTTATGTATCAATAACTACTTACCACATCAGCAATTTGTAAAAATTTTAAAGAAATATTTGTATCTCTAACATTATTTTAAAAAGAATATACATATATTCCTATATGGGATGAATAAGATATATATGAAATAGTTCATCAAAGATATATAAATGAAATAAATAAGATAATCGGAATCCCATAAAAAATAAAAAATAAAAAGAAAAAGAAAAAAAGAACAGTAATAAGATAATTACTAGGCTATTTAGTGATAACCCAAAGAGTCCTTAATAGACATCCCAAACATGGTAACATATGCAGATCTACTTCAAGATTTGAATAATAACGTTCTTTTGTTTTTTTTCTAAATAAAAAACACAATCTCACTCTCACAAACAGTTAATGCAAAATTGAATAGTTGAATACAAATATACAATACAACCCAACAGCCCACCGGCAGCCTTTGAAAAAGTCTTGAAAACCTAAAAAATTCGGACACGTCTCACTCACTGTTAACCCTCCTCCACTCGTGCCGAAATCACCGGCTTCGCACGTGCCACCACATACTCCTCTACTTATATTCCCCACACACAAGCTCTTCATCTCTCACAATTCTCTTCTCACTTCTCTCTCTCTCTCTCTCTCTCTGATTCTTTTGCCAATGGCTTCCGCTGAAGCTTCTTCGATTGCCCCAACGCCATTGTTGAAAGATGAGCTTGACATTGTGATCCCCACAATCAGGAACCTCGACTTCCTTGAGATGTGGAGGCCATTCTTTCAGCCTTACCATCTCATCATTGTCCAAGATGGTGACCCTTCAAAGGTCATCAAAGTCCCTGAAGGCTTCGATTATGAACTCTACAACCGCAACGATATCAACAGGATTCTGGGTCCTAAAGCTTCTTGCATTTCCTTCAAAGACTCAGCTTGTCGTTGCTTTGGCTACATGGTGTCCAAGAAGAAGTATATCTACACAATTGACGATGACTGCTTTGTAAAGTTCTTTCCTTTTTCCCTTTTCCTATCTGGGTTTTTCTCTTCGTTTCTTTCTGGGTGTTAGTGATTTTGAATCTGTTTATATTTTGCCTTTTGATTTCATATTCTCTGCTAATTCTGATTTTGTAGTGGTGGCATGGATCTGATCTGCATGTTTTTCAATTTAGCCTTTTTTTTTTTTTTGTTACTGATCTGCAATTTTTGAATTTTGAGTATTAGATACGCGTCATGCATCAAAATTATTGTGTAGGTTTGTTTATGAATCAAATCTGAATTCTGTGGACTTCAATTCTATGAATCTGATTATACAACAATACTTCCAATTTTTTAAACATTTCCACAGATTTGTGATTCAAAATGGTCCAATTTTACGTTGACCAAGCACCGCTGATAGATCTTTCACGTGATGTGTTTTGGATTACTTTTGTGTATGTGTTGTCTCTTACTATGACAGTGACATGTGAATTTTGTGGTCATGGTAGATTTTAACATGTTATAACTTTTATGTTTTTGTTTTCCGATCTAAATTAAACATGAATTCATAACCTTGTAAGACACATTTTGTTTTATAGCATTGTTGTTATGAGATTTGAAACTTCTTTACTTGGATAGTTGGATCTATGTTTAAGTGGGCTCTGCATCTATAGACTGTTGTTGTGAAAGGTCTCAAAGTTTAGTCAATTTATGTTTTTTGGAGTATTGTTGAGATATAGCTGTCTTGATTTATATGTATCTTGTATTTAGTCCTACAGGCAACAGCTGTAAATTCTTGTTTTAATATTCTTGCATGATTGTAAATGGTTGCGTTATCATATGCTCCTAGGATTTAAAAAAAAAAAAAAAAATGAATCTTCACTTTTTCCTAATTTTGATTGAGATGTAACTAAAGATGACAGCCTAAACTCATTAGCTTTGAATAAGAATAACTGTAAAGTAACTAAATTGCCCTGTTCAAATGACTTCCCGCCTGTGCTTTTGTGGGACCTTTACAATTTGTGGGCCAGCTTTGGGATGTTCAAACTCAAAAGCCTATCTATCATACTGTTCAATGATGCGTCTCTCAAGTTTCTTTATCCTATTTATTAGTTAGAATTCAAGCATTTGAATAAAATTTTGAGAACCAGTGTCTTCTTCGATTCAATGCTTGTGTTTCATAATAGAAAACTGATCCATGACTGTGTTTTGGAACTTGACTAATCTGTCTTATGGGATCATTAATCTGACTGGTAGTGCTAGGACAGCTCCTTGTTTTGATAGTTTATTATGTTGAAGGTACCATATTTCAAATTGTTTCAACTTAAAATATGAAATTATATTTTAATACTCAGGTCATGCATGTGCCTAAACATTGTTTTCTTTATATTATTGTTATCTTTCCCTGTTTAGTACGATGACTTAAAATGGTTTGGCTGTATGTTCTTTTATACCATTGCAATATGTCAGCATCTATTATTACCAAAATTGATGTTGTGGAAATCTATTGATGCTTAGGTTGCTAAAGACCCATCTGGCAAATCAATCAATGCACTTGAGCAGCACATCAAGAACCTTCTCTGCCCATCCACCCCGCATTTCTTCAATACCCTGTATGACCCTTACCGTGAAGGTGCAGATTTCGTCCGTGGATATCCATTTAGTCTCCGTGAGGGTGCCAAAACTGCAGTCTCTCATGGCCTCTGGCTCAACATCCCTGATTATGACGCACCTACACAGCTTGTGAAGCCTCGGGAGAGGAACACTAGGTTGGCATTTTGTTCTTTAGAGAAAAAAAAAAAAAGAAATTTACCTTTTCACTTATATAATTCTGAGTATTATGATTTTTTGTTTTTATTTTTTACAAGGTATGTGGATATGGTTCTGACAATTCCAAAGGGCACCCTGTTCCCCATGTGCGGTATGAATTTGGCATTTGACCGTGAGCTTATTGGCCCTGCGATGTACTTTGGTCTCATGGGTGATGGTCAGCCTATTGGACGCTACGATGATATGTGGGCTGGCTGGTGTGTCAAGGTTGCCTCTCATTTCCCTTTAACTGTCATGTTACTCATTGTTTACCTTAGATGTTCACATTTCCTTTTGATATTTTGTACCATCAGAGCCGGATTGTAAATTGTTAGTAATGTTATGGAACACCTAATGAATTTCTGATTGATGATTGCTTAGGTGATATGCGACCATTTGGGTTTGGGAGTGAAGACTGGCCTTCCCTATATCTGGCACAGCAAAGCTAGTAACCCATTTGTGAATCTGAAGAAAGAGTACAAAGGCATCTTCTGGCAGGAAGAGATCATTCCATTCTTCCAATCAGCTGTTCTTCCAAAAGAATGCACCAGTGTTCAGCAGTGCTACCTTGAACTTTCCAAGCAGGTTAAGGAAAAGCTCAGTAAGGTAGATCCTTACTTCGACAAGCTGGCGGATGCTATGGTCACATGGATTGATGCTTGGGATGAGCTAAACACCGAAGGAGCATCAGCCAAACTATCCAATGGCAAAGCTTGATAGAATTTTTGATGACTGCCATGGCCCATTATTTTACTAGTATATAGTAACTGGAACTATTGGTAGTTATAGTCATTGTGATGTTTAATTATCGTCTCCCTGACCCATTTGGTCCTCCCTTGGATTTTGCAGATTGGTGGGTGTAATTTTATATTTATTTACTTCATGCTATGAGCTTTAGATCAATAAAATATAGTTGATTTTACCATTAATTTCTGTCTACAACTGCTATCTTGATTGACAGTGATTAGGTTTCTTTCTTTTTCATATTCTGTCAATGATCATTATAGCCTTTCCAAGAAGTTGGTATTTGAAAAATGAGTTGTGAAGGTCATCTTATGCCCAACTTAGTACTTTTGCCTAAAAAAGTCAAAGGAGAAAGTGAAGACTCTCTGTCTCATAGTCTTAGGCTCAATTGTTGGGATCTCATCAATGGGACTCTTCAACTGCCTAAAAAAGTCCTTCTAAGACTAATAATCATACTCTTGCGCCATGCGCCTACTTATGCCAAACTTAGTACTTATGGCCACTTAGCTGCTAAGCTTGCTGTTAGGCTCAAAAGCCATTTTTGTTGTAATATTAAGCATGAAGCTCCAAAAGTCATTCTCGCATTATTCTAGGCACTTTTGTTTAATTTAATAATGTTTGCAGGTTATTTTATATATATATATATATATATATATATATACTAGTCGCTAACCCATGCGATGCACGGTATAGCTAGCATATTTTAAATATCTTCACTTTATTTAATGCTATAATAATAATTAAAAAAAAAACAAAAAACAAAAGGTTCAGAGTTTATAAATTAATGAAACAATATATATATATATATAACTACACAGTCTTTGAAAAGTTCAAAAGAATAATCCATGATTATAGTCTTTAAAATCTACCAAATTATTTCAAATATTAGTTTAAAAAAAAAAAAACCCAAAAATTCAAAAGTTAAAACTTCTAAAAAGCAGAAAGAATTTAAAGAATTAGAAGATTCAGTGCCTATAAATTATTGAAATATATATATATGCACACACATATGACTACACAATAGAAGAGAGAACATATTCAATTAGCTAAAAGAAACTTCAATTCGACATCCAACTTTAATGGAAAGAAAATTGTAATGGGATGGGAAGAAAATATGGACCAATAAATAAAAGTCAAATGCTAACCTCCATGACTATCATAGAAATGGGTGGAACTGTCCAAATTTGGATAAGCTACATGCTACAAATGAAAACATTGTAAATTTAGCATACAATGGCATAATCTATGGAAAATTATTGAGATTATGGGTCCGCTAAATGGACCCATTGAAAAGCAGACCTAAAGAAGTAATCTAAAAATATAGAGCACTAAACGGTTGATCACAATTATTTAGAATAAATATCAGTATTTTTGTGAAGATAGGCCAACTCATTAGCATGAATCTAAAAAACATTGATTAAAAAAAAATTATAACTAGTGTTTGACTATTTTCTCTCTCTCTCTCTCTCTCTCTCTCTCTCTCTCTCTTTGCATTTCTTTACTCCCTTAAGGTTTTTTTTTTTTTTTTTTTTGCTTTTTTTTAAAGAAAATACTCCCTTAAGTTTAGCTTTAGGTTTTAAGAGTGGTGTAGTAGTCGGTTTGTTTAGTTTCCTTTGGGCTTACGTAAAACTAATGTGGAAGAGTCCCCAAAAAAGAGTTAGAACTAATAAATAAATAAATTATAATGAGGTGCAAATTTATGAGGCTTGTAAAACTGATGTGTCAAAATTTAAAAATGTCAACAAAAAGTCAAAATTTTTGATTTTATATTATATATAGATGATCTGCTTTGAGTTTAAGTTGAACTTGTTAGAGAGAGAAAATTTCACTTCTTGTTAAGTTTGGATTAAACAAAAATAATTTTGTTTTAAAAAATAATAATAATAATGAGTTTGAGTTTAAGTTGGACTTGTTAGAGAGATAGAGGTTCACTTCTTGATAAATTTGGACTAAACAAAAATAATTATATTTAAATAAAATGATAAATTTATTTAAATATTATGTTGCCCTGAAAAATTGTGAGAGTTTCAAGGGTTTGGTTATATATATATATATATATATATATATATATATTTATTGATAGATAGATAATAGTGCTTCCTACTTTTATTGTTTTTTCATGTTTGGGAATGTGGGTAGCGCCTTGTCTTTTTTTTTTTTTTGGTAAAGGGGATAATATCATTAAAACTAAAAGGAAGAAATACAACGATCAAAAGCCACCCCAGCAGAGTCTAGACTAAGAAGCAGGGAGACTTCCACTGGGGGGTCTAAGAAAACAACAAAATCTTGGGAAAGCAAGGCCCCCCTTCTAGCAAGAGCATCGGCGCATTTATTCGCCTCTCGATAGCAATGTTGAATTTGAACCATTGGAATGTTCCTCAACTCGCACTTACAGTCACTGACAAGAGCATCAATACAATTTTGGTTGTTATCTACTTTTTGCAACAGATCCACAACCAGCTTGGCATCAAGTTCAATGATCACAACATGAAGCTTCAAGGCAGAGCACAACCTAAGACCGTCACGAAGAGCCCACAACTCAGCAGCTGCACTAGTGGTACGACCAATGTTTCTCGCATACCCTTTAACCCACTCTCCCTCAGCATTGCGAATTAACCCACCACCACCAGTCCGGCCTGGATTACCCAACGAGGAACCGTCTGAATTGAGTTTGTACCAATTCAAAGGAGGCTTCAACCACTTGACTTGAATGGTTCTTTGGTTACAAACCTGACTCCCATTAATGCCCAGATATGAAAACTCCACAGCCTTAGAAAGCACCTCAGGTCCTAAATTGTCCTGAGCTCTCTTGTTCCGAAACAAAACTCCATTCCTGTGAAGCCAAAGAGTCCAAATACCAAAGGAGAAAATAATTCCCCAGCAAATGCCCGAAGTAGTGTGGTTGATCATCTTGCAGCAATTCAAACGCAACCAATCATTCAAAGGACACCACTTAGTTCTCAGTACTACACGGTTTGGATGTGGTTGGCAATGTTAACAAACGGCCAATTGCTCAATAGTTTTATCCCATGGAATATGCTGGTCTTCCTAATCCTACCGCACCTGTACATAAGAATCTTCAATCTTTATTCCCCCAATTTTTTAGGTGTGGAAATTATAAGAACTTCTATAAGGTTAATCAGAATCTACTCTTTGGTTTACATTCAAAATGCATCAGCATTACTTTCCTATGTGAACGTATATATTTTTCCTTTTTGTTAACAAACCATTAGCCTATATTTTTCACAAACTCGCACATAATAATTATAACAATAATAATAATAAAAACCTCAAAACTTAATTTAGTTTTCACTCCCTCTCAAGTCTCAATTTAAAAATTTTAGGATCTATTTAGTAAGAGTATTTAAATATAATTTTTTGTTTTGCAATCCATAAAATGGTGGGTCCCACACTTGAATTTGTTATTTAGTTAATATTTTTTAAAGAGATGCTATGTTCACAATATTTTTACAACAAACCACAGTTGGTTAGTCGTTATTGGTTCAAAATTGAATCTAACACTAAGGTTACTTTTTTGCCTCAACAATAACAACTTGCCATTTAGAATTTGTTGTGAAAATGTTATGGACATATCATTTCTCTATTTTTTAAATAAAGTTTTCATAAATAAAGTTTTCAAAAATGTATCCTATTTTCCTAGTTTAGAACATAATTTTGAAAACGGTTAAGGGGGATGATATGTTTACAACATTTTTATAATATTTTCACAATAAATCATAAGTGACAGGTTGTTACTGATTGTTATTGTTGAGGGGAAAAGTAATCTTAGTGTTAAGTTTAAATTCGTACTAATAACAACTAATTACTTATGATTTGTTGTGAAAATGTTGTGGACGTAGTGCCTCTCTTTCAGGATACAGAAAATGTTTTTAATGATATAGTTGTAAATAGATTAAAAATAGTGGACCCTACGTATTTGTTCAAACTTTTTTATCTCTTAAATTAATGAACTTATCTTTATCACAATAAGAATTTCCACATTTCAAATTTGAAACTTATCGTTATTAAAAGAAAAAAAAAAGTACATGATAAGTAATATTACCTTATCATTATCCACAAAAAAGGTAATCATAGATTCTACACATTTCTTTTTGTAAATATATATATTTTTTTTAAATCTTAAAAATAGAAATGGTCTCCTAAACAATTATTTTTTGTTTTTTATATTTTGAAAATTGTTTTTAAAAGTGATAGCCAAACACGTAAAATATAAAAATTATTATTTGAAAACTAGTTTCAAGTTCAATTTTTTTTTAATTTTTTATATTGTTTTGAAAATAAATACAAAAATTTTCCTACCAATCAGGCCCTTAAATCCTTAAAAAAAAAAAAAAAAAACAATTTCTTCCTCTCTTTGATACCTAAATAGTGATCATAATAACTCTCACAAAAATGTTAATCATCTCCATTTCTCGTATAGTCCTATCATCCCCCTCTACCATAATTGTGGTTTACGAATTCACACCTACCTCAAAAATGTTAATCATCTTCATTTCTTGTCTAGTCCTATCATCCCGTCATCCCTTTCTACCATAATTGTGGTTTACCAATTCACATCTATCCCCAAAATCGTCTTGTTGTCATCTCTAATCCTCCATTACCAACCACAATTTCAACAACTATATGAAAATTTATATAGGATTACTTATATGAAAAGGATATAATTATTTCTCTAAAATTTCTATGAAAATTTATTTAGAATTACTTATTATAAAAAGAAAAATTGATTTAGAATATGAAATTTTGTTATGTTTAATTGCTTTTCCAACAAGTAAAAAAAAAAAAAACCAGAAGAAGATAAAATCAATTTTAATAAATCATGCGACCAATAACATAAAAAAAAAAAATAATAAAGCACTTAAGTTATTTAAAATTATTAAATATTATGAATTCACTAAAGCTGTTTGTTCATATTCCTAATTATATTAATTTTACCAATATACAGTTCCTAAGAATTGATTTGGAATATAACATTTTTGTTCAAATTTAGTTGTTTTGGCATCAGTTGAAACAAAATAAAGTAAAAGGAAAAATAAATAAAATAACACACAATTAAAAAATTATAACTGTACACTTAAGTTATTGCAATAATTTGAATATTTGTGAATTTTTAAGGTTTATATTCTTAATTATATCAATATTAACAATTTATATTTCTTCTTATAATAGAACTCAAATCCCCAAATATGGGTCATAAATATGATTTTCTACACAATATTTCAAAATCAACCTAAAATTTTCCACTATAATAGAGGAATATTTTGACCGGCAATTAGGCTTTTTATTATTATATTTCCCTATAATCTTCTTTCAAAGTTTTAGTACGTCACAAAATTACAATCAGTTATACAAGTGCAAATGCATCAAAATTCAGCTCATGGTATGTTCTTCAATATACAAAGTGAAATGTTTAGGAACAAAGTAAAGAAAAAGGAGTAACTTTTTTTTTTATTAAAAAAAAAAAAGAAGAACAACCAAACTAGGCTTAGATGTTAACTTCGAACCTAGGCTAGGTAACAGTGTAACATTATTGCATTGCTCCAGGTTTTCTATTTTGGAGAGAAAAAAAAAAATTGCTATGGTTGTTGTATAACAATTGAAATATTAAAAATAACTATCGAAGGAGAGAAATTTGTTTTTGAATTTTAAGTGAACGAGGGAGTCCTTAGTTTCGGGTTTTTTATTTTATTTAAAATATATATATATATATATATGAAAAATTGGTTTAAAAAAAAATCGCCGTTGCCGGGGATCGAACCCGGGTCACCCGCGTGACAGGCGGGAATACTTACCACTATACTACAACGACCTCGTGCTAAGGCTAAAACAAAATATTTTAAACAACATTATTGTATGTCGTGAATACCAAATCCTTTTCCTCATCATTCAAATTTCAAAATGGGGCATTGTTTGAAATAACGGTAAAAATTCTGAAGCTTTTGAAGAAACGTGTGCGCGTGGGTTCGAGTCTTAAACGTAGACACTTAATTTGTCCTAATTAAATTGTTTACAGGAAGTGATGGCTTCTTTCTTTTCACTTAGAGCATTAGCATTGATTTATCACAATTCTATCCTATTTTATTATCTAAAAAGTAAAAAAGTCACTTTATCAATTATACAATACAATTTTATAATACTTTCAGCATCCAAACTTTTATTTTTCTATTATACTCATTAAAATAATATTTTTACACAATAAAATAATATATCCCACAATCACCATCATTTACAATACAATACATTATTTATTCTTTCTCTCTCTTTCTTTTTGTTCAAGAACCATAATCACCACCATCGTTGCACGACAGACACTTGACACCACCTCCACCATTGGCAACCCATAATCTACCGTTAACACCCAAAAAAAAAAAAACCAGCAACCTATCGGAGCCATCACCAGCAAACCCACGCTGCTACACCACCAGACCCACACAACCCACCTGACCCACACAACCCACGCAACCCAACACTAACCCACTGCGATCTCCATCGCTAACCACTACGAAGCCACACAATCTTCACCCACAGACACAACAAAAATTTATGAAAATTGGATTGCTCAATTCGCTGCTGGGTAGCTCGATTTTGTTGAAGCTCGAAGAAAGCGGATTCGCCACTTGGAAGCTTGAAGGAAGTTGATTTTGTTGACCCACATGGAGAAGGAAAAATGAAAGAGAGAGAGTTGCCAGAGAAGGAAAAAGGCAGAGACCCACCACCGCCGATCTAGAAACCCACCACGCAGAGAGGGCAGAACAAGAACAAGGGAGAGAGAAGAGACGGAAGACGGAGAGAGAAAGAGAGAGAAAAGAATATATGCATGAATAAAATATATTAAAATTTATACAATCTGAGCTACAGTGTGGTTCTACATTTAGAACCGCACTGTAGCACAATTGTATTTATTTATTTTTTTTACAATAGTTGTAGTTTACAACTTCTATTGGAGTAAGTAATTTGGGCCTAAATGGGACTAAATGGGAAAAGAGGCTTACATTTGGGATATCCATCATCCGTTGCTAATGCTCCTAAAAGCTGCTGCTACTTCATGGTTCACATTACAATTCTACTTTTATCTAAAAAAAAATTGATCATAGTGGCACTCATACTAATTTATCTTATTTGGATGGAGGATGAGGAGAGAATATGAAATACAGGATAGGACTGATTTGATTTATCTCATTTGATTTTTTTTTTTTTAACGGTAGGAAAGTGTTTGGCCATCATTTTTTTAATTCTCCAAATTGGGAAAATTTGGAGGGAATGAATTCACTTTATATTATAAATAAATAGATTATCAATTTTATTCTTATGATATATATAATTATATATAAATATATATAAATAAAATTTAAATATACTTTCCTAATACGAATTTTAAGTTGTCGATTAAGACAAAAAATCTCTTTTAGTACACAAATGTGTAATTTCACAATTGTAAGCCACAAGAATATGTAAGCATAGAGGGAAAAAAAACAAGGATTTCAATACAACTCTATAATATACACACACACACACACATATATATATATAAGCTATAGCGTAACATTTATTGATGTTATACTTCTATTGAGCTACATCAGTGGTCATATCATTCACCTATTTGCAATTCATTCTCTCTTATTTTTAACTATTTTTCTTCTTATTAATTTTTCAACTCATTTTTACACCTTCTTTGACATTTCTCTCTCCATTGTACTTTTTCATCTCTCCACTACTGTCTACCTTAATATTGTACTTCCTTTATCCCTTTATCTTCCTTTATTTTTTTTTCTTTTATTATTCATATCCTCTTAGTATAAATTTGCAATTCTCACCCCCTTTCTATTCTTAGTTTTCTCACACACAAATATGTTTTTGTTCTCTCTCTCTCTCTCTCTCTCTCTCTCCTTGTTGATAGATTTTGTGTTCTTTAGAACTTTATTTTGGGTTGATATAATTTAGTTTTGTATTTTTAAATTATTGTATTTTTTAGAGATAATTACAACATGCTGCAAACCCCGCAGATTGAACTCTTTCTCCCCTAAAGCCCCAAGCACTTTGTGTATGGGGAGATGCCAATTCAGCTATGAGGTCCTTGGCTTGTATTTTTTCTTTGATTTCATAAATGTTATTATATTGCATTATAAAGATAGTATATAAGAATATAATGTTATTCTATTACATAGCATAATTTAGATAATTTGTTATTTATTATTATATATTTTATTTTTACTCTTTTTTCATATTATTTTTGATAAATTTGTTATTTTCTATCACATTGCCTCTTGAAAAAAAATGATTACTCTCTCTCTCTCTCTCAATTTTATATTTTCTCTTGTAACCCTACTTTAGGTTGATGAATCATTGTGTTTTTTAAAACTCTGCTTTGGGTCAATATGTTTGGTGTTGTATTTTTGAGTTCCCGTCACAAATAGTCTCTCTCCCTCTTATTGCTTTGGTTTGATTTTTGTTTGAGTTAATACATAGTTATTTTGGAAGTGAGATTGAATTTATATCAAAATACAACATTGATTATGCATTTGAGTGTGCCTATCATCTGAGTAATATTGAGTGCAATTTTGTTATGATTTTTTATTATCATAATAATCTCTTTTAAGAGAATGAGAAATTTGGATAATTTATTTGAACATAAAAAGTATAACATAATTTCAAAGAATATGGACCAACTCATAAATGAATAATACTAATTAAACACATCAAAAATAATAGAATGGTATATTGGTAGAGATAGAAACATGAAATAATTTTAGAAATTGTTTAATTTTTAGAGAGAACAATTTATCTTTAACAAATTTTATATAGAGAACAAATTATACATTATTCCAAAATTCCAAAATAATTATTTATTCCAACGTATCACACATAGGTTTGTCACTAATAACTAATAGTTATAGCAACCATGAATCAATCAATGTAAATACCTTAGCCTATTAGGACCAAATTTGAAATATCAATCAAGAAAAAAGAAACTTAATACTTATAGTAGAGTAAACTAAAAAAAGGGTTAGAAAAAGTAATGATTTGTGTAAGTATGATTAAGAATTTAGCTTATTGGTTGAAATTTGACAATATAGCCCAAGACCGGTAGAAATGACCGAAATAGGCTAGCATTTGGAATAGGTAGAACAAAGGGAGTAGTGATATTGGAGCTCCTAAACTCGACCCAAAACAATAGAAATTTCTACAAAGAGTAGGATGAACAAGTGTGGGCTTTGCCCAAGGACATAGACAGGGAAAGAAAGACCAAAAGACTAAGGTTTTAATATATGAATGGATCTTTACAAGTTTGCCCGAGGACAATGTTCTTGGCTGTTACAAATACCGTTCACTCTCTTTTAGCTACTATTCTCTCTATTACCTTTCTTTTTCAATTCTTGCTGGATCCCCTCTATTTGAGAATCTTTTTTCTTTATATACTTCATGACCTCTTGCATCCTAGCCCTCCATCTTTAATTTCTCCAAACCTCTTTAGGACACTTGTCTCATTAGACTTTTGGTGAAGATGGTCGAAGGAGCTGCTAAGTTGTGGATCCACTGTTCAGGTCACTTCCTCATTAATACAGCTGATAAAGCTGTTGCCAACCATTTAATGCGAAGGAAAAGGTGAGACTTTACAAGAAACTTCCTACAAAGACCTTGTTTACCCCCTGAGGCACTCCCCTCCTCCCACTATTTCCCTCCAAGGGCGCTTTGTCACTTCCCATTCTCTCCTCTGACCACTTCAATCCTCGGGCCGTGGACGCTTCTTCAAAAGGAACAATTAAAGGCTAAACGATGCTCCACATCTTTGGTCCTCGGGTCCCCACAATAGCCCCCTAACACCTTGCTATTCCCATTGAGGAAAAAAGTAAGGTTTTAGTAATGCTATCTTAATCCATACGTGCCAAAAGCATTCCCACATGGTAACATCTCTTCACCTGTCATCAGCACGCTCTTGACGCTTTGGTATCCACGATCTCACATTTATGGTGTTAGGCGGCTGCTTATCCCCCACGTTATACAATACGATAATAAGCGTACAGTCCTGATTTACTCTCATTTATGAGCAGGAACTTTACCGCTCATTTTTCACCTCTATATAAGGAGAGGCTAGAGGTACCTTTGCCCCATTTACTCAATTTGCAATTCTTCATTGAAACAGCAATTCGAGGAGAGATTCTTCCATTGCAAGTAAGTGCATCTAGATTCTTTTATATTTTTTGCTTAGATTACTTATTACCTTCACCGTAAATTTCCATGGATAGATTTGCTAAGCTAGTAGATACTACCGAAGGCATGGTTGCCTTTAGGACCAAATATAGGATCCCAGATGGTGTTAAACTCCAACACTGTGAGTTAGGAGAGTGGTTAGTTAAGAATAAAGACCCAGGATCAGTGGTAATTCTGATGATCGCCTTTATTGAAGGCGAGATGGAAATCCCCATGGGTAGGGTCACTAGAGACTTCATTATGAACTATAGGTTGACCCCCACTTAATATACCCTGAACATCTTTAGAGTCCTTGGCCGTGTAGACATGATAAATCGCAAAATAGTGACCAACCTCACATGGCATCATGTAAACTGGGTGTACAACTGTCAAATGAGGGAAAAAGGGAAATAGACTAACTATTACATCAAATGTAGGGTTCCTTTTGTTAGGTTAACTAGCTTTTTAACCCGCACTATGTTCGGGAACCTTTTTATTTATATTTATTAGAAATTTTTTTTAATAATATATTTAAATACACTTTTACCACGTTCTAAACACCCAACACATATCTCCATTCACAAATCTAATTACAAACAGCATAGGCAGATACCAAAAACTAATTTAACCCAAATCTAATACAAAATACTCTAAACAAAATTTATTTTAAACCCAATACCATAATTAAAACCAAATCCAACTCAAATATCTAAATCAAAAACAATCCAACCAAGTGCATTTGAAGATGCTGATTTAGCATCAGCTAACTTTTTTTTCTTTTGAATTCCAATATGCCTCTACATTGCTTTTTGTGTGGTTATGGGCTCAATGCTCATTTCATATCTCAATTGTTCTTTTTGTTCTTGCTCCTTTCCAATTGGCCAAATATTGTTTCCCGTGAGGAATAAATATAGACCTTTGTAGATTCTGTTCAACCCCAACATTTATAAACTACACAAAGTAAATGTATCTTAGAAGCTTGATAAGAAACTATAAAATAAAATAAAATAAAATAAAAACAAAAAATCATAAATGCATATAAACCACAAAGTTTGATCATAATCTACAGTAAACAGTACACCAATTGGTTTTTTTTTTTTTTTTACATAGATTCATTGCATTATTGAAAGTGTATGGGGAGTTGTAACAGCAGGGCAGAATATGAAATTGCAAAATGTGTACCCATATCTCCTTGCAATTAAAATCTATTGCAAGTTGGACGACAAATTTGGTTATACATAACAAAGTTAGTTTTCTTATACATTCACAAACTTATATGCTTCTAATTCAAGGAAAAAATTCAAGTAATTAAAACATAATTAAAAAAAAATATAACAATAAAGAAATGTTAGATCCAGATGGAAGTTTCCATACAAAAAAAAAAAAATCCCGTAGGTAATACATGAATATTACAGAAGTTCAAAGCCCTATAAAAGCTCAAATCTCTTAATACAGTACACAAATGTAAGAAATTTGAGTGGTTTATTCTATCTAGGCACAAAGTTAAAAGTAACCTCCAACTTTTTATAGCTTATCCAGACCTTCAAATGCTTTAATATGTCTATAAGTCTCTCGTCAAGCTCTTTGATCCATTCAACCTCACCCTTTGATATTTCAAAACTAATATATGCCTGTCCTTAAACAAATAAATGCATTATTACTACTAATTTTCTCAAAAGTAACATATACTCACCATGCCTTAAAAAAAATGCCAAAGCTTTATTACAATCTAGTCAAATTGTAATATTAGTAACCAAAAAAATGGTGGTTGCATCTACAAAATTTTGATATATCAAGTGAAAAATAAATCAAACAATAAGACAGCCCCTATATATAGCACATATATAAATGAAAGAAGGAATATATTCTGTGCATTTTGGGTACTTAATTTTTATATATAGTGAAATTTGCAAGAGAGATGAAAGTAAGATAAAAGAATATGTGTTGATGAGAAAAGGAGGATTAGAAAACCAAAATATCAAACTATGGTCTATAATCAATCATAGAAACAAATATTGGAGTATAAAATCTAATCTTATTAGAAGATAAATTTAATTCACTTATGCAAACCTGTATGCAAAAACCAAGTCCAAGTTCAATACCACTGCCACCACCAAATCAATAAAAATCTCCAATGTAAGATCACATTCACAAACCCACAATTTTTTTTACGAATATACTTTCAAAAACACCGAGCCAACTCTAAATCAAACCCAAATTCACTAAACTAACAATTCATTCTCAATGACAAATTAAAAAATTTGTAGAGAAAATCCAAACTCTAATCTCAATGCACAAAGCCACCAAGAAATAAATCATAAACAAACCAAAACTACTAATCAGATTCCCCTAACTTTCAAATACATAATCTTAAAGGCCAATATAATTCAATTTTATAGAGAAAATAAAGAAGGGTTCCAACTTGGGAGCCCTATAAGAATTAGAGTCTCAAAGTTCATTTTAAGATTAAGTTTCATGTTCTTCCAAGAAGAGAAAAAATGATTATGAGGAGATAGAAATATGGATTTACCACCAAACTTTCTATGGATTACACAGTGAAACTGTCATGGATTTCAATAATAAATTTTTCTATTTTATCTACAAAGCAACTATATTGGAATTTCTGGAATTCTCATTTAACTTCATCCAGCAGAGATGCCATGGTTGAAAAACATACACAAACACAGATATTAACCCAACACACACTCAATGTTGCAACTCTGTCACCCAAAACAAATCAAGAATTGAAGTGAAATGAACCAAATTGAGAGAATGCAGGGAGAATGTTCTAATGATTCTGACAGTGATGTTCTCTCTCTAAGAGAGTATGTCTCTATACTTTTTTTATAATGCTATAATGATAAACTACAGGTTCTAAATGAGATTCTCAATGGAACTTTAAGTTGGTGTGCAGAATCAAATTGCAGTTGTGCTTTTGTTGGTTACTCTAGTCATGGATGGATAACTTTTGTAATTTAAGTTGAGAATTACGTAATAGGATTGCGTGTTTTCTATTCTTGCATATTAGCTATCACAAAACTTAACTACATTGACTTGCTAAAAAGAATTACAAAAAAACATACAACTGTAATTTTCTTTTGGTGTTCAAGTAATAACCTTCGAAAATTTTTTATCATATGGTACAACAGAAAAGGCATCAAATGAGGTAAATAACATAATGAAATAGATAAATAGTACCTAAAAGAAGCACTAAAGGGGAACACATTACTTTATAATTGTGCGCTATCTATTCTCTTCAGCAATTCCATCTCCCTACTAGAAACTCCAGAATCAATATAACACAACTAAAAGTCCAAAACAAAAACAAAATATTATGCAATTAGAAAATTTTAAGAACTTAAGACAATGTTTCCTATAATTTTAACCCAACATCAGACAAAACATGCATAAAAGAAAGTAACAATAAGACATGAAGAAACAATAATTGTAGTAGCATGTATATGACAAATTGACAATCAAAATCAAATTAATAAAATCAAACTTCTTCAATCTCCCTATCGCTCTCTAATGGAAGGAGATGTATGTGTGTAGTTTAGGGGGGGAAAGTAAAAAAGGAAGACAATAACTTTACAGGTTATAAGTACACGGCTTGTCTCTTTGATGGTGGCAGATTTTTCTTTGTCTATATCAATTCCTAACATGACCAATCCTAAACCCAATAAAATGGCACATTTATTCATGACCAATCTGTGGTTATATCCTATCAATAAAAAATCTACAGTTAGAAATTATTTAGCAAAAGAATTAAAAATTAAATCTACAATCAACTAAATTTTAGCCAAAAAAAAAAAAAATGAAGCTATAAGTTAAAGAGAAGGGCTATCAAGGGCCTTAAATGCTGCCAACTGGCTCCTCTTTCATTTCCTAGTAAGTTTTCATTTTAATTTTTGGTACTCTTCCCTCACCTTCACTAATTAGTCACATAATAGATAATCTTCATTTTGATGTTGGCCCGTATGCTTAATTTGAAAATAATAGTCTATGACTATGTTAATTTGATAATCTTCATTTTGTTGTTGTTTTTGAATTTTTTGTTCTTTGTCATAAATCTATGTTTTGAAGTTAGGTTTTACTTCCCATCTGTTCAATTCTTTCCTTTCTCTTGACAACAATTCCTCCAACGTTTTCTACCTTAAAAGTAAAACCATGAATGTGCCCATTTATTTTAAGTTCCAGTTAAATTCTTAAAATCTCTTTTTTTAAGATTTTCTTTTCCCATAAAACATTTGCACCTATAGTCTTATTTGTGTTGCTGTTAAGGAAATTTTTGTTCTAAATCAAAGCAATTGCAAATGGAAAAGAAATTTCATTAAACAATGAAATAAAGAGGAATATTTATGCTATCATACCTTTCATTTTGTTATAGAGGAAAATAAATACAGCCCATGGACATTCAATACAGAAACAACAACAGATATTACAATTACCCCCTGTAAGCACAGATTATGCAGAAAATCCTGAACCTGTTCTGCCGAAGCAGAATATGCAGCAACAGAAATACAGCCGCAATATAGAAACAAAAACAGAAACAAAAACGGATACAGATACATAGTTTTTCTTTGGGCAGGTTTGCACTCTGTTGCAGAGAAGAAATAGAACAAAGCGCTGAGCAAATCGGCAGGGAAGGTTTAAGAAATTTCAGCATAACATTATATTCTATACTTATCCCAATGATTTTGTTAAGATTAGAAATAGAAGTACAAAAGTAAACCCGAAATTTCATGGAGATACTATAAAACGGTGCAATTGATAGAATAGCGTTAAATTGAAAAAAAAAAAATTCATGGAGAACCCAAAAACCCAAAACAAAAATGAATCAAAGCCAAATCAAATCTAAACCTATACAACAAAAAACTCAATAAAAAGTAACATTGCATACCCAAATCTAGAAAAAAAAAAAATGTGCCAGTGCCAATTTCGACAAAGAAACTCAATAAAAAGATATATTTCATACCCAAATCTTAAAAAAATGGAGGAAAACGTACCGGAGCCGATTCCGATGATTTGATGGTGGCAGATATGCAGCCTAACGGTGTTGATGCCCATAGATTTCTCTTTCTCTATGTGCTTGTAGCGGTGCTCTACATCTGAAGAGGAATGGAGAACTCTCTACTTCTCTCTCTTTGTCCAACGTTTTTTTCTTTCTTTTTTTTTTAGTATTGCAAGCTTTTTAATTTTATTTTGGCCGGTTATTTTTCCTTTTACATGGTTGGGAAACAATATAATGTATCGCTTTTTTAACTTATACGTGTCTGAATTTTAAATGGACTTTTTTCCTAACATTGCAGCACCTCCTTAAAAGCTTTTGCTTTCATATATAATATTAGATTTCATGCATGCCAGAATCAAATAAGGGTATGGAAGAGGATTTTCTCATCTTCTCGAGAGACTGACATGATGGATTGCACTGTCCCACCCAAGAGGGGGAACCAAGTAGGGTTCCTACAGACACTAGACGCACTTAGGATTTGTGTACATAAAAGGAATTTTTCCATGATTTTTTTATTTTTTTTTTATTTTTACAGACAAAGATCATACTACCTCTAGCAAGCATCTTATGAACTTTCCCGATCTCAACTGAATCTTTAAATCAGAGATCTTTCTTCACAAGGATAGTCAGCTTCGGGTAGTGCACATGATCCTCGGGTTCAATCCTATCTCCAAACGATTCCAAAGTTCCAAGAGCGTAATCAAAGCTAAGGACCCTAGGCTAGTTCAGATTGACGTTGCATTCCCCGACTTTCTAATCGCAGGACCTCCTCTTGCTGGAACTTAGGATGCTCAACTTCTAGCCCCACTCGTAACCAAAATAATGTGGTCTCTAGAGCAACCTCTACCTTCAGACAAAGAAGCTAAAGAGCCCACTCCTAAACGTGTCCAAGAAGTGACAAGCAAAGATTTTAAGGTCTTTACCAACGAGACACTCCTAGTACCTCACACCACCCTCCATGTCTCACCCAAGCTAGCTTCAACCAAGAAGAAGCTAATATTCCAGAAGGGATGGTGTTCGAAGATAAAACTCTAGACCTCATGGCCTTGCTCAAGGCCCACACTGGAGATTCTTCCCCAGCCATTCAAGTGATGCCGATGGTACCTCGACCGCCAACTCCTGTTCTCGGGCACACATCCTCTAGTGATGTAGTAGAGAAAAAAGAAAGGGGGGCCAAGGAGGTAAAGGCCCTAATGATACTGAGGATAGAGAAATCATTCGCTCTTTTTAGTAGCCCCCATCCAAAAAGGCATGAACAACCAGGGCCCAACAGAAAAAGGGTGCCTCCTCTAGTACCTCAAAAGAAACTGAACGGGAGCAACCACCCAAACCTTCTGCCTAAATACCCTTCTTCATGATGAGTTTAGGGGGCCCTGTTATGGATGATGCTAACCTACAAGACCAAGACCACCAAAAGGGTAAGTTAGGTCTCATGGCAGAGTGTCTAAAGAAGGCTCTATGCCTGCCTGAGGACATGTAGGAGCTTAAGTCCTTCAGAAAATGTGAGGTTTTCTTGTTTTTGAAGAGAGACCTTGCCAAGGTATATTATCACCTCCCTCTTTCCATAAACAAAGATAACACATATATGAACACTAACATGCATCAACCTTACAGTCTGTACAAACAGCCTTCATGGCCGAAGAATGGGTGGACCAAGCTCTAGATCAGGCTCATAAGGCTGAAGGCAGGCTAAGCGCAGTTGAAAAGGCCTATGCCGAGACTAATTAGAAGCTCAAAGAGACCCTTTCCCAATTGACTGAGGTAGAGAAGTCTTGGAAAAACGCCGAAGCTCCCTTGTCTAGCTTCGAAAAACAAGCTGCAGAGTCTTTAGAGGCTCAAAAGAAGGTTAAAAACAAGTTGGCCTTGCCCATGGTGGAGCTTAAGCAAACGCAGAAACAACTGCCGGCCAAGGATGCCAAGATGACTAAGGCCAAGTAGGCGGCCTATGACTCGGGTGTGACCAAGACTGCCCAGAGTCTAACTGCACAACTTAGGGACGTTGCTTGGGCCTTCTGCCTTGAGTTATGGGGTCAGGCCCTCAATGTAACTGGGGTTGATACCGAATCAGAGCTTAGGGCTTTTGATAAAGTATACTACCCCCCAACCTTGTGCCTAGCCCCGAGTGGACCCTGGCTCTGACCCTACCTCCTCCTCGACCCAGCTTGCCATTACTCCATCTAACACATCAACTATAGAAAAAGGGCAAGAATAGCCAGCCCTAGTGAATGTGGTGGATGTGGAGTCAGAGGAGGTGGCTGAAGTAACTCAACTAAAGAGGAAGAAAAAGGAGAAGGATCAAGAAAAGAAGGGAGGAAAAGAGAAGGAAGCATCAACGTAACTTAGCTCTAGGCTTAGAGGCAATCAATCAAATGTGTAAATGGGCTTAAGTATAGTTGATCCCCCCCTCCCCCCTTCTTATGTAATCCAATTCTGAAACTTAAATGAAATGGTTAAACTTTACTCTATAATCCATCATTTATCTAAGCTTTATTTGTTTGATTGTATTTTTGGCTATATTTATTTATTTTTTTATAACATTTTAACCTTTGATTAGCTAAATCACCCCCTTACCTTATTATTTACTCAGGCACAAAGTTTAAGAAAGTTACTAGACTAACCCTTAAGGCAATATTTTTGCACTTAAAAGAAATTACAAACAACCCTTACCTTAATTTGGACTCGAAATCCCAAAAGGTCCAACTGCATTGTGCCTGTAACCCAAGGAAGCAAGCAAGTTCCATAACTTCACTATATACTTGTACAACCTCACACACAAGTTAATTTACCTGAAAATATCATATAGATATACTTGCAAATGCTCTAAGTGCTGCTTATGGGCATATCTACAATTAGGTTATTATGACAAGGGTCTTAGTCATCTACTGCAAATAGACCAAGCACTAATTTACCCAAGGTATGGGGTCCGAGGGACTAGACGCAACTGAGGTTTTGTTTAGTACTTAGCATAGTACGAAAGCATTAATTTATCCAATGTAAGTGGTCCAAGGAACCAGGCGTGACTAATGTTTTGTTTAACACTTAGAAAGATATGCAAGCATTAATTTACCTAAAGTACATGGTCCGAGGAACCAGGCATAACCAAGATTCTATTTAACCCTTAGCATAGAAGGAAAGCGTTAATTTACCCAAGGTACGTGATTCAAGGAACCAGGCGTGACCAAGGTTCTATTTAACACTTAGAAAGATATGAAAGCATTAATTTACCCAAGGTATGTGATCCTAGGAACCAGGCGTGACCAAGGTTTTTTTCAACACTTAGAAAGATATCAAAACATTAATTGATTAGCAATTGAGCCACAGAGACAATAATATTGAAAGAAACCAGTATTGAATGAAGAGAACCTCATATCATTAATAATAATAACAATGTAAATTATTTACATTCTAAGGACGTGGAACCACATCCTTATCCAAATCTTCCAAATAATAAGCCCCAATCCCTGCTACTAACGTTATTCGGTACGGGCCTTCCCAATTGGGGCCCAACTTCCCCTAGGATGGGTTCTTTGTGGTCCCCACCACCTTTCTCAAAACTAAATCTTTTGGAGCTAGTGGCCTTAACCTTACTCCCTTATTACATCCTTGCTTAAGCCTCTGGTGATAATGGGCCATTTTTATTGCAGCCACTTCTCTTCTTTCGTCAACCACGTCCAAGCTGTCCGAGAGTAGGCGATTGTTTTCATCAATGCTAAACTGATCAGTTCTTAGGATCGGGAACTCTGTTTCTAAAGGGATTACTGCTTCTGTCCCATAGGTTATTGAAAAAGGAGTCTTTCTAGTTGATCTTTGGGGCGTGGTAAGATAAGTCCACAACAGATGGGGTAATTCATCCACCCACTTTCCCTTTGCATCATCCAATCTTTTCTTCAATCCAGACAGTATAACATTATTAGTAGCCTCAGCCTGACCATTCCCTCAAGGATAAGCAAGAGTAGAATACCTGTTTCTGACTCCTAACTCCCCACAATATCTTTGGAAAGTTTTGCTATCAAACTGAAGACCATTTTCTGAAATCAAGGCGTGTGGGACTCAAAATCTAGTGATGATATTCCTCCATATAAACCTCTTAGCATCCACATCTTTGATGTTAACTAGTGGCTCAACCTCTACTCACTTGGTAAAATAGTCTGTCTTGATGAGGAGCCACCTTCGGTTTCCTACAGCTCAGGGAAATGGTCCCACTATGTCCAAGCCCTACTGAGTAAATGGCTAAGGGCTAGAAAGTGGATTCAGGACTCCTCCAAGATGATGAACATTTGAGGCATATCTCTAACATTAGTCACACTTCCTCACATAATTCTGAGAAGCTTTCTGCATGCTTGGCCACTAATATCCTTGGGTGAAGGCCCTATGAGCCAAAGACCCTCCTGTATGACTCCTACATATCCCCTCATGCACTTCTTCCAACAAGGGCTCCACTGTTTCAGGATGCATACACAATAAGTATGGTCTCGTATAAGAACGTTTTTACAACTTCTATTCTTCGAATAACCAATACTTGGGAGCTTTCCTCCATACCTTCTCCACCTCACTCTTGTCCTCGAGTCAAAAAAGTCACTAAGGGGTCCATCCAACTAGGCCCAACCTGGATGCTATGTATCTTGGCCAAGGGCTTGTTTGTAAGACCAAAACTTGTCATATCTTCAACCATAACGACTCTAGGCAAATTTAACCCCAAAGAAGTTGTAAGAACACAAAGTTTAGTGTCTCAAGCCCACCAAAAATAGTGATATTGGAGTTCCTAAACCCGGCCTAAAACATTAGATATTTGTACAAAGAGTGGAATGAATAAGTGTGGGCTTTGTCTAGGGACACAGATAAGGAAAGAAAGACCAAAGGCCTAAGGTTTTAATATATGAATGGATCTTTACAAGTTTGCCCAAGGACAATGTTCTTGGTTGTTACAAATACTGTTCACTATCTCTCAGCTACTATTCTCTCTGTTACCTTTCTTTTTCAATTCTTGCTAGATCCTTTCTATCTAAGAATCTCTTTCCTTTATATACTTCATGACCTCTTGCATCTTGGCCCTCCATCTTTAATTTCCCCAAACTCCCTTAGGACACTTGTCCTATTAGACTTCTGGTGAAGGTGGTGGAAGGAGTTGCTAGGCTGTGGATCCACTATTCAAGTCACTTCCTCATTTATGCAGCTGATAAAGCTGTTGTCAATCATTTAATGCGGAGGAACGGGTGAGATTTTACAAAAAACCTCCCATAAAGATCTCATTTACCCCCTGAGGCACTCCTCTCCTCCCACTATATCCCTCCAAGGGCGCTTTGTCACCTCTCATTCTCTCCTCTGGCCACTTCACCCCTCGAATCGTGGATATTTCTTCAAAAGGAACAATTGAAGACTACAATGGCGCTCCACATCTTCAGTCCTCAAATCCCCACAGTATAGATCATGAAGTTCTCATCAATTTGACTATTTACATGCAAAAATCAATCTTGAATATAGTAAGATATTATAAAAAAAATACCCAATTCAGGTTTATTTTATTATTTAATAGGAAACACCAAAACATACATCATTTTGTACTATAATTTTTCCCTGAAATTTATGTTAGCCTTTTTCACGGACATGGCCATGATTTTTGTTGACTAGATGATCCCAAAACTCGGGCAAATAGACGTGTGCCATGAAATTCCGATTCATTTTGAAAATTAATTTATTATCAAAGAATGTGTGCCATTGTTTTTATTGGGCCATTGCTTTCAAAAGGAATTACAAATTTTCCTGAACCAGTCCTATGTATTTTAGGGAATAATATACACATCTAAATTTTTTGGAAGTTTATTTAATTGTCCTTATTTTTTCATTAGGGAACATGTCCAATTTTAATTAAATCAAGTCAATTCATGATTCATGACATGTCACTTTGGCATTGAAAGAGAAAAAACATTTTGATCAAGTGATGGGACCCACATTGCCACATGGCAATCCATGATTGTTTCACATGGTAATGCCAAGTCTCCAAGTTTTGAACTTTCCTAATTGTGTAACTTGTGCCACCATGGCAGCCCACAATCACCTGGTTTGAGGTTGTTGAGAAATTGAACAAAACGGGATCGTTTTGTGTAAAGAAGAAATCACTTAAGGTAATTAAGAAAAGAAATGTCAAAGCACGTGGGAAGATAAAAGCCAATCAGATTAGAAGCATACACAAGTAAATGAGGCTTCAACTAATTCCAATATCTGTAACAAATTCCTTGATCCACGGATCAATTAGTTAGACACGTGTAGCAGTTAGCTTTTTCTATTTTTTTATTTTTCTTTCTTCTTTATGCTCAGCTTGTGGATATAAAAGCAGAGCTCCTTGTATTCTTTTATTCATCTTTTCCATTCAATAAGAAACACTCTTCTATTTACTCTTTACTTCTACAGAGAGAGAGAGAGAGAGAGAGAGAGAGAGAGAGAGAGAGATTAACATTGAGTGTGAAAAGTTTTACATGGTATCAGAGCCCTAACAATGGCTTCCGCTGATTCCGCTGATCAAACCGCTTCGATTCCTGTCCTTGATTGTGAACCTGACCCTATCTTTGACAATACTGAACATCTTGATTTTGTAGACTCTTCTCCTCTTGATAGTTCCACTTCTATTATTCCATCTGACTCTGGTTTGCCCATGCCTTCACCCACTACTGATCCTTCTTCTATTTCTCATATTGAACATATTACTTCTGATCTGCCTTCCTCTAGTTCTCCACCTACTGCTGTTCCCACTAATGTAGACCTTCCAATCCTTGCCTCTTTTGATATGTCCTCCTCAGGTTCACAACATGCCCTTTGAAGGTCAAGTAGGTCTCATAAACCTCCACTTTATTTGCAAGATTACTCTTGTAAGTCCTCTGTTCTTGTTCGCACTTCTGGCCAACCTTATGACATTAGATGTCATCTCTCCTATACCAAACTTTCCACTTCTTATAAGTCCTTTGCTTTAGCCATTTCTAATCCTCATTCTGAGCCAGCTTTCTATCATGAGGCTGTGAAATTTCCTCATTGGAGAGCTGCCATGAAGGCTGAGATTGATGCACTAGAAACTAATAATACTTGGTCTGTTGTTCCTCTTCCACCTGGGAAGGTTGCTATTGGTTCAAAATGGGTCTATAAGGTTAAATTTCATTCTGATGGCACTCTTGAAAGGTACAAGGCCAGATTGGTTGCTAAAGGGTATACTCAGAAGAAGGGGATAGATTATAATGAAACTTTCTCTCCTGTGGTTAAGTTTATCACTGTGAGATTGGTTCTTACCTTGGCTGCTGTGAAACAATGGCATGTTCTTCAACTTGATGTCAATAATGCGTTTCTGCATGGTGACTTGATTGAGGATGTATATATGTCTTTTCCTTTGGGATTTCACAGCAAGGGGGGGGACACATGTGCAGGGTGAGCAAGCTGTTGATGGTAAGGGGGAGTTTCAAGGTCCTTTAGTTTGCAAATTGAACAAGTCTCTCTATGGTTTAAAGCAGGCTTCAAGACAATGGTTTGCAAAACTATCTAATGCCATTTTGGAAATGGGTTTTCTTTAGTCTAAGGCTGATTACTCTCTCTTTATCTATACTAAAGGTTCTATTTTTGTGTCATTATTGGTCTATGTAGATGATATACTTTTAACAGGTAATGATGAGTCATACATTACTCACTTGAAAAGTATGTTAGATACAAGGTTCAAGCTTAAAGATTTAGGACCTGCTCAATACTTTCTAGGAATTGAGATAGCTAGGAGTAAGGCTGGAATTGCTCTAAACCAAAGGAAGTATGCACTAGAGATATTGCAGGACACTGGCTTGACTGGTTCTAAACCTTTCAATACACCCATGGAGCAGAATATCAAGTTATCTAAAACCAGTGGAGTTCTTTTGAAGGATCCTACACAGTTTAGAAGGCTTATTGGAAGATTGATGTATCTTACCATGACACGACCAGACATCACCTATGCAGTACATTTACTTAGTCAATATCTGAGTAAACCAAGAGAGCCTCACTTAAAGGCTGCTTTCAGAATTGTTCAGTACATCAAAGGGTCACCAGGGGAAGGTCTTTTTCTCTCTAGCAGTTCAGATTTGCACTTAAAAGCCTTCTGTGATGCAGATTGGGCAGAGTGCCCTGACACTCGCAGATCTACAACAGGCTCTTGTGTTTATCTAGGGGAGTCTTTAATCTCTTGGAGGTCAAAAAAGCAAGGGACAGTCTCTAGAAGTTCAGCTGAAGCTGAATATAGAGCCATGGCATTAACTACTTGTGAGATTGTATGGCTGAAACAGCTCTTGAAGGATCTACAAGTAGAGCACAAAAGACCAGCACTGTTGTATTGTGATAACCAAGCAGCACTTCACATAGCTGCCAATCCTGTATTCCATGAACGCAACAAACATATTGAGATAGATTGCCATTTGGTTAGAGAAAAAATTCAAGGGGGCATAATCAAAACCTTTCATATAGCAGGTGTGAACCAAAATGCAGATATTCTCACTAAACCTTTGGGTTTTCCAGCCTTCTCTAAGTTGGTAACAAAGTTGGGAATGATTGACATTTACAAATCTGAGGTAGATTCAGCTCAGTTGCAAGATAGCCAATCAACAACAGCAGCAACGGCTATCTTGAGGGGGAGTGTTGAGAAATTGAACAAAACGGGATCGTTTTGTGTAAAGAAGAAATCACTTAAGGTAATTAAGAAAAGAAATGTCAAAGCACATGGGAAGATAAAAGCCAATTAGATTAGAAGCATACACAAGTAAATGAGGCTTCAACTAATTCCAATATCTGTAACAAATTCCTTGATCCACGGATCAATTAGTTAGACACGTTTAGCAATTAGCTTTTTTCTATTTTTTTATTTTTGTTTCTTCTTTATGCTCAGCTTGTGGATATAAAAGCAGAGCTCCTTGTATTCTTTTATTCATCTTTTCCATTCAATAAGAAACACTCTTCTATTTACTCTTTACTTCTATAGAGAGAGAGAGAGAGAGAGAGAGAGAGAGAGAGAGAGAGAGAGAGATTAACATTGAGTGTGAAAAGTTTTACAGAGGTGTGTTCAAATTTACAACAGTTATGTTGCAGTTCCAGCAGCAATAGGTGCACAACTATTCTTAAGCAACGGTGAGAACAATGGGTTTAGTGGGAACATCTTAGGCCAACACTTGTCACTGACTTCAGTGATGGCTTTACAACAAGTAGGACTACTCAAATCAAATTTTCCCTTGGAAAGAGATCCATGAATCTCAAGAACCCATCAATGCTTTTAAGCGATGCCTGGCATTTTGTAATGTCTTGTTCCAACTGTCCTGCAGATAGTCCTGGGAAAGGTAATGGCATTTTCTCAAAGAGCTAGCTCACAGTAATCTGATCATCTCCTAGAAGTGAAGGTGAAGGTGTAGCTCCTCCAACTCTAGATCCAGTTAAACAAACGTTTTTTTTTTATTTTTTTTATCGTTGATTGAAAAGTTGGGTTAAATGGGAACAATTTAGGCCAACAACGCTCTCTGCTCAAATTAATGGTTTGGCAACAAGTTGGTCCAAATTAGCTAATTTTGCCACTAATAAGTGAATCAGTAATATCTGTAATACACCCTTGTACACTTGTAAGAACTGACCAGCATTGTTGTATATCGTTATTCCCATGCAGCGTTGTTAAAAGCCCTGGTAAAGAGGACTTGCTCGCAGCCAGTCCGGAGACCCGTCCATTTCCTTTAGGTATTGAGCACAAGAGTTATTGAGTAATGGAGTAATGGAGTGAAGATGTGAATAGAGGGGAACAATTTAGACAAGCAATTTTTCTCAATTAGCGTGATGGCATTGCAACAAGAGGAATCTACGATGCTGAATTGGCTATTGATAAGTGAACTTCAAACTTGAGGCAAACACCTTGGTATGTTTACAATAGATGACAAATATTGCCCATTTGCTCCTGAAGGTCCCGCAGCCCTAGGAATCGATAACAATTTAGGTATTTGTGGCAACTGAGCTAGTCCAGTGAGAACTAACACTGCCAAACATACACATAACAATATTAGAGCAGTGTTTAGTGATTTTTTAACCATTGTTCTTAGCAAAATGGATAAACTTGTAGTGTGTGTGACCAACGGTTTATTGGTAGTGTTGGAAGACGCTTAAGGCTAATGGAAGTGAAACGGTAATAATTTATAATACTTATCTAAGACATACAAACTAAAATATTTTTTCACTTTTACTATCTCAAAAAAATACTAAAACGTCTTTTAGGGTACGTTTGATACATTAAATGTAGATTGCATTGGGAACAGTAATCTTTATTACTGGGAATTGAAGGCATTGTAATGGAAGAACTATTAATATCCATAAGTTTGGTTATTACATATAAAAAGTTTGTAAAAGATGATGTATAAGGAAACTTTATATTTTTGGAAATATATTAATTTTAAAACTTATTATATGCACTAAGGAATAACTACTACATCCATTTTAAATAAATAACTATTACATGTAATCCTCATATGTGATTAAACTGAGAAAGTTTCAAAAAAAAAAAAAAAAACCGAGAAAAGAGGGGGGCTTAAAAAAGTAATGATTGGTGCAAGTATCGATAAAAATAGCTTATTGGTTGAATTCAATGAAATGGCCAAAAATAGGTAGAACGAATCGGAATGGGGTGAAATTTTGGCCAAGGTACAAAGGGAGAAAAATTGATTGATTGGCAAATAAAAAAACAAAAAATCCAATAATTTTGGCTAAAATGGAATGAATCATGATAACACTACATGCCATGTTGTGTTATTTCCAATCAAAAAAACTGAAAATTTAAGAGATCATTTCAACAATACAATGCAAGCAGCTTAAATATGCACAATAGAGCAAACTCAGTTTATTTGAAATTGCATTAGGTGAGAAGAGAACATATTTTAAGGCCCCAAAAGCTCTTTCGCTAGAATAACCTTGGCATTTGGCAAATCAATTATACAGATAATTCTATGGACGAAACTTCTTAACATCATTTATGGAAGTAGCAAGTTGTAAGTAGTGGAAAGCAAAATTGACGTTAGTGGTAAATCTATGTAAAAATGAAGTCTACCACTCACAAATTGTCATTTCTACAAATTGTTGAAAAAGTCTTGTCCATAGCTAAGTTGTCATTATAGAGCTTTTAGTGTGCCCCAAAGTTTTAATTAAAGACTCCGAAAAGCTCAAATTAAATTTAAAAAAAAAAACAAAAAAACTCCTGAGATCTACTCTCTCTCTCTCTCTCTCTCTCTCTCTTATTTTTTTGTGAAAGTTTTGAAATGCCAACAATCCCCATATCTAGGGTTGTAAACGAGCCAATCTCAAACACACACTACTTGGCAAAGCTTGAGCTTGGCTTGTCAAGTAGTATGTGTTTGAGCTTGGCTTGTCAATAAAAATCAAATGCTCAAGCTTGGCTTGAGCTTGAGACAAGTCTAAAAACAATGTTTGAACTCGAGCTCGTGAGAGTAACAAAAAGTTTGAGCTTGGCTTGGCTTGATTATTAGTCAAGCCAAGCTTGATCTTAATGTCAAGCTCAAACTTGCATCATCAAATGCTTATATCACCAAAAACCAAGTAAACAAAAAATTTATATATATTTATATACTCATTGTATCATGCTTCTAACACTCATGATTAGAAATTGTTTAAATTATAACTTTACATAATTAAATCCATCCATCATCATTCATTGTCTATAGCTTCAGTAAAATCTTGGTTCCACCCTTGCATACGTGCACAACTATTCTTGAGCAATGGAGGGAACAATGGGTTGAATGGGAACATCTTAGGCCAACACTTGTCACTGACATTAGCGATGGCTTTACAACAAGCAGGACCACTCACGCCAAATTTTCCCTTGGAAAGGGATCCATGAATCTCAAGAATGCACCCATCAATACTTTTAAGTGATGACCAGCATTTTGCAATGTCTTTTTCCAACTGCTCGACTGATAGTCCTGGAAAAGGTAATAGCATCTTCTCAGAGAGCTTGCTCACAGTGATTTGATCAGCTCCCAGAAGTGAAGGTGCTGGTGCAACTCCTCCAATTCCAGAGCTAGTTAAACAAACTTTTTTTATCGATGATTGAAAAGCTGGGTTAAAAGGGAACAATTTAGGCCAGCAACGCTCTCTGATCAAATTGATGGTTTTGCAACAAGTTGGTCCAAATAAGCTAATTTTGCCACTAATAAGTGAATTAGTAATATTTGTAAGACACCCTTGTACACTTGTAAGAACTGACCAACATTGTTGTACTTCTTTATCCCCACGCAGCGTTGCTAAAAGCCCTGGTAAAGAGGCCTTGCTCGCAGCCAGTCTAAGGAACTGTCCATTTCCTTTGGGTGATTGAGCACAAGAGTTATTGAGCAATGGAGTGAAGATGTGAATGGAGGGGAACAATTTAGAGAAGCAATTTCCCTCAATTTGCGTGATGGCATTGCAACAAGAGGAACCTACAATGCTGAATTGGCCATTGATAAGTGAACCTAAAATTTGAGTCAAACAGCCTGGTATGTTTACGATAGATGACAAACATTTCCCATTTGCCCCTAAAGGTCCCCCAGCCCTTGGAATTGAGAACGATTGAGGTATTTGTGGCAACTGAGCTAGCCCAGTGGGAGCTAACACTGCCAAACATACACACAACAATATTAGAGCATTGTTTGGTAATTTTTTTGCCATGGTTCTTTGCAAAATGGTTGAACTTGTATGACTAATGGTTTATTAGTGGTGTTGGAGGATGCCCAAGGGTAATGGAAGCAAGAGGATCGCTATTTATAGTATTTATCAAAGACAAAAAACTAAAACGTTTTTTAGTTTCATTGATGCAAGTGCAACAGTTTTATAATTCAAAACCAGTGCTGTTAGTACTTATGGAATCAATGCTATCTTAAATTAGGACTAAGGTAAGTTATACTTCATTGATGTAGGTAACAATTTTTCTGCTAATCATAATCTTGTAAATAATGAAATTAATAATAATAAACCTGAAGGGTCCTTTGGCATATACATCAAGGCCTCTTAACATAACTTTTTTGGTTGCTGTTACTCTTCCCATCACGCAAGCACAAGTTACACAACCAATAATACTCACCAAAAAAAAAAAAAAAAATTATGAGTGCTTTTTTAGGCTTAAAAAGATACAAAGCGTAAGCCTTTTTCCCTTTTATTGACTTGTGATTTAAGTATTTTTATAATCTATCTTTAATCAACAGTATCTAGACAAGTTCAAAAATAAATAAATTAAAATAGAGCACTCGAATTGATCTTTAAGCTGCTTGTTGAACATAAAAGAGCGTCCAAGATGCACAAAAGTTCATTTAATTTCAATTTTCATACAAAATTTGCTATGGGATCAGAACTTGAGAAACATAAAATAGGGTGTGAACATGTTAGAAATCCTTCTTTTAACATAGCAAGTGAAACTACAATAATTTCAAAAAAGCTATGCCTTTACCTTTTGAAAAAATTATCAGAAAAATAGCTTCTAATATCTCCAGAGTTTCCCAATTCCCATTTTCAGTTAGTTGTGGAACACACACCCCCCCCCCCCCCCCCCCCCCCCAAAAAAAAAAAAAAAGAAGAAGAAAGAGACATGAATTCTCTCTCTCTCTCTCTCTCTCTCTCTCTCTAAATTGGCGGCAATTGAAACAAAATAAAGTAAAAGGCAAAAGAAAATTCAATAACACAATTAAAAAAATAGAAAAGTGTGATAAAATTCACAATATTTCAAAATGAAACTGCAGGATGCCCTTTCTTCCATAATCTCTAGTACATCACAAAATTAAACTCAATCTCACTCAGGTATAGTTGGGAGTTATACAATCACAAATACCATTAAATTTCAGCCCATGATATGTCCTTAAATCCATCTGAATATTGCTTTCTTTTTAGGATTGATGACAATGGAGGGAGAGAATTTTGAGCGAACCAGGGAGTGAAGGCCTGAAGGGGTTTTTGTATTTGTTTTTTTCTTCTTTCATGAAAAGTAAAAAAACAAAAAATCGCCGTTGCCGGGGATCGAACCCGGGTCACCCGCGTGACAGGCGGGAATACTCACCACTATACTACAACGACCAGTTGGAAAGTCGTTAACACGATATCTTACTTAACATTAGTTCTTGTCGCGAATACCAAATTCTTTTACTCATTGTGCAAGCAAAGTAATCTAGGTTAACATAAACCTCCTAGATTCAATAAAATAATCAAAATTGAAAATCCATACAATTTTACCTATCTTTACTGTGAACAAAATTAATAAGGGTAAAGAACTACAATTTTGAGTAAAGTTGGGGGTGCTTGTTCAATTTTAAAATTTAATGAATACATTATAAATTTGATATGATTTTTTTTATTTAAATTTTTTCTTCTTTTTCTTTTTACCTTTTTTTTTGGTTTAAATATATATAATTCGATAGACAAGAGTTAGAGAAATTTAAACTCGGAATGTTTTCGTTAGAAATAGTAGAAACTACTAGTTGGACTACAAAACTTTAAACTTTTTTCTTTTACTTGATTTCTTTTTAAATTTAAGTTTTTCCCATATGTCAAGGTTTCACATGCCTAATTTACTTTTATGAGGACAGTTTGGAATTAATGTTACAATTTTTTAATATTATAAAATAGCTTTAATCAATTTCGAAGTTTAATTACATAATCATATATAACTCACAGAGGCATCTTGATACCTTTTTCTAACCAAACTAAAAAAATTTCTATTTGCTATGCTTTCTTTGCTAGACATTGTTGAGGACACTTTTGGCAGATCAATAAAAGGCCCAAAACCCGTTAATTTGTCCGACTCAAAACAACTGGCGCAGGCTTTGTAATGACAAAGCTCACAAATATTCAAGTCAATAACCCATAAATTTGAGCCTTGGAATCCAATTAAGCTTGGCCCACTAAGCCGACAGCAAAAAGCCATTAGAATGGCCCAATTGTTGGCAAAATCATCGTATGAGGTTGGTTAAAGTAAACCCCATGAATTCTATTTTTTTTTTTTTTTTTTTGAGAGTTAAACCCCATGAATTTAAATTCCCTAGTTTCCAGCAACAAGAAAACAATATAATGAGATTGGCTAAACTTGGGCCCACGGGATTAATACTAGCCTAGCAAAGGTCCCCAATTGAGACATAAACAAAAGATCAAATAAATTTCTTCTTTATTAGGTGACCAAGCTCATACAAAGCAGAGAGCCAGCAAAAGGAAGGAAAAATGAGCAATGGATTGGAGAGCAAAAGGGTCATTCCACATCAAATGAGCTTGGAACACAAAAATTTCACAAATGAGCTTGGAACACATGTGAGATCATTGGGTCCATGATTGATGTCATGTGTAACGGTAGGAATTCACCAAAAAAGAAAAATCTGCTATATAATTAATAAGTCTCACTCCGACATAACACATTCCTTTCATAAACAATGATAAATCATCATTAATGCAAGGTTTCCATGATCATTTAAATTCAACAAGTTGGGAATAGACTTTCTTTTTTGGGAAGCATTTTTCATGGAACTAAATCAACCAAGTTTCCATTCTTAGAGAATTCGTACTTTTCAAGACGAACTCAATGCAAGGAGTGTTAATACTCTAGCCACAGTTGACATTCATCTTATTCGGTGTGTATTTGGTAAAAATTATTTTTGCCAACTTATTTTACTATTTAGTTTATTTTTGGTACTATTTATGGGTCCTACTGTACTATTTCAACTAACTTTTACCTTTATCTACAATACTTTCAGCAAAAAGTTTTCAGTTTTAGGAAAATAAGCAAATCTCAAACAAACCTTCAGTAGATTTTTAAATAGAAAAACTATCTTATAAGACGGTCTTATGAAACATCTCTCTCATACCATATAGGAGTTCCAAACATGTGAGAGAGAGATCTCATGAGACCATCTCATGATATATCTTCTGCTTTAAGTGGTTTAAACATCATTATAAAATAAGGAGGAACATAAAACATAAAAGGGGAGATCAGATTAACTCCAAACCATAAAATATAGAACTCACACACGCTTGAAGCAATTACATTCATATATTTCTTGGCATTCTAAGAATCTAAATCTATACAATAGATATGCAATACATTTTTATGAGTTCCAGATTACATAAATAGGAGCATCTCTTTCTTCTTTATCACATCATTCCTAAATCTTGCATATTTCCAAAAGCTAATGCCCTATTTTTTCCCCAAGTTGTAACTTGTAAGGGCTGGATGCAAGACTTTTTTTTCCCTCTCTTTTGCAGGTTTCTTGAGTGTTGCATTACCTCAAGACACACAACTAGCCTTCCTCATCATTCATGTGGATACAAGTAGCCGATTCGGCTCCCTGAACTAAATGCGGGTCATCAAGGAAGCTCAATTAACCTTGGAAACATGGCAAACGAGCAAAAAGATCCCAAACAGACATGAAGCTACACAGTTGCAGCTTTTGCACACACACTAAAACAGTAAATCTGAAAACTTGAATGCTGTCCTCGCATCTTTGATGAGGTAGCCAATACTCGAACTCTGCATTGAGGTGTTGTGTATATCTGCATAAATGAAAGCCGAGTCCCCTTCAAGTTTTGCTTCTTAGTTCTTAGATTCCAACTTCCTTGCAAACGCGAGAACTCAAATGGAAATGCTGCCTTTTAATACGCCAACTCCATTTCTTGGTTCTTTCTATTCACTTAAAAAAGTTGTTACTACTTCATAAGTTCATATTACAATTTTAGTTTGTAACTAAAAAAAAAAATGAACATAGTGATACTCAAACTAATTGCAATAGAAGTTACGAAGTTAGCCCAATTCTTGCACATTTGTTTTGTTTAGGATGATTATAGTAAAGTGCTTCTCTCTTACGGGTGAGACTTAGGTTCATGTGCACTGGACCTCTTAAGATAGTGACATGTGTTCAAAAGTAGATTCATGTTATAATCTCAACGAGTTTAATGCAACTGGACACTGGACAAAAATCTCACTCCTCTCTAACAGTGTATTTGGATGGCAGATGAGAGAATAGAGAAAAGTGAATCGAGGTGCTTTAATTTATTTTGTTTGAATTTTTTTTAAAGAAAGAGAGGAAAATAATTGAAAATTTTAATCTCTTCAAATTGAAGAAATTTGGAGGATGGATAACATATATTAAAAATTTTAAATTATATATATACCCTCTTATCTCTCTCTCTTATCTCTCATACCCTCTTCACTCTCTAGCTTCTTAACAACAACAAAAAAATCCCTATTCTCCCAACAAAAAAAAATTCTAATGTTTTAGATGCATGTATCATACTCAATAGTTGATATTGCATCTTCACTCTCTAGCTTCTCAACAACAACAACAACAAAATCCCTATTCTCCCAAGAAAATAAAATTAAAAAAAAAAAAAAAAATCTAATGTTTTAGATACATGAAGCATCATACTTAATAGTTGATACTGCATGTATTTAAAAATAATGGCCTAATGCCTTTTTTTTTCCGGCGCCCGCAGGGTGGGGGGAGAACTAAATGCCAATGCATTTTGATTATGTAATCATGTAGACTAAAAAATGTTCAATGCATTTTGATTGTGTAATCGTGTAAACTATAAATTTTAATATTAGAAAACAATTGTCTTACACTTTGTTTGTTTCGACAAAAAACCTCGTATGAAGATAACTTTTATGTATTTTTCAATGTTTAGTAACATTTAAAAATTAAAAAGAGTTAGATGAAAATTAACTTTTAGAGATTTTTTCCTACTAAAAATTTTTAAAAAACAACTCTATCTCACAACAAATTGAGGAAATTTAGGAGATCGTTTCCAACTCATTTAAGATTGCTACCAAACATAAAAAGATGATATAATTTTATAAAAAACATTAACATTGAACCAAACAAAGCATTAGTATGGATTTTAAGTTGAGAATTAAGACAACCTGCTGGCTTTTAGCACACGAAGTTGCAATTCACTAGTAGGCAATTGTACGCCCAAGAACATGTAAGCATAGGCTGAAAAGGATTTGTATGGATCTCTAACTGAACATGAAATAAAGTCCACGACGCACCAAAGTTTCTTTAATTTCACTCTTCATACAACATTGCTATGGGAGCAACACTTAAAAGACTTATCAAATATGGTGTATAACATGTTAGAAAATCTACTCTTCACAAAGCAAGTGAAATTAGAGTAATTTCAAAGCTATGTTTCTACCTTATGGATTTCCATTAACTCAAAAAATTGCCATAAATACAATTCTAATATCACTAGAGTTTCTCAATTCCCATTTTCTCCTAGTTATATTAAACAGTGGGACATTTCTTGGTATAGAACATGATCTCGCGCTCCCTCCCCCCAGAAAATGAACACTTTAAAAGAAATAATTAAAAGGAAAAGAGAAAGCATACAACATTTTTTTTTTTTTCAAAAAAGCAAAATTATGGGAGTTGACTGAGATCCAGGCAGGTTTGATCCCGAGACATGCTTCCAAGAAATACCTCAAAATCATGAATTTGTGGAGGGCTCCTGTGCCTTTTGACGCTTGGCAGTAGGCTCTTCATCTTCATGGTCAACAGTTCCATTCAAAGCCTGAGGACCCAAAAGAGAGACATGCTTGCTGGTTATTTTACGACCTGCCCGGAGCTTTGGGCCCCAATGCCTTTCAGGATTTGGAAGGAAGCGTGTGACCTTCTTGGCTTGTGCTCTGCTAAGTGATGCAACAGCCCGAGCAAAATTAGCCTGCCCAAAAGTTAAAAAAACCAAAGAAAAATGAATTTTCAGTCACTCGATAGATCTCTCTCTCTCTCTCTCTCTCTCTGCATGCACTTGTGCACACCTACACGTGCATGATAGGCTGTCTTCAGAACATGTAGTTTAAACTCTAAAGGGCAATAAACTAATTAAAGATAAGGTCAAGCAATTTAGCAAACAACAAGAATCATTTAACAATAATATAAAACTGCATGCATAATAGGTTGTCTTTGGTAAGTGTAGTCTGTACTCTGAAGATTAAAGATAAGGTCATCAAAGCAATAGCAAACAACAAGAATCATTTAAAAAATAAAACTGCAACTTGGGAGGTGACACATACTTGAAGAACTGGTTCCTTGGCAAGTATCACACTTCCTGGCTGATCTGGTGGCTGAGCTTTCACTGGATGATTTTTGACCTAAAGAAAAGGAAACCATGTCATTTCTCCTGAGATGGTCACATTTACCCACTAACAAGTCAAACTGCATTCTGTTGTATTGCTATTTAATATTAATAATACAAAAACTGTTTTACCACTGAAGTACGAAGGAAAACTTTGATTTCCTTCGATTGATTAAAGGCCGCCTATTTTAGTTATATATTCATTACAATGTAAACCAAGCCCAACTGATCACAATGTGTATATTTCTATTTATTGAGAGGAGTTTAGCTGATTGAATTCACAAACCTATAAAGGCATCGTCACTGGTAATTTTTTAATTGTATTTTTTTATAACTCTACGGTAGGTATAGGTATGAGTGGAACTTGCATAACGTGTTTGTAGTTAAAGGCTGCATTGAAGGAGTTTTATTTTTTTTGAAGATAGGCTTCAACCAAAAGCAATAGGTAGTGGGTTCAAGTCCAGGAATCAGCCTCTCCAAAAAAAAAAAATATTTCGGATATGGCTGTCTAACAAGACCAATCGCAAATCCTACAAAAGTGGGCCTTTCGAGCTCTGGGTATGACTTTTTCACACTGAATTACTAAGGCAAACAGGCCTCCAAGATCGGGATGTCTGGCAGAGTGCTTCACCTCCTTGCAGAAAGCAACACCAGAAGGGTGAGGTCTTAGCAATTAACTTCTAGAACTAGATAATATAATAGGCATTAGGCATTCTGAGCTGGAAGGAGGCAAGTAACTGAACGAAGGCCTTTACCACTAATGAAAAGAAATCCACTGTACATTCATCAAGTCTTTCATAGAATGTAGACTACCAAGTGAAGACTTTCCAGGTTCCACTTGTCAAGAAATTTCTGATATAGTTGAAATCTAAACAATAGCCAGTTTGTGGAACCCCAAAACAAAATCTAAACAATAGATAGTTTGTGAAAACATGAAACAAGATGACATGGATACATGAAAATTTGGCCATTTCAATTGGTGGCTTAGAAGATTCATATGCAAAATCAAAATAAAGAAAACCAAGATGAAAGTGCAGGGACCTAAAGAAATGGATACATGCACATGTCGAAAAGATAATAAAAGTGAATTCTTACCCAACACCGCATTATGTCCCAAATGACATCCATGGGAGCATCCGATTTCAGCCCCAGTGGATTCACATGAGTTCCAGATATACGATATCCAGCATTGATCACAGCTGAACGGAAAATTACTGCTGATGGAGAAGTGCATTTAAGTGTGGCGCATAGGCTGTGCAGACTCACAAATAGAGGAACATCAGGCAATTCCTGCAAACAGTATGATCATGGAATGAGAATTTAAAAGAGGTAAGATGGCTGTCATAAGGAGGAAATTATCAAATGACAAGATCCACACACTGCCCATAAGCTTCACCATCTGAAAACAAATACTAATATTTATTTTTCTTGACTAGGACAAACCAAATAACTAAAAAGAATATTATAAAACATAATATGTAGGATAGAAACCAATTTATATATATATATATATATATATATATATAAAGCAACAAACAAGCGTATAGTGCCATTGGATAAGGCACATTAAAATGTGGTGTTGACTAGACACCAACCTTCCTCGGAAAATTTAAGAATTACCAACCAATCTATTGTAAACACTCCCTCCAAAATGAATAACTATACACACATCAAAGATACAATATCAGGGTAAAGTAAACAAACACACCTCTGATACATTTGTCAGTGCAGCAGAGATTCGAGCATATGCAGGGTACCGGTCCTGCATAGATTTCACATCCGCCAGTATGGATGTTACCCAATCTTGATCATGGATGGGAGCAGACCATATAGGTCCACCCATGTTAAATTTCTTCCCACAGTCATTGCATTCTTGATGAACTGCAGGGCCGAACCCAGGCAGATATCTTACACTGTTGTTCTAGAAGAAGAAAAGGATTAAAGATCATAGCATTGTTAGAATTTTGACTTGAACTAAGAAACAAATTAATTATCATACATAACTAGCCCTACACACACACACACACACACACACACACATATTAAACGAACCCCAGGATCAATCCATAAAAACCGATACATTAGTGGTTAACAAGGGCATATCAATAATTGATATGCTTTCTCTTTTCTTTTTCTTTTCCCTTTTTTTTTCTTTGGTAAAGAAAGAAGGAAGTTTTTTTATTGGTAAGTTACCCACACCCCCAGTGAGTCTTGAACCCAAGATATCACCTTCCATCCTATTATCATGGGAGGAAGTGTGAGTTGAAAAATAGCTCATTGGGGATACACAGAAGATCCTTTCTAATATAACTTCTCAACAAAACTTTTCTTCTATGCCCCACTATCATCTGAGCAACAAATGGAACATCAGTAATCAGACACACAGTCACAACGTAGAACATTCAATCCCATCCAATACCCTGCTATTTCTTGAAAGTTGAATGTTGCAGGAGTCTAGAGCCTCAGGTATTTTATGGCACCAAAAAAAGAAAAAAGAAAAAAAATAACAATAACAACAACAACAACAACAACACCAAGTCAGTCCAGTTTTAGCCAGAATGGTTGATACACAGCATTTATACCCTCATGTCAACGCATAGCCAACTGATCGTCACAAAAGCACAGACCAGTTTTTCCGACAAGTTTTTTTTCACTAGAACTGTCACAGACTAGGTTTTATGAGCTTGGCTTGGAAATAGGAACAAATGTGACCCTAGGTTATTTTAAAAATGAAGAGGGTGAGGGGTGGCCCCTGCATTTGCATGGGGGGTACCTGCTGATTGCCTATTTTCCAAATTTTGTTGTGTATTAAATCCTTGACAGTATCTTACCACCTGAAAGGAACCAATGACAGCCCATATGCATGATACACTGCTGGTACTGTGACCAATCTAGTGCTTGAAATGAGCATGAAATTTTTAAACATACACCACTGTAAGAGTTTGAAAGAGCACGTAACATCTTGGAGCTCTTTAGAAAAAAAAACAATTCATCGTAAGAAATATGTTAGTAGCTTTCATAACCTCCCTCTTGAATTTTTAGTATTATCTGCAGCTAACATAGTTGAAGCACTCAAAATGAAATCATATTAGGTTATTGTCATTCATAAATGGGCAAAATTAGTGTTAAACTACATCTATGTCAACAACAAATTACTAGCAGCAATGTCATATGAAGTAAAGATGTGTGTACCTTGGACATAGTCCTCCCAATAGGCTGAAGATGAAAAGAATCACAACCAATGCACTGATAAACATATGATAGCTTAAGGGGGGTGTTTTTCATTGCACTTGCAGAACTGCAGCCAATTAATTCAGCCTCCAGTCAATATCATAACAAAGTGCTATTCTATCCACAGAGTCAGCTAATTCTGAATCCATTCAAAATAGATAAGACACCTACGTGTATATGCGAACAAAAACACGGACATAAAAGCCCATCTTAACAGATAGAACAGGAACTATGTACCGCTTGTACCGATTTGCATGGCTCTGCATTCAAGAAAAAGAAAAAGAAAAGTATGCATAAGATTTTTCTGTACAATAGCAAGTAAGTTTATTTGATAAAAAGGGAAAAAGTTTCTTCCCTTGTTGTAAACACTCCTCAACATGAGGTATACCTAGGCATAACTAGGCTTCTCCTCCAAAAACGAAAGACTCATTTTCTTAATAAAGGGGGTACGAATGACAATAAGAATAACCAGAGCCACAGGCCAAAAAAAGGACAGAAACCTAAAAGGAAACTTGTGATGGTGGGAATAAATCACTAAAAACTCAATTAGAATGCATGGCAGAAACTTTTTAGAATTTTAAGGGAAGTAAAATTGGAAATATAATTATTTTAACAAAAAAAATGTGCTAAGCCTTTTCAATTGTTCAAATTTCACAAGGAATAATCATTCCCTCCCTATATATGTTTTCTTGGTAGAACTCCAGCCTCTAGTCAGTGAAATCTTGGCTTTCTCAAACAGGTGATTATGATGATCAATGAGGCATTGAACAACCATAAACCAGAAGAAATTTTTTATATATTACATTTGAGGGGTGTTTGCCATGTCATAAAAAAAATAAAATAAAATAAAAACCTCGTTAGCTTGGAACGACACAACTTGTTTTAATTTTCTTTCAGTGTGGTAAAACTTTTTTGTTCAGAAAACAGGTTCAAAATTGGATCAGATATATCCTATTAAAACTGGTTTTGAATTGGGCATTTCACATTCATATTCCCCCAAAAATATTAGTTATATATAAGTTGAAACAAGTTATGTGGTTTACCAAACACCCCCTGAGGTTTGAGGGAATGAGAAGAACAACACAAAAGCAAATCTCAAACTACAAATAACCGTAAAGTGGCTGGCGTTTTGTAGATATCCAAGAAAGTAACAGCGAAAACCTTTCTACATTGTGCACCAAAAGGAAGCAAATATATGATTCTCGATCCTACAAATATACTAGTATTTCTAGATCCTAAGAAAAAAAGAGGATATCCAGGTCATCCAACTCTCGTGTAGGTGCCTTGAGAAGCGATTTATAATATCTCCAATGCACATTAAGTCCAACTCAAACAATTAACAGAGGTATTCCCAATGCCACTTAGGCTTTTTAACATTTGCAGAGAAGTCTGTAAAATATAAGCTTTGAAGAGGGATACCATGGTCATTTTATTCTAGCGAATAAAATTGACATTATGAGACAATTCCATCTCTTAGGGCTTTCACTAGCCCTTATTTTAGCAATGACCTTTGGAATATAGAAGGCACAAAAATATGCTCAGATGGTGCCCTATCAATCTCTCTGCGGCCTCACCCATTTTCACCTATATTAATGAAATTGTTTAACCAAAAATGTTTAATAGTTTAAAGCTTCTTACACAAGTGATGATAAAATAAAACAAACGTTTCTTTTTTCAGGTGCATTTTTGTACTAGCAAAAAAAGAAACTAAGTGCACCTATTTTTTCCCTTATAAACACTGATATCCACTAGTCAAATTCAAGAGGGATCAATCATTTGGCTGTACTAATTCAAACCAAATTTAGAAAATATCCATCATATCATGTATTGATTTATTTTGAATGGTTCCAATCTAAAAGTAACATCGCCAATCTAAACAAAAATTGGTGAGACCCCATCAATACTGATGTGACAACACCTTGTCATAGTTTATTGTAGTATTGAATTTCTAACGAGTGACTACCACTAAAAAAGTTTAGGATTACCCAGTGCTTACCCTACCAAAATGGGTTCCTACCCTAGAGCATTTGAATTAAGTGGCTACTCTCTAGAATCAAACTTGCTCACTTGCACTTGATAGCCAAAATCATTGTGCAACATCCCTACTTAAATTAGAAAAAAAAAAAAAAAAGCAATTCCAAATGTTACAACCCCCCACCCCCGATAGACATATACATATTGTGCTGTTAGATAGAGCAAAGGTAATATTTATAATCAACTAATCAAAATATCAACATGGAAACACACACACACACACAACCAAAGACTACCACAACAGAAGGGGAGCAAAAGGGAAAGAAAGATAAGAGGACAGTGTTAAACAACTCAAACAGTTCACAAAGTTTTTAGAATTTTTAAAACATTTGGCAAACAAACTGCAGTGAAATATTGACAATATCAGTTCTCTTTGCTTTTGGTCTAAAACAAAGGAAAAATAAAACATAAAAAAGAATATTTTCAATTATTTATATGCATTTCAAAGGCATAGGAATACCTCAATGCACGCAAGGAGGATCCTCAAAGCCATTTCGTGGCAATATTTCCCTCGTGATGGATAGGAACCATATCTAATAATTATATAAAAATAAATAAAAAAAGAGGTCGATAAATAATAAGCCCAATAATCCGAAAGCCATAGTTTGATTGAAGGTAAGACAAGTACAAAACCCTCACTTGGAATAGCAAACCTCCCCACTACTCCCACATAGTACTGCCATATCAGTTGCAGTACACATCAGCATGCCCCCGTCTACAACTGATTGGACAGCAGAATCCAAGAACACAGAAGGTGCGCCATAAGGGTCAAGATCAACCTGAAACCCCAATAACCAAAAAAGATTATGAATAATGGATTATTTTGAAAATGTAGATTAATACTAGGCTAACTTTATATCCTAATATATCACAACAGGAGGAAAGATGGGTGATAAGTAATCCTGGAAAAGTGAGAACAGGAAGTGAAGCTGTCCATTAGTCTTATTCAGATAAGTTTGGAATTGACAAAATATCCAGACAAAATTACCTGTAGTTGCTTTTTTTTTTTTAATTCTTTCTTTTTCCATAAAATACATATAATTATATATATTTTTAAAAGCACATGCATACCACATCAAATTCTTTTGGATGGGTGAGCATAAATACACGAGCATCAGCAAGATGTGGCTCCACCTTTGAACATGCTACTGAACCATTAAACTTTATATTTCTCTTGCAAGCTTCAACAGAAACTGAAAAAAGAGCAAATGATTACAACAAGTATTATGACTACAGACGTCATTCAGGCACTAGATAATAACTAATAAACACTTTCACATGGCTCAATAAGTGAATTTTAAACTGGAGGTTGAATTTATTTATTTTTATTTTTTTTTGGGATGACAAGGAACCCCCTCAAGGTATGGATCAATGGGACCACCACTAAAGGGAAAACCCCAGATGCCTACACACCCCCACTGAGCAGGCATTGGATAAATGGTGAAATGCCTTGACAAGGATTCAAGCCAGAGACTTCTGGGTTTATAGGCATTGGGTAATTGTGAAGCAACACAATTATTAGTGGAAAGGGAGGCAGGAACACATATCTGCAATATACACACAGATGTTTGTTCTACAAACATGTATCTAGTTTTCTTGGACTAGTGTGTACATGCATCTCCAGAAAAGTAAGCATTACAAAATGTAGTATACTTTTTTTGGGATAAGTACAAAATGTCATATACTGAAATATAAATAGCAACCTTTATCATTGTCTACTGCCACAACTTGGCCTATCCCTTCTACTTCACGAGCATATCTTAGAGATCTCAACCCAGAAGCTGCCAAGGCCTGTACATTCAAAAGGAAATCACAAATTATTTAATAATATTAAAAATTCAAATATTCCTAACAAACTGGAACAAACAAATGTTATTAAAATATATTAACTTAAATTAATAACAGAAGATTATAGAAACACCTCAAGAACTCTTGCTGGCTTCAGCTCTCCACGACCTTTTCCCTCATGGGTCTTGACTGATTCTTTTGAAATGCTACATGGTTCATCCTGATGTACCTCTTCAGACACTTCACATTCTCCATTAGCTTCTTCATCATTCATGAGAGATTCATCAGCTGCTTCTCCAGCAAGTTCAGAGGAATCCTTCTCAGAAGCCTTTGTTGCTGCTTTCGTTCTTTTTAACAAATATGCTTCATGCTCCTGTTTCCGTTTGGATATAAATGTCCTCAAGACAGCAATAGACATGTCTCTGTTGTCAACCTGATTATAACATATTGAAACAATTAGAAGCCTTCATGCTTGCAAGAAAACCACAAAGCTGGTAACAGAAGGAAATTACGACCAACAATTAGCTATAACTGCCAAAAATTACCCATACCGTGTAGCATCTTCCAAAATATTATCAATATAATAGAGCAGAGTTTGAAGATCACATTTTGTTGTTTAGAAAAGTTTGACCTCTGAAGGTATCATCCCAGGTCACACTTTAGAGAATGGCAAGATGCATGAATAACAAAACTTGTCTAATCTTATCTTCCCATGGTACTCTTAAATCCTCATCTGCTATAATTTCCACCTCAATTCACTAATTACCACATTAAGAAAGCTCAAAACAAATCAATGGTAGCTTATTGCATTTAGAATATTTCCTTCTTCTTTTTTTGTTTTTTTTTTTTTTGGGGGGGGTGGGGGGGGGGGGGGTGTGGGTGTGAGGAACTACACATGAATAGGAATCCATCTCTCCAAAATATAATTGGGGGCTAGGCTGAAGTGCCAGTTGAGTTATAGCTCATTAACGCATGTAATCTTTTTCCAATATCAAATGAAAAAGGCAACGTACACACACAAAATCTGTCACATACTGAATTTCTGCTCAATTCCAGAACATTTATAATCTCAATCATAAGCAAATCAAAAGGTTCTCTTTGCTAATTATATAACACCCAAAAACCTCAATGAATAATCAATTGGACTTCAATGCATATTCTACTAACAATCAAACGTTTCAACACCAGAACCCCATAAAAATATATATATATATATATATATATATATATTTCTGAGCAACCAAACATATATCTTCAAGTACTAACAAGGACCCATCAACGTCCCAAGTCAGAATCCCATCCAAAACACAAAACCCATTAAAAAAAATTTCATCTTTTCAACAAAACATAACAGAAAAACCATAAAATTGCAAAAGAAGAAGAAGAAGATTAAGGCACCTGGCTGGGATTGTAAAAGACCTCATTTTTGCGCATGAGAATCTCAGCCTCTCCCTCCTTGATGATAGTATAATCCTGGAGATCCGCCGACATTGTTCCTCCTCCCCCTCCTCCAGTTTCATGCATATCCTTCTTCTCCTCGTACCTTGTCCTTCGCTTATTACTATATATTTTACAGACAGGACTTTAAAAAGAGAGAGAGAGAAGCTAAAGACTTATTTATAATACAAATGAATCTGTTTTTAAGGTTTTTGCAGCTAGGAGAGCTTGAGAGAGGTCGTGCAACAACGAGAGGTATGTATGTCTCTGCGACTTTAGCCTGACATTATATATCGGGTTAGACGGCTAGTTGTGTTGAATTGATTTGAAACCCTATGAGGATTTTTCTTTTTCTATTTTTTCCTTAAACCCTAATAAGTAGTAGTAATAAGTTACTCCAATGACTATTGAATCGGTGCATGCTAGAATTTGTTGGTCTTGATTTTTCTTTTACTAATGTGAGAGAGATGTATGGAGGATTTGTTTTGGATTTGTGGGCTTATTATTTATTAGGCCCTGTTTCTTTACATCAATTAGGCCTTAATTGAAATTGCAAATGAGAATCTATAGATATACTTTCTATGAGAATCCACAAACAATAATGATGCATAACTCCTATCAAAAAAATAAAAAAAAAATAATGATGCATAACTAAATGATGGCGTGCTCCAAAAGGTCCAAAACCCATTAATTTTAGGGAAAACGCATGATACCAACACATGGACCGTCGCTTTTATTGGTAAAAATTATTATGTACTCATTATCAATTAATTAAACTCATGATGTAACTCATTATTTATATTGAAAGACATCAAATGATGTGAGAATCCAAGTCAAATAGGCAGATATTATTTTTATTAAAAAGATACTAAAAAATAGAAAAATAAGTGTAAGGTAGGAGTATTATTTTACAATTTTTTTACAAACTGTTAATATGACCAACTTATTATTGGTATTCATCTAGGTCCACCACTAATGTTATATTTTCATTTAACTTTTCACTACATTAGTAGTTTGTAAAATTTTTTGTAAAAAAAGTTTGTATCTCTAGCATTACTTGTATGGTAGTTTTGTTGACCTTCCCTACGAGAGAGAGAGAGAGAGAGAGAGAGAGAGAGAGAGAGAGAGAGAGAGAGAGAGAGAGAGAGAGAGAGAGAGAGAGAGAGAGAGAGAGAGAGAGAGAGAGAGAGAGAGAGAGAGAGAGAGAGAGATCCCTGCTTGGCCACATTAATTTCAAACTCAAAATAAGATTGCAAATAAACCAAATAGTTTATAAAACAGTTCAGGCTTGGCTCAAGAAAAATGCTTGTTTATATTCATTTGTTTAGTAAACAAGTCATGCTCATGTTGTAATTTATGCTCAACCATTAATAACGAGTTAGTGAACAATTTTGTAAACATGACGCTTGGTTTGATTATATATAGTATTATATTTTTATATGTATACTAGTCGTCTAAACATATATTTATATAAACTTAAAATAGGATTGTGTAAATTTGTATACAAGTCCATATGATATCAAATTATTGTTTACTAGAGAGGGATTATTCTTATTGGAACCGTGTAGGTAGTTTATTGATAATTAATATAACCAGTCTATTATAGTAAACATTCATAGATTTGTGAAGAGATAAAAAATATTATTAATAGATTTACCATACGTGGGAAAAGAATAAATTAATAAATAACTTGTGAATAAACTTCAAGTTGTTCAACAAGAAAATGAACTAAGTTTGAACATAATCTTATTTAGTAATCATCTTAAACTCGACCCGTGTTCAAAATAATACTAAATGAACAAGTTCGAACTTTTAGTATTCAACTTGGCTCTACTTGGCTTGCCTAATTACAGCCCTAATCCAAAAGACAATTGCCCTGTTGAATTAAAATCGGTAAATTTTAATGGTAAAAGTAAATGTGGCAATAACAATTCTATTTGTACAAAACAAAACCTCTTTGATTGTATAATTACAAGTTTGCTTTCACATAACTCACAAAGTAAAAACAATTAAATGAAGAATAGCTTAACTAATATATGCAGACACTGCATAAAGAGGCCGTTCATGCCAACAGATCATCAAACTAGCTTTATCATTCACAATTTTATAACCATCCTTACCATAGGCCTCAATAATCTGCTTAGCATCACACCACATGTGCGCAGGCTTGAACCCAGCTCCAACAAACCTAACAATCCACCTTGCATACCTCTCATGCCTCTCCTCCCTTTCCAACCCTTCACACGCCACAATATCTACAATTTCTCTTCCAAACATTTCCTCTATACCAAGTCTCTCCTCACATGAAAGAGACCCACAATTGACATCCAATGAATCAAACATGGCACTATAATAGTGTAACCCCTCAACAAACCTGTCCACTAAACGATCTAAGTTATGATCAGCTTCTTGCTCAACTAAGATAAACAATTTTGGTGACATTGACCGAACCATTGCTAAAAATTGTCCCATTTGCTTACAGTCCTTAAGTTTGTTACCTTTGTTGGGCCCAAAATGTGCATCCACTCGATCATCCTCTGCCAATAAGAAGTGAAGATTTAGTATTGAAACAAAAGCCGATGCTTCTCCTGACCGTACCTTAAGCATGTCTATGGTCAGCTCTTTTAGACTATCATTTACAGGGTTGAATTGGAAGGGAATGTCCAGTCCTTCAGCCTATTTAACAAGCCATAGGCCCAACTTCTCTAGAACAACTTTGTTACTACTTACACAAGTGATCTTCAACTGGGGAGGCTCATGGGCCTGGGCCATAAGAGCAAAGCTTTGGATAAGTGGGACCCAAAAGTTGGGATCACCGGAGCCCAAATCCACGACGTGAATTACACGTTCCGCCGACATGGCTTGGACCAAGGTTTGGGCAATGATGGCATAGGCAAAGCGAAGTTAAGGGAGGGCCTGTGAAAATAAGGCCCAAGATAGATCCATTTCATGATTAGATAGTTGTAGAGAACAGTTTTTTAGGGCCTTATAAAGGCCTGGCCAGTGCTTGACAAGGCGGCTTGCTAAGGCATAAGCAAACTGGGCCGCTAGCCGTTGCATGGAATCACCGGTAACTGAGGCAAGAGGTGATATGTGGTGGAGACATGCATCGACACGGTGGAGATTGCCAGATGAGATGTGGTTAGCACATTTCAAGAGGAGTTGAATGAGACGTAAACCTCTTTCTTCAGACTTATTTATGGGTTCAATGCGAGCAGGCTTAGTTGGGGATAGTGATAGAGTAAGGGAAAGTGCTACATCAGGCTTTAGTGCTGGAGATGATGAACTCATTTGAGCTTGTTCCCCTAAAGCTAGAGCTACACTTTGATCATGTAGTAAAGGATAAATGAAGGTTATGAGGAATACTTTCAAACTTATAAGGGAATCATATATATATTTTTTGAAGTAGGTGAGAATGAAATGAGAGCTTTACTGTTTGAAGTATGTGAGAGTTCCAAATCAATGAGTACAAAAAATAGAAGAGTGGTTTTAAAAAAACAAATGAGTTCATTGACTTCTGGTGAAAGATGGGGTTCACACTTCAAAGGAGTTGAATAGTTCTTTGTCCTCATAAAAAGGAATATTTTTGAGACTATGGCTTGGAGTATTCCGACCTCTATTTCTTAGGGAAGGCCTATGTGATTAATATAAAGATCTGGTGTGTATTTATCCCTGTTTTAATCAAAGCCAACTAATTACATTAAAAGAACTACCTAATAATTTAGGTGATGTATTCTTGATTTAGTTTAATAAAATTACTTACCTTTTGCTCAACAATATATATATATATATATATATATATATATATATATATATCATTCCCTAATCGAAAAAAAAAAAATCATTCTAACCTTCTGTATTTCGTTCTGAGGATCACCATGCATACTAAACCATCACTTACATAACTTTGAGTTGATGGAATAATAAGCTTGTGGACTTGATAATAAGCTTAATATAAACTTAAAAATAAATCAATTTTTTACTAAGTTTTTAATTAATTGACAGTTGGTACAACATGCCCCAATGATATAAGCTTGATAATATACTGAATTTGGGTTAAGAATATAATTTATTGGATCTTAAGTTAAAAAGTTTGATATTGAGCTCAAAATTAATCAGACGGCGCTCAATTTTTTATTACACACAAACTTATGTGTAACAGGATGCGTGTAGAAGTGTAATTTCAAATGTATAGATTCATGATATGATGTGTTGAAGGCTTGCAGCATAAGACTTTTTGGCCTTCTAATTAATGAAATGCCATTGCATTAGCATTAGAGTTTGGTTGTGGTGTCCTCATCACTTGTCATCAACCAAAAGTTCTTTGTATACATGTGTGTGCCTCCGCATGTGAGTAGAGATAAATTAACAAAGAGGTTCAAGTCCAAGAACAAAAATTTGACATTACAGTAACGACGAGCAAAGAAGAAAAATTCGAAATTCTATATTAATTATCATTTCTCTTTTTATTTTTTGTGTAAATGTCTTGAGTTTTCGCTGAGTGGACGCTTGCCTAAACGTTCCCTTAGAAAACAAAGAATATTTTATGATTTTATTTATTTATTCTAATGGACATTGTACTTTGGATAAACAATAAAGTATAGGACACAAAAAGAAATTATATATATACTAGGATAGCACACTATATAATGGTTGAATAATAAAAAGATTAAATACCTTTTGTACATTGTTTTTTGACCATGTTTTTAGTTTGGTCTTCAAGTTTGTATAACTTCATTTTGTTCCTAATATTTTTAAACTTGCTATCATTTCAGTTCATATTGTCATTGCATTTATAGAAAACGCAATTTTAAGCTAGCTGTGTGAAGACCATTAATCATGTAGGTTTTTTTGTGAGTTAGATGATAGCAAGGTGTAAGACTAAATGTTGTATTTGATGACGTATCCATTTAATAACTTCATTTTTGTTATGGTTTAATAAGAAGTTACATGTCTTTAAAACATTGGTTAATGGAAAAGTAAGTTTCTGAAGTAACTCTAACTTTGATGTGCAAGTGGAGGTTATGTGTACAAGGAGTTTGGTCCCCTCTCTACTGATAAAAGAGACATTCAGCTACGCCATCACATTCACTGAATAATTAAAGAGGAAAAAAAAAAAGTCAAGAGAGAGAAACTAATTCTATAATAATTGTCTTTTATGCTAAGACTTGATCTTAAGAAAATTTCAGTAATGAATCAAGCTAAACTTTATAATTGATTTGTGTAGTTGTGAAATCATGATAATTCAAGATTCTAGAATTTATTTTTGGTTGTTTATAATTTAACAATATAAAGAAAACATTTACAGAAGGATCAAAATGACAGCAAGTTCAAAAATACAATGACTGAAATGAAATAAAAAATTGAGGACCAAATTGAAAATATGGTCAAAATATACCGACCAAAAAGGTACCCAATAAAAATAGTATTAGTAGTTCATACATGTGAAAAATGTTATATCAATCACAATTTATCGCTTTATCTAGTTTTGAAAACTTTTGGATCTCTAGTATTGCTCTAAGAAAAATGAAATGTCATATAGAAATTTAAGGTGTTTATCATTGTGATATGAGTGATTGTACAAATATTAAGAAAAACTTTTCTAATGATTGACGTGAACAAGAATTATGAATATTGTTAGAATAATTTAGAATATTTCAATAAATGTGGAAATCATGATTTTATATAATTTCATGGACTACTGTAATTTTGTAATACCATGGGTTACTGTGGTTTCAAGGTTATCAATTAAGCCTAATATATTCTTACATTTACCTTATATTGGGTCATTTGTAACACAACTCATCATAATAAAGATATTACCGTCAAAGCTTTATGTTGTGAATGTAAACTATCAGGTCAAATCACATTAACTATTTCTCATTTTATCTTACTTCTACTATTTCTCAATTTACTATCTACATTACTCTACCTTCTTTCTCTTTAGTTTTAACATGGTGTCAAAACTAAATTTTTTGTTATATATCAATTTTCGACACTTCTACTATCAACATCAAAGCTCACACCTGGAAATCTATATCCATAGGGACATACCCACACTCCTAATATCTCCATTTGAGTCCTCTCAAAATTATTGTCTCAGTGTCTCACATGCGGTTAGAGCCCTCACTCTAGTTTTATCCTAATGACACTCTCCATGCTCCACACAATACACATGTTGGATAGGTGCCTACTTGCGCTCTCGTGTTAGAGTTCTTTTGCATTTTTTATGTGCATCACAGCCTTCATGGGCTTCTTCCTCTGTTACTTTTTTTTTAAAGAATCTCATTTTGTATTAACGAGAAATTGTCACAGTATTCACAAACTAAAACTATTAATTAAATAAGGAGAAAATATTAGGTCCGGAGTTGATGTAAAACGAGTGTTTTATGTAAGCCAATAAGACTACACCACGTCAGAGTTCACTTAAAGACTTCACTTAAACAATATAACCTTAGAAAAAATACACTTCCTCTGCTTTCTTCTCTTCACGCCATTCCTCCACCACCGCCACACAGATCGCCGGAGCAGACTCCAAACAGAGAACGAAGAAAGACAACCACAGCCCTCAGACAAAAGCTCCCTCTTCCATCTTTGCTTGCCCAAACCTCCACCACACCACACATCGGAGCTCACCGCCACAGATTTCGCAGGAGCTGTGCGTGGAGCTTGGAAACAAACTGGAGGCGCCGTGAGCCACGATTTAAAGGTTTGTTTTTTCATGATTTTCCCTTTTCCCCAATTTGGATTTCAAATTTTTTATGGGTTTTTCTGTTTTCTGGGTTTATGAGTTCAGTACAGTTGTGTTTGGGATTTTGGGTTTTGGAATTGGAGTTTAAGGGTTCTGGATATTTGCAGGAAGCCATCTACAATACAAGGTTGAATTTGTATGGGTAAATCAGGAGGATGACGCAGAGGTGGGAGTATAGGACTAATCTATCAATTTTCAAATTTCTGTTCTACCTTTCATTTCTAGTTGTCATTACATCCCTCCTCCGTTCAGTGGAATTGATGTTTTTATATGGATCAATACTTTTGCAGGAAACAGGCATGTCTAATGCTTGGTATGAGGTGTTGTCAGTTTTGCACTTGATGGCAATGCTATCATTATCACAGGCCAACTTATTACTTCTCCCAAGAACATCAGCCGATGGTTACCAGCCAAAGTTATCAGAAGGTAGTTTTACTGTAAAACGTTATGCTTGAGTTATTGTGACCTCTAATTTTGTTATTTATTTGTAAAATTTACATTGGCTATTATGTATAAACTTATAATAGTGAAACATCTGGTTCCAAATTTATAATAGAATTATTTTGGGACATTTATATATATATATATATATATATATAAAGTTTTCTCTTTGTTCAACATTTCCGAAAAGTAATCACCGCATACCTTTGGTGCGATTATCACTCCACAAGTTACTCTTTGTCCGATGGTCACTCCATAAGTATAAATGCTTGTGGGGTGTGGGGGGCAAGGGCCGGAGTTCAAGTCTCCAGAAGGGAGCTTCACACACATATTCACTTAGATTAGGCTAGAGTAGAATTCTATCTTATATTAAAAAAAAAAAAAAAAAAATTTCCAAAGAGTAATATCAAAATTTTGAACGTATTTTTATTCTTAATAGTCTTCAATGGTTTAGGGAAATTTTGTTTCATCTGGTAAGAAAATACTATACCAATTAAATTTCTCCTTATGTGATGGTTGGTCTTTCAAGCTAGGAGGCTGCTTATTCATTTTAATTTGTTTCTCTTTCTTGCCATAGATTTGTGGTAACTATAGTCAGTGTTAAGGGTCCCTCTATTATTTTTTTTCTTTAATTTTTATTTTTGTTTACCGAAGCCTTGGATCTCATTTTGTTTCAATTTTGATTTGTCTGATGACTAAGTTTTATTGTTAAGTATAAAGCTTGCTGATTTTGCTTGGGTTTTAAAATTGGGATATTAGCCATGGCCGAATGTGCAGTGATTGAACTGAAAGTGACCTGCTTGTAGTTGATGTGTGTATAGGTCTCTTGGCTTTGGCATTAACCGAGAGTACGTTCCAAATTTCAGAACATTGGCTGATTTGAATGCCTAATGTGAGTTTGGTAATCATCAGGATCATAGTTGCAAATTGAATGAGCTTTCATATGTAATTGTTTCTTATTGGGATACCCCTTTGCTTATAAGGACAATAATTATTGAGATAAGTAACCACACATTTAATGGCTTTGAGTTATCAATTCTTGAGCTAAGATATTTATTTTTGTTGTAATTGTATAAGTATTCTACTAGATTTTGTGGTGTTTGTATTCCTTCCTTTGTAGACTTTGTTTATAGTTTGAATTTTAGCTTGTAATTATTTAGAGGGAGTGTATGTATGCTGCTTGTATATACTTATCCCAAAAAAAAAAAAAAATGTATGTTGCTTTTATGTAGATTTTCTTGTTACCAATACAGTTTGTATCACTTCTCAAATAAAAAGTTTACTAATATAGTTTGCTGCTGACTTGAGTTTGTATGATCTCATGCTTGAAGGTGACTACTGATCTATTCCTAGCTCTAAAAAATCCAGAGAAATGTCTTTGCCCCTTTTGGAACATTGGTTGAAGACATCTATCGGAGAGCATCACACTTCAGAAAAGTTTTTAGTTTTACAAATTCTTTATGTAGTCAAGCAGCTTATGTAATAGCAAAGTAAGCTCTCAAGAGAAATTCTAAGGGAATTTGGGTGGAGGAATGCCCCCTTTCCTTCTTAATTCTGTCTAATTTAGAATCAGGTTTTGTAATCTTTGACATAGGTTGTGGACAAATGCTCCAATGATTATTTATATATCAGTTGGTTTGGTAATGGTGTACTAGTGTTTTGAGTATAATTTGTACATTTGAAATAACTTCATTATAGTTATTTATCAGCGCCCCCAAACCTCCCCCCCACACCCCCCCCCCAAAAAAAAAAGAAAAAGAAAAAAGACCAGCCTTATTAATTCTCTACGTGATATGCAGCCACCATGAATCTCCTTACTTCCAGACAATTCATGCATCTAATTTAAGAAATTTCTTTATAATTCCCATCATCTCTCCTCCTAGAAGACGCCCAAGACAACCTCTTGCTGCTGCAATCTCGATAAACTCACAAACCTAATCACCATTATAAGAGCATTCACATCAGCTCGTGTAAAATTTTCATCTATTTTACATAAAAAAACCTACTTTTTCTAATTTACACACTCACTTTTACAATACACCCACATCAGTTCATCTATTTTACACATCTTCTAATTAAATAATCAATTTTTTCACAATTTTTTATTATTTTTACCAACGACCCACGTATAACACGCGCGCGCTCTCTCTCTGTTTCTCATTTCTGATTTTGCTCTCTCTCTCTCCACACCCATCTCTCCCTCTCCATCAACGCTCCCTCTCCATCAGCTCTCCCTCTCCCTCTCCGATCCACCATCTCGGATCAACGGTCCTCTCCATCAACTCTCCTTCTCCGATCCACCCTATCCATCAACTTTCCCTCTCCGATCACCATCTTAGATCAACTCTCCCTCTCCGATCCACCATCCCCGCAGCTTCGATCCACCATCCCGCGGCTCCGATCCACTCCCCGCGGCTCCGATCCACCATCCCCGCGGTTCTAATCCACTCTCCACGGCTCCGATCCACCATCCCCGCAGCTCCGATCTGTCTGTGTATCACTTTTTTTTTTTTTTTTTAAGTGTATCTTTGTTGTTTGTCCATGTGGGTGTGTTTGTGTATCTCTGTGAGTTTTTTTTTTTTTGAGCAAGTGCCTCTGTTGATTTGTCTGGATGTTGAAGAGGTTGTTGGGCACGGAGAAGAGAGAGAAAAAAACGAGCGAACGGAAATTAATAAATTATTGTATAAACGAGCTACAGTGCCCGTGTAAATTTACACGGGCACTGTAGCAACGTGAATAATATTGATGATTTTAGATAAGTTTACACCAATTGATGTGGGCAGTTTTTTGATCAAAATGTGTAAAATTAATAATTTTTTATCATTTTACACATTTATGCACCATTATGCATTCACTGATGTGAATGCTCTAAGCTTGGAGCTGTTGCTTCTCTCTTGTTCAATTCCCATATCATCTGTTAGGTCATCGTCAACTTCAGTGGCTGGAAGCGGAAATGGATCAAGAGAAGCTCCCAAAACAATGGACTCCCCACCTACTGCACTCACAAAGTCTTTCAACCGACACATTGCAAATGGAACTGGCTCAAAGCTGTGGTCTCCATATTCAACTGGAGTTGAGTGGTCTCCAGTAACGCAAAGAAACGAAATTTTCGGGTTGATTCTGCCTCCCAGAGGAGCCTAGCCAACTGTCCTATAGCTCGATCTACAGCTTCCAGCCCTTTGACTTTGAAAATGCTTGCCTTGTCATGACCTGCATCATCTGTTGCCTGCAATACCAAGTATCAAGCAAACTCCATCACCATCATAACAATGGAAAATATTAAGCCAAGTACATCGACCTCCCTTACCATCCAGTGGTCCATTGGCACAGACTCAATCCAGAGGTAAATAAACAAAGTAAGCAGCATTCATAATCAAATTTTCTCATAGTGAAATGAATTGTTGCTATTAATCTACCCTGTCATTTCAAATTATCTGAAAATTTCTACAAACAAGATGCCCAATAGGTATTTAATTCAAATGGTCTATGATCATTTGTTAGAATGATTTTCACTATTCAATCCAAAACCATCTTTTTAGGCTAGTCATGCACCAATATAGATGAGGCAAATGTTTTGTATCATTGCATGAGAGCTATGAGATCCTGCAATTCAATTTGAACCTCAATGCAAGTAGGCCCCACATAGTATTTCTAGCTTGAAAACAATGATATAAAATCTATTAAGATAAATTAAACTCTTTGAAAAGCTATTATAGTTGCATGTGTCTTACAAGAAAACATAAAGAAATACTAAAATATATGACCTTGATGTGAAGAAACCCAAAATCATAGCCATCTGATCGACCAGATTTGTTCTCATCCTCCCCAGGTACAAAAGCAGAGGGGCAAGACTGCAAAGGAGCTGAGTGCCTTAACTATTGCAGTTGCTTTGGAAGTTAAAAGTGTTCGATAGTCTCCAGTTGCTCCAGGAACATACACAGAAACATCCCTTATATTCCCAGGCCTCCTCAAACATCGACAGGTTTCATAAACCCAGAAAAACCCATCAATAATGTTTTCTCTTCTCAAAATCACACCCAGCAATAACAATTCAAAGACTAATAATATTAGCACAAAACCCAAAATTAGCACAAAATTAGCACAAAACCTTAAGCTATTAGTAATGAGCAATATAAGCACAAAACTAGCAATACCCAGAACCCTTAAAACTCCAATTCCAAAACCCAAAATCCCAAACATAACTGTACTGAACCCATAAACCCAGAAAACAGAAAAACCCATCAAAAATTCGAAATTCAAATTGGGGAAAAGGGAAAAATCACGAAAAACAAACCTTTGGATCGTGGCTCACGGTGCCTCCGGTTTGTTTCCAAGATCCACGCACAGCTCCGGCGAAATCTGTGGCGGTGAGCTCTGGTGTGTGGTGTGGTGGAGGTTTGGGCAAGCAAAGATGGAAGAGGGAGCCTTTGTTTGAGGGCTGTGGTTTTCTTTCTTCGTTCTCTGTTTGGAGTCTGCTCCGGCGATCTGTATGGCAGCTGAGGAGGAATGGCGTGAAGAGAAGAAAGCAAAGGAAGCTGTGAGCATGAAGTGTTTTTTACCTGAGGTCATATTGTTTAAGCGAAGTCTTTAAGGCCTCGCTTGGGAGGAGGGAATGGAATGGAATGGAAATGAATGAAAAGAATAATTTTAGAATATTCTTCCCTTCCCTTGTTTGGGAGTTTTAATAGAGGGAATGGAAAGTCCATTCCCTCGTTTGGGAGTTTAAGTAGGAGGGAATGGAATGGATAGGAGGGAACACTCATTCCTCTCTATTTCCTTAAAACCTTAAATTTTCATTCTCCCCGAAATTGGGAGGAATGAGAGGGAATGGAATTAGATTTAATGAATTTTTTATTAAAACTCCCAAAATACCCCTATTTATTCAACCATTTATTTTAAAATAGGGGTCTAATAGTAATATTGCAATAAAATGATTCTATTCCATTCCCTCCATGTTACTCCCAAACAAGATTACTTACATTCCATTCATTTGCATTCCTTTCCATTCTTTTATTTTAAAACATCCAATCAAGGTTACTTAATTCCATTCCATTCCATTCCATTCTTTTCCCTTACTTAAATTTATTCCATTCCATTCCATTCCATTCCATTCTTTTCTATTCCCTTATGATCATTTCATTCCATTCCATTCCCTTCCCTTATGAACTTCCAAGCGGAGCCTAAGTGAACTCTGACGTGGCGTAGTCTCGTTGGCTGGTATAAAACACTAGTTTTACGTCAGCTCCGAACCTGATGTTTTCTCTTAAATAAAAGATGTAGATTAAAATTTATTATCACTTATTATTATATATTTAAAATAAAATAACATATTTAGTTAAAAAAGTATTGGAAGTAAGCGAAACTTATCTATATATATATATATATATTTATATATATAATAGGTGAAACAGAGAGAATCTCCAATTGCAATTCTAAATTAGAATCCTAATTTTGTGCCATGTGTCAAGATTCATGTGATTCCATTTGTCTAAATTTAAGTGGATCAATTGTAATTTCGGTGTGTTCTTTTTTTTTTTCCACACCTGCGTATTTCAAGGTTCATCATATCTACGTGTTTCAAGGTTCATCTCCCTACATCTGCATATTTCAAGGTTCATCACACATGTGTGTTTTAAGGTTCATCTCTCCACATATGCATATTTCAAGGTTCATCTCCCCATCTCCAATACAACTCTCTTATTTAAGAAGAGGTTTTCCATAGATTCCTATTGTAATTTTTTGATTTCATGTATTTTTTCTCAAAAAAAAAAAAAAAAACACGTATCCACTACTCATATTCATCTGAACCTCCTCTCTCTCTCTCTCTCTCTCTCTCTCTCTGCAAAATTCAATTTCTACTTCTCTACTAAATTTGTTTTATCAAGATTTTTTTTTTTTTTGGTTTCGTTCCATCTCTGCAAAATTCAATCTAATCTCTCTTTCTCTCCCTCTGTTTTGTAGATCAATTATATATCTCCTTTACAAAAGCAGACTTCATATGCAAAGTAATTATTAATTAGATATGATTTTTTTTTTTTTTGTTCGCAAATTTTATGGGGTTTATAATCTAGCTCTCACTCTTTATTTTTATTTGATCTATTTATTTTCGTTCTATGTTCTCAATCTCTTTCTCTCAAGAATTTTTGGTTTATAGGATTGATAATGAGCTCTTTTTTTTTTTTTTCTTTAGAGTGTTAAAGAGATATATAGTGTTTACTGCAAAGGTAGACTTTGGATGTATAGTTTTTTTTTTTAAATTATTAAATATGAGAATCTTCTCAAGATTAAACCACAATCTTCTTAGATCTTTACTTATTAAAACTCAAATTTATATACGATTGGTGAAGACATGAACTCAAACTGTATTACAGATCATATATACAATTAACATTTATCCTATTTATTTGTTTTTACGTTTTATGCTCATAATTTTAGTGGCTTTTAATTGATTAAATTTTTTTTAATGAGATTCACGTTATTCTATTGTTATATATTATTATGAGATGCATGTTATAAGATCCACATTTACTTGATTAAAATATTTTGTTAAAAATTGTTTATAATAAAGCAACTTAATTATAGCTATATGTACCGTCTATGAATCAACTTTGAATATATATATATATATATATATATATATATATGTCTATGGAACATTCTTTCTTTAGAATTTTGTATGATAAAAATATTTGTTAAAAAATTACATAATGCTAAGATTTATTAACATGAATAAACTAAGTCTTTTAAATATGACTAAACTCATAATCAATAATAAAAAAAAAACAAAATAAAACCAATAGTATCACTTAAAGAATAAAATGTAATATATTTTTTTCCATTGTTTTATTAAATTATATCCATTTCCATGCGGTAGCATAGATTACATACTAGTTTTTATAAAGCCTTAACATTGAGTTTGAGAGAGATTTTAAATATATTAAGATATTTCCATAAATGTGTAAACTATGGTTTTATAAAATATCATAGGCTATCATGCTTTTGCAATACCATGAATTATTATGGTTTTAGAGTTATCAATTAAGTGTACCTAATGTATTCATATATTCCTTATACTGGGTTCTTTGTAACACAAATCATCGTAAAAAAAATTTAGTCGTTTAGACTTTTTGCTTTTTCTAAAGATGTAAACCGCCATGCCGAACCATGTTTACCATTTCTTATATATTTGCTCTCGCAGTTTACAATTTACATCACTCTGTGTTCTTTCTTTTTAATTTTTAACAAATATAGGGCCAATTATCCCAAACCTAGTGCCTCTGACTTCTGAGAATATAAGACGCACCCTTCTTCAATGTCTCCCTTGTGTTATTTGATCTGGATTTACTCCAAAGAAATAAGAGTATGTTATAAACATTATAGAGCAAAATTAATATTATTTGAATTACACTTTAAAGTCTAAAATAATATGATGAATCAAAGCTCATATACAATGCATCAAGCAATATTCACTCAATTAAGACAAAATCGATTGTCATAATCAGTTGATGTACGTGCCGCCGACCCGGCCACAATCGAACTCCTTGTTCCTTTCCACGACGCTGCCTTTTTTTGATGAGCTCCACGAAGCTGCCTGGAAGCTGGCCATCAAAGCCTCTTTATTTGTCACAAATTTTAGTTTTATAATATCAATTATATATGCATACACTACCTAATTCATGTTCAATAGTGACAATTAGCATTTTGGTCAACTCTTTATAACAATAAAACAAAATGCTAATGACAAAATTCTCTCATGGTGGACAATCCGATGTATGGCAGATCAGATTGAGAATAATAGGCCACGGCTTGATTAATGATACCCAAGAGTTAAAATATAGAAACAATTTTACTAGATCCCTTGATTTGTCTTTGTTAAATGTTAATGATGACAAGCACCATGGATTCAATTAAGCCGCAGCAAAGGCTCATTTGCCCGGACGGTATTTTACAATCGCATCGTTTCATATCTGCAAGGACTATGTTCTCCTTTATATGTTCTCCTGTATATAAGCAACCTTTAAAGCATAAATTAGATTCTTGAATATAAAATACGGAATATTTAATATTAACAAAAAAAGGGACAGAAATGTGAAGAAACAGCATTTATAGTGGGTAAAATATTAACTCAGTACAATATATATTTGTTTTTGTTACAAAGGAAACCACAAATATATAAAACCCAAAAAATTTCAATCTCAAATCAAGATGATTTGCCTCTCTCGCTCTCTCAACCCGAAAGAATCATCGGATGTATATAACCTAGTTTCTCTTCTTGGTTTTCTCTCTTTGATTTGTCTCTCCATTGTCCATGATCTTTTTCACAAAGATGGGGAGCTATTTATAGGAGGGACGAACCCATTCCATTGGAAAAAAGGGGGAATGGTGGTGATATCTAGACATGGCAAAACGGGTCAAAATTTTCTGACCCGACCCGACCCGACCCGAACCGAAAAATACTCGACCCGAACCCGATTTTTTGACCCGAAACAAAAACGGGTTGATCCATGACCCGACCCGAGTTTTTCGTATTTTTTGCGGGTCAACCCGACCCGACCCGCAACCCGACCCGAACCCGAATCACTTTTTTAAAACTTTTTTTTTTTGGTAAAAAAAAATTAAAATTAAAACAATAGTAGTTTAATTGTTTATTATGAACTTTAAAGAAACAATTGATACATTTACATATGCAAATTAATTGAAAAATAAAAGATTGAGTATTCTGTAATGAGTAAAAAAATTTTAATATTAAATAACAAAGTACATGCCAAGATAATATGGTTACAGTAGAGTTAAAAATATAGATTTAAAATTATAGACATGTGTGAGAAACATTTACAAGTGTAAAAATAGTGAAGCCAAAGTATCAAATTAGCATAAATTATGAATACTTAGACTTATTTTTTAACAATTTATGTCCAAAATAAATGGCTTTTCAAAATAAACTATGATATTTCCTAGAGTGTGTGTTGCTTAACAATGATATGATATTCATAAAAGCAACCATGTATAAATAAGTAAGCAATCTAATGTTAATGTATATCTCAAATTGAAATAGAGTGTCAACCACAATTGATAATAGAATATAAAATTAATTTTCAAGATTGTAAATTTCTTATATATTTTATTCTTTATCAAATGAGTTATCCAATAAGTCATTTGTAATTTTGTTTTATATTTTGGAATGTTAATATTGTGTAGAAATAAAACATGTGTATTTGTTTTACTTATACTTGTGTTATTTTGTTTTAAATAGCAATGTTAAGATTTGTATAATTTTGAAATTATTGAATAAGTATTAATAAGTTTAACTGAATTCATTCTTGATATAAGTGGTGAAGTCAAAATAATGCATTTTACATAAAATAATTTGTAGCATAACTTTTCAAATGACAAATACATGTTGTTTTATTTATAAAAAAATTAAAAATAAAAATTAAAAAAATTAAAAAAAAAATCATGTGAAAAATACAGGTCAATATGGGTCAACCCAACCCGACCCGCAACCCGATTGACCCGAACCTGTTTTTAACCCGCTTAAGATGACCCGTTTTTTACCCGTGACCCGTTTGACCCGTAACCCGATTGACCCGACCCGACCCGCCCGTTTTGCCATGTCTAGTGATATCCCTGTCAACTTGACCACGCTTTATGAAAGTAGGAGGAGGGGTCATATACTTAATTTTGTCATCCCAACTGCTGAGATGGTCATTCACTATTTAATGCTAGATGCAGGTCACTAGTCAATAGTGATAAATGCAAAGATCACAACTTCCTTTACCCCTAAGTTATTTTGTATTTTAATGATATTGTAGCTAGGGCTATCTAGCAACCCATTAGACCTGATCCACCCGATCCGACCCAAAGACCCATGGGTAGATCCGAATCACCAGACGGGTTAGATGCTGGTCTGATAAGTTTAAAAATCGGTTTAACAAGTCGGTTTCATGTCTCTTGAATTCTAATCCGTTCAAACCGACCCGACCACCTATAATTCTAAAATGAATCTTTTACCTAGTACCTTCTAAGTCTTTCTAGTTCTACGCTGAACACACCTTAGCCTTCAGCCCTCAACCTCTTTTTCAAAAACACAATACATGCCTAAAACTTGTTAGTTTTAGAAAAACTCTCTCTCTCTCTCTCTCTCTGATATCTCTCTCAAATCCTTAACCCACGCCTTCTTACTACCACCATCTCCCATCACTGATTTGTGCTCTATTGCCACCTTTAACCCTAGCCTTCATAATGCCACCGTCGCTGAGTTGGACCTATTGCTACTGTCGCTGACTCAAAGGTCAACTTGAAACTCCACATCATGATGAATCCTTCCTCTAATCTACTTGAAATCTCCTCTGATCTTTGCAGTCTATGGATTAGTAAAAACAAAATATTGTTTTTTTAAAAAAATGTACTGATTTTGTGGATGTGGTGATGGTGGGGGAAGGAATGGTGGTGGTGGTGTGGGTTTAGTCTTGTCTCCCTCTTTTTCGCTTCAATCTCATGGATCTATTGATTTTTACTTGGTTTGTGTTATTTGAATTTTGATTCTTTTTTGTTATTTGGGTTTTGATTTCTTTGTTCTGGGTTTTGATTTCTTTGTTTTGGGTATTGGGTTTTGATTTCTTTTTTTTGGGTTTTGATTTCTTTGTTCTAGGTTTTTTTTTTTTTTTTTCTAAGCTATTTGTTTTGGATTTTAATTTGTATCTTGTTGTGATTCAGACCCGAAATCACCGGATGGTTTCGTCCCATTCAACTAATGACCTATGCCACTAGGTCCGACCTGAACTTTTGGTCGGTTGCGGGTCCATATTCTGGTCACCCGATTCAGTCGAGTCTGATGCGAGTCAACTCCAAACCTGATCCAATCCGACCCATGGACAGCTCTAATTGCAGCTTTGCATAATCTAGAGATACATCAAATAGATGTCAGAACTGCATTCTTGAACGGTGAATTAAATAGGGAAATCTATATGGAGCAATTAGACAAATTCATTGATCCTAGGTAAGAAAAGAAAAAAAGAGAATTTGTGGGCTTGTTAAATCTCTGTGTGGATTAAAGCAAGCACTAAAGCAATGATAAGAAATATTTGATAATGTAATGATATCAAATGGGTTTAGAATAAATGAATGTGACAAATGTGTATGTGTTAAGGATACCACAAATGGCTATATCATTAGGACATCTCCAACAACTTCTCCATATTTTTGTACTATTTGGACAATGAACAATGACATTTAACTTTTACCTACCTATTTTTTACAAATACGTCTTCTAACAGATTCTCTATTATTTCTCCATCTCATTTAAATATGATTTCTTCTTTCATTATTTATTCATTTTTTAACATTTATATTTTTCAATGAGAAGTTTTACGTCCACAACATTTTTGGCAATACTTTCACAACAAAATTTATGTGGAAAGTTGATATTAGTTCTAATTTGAACTCACCACTGAAATTATTTTTTTACTCACCAATATTTACTAATAACAATCTATTACTTAAAATTTATTGCGAAAATATTGTGGCAGCATTTCTCAATTTGGGTTTTTTATTCTTTATATTATTTTTCCTTTCTTTCATTTCATTTTCATCCATATGTTCCATTTCTTTCTTTTTCTTTTTTCTTTTTTTTTTATCTCCACACACGTGTCCAGTGTCCTATCTCTATCCCCCCTTCTTTTATTTTCTTTCTCTCCCTCATTCAAGAACATTCTCGCAAATCCAACTCTCATTTTCTCTTTCTTTCTCCAGCCTTCTCTTTTTCTTTTTCTTTTTTCTTTGTTTTTCTCCTCCACACACGTGTCTAGTGTCCTATCTCTATCCCCCCCTTCTTTTATTTTCTTTTTCTCCCTCATTCAAGAACATTCCAACGAATCCAACTCTCATTCTCTCTTTCTTTCCCCAGCTCTCTCTTTTTCTTTTTCTTTTTCTTTTTTTACTTAATTCCAGAACATTCATTAGCTCTCTCTACGATAAGAAAAGAAATAAAAGAGGCATAGAGAGAAAGAACAAGAGAGAAGTGTCACTGTGCCGTCACTCATCTTCGTCCCCAACGCAGTCCAGATGGGTCAAATGGCTTCTGTCTTCGTCTCTCTTTTTTTTTGTTATGATTTGATTAATTTTTAAATTGTGTTTTTGAGTTTGAATTTTGATAATCTGATTATGCTTGAGTTTAGAGACGTTTGAGAGAAAGATTGTTGTGTTTGTAGCTGTGAGAGGAGAGAAAAAGAATTTTTATTTTTTTAATTGAGATGTATGAATTTTTTAAGTAGAAAAATTCATTTGGAGTTGCTACAATGTTCTCTAAATCAAGAGAACGATTGTAGCAACTTCAAAAAAAATTTGGAAAAATTTTGCATATAAAGAATCGTTGGAGCTAGTTTTTTGGGCTTACTCTCCAAAATATAGATTTAGCTAATCTATTGGAGATGCTCTTATGTGCCATTATGTTTATGATATGCTCGTTATAGGTAGTATGGGAGTGCATGGGTTGAGTTGAAGAGATTTTTCGACCTGACCCACCATGATGGGTTAAAAAAAATGAACCCAATCCATCACAGAAGTTCAACTCAATTCAACCCAACTCACATAGATCGGGTTGAGTTGGGTTGAACCCATGAGTTGGACAGTTTTTTTTACTATTATTATTAAATTAAGCAAAAATATATATATCCCACTTGCCACTTGAATTGATAAACAAAATATACATAAACTAATTTTCTAACTCAATTATAAACAAAATATATTCAACTGAGTTGATAAATAAAATATACATGAACTAGTATTTGAACTCAGTTCTAGACAAATAGGAGTGGAATGAGAGATTGAAAGTGCGAGGCAGTAGAGAGAGAAATAAGATCGTTAGGATTCGCGAGGCAATTGAGTTTTATATAGGAAGAGCTGAATAGGAGAAAAAATTAGATAAAAAATTATCAATTATATAATATATTTTTAAATATATATAATTTAAAATTTAAAAATATAAGTAAGTCAAATCAGATTAGGCAAGTTTGTGATTGTTATAACCGAACCCAACCCAACCCACTATTAAAAATATTTGCACAACCTAACACAATCCACTAACCCTTAAAAACCAACCCAACCCAGCAGGTTGGTGGGTTGGCTACACACCCCTAATAGGTAGGGGTAATTAAATTGTTAAAAATTTACCAAAACAAGGTTGACCGGTAAGTTTGACATTAAACATTTAGGTGGTGCATTTATGCCACTAAGAATGAAGATTTCAAGAACATCTAATGAACTTTTCTCAATCACACTGTATTAAGTACTCAATAAATTCAGGACATATGATGAAAATCCTACGAGAACCCATGTAGATGTAAATCTATATCTAACAAAAAATAATAGCAAAGGTATATCTCAATTTAGAGAATTCTTGTACTCTTGGATAATTATCAATCCAGTGTACATAAGCTAGGTAGGTACATAAGTAACCAAGGGGTAGACCACAAGAACTTGTTAGGGTATTAAGATATTTGATATACACTCTAAAGTATAAATTGCATTACACCAGTAATCTAGATGTACTTGAAAGGATATAGTGTTGCCAATTGGATATCCAACTCCAAATACATAAATTTCACAAAATTTTAGAGCCAGTATTTCATGAAATGGTTAAACATGAAAGACGTTTAACGATTAGATTACCAACAAAAAATGAATAGCAGGGCCAATATGAAAATGGAATCAAATATGAAAGGCTAAAATCAAAATTTTGAAACTAAAAGGACCAAAATGAAAACCTCGAACTTTAAGAACCAATAATTTACTTCGGTAAGTTGAAAAACACCTAGCCAAACTAGATTTTTTAAGTGCATCTCACTTTTGTATTTAGAACACCAAACATATTTTTAAGATGGGCGACCCAGCAGGTCCTTGATGCAACAATGGACCCAAAAAATATCCTTCTGTTAGCGGCTGAGAAGATGGAAGACAAGGATCATATAATAGCGAACTTAGCTATACCTCTCAGAATATCAACTTTTGTCCAACCTGTTAATGCAAATTATCATACAAGTCTTCTCTACGCTGCTATCCAGTAGGCATGAGGAAATATTAACAAGAGTTGAAATAAAAAACTCTGGAACCCCACTACATAATTACAAAAACTACCTTCTTCAGTTCACGCAAAAATTATAGTCAAAACCCTATGAACACTAAAGAGACTCCTGTTTAGCTTCTGCAAGATATACAAGATCCCACGCCAGACACTAAACTCTTTTTAGCAGCAATAATCAGTATCCACAGGCGAACTGTGAGAAACTCATGTTGACAGGCAACAACAAAGCCAGGCATCAATGAATTTCATAAACCACCCTCAACAATCAACATTACCAACCAGAGGGTCAGTTTGCACCTGGCGTACAAACTGTCCTTTCACTCGAGGACGTTGCTCTGCCAGTCTTTTTCGGCTGTGATATCGGACCTGAGCAAGAAGATTTACATTAAATTCAAGTTAGTGTGTGATTTTAGTATTTTCAACACAAGCAACTAAAAGTGTGTGCATCGTTCTTAGCAGATGAGCCATGATGGGTCTCGGAAACTAGGTTCATGGGATCTGTGTAAGGACTTAATTGGAGCTTCAAAGTTAGTTAAAACCACTAATGCAGCTTAATACAGGATCAAGAATCACGGCCATAACTTTTAGAAGAATACATTCATGACTATGCATAGAACAGAAAAGGAATTGGGGTAGCAGCATGTATTCTGGATGGAGAAAGCAAACACAGCTGCATTGGAGCAGACATCAATTTCTGCATAAAACTGGAATACAGGAGATCATGAATCCAACATCAGATGAATCAAATATAGAAAGAAGTTAGTACCTTTTTCTCATAGCACCTATCTTTTCGCTTCAGTCGGAACTTTGTGAGAGCTGCTTCTCTCTGGCTAGAGCGAGAAGAGTCCAGTCCTCTAGATCCATCATGAATAAAGTGACCGCTTTCACTCAAACTCTCAGGGGCAGTGGCATTCTCATCCCTCCTAGTGGAGCTGTTCCCATATGCAACACCATTAATATGATCTACAGCACCATTGCATAAACTACTAGTAGTTGTCTGACCAGCAGCTGAAGAACCATGTCTATGTTCCTCCACAGGCTCCAAATCAGTCTCCTCATGCTCAGCTTGGTCAGCTTGGTGAATGGAATTGTTGGTAGTCTCATTTGAGCAGTGATAAACTTGTTCTGAGCTGTGAATTTCAGGATTTGATTGAACCGACGTACTTGACATGAGGGGAGACTGATCTTGCTGGCAGGTTGATTTGGGACTCCACACAGGGGGTAGACCAGGTTGAGTATGAAACATGGAAGGAAACAAATGCCCGTAGCCGGCACATATATTATCATACCTTACCCCTGAGACAGGAATCATCCCAAGCTGATGACTTGGAAACTGTAGCTCAGCTTGTCCAGATTGACCAATAAGCAAACTCGTGATATTTTCCTGACTATTACTCAATGTGGCATCATGCTGAGGAAGAGTACCATTGGTACGTCCAGAGAGTTCATTGGATGACAGTTCATGGGTTTCACTTGCATCCTCCTTGGCTTTGGTACAATTGCTGGACAGTATTGGGAGAAGGGGTTGCAGCATCTTACTACTATTATACCTGCAGAAAGAATAATTGGTTTGATCAGGATTTCAGTGATGAGACTTTGACAGTGTATAGCTCATTAGTTTGAAACATAATGTTAGTGCTAAACTTACCATTTTAAAGCATTTTTTAGACTTTTAGTCTGAGATCTTAAAAATTTATGAAATATTCATATTATTAGTAGCTTAGTAGCTGATTATAAGAGTTTGTAACATTAAAATCCAATATTCAACCTTATCACCTGATCTTGAATATCCTTTCAACAATCTTAGATAGGCTCCCATTTTAACATCCTTGCTACTACTACTCCACACTATCACAACCAACTCTATCATCACCTCCATTGCTAATTCCATAACCACAACACCAACAACTAATCTATAACTTTGGTGAACATTATCAGAAATTCATAATTATAAGTGAAAGAAAAGTATTTTAACCAAAAAGAAATAAAATATTTTTTGTTAAAAAAAGAAAAGAAAAGAAAGAAAAATAGAAGATAATTTGGCTTTCTTTCCTCTCAATTAACCTTTAAGAAAGAAAATCAACTCTATCTTAAATTTTTCCCTGACCTCAGTAACTCACCATGAAAAAGCAGACCCATTAGAGTGATTCAGCATATGCCTTCCATCAGTCCCTTGAGAATTTGAAGTACTCATGCAAGTTCTTCTCAAAGAAAGCTCCAAATGTGGATCAACTTCTAACTTACTTGTGCCTCCATCAGTATAATTAGAGTTCCCAGCAGTGCACTTATTGTGATTATCAAATGTGCCAATCAAGTCAATAGCACCGCTAGAAGGTTCAAACAATTCATCATTGCAGCCATGAATCTCACTAGCATTATTAGCATTGCCCCCATTACTTTCTGCTGGCGCACCCTCATTTTGACTCATTGGTTTAGCACAAGCATTTTCCTTCAATCTCAATGCAGTTGAGTCATCAGCTTCTCCGAAGGGCACAACCTCTGATCCCAATCTATTTGACGTTTCTGCAGTAAGTAGCTTGTCAGATTTCCCCATTGTTAATATTAATTCCAGGGGAGCATATTTTTTATATACATTTTTTAATGTGGAAAAAGGAAGACAGGAAAACAAGATAATATGACAGACCTTCATTTTCACTCTCAGGCATAATCGATTCATTATCCAACTTAGTACACCCTCCATGCCTGTCCATATGACTATTGCTCAAATTTGATGTACTCCCACATTTCTTCTGTGAAAGACCCTGCATATTTTGCATGTATGCACTCTCAGCTTCCAAGTAGGGTGTTGTACAAGAGCTCTGCACAAGAGGCTGCAAAACATGCAGTCTCTATGTAAAACTTCATGAAGCCAACCAACTATGGAAAAAGAAACTTTTCCCAAGCTACAAGTGGCCTTACATATGCTTGTTCCATGGATCCTGGATACTCTAATCTAACAACTTATATATTTTCATGTTAACTGTACAATCTGTGGGAGATTACAAACAAAAGGAAAGGGGGAAAACAGTTGATGGTTAGCTAGTCGGAATGGTAATTCTTAATACTTTCTTTAGTTGTAGCACACTCAAACGAGGCTGACATCCGAGAAAGTTCTAAATGCGAACATAAATGTGTATATTTATTAACTGAAAACAATACTTCCCTCACAATGCACAGCATACATATTACAATGCTTTATTATTATTATTAATTTTTTTTAAGAATGACAACAACAGGAAAAGGTACTTACTTGGGCATCACTCCCTTTCTCACTGCATTCGATATTTTTCTGTGCATAAACATAACAATCACTTGAATGATTGCTTGCCGCATTATTTTCAGAAGAGGCTTCAATTTTTTGACAAATATATCCACCACCAGTCAGCTGCAAAAAAGGAATTAAACAAAAAATATATATAATTTATAAGTTGATTTGTATGCAACAACAAAACAAAGAAACAGAACGAATCCAAAAATATTAAGCAAAGTAAAAAAATGCAGAAACATACAGTTTGCCTTCTCCATACATGCTGCCAAAGGTTCCTTAGCTCATTCTTCCGGACAGGCTTTATGAGAAAGTCAGCTGCACCTTTTAACATGCATTTCAATACCATGGTAATTGAATCATTCGAAGACATCACTGTATCACCATGAGAATGGATGTTAATAAATTTAGCTTCATACATGATTCAAAATGGGGCAAAAGTCTAGTCAATCTAACATACTTATAACAGGAATGTTTTTGCAAACGTCATGCTCCATGATTAAAGTAAGAAGTGCAAATCCGGATATTGATGGAAGCTCCACTTCGGTTAATACAAGATCTATGTTATGGGGTCTCCCCTTTAACGTCTCCCATGCCTTTAATCCATCAGAAACTGCTGCAACTGTTTGAAAAAAAAATTACAGTTTATGTTAATTAGTTTCAAAACAGTGATTTGTTGAAAGTGAAGATCTCATATATCTTCAACAAACTTTGCTACATCATGATAAGCATACAAAAATAAAGACGAACTGCGCAATAAGCAGAAGCAAATTGTCTGAATTCCAAGTAAAAGCAGTTGATAAACAAAAGCCAATTTTAGAGAAGTGGGGTCGAGACAGTATGTAATCTACTGATCCATAATTCCATTTAAGATATGTTGGTGTTTATTTGCAAACCCCACATTGCTATAACACCATTCACTTAGCCTACACACCACAAAATGTGCATATAAGTTTAGTAAGCGCGCTAAACGCGAACGCTAACTGTACATAAGCTAAGGCGCTAAGTATCTCAAAGTGGACTGGCGGGATTACTTTCCGAACAGCAAATTAAGAAACTCACTTAATCCTTAATCACTACTAGTCACTAAGCCATCGGTAGAGTCATAAGTTAAGCACAATAAACATTAACCATCTAAATTTAGCTACAAAAGCCCCCCCACAATTATCTAGCCTCTTCAAATCTTCATAATTATGGTGAAAAAACAAAATTGAACATATAATTTTTTTTTTTAGGTGGTGAAAGAAAATGAAAAACAGAAAACGAAATCAGCAAGAGTTGAAAGAAGTGACCTTTGTAACTGCATTTGCGGAGGAGCGCGGCTATAATTTGTCGAGTAGAATCGTCGGCTTCGACCAGCAGAATCCTCAGCGCCACCCTCGGAGGCGCCACCTCATTTCTTCGCCTCTCCTCCGTCTCCATCTCCATCTCCACCTCTTCCTCACCACTCACCACCACTTCTTCTTCACCCATCCTCATACAAACAAAACCCTAATTTCTCAACAAAATAATAATAACACTACCAACAAGACTGTAGCAATGTGAGCAAGCAAAGTGAACACAGCGAAAGGAAAGAAAAAAGAGTTATACTACTAAAATCTAGCAACTCTATCTATCTAGAGAATAAAAAAATATCTGAAATGAAATAAATAAATAAAACGAGGGCTTCGAATATTGGGGGGATTAAATCAGAGCCGCGAAAACCGGGAAAAATATCTTAGGAGAGAGAGAGAGAGAGTCAGATCAAAAGGTGGGCCGTCATTGGCCTTCGGGTAGTTGCGGCTGACGTGGCTCTCTTTGCGCCACGGTTTTTGATTTTTCCCTTGTGACCCAAGTTTTTTAGATAAGTGGTGCTGCTCTGCTCTGTTCGATTTCGCTTCACTGTTTTTTGGGCCCACCCTTGGAGGACACGTGGTGGGGGCACCCTGGGGATTTGTCAACTTTATTTTAGGGATGGATATTTTTTCTTTACTACGTGCCACGTCGACTTTCTTACACATTCCCTTGTCTATCTCATGGTGAGGAGTGTTACACGTAGACCTTTCAACAGAATCTTTGCATCTTTCCTTTGTGGTCAATTAGGGTATTGCACCTGGCACCTCTTCTCTCTCAGCTTTTTCTTTTAATCTCCCCTTTTTTTCAGGTGCATTGGGTATTTTAATGTGGTCTTGAACGTTTACTTTTCTCCTTTTTTTCTTTATTGTATTTTAATGGTGAGTTTACTTATCTCTTTCTTTTAATTTTTAAAAAACATTTTTTTAACAATGTTTTTGAGTGTCTAACCATTTCTTGAGTTTATTATTTCATTCTCTATTCTCACAAGACGTTTCGAATTCAAATCTCATAGATATCATGAGATCATAAGAACTATTTAACTAACTTATTAGAATTAAAAATGGTTCAAATTGTAATTATTTATTGTTTTTATTTGAACTTACTATTGAAATTATTTTGTTAATTGTTATTAAAAAAAAACATTCATTATTTTAGCAGTTTATAAAAAAAATTTGTAGCTATAATATTTTTTATTGTCCAATATTTATTAATCGTGTTCGAATCATTTTAATATGTTGTGAAATTTTTATCTAAAAAAACATGTGAATGTGAACTTAAGTGCGTCATTAATTGCCTTGTTATGTAATAAAAAAAAAGTTATATAATAATTTTTTTAATTAAATTAAATATATAATTATATTAATTTTCCTTTTTGAAATAGTAATATTAAATTTAATTATTCTTAAAAAATTTTAAAAAGATAATTGTAACTCTATTAAGAAATATCAGCCATATCCGCTAAGTTTACGGCATCAAAAAATGATTATATTAATTTTTTTTTTTTTTTATGAATAAATGATTATATTGTTTGCGACAAGTTTTACTTTATCCGGTATTTTAGTTTTGGCTCACAAAAATCAAAATTCTTGTTTCCTTAAAAAAAAATCTTCTTGTTTGGTTATTGGCCACTGATCGCGTGGGCCCCACGTGTATGGGCGGCACGAAACACTCATTGACGACGAGTTGTACAATTCTTCCACAACCAGGAAATATATATATGTATTATATTCTTAGCTTGTTACCCAAAAGAAAAGAAAAATAAGTAAAGGTTTAATTTATGCTATTCTTAATCAAAATGAGTAAAATGCACGACACTCCTAGTTCATCTTTCAATGGAGTCAATCATTTTAAAGTTCAAGCACCTATCTTAAAATATGAAAGTTTGACAAATATCTTCTTTTTATGTTTATAGCTATAGTACAATATTAAACATTGTTAAGACCAATTCATCATTCAGAGTCCTAATAATTAAGTGTAACAATTGTTCATTATATATAAATTTTTAGTTAAATTGTAAATTGTGCCTCTAAAGTTTATAGGTGTTTGAATTTTACACTGAAATTTTATTCCATTTATATCAACAGCTCTTCTGCCTAAATTTTTTGTTCAGTGTCACATAAACTTATCATGCTTCTTTAGTTTGTCAAAATGAAATGATGTCATATCATTTTTGTAGCCTAAAAAAATAATTAAAAATGACTTGGAAAAATAAAAATGAAGCTTTAGGTGATATATGTTCATAATATAGTTTTAAAAATATTAAATTTCGATCATTTATGATTTTTAACCAAAATATCATTATTCACATGAGCTATACTTAAGGTTTGCCTAATTACTAAAAATATTTTGATGTGAATCATAAGTGAAAATTTGGGATTTAAAGAAGTAAATAACTTATTCATGTGCAAAAAATATTTTTCTTAAAAAATCTAATACATGCATCCTATATAATAAATATGCTATTTTTTAGGAATTTCTTACATTAAAATTTTTTCAATATTCATATGATTGGCATTTATTACTTAAATTGGTCTCAACTACTTGTACTATATGCATGTGTCTGTGTTTTGTAAAGTCCATATTTTTAGGCTGGCAACCATAAACAAATTGTAACTGGAAACACAAAATCTTAAATTTGGAAATCAAACAATTGACAATGTTTCATAAGTGTAAATTTGTACTGATGAATTTGTTAGTTCAATTCTCTATATCTAAATTCTAATACAATAGAATAATCCTCTGATTCGATCTTTTTATAAAAGTCTTCAATTCAAGTATTGTGTTGATATAGTCTTGACTCGAACACAAGATGTCCTCCACTTGGATTGAAAAGGGAATTGAAAGATTTTTGGGATGAAATTGTGATGAATCTCTGGCTGTGTGCTTGTTAGAGATTTCTTGTCCTCCATGTTCTTCATGTTCTTTGTGGGTTCTTCAAATTTTCTTAATCTTCGAAGATTTGTGGTGGAAGTTCTTTGAGGCTCTAAAGCTTGAATCTGATGAAGTTTCGATGGTTCAAAGGCTTTGAAACTTGATTCCGATAGAACTTTGAGACTTGGAAGAATGATTTGGATGACTGTCCTTCGCCTTCGAAGATTTGTAGTGAATTTTTTTTGGGGCTTTGGAGGCTTGGATCGGTAGAGTTTTACTAATTTGTAGTTTTTTGGTGTTTATGGAGGCTTTTGAACTTGATTCCAATGAGTTTTGAGATCTAGAAAGATGACTTGAATGCTTTTGCTTCGAATGTTCTTTGTATTCGAAGGTTGAAGTTCTTGACGTTCTTGGAGGCTTTTGAGCTTGATTCCGACAGAACTTCGAGCCTTCTGAATGTTTCTAAATCCCCCCATAAGGCTAAGAATGGTCTTTATTTATATGAATTTTGGAGAGGTATGATCACACGTGATTAACTTGTTCTCTAAGGGATACATGGCATTATTTGATTAGTCAAAGTGTTCTAAATTAAGTAACACATGACAGTATTTAATTTGACTGCTTATGTTATTTAAATTAACATGTGTCGATGTGCAATTAACCCTTAAGTATTCTTTGCAATTTTTTGTTTAGAAACACTTGGAAGATTTCCATTGTTCTCTAAATAATGATAGTGGAACCCACTAAGTAGCATGTAGCGCTTTGTGATTGGTTGTAAAATATTTACTTTTACAGTAACATTTAGAACTTATTTTGTCTAGTTGTTTAGTTTAGAAATATCCAATTAAACAAGATAAATGAAGTTCAACACATTTGAAAACTCAAGAAATTAGAAAATAGATAAGTACAGAAAAGAATCACTTATCTCGACTGATCGAGATTCGTGCAAATCTGAATTCTCACTTTCTTTCTCAGCCATTGGATTTAGGGTTTTGAAGGAACTTACAAAAATGAAAACCCTAGAGCACGTTTTTAATATTCAAGAGCAAAGTTATCAAAATCGGGACCCTACGTAGGATCATTAAAGGCAGGTGAGATCGTAGATCGTAAAATCGGATAATGAATCATAAGATCCTACATATATTCATATTTAAAGCAAAAAACACATTGATAATAATTTTATATGTTGAAAAATCACGTAAATTATAAATTCATCCATAAAAAACTAAGATTTGCATCATATAATGTAATTTGCATGTCATACATCGCTAAATCTATACTAACGAAACAAATATATTTAAGTTTTGACCCAATGTATTTAAAAAATTCAATAAATGTTTAATTTCCAACCAAATACCAAAATATTTTCCAAGTTCCAATTTCTAAGTTCCAAGTTTGAAATCTAAAATAAGTTAGCAAATGGAAACTAGCTATCTACAATATGAAATACAAAAGCAAGTTGAATATTAAGGTGAAGTGAACATTTAATTATTCTCATTCTAAGGTTCTTATAACCACCGCCCTAAATTACTAATTATCATAATCCATTTCATAATCTATGTAGATATTATATATTTGTATCCTAGAGCTGCAAAAGACATCAAAATACAATTTCACACTCAACTATTCAAATTATACCACCCAACAATAATTAAATAGCATGCTCAAAAAAATAAATCAATCAATATACAAGTACAAGCATAACTGATAAAATTATATAAAACAAATATTTTAGTAATATTAGAACACAAATTAGTATATTGATCAAACAAATTTAACAATATTATAGCTTAAAAGGTAGCAAATCCAACATCAAATTGTTCATCTAGAAATGATGAAACATTTCTTAATTTTGATTACAAGTGAACTAGAAACTAGAAAACATTTGCTTAGGTTAACATAATTTCATATAAATAAAATAAAAAGTTATACCATCATAGCATGAAAAAATAAAAACCCTTAAAGTTTCATCAAAACAAAAAATTTTATCCCATAAAAAAAAAACAAAAAATTTATAATTTTGGTAGGATCCTATAGGATCAATAGGATCCCATACGATCCTATATGATTTTACACGATCCTACGTACGATCCTAGTATGACCTTCAACGTTTTGGTGAGGTGAGATCGTAAAATTGTGTGATCCTACGATTCAGATCGTGATTTTGACAACCATGTTCAAAAGGGTAGTGTTCTGTACACAGATCTGAAAATTTTTCACACCCTTTTGGAGCTACAGTTGGAAACCTTGTACAAACAACAAATCTAATTATAAAGTAAAGTTGTTGCATCAAGTCAACCATAGTTTATGATATAAATCTTTGAGTGAAGATCTCAAAGTCACAAATTAGAGAGTTTGTGTGCAATAGTTTCATAGTAAAATAATCTATGGATTTGGAGTTGCGTCTAGTCATGTGAGTAAGTACTACATAAGGTAGTAGTAGATTTAGGGTTAAGTCTATTATATAAACTTCTATTCTATTAGTGAAATGTTGCCTTAAAGATTGTTTAGATTAAATCCTTCTGAGGCCATCATTCTAGGTATTCATGTGAGTTGTGAATGTTTGATATTTGTTTAAATTAGGTCTATTGCATAATTAATCTTAATAATTATTTGGCTAAGATTTGATAAAATCTGATTCAGTTGGGGTCTAAAACTCTAAGGGGCTGTTTGGTAAGAGTATTTAAAAATATATATTTTTGTTTTATAATTCATAAAATAGTGGGTCCCACACTTGGATTTATTGTTTGGTTAATATTTTCTAAATACAGTTTTCAAAAAATTTTATTCTATTTTCCTAATTTAAAACAAGATTTTGAAAACGGCTTAAAGGGTGTTTTCAGGATACAGAAAATGTTTTTAATGACATAGTTGTAAATAAATTAAAAACAGTGGACTTCACATATTTGTCCAAACTCGTTTATCTCTTAAATTTAGGAGTTAATTTTTACTACAAAAAGAATTCTCACACTTCAAATTTAAAAATTATTATTAAAAAAGAAAAATATGATGAGCTTTATTCCCTTATCATTATCTCAAAAAAAAAGTAATCTATAGATTCTACACGTTACTTTTGTAAATATATTTTTTAAATCTCAAAAATAGAAATGATATCCTAAACAATTATTTTTATTTTTTGTATTTTGAAAATTTTTCTTAAAAGTGAGAATCAAATACGTGAAATATAAAAATTATTATCTGGAAACTAGTTTCAAGTTCAATTTTTTAAAAATTGTTTTTACATTATTTTGAAAACAAAAACAAAAATCCTCTTATCAATCAGGCTCTAACATGTTTGTTGCTAATAAATTTTGCAATCTCCCCCCCCAAATCAAATTCTAGTTTCATCATTGCTCATATCTGCAGTTTGGACCTATCTCTTCTTCCTAGCTTCATCATTGCTCATATTCGCCGTTTTAACCTATCTCTCCTTCCCTTACCGTCTAACTAAAAAGAAAGAAGGAGAAAAAGAATATTTTCTTAAATCTAGCTGAAAAGATGTGATAATGATTGACAATCGCCGAAAGCCAAAGGATTTCTCATTGGTTTGGTGTCATCCAAAAGCTTATAAATTACGATGTTCTTACCGAAAATTATAATTAATTGAATTAGATCTTTTGAACGCTACTCCTTCAAGAGTAGAGAAGGCTGAAGCATGTTGTCGAGAAACTAAATGGGCCACTACTTTTTAAGATTTGGTTGAAAATTTGGTCATTATGATTCGCACAATGGAGTTTTCGACTTTAGATAAAGACCCAATAGTTTAGAGCCCGTAGTTATACACTCTCACTAGTACCGATCCTAATATTCCTAGCACAACCCCCAACCCAAAAACTTTGCGAGTCTCGGATAAGCCCAGCTCTCTCAATAGCAAAGCCCCAATGAGGAACCATCTTTGTTTCCTCTCAGGTTGTGGGCTTTTGGGCTGCATAGGAACAAATTGCTATTCACTAATCCTAAATGAGATTAAATTCAAAGTCCTAACTTGGTTGTTGAGATTCTACACTGCCTGGGCAAGAGAATTTTTCTTCTTTTCTATTCACAAAAGGAGCTTCAGGCAATCACAGTCTTACCATAAAGGTTCAGCTACATGATTCTTTTTTCATTTTTTTAAAGTTGCTGTTATTTATTCATTATTTTTTATTACTAATATTTTTAATGGTCTAACCTTAAATGGTAGCTCAATTGGCACTTGTTAATTGTTATTGTGTTTCTAAGGGACGTTCATGATTCAAATTCCCATTTTCATGAAATAAGTGTTTTTCCTTATCTCATCCCCCTTCTCTTATATATATATATATGTGTGTATGTGTGTTTCTCAAAAAAAAAAAAAAAAATATCAAATCATATATTAATAACAAATTATAGTTTTATGATAGATATAGCCTAAATAGGAAGCAACAAATAAAGTCATTTATTAATTACTTCAAAATTATTACTATAAATTACTATTTTGTATAAAAGTATTCCACTTATAACACTATAGTCTATATATTTTTTAACAATATTATTGCAAACACATCTATAATCTATTACACCAAAGTTCCCAACTTGCTAATTTGTGTGACTATAAGAGATCAATCAAAAGTGGTGGTCCATGTAAATAAGAGTAGTAAAAAAGTATCCATCACTCACAATCGCACACCTCAACATGATGTGAACTTAGATATGCGATTAGGCGTGTCCCTTATTAAAATTATTCTTTTGTTTTTTGGAGTCTTTATACTAGTCTTTTAAAACTACTGAATTAATGGTGATATCAATTAGTTTTAAATAGACTTCTTTTCTGGTAATATTGGAGCCAACCCAAGAGTTTCATGAAAAAAAAGGGTTGATCAAATTTAACAAAACTTTGACCAACTTTGGCCAAAAATCCAATTGTTTGATCAAAACACATCTTGGATTAACACAAAGATAACTCAATTTTATTCAAAATGAGTGGTGGATCTCAAATATATGATGTAAATAAAGTGAGATATCATGAAAACATAAGATCTTTCGCAATTAGACGCGAAAATTAAGTGAGTGTGAGAAAAATTGACCTAATTTTGACTTCTATCAAATTTTGGTAAAATGATCTTGAAATTGTGTGAAACATATTGTTGTAAAACTCACGTGAAAAGATTCATTTTAAGGTGTCTAAGGGGTCCAAATTAAAAAATTAAAAAAAAAAAAATATTGTACACAATGAAACAACCTAAAAAAATGTGTATGTAAACGATACTTTTATATGCCTCTGACTTCTAGAAATGAAGTCATTTTTTCCTTTTATTTATATTTATGTTTTATATAAGATAGAAATTCTACTTTAACTTAATCTAAGTATATATGTGTATAAAGTTTCCTTCTGAAAACTTGAACTTCAGTTCTTATCTCCACACCCACAAATATTTATACTTGTGAAATAATTTTTTCTTGAGACAATGCATATGCAAAAGAATTGGTGTTACAAAATTTGAGACGACGTTTGGATCACTCAATTCTGAGCTTGAGAAGGCATCCAGACAAGACCACCAACTTGTGTAACTATAATAAAAAATAAAAATTTTAAAAAAATTTAAAAGTTTTCAAGGTACCAGCTTCCTAATTAAGGTGATAATTGTTTATTTGGACCTCCGAATAAATGTAAAATCAGTACAGCTGAGAAGATAATTTCATAAATTGTCGATAATGGCCAATATATTTATGGTGTTTGGACACCAAGAAGCTAAATTAAATAGGGGTAAACTTGAAAATTGTTGGGTCTTTAAAGGCTTGCAAGCGGGGTTTACAAGCCTTCTTATATGTGAGGCATATGAGAGGGCATGTGAGCATCTATTAAATAGCTAGGAGCATTTCCTGTCCTTACTCTTTTAAAATAGTTCTAGCGTACGAACTAAAGCCACCCTCCTTGATTTTTGCCTCTAAAAAGGAGTATATTATGTCTCAAATAGGGTTTTTTTTTTTTTTTTTTAAATTTTTTAATTTTTTAGGGAAGCTTTGGTCCTAGTGGAGAAGCCTTGGTCCAGCAAAAGTCCTTTTCACAATGTTGTTAGAAAATGCTGACATTATTGTCAAAATAAATACTGTTGATCATGTTGTCATAGCTGACAGATCCATCGAATGCTGCTAAAACTATGTTGATCCTATTAACAATACTGTTAAAACATTCATATCCAGTTTTTTCAAAAAATTTTATTTTACCATCTTAAAAGCTACTTTATCTATTATACTATACCATTTTACAACACACTCAACATCCTAACTCTTATATTTTATACAATACATTAAAATAATATATATCTATACAATAAAATATACAACACAAAATCATCTCTCCTCTTTTTATTAATAAAAAATTGAAAACACAGTAAAATAATAATATTTAAGAATACAATCTTGCTACAATAACATCTTACAATGGTATATATATATATATATATATATATATTTATCATTCTTTACTTTTACAATTCCGGATGTGGGAGGTTTTTGAGAGACAAATTGTAAATAAAGGCTGTGGGGGGTAAAAGCGTCAAAACACCACGTAGGCCTGGGGCCTGGTCCGAGGACGGGGCTCCATGGAATGGGTCCTGGATGTGGCCTCCTACAACGGGGGCCGAAACGCCCGCCGACCAGGCTGCCGGTCGAATTTGTACTGGTCCGAGGAGAAGGTATCCTCGGACGAAGAGACCCTTGTCCGAGGAGCGTAGCTCATGGTCCAAGGAAGGACTCCTAAAGCTCCGCGAATCGTTCCCCGCCCCAACGGGACACCGAGGAGGGGGACAAGAAGAACGTGCACCATACAAAGCTACTGCCACCGCATTAAATGCCTTCCACCTATCCGCCTGGCCGCATTGATGAGGAAATGACTTCTGAGGGGACGGTAGACAGCTCCAAGGGCATTGGGGAGCGTTTTCAGGGAAAGGACAGGTGAGAATCAGAGATGGGGAGTATAAATAGAGAAGGGGGAACTACTGGAAGGGGATCCGGATTTTTCCAGGGAAAGGAGGAAGGCTTTCTCTCTCTCTCTCTCTCTTGAAGAATAGAACGTCAGTCAGCACAAAAGCTCCTCGGCTCACGTCCGAGAAGGGAAATAATCCACTACATCAGCCAGCCAGCCGTGCCCCAGTAGTGGATTTGGACCTCACACCATAGCCTTCTAGAGCACCAAAAGGTCTAGGCTTTAAGCCCATTATCTACAAATTCTATTGTAAAAGCTACTTGGGCCGGCCCATTCACTCATTTGGGCCTAAGACCCTCTTTGTGTCCTTACAAAGGCAATATATGACATTTAGCATTCCGAATGCGAATGCTCTTAGAGCATCCGTATCCCGAATTTCAATTCTACTCTATTTTACCATTTTAAAAAGTCACTTTATTAATTATACAATACAATTTTACAATACTTCCACCATTCTAACTTTTATTTTCCTATTCTACTTGTTAAAATAATATATTTACATGTTAAAATAATAATTAACAAAATGTACTCTCAAAAAAACCTAGAAACCCTGTTCCAAAAAAGAAAAACCTAGAAACCCACCTTGCCACCACCACGCCACTGGCCAGCAACCACCACCATAACCAAACTCACCACCAACAACAACCACAAGAAACAACCACCAAGAGGAAAAGAAACACAAAAAATTGCCAAAAACCACCGCCACCGATGGAGGAAACTGCCAAAAAATTGCCAAGAAACACAAGAAATTACCAGAAACACACCAAGATAAAAAACCACTTCAAACCCACGATTGACGAAATCACTTCAAATTCACCATGCGAACTCGCCGATCTCCACAAGCCACCGATCAGCAACCCCAAGCCACCAATTAGCAAACCCAAGCCACCGATTAGCAAAACTAAGCCATCGATTAGAAACTCACGTCGCTGATTTGAAACCCAGGCCGTCGAAAATACACTATCATCGATTTGAAACCCATGCCATCACCGCCGTGAGAAACACCATCATCGATCAGCAAATGCCATCATTGCCACGCCTTTGTCAGACCTTGCTTCGACCAACAGCGAATTAGAGAGTGAGAGAGGGTAGATGATAAAACAAAAAGAGAGAGTTGAAAAAGAAAGAAGACGTCTCAACCCCAGAGAAAAGAGAAATAGAAGACAGAGGAGAGAGAGAGAATAAAAGTAATTAAAAAATTTATACAATAGTGCTACAGTGCCATTCTACATGTAGAATGACACTGTAGCAACATTGTAAAATTTTTTACAATTGTAGCATTTTAGAAGTTTGGATGAAGCCACTTTTTTGGGTGAAAATGGTAAAATGAGCTTGGCATTGGCATTTACAATGCCCAGTGCAGATGCTCTTAGGATGTTGCCGAAATACTGGTGATCCTGTTGACCCTACTGTTATGAGTCCCTCCAAAATACCACTAATATCTTGCTGACACTACTATATATCCTTTGTGCCCTCGCCAAATAATGCCAAACTCTGGTTTTTGAAATGCAGAATCTTGGTTTTCAGGTTTTACTCATAAAAATCTTTTCAAATTGGTTTTGTAAATGGAACTATGGTTTTTTGATTTGCACATAAAAAAACCTTTTCAAAGTGTAAAACCATCGTTTCTGGTTTTCCACATTAAAAAAAAAAAAAAAAAAAAAAAAAAAAAAAAAAAAAAAAAAACTATTTCAAAAGACTTTCCTCAAACATAACCCCTTTGGCGAACGAGAACACAAAGGATGTCCCCATTGTGTAGTCCCGTTTAGTTCAAAACCTCGTAAGCCGACATACCAGTATACCACATATCACTCACCACAAAATGAGGGAATCTTGATGATGACTAGGACCCAATCCAACACATGGTCATTTAGACTAAAAAATCATAAGGCTTTATTAGTTATACACAGAGAAAACAATATCTTATCACTGATGAGTTGGGGTGTGAGTCGTGTGACAGACAAGTATGCAATCAGCGTAAAAATTAATACATGTTTATTGTTTATATTTTTCCCTTTTTGTTTTATGTTTTCCTATTCGCCTTTCTTTATTTGAAATGACCATTTCTCTGCGGGAACTGACTAATTAGTTGAACAATGAAGTATTTGTTAGGGTTTTAGGCCATAGTTGTCACAAAATTAATAATTTTTAAGCCAAATAAATAAATAATTAATTATGCTCTGCGTTGAAATAATTAACACAGTATTCACAGCACATATCACATATGACACTATATTGATGACTTAGAAAAACCAATAAAACAATTGTTTTACAATAAAAATAGTCAAATAGCACATTTTTGCAAACTATATTGTAATTTACCACTATTTCAAAACTATGTAGGGATTTAACCACTTTTTGTGTATTTGAGTGCAGCGAAAACGAGTTTTCCATGGTACTCGAGTTTATGAAACTCGAGTATCATGAAAAAATTTTCAAAATTTTTCTGAGTACATTTTTTCAAAGAACTCGAGTTTTTGGAACTCGAGTTTCACACACTCGAGTTTTTGGAACTCGAGTTTCACAAACTCAAGTTTCAAAAAAGATAGTACATTCTTACATATTTCCAAAATAGTGGTATATTACTAATTTTTTAGGAAAATAGTGGTAGTGGGCCTATTTTGCCACAGTTTTACAGTAAAAAACCTAGGGGATTTAAACTAAACAATTCTTAAGGCAACAAATCAACTAGAATAGAATTGAAATTTATATAATAGACTTAACCTTAAATCTACTGTTATCTCATTTAGTATTTATTGGCGTGACCGCATGTAGCTAGCTTTGAGATCCACAGAATTTTCTATTTTGGATTGTTGCACCTGAACTTTCTTGTTCGTGACTCAAACGGTTGAGAGAATAAGCTGTTTATCAAATCTACCCGAGTCTGGATCGATTGAGACATGTAGTTCGACCGTTAGAGTTAAGTGCTTCTTGACTTGTTAAGCAGCCGTTGAAATGTAGCACAATAGCAGTCCATTTTCTACTTGTTCTTCTACAGTTTTGAACTTGATTTGTCTTGATCAAATATAATCCGATGTAGATCTATCTAGACAAACTAGGTTCTAAACTGTTGCATATTTGTTCATGGTTTCCAATCTAAAAATATGGAATTTACGGTATCAATCTACTTATGCCATGAATACAGTTTTGGTTAAAAGATTTCATAACTTAATAGGTTGTAGTAATTTATTTTACCAAACAGAATATTAGAAGTAGAGCGTGGATTTTATTTATTTGTTTCATTTTTGCTTCAATTACATAGTGTATCTGTGAATTCTTGGGATCCATGATGTCAAAAGTTCAATCATCCAGAAGCATTACGACGTAAAGTCTTCTTTGTTCTTTTAAGATATACGTATGGAGGAGATTATTAGTACATGTTTCCTTTCAAGACCCTTCATAAATCTCATCAAGTAGTTATTATACAAATGGCTGGTCCTCAATCTCGATCTCAAGAAAAACTCTGCTTCAGGGCCACTGAATAAATAATTTGACTAATAGAGGATTGGAGGATGGGCTACACATCTCCATGCTTACGACACGGCTAAATGCCACCCAAAATAATATTATATTTTAATTTAATGGCGAACTCTAATAAGAAAAAGTCTGATAAAACTCTGCATCTTCGTCTTAGTAATATCATATCAAGCATTTTTCACTATGATCGTTGAAACTTTATAAGATCATGTAGTTTCTGTAGCTTTTGAGATTTGATACCTTTCGTATTAATAAATATTTTATGTTAGCATCAATACCTATATATAAGCAAAGCAGTCTTAAAAAGTTTAGTTTAACCAATTAAACAATGCCCCGGCATTCTAAATATGCTACTTACATAAGCATAATTACTATATGTGGGATAGGTGACTCATCCAGGTAGTCTCCTTTTTGCAAATATAGATATACATCATCCAAATTGGAATCTAGCTAGAAGCTAGAACCTTCTTTATTTAAAGATAAAATTTATGTACAGTACTTTCTTTAGATTCTCTTTTTAAGATTCAGTTATGTGGCTATTTAACTAAAAAATACACTTTTATCAAAAAAATCTACATATATAGCAGAATTTTAAAAGGAGAATTTAAGAAACAGTATCTAAATCTTACTCTTTATTTAATATGGCTCATAGTAATCAATAAACTCAAAGTCATGCAATTAAGGCTTATGTATATCAACAAATGGTACACAACAATTGGAGCAAGAGCCGTTTTCGACTAGTATTTATCAACAACCCATTAGCTTTTTATTTTTTATTTTTATTAGCTAGTGTTGAGTTACGGAATTAGAATTTCAAAAATAATGGCATTGAAGACTTGTGTAGTACTGTCCCTAGGATTTAGAAGACGCACTTGTATCATTCTAATTGGCTATAAGAAATAAAATAATAAAACCGAGCTGGTTAGCACCATGGCTATAGTAAGATAGTAACACATGGGTTCATGTTAGAGGGTGAAGGTCATTGTCGATATAAAGAATTCAGGCAAAAATATTCGATTCAAGATTTTGATCCTAGTGAGATCAACAATGTAATATATAAAAATGTAAATGTGACTGATCAAGGATGCTATATAAGGTAATCCTATTGTGCATATTATGTCATACAATTTGAAAACAAGGTACGTAGGAAGTGAAGCTGAAATTTTGATGGCAACAATGATAGGTTGGGGGATGCAAGAACAAGGGTGGAGGAAGGGGCCTTGGACTCCTGAAGAGGATAAATTACTTAGTGAATATGTAAGCTTACATGGGGAGGGAAGATGGAGCTCTGTGGCAGGATTTGCAGGTATTAATATATGCTACTATTGCTATGTTTGGGGATAGGAGAATAGTAACAAAATAAAAATAAAAACCCTTTGAATTCTTTGAGCTTCTATAGCTGATCAAGTAATTCACAATGAAATACCTCTTTTCCAAAAATTTGGTTTTGGCTATATATGCTTCTTCTTTTTGGGGGGCTTGAAGAGGAGCTTTGAGTCCATTGTTAGACATGCTTACAAGCTTTTATATACTTTATCTCAGAAATAACTAATAAGGTTAATTTACCTTTTTTTATTTTTTATTTTTTTATATAATAATTTAAATTTCAGGTCTCAATAGGAGTGGGAAGAGTTGCAGGCTTAGGTGGGTGAATTATCTCAGGCCTGGTCTCAAGAGAGGCCAGTTAACTCCTCAGGAGGAAGGCATCATTATTGAACTACATGCTATCTGGGGCAACAAGTAATGCACCTCTCTCTCTCTCTCTCTCTCTCTCTCTCTCTCTCACATAGATGTTATGAATAATACAAATTTTACCGCATAAGTTATAAACTGTTACTAATCACCAAAAAAAAAAAAAAAAAAAAAAAAATCAAATTTTTTATTTATGATGCTGTTGAAGTCCTTCAATCACTTTTATTACTACATCACTTTATAAACATTTTATAGTAAATTTAGCAAGTTTCTATATTAATTCTATGCAAACATAGGTGGTCAACCATTGCTAGATACTTGCCTGGGAGAACAGACAATGAGATAAAAAACTACTGGAGAACCCATTTCAAGAAGAAAGAAAAATCCTCTCAGAAGCAAGAAAAGCGCAAACAGCAAATTCTAAAACAAAAACAACAACAGCAGCAGCTACAGCTACAACTACAGCAACAGCAACAAGTGCAGCAACCTCAAGAACATGGCATAAAAACCGTCTTTTCTCAAGCAGAGACAAGCACTGAGGAAATGAGCGAGACTTATGGAATTAGGCAACAGATGGTTCTGAAGAACCCAAATTCGGAGGACCAGTGCATGCCTAAGATGTATCAAGATTTTGCAACCTGGTTCGACACAATCGGAGATGATGGGCTACCAAGTGGCCCGTGGAACTTCGCTGATGATTACACAGTGGCATGGATGAGACAAGTCTGTGCAACAAATTAACTAGCCATCCATGCAGAATCAATCTAAGAAAATTGTTTTTTTCTTGTGGAAGGGATTCCAATAGTTTCCGAAGTGGAGGCTATTAAATAGGCCAAAGGCTGGTTAAACGTACGATATATAAAGTCTCTCCCTGTGGCAATATGTATCTAGCTATCAAATCTAAATTCTTTTTCTTTTTTTTTTGGATATATTAAGTCTAATTCTTGTTTTTCCCATCATGTAACATTATATATAAACTGGCAGTTAATAATTGATTAAAACAGAAAGATCACCACTGTTTACTGAAAATCTAGCCTATTCCTTCTGGGCTCCTTTTCATCTCTCTCTCTCTCTCTCTCCCTCATATGTACACTGCTCTCCAAATTTTGTCTTATAAGACTTCAGTGGAGAATGAGGAATTCTAAACCCTATAGATTCTAATTCCTACATTTTTATTTATTTATGAAAGATTCTAATTCCTACATACCTCCAAGCAAAGAGGAAATATTATGTTGGATCCACAGATTAATAAATAGTAGTAAGTGGCACAAACAGGCATAAGTCCTATTTCTTAGTTTATGCATAATGGTCTGTGTCTTTAAATAAGCGAGAAATTAGCTCAGGTATATCACAGTCTCCTAGATGTAAGCCATGTGACTGCAAATACGTGTGTTGTAACTTTGCTCAATTTGATATGGTTAGTGATGGAAAGCCACGCAAGAGTCCTAGAAAGCCTCATCCTAATCCTAAGTACCTAACTATTCTTGGAGATAAGAATACAAGAGTCCTACTGCTGTGCAAGAAGAGCTGTTGCAGAAATCTTAGGAGTTTGAATTCAGATTGCTTCTTATCTTTAATTTATCTTATCCTTAGTTTGAATGTTGAAGTAGTTGATTATTTAAATAAACGATGTAGGCAGTAGGCTGATCATTGATGAATTTAGAGTTGTCTTGTGGTTTGTCTTCTACTCAAAGGAAGTCATTTATCAATTCCATCTCTGTTCTCATCAACTTGGTATTAGAGCATGGCCACCAACAAGGACCGAATTGAGAAACTGGAGTCAAACATGCAAGAGTTGAAGGAGAGTGTGCAGAAGATGACAACCGAGTCTCAAGATCTGGGCTCATCTGTACGTGAACTCAAGGAGCTGTTGTCTCAATCTCGGGACAAATCAACTTCTCATTCATCTTCCAAGCCAGAGGAACTAGAGTCATTAACACACAATAGGGAAAGACTTTCCCAAACATCTGGGTTTAGAAGTGCAGTGAATGATCAACCTTGGCCTACTAAACTGGATTTTTCACGATACTCAGGAGATGATCCAACAGTATAGCTCGATTGCGTGATGCAATATTTTGACTACCAAGGAACACGAGAAGAATGTAAAGTGGTTTTGGCTGCTTTTCATTTGGAAGGGGAAGCAAATCAATGGTGGCAGTGGCTAAAGAAAGTGTACCACAAGGAGAACAAGGTGGTTACTTGGGAAAAATTCAAAAAGGAGTTGTTGGTCCAATTTGGGCCAACCGAGGCAGATGACTTTGATGAAGCTTTGTCCCGAATATTTCAAAATGGGACACTTAGGGAGTACCAACGGGAGTTTGAAAGGCTTGCTAATCATGTTGATGGATGGCCACAAAAGGCATTGGTGGGGGCATTTATGGGTGGATTGAAGGAAGACATTGCTTCAGAAATTCGAATGTTCAAACCAAAAACACTCTCAAAAGCCATAGAGTTGGCTAGGATCAAAGATGAGAACATGAACAAGCAACGACGACAAATAAAGGTTGGCAACCCACAAACAAGCTTGGCAAACAAGTCAGTACAGAAGACCATTTCTGCTAACACAATGGGATCAGCGGGGTGAGTAGTTGAGATTGGAGGTATTGGATCTGGAGGTACTACAAAAATTTCTTGGGAAGAAATGCAAAAACGAAGAGAGAAAGGGCTATGCTTTAGTTGCAATGAGAAATACACACCCGGACATCGCTGTGCAGCCTCACAAGCCTTCCTTATTGAATTTTGTCCACAACAAGAATTCATAGAAGAGTCCTTTGACAAGCTGGAGGAAGGAGTTGTGGAGGATCATAAGGACTGTAAGGAAGAAGCTCCGCTCATTTCCCTACATGCAATTGCAGGTTGCTCGAGCCCTCGGACCATGCGAGTCAAGGCCAGGATTGGGAAGATAGAGCTGGTTGTCCTTATTGACAGTGGGTCAACTCATAACTTCGTGGATCAAAAGCTGACCCATTCACTTGGATTGGCTATCACGCCCATTACAGAGTTCAATGTGAAAGTTGCAAATGGAAAAAGCCTAGTCTGCAAAGAAAGGTATGAGCGAGTTTCCATTACTATCCAAGGATTTAAATTTTCTACTACTTTGTATTCTTTACCACTCAATGGACCAGATTTGGTATTGGGTATACAATGGTTGGAGTTGTTAGGACCAGTAGAGTGTGATTGGAAGAAAATGACAATGAAATTCTTATGGGAGGGTGTGTCATATGTCATCAAATCATCCTCTGTTAACCCCATTCAGGAGGTGGCAATACAAAGGTTAGAGCGAGATGTGAAAGGTGGTGGGGAGTTATTTGCTATCATGCAGAAGGGTGAAGACCATGTTGGAGGTTATATTGTCCCAGCAGAGTTACAGCCCTTGCTTCAAGAATTTCATCAGGTGTTGGAAGAACCTAGAACACTACCCCCTTCTAGAGAATTTGACCATTGGATTCCATTAAAAGAAGGGACTGCACTAGTCAGTGTGAGACCTTACCGCTATGCTCATTTCCAAAAGAATGAAATTGAGCGGCAAGCGAAGGAAATGTTAGCCACAGGATTGATCTGACCAAGAAACAGTCCATTTTCTTCACCCATCTTATTAGTAAAGAAGAAAGATGGGTCCTGACAGTTTTGTATTGATTATCGTGTGCTAAATACGATGACAATCAAAGATCAATTTCCAATTCCAACAGTGGATGATATGTTGGATGAGCTTCATGGTGCAACGTATTTTACAAAATTGGACCTTCATGCAAGTTACCATCAGATTCGTGTTCATCCTAAAGACATTCATAAAACAGCCTTCCGCACTCACAGTGGTCATTACGAATATCTGGTGATGCCTTTTGGGCTTTGTAATGCCCCATCCACTTTTCAAGCTGCTATGAATTCCATATTCCAGCCATACTTACGGAAGTTCTTGCTAGTTTTCTTTGATGACATATTAATTTATAGCAAAGGGTGGGAGGAGCATGTAGCACAACTTCGGAAGGTTCTTGAGGTCCTCAACAGCCATCAGTTCTTTATTAAGCCATCCAAATGTGTATTTGGAGCTCGTGAAGTTGAATATTTGGGTCATGTGATCTCACAAGAGGGTGTGCACGTGGACAATCGGAAAATTGAAGTCATGCAAGGCTGGCCCAGGCCACGGAATGTCACAGAGCTACGTGGGTTTCTTGGTCTCACCTGGTATTACCGCAAGTTCGTACGACATTATGGACTTATTGTAGCACCATTGATTGACTTGTTGAAGAAAGGGAACTTTGGTTGGAATTCAAAGGCAGAGGAGGCATTTGAAAAACTCAAATGTGCTATGGTGACTACTCCGGTGTTGGCTCTACCGGATTTCACTGATGTTTTTATTGTTGAAACAGATGCCTCCAACTATGGGATTGGGGCTGTGTTAAGTCAAAAAGGACGACCCATTGCTTATTTAAGTAAGGCATTGGGTCCATCTAAATGGGCATGGTCGATTTATTCTAAGGAGATGCTGGCAATTATGGAGGCAGTCAAGTTGTGGCGACTTTATTTGTTGGGGAGAAAATTTCAAATATGGACTGATCAAAAAAGCTTGAAGTTCTTATTGGAACAGAGAGTGGTTACACTGGAACAACAGAAATGGGTAGCAAAGTTAGTTGGATTCAACTATGAAATTAAGTATCGGCCCGGTAAAACCAACGTAGCAGCAGATTCATTGTCAAGGTTGATTGATGGACCACTACTTGCTGCTATTATTGAGTGCTATGGAGCAAGCCAGCCGCAGTTTGATATTTGGGAGGAAATCAAGCAAGCCAACACTGAAGAACCGTACTTAATAGAACAACTTCGTATGTTGCAAGAAGCACTAGAGACCATGCCGCACCACAAGCAGCAAGCAAGAATCTTGTTCTACAAAAATCGAGCGGTGATTGCACCAACATCATCACTAAAACAAGTGCTCTTAAAGGAATTTCATGATTCAAAAATGGCGGGTCATTTTGGAGTGTTAAGAACCTATAGAAGATTGTCACAAAATTTCTATTGGGAAGCCATGAAGCAGGGTGTTCGGGATTATGTGGCAGCATGTGATGTGTGCCAAAGAAACAAGAGTGATTCACGTTCGCCTGCCGATCTACTCCAACCTTTGCCAATTCCATCTCAAGTATGGGAAGATATTAGTATGGACTTCATTGATGGTTTACCTGTTTCTACAGGAGAAACTTCCATTATGGTGGTAGTTGATCGCCTAACAAAGTATGCTCATTTTTTTGCTCTAAGCCATCCCTATTCAACAAGTAAGATAGCTGATGTGTTTGTCTCCGGGGTTGTGAAGTTACATGGAATTCCTCGATCTATTGTCAGTGACAGAGATCCCATTTTTATGAGTTCTTTCTGGCGAGAGTTCTTTAAGCTGTAAGGAACACAGTTGCAAACTAGCTCAGCTTATCACCCCCAGACCGATGGGCAAACCGAAGTGATAAACCGCTGCCTTGAGCAATACCTCCGGTGTTATGCAAGTCAGAGTCCAAAGAAGTGGGAGCAGTTTTTAGCTTGGGCAGAGTATTGGTACAATACAACTTATCATCATTCTACTGGTACCACCCCCTTTCAAGCACTCTATGGTCGACCCCCACTGGTATTGGTCAATTATTTAGTTGAATCATCTCTAGTGAATGAGGTTGATAGGAGTTTGATTGACCGAGACCAATTGTTGAAGGAGCTAAAAGGGAATTTGCAACGAGCAAATAATAGGATGAAGCAATATGTAGATGCCAAGCGTAAGGAAGAACAATTCCTAGTTGGTGATTGGGTGTACCTTAAGCTTCAACCGTACCGGCAGCATAGTATTTTTCGAAGAGCACATCAGAAGCTAGCAAGCAAGTATTTTGGGCCATTTCAAGTCACGGCTAAGGTAGGAGCTGCAGCATATCGTCTAGCACTACCAGTGGACTCTAAGATCCATCCAGTGTTTCATGTGTCATCGTTGAAGAGGAAGGTGGGCGATACCAGCAATGTCACCAGCATTCTGCCTCCATACTCTGAGGAGCACGGACCTATGTTAGAACCTCTATGTATTTTGGACTACAAGTGGGTGAAGCAAGGAACTAAGCTGTACACAGAAGCATTGGTGCAATGGAAAAATATGGCAGCTGAAGGTGCATCTTGGGAGGACGTTGAACAACTCCAGCAGCAATTTCCAGCTATTAACCTTGGGGACAAGGTTCCACTTCAAGGGGGGGGGGGGGCAAGTGATGGAAAGCCACGCAAGAGTCCTAGAAAGCCTCATCCTAATCCTAATAACCTAGCTATTCTTGGAGATAAGAATAACAAGAGTCCTAATGCTGTGCAAGAAGAGTTGTTGCAGAAATCTAAGGAGTTTGAATTCAGATTGCTTCTTATCTTTAATTTATCTTATCCTTAGTTTGAATGTTGAAGTAGTTGATTATTTAAATAAACGATGTAGGCAATAGCCTGATCATTGATGAATTTAGAATTGTCTTGTGGTTTGTCTTCCACCCAAAGGAAGTCATTTATCAATTCCATCTTTGTTCTCATCAGTTAACATGTGTTGATCGAAAAGAAAATATAGAAGAAGGAATAGAGGTTATTTACTATGAAAAAATCTCGATATATATATATATATATATATAGTGTCTGGACAAATAGTGGGAATAGCTTGTTTGCTGAACAAAATAATATAATAAGCATTTTCCAGAGTATAGCTCAAGATGTTCATATTTACTCAATTAGATTGAAACTGTGGTTAATTGGGATATGCTAACTAACGTAAGTGAAGTTAGGAGTTTCTGGGGTCTTGCAAGTTATTATAGAAGGTTAACTATTCGAAGAATTTTCCCGCATTACAGCTCTTTTGACATAGCTAACTCAGAAAAATGCTACATTTGAGTGGAAGAAAGAGCATGAGCGAAGCTTTTGAGAGCTAGAGCAACGATTAGTCACAACTCCAATGTTAACTATCCCTTTGGGTTTTTGTGGTTTTTGTCATATATAGTGTATGTTTAGATAGGGGTGAAATTTGTTTTCAGCTGCATCTAACGTTTTTTCTGTGGGTCCCGTGAAAAGTTCACGGGACCCGCAAACTATTTTTTTTTTTTTTAAACAACTTTAAAATTGGGTCCCAGACACTATTTACACATTTAAAAAATATTTTGTTACAGTGTTTTCAGTTTTCAGTTTTTAGTTTTTAGTAATAAGCAGTATCCAAACACACTCATAGTCACACTTCTCTCTAGGGACTCAACATGATAACATTGTAACTTTTATGCCTCTTGCCAATTGAAGAATTATGAATAAAATTACTTCATTTATGACTTGGAGTTAGTTGCAGTTGTGTTTGTATTAAAAATTTGGAAGTATGAGAGATGCGAGATATTTTTCACAGATCATAAAAATTTAAAGTATCTACTTACCCAAAATGAGTTAAAGTATCTACTTACCCAAAAAAGAGTTAAAATGAGGCAACATAGATGTGCTAAATTGACTAAGGACTATGACTACTTTATTAACTATCATCTCGGTAAGGCTAATACATGTTTGTCTGATGCACTTAGTAGAAAGTCTTCAAGTTTTTCAACTGTTTTGCTAACCATTCAAAGACAAATAATTATTGATTTAGAAAGAATGGAGATCGAAGCTGTGATAGTCCAGTACTTTAGGGCTTGCTTGGCTAGTTTGAGTGTACAACTAAGTTGGGTTGAGAAAATTAAATTATTGCATATTGACAATTCACATTTGATGAAAATTATAGATGAGGTGCTTAAAGGAAAGAAACCTAAGTTTGTCTGATGCATTTAGTAGAAAGTCTTCAAGTTTTTCAGCTACTTTGCTAACCATTCAAAGACAAATGATTATTGATTTAGAAAGAATGGAGATCAAAGGTGTGATAGTCCAGTACTTTAGGGCTTGCTTGGCTAGTTTGAGCATACAACCAACTTGGGTTGAGAAAATTAAATTATCGTATATTGACAATTCACATTTGATGAAAATTATAGATGAGGTGCTTAAAGGAAAGAAACCTGAGTTTACTCTCAGATTGAGAAAATTAAATTGTCACATATTAACAATTCACATTTGATGAAAATGTGGATGAGGTGCTTAAAGGTAAGAAACCTAAGTTCGGTATCTCTGATGACAATATTTTGAGTTTGGAGGAAGAATAGGCCGAGGTTTAGAGACTATAGAGAGATCAATGTTCCCAAAATAAACTCCACAAGTGGAGAAGGCAGTTATGAGGTTAAGGTTATAGCAACGATAACCTTTTTGGGTAATTCCATAACTAAGGAAGCAACGTAATCAAGATGGAGGCTTAAGTTTGGAATGTTCAATTGGAGCAAACTAGGTTGACAACATAGGAACAACCAAAGACACATATTGAAGAGTAGTGAGGGGGTTTAGCATAGAGAAGTTCAAACAGTGTTTTGTTATAAACAAAAAGTGAAGAAAACACAATTAATAATACGAACAATAATAAGGGCCGGGCAACCTCACCCTAAAACGTTCTGATTGAATATTTGAATAAATTATTAAAATTGATAGTTAAGTCTAGGGCCTAAACAACGTTTTTCAATTACAATCTCGAGTTGCAATCAACGCAAATGTTATAACCTAATAAGTGCTATGTGGCCCTATTGTTAAGCTCCATCTGCTTTTTAGCACCATTAAATCAAGCATTTCTTTGATATTGTAACTTTATTACAAGATTTGAACTCTCATATAGTCATATAGTATCATTTGCTAATTAACTTTATTGATATTAATGGAATGTTCTAGTTACCATCGGCACCTATAAATAGGAAAAATCATGCGCACAAAGTATTGTTTTATTCAGTTAAAGGAAGCCCTAACTTTCTAAATCTATATGTTGCTTACATACTGTCCAAAGACCACACCAAAACTAGCTGACTCTTCATCACATTCTTCGAATATAAACACACCCGCATTACCATAACAGGCGTACTAGAACCTTCATTATGATAATAATTTAGACAATAAAAAATCACTAACCCACGCAATTGAAAATATTTTTTATATACAGCATCAACAAATGGTACACACTTATTGGAGCAAAGGACTTTTTTGAGGTAACACACCGACTTGCTTTCTTGGGTGAACCAAGATTATATACTTCTTGAGTCCTATGACTGACGATGTTTCCTGAGTTGTGTTACACACTTAGTGAATCAAACTTATTTGCACTGACGAAATACAGTACCACGCCTCGATGTGATCTAGAAGACCCACTTGTTTCACTCTAATTGGCCATAAAGATATGAGATAACGAGCACCATGTATATTTGTAACACTTGGACTCAAACTAGAGGCTACGTGGTCGATTTTGTTAAAAGGGTATATGGAGAATATTAAGTTCTATTCATAGACCTTGGCGGTAGTAAGATCGTCAATTTATTAATTGAAAACATTGGAGTAACTTTTGAAGACTATATATAAGCTAAGCCATTTGAGCAATATTTTCCATACAGTTTGGAGACAACAATACTTATTAGCAAACAAATTTAAAGTGAAATATTATCTTCAAAGATGGGTTGGGGAATTCCAAAACAAGGGTGGACGAAAGGTCCATGGACTCCTGAAGAGGATAGGTTGCTTAGTGAATATGTCAAGTTGCATAGGGAGGGAAGATGGAGCTGTGTCCAATAGTACAGGTAAATCAATACTGCTTTTGTCATGTAAAAGGAGGCAAAATCAGAGAGAAACAGAGGGAAATTTCTATCAAATTTTAAATGATGCGCAACGTTATATACTATTTGATCAAATAAATAAATCTTAACTATAAAATAAATTCTCTGTATTTTACACTTTCTATTTCAAGTGAAATTGAGAGAATCTACTCAATAGTACTTACTTTTGCTATTGAACCCATTGAGCTTCTAGTTAAATAAATTTTTTGCCTAAATTGTCATTTTTGGCTATATCTCATATTGAGAGAAAGAGAAACTTAAAAGAGTCGTTTATGTTTTTACAGTATCTTATTTGTGTACCCTTTTGTTTAATTGATTTGTTGTCTTACCAGGTTTGAACAGGAGTGGCAAGAGCTGCAGGCTAAGGTGGGTGAATTATCTTAGGCCTGGGCTCAAGAAAGGCCAATTGACACCTCTTGAGGAAGGCATTGTAGTTGAAATGCATGCTCTCTGGGGTAACAAGTAATGACTCTCTCTCTCTCTCTCTCTCTCCCTTTATATCTTATACATCACTGTTTATTAATTCTATATATGCAAACATAGGTGGTCAACCATTGCTAGATACTTGCAGGGCCGGCCCAAGGCCTAGGCAAGTAAGGCCTAGGCCTAAGGCCCCACCCAAAAAAAAAAAAATTTGCTTAAGAAAAAAAGGCCTCACTTTCCATATTTAAATGCCCAAATTTTTATAAAATTATATATATTTTCTAAAAGTTGTACATTTTTTTTATTAGTGATATTAAAGATACTACAAATTTTAATATTGGCTTACAAATTGCTATGTTATTAATCACAAAAAAGTGATAAACATTCATTAGTTAAATTGATGAAGTTTATCAATGAGAGACAATGTCACATTATATTTTAAACATTTTATAGTGTTTTTAATTAGCGCATCTTTTTCATTTCTATTAAGACTATCAAAATACGAGACCAATAGAACCTTATCTCAATTGAAACCCTAAAATATTTCAAAAAGACGTTGCAAATGTGTTGAATCATCAATTATAGATTAATCTCTCAGGATAGTTTGAGACTTTGATTTTTGTAAACTAAAATCCTACAAAACCACACACCAAATAATATCTATCTCTCTCTCTTAAAATCAAAATATAAAATTAAAAATTAGATTACAACTTTATTTAACTATGCATCTTCTTATATCCAAAACAAAGTGTATTTTTCAATCACAATATATTTTGATTTCTTTTTATTAATATTTATAGTTCAACTATGATATTCAATTCTCTATATGAAATTAACATTAATCTAGTTGATATTATTTATGTATTTAACGTATCAAATTAACCTTAATTTGATTGGTATTAAATAATTTTGTTTAATTAATATTTACATATTAAAGGCCCCCCATAAATTTTTCGCCTAAGGCCCCAAATTATGTTGGGCCGCCCCTGGATACTTGCCTGGAAGAACAGACAATGAGATCAAAAACTACTGGAGAACCCATTTCAAGAAGCAAGGCAAATCCTCTAAGAAGCAAGATATGGAAAAAGCACAAACTCTAAAACAAAAACAGCCACCAAAGAAACAGGAGCAGGAACCACAGGAAGATAGCATAAAAAGGGAAACAATATCTGATGGAGACACAAGTGGTGATCAGATGAGTAGTGAAGTACAGGAAAAACAGGAGAAGTTTGTCATACAAGAGTACCCCACTTTGGAGGACCAAAGCTTTTCCGTGATGTCTCAAGATGTTGCATCATGGTTAGATACAATTAGAGAGGATGACTTCTGTTTTAGCCTGTGGAACTTTGATGATCCAAAGGGCAACATGGGTCATGATCATCAACCTACTGTCTTTTCTTGTGGGGTTGATTCAAATAGCTTCTATAATAATGGAGATATCATTTTTTAAAAAGGCTAGCTGATGAACCACATGACGATGGTCGTAGGTAGTAAATAATTAGTCGCATTGTTTTTGTGATAAAAAACAGTACTAATTCTTTTTATTCACCCAAAAACTGTATGTATAATGATGAGTCTAATCGGTTCTGTGCATGTAACTCTTTTTGATTGGCAATAATATATATAGAAAGTGAATTTACAAAAGATCTCGTCTTTCGTAACTTTTTGCATTTGCATTAAGTTTGCTTTTTTGTTGAGTGCTCTAGTTTTGGATGTTTGTCTCTCGTAATATAAGATCTCTAATGAGCCTTCATTTCGCATTAATTCATGTCTCTTATTCAATTCAAATTTGGAGGCTAGGAGAAAATGAAGAATGCTGCTTACTTTTGCCACATAAAGAAGTCCCTCATGCGTGTGCAATTAGCGTGCAAGAACAAGAAGGCGGAGAGAAATTCCGCAAGCTGAATGGTGAGAGTAATAAGAAAGAAAAAGAGTAGAAAAATATAGACAAAAAGAAAACAATACCATTAAATATTACAAATTTAAAAATATATCTAATGCGAAATCATTTAAAATTTTATGTATAATATAATACTTTATATATAGTTAGATTTTACCCAAAAAAAAAAAAAAAACTTAAACATAAATAAATTTTCCTCATTTCTAGTCAAATTAATGGAGAGAATCTCATTCCAAGGGTAAAATGTTACACTTGAAACCTTAAGGGAGCTGTGTTTTATGCAAAAATGCAATGACTTATTTATTTTTTATTTTTAATGTTGAGATACAAAGATAAATTGGAGATTTCTTTCGGAAGAGATGTTTTGCGGGTTATAACCAATATGAGCTGTAGTATTTAAAGAAGAGATCTTGTTGTTTTATTGGTTTCATCAGATTCTAACTTTTTTTTTGGATGATTGGATAATTTGGATGTACTCCTAGAGTTATTATTGTATTTTTTTCTAAAATTTATTTTAAACTCAATTTTTTGGCATTGTTTTAAGCATTGTAATCTCTATTAATTATAATGGGTTGATCGAAGGGATGAAGATGTGTACACAAGTTTGCCAAGATCACACACTAACTCTGATCTATGAGGTATCATAGATAAGAGTTGGCATGGGGCAAAAGTGCAAAACTGTGGGGACCATAATTCATGCATGCTGACTAGAGCTAGCACCATTAGTTACGGTGGGATCAAGTGGTTGATGTAAGTATACAATTGTGATGGGTGATCACAACATAATATAGAGTCCAAAAGGAAGGTGGGTTTTATTTGTGGCTGGAGAGATGGAATAGATAGGGCCCCACAAGTTTTTAATTCACTGTTAAAGAATTCACACAAAAGGGAGTGAGGATTTCTCAACAAAAAAAAGTGTTGCACCATACACATGCAACAGCCCCCACTTGGTAGATGATTTTGCTTCACATTTGCTAGATTTAATTATTATTCTGTAGAGAATCATTAATTAAATGCTATTTGGGTAAATGTATGGCTCTTGAAATTGATACATATATTCATAACAAATATGTCTCTTCCCAAGGGTTATGTGCTTACCTATAAATATCCTTGGGCATTCATTTGAACATCTACAAAATTTTTCTTTCTTTGTAGATTCAAGTCTCTACGTTTGTAAATCCCACCCTAATGGGACTGCCTCTAAGTCAAGTACCATCTCAAACCGATAATTTTTTTCCCTTCATTTTTTCAATGTAAAAAATACCGTTAAATAAATTCTCTCTCCAGGAGCATTTCTCTCTTTCATTTTTATTAGAAGTTTGATGTTAGTAACCCCACATTTGGGTATATATAGGAATATAATTTTTTTTTCTTGTTTTTTTGCCTCTTTCATTTTGCACTATATATCCAAATATTAATGTGGGGTCCCGCCCTAACATTGAAATTGCGTCAAAAACCTTGTAACTCAACTAGCATTTCTTTGTGTTTGCATTGAAGACATTTAGAATTCAAATCCCTTTTTATTATTATTATCTTCGAATTATATAAAAAAGTAAAAAAAAAATATTGGAACTGCAAATTGATGAAAAATTAAGCAATTCTCCTCATAACATTAAGCATTTTGATATATAACACAACTTCCAAAGTATCAATGTGACTCAAAACGCGCAAATAAAAAGAAAGATAAATTATAATTTGTATTTTCAGTGTTTAATCCAATTTTTAATTGTCTTTTGAGTTGAACAAATGCCAAACTTATAATTTCATACTAGATTGCAACTTGTACTTACACATGAAAGCATTCAATTGTAATGATGATAAGATGGTCTCACTTTTCTTGGTGCTTTAGACGTTTGCTTTATTTGTGTTTTGATTTTTATTTAATTATTGGTGGGGATATTTAGGCTGTGTTTGTTTCAACTGAAAATCACTTTCGGAAATTGTTTTCCGTAAAATTGGCTGTTTGGTTGGCTTGAAAAATTCGGTCAAACTGAAAATGTTTTCAGTTTGACCGGAAAATTGGCATGAAACGACTGAAAACGAATTCAGTCCAAATTTTCACTTCAAACTAAGAAAAAGCACGCGAGACAGAACGAGAGAGAACACGAAGAGAGGGAGACAGAACGAAGAGAGAGCACGACGAAGAGAGAGAGAGCACGATGAAGAGAGAGAGAGAGAGAGAGAGAGAGAGAGAGCACGACGATCGTCGCCCCGCCTCGCGATCGCGAGGCGGTGATCACCAGATCGCGCCGCGATCGCGAGGCGGAGATCACGAGTCGCGATCTCGCGCCGCCTCGCAATCGCGATCGCCATCTCGGCACGACGCCTGGCGATCGTCGTGCCGCCTCGCGATCGTGCTGCGACGCCTTGCGATTGCGGCGCGTCGCCTCGCGATCTGGCCGGCGCGACGCCTGGCGATCGCGCCGCGACGCCTGGCGATCTGGCCGGCGCGACGCCTGGCGATCTGGCCGGCGCGATCTGACCTCCCTCTCTCAGTGTTGACCGAATGGATTGTTGTATGTTTTGATTTTTGTTTGTTTAAAAGTTGATGATTGTAATTTTGTGTTATAAAATTTGTTTGGAACGTGAGAAAATGGCTGAGAAAATGTGAGAAATCAATGAAAATTTTACATTTTCAGAATGTTACCAAACACTTGAAAATATTTTCCAAAGTATTTTTTAAAATGCTACCAAACACCTAAACATCTTTTCCTTTCCAGAAAATATATTCCCGAAAATATTTTCTTTTCCTGAAAATGGTTCCCGTTGAGCCAAACACAGCCTTAGGGTTTTGAGGATAATTTTGAAGCTTGATTAGTTAAAATGGTACAACATGATAAAATTAGACTACACTTGAAAGTTAATTCAATTTGAGTTCTAAGTTGTCCTTTCAATTTGATGTTGTACTAGTATACAGTTCTAAGCGCTCTTCGTGTCCCTATTGTTAAGCTCCATCTTTCTTTGTAGCACCATTAAATCAAGTATTTCTTTTATCTTGGAACTGTATAAGATTTGAACTCTCTTATAGTATCATTTGCCAACTTTATTGATATTAATGGAAAGTTCCAGTTACCATCGGTACCTAGAAATAGGAATAATCATGCACACATAAAATTGTTTTATCCAGTTAAAGAATGCCCTAACCATCTAAATATATGTGCTGCGTGGAAAGATGACCACACCTAAACTAGGTGACCCGTCGTCACCCTCTTGAATATAAAGACCCCACATTACCATTATAGGGATACTAGAACCTTCATTATGATAATAGATTAAACAATTAAGAATATCTGACCCACGCAATTGAGAAGTATTTCATATTTATATTACCAGCAGATGTTACACTCGATCTTATTGGAGCAAAAGCCTTTCCGAGGAAAACTATTTTTTTGGGTGAATCAACATTATACTTCTCTAGTCCTATGGTTGACGATGTTGCTTCAGTTGTGTTACATACTTAACGGTCTGTTTGAGATCTGTTATTTTACTGAAATTGATTTTTTTTTTTTATTGAAAGTATTATAGAAAAAATAGAAGTTAGCTGAAATATTATAGAAGGTCCTATGAATAATAGCAAAAAGTGCAATAAGACCCATAAATAATAGCAAAAATAAACTAGATAATAAAATAAGCTGGCCTTTTCATTTTTGCCAAACACATACTCAGTGAATCACGCTTATTTGTACTGATGAAATATAGTAGACTAGAAGACCCACTACTTGTTTCAATCTAATTGGCCACAAAGATATGAGACAACGAGCACCATGTATATTTGTAACACTTGGACTCAAACTAGAGGCTACATGGTCGATTTTGTTAAAAAGGAACATGGACAAAATTAAAGTCTATTCAAAGGATCTTGGTAGTAGTAAGATCATCAGTTTATTAAATGATGATAGACCAAGGATCTTGGTAGTAGTAAGATCATCAGTTTATTAAATGATGATAGACCAAGAATGTATTGACTCATTTGGTAAATTAATCAATTAATTAGCTAAGTTAATTAATTAGATTCAATTATATGTAATAAGCGTAGTAGCGTAAAGTAATATCATCAACTAAGTTATATGCAGCGAAAAATAAATTTGATAGAGGTGATTTGTTTACGAAGGTGGAAAATTATCGAGGCAAAACCTCACCGGGTGAATTTAAAGTCATCACTCTTTATAATCCACTATTATCAAAACAAGCGGTTACAAGTAAAGGAATCCCAATACCTTATACCAACCTATAGTTGAATTTTTACCCTAATATCCAATTGGACTTGTAATGTAATGACAATCTCTCATTTCAATGCACGGCTCCCAATACGTGACTAACCAATCGATGCACGGATTTCAGTACGTGACTTACTCCTTTGCACGGATCCAGTACGTGACTTACTCTTTTGTACGAATCTAAGTACGTGACTAACACACCAACTTGAGGAAGATGTTGGATACAAAATTTTTTAGTTCATCCAAACGATGAAGATCAAGAAACTCCTTAATTACAAAACCCTTGGCGTAAAGACGTAGTAGCTTTTACAGAAAATATGATGAACTAAGGTAACTTTTGTCTCCAGTCACACAATGCATGAAGGGATGCTCTCATTCCCTGTGTGACGGCCTTTAAAATAATCTTTATATATATGTCTAGAGTTGTGAGAAAAGAAACCTTACACAAATACACTTGGATATGCGTAAAAACAGATCTGAAAATCTGAATTTCATAATTCTCGATAGATACTGTTTCTGTTGAGTAGCTGTTGAGATTCATTATTAAACCTCGATAGATATTTATCTGTCGAGAACATTACTTTTTCACTTATTTCTTGAACAGATTTGCATGGTTTCAATACTAAACTTGAACTCTTGTTTTTTGAAGTACTAAACTCATTCTAGATTTATCCAATTACAAGTAAAGTGCGTTTTATCAAAGGATTAGCCAAGTTACATATAACATATGTTTTAACAAGTTCCACATATATTCTAACAAATGAAAACATATATTGGAGTAACTTTTTAGGTGTATAAATAAGCCAAGCCACTTGAGCAATTTTTGCCAAACAATTTGGAGACATCAATACTTACTTACATACAAATTGAAAGTGAAATATTAGCTTCAAACATTGGTTGGGGAATTCCAGAACAAGGGTGGAGGAAAGGTCCATGGACTCCTGAAGAGGATAGGTTGGTTAGTGAGTATGTCAAGTTGCATGGGGAGGGAAAATGGAGCTCTATTTCCAGGAGTACAAGTGAATTAATACTGCTTTTGCCATGTGAAAAGAGAATCAGAAAGAGATAGAAAGGGATATTTTCATCAAATACTGTTAATTTTAAATAGCGTGCCACGTTATATATTGTATTTGATCTAAGTAATAAATAAATTTTAACTGTAAAATAAAGTCTCTTTATTTTATGCTCTCTATTTTAAGTGAAATTAATAGAATCTATTCTATAGTACTTCCTTTGTTAGTTGAATCTATTGAGCTTCCTTGTTAAACAATTTTCTGCCTAAAACTGTCATTTTTGGCTATGTCTCGTATTGAGAGGAAGAGAAACTTAAAAGAATCCGTTTATGTTTTTACAATATCTAATTAATTTATGTACCCTTTTGTTTAAGTAATTTGTTTTGTCTTAATTACCAGGTTTGAACAGGAGTGGCAAGAGCTGCAGGCTAAGGTGGGTGAATTATCTTAGGCCTGGGCTCAAGAAAGGCCGATTAACACCTCTTGAGGAAGGCATTGTAGTTGAAATGCATGCTCTCTGGGGTAACAAGTAATGACTCTCTCTCTCTGTCTCTCTCTCAATCTATCACATATCACTGTTTATTAATTCTATATATGCAAACACAGGTGGTCAACCATTGCCAGATACTTGCCTGGAAGAACAGACAATGAGATCAAAAACTACTGGAGAACCCATTTCAAGAAGAAAGGAAAATCCTCTAAGCAACAAGATATGAAAAAAGCACAAACTCTGAAACAAACCCAACCACCAAAGAAACAGGAGCAGGAACCAAAGGAAGATAGCATAAAAAGGGAAGCAGTATCAAATGAAGACACAAGTGATGAACAGATGAGTAGTGAAGCACAGGGTGTTCGGCTTTGCAAAGCCTAGTTGTATTTGATCCGGTTGATGACCTCAATAATATTGCATGGTTTTTTAATAGAAGATTTTTTAAGGCTTAGTCCGTGGAACGGAGGCTTAAGCTTAGTCCATGAAAGCAATCCTCCTCATAACCTTAAGCATTTCCATATATAACACAACTTTCAAAGTATCGACGTGACTCAAAATGTGCAAATAAAAAGAAAGATAAATTACAATTTGTATTTTTAGTGTTTGATCCAATTTTTAATTGTCTTTTGAGTTGAACAAATGCCAAACTTATAATTTCATATTAGATTGTAACTCGTACTTTCACATGAAAGTAGTCAATTGTAATGATGATGAAGTGGTCTCTTTTTTTTTTTGGTGCTTTAGACGAATGCTTTGTTTATGTTTTGATTTTTATTTAATTATAGGTGGGGATATTTAGGATTTTTAGGATAATTTTGAAGCTTGATTAGTGAAAATGGAATAACATGAAAAAATTACACTACAATTCAAAGTAAATTTAGATTCAATTTGAGTTCTAAATTGTGCTTTTAATTTGATGTGGTACTAATATACAACGCTTGGTGCTTCTCGTTTCCCTATTGTTACGCTCCACCTTTCTTTATAGCACCATTAAATCAAGCATTTCTTTTATCTTAGAACTGTATAAGATTTGAACTCTCTTATAGTATCATTTGCCAACTTTATTGATATTAATGGAAAGTTCCAGTTACCATCGTTACCTAGAAATAGGAACAATCATACACATATAGAATTGTTTTATCCAGTTAAAGAATGCCCTAACCATCTAGATCTATGTGCCGTGCGCAGTACAAAGATGACCACACCTAAAACTAGGTGACTCGTCGTCACCTTCTATCTTTAATATAAAGACCACATTACCATTATAAGGATACTAGAACCTTCATTATGATAATAGATTAAACAATTAAAAATGTCTGAACCACGCAATTGAGAATTATTTTATATTTATATTACCAGCAGATGTTACACTCTTATTGGAGCAAAAGCCTTTTCGAGGAAAACTATTATTTTTTGGGTGTATCAAGATTATACTTCTCTAGTCCTATGATTGACGATGTTGCTTCAGTTGTGTTACACAGTTAGTGAACACGCTTATTTGCACTGACGAAATACAGTAGACTAGAAGACCCACTACTTGTTTCAATCTAATTGGCCTCAAAGATATATATGGGACAACGAGCACCATGTATATTTGTAACACTTGGACTCAAACTAGAGGCTACATGGTCGATTTTGTTAAAAAGGAACTTGGACAAAATTTAGGTCTATTCTATGATCTTGGCAGTAGTAAGATCATCAATTTATTAAATGAAAGCATATATTGGATTAACTTTTTAAGTGTATAAATAAGCCAAGCCATTTGAGCAATTTTTGCCATACAATTTGGAGACAACAATACTTATTAGCATACAAATTGAAAGTGAAATATTAGCTTGGAAGATGGGTTGGGGAATTCCAGAACAAGGGTGGAGGAAAGGTCCATGGACTCCTGAAGAGGATAGGTTGCTTGGTGAATATGTCAAGTTGCATGGCGAAGGAAGATGGAGCTGTGTGTCCAGGAGTACAGGTAAATTAATACTGCTTTTGTCATGTAAAAGGAGATAGAATCAGAGAGAGATAGAAAGGACAATTTCCATCAAGTAACGTTAATTTAAAATGGTGTGCCACGTTATATATTGTTTGATCTAATAAATGAATTTTAACTGTAACGCACTCTATTTCAAGTGAAGTTGATAGAATCTATTCTATAGTACTTTGTTAGTTGAATCCATTGAGCTTCCTAGTTAAACAAATTTCTGCCTAAAACTGTCATTTTTGGCTATGTCTCGTATTGAGAGGAAGAGAAACTTAAAAGAATCCGTTTATGTTTTTACAATATCTAATTAATTTATGTACCCTTTTGTTTAAGTAATTTGTTTTGTCTTAATTACCAGGTTTGAACAGGAGTGGCAAGAGCTGCAGGCTAAGGTGGGTGAATTATCTTAGGCCTGGGCTCAAGAAAGGCCGATTAACACCTCTTGAGGAAGGCATTGTAGTTGAAATGCATGCTCTCTGGGGTAACAAGTAATGACTCTCTCTCTCTCTGTCTCTCTCTCAATCTATCATATATCACTGTTTATTAATTCTATATATGCAAACACAGGTGGTCAACCATTTCTAGATACTTGCCTGGAAGAACAGACAATGAGATCAAAAACTACTGGAGAACCCATTTCAAGAAGAAAGGCAAGTCCTCTAAGAAGCAAGATATGGAAAAAGCACAAACTCTAAAACAAAAGCAACATTCAAAGAAACAGGAGCAGGAACCACAGGAAGATAGCATGAAAAGGGAAACAATATCTGATGAAGACACAAGCGGTGAACAGATGAGTAATGAACTACAGGAAAAACAAGAGAAGTTTGTCATACAAGAGTACCCCACTTTGGAGGACCAATGCTTTTCCGTGATGTCTCAAGATGTTGCATCATGGTTGGATACAGTTAGAGAGGATGACTTCTGTTTTAGCCTGTGGAGCCTTGATGATCCAAAGGGTGACATGAATCATGATCATCAACCTACTGGTTTTTCTTGTGGAATTGATTCAAGAAACTTCTACAATAATGGAGATTTCATTTTTTAAAAAGGCTCGGCTAGCTGATGAACCACATGATGTAGGTAGAAATATATTAGTCGCATTGTTTTGTGATAAAAAACAATACTAATTTCTTTTCATTCATACAAAATACTATAATAAAGAGTCTAATCGGTTCTGTGCATGTAACTCTTTTTTAATTGGCAATAATATATAGAATGATTGTGAATTTGCAAAATCTCTCTTCTTTCACAACTTTGTGCATTTGCATAAAGGTTGCTTTTGTAGTTGTGTGCTCTAGTTTCGGATGTTTATCTCTAGCTAGCTAGTAATATAAGCTCTATAATGAGCCTTCATTGCCGATTAATTCATGTCTCTTATTCAATTAAAAGTTGGGGAAAAGAAAGGGTCGGTGTATAGGAGAAAATAGAAATCGCATTTCTTTTAGAGAGAGATTACGTGTGCTTACAGAAATGAAGAAAGCTGCTTACTTTTCCTACGTAAGGAAGTCTGTCTTGCGTGTGTGTATTGAAGACAAGAGTGCAAGTCGTGTGGAAGAAGGCAGAAAGAAATTCTGCAAGCTGAATTGTGTGAATAAGAAAGAAGAGCAGGAATAAACTAAAAACTAAAAAAGAAAACAATACAATACAATACAATAAAATATTACAAACTTAAAGGTGTGCTTAATATCACATTATTTAAAATATACCATCCTCATTTTTATTATTCCGTGAAATATACCATCCTCATTTTTTGTGAAATGTAGAGAACATTATTCTAAGGAAAAATGCTACACTAGAAACTACAATAAAATCTGTATTTTACGCATAGCTACGATGGGTTTGTGTATTTTTCCCAAGAGAGTTTTTTTTTTTTTTTTTTTTTTAATGTTATTTATTTTTCATTATTACTTCTAATTGAGACACAAAGAAAAATTGGAGATTTCTCTAAGAGGAGATGCTTTGGGTGTTGCAACCACATTGAGTTGTAGCTTTCAAAGAAGAAATTTGTTGGTTTATCGGTTTCATCAGGTTCTAACTTTTTCATTGGGTGATTGGATTTATTCCAAGTGAGTTATTATTGTATTTTCTTAATTTATTTTGAACTCAATTTTTTTGGCATAAATTTGGACATTGAAGTCCCTATTTATTATAGTGGATCAATCAAAATGATGAAGACGTGTACAAAATTTAGCCAAGCGGTCACGCACTGAGGCTGATTTATGGGGTATCATAGATTGGAGTTGTCACGAGGCAAACCGCATGGACCATACTTCATGCAACTAAAGTTAACACCATTGGTTATGGTGCGATCAAGTGTGAGATATTAGTGTATAATTTATGAGTGATCACACCATAGTATTGTGCACTCCTATATATGCAATAGCTCCCATTTAGTAGATGGTGTTGCTTCACATATGTTCAATTTTTTTTATTCTATAGAGAATTATTGATTAAACGGAATTTCGATAAGGGCATGACTCTTGAAATTGAAACATCTATTCATGACAAATAAGTCTCTTCCTAAGGAGTATGTGCTTGGTTACAAATACCTTTGGGCATTCATTTAGACATCTACACAATTTTTCTCTCTCTACAGACACAAGTCTCTATGTACAAAATCACCCTCAATTAAATTATCTCTAAGGAAACATTTTTTTCTTCTTCTATTTTTATTAGAAGTTGAAACTGCACTAAGGGTATTGTAACTTAACTGATGCCTTATGATATTTTCAACGGGAATATTTAAGATTCAAATATTAATCCTCCATTATTACTTTAATTTTTGAATTATATAATTTTTTAAAAGCTGGAATTGCAAATTGATGCTAATTAGCAACCCTCCTTTTAACTTAAGCATTTTTATAACACAACTTCTAAAGCGTCAATGTCATCAGTCAGATCGTGCAATTGAAAAGGAGGGAGAAATTACAATTTGTATATTCAACGTTTGATCCAATTTTTAATTGAGTTTTGAGTTGAATAAAGGCCAATCCTATATTTTATACTAGGTTGGAACTTGCACTTACGTATAGAAGTATATATTCAATAGTAATGATGATGAGATTGTCTCTCTTTATTTTTTGGTGCTTTGGATGTACATTTTGTTTGTGTTTAAATTTTTGTTTAATTTTTGGTGGGGTATTTAGGGCGTTGAAAATAATTTTGAAACCTAATTAATGAAAATGGTACAATGCAACATGATGGTTTTGAATGATATATAAAGGGTTATGAGGAGCTAAGCTTGGTGTTTTTTTTTTTTTTTTTTTTTTTTTTTTTTTTTTAGATTCTTAAATATTTCGTTTGAAATTTGAGATGTATAACTCAAAATGAGTATGATCATAGTGTTTTCAGGTTCTGTGTGTATTTTGAAGGAAAATGTGGGTGTTTGCTTAGGTCTTTTTCTTCCTAATTAAATAATTTGGTATGAGTTATTAGTATTGCATATCCACCTAGTGGGTTTTGTTTGAATGATTTGGGATTTTGGGGACAATTGATTGAGCCATAGGTACACATATTTTGTAGTAATGCTATTGAATTTCCACTGTTTTACTTGTATACATGTTATTATCTATAACATAAATTTATCGCCAGAGTGTTAAATAAAGGGTTCTATTAGCTTTTTGGATGTCATTATTGAAATGCTTTTCTTCGTAGTGTTAGTATAGATTAGAAATTACCTATAAAAAACGAACATAGTAGAAATGATGTACTTTTTCATCAAATGCAAAGACATATTTGCCGTATTAGTCTTTCAACTAGGTCAATCTCAGTTTTTAATGGTTATCTAATAATGGAATAAATTTGTTTTTTCACGAAATAACTCACTTGAGGCAAAAGTTAAAAATAGATTAAATTAAACTAGATATGTAACATAGAATTAGACTACAATTGAAAGTTAATTGAATTCTAGCTATTTAACATATACGATAAATGTGCTACATATCTGTACATTAATTGTTAAGCTCCATCTTCTTTATAACACCATTAAATCAAGCATTTCTTTGATCTTGAACTTTAAAAGATTTGAACTCTCTTATTAGTATCATTTGCTAACTTTATTGATATAAATTGAAAGTTCCGGCCAGTTGCCAATTACCATCGGTACCTAGAAATAGGAATAATAATGCGCACAAAGAATTGTTTTATTCAGTCAAAGAAAGCCCTAACTTTCTAAATTTATACGCTGCTTACATACAGTGCAAAGACCATACCTAAACTAGGTGACTCGTCGTCACCTTCTTTAAATATAATTAAAGACTCACATTACCATAATAGGGATACTAGAACCTTCATTTAAGATAATAATTAAACAAATAATTTAATTATTATCTCAATTGCACGGGTTAGAGATATTTAGTTGTTTAATTATATTTAATTATTATCTCAATTGCATGGTTTAGAGATATTTAGGAGGTGTTTGGTAAAGTAGTTTGAAATGAGATTTTTGTAGTTTTTTGAAATTCGTGTGGGTAAAAAAGAGTGTGAAAATGTGTGTAATGTTGTTTAAAATGTAAAAATGTGAGTTTAAATTTAGAAACCAAACAGGCCTTACTCTTATTGGTGCAAAAGACCTTTCAAGGAAAACTGTATTTTTTTTTTGGTTGTTGGGAGAATTAAAGATTATACTTCTTTTTGTCCCATGATTGACGATGTTGCTTCAGTTGTGTTACACACTTGGTGAATCACGCTCATTTGCACTGAAGAAATACCGTCCGATGCCTCGCTGGGATCTAGAAGACCCACTTGTTTCACTCTAATTGGCCACAACAAATATGAGACAGATCGCATAATGTGTATTCGTAACACTTGGACTCAAACTAGAGGCTAAATGGTTGATTTTGTTAAAAAGGAACATGAAGGTCTATTCTATGATCTTGGCTGTAGTGTTATCACCAATTTATTAAATGAAAGCATTGGAGTAACTTTTTAAGAGTATAAATAGGCCAAGCCATTTGAGAAATTTTTGTCATACAATTTGAAGACAACAATACTTATTAGCATACAAATTGAAAGTGAAATATTAGCAGCTTAAAAGATGGGTTGGGGAATTCCAGAACAAGAGTGGAGGAAAGGTCCATGGACTGCTGAAGAAGATAGGTTGCTTAGTGAATATGTCAACTTGTATGGGGAGGGAAGATGGAGCTCTGTCTCTAGATGTACAGGTAAATTCATACTGCTTTTGCCATGTAAAGGGATACAGAATCAAAGAGAGAGGGAAATTTTAATCAAGTACTGTTAGTTTTAAATGACGTGTTACGTTATAAACTGTTTGTTCAAATAAATAAATTTTCAGTGGTAAAAAATTAGACTCTTTATTTTAATCTCTCTATTTCAAGTAAAACCTTAACCGTACTCACTTTGTTGTTGAATCCGTTGAGCATCCTAATTAAACAAATTTGTGCCAAAAGATTTTCATTTTTGGTTGTCTCATATTGAGAGGAAGAGAAGCTTAAAGAGTTTTATTTGTGTACCCTTTTGTTTTAAGTTCACTGGAAGTCAATTTAATTAGTTTATGGACTAGATAATTGAGGGCAATCCTTTCTCATCCATGAAAAATCCCACCGTATTTGACTGTGTTCAATTGATTTGTTTTGTCTTAATTACAAGGTTTGAACAGGAGTGGCAAGAGCTGCAGGCTAAGGTGGGTGAATTATCTTAGGCCTGGACTCAAGAAAGGCCAATTAACTCCTCTTGAGGAAGGCATTGTAGTTGAAATGCATGCTCTCTGGGGTAACAAGTAATGACTCTCTCTCTCTCTCTCTCTCTCTCTCAATCTATCATATATCACTGTTTATTAATTCTATATATGCAAACACAGGTGGTCAACCATTGCTAGATACTTGCCTGGAAGAACAGACAATGAGATCAAAAACTACTGGAGAACCCATTTCAAGAAGAAAGGCAAACCTTCTAAGAAGCAAGATATGGAAAAGGCACAAACTCTGAAACAACACCAAGCACCGAAGAAACAGGAGCAGGAACCACAGGAAGATAGCATGAAAGTGGAAGCAATATCTGATGAAGACACAAGTGATGATCAGATGAGTAGTGAAGTACAAGAGATGATAAAAGAGTACCCCACTTTGGAGGACCAATGTTTTTCTGTGATGTCTCAAGACGTTGCATCATGGTTGGATACAATTAGAGAGGATGACTTCTGTTTTAGTCCGTGGAACCTTGATGATCCAAAAGGCAGCATGGATCATGATCATCAACCTACTGTTGTTTCTTGTGCGGTTGATTCAAATAGCTTCTACAATAGTTGAGATTTCATTTTTTAATAAGGCTAGCTAGTGAACCACATCACGTTAGATAGTAATTATTAGTCCCATTGTTTTAGTGATTAAAAAAAGAGAGTACTAATTGTTTATATTCGTCCAAAAAACTATAATAAAGAGTGACTTGGTTCTCTGCATGTAACTCTTTTTGGATTCGCAATAATAAACTATGATTGTGAATTTTGCAAAAGATCTCACTTTTTAGTTCTTTTGTACCTTTGTGCATTTGTATGTAGTTTGCTTTTGTTGTTGTGTGGTCTAGTTTCGGAAGTTTGTCTCAAATAATATAAGCTCTTATTCAATTCAAAGTTGAAGGAAAAGAAAGGGTCGGTAGACGAAATCGTATTTCTTTTTAGAAAGAAGTACGTCCGTGTGTGTATAGTGGGGCGCAAGAATACAGACACAAGTTTAAAAACTTTAAATTTTAAATTATTAGAATCTCTCTTTTTTCCTTAAAAAAAAAAAATCTCACTTTTTTTTTTCTTTTAATTTATATAAACTGAATTGATGAAATTTTCATAATTCTATGAGAAAATTAAATGTGTGTATTGGTGTTCTTGCATACTTTGTGGATTTAAAAATTATCGATATATTTAGCTTGTCTCCTCCTAAGGTAAACCTCTGGCTTCACCACTATTAAGGTACAGAGGATGAGGTGAGGAGGAAGGTAGAGAAGAGGATTATTTTTGTGACAGTTAGTTTACACACAAAATGATGCCACTGGTAGTAAAAGAGAACGGTCATTTTTTTTTTTACAAAACAGAATTTCCACTCTAACCTAATCTAAGTGTATACGTGTGTGAAATTTCCTCTTGGAGACTTGAATCTCGGCCCTTACCCCCACACCTCACAAAAATTTATACTTGTGGAGTGACCATTGCACCAAGGATGCGCGGTAATGATCATCTTCATTTGAAATAGATTTGTTTTGTGATTAAATATTACAAATTTAAAATCAAATTAATGATATATCATTTAAAATTTTAAATGACATAACTCTCTGTACACAAATAAATCGAAGAAATAAAATCTTAACTTTGATATAAATGACAAGAGAATCCATGCTTTATTGTATTACCTGAATTCTTGAAGTATTTGCAGATATCTTTGCCTTCTTTACTTATGCTTCATACATTTATGATAACTAGTTAGTAATCCATGCAATGAATAAGAATGTTTAATAAAAGTTTTTTTTTTTTTTTTTGTCTAAATGTGAAATTTATGATTATGTTAATTGTTAATAAGTATTTTATGATTATATTTGTAAATCGAACTATCTACTCTATCATATATTTAAAACTTAAAATATGTTATTAAAATAAAGACGTGTAAGATTGTAAGCCTTCACAACTTGTGTGATATAATACTATTATGAGGTTAGCCAAAAGTAAAATATTTTCAATTCTATATAAATATTAGTTGATCCTGTGCAATAGATGGGGAAGTTCAATGTAATATACTTTTTTCTCTCTCTTTTATTTACTTATTTTTTGTCTAAATAGGAAATTTGATCATTATGATAGTTATTAATTTATATTTATTATGATTTTTTTTATACGGAACCATATATTTTAACATTAGCAATTTATATGGTTGTGTTTGTATATTAAATTATATATTCTAATCTTTAAAAAAATAAGATATACCTTGCAAGATTCTAATGGATGGTTTAAATATAAAATAAAATTAAAATTCAATTAAAATATATACATTTGAATAATGATTTGTAAAATGGTGAGGCCTAAAAATCTTGTGTGGCATAATATTACGAGGCCAATAAATAATCAAATAACTTTAATTATATATATATATATATATATATATATCTTAGAGATTATAGATAATATATGGTTTGATCAATATATCTATTTTTTAGGTTTCTTTGAGAAATGGAAAAATAATAATAATTAGGTGAACAGTTTTTGAAAGTTTCTACCTCTTCTAATACCGAAGTTAAAGAAATTATTCATTCCTTTTAGGGATCACATCGGTAATGCCTGGTGGTCCTCCCTCTTAATAATAATGATATATATCCAAATTAATGAAGTAAGATCCAATTACAATCCTAATCAAACCATAAAAAAATAAAATAAAATTTATTACCACTTCTTCCAACTCCAATGCAGCAGATATGTACCAAAATGGGTTTACGTGCAGTATTTTTGGTGGCGCAATTAAGCTGCAAAGTATTTATTTATTTTGGAATTTGGATGGTGTGATTAGGATTGTTATAGGAATCTTAGTCAGTTAATTTGGACATATATATATCATTATATTATTTAGTGAGAGGACCACTAAACTTTAATTGTTGATGTGGTCCTCTTAATTTCTCTTACAGTTTGAACAATATTTTCATAGCTTGCTCAAATATTACAATAAGTTCATCATACAGTGTTGGTGAAGAGTGGCCTGCAAAAAATACAGCTTTTGTGTCAATAGTGTCCCGGCAGAATCATATATTTGGGATTCATGCATTATATATGCAGATCTTCTTGTCTCCATCTAGCATTCGCAACTTTGTCTAAATGAACCCAATGCCGACAAGTTTGGGTCCCATTTGAGTAATTGAAGCATATGGAGAGGAAATGAGCAACTTAGGGTTAGGGGTTAGGGTTGCCAATTTTAAAACGAAGATACTTCTGAAATCATTAGGCCAAGTTCTCTGTGCCACCATGTCACAAAGCTCTATCAAGACCTCCATTTTTTTATTTTTCAAGTTTCAATGTATAGTTTTGATGCTTGATTGAGAATTAGATTTAATAATTTGGAATTTCAAAAGAATTTTCCTTGCTAGCTTGATTATTATTTGTATCTAATTCTATAGGTTTTGGATATCCATTGATTTGGATGCTATGGATTTTGTATATTCGGGTTATGATTTGATTATCGTGGCTGATTCTAAATATATAAATTTGATTTTTTTTTAAAAATATAATTGTATCTAATTTTTTTTTATTTTTTTTTTTTATATAAGATAGAATTTCTACTCTAGTCTAATCTAAGTGTATATGTGTGTAAAACTCTCTCCTGGAGACTTGAATCCTGACCCTTACTCCCCACACTCCACAAACACTTATGCTTGTGGAATGACCATCGCACCAAAGGTGTGCGGTGGTTAATTGGATCAAATTTTAGTGTAATACTACTTCTCTCTTTTCCCCTTAATTGTTTGCAAATTTCAGGGCTTGGTTTGAGGTAATATTTTAAGATTTCTAAAAACTCTCAAGCAAGCCGGAGCATTCCTATGTTTAGTTGCAAATATCCAATTTTACATAATACATATACATAATTTTTAGACATATAAATTCTGTACAAGATAAATAAAAAACTGTGTTCTAGGTTTTTCCTAGAAAATATTATATATCTCTTTATTTTTTTTCTTTTTGTTTATATGTGTAAAAGATAAATTCCTACTTCAAAAGAAACAAAGTGTCTTTCCAAATTAGTTTGAAGAGAAACTCTTCAAACTTCTGATATCTATATATATATTTGTGAAATTTAAAAATTTAATCGTTAAATTTTATGTTTCTTATGTTTTTGACATGCATATCAAATTTTTTTCAAATTAGATGTTATTTACTATTTAATCAATTAACTTATTTTCTATACACAATTTTAGATCACGAAAATTTAAAATTTAACATTTATTTGATGACATAACAATTGATTTTTAATATTCTTGAAATTTTGCAAACATGGAGGATATAATAAGAATATTCAATCCAACGATTAGATTTACAAAATTTTACTCAATATATATAAAGATATATGAAGAGTTTAAATGGTTTCTCTCCAAACTAATTTGAAGAGAAATTTGTTCCTCCAAAAGAGCTAGACCTCAATTTGTAAATGACAAAATTTGGCTACAAACTAATTTGTTAGTAAGGATTACAATTTTGCTGAATATCTTTTTATTATATGTAAATTTTGACAAATCTACTATTGGATTATATTTTTTTCTTATATCTTTCATGCTTGCCAAAATTCCAAAAAAAAATCAATGATCAAAAGTTATGTCATCTATCAAATGTCTAAATTTCAAATTTTTGTAATTTAAAATTATGTATAAAAAATAAATTTACGAATTAAATAGTAAATAGCATCTTATTGGCAAGAAATTTAACATGTATGTTAAGAATATAAATGTTATACGTGTTCTAGGTTCTTCCTAGAAAATATTATATATCTCTTTCTTTTTTTCTTTTTGGTTATGTGTGTAAAGGATTAACTCCTACTCCAAAAGAAACAAAGTGTCTTTTCAATTAGTTTGAAGAGAAACTCTTCAAACTTCTTATATATATATATATATATATATATATATATTGGTGATATTTAAAAATTTAGCTCGTTAAATTTTATGTTTTTTTTTTTTTAATGTTTTTGACATGCATATCAAGTTTTTTTCAAATTAGATGTTATGTAATATTCTATCAATTAAATTACTTTTTATATATAATTTTAGATCACAAAAACTTAAAATTTTAACATTTGTTTGATGATATAACAATTGATTTTTAATATTCTTGAAATTTTGCAAACATAAAAGATATAATAAGAATATTCAATCCAAAGATAAATTTTCAAAATTTATACTCAATATAAAGACATACGAACACATTAAAGAATATACAATCTAACGGTTAAATTTTCAAAAAATGTGAACACATTAATTTTTTTTTGGGTGTTGTCACTAACTTTGTCCATTTGAAAATAAAAAATTGTCACTTAGCTTCAAAGTCTTGTAACTACTTATATTGGTTACATGAATTGTTCTTCAAATTTTCAATCTTTTTGGGAGTATATTTTGTGCCTAACCATTGCGAAACTTGTATAGATACTTTTTGAAAATTAGGTCTATATAGGGTTTCATTCTTTCTCAGATCATTGATTATATGGCCTTTTTTTCCATATTAAATAGATTATAGAAAGAACAACAAGAACATTCCTCTGTAGCGAAAATATCTCCCAAAATTTTTTTTTTCCCAACCGCCCTTTAAAATAAGATAAAAATTATTGGCATTAGGTGGGGAAGGCATCTTTTTCTTCCCTTTTGTTCGTTTACAACTATAAGGAACTAGATAAAAATAGTTAGGAAATTAGGAAAAGTAGTCATTATGAAAAAAGTGATTCCATATTCCCATTGACGCCCTCCTACAAAGTGCAAATTTTTTTAGTGGATGCATAAACAAATAATTTTGAATAATCATCAACATAGACATAAACTTCAAAAGAGAATTAGGTCTTCTCTAATTGTTTGACGCCTTATGTGCATGTCATAATTCTCCTTTATAGGTGAGACCTTTATGGTGGAGTTCACAATAATGCACGGTAATGATGTATAATATGAAAGCATTTTGTAATTGAAAAAGAAATGATATCGAAGCTTGAAATACCATCAAAGACCAATTCTAGTTGAAATACAATTGAGCAGCCAATAATGGCTACTAATAACTTTTGTGGTATAGCTACAAATCGACTTGTCTTAAAAGCAAAAAAAATAAAAAATAAAAATTTAATAACACAGTTAAAGATGAGACTAGCCAAACAAATTATGCCACAAATTGAATAGTACAATTTGAGGTAAGGTAAGGATAAACTTTGCTTAATTCCAAATGCATTGGCCAGATTACTACATTAATTTATATTTAGTGGAAGGTACTTGGAGTTGGACTTCAAAAGTTGAATATTGAAAAAGATCAGGCTATTCATAGATGGGTAAATATCTAAAATAAAAAAAATATAGAAAGCAAGTAGCCATTATTGCAGTCAAAAATTCAAATTCCACGGGGAATGTCAGATAATAAAAAAAATTAAAAGTGATTGAGATTTGAGAAGTCATTGGCTTCTAAGTTCTAGCAGCTTTTGCTATAGAACTACAAAATAGACTTAATTAAAGCAAAAAATAGTAATAATATAGATAAGATGAAATTAGTCAATGAAGTCATAAACCACAAATTGAATCCCACAATTTGATGGGTAAGGAATAAGGATGAATTGTACTAAATTCCAATTGGATTGGTGGACCAGACTCTTGCATGTATTTATTTATATTCAGCGGAAGGTACTTCAACTATAAAAGTATAAAAATAAATAAAAGTAGAATATTGATAAAGATCAAGTCGTTAACATAAGGGTAAGTATCAAAAAATGAAAATGTAGAAAGTAATTATTTATTTACTCTTGCAGCCAAATTTTTTAGGGCATAAGTGAAAAAGAAAGGGAAGTTACACTTTATCAACTTAAATTATACTCAATATTACATTTTGTACTATAAAATTTTCGAATGCAAATTTTGCATTCTAAACTATGATATTTATTACATTTTTCACCCCAACGTTAAGTTTCTATTAATTTGGATGGAAGTTCAGATTTTAAGGTGTAAAGTGTAATCAGGAGTATAGTGTAATCAGGAGTATAGTTTAAGGTGGTAAAGTATAATTTATCTTTTGTTTTTAAATATTGAAAAGAAGGAAAATTATGTCTTTTCACGTAGTGCCATATTCTTCCATCCAAGTTAACAAAAAACTTAAAGCAGGGGTGCAAAGTGTAATAAAGGTCATAGTTTAGGGTGCAAAACGTGCATTTGAAAAGTTTAGGGTGCAAAGTGAAATCAAGAGTATAGTTTAGGGTGGTAAAGTATAATTTCTCCAAAAAAGAAAAGGGAAAGGATGAAACGTGTTAAAGTCCAAATGTCCAACTAGATTGACCAGATTAACATCAATTTATTTTCAATGGCAGTTAGTGGAAAACATCAAGCAATTAAGTGGTATTAGTTGAGTTTTTGTGATATATGATTCAACTTATTATTAGTTTTCTCCAATATTTCAATAAAATTTAACTTAACCGGTTGGTACTTCAATTTCTGATAGAGACATTTAGAATTCAGATTCCCCACCCTTAACTATTGATGTATAAATAAAATTTTTAATAATTTTCCTTGTAAAAAAAGAAATTTTTAGTTATTTTATAGACAAAATAAAAAGATGAAAAAATAGAAAGACACTAAGAATAATGTAGTGATTTGATCGTATTATATGTGTGTGTGTGTGTGTGTGTGTGTGTGTGTGTGTTTACAAACTTAAAATTGCATAATATAGTGGCTCATATAGATAGACGTGTTTCATGTCTATTTAAAAATGCTAATATCCTTCAATATTAATTTTTTTTTTACATTCATGGTTTTGTGTTACTAAAGTTTTTTTTTCCTTTTTCTTTTTGTTGGATATTGTTTCAATTATTGCAAAAATAACTAAACTTGAGTAGGAATACCATATTTCAAATCAATTGTTCCTTACATACCATATTTCAAATCAATTGCTTCTCATATATATCTTAGAAAAGTGGTATTAAAATTTCATTATCCTTAAAATAATTAATATAAAAAAAAATATTCATTCTATTAGTCATCTTTCTAATTATATAGAATAAATACTACAATGTTTGTTCCACATACATACATATATGCATCTTTTTTTTTTTTTTTTTAATAGAGTTTTAACCTATGACGTCCGCTCCTGATAATAGCTCATTATCATCAGATTAAGACACTAATCAGTTTTTATTGTAAGCGAGGATTGAACTCCAAATTTCTTATAAAACCATTAAAGACTTTACCAGTTAAGCTAAGTGGAAGCCACTACATACATCTTTCTAATCACAAATATTTAATTTTTTTTAATGGTTTTTGTGTCAATTGTTGTAAAAACAACTAAACATGAGGAAGAATGTCATATTTTTAAATCTATTATTATTATTCCAACTAAAAAATATTTCTTAAATAAAGTTTATAAAAATAATCATATAAATTCATTTAATATAAATAATTAATGCACAACTATATAGAATTAATATATGTATTTACTCTATTAGCTAATTCAATGACCTAATAATTTGATATAAATGCAAACTTTGTTGATTGAAGTAGAATCCTAAATAAAGAGAATTTCAAAGAATGCACCACATGGCACAACCATAAAATATGTTTACAAAATGATAGTTTCATTTTAATTTAATGCAATTTTAATGGTTTAAATTGATTTTATGTTTCTTTTCCTCCATAATATTGTGAATATAGTGATGATGTTTTTTTTTTGTTTTTTTGTTTTTATTTAAATAGGAAGACTTGGTTGGGATTGATTTCATTCATTATATTATAATATTGGATGAGAGTGGGAGGATCACTGTATATTGCTAATGTGATCCTCCAAGTACATGTAATTATAAAATATAATAATATTTTTTGAGACATATTAATATTTTTAAATGAGTGATAATATCGAAAAAGAATTTGGGTGAGTCTTTTTCTTCTTCTAGAAACACTATTCTTATGCAACTTTATATATATATATATATTTATATATATATATATATATATATATCTAAGATAGAAATTTTACTTTAGTTTAATCTAAGTGTATATCAGTATATGTGTATGATGCTCTTTCTTAGAGACTTGAACCCCGGTCCTTGCCCCTTGATAGACCACAAACGCGTTGACCCCTTGTGATAAATTAAGTTGATTAATTAGTTAAGTTTTTAATTAATCAAGTTAACATGCAAATCGCGTGGTAGCACAAATAAATCGCCAATAAACTAAAGTATGCAACGGAAATTAAATGATATGGTGATTTGTTTACGAATGGGAAAAATCTACACGGCAAAAACCCTACCGGGTGATTTAAGGTCACCACTCCCGAAACTCCACTATTATCACAACAAGTGGTTACAAGTAATCCAAGTACCTTACTAACCTACAGTTGAACCTTTACCCCAATACCCAATTGAACTTGTTTTGTAGTGACAGTTTCTTCTTTTGATGCACGGCTCCCAGTACGTGACTAACCAATTTGTGCGGATCCCAGTACGCGACTTCAATCACCAACTAGAGAGAGAGTTGTTGGCTGCAAAGTTCTTCAATTCATGAACACGATGAAGATCAAGAAGATGCTTGGTTACAAAACCCTACGGTGCATATTACACAGCAACTTCTTCACAAGAGATGAATTAGGGCATGAACTTTGTCTCAGGTCATAAATTGCATGAATAAGGATTTCTCAATACTTGTGTAACTTGTATATCTTGACGGCCCTTAAAATAATCCTTTTATATGTCTAGGGTTAAAAGAAAAGAAGTCCCAAAGACACATGTACGGATTGGAATCAAAACAGAACTTAGAATCTGTTTTTCTTAAATCTCGACAGCTAGAGGTGTCGAGGTGCTGTCGAGCAGCTGTCGAGCCTCGGGGCTAAACAGCTTCTTAAAACTTGATAGATGCATGTGTCGAGTCAGGTGTCGAGATTTAATGAACTTGCACTTTCTAGCTTGTTTCTTGGACAGACTTGATGACTTCAATACTTGATGACTTCAATACTTGATCTTGAAACACAGTTTCTTGAAGCGTTAAATACATCTTAAATCTACCCAATTACAAGTAAAATGCATTTTGTCAAAGAATAAGCCAATAACATAAAATGATGATATATGTTCAAAACAACTTGAAACACATATGTCCTAACACCCCTTACACCTCACAAGCATTTATACTTATAGAGTGACCATCGCGTCAAAGGTGCACGGTGGTTCCCTTTTTTTATTATTATTGTAATGCATATAATAATATAGAAATAGCTATAGGTGATGTATGTAATAGACCATTATGGGTTTTAATATTAAAATTTATTCCATTAGAGATATTATTACTATTAAAATCAAGTGGTAATAATGCTGATTGATTTTCTAGTAAGGTAATGAGTATTATTTATTTGATTATTCAAAAAAAATCGGAGAATATTAATTCTTAAAGGACCATAAAATGCATTAATATAGTTTTTGGTTGCAAAAGAAAATTCTAATTTGATATATATACCTTTAGTTGGCTTTTTTGCAATGATATTTTGTAAATTGCAATTTTTCATGGGTTTGTTTTATTTATTCTTTGATTTGTCAAATCATAAAAGTATCAGCTAATGACCAAAGATGGTATAATGGCACCTCCCTAGGTACTAAGTTGAATAAAGGAGATGGTATTCTTGGTAGGTTCATATTTTTATGTAATTAACATATCATATGACAAAACACGCTTTATTTGTATTTGGGTAAATTCAAGTAGGTCCACGATAATCATTACAAGTGATTATATTAAAGACATGAAGATTACTTAAGAATTTTTCAAGAAAAGCTGAATTTGCAGGTCCCAATACCTCCTCAATAAGTGTTGATCTATCGAGATTTATTAAAGGTCGATACCTGTCTCAATACCTCTCGATCTAGAGAGCTTACGAGATTTTTGATATAGCTTGCAACGTTTTGATTCCTAAAGGCTATTTGTTTATGAGTTCGCATAATCTTTATAGGACTAAGAAAACCTAAGGTTTGTGTAAACCTAATTGGAATAGAAGAGCCTGTTTAAAAGGGTCATTAAGCTTCTATTTAAATAAGGAGGTGGAGAAAGAAAACTCTAACCCTAAAAAGCTTCATAAGATTTCTTTTTGAAACTCTAGCCTCCTCTTATAGAAGAAAGAGTTCTTTTTGCATTTCTTGTATGTCTTTAGATTCTGTAACCAAGCAAATTCTTTAACACCAACATTGAAGATATTATTGGTGTTTCTATGTGAAGTTGTTGCAAATCAACTACAACAATCAAAGGGTTGCTGTAGAGTTAGTCATTTACTGGGGTCTGTGCAAAGGGTTAATCACAAATTGGAGGTTTATGCATCAAGAGAAAGAAGGCTACTACAAGATCAAGTCCAATTGGGTATTGGAGTAAAAGTTTAACTGTAAGTTGGTATTTGGGGATAAGCCAAGTAGTTGATAAGATTTCTTATATTTTTAACCGCTTGATTGTTGATTAGTGGATTTTTGGGAGTGGTGACATTAAAATCATTCATGTTGACACCCCATTTTGCAACTCGCATTTAACCTTATATGGAGGGTAAAAGGGTAATTTCGCCTTGAAAATATGCTTCCTGATTATGGTCATTAGATCTTTAATCTCATTTCACCAAAATGATTTTGATGTTGTAACGATTAAATCGAATGGTTATAAGCCCTAATCAAACCATTAGGTTGAAAGTTATCATCAAATCAACTTTTAATGGCCAAGATGCACTATCACAAATTGAGTCCGACTATATGTGATTATGAACAATTGATTCCAATTGAATATAATTATAATCCATTTGAGATTAATGATGTGTCCTAATTTGATTGGTTAGGACTACATTTTATGGTAAGGTTGCGCATACCTAACTAATTAGATAGTTACATATTAATTATTCAATGAATAATTTGTTCAATTATCTTTTAATTAGAGTAAATTTAGAATCAATTAAGTTTGAAATGAGAGTGATTGGAGCCATTTAATGTTAATTAGGAGCTAATTTAGGACCTTATTAATATTAATTGTGCTGAAATCATTTTTTAACAAATGACCTCTGCTTACCATTTCATCGATATCTTTCGGAATATTTTGAATCTGTGAATGAGGTTAGTTTTTCCAGAAACTAGACATCTGGGGCTTCAATTTGAGCACAAGAATGAGATAATTCCGATCAGAATTGAGTCAGATATGATTTTTCGAAGTTGGCTTTACAGGTTGTTACGGCAGCTACGGGAAAACCGAATTTTGGCTTGCTTCTCGCTCCTCACTCCCATCAATCTCTACATTTAATGTACTAGATTTTTCCAAAAGCTAAAATGAGGTCTAGATTTATGATTCTTATTCAACCTTCATTAAATGACATTCCATTCATATTTCCTCAACCACTACTATATAAACCCCCCCTCTCCTCCCTTCCAAGACACAAAAAACTCCCTCTCTTGAGTTCTAGTGAAGTTGAGTGGTCTTGTTATATTCTTGAGACTCAAGGTATTGAGTGAGACTCACTATACCTCTCCTAACTCTTCTTTTCCTCCACCCTAAGACTTCCCTCAAGAGTCTCCTCAACCACCATATAGATCTTGCATAAAGGTATAATCCCTTTCCCTAATTGTTTTTTTATGTTGCGATGATGAGAGTTTAAGATTAAAGTATGATAATAATCATTTAAACTCCTTTGAATATGTTTGAATGTTCTTAATTGTTCTTACATGTTTTTCACATGTTCTTGGTTGTTCATCACATGTTCATACATAACACTAGTTTCAATCTTAAATCCATATCAAAAACATGAAAAAATATGTTTGTTTAATAATTTTTTAAAATTCTTGAGTCTAGGATATCACTATCCACACACATTCACTAGAAATGTTTTTTGAAAGTGGATATGATTTTCATTAAACCAGAAAAAGAAATACAGACATACCAAGTCTGCATAGGCAGAACCCAAGACTAAACATTATGACACATCTGATTGAATTAACAAAGAGAGAAAAGGAGGAGTAACTCCCTTCCAAATCTGAGAACTTCTAGTCTTGCGAGCATGTTGTGCTAACTTATGCACAACTTGGTTGAAGTCTCTACCAATATGCTGAAAGGAACAAGATTCAAAGGAGCTTCGAATATGCAGAATTTCCTGGATAATATGACTCGAGCTGCTACCAGTGAGTTTATCATTTAAGGCTTGGATTGCTGCAAGCGCATCAGACTCCATAATGACTCGGGGGAGATGCAATTCTTGGGCAAGCAAGACACCTTGAAGCAGGGCCATAATCTCCACCAAATCTGCAGAATAGCATGCTTTTAGGAGCTTGCAATGAGCTGCAATTTCTGGGCTAGTATAGTCCCTGACAATTACTCCAACACTAGAATTCCTCCCATGATCCGTGGTTGTCCCATCAATGTTTACCTTGAAAATTGGTGGTGGGGGGCTCCATTTGACTGTAAGAGGTTTTGGTTGGAAGAAGTCCAAGTCAACTGCATTGCTGTAATCCTCTACTACACTTTTAGCCAATTGCCAAACTTGCTAATAGGAGAGGTAGTTATTCTCATGGACTATCTTATTCCTATTAAACCATATGGCCCAGGCAATTCCAAAGAAAAGCTCTAAATCTTGCAGAGAGTGATGGAAGAGGATGAACATGGTTGAGTCAATGAAAGACCACCGAACCTCTTGTGAGCCTAATGGATTTTCAGGCCATTGATTCCAGACAAGGGTTGAGAAGTCACAGCTGAGGAGGGCATGGTTAATACTCTCAAGGGCTTTTTCACAGATTGGGTAGCCCTTATTGTTGCTAATTTCTCTTCTGCAAATAGCTTCCATGGTGGGGAGACCATTGGCACAAGCCCTCCAGGCAAAGATCTTAACCTTGGCAGGAAGATGAAGAAGCCAAAGTCTCTTCCAAAATGGGTTAAATAGGTCCCTCGAAGAACATTCACCATCCATCTTTGCTTCAATCAGGTTGTAGGCTATTTGATATGCGCTTTTCATTGTAAATTTTCCTCCGTTATTTCCCAACCAAATTATCTTGTCCTCAGGCATGCTATGAGTCAAAGGAATCCTTAGAATAGTGTCAGCTTCAAAGGGGAGAAATGTTGCTCTGACCATATTGACATTCCACCACTTTGTGATAAGATCAATACGAGTAGAAACCATGAGAAATTCAGGAATGCTGTTTGGAGGGGAGATAACCTTATAAGTGGATGGGGTAGGCATCCACCTATCATCCCAGATGTGAATTAGCTTCCCATTGCCTACTCTCCAACGTGATCCATTCTTTTTGACTTCAAGGCTGCTGTGTATACTTCTCTAGGAGTAAGAAGGTGACCACCCAAGTTTAGCATTTAGAACGTCACCAGTGGGAAAGTACTTTGGTCTAAGGATTTGGGCAACTAGGGAAGTTGGGTTTGATAGGATTCTCCACACCTACTTTGCAAGCATGGCTTGATTAAAAGCTCTCAAATTTCGAAACCCCATGCCTCCATATGTTTTGGAAATACACATTCTTTTCCAGCTAACCCAACTCATTTTTGCTTCATTTTGCTTCTGACCCCACCAAAAGTTTTGCATCATACTCTCCAAATCATCACATAAGCTTTGTGGAAGTTGAAAGCAACTCATAGTGTACGTCGGGATCGCTTGGGCCACTGCTTTAATGAGAACTTCCTTCCCACCCATTGAAAGGAGTTTACCTTTCTAACCAGCTAATTTCTGCCCAATCCTTTCTTTTAAAATGGAGAAAACCTATGTCTTAGACCTTCTTATAAAAGAATGGAGTCCTAAGTATTTAGTGTGCTTTGAGTCTTGCATTGGCCCTAGAATGTTCAAGATCTCCTCCTTAACATCTTGGCTTGTGTTTGGGCTAAAAAAAAATTGAGGATTTGTCGGTGTTGATTTTTTGTCCCGAGTCATCTTCATATCTAAGGAAGATCCGCTTTAACTCCTGGCATTCTACAGGGCTTGCTTTGCAAAAGAGGATGCTATTATCCGCAAAGAAAAGGGGTCACTCTTGGGCAGCCTCGCGCAATTGAGATACCAGTCAAGTACTAATTTCGGGCAGCTTCATGGATGAGGGCAAAAAGACCTTTAGCACAGAAGAGGAAAAGGCTGGGGAAAAGGGGATCGCCTTGTCGTATCCCACGGGTTAGTTTGATATTTCCATAAGCAACACCATTTATAAGGACTGAATATGAGACTGAGGTTATACATTTCATAATCAAATTTATCTATCTAGTACTGAAGCACATTCTTTCCATCACACCTTGAATGAAATACCATTCCACCCTGTCAAAAGCCTTACTCATGTCAAACTTGGCTGCCATAAAGCCCTCCTTTCATGCAGATTTGTGGTTTAGAAAGTGCATTAGTTCAAAAGCCACAATTACATTGTCAGTGATAAGACGGTCTAAGGTGAAAGCACTCTGGTTCTCAGTGATGATATGTGGTAGGAGGGCTTTTAGTCTGTTGGCCAAAGTTTTTGAAATGAGCTTATACACCACATTACATAAACTAATGGGGCGGAAGTTAGTCATTTTCTTTGGGCTGTTTGTTTTTTAAATGAGCAATATATTGATTTTGTTAATTTCAGCCACTGATATATTATTATTGAGAACATTAAGGACCATTTTAGTGATACCACTACCCACTATATTCTAGTATTTCTGATAAAATAAAGTAGACATACCGTCGGGGCTAGGGGCTTTGGTGGGGTGCATCTGTTTAAGAGCTGTGACTACATCTTCTCTGGTGAAGACTTAGTCCAAGCTTTCATTCATGTCATCAGTTACTCTTAAAGGTATGGCTGCAATTACTTCATCAACTTGTGCTGGGTGGGTTGTTGCATAGATGTTTTCAAAATAATTAATGGCTACATGAGCTATGCTTTTCTTTTCCTCACACCAATTACCTTGTTCATCCCAAATTCCAATAATGGTGTTCTGCTTATGCCTTTCCAAAGCCTGAGTATGGAAGAATTTTGTATTCTTGTTCCCTTCCTTGAGCCAATGTGCTTTGGCTCGTTGACCCCAATAGAGTTCCTCATCATCCAAAAGGGTATTAATTTCTCTCTTTAAGTTATTGATTTCGCTACTTAGGACGCCATCCTTGTTACTCCGAGTTAGGCTGTTCAAAGCATTCCGTTTTGCCTGAATTTTTTTAGGGATTTGCCCATACACTTCTGAACTCCAAGTCCTAAGGTCAGCAGCACATCGTTTGATATTCTCCATAACTCCTTTCGGAGAGCTTAAATCCGATCCCATGCCCCAGGATGATCCTATAATAGCTTTACAATCATTGTTCTTTGCCCACATTGCTTCAAAATGGAAGCGTTTTTCACTGGCATATCTCTTGGATATTGAATCTATGACTAGCAATGCATGGTGATCCGATGTGGAGTCAGCAATGTGGTGCACTTTCAAACTCCCAAACTTTTCTACCCACTCTAAAGTAGCAAAGACTCTGTCTAATATCAGGCTTATGTTGTTGTTTCCTTCCTGCATATTACTCCATGAATGATCTGACCCACTATAACCCAAATCCTAGAAATTGCAATATTTAACTACCCTTCTAAAACTATCCATTTGCTGTTGGGTTAAAATAGCACCCCTTTCCTTCTCAGCTAATGATAAAATTTCATTAAAATCCTCCAAGCATAACCATGGGATTTGAAGCTGATTATTGAGGAAAGCTAAAAGTTGCCATGTTTCATACCTTCAATGAGTTTCTAGGTGCCCATAGAAGCCAGTGAATCTCCAATAGAAATTACTGTAGTGCTCCTTGATCACTGCATCAATATGGTTCTTTGAATAGCTTTTGATTTTAAGGTCAACTTCTTTAGCCCATAGAAGAGCAAGCCCACTACTTCGGCCAATACAAGGAACACAAAGGCCATTTGCGAAACCCAGACTATATCTAATTCTCTCCATGCGTTTAATTTTTGTTTTTGTCTCCATAAGGAAGACCACTTTGGGATTGTGACGCCGCACCAAATCCTATGATGCTTTAACTGACCGAGGGCTTCCAAGTCCTCGGCAGTTCTAGCTTATGGGATTCATGGCTCCCGGCGGTGCTGCATTGCAACAACCGTCGATCTCTCATCAGTCTTAATGTGGTTTATGCTAGCTGCTGTGCAACTCTTTTTCTCCACAATGACTTCTTCTTCTTCATAAAAAATGAGCTTCCCCCCTCTTTTTTTCCCCACCTTTAGTAAATTAGCTTTAGATTGTGGGCTTTTATTTTTGCCCTGTTCCCTTGCTATCTTTTTCAAATGGACTCTGGTCTTTACTTTTTTGTCAACCTTTTTTAATCCAAATGAAATGCTTAATAAATTGAACTAGGGTTTATCACATGCACACAATTTAAATTCAACATGCAAATTGATTGATAGCATATTAAATGATGTGATATGAATGTTGGCCACCGTAGTCTAAAAGACCAGTTTCACCGGGCAAGGTGGGTGCCTAACACCTTCCCACCTTGTAACATAGCCTCCGAACTTAGATCAACGGTTGATAAGAACAATGTTTATCCTTGTAATTTTCAATTTTTATATTGTAACTAGGAAACAAAACTATGTACTTTATCTTAGATTGTATCTAGGACCAAAGCCATGTAATTTTCCTATGATCAATGTAAATTTAATTGAAAATTAATAAAATGATGAATTTTTCAATTCTGGTTTTCTTATTTATCCCAATAATTAAATAAGTGGCGACTCCATTGTAAAACTCTTAATCTAAAAGGGAAAATATAATTAGTCGAACTCCATTTTAAGAGGCAATAACACGATTCCACCCATTCACATAGGTTTGGCCTAACATTATAAAAAACGTGCTGGGGGCGCGGTCTCTTACAGTCCAATGGGGTTTTTGCCTTGCAAGGTTTTTTCGATTTGTCAACAAATCATTGCGTTAAATTTATTTTCCGCTGTATTTAGTATTCTTGGTGATTTGTTGGTGCCTTCACGATTTGCATTTAGTTGAACCTAATTAATTAACTTGGGTAATTGAATTAATTAACTAGGCTCAAGTTATCTTAACTCAACAATTCTAATAGGAGGTAGGAGATTTCTAATCACCATTATAATAATAATAACTAGTCTCATCATATGTGCTCCACACGTGCGATGAGACTCGTTTTTTATTTTGAGTTTAATGTAATTTTACAGAGAATGAAATTTTTAAGAAACTAAAATTTAGGATTTGAAATGGATTAAACTACTAGTTTAATGTGCGCTAGATTTTAGGAAAAAATGTATTAAACGTGTATGAGATATATTTAAATCGAGAGTGTACTAATTTTGAGGAAAAAGTTTTCCCTGGTAATTTTTATTTTTAATTTTTTTGAATTAAAATTTTAACCAAATTTTTTATTTTTTAAGAATAAGGATTATCTAATTAAATTAGGAGTATTTTTGACATTTTTTGAAACCATAACTACCTTTCTAAATCCTCTCAATAATAATAATAATAATTCTTTTTTTACAAAGGAAAAAAACTGACCATTATTGTGTGCTTCTTCTTATTTTTAGCCATTTTCCCTAATTTTTCCCAGCTTTGATTGAACAACAAAGAAAATATTAATTAGATATATAGTCTAATTGGCTTCTGTGAAAATAATTGGCTGTTGTAAATTGCAATTTTGTCATTGATTTTTTTTTTTTTTTTTTTGAAGCAATGCGGGACAATTACCCAAGTTTTACCACCTTCCAATAAGAGATTGCCACATCAGCATGTTACTTAAAATTTAAGACATCCTACCATACCTAATAACGTCTCAATAAACTCTCAATTTGGTTGTATTTTTATATATAGGTATTAAAATTAATTGAGAGTAGTTGTACTTATTCTTAAATATGTAATAAAATAGTGTGACATGTTGAGATTGAAGGGGTAAAACATGAGTTTTATATCACGTCCTTACAGAATTTAATCTCTAAATTTATAAGGCCGAGTAACATTTTTTTGGTGGTTTTTATTTTAAAAGTAAAATTTGGGATATTTTTGGTAGTTGCCATAATTGTGGAAAATGCCTTTTTATATATATATATATACACAGAAGCAAAATAAAAACCTTAAAGGATTTTTTTAATAATAAAATGCCATAATAAAACATTAAATAATCCTAAATGACAATAATTCAAATCAAAGGTAGAGCAAAAGTCAATTTTTTAAGAGGAATAGTAGTAGTCATTTTACATTATTACAAAAAAAATAAGACATTAAATCTTTTTAAATTGACATAAATGACCACAACAAATATGAATTAAAGTGTCTTAAAAGTCATTACCAAAAAAATAAATTTAGTTCATTTCAAAAAAATTAATTTAAAACCACCGCACACTCTTAGTGCGGTGGTCACTCTATAAGTATAAGTGCTTATGGGGTGTGCGGAGTAAGGGTCGTGGTTCAAGTCTTCAAGAGGAAGCTTCACACACATATACAATTGCATTAAGATAGAGTAGAAATTATATCTTATATAAAAAAATTTAATTTAGAAGAAATGACATGTCATTATCGTATGCTTTGAGAAAGAGACACGTGTTGTCGTTGCATGCATCCTCCAATTTGAGAATCCAACTTTTATGATATACTAACTTGTACCCCCGTGCATATGCATGGATATACTTAAAAGATACACATTAAAATGCATAATATAATAATCTTACATATATAATTTAAATATTATTGAAAGTCATTCTTACGTTTTTTTTTTTTAACTCTTTAAAAAGTCTTGGAAGAATTTTATTAGGTAGAAAGTGTAAATTGTCCATTTTTAAAATATTTTTATGTTCATTAATTCTAGACTCTTTGGTTTTTGTATACAATAACTCACTTGAATGGATATTTATGATATGGTCCCACATTTGATTCCAAAATTAAGAAATAAAACTCTCTCTAAAAATAAATAATTTAGGACACGTGGTGCAAAATTGGATTTTAATTGTAAAATTTAATTGGATTTTCACTAAATTTTACTTATTTATGATATGGTCTCACATTTGATTCCAAAATTAAAAAATCAAACTCTCTCTAAAAATAAATAATTTAGGACACATGGTGCAAAATTGGATTTTAATTGTAAAATTTAATTGGATTTTCTCTAAATTTTACTTATTAATATATATATATAATTTTTGTGCCAAATGAATTTTTTTTAGTTATAAAAAAAGCTCATAAATATAAAATCATTCAAACTCTCTCTTCCTCTGATTTTATATATAGTGTTAGATATATGATTATGTTTTTTTTATAATTTATTTATATTGGACTCCTCGTTTTCTATACTAAATTAACTTATTTGGCACAAAAATTAAAAATTTTCAATTAGATGGAACACGTGCCATAAAATTAAATTTTAATTGAAATTAAATTTTTACATTAAACTAACTAACTTTATTCAAAAATTAAATTTTTTTTATTGGATGGGACACATGGCGCAAAATTAGACTTTAATTGAATTATAATTTAAAATCTAATTGGATTTTCTCTCAAATTTACTTATTACTATATACTAGTATGTAACCCATGCTACCGCACGGGAATGGATATAATTTAATAAAACAATGGAAAAAAATATATTGCATTTTATTATTTAAGTGATACTATTGGTTTTGTTTTGTTTTTTTATTATTATTATTAATCATGAGTTTAGTCATATTTAAAAGACTTAGTTTATTCATGTTAATAAATCTTAGCATTATGTAATTTTTTAACAAATATTTTTATCATACAAAATTCTAAAGAAAGAACTACATAGACATATATATATATTCAAGGTTGATTTATAGACGGTACATATAGCTATAATTAAGTTGCTTTATCATAAACAATTTTTAACAAAATATTTTAATCAAGTAAATGTGAATCTCATAACATGCATCTCATAACAATATATAACAATAGAATAACATGAATCTCATTAAAAAAAATTTAAATAATTAAAAGTCACTAAAATTATGAGCATAAAACGTAAAGACAAACAAATAGGATAAGTACTAATTGTATATATGATCTGCAATATAGCTTGAGTTTATATCTTCACCAATCGTATATAAGTCTGAGTTTTGATAAGTAAAGATCTAAGGAGATTGTGGTTCAATTTTGAGAAGATTCCCATATTTAATAATTAAAAAATAAAACTATACATCTAAAGTCTACTTTTGCAGTAAATACTATATATTTCTTTAACACTCCAAAGAAAAAAAAAAAAAAAAAAAAAAATGAGCCCATCATCAATCCTATAAACCAAAAATTCTTGAGAGAAAGAGATTGAGAACATAGGACGAAAATAAATAGATCTAATGAAAATAAAGAGTGAGAGCTAGATTATAAATCCCATAAAACTTACGAACAAAATAATAATAATAATAAAAGAAAATCATATCTAATTAACAATTATCTTGCATATGAAGCTTGCCTTTGTAAAGGAGATATATAATTGATCTGCAAAACAGAGGGAGAGAAAGAGAGATTAGATTGAATTTTGCAGAGATGGAACGAAACCAAAAAAAAAAGAAAAAATCTTGATAAAACAAATTTAGTAGAGAAGTAGAAATTGAATTTTGCAGAGGGAGAGAGAGAAAGAGAGAGGAGGTTCGGATGAATATGAGTAGTGGAGGTGTGTTTTTTTTTTTTTTTTTTTTTGAGAAAAAATACATGAAATCAAAAAATTACAATAGAAATCTATGGAAAACCTCTTCTTATATAGGAGAGTTGTATTGGAGATGGGGAGATGAACCTTGAAATATGCAAACGTGGGGAGATGAACCTTGAAACACGCAGGTGTGATGAACCTTGAAATATGCAGATGTGGGGAGATGAACCTTGAAACACGCAGGTGTGATGAACCTTGAAATATGCAGATGTGGAAAAAAAAAAAAACACATCGAAATTACAATTGATCCACTTAAATTTAGACAAATAGAACCACATGAATTTTGACACATGGCACAAAATTAGGATTCTAATTTAGAACTGCAATTGAAGATTCTCTCTGCTTCACCTATTATATATATATATATATATATTAGTTTGTAACCCCATGCATATGTATGGATACATTTAAAAATATACAATTAAATGTATAATATAATTTATATATATATATATATATAATTTAAATATAATTGATAGTCATTTTTATATTTTGTTAACTCTTTAAAAAAATTTGTAGGGATATTATTAGGTATAAAATGTAAATTTTTCATATTTTTTTATTTTATTTTATTTATTATTGTGAAGCACTTTTTTTTTTTTTTTTACGATTCATTTATTCTACACTTTTTAATTTTTGTACTTAATAACTCACTTGGATGAATATTTATGATGTGATCTCACATTTGATTATAAAATTAAGAAGTAAAACTCTTTAAGAATAAATAATTTAGAACACATTGCGCAAAATTGGAACTTTAATATGAAGTTTTAATTTGAGTTTCTCTCAATTTCACCTATTGATGGGGATCAACTAAGTGTCACTCGTCCTTGATCGTCGTCCAGAGTATAACCATGCCTAGATCAAGTCATCTGAGAATAAAAACATGCACAAACACTCGTCCATTGATAACCAAGTGATCCAATGAAGTAAGTTCTTCATAGACAAGTTTATCTACAAATGACTAAATACATGGACGACCAAATTATACTTGTGGATTTTGTGGAAAATCCTCCATTATTATGGCTTTTTATGGTTTACTTATATTGGACTCCTCATTTTTTTACACTAAATTAATTCATTTGGAACAAAAATTAAAAAATTTAGATTAGTTGGGACACATGTCGCAAAATTAAATTCTAATTGAAATCTAATTTTTACATTGAATTAACTCACTTGGTACAAAAATTTAAAAACTTAGATTAGATAGGACACGTAACACAAAATTAAACTCTAATTGAATTCTAATTTGAAATTTAATTAGATTTTCTTTCAGCTTTACCTATTATTATTATTATTATTATTATTATTATTATTATTATTATTATTATTATTATTATTATTATTATTATTACATTGAATTAACTCACTTGACACAAAATTTTAAAAGTTTAGATTAGATTGGACACGTGGTGTAAAATTATATTCTAATTAAATTCCAATTTGAAATCTAATTAGATTTTCTCTCAGCTTTACCTATTATTATTATTATTATTATTATTATTAGTTACACTTGTACCAAGAGTTTGATAGTTCAATTAGTATATCTTAGTGATTTGATTCCAACAAAGATATCTATTATTTTAAAAATTTAGGTTAGATTGGACACGCGGTGTAAAATTAGATTCTAATTAAATTCCAATTTAAAATCTAATTAGATTTTCTCTCAGCTTTACCTATTATTATTATTATTATTAGTTACACTTGTACCAAGAATTTGATAGTTCAATTAGTATATCTTAGTGATTTGATTCCAACAAAGATATCTAGGGTTTAAATCTTATTTCCTTGACCTTAGGTCTTAATTTAATTGATTACAAAAATAATCAGCTATTGTAGCCTAAGTCCACGGGAAAGTGTATGCCCAGTTTTTAGTTTTTAGGTGAGCCGTATTTAATTAGAAAAATAAAACTAAAGGTCCATATAATCCAGTAAAAAAGCCCAAGCCCAAAAACTCAAAAAGCCCAAACCCAGGCCCGTTTAAGAAAAAATTAAAATAAAAAAGAATGGCCCATGCAGGTCTCGAACCTGCGACCTTCGCGTTATTAGCACGACGCTCTAACCAGCTGAGCTAATAGGCCCGTATGCTTAAAATGTTGAATATTATTTATAAATACTTTTAAAACGTTAGAAGTTTTGATAAGGTTATACCGTCCATAGCGAAGTGGCAGTGTAGCAGAGGAGAGCAGTGGAGGAGATGGAGAATATAACAGCAAGTGAATTGGCTGGATTTGGAGTTGGAACTCTTCTATTATGTGCCACCATTGTTGCCCCAAGAATTGATGCTTTCATCTCTGCCTCCCAGCGCAGGTCTTTGTCTCTGTCTTACTTTCCTCATTTCTATTCTGAGTCTCTGACCCATCCCATTTTTTGTGTAAATTCTGACTTGGGATATATTGGTATGCACAATTATGTATCTGGGGTTCTGTTAAAATTTGTCTTTCGTATGATTTGATAAGTTGTAAACCTCTAATCGGACTCAAAATCAAAGCTTTAACTTGCTTGAACCATGTTGGTTGATATATTTAGAACCTTATCCTCTCTTGAAAAATCAAATTCAAATATGTTGGTTGCTTATTTGCTTTGCCTGCTCTTGTCCTTCAGAATTGTGTCTCATCTTCATTGGTCTTTGTTGCACATGAACTAACCATGTTAGACAACTTTCCTTAATTAGTCTGAAATACAAGATTTGATGTCGGTAAATTCACATTTTATAATGTATGGGACAACTCAATCTCTTATGTCATTGGCCTTTGTTGTTAGTAGTCTCAAACATTTGGTTTTATGACTTCATTTGCTCTTATTTTCTACCATGGCACTCATTATAAAGACACTGTCGGATATGCCATTGTTGCATGCATTCAATTAGAGCGGGAAAGGTTCTCCTATTCCCCTTCAATTGAATCCTCCAATTTCCTCCCATTCTTAGCTGAATGTGTGACAGGTGGAATCCTTTTGATTTTTAAATGCCACATGTCTTACATAAAAAAAAATTGGGGAGAATTAGAAGATTCAATGGGAGGGGATTTTATCATGAAACTAGAATTTGGGTCTTCCCCAACTTGAAGGGTTGTTGTGAGTTTTGTATTGTGAAAGCTTGAAGTGACTTCTCTATATTTTCTTCATGAGTCAAATTTTTGGGAAACAATAAATAAATTTGATAAGCTTTAGTCCTCCACTTTGTGTTCATTTTCGTGGGCTCTCTTGTTTGATTATTTACATCTTTGCAACAATTTGTTCTTGAGCTTGGAAACCTGGTAGTGGTTTTTTTTTTTTTTTTTGGCATTGACACTTGAAACTCTTTGCTTGGCTGCTTGATTTCCTAAAGTTGAACAAAGAATTTGTAAGCAGTTCAACAATTGTGTAGATAGGGATCTGATCACAAAAGATGCAAATGGATGAAGTAGTTTATTAAGAACTCTTCAAAGAATATTGCTAATCACTTGCCAATTAGTGTGGTGGGACTTAACCTATAATTTTCTTTGGTCACTAGCCCGTGTAAATGTTTATTGATAGATATTAATGTTCAAGGAATTACTTCACCGTTAGTATTCAAGGTAATTCTGTTTTTATGGTAGATTTTTGGTGGTTCTTTGTCTTGTTTAGAAAGTCATGAGTGATATATGCTACCTATAAGTGGGATTTATGTATACTACCAGCACTGCTGTTGATAGGTTTAAGGTTTATAATTTCATCCTTGCCTTTTACGGTAGTCACTTCCAGTGAGAGGTCTGGTGTTAACCCAACAATTGCATCTTGTTTTGACTTTAGAAGAGAGTGCATTGCTTAGTAGCTAGTTTCCTAGCAAAAGTTCGAAACTATTTTTGGAGATTAATAACACTGATATTGTAAGCATATTTTCCAATGATTTATAACTTCGTATGTGATTAGATACATGTCAACATTCTGATAGTTTTTATGTTTGTGCTGTATTTTTTACTTTCAAATATTCAGCACTTTGGGTATGTGCAAGAGATGTGGCAATCTAAGGATGATAGCATGCTCAAAATGTAAAGGAACTGGTATACTCAAAGGTGGACCATTTGGTTTTAACCTTGATGATGACTTGTATCAATCGGTAGGAGGTGGTGGATCAAAGGTGCCACCCACTGCCTGCACAAAATGTCAAGCTAGGGGCCATTTCTGCTGCCCTGATTGCTCTAACACTTCATCGGTTTGATCCTCTTCAGTTCAAGTGGAAGGCTTTTCTTTTGAAGTTGTGCTCTCTTCCAAAATTCATCCAAATCAAGCTTCCTCTTTTAACATTCATGTCCCAAGACTTTACAGATATGTAATAGCAATTCACATTTTATAATCAGTGCAAAATATAATATATATCTTGGAATAGCAATATATGTACTCTAAATCCTGGCTTTTATGATTTCTGCCAAAATGCATTGTTCCCTATTCATATCCATTACAGAGAACTGGATAACTTTGCTGCTAGGTTCATCAATGTGATGTTAATCTCCATTATGATGCTGCTTCTGCAAGCCTATGAACTCTGACCCAGCACGCCAACTTGGGCTATTTGATTGTCAAACAATATCCATTTCAGGGAAATATCCAATAGTGCAAGTACTTGTCTTTGTTAGGATGGGAGTGTTCATTTTGTGGTATGAAACTTTTCTGAATAAAAATCCTCTATACTTTTAGTATTCTATTTTATGCTCCACTAATCAAAGTATGTCATGTATTTTTTGTTTTTGTTTTTCTTTTCTTTTTTTTCTTTTTTTTCTTATAAAGTGACCAAAATCTAAAATGGAGTGGAATATAAAATGGAAAATTAAGAGTAGGAGACACCCCCATTTTGTACCTGCTAAGTGCTAACAGCCGAAGTCCCTAGTCTCAATGATGAAGAAGGCTTAATCTCTACCAAAATTATTAGCACCATATGTTAAACACAATGGTTTATTTCTCAAGACTCAAACTCATTTAAAACTCATTCAATAATTTCATAACCAAAGCAACATATGTTGCTTTTAAGTCAACATACGCCAGCTTGAAAGTGGTGTACGCCACTTAGAAACAAAATCCCAAAAATCACTCAATTTCTGTATGTTACATGATGGAGGTGTCAATTCGGGTTAACGTGTTGGGTTTGTGTCGTATCGAGGTAAGGGTATTCGATTAAATGGCTCAACTCTAACTTGACCCACTTAATGATCATGTCATGATCTTTCAACCCTAACCTGACCTGTTAATAAGGCGGGTTGACCTGACCCAATCTATTTGATACGTTTAATAAACGAGTCATGTTGGGTTAATATGAATGTAAGACAATCTATTTCAACCTGCATAATATTAGATATTACATCTATCTAGAAATAATTTTTTTACATTCCAAAAGCAATGCATACACTTTAAGTCTTCAACCCACATTATTGTAATCTTTAAATGCATTACCCATCAAATTTAGTTTATAAACTATCTCAATAAACCTACTTGCAAGATATGCAGACGGTGTCCAACACTAATACAAACACACAAAAAAAAAAAAAAAAAAAAAAAAAAAAACACATGGCATAAGACAAAAGCAACAACTGGGACCTTGATCAACAATTAATATATCTCATATATTAATAACAGCACATAGGTTCAAAGTTTATATAACAAAAGCATTATGCAGAAAAAATAAACACATGAGAGAGAGAGAGAGAGAGAGAGAGAGAGAGAGAGAGAGAGAGAGAGAGAGAGAGAGAGAGAGAGAGAGAGCAATAACAGGTTTGAAACTTTGAGTTTGAGAATTTAGTGTGAAACTATAAGATAGTGGAGTGAGTAATACGGTTGAAAAAGATATTTATAAGAAGGTTTAAAGATCTAGGATTTGTAAAGTTTCAATTTCCAATTACGTCCGTTATAAGTTTTTGTAATTACTCATTTTTCTTTTTAGATTTAAAATATATGTCAAATATAAAAGATATGTGACAAATCTAAAATAAAATAAATATTTATTTGTTATACGAGTTAAACAGGTTATGTTGAGTGGGTTATTTTAGGTTGACACAGATAAATTGGCATGTTAAATGTGTCTATTACAGGTTACATGGGTTGACCAGCTCATGACATATTTCTTATCGTGTTGCTTTCGAGTCGACTCGTTTATGACCCAAACCCATTAAAGCCCAACTCTAACTTGAAAAAACTCGTGTCGTGTTTGAGGGTTGGGTCGAACATTGACACCCTAATAGATGATTCTGGCTAGAGCAAGTTTACTAGAACCTCAAAAACCCTAGAGAAATCTATACCACTTGAACTCCCATACTTACTAACACTTTCTCCCTTTTGTTTTAGGGTAGTGGAGTCTTAGAAAAGTGATAGGAATGAAGCTTTTGAAAGCTAGAATATTTCCTCGATTATTCTCTGGAATTGTAAAACAAGTCTCCCACCCATGAGATTCAATTATCACTATCATTTCCATCTCTCGTAAATCTTGTCCCCTTAAAGTTTTTGATACCTTCGAGTTTTTCTAGGTTCCATGCACCCAGTCCATTAACGTAGAGACCCTTAATAAAAATGATTGGGGTTCAAGCCAAGGTGCTCACAGTGGTATGTAGGATTTTGATTCAACTTTGGTAGTGCATGCACTCTTTTATTTATTAGTAGCTAAAGTGATTTGCTTGGTGGGGGTTCAAATGATAACATAGGGGTAATGATATGATTTGTGATTTGATTGATTATTTTGTTTTAGATGCAAAATTATTATTAATTAACTTGATTTTTTTCTTTTTTTTTTAGAAAGTTTATAGACACAAAAAAAATTGATAAAACTTTTTACGTTTGTTAATATGACAGATTGATAGTAGCAAGTAAAATAATAATGTTAGTGGTAAACCTAGATGAGAACTAATAAGTTTGCTAACTCAATTATTGTGAAAAATGTTGTGAATTTTTTGTGTAGTTGTTGTTGTTGTGTTTTTTTTTTTTTTTTTTTTTTTTTTGAGAAGTGCAACATTCACAATATTTTTCACAAAAAATCCTAAGTATTAAGTTACTTCTTGTTTTCTATTTGAACCCACAACTATAATTATTTTTTTCCATCAATAACAGGCTATAACAACCTGCTACTTGACATTTGTTGTAAAAATGTTGTGAAAAATGTTGTGGACATTTTTGCTTGTTTTCATTTGATAATTTTTTTTATTAGCTATAAATAATACTATTGGTTAAAATTTTGAGGCCTTTTCTTTACTTGGGACTTGAGGTGACTGCATCAATTATTTATAGCATTCAGCCGGCATTGTTTGAACCTCACCCTCACCTACAATATTCTTAAAAAAAATAATAATAAAAAAAAGAAAAGAAAAAGAAAAGAGAGAGACTTGCTTGGTCATATGGCGTTCGGATTTGAGTCGTTGTTTATTATCTTGTGTCCATGATTATGAGCAAATTGGGATTGTGCTTTTAATCATACTACAAACAGAATAAATTTCATTTTTTTGCACAATATTTGAGTTAATAGATTGTGATTAATTCAACATCACTTGCCCTGTATTGTTTTGTGTCCAAGATTATTAGCTAATTGGGATTGTGTTTTCAATAATGTTGCATACACAACATTTGAATTGACAAATTATAATTAGTTCAACATCACTTCTACACACGAGATTGTTACTGAATCATTGTTGTAAGACACCACCAGTCACAATCTGTTACTTCAGTAACATAGTGAAGACCACAATTCTGCAGTCAAACATCACTATGAATCAAAAAAAGCCGAAAGTTTCGAGGTTCGTTGATGGCCCATGTTGTTAAGAATTACATGTGGTGTGTTGGCTAAGAAACTTTACAACATATGGTGGTGGAGGAAGAAATGGAGAACACAAGTCCGACAAAGCAAAAAAGAAAGCAACATAAAATGTACTTATGCAAACTCGTACGGCAAAAGACATTCTAAAGCTATCCATTATGTATAATCTTGAGTCTTGACAGTTCAAAGTTTCTTTATATAATATTGATATCTTGAGGATAAAAAAGAGATACTAATTTCCACTATGAGATATGAAAAACTGCAGAAAAAACAGAGCATATGATTAAATTTCTACGAATAAAACTTAGATATAGCTTTTCTAAGTGTTGTAATTTAGGTTTTTCAATTAATTTCAAACATGTTATTGTATTGACCATTGATCAATGAAACATAGAGACCGAAAAAATCTGTTTCTAAAATATTACAAATAGAAACTGTACTTAAATTTTAGGCTAAAATGCATATTGTATGTTTAACTTTGGTTAAAGTTCATTTTAGTGGTCTAACTTTATTTTTGCTCAATTGAGTCTTTTAAGTTTCAAATTTATTTAATTTAGGTTTTTTGTCCAATTCCGTTAAAAAATGTCATTGAGTATGCAATTAACTGAAGATTTTTTTTTAAAAAAAATTATCACATAAAAAATCTATAAAATATTTTTATTAATTTTATAGATTTTTTTCATGTGAAAATAATTTTTTTTAATGGAAAAATTTTAATAAAGTTGGATAGAGAACTTGAATTAAATAAATTTAAAACTTAGATAACTCAATTAAAAAAAAAAAAGAAATAAAGTTAAAAGGCTGAAATGAATTTCAGCTAAATTTAAATGGTGCAATTTGCATTTTAGCTTAAAATTTATTTAATTTGTATTAAATTATATTTAGTAAACTAGATGGATAACATTATTCTTCTAAAAATAAAGGATAACATTATCAAACGATTTATATAATACAGTTTCTCTCTTGTTTCTTCTTATCTTTAAGAAGATTAAAAATAATAGTGTGGGAGGGAAGGATCCAAACACAGCATAGAGCCCACAAGCTCGGTCTGAGGATAGGCAAAGGACTATTCATGCACCAGTCTAGACCTAACATATGGACTAAGTTTGAGGAGGGAAGACATGGAGACCACACTAATCCAAACTGAACATGTGGACTAAGGTCTGAGGATGGGAAACGAAAGGACTCACCATTCGAGGAGTCCAAGGAACAAATGCACATCAGAAACGCCTCAATTGGCCAACTACACGAAAAAGTAGGGCACCACGGAAGACATCAGAGATATGCAAGTAAAGAAGAGAAGAAATAGCTAGGAAATGTAGCAATCACCTCCATATTCAATGCACTGCACCAACTAAGCTGGCCGTATTTATGAAGAAAAAGACACTTGAACAGTAGTTCCATAACTCAACGCTCTCTGTCACCTCTAGAAGGGTCTTGATGGGACAAGCATCCCAATTTCTTCCCTGAAACGTACAAGTGGAAGGCTTAGATGCATTAGGGGAGACTATATAAAGGAAAAAAAACTCCTCTAGGAAGGGGGTTGAAAGAATAGAACTTGAACAAAAGGGAGAGAGTATCAACTTGTAGAAGGATGAAAGCAAATAATATATTAACATTGCATCCTCAAACAAGCATTTGGAAGAATTTATATTTGTATTACTGTATAGTGTTCCTTTTCATCATATTAAGGATCATGACTTTATTGATTTCATATTATGACCATACAGTGCATTGCAGTTGACTTAGTAAGCCCACTATCTTACAAATTACTTGTGTTGGGACCAAAAATACCTAGATTTATATAAAAAATAATCATATTTTCTTTCTTCCTTTCTTCCACTTTTTATACTTAATAAAATAAGAAAAAATATTTATCTTTCATTTTCTATACATTATTTTATATCGGCTAATTTTTTCAGGCAACCAAAGGCACTTACGAAAGAACAGTATATATGCAATTAAAACTTGTTCCAGGCAGTAACCTACCCACACTTTCGATTCTCTCAGCATACGTGAGCTTTAAGAAATGTACTTATTATGCATACAGAATTTTAACCTTCTAGGATGAGAAATTTTTTTTTTTTTTTTTTTCCCAAGTTATTTGAAGGATCTTCAACAGACAAATCATTACCCTCTTGAAAACCTTCAGAATTGTGAAAAGTGAATTCATAATCTTGACAATTATAACAAAAAATGATATTAGAATATTACAAATTTTACTGTATAATTCTTATAAATGAATGTGTCACCAATCAAAAAATAAATAGTAAATAATTTATTATCTTATTAAACCGGCATCAATCACATTAATTATCATATTACTATATCTGTATTGTAAATTTTTTCTATTAAAATTTGTCATAACTTAAACATTTTTCATAAATAAAAATTAGTACTTTTTTTATTTTTACTAATATTAGTAATGTTACAAATTTTACTACTTATTACAAATGATGTTTCATAACGTATAACAAGTTTATTTTTTATCCTTTATGATAATAATTCAGTAGTTGGCAGAGAGGATTTAAATTCTGAATATCTATGTTAGATTTGGATACACCAAAAAATATCAATAAAACTACAACACCTCAGCACCAATCTTTATGTTGAATTTCTACCTTTTTAATTTTTAATTTTTAATTTTTTTTAAGGTTGGAAGCGTAAGCAAATGTCATTTCCAATGCGCGTCTGGATTGAACTTGAATTTATAGTTGTACTTAAGTTGAAAATTGTTTCAGATCGCACCACTATGAGTCATTTACTGAATTACATAGGGAGCATTAAGTGTTGCCATGGCCATGTTTTTGACTAATGCTCACCAACGTGATAATTATGTTTGGGTTGATTCAGTATATATGTGCCGGACAGAGGAGCACACTCATAAATAAATGCTCTTTTTTATTCGATCCCACGATGTTCACCTATTGCATGGATATCCTGTGAGATCATTAATACACTAACTGAATTTTTATTACTACCCCCCTACTTCTTGCTTTATTAATGCTTTTTGGTGTGTAAACTAATCTACTCTTGTATTATCATTATTATGTGGAGAAAAAGAAGTAAAAAAAAAAAAAAAAAAAACAGCTAAAATCCATCTCATGAATTTTCTTTTCACACATTTCAATCTAGAAAATCTTTAGGTTATTTTCTATTGCTAAAGAGCTTCTTGATTACAAAAAGAAATCAGCCAAAAGCTTTGTAGTTTAATTTGTTAGTATTTTTTTGGTGTTTTTAATAAATATATCTAGAATTTAAATTCCACCACCTAACTATTGAATTATCAAAAAAAAAAAAAAAAAAAAAACATAAAGAGATCAACCAAAAGTTTTGTAACCTGTCTAATTGATACTTTTTGATATTTCTAATAAAGACATCTAAACTAGTTTAAATTCTGTCACCCAACTATCGAATTATTAGTTTCTCAAAAAAAAAAAAAAAAATCAAACTATACAAATTAAAAAAAAAAAAAAAAAAAAACATAAAGAGATTAGTAATAATGATAGTCATCTTGTAAACTTGATAGATATTGTTCATTTGGAAAGTTTGATATAAAAATCCTTGGCAGAGAATACGCGATGGTGTATGCTCCAATTGGTGGAATTTCAAGATTTATCATTTATGTGGTCTACCTTGAATTTTAGGAATAAGGGTTTCCTAGCTAATGCATTTGAGGCATTGGATTTTTGTAGATGCCTGATCCCCCAACCTTTTTATTTATGCTCGTTGACATTGTTTTCCACTGGTACTTTTCAAAAAGTTTAAGGGGGGAGAAAAGTAGTTGCCATTAAATTTATTTGTACTACATAAAATGAATGAAAGGTATGGGAAATGTATATAGGGGAGGAAATGTGCTTAGATCAACGGGAAAAGGGGAGGGTTTGATTTTCTTCCAAATTATTCTAAGTTGTGGTCCAAAAGTTATCCATGATCCTAATGTCATATTTCGTTGGGATGAAACAAGAGAAGATGAAAAATGAGAGAAGGAAAAGGAAGAGAAATATGTGATTTTCCATTATTTGATTAAAGTGAAAATATATGGAGAGAAAAGAACATCAAGATGGATGGAGTTTTCTATCTAGGCCCAATATTTCTTTTAGGTAGAAAATATGAAAGAAAATGGTATTGTGGAAAAAAAAAATGTAAAAAATTATCTTCACTTTTTCATCCTTAGAGCATTCACAATGGTGATGCTAAAAAATTTAGTTTTTAGCATTTAAAAAACCTATTTTATCTATTTTACTATCCCACTTTACAATACACCCAACATCAAATGTTCTATTTATTTTACCCCTTTATTTAAATATTCTTTCTTTATTACTATTTTTAACTCTTACTTTATTCTTTATCTCTTTATCTCTCTCTTCTATGAAGCAAGAACAACCATCCACAGCCCACCGCCAACACAACCAACCACTACAATGCATGGCCATAAACTTACCCTTCCAAAAAATATTCCATATCAAGCACCCCAAAAAACCATTGCAAATGTAATTATAAAAAAGTAAAAAACCCAACTACCACACCCACCACCACATACCCACCTCAACAACCACCACAAACAGCCACAAAATTGCTACAACCCACCACCCATTACCACAAACAAACACCCACAACAAGCCTCCACAAACACTCATAGCCCATTGCAAATCTGATTTAATTTTTTTTTTTTTTTAAAAAAAACCACCACAAACTACCACAATCAATCATTAACATTGCCTTTCCAGCACAATCCAAACTCAAAGAAATCGATGGATTTTTAGTCTGACCCAAACGGAAGCCAAAGTCCCTTCCCTTGAAGCTTCGGTTTTGAGATGAGAATAGCGAGGATACAGAGCAAAAAGATAGAGGGAAAAAAGAGAAGATTGAAGGGGGCTGTGATTTCAGAGTTTCAAGCTTTGTGTTTGGTGGTTTCACCAATTCAGTCAAGAGGGGAAGAGAAGAAGGTTGAGAGAGAGAGAGAGAGAGAGAGAGAGAGAGAGAGAGAGAGAGAGAGAGAGAGAGAGAGAGAGAGAGAGAGAGAGAGAGATTTAAATGAGAAAAAGTCACCCATCAAATAAACAATAGGTTTTTTTTTTTTTTTTTTTTCCTTTTGAAGCTACAGTGAGCTCTTAATTAAAGATATTGTAAGGACACAATTCAAACCTAGACCCAAACGGGTGAAGGGGGCAAGCCCAAATGGCCTAAAACAATGAAATTTGTAGAGTGTGGGTTTGGAACCTAAGTTACTTTGGACGTTGACAAGCAAAGACGTTGGGTTAAGTTCATGAATCACAAACAAAGGGCCTTCAATGTCTCATAAGCTCTCCTCAGACGTAAGCCGAGGACTCTCTATATTGATTTTTCCTTTTTCTTAAAAACAATTTACAGTTGATCTCTTTGTGTAACCAAAGTCCCCTCCTTTTTGGTCCCTCCTCTCTCTATTTATATTCTTCTTCCCCTTCGTTCTCCAATTCACCGAATCATCAATGCAGATTCCTTTCTCATCCACCACTCTCTTGAAATCCTCTCCCAATAGTTGTAAAGCTGATCACCATCATCTCAGATGTAACTTTTTCATTAATGCGACCAGAGGGGTAGGTGCGAAGTCTTTAATGCGGTAGTAACAGCCTTCTGCGATATGTCTCCCACTCGTACTCCTGTTTTGCATTCCTCTAGAGTATGTCTTTACTCATTGAGCTTTCTAGGTTTCTCCTAAACATCATGGAGTACCTCATGACCTTCGCCTCAGTTGGCCGAGGATGCTTCCCTCCTCGGACCGTTCTGAATAGTCTCTACCTCGACAGTGGGCTTATAGGCCTTTAAGTTCGTTGCCTTTGCTGTCGCCCTACCATCCTCGGACAAGTTAACGCTCTCGGATCAGGCCCAAGGCCCAAAGACGTGTTTTGATACTTTTGCCCTCACAGATATCAATTTTCTTTTCATAGATTGCAAAAAAATTTAGATATACCATCACCATTGTAGCATGTTTTTTAGTATTTGAGGTGCTAAAATTGCATTTTAGCAATTTTAGCACCACCACTGTGAGTGTTCTTATACTTTCAATAATAAGGGTATAATAATAACTTATTCTATATCTTTTCATTTTTTATTTTATTTTATTATCTCTATATCAAAATCGCATCGTGGAAAACACAAATAAATTTTTATCCTCCTACAATCTCTCTCTCTCTCTCTCTCTCTCTCTCCCCCTCTCTCTCTGGGGTCCAATGAGTGTGCGTGCATGTGTGTAAGTGAAACTAATGTCTTTTGGGGCCCAAACTTTGGGTGTTTGATATAGTTAAAAATCTTTGAAACAAATAATGATTGCTCAAATTGTTATGGTCCTCTAGAACTATTGCTTAGTGCCTTTTCATCTCTTTTCTTTTAAAATTTTTTACTAAGTTTTTACTTAGAAGCATAAATTGGTTTTTTTAGTTAGAAGAATATTGGATATATGATGGGTTTCCCAACTTGTTTATAGAGTAGTTATCTTTGTACTAGGATGGCAAAATTTGACATGATCCACAAACACGATGCGAAATTATCAGATTATGAGTTGACGCTTAATGGGTTTGTGTTTTACCAATATACCTTTCAAACCCTAGATATATAAATTTATTAGTTGTTGTGGTATATTTTCTTTAACATATTGTAATTGATTATTTGTGATATTGAAAAATATGTTTAAATTTTAAATGATTATTTTTGATGCATTACTCCTTAGTTCTGAATTTTATATTAAAAACAAATTATTTTTTGGTTTTTCATAATTTAGATAAATTTGGTTAATACTAAAATTTGTTTTTTTTTTTTTTCGCTTTGATAAAATTATTATAAGTGGGTTGACACAACTTACCTGTTTAATAAATAGGTTGTGTTAGGGTCGAAGAATCTTGATCTGTTTATTAAATGGGTTGGGTTAGTATTGACCCATATAGTCAAATACTCATTAATCAACACGATACGAACCCGACACACGAACACAAATTGTCACCCTTAGTTTGTACTTGCTCTTCTATATTCTTTTTTTGACAAACAAATTAAGAGCATTGCTCTTCTAGATTCTATTTTAACTAGAAAACCACAATTTCAATCATGAATAATATCAAAACTTGGGTTTGCAACAAAATAATTTTATTTTTTTAATGAATGCTTTGATTTTGCACGTTGAAAGAGAAATTATTGCAAAATTTAGTGTAGAATCATTTATATACTTATAGACATGTCACATATTCATACATATGTATTTACCAAAAAAAAAAAAAACATTTATGTAAGTGTGTATGCATTTAACCCATTGAACTAGCTTAAATAACATGTTTTATAACATTTTTTTAATTGTACCAACCAAAACATCGATACCGGTTGAAACACTTGAAAAATTTTCAATACATGCAACTTGGTATTTTATCTACTACATTTTAGAAGAGTATTGATATTAGTTTAATAATTGATACAGTATATTGTCGGTGTGACTAATATTGGTATGATATTGACTCCTTGCATTTAGTACCTAGTTTAAAGTAAGAGACTAAACACTTTTTTACTACTGTGCACTTTCGGTGCGGTGGTCACTCTATAAGTATAAGTACTTGTAGGGTGTGGGGGGTAAGGGCCGAAGTTCAAGTTTACAGGAAAGAGCTTCACATACATATATACTTAGATTAAATTAGAGTAGAAATTCTGTCTTGTATAAAAAAAAAGTTGGTAAAAATATTAATAAGATATTTAGACCATTAATAACACATGAAAAATCCCATAATCCCATAGTTGATGGAGACTCCATAATTCTTATATTAATAAGGTTCTAGAAATCATTATAAAAATAATTTAGAAAAAAAAAAACAGTATCTTGAATTATATTTTTTAAAACAAAAATTGAAACACATTTATATGAATATAAAAACCTAATAAAAAAAGGGTCATGCTAACAAATGCCCTTAGGGCATTGGTTAACAATCCATTTTAAGAAAATTTTGACACCACTTTTATGGGAAAATGAAATAAAAAACTGTCAAAACATTAATTTTTTTTTCTCATAAAATCTTTCTATAACTAAATTATTAATTAATACCCTAAAGACATTTATTAGTATTTCGCATAAAAAAAAAATAGAGAGAAACAGTAGAACAAAAACAAGTTCCTGGTAAATTCTTTTTAGGAAGTTACTAATAAATTTTTGAGTAGTGCCTTGTCAGTTGTCACACAACTTACAAGGAGTTTCTAAATAAATAAAAAAATACAAGGAAAAAGAAAATTGGTGGGTCATTGATTTTTATTTTTATTTTGATGAATTTGGAGGGTCATTGATTGCTAATGACTTAATTATCAACGTTTTTCTTCCTTGTAAGAAATATGAAAAATGCTAACGAATACCCTTAAGATATTGGTTAATAATTTATTTAAAGAAAACTTTTATGGAAAAAGAAAAAAAAAGTAAAAAATGTTTTGACAGTTTTTTTTTTTTTTTTTCAGAAAAGAGAAGAAAAAGTAATTAATGTTTTGACAATTTTTTTCATTTCCCATAAAATTGGTGTAAAAAATTTTCTAAAATAGATTGTTAACTAATACCGTAAAAGTACTCGTTAACATGACCCAAGAAATATATATATATATATATATATATTGCTAAATTTGGAGCATAATTATATGTACCTAATACTTATCAATTATTGCCAACAGGGGGTTGGCTTAGCTGGATATGGTTCGTTCGCTCTGCCTAACACGCTCAGGTTCGATTCTCGCTACCAATAGGTTGGTGTAATATAACCATAAATTCCTCTATTTTTGTTGATAAAAAAAAAAAAATTATCAATTATTAAAAACAAAATCCATAACACAATGTCAGCCATGAAGTCTATTGGTTCTGTACTATATACAAGAGCATAATTAAAGGGCAAACCAGTAAAAGTACAAGTTGCCTGCCCAATTATTGTACAGTACCTAGCTTTTCTCAGCACGCGTCCGACACAAAACGTCAACCAGCAAAAATTTACTGTCCGTCTGTGCTTCGGCTGTCTTTTCGCGACGCGTGTCCGGATAGGGCAAGTCGCTGCTCAGTTCGACGCCGTTTTGAAGGTACGGACGCCACTGGCGAACGAAGGGGAAGGGGTTTTTGGCCATCAATCGTCTGCGTCACCTGGCACTGTGCATAACCGCCAATGAGAACCCAACACGTCTTTAACAGAAAGCTTCTTATTTTTATTGTGTGTTTTACTTTTTGTACAGGCAGTCTCGCAGAGCAGTTCTCGGAAACTGGTTTTCTTTCTAAGAAGTTGGAACTATGAAAGAGTACAAGATTTGCTTGGAACATAAAAATAAAACAGGGACTTCTTATTGAGACACCTGTTTAACTGACTAGGTTGTCTCTTGGGTTTACCACTGCCTTTAATTTGTGTAATAAGGAAAACGAGAAAAATCTGTGAACAACTGCACTTTTGTACGTGCATGTGACTGGATTGAATCATTTATATATGGGATCACATCACACTAATTATTGTGAAAATGAATTCAATTACCATATAATATGTGTATTAGTTGTGATAAAGTATGTTTAACATTTGTGTATTTTTAGACTTTTTGGATTGTGAATATTTAAAAAATAACTGGTAGATTCATATAAAAATAATAAATAATCAGCTATAAAATCTATGATCTTTTATATATAATTGTAACAAAAGTTTTAGAGAGAACGTTTATTTCCTCATCTAACTAGCGACATATTTAAGTATTAACGTATGATTAGTGTGACCAAATTCACATTTTGACCAAGTAGTCTTATAACTTATGTATAGGTACTGTAAAACATGTATTGAACATGGATGATTGTGTCTGTAACCATGCTTATTACAAATTATTTGTTGGTTTTGAAAAATTTTCAGATTCAAATAAATAAATAAAAGGAAGGGGGGGGGGTTATAATGTAAAGCTGTTTTGAAATGACAAAATTGCAAGAACTTAATTCCATATTTGATGATGGTGAAATATTCCAGAGTCTAATCTTAATTTGTTGATAAGATCATAAGAAATTTTATGTGATGAATTGAGAGATCAAGATGGTGGTAGTGGTAGTGATTAATGATTTTGTTACATAGTTGAATTAAGATTAGGGCATGGGGGATGAATAAATAAATCTATAATGAATGGGACTCTACGTGAGTTGAGAATTACTTGCGTGGGGGATCGTTTAAGCTTTTGATATCTTGGACCACAACTTGTCATAATTGTCTTTTTCATCTTGAAAATCCATCTCACCAAATATTATATATGTTTCATCACTTTCATGGACCTTATGGTTTTATCATCATTTGGCTATATTAAGTTATTGCCCTTATGGTCCTTCTCACTTCAACATTTTTTCGCAATCTCTCAATACATGATGAATATAAAAATAGAATAAATACGTTATATATAAATATATATATATATATATATATATATATATCTTTAAAATCGCAGTTCTTTAAATTGCAAAGGAATTTGACTAGGACTCTTTTTGTGACCACTAAATTATTACTAAAATTTTGATTGAATGGTAATATGGTATTTACATAAATGCACCTATCTATTCCTTGTTTTGGAATAAGATTCATACACTCTCAATAGATTTCCTGATCTGGTATTATATAAAATTAAAAATAGTAAAATAGAAAACTAAAAAATAGTCAAATATTAAAAAATGAGTTGATCAGTCCATACACAAATTTCTTCTTTATTTATTTATTTAAATTTGAGATATACACAATACAATTCTTGGCGTTTGTAAAGTTTATGGTTTTGGAACAAAATACAATCCTTGGCGTATGCTTAATATATAGAGTGTAGTACGGTGGCATGGGCTGTCACTATAAGAAATGATAGCTAGCTATGATCCCACCTTGCACAGAATGAGTGCTAAATATATCATTCAAACAATTTTTTTTTAAGGATGAATAATATTTCAATATTTGATTTCATATCAAATTGTCCAAATATTTTGACACAAAAGATATCCAAGTGATGAATATTATAACTCAATTTCTTCTTTCCGTTGTAACTATCATTAAATGCATATAAAAAAACAGTTGAAAATTGGCCTCATGATACATTGGTACAACACTTCCTACAAGAGCTATTTTGGGTATGCCGTTTAATAAGAAGGCCTCGTAGAACTATATATCCTACAGGACCTACTCGAGCTATTTTGGGTACGTATGACATCAAACAATAATTATTTTTTTTACCCAGTAAAAAAGAAGAAGAATTTTGTAAACATACAATTAAGGAAAAAGGCGAAGAACAAAAAAAAGGGGCTGTTCCACAAATTATGATATTAGTGTATTTGAGCAAGTGATGCTAAATTTACTAATTATTATATTTGTGAAATTACACCAATCATATTTATTGTCATGTTATTTTGTAAACATTATTAATAAAATTGGAAATAACTTTAAACTTTTTCTTTCTAAGAAACTCTTCAACTATCGATCTTAAGTAGGGAAAAAAAATAAACAAATTTCAACAATCTGATAAGACCAATATAGTCAAAATTCAATAATAAAAGTTTAATTAGAGTGGGGCTGATCTTGCCAATGTAAACAAAAAAAGGGGGGAGATTAAATTCATTAAGTGTGGAAAAAACCTCTTATTTACAACTTTCAATAAGACATGGCCACGTTAGTTCTTTTCAAATAAAAGAAGAGTAATGTTAAAAATATTATAAATTTTATTTTATAAGTTTTTTATAAATTGATGTGTCATGAATTACAGAAAATAATTAACACGATCATTTATTATGTTTTTGAACTCTAAAAATCACATTCATTAAACTTGTGTATAATTTTAGCATTTTTCATTAAAAAAAATAGTGACTAATACACACAATTGTTTTGGGTTATACAATAGTTATAATGCTATATAGATGTCTCAGTTGAAAACACACTAAAAAATATCAATTGAGTTATTAGGCTCTTAGCAACTGATACACAATTATAATCTCATTAAAAACCTATTTAACCAATATAATCCATATGTTGAGGCATGAAAATTCATTCTCTTCTCATCCCTTTTTTGGGGCAAAGAAAATATGGATATAACAAATTAGGGTTTCATAGGACAAAGCTGCTAAGATCAGGATAATATGGCAATATTTTGCCATTTTTAGTTGAAAGAGATGCAAGGGCCCAAAAATTTTCAAAATTTATTTTTTTCAATTGCTAATATTGGTGGTTGTAATTTGAACAATATCACTTTCACATATATCTACAATTACCATAATTTTATTAATTATTATACATCAAGCATAAGTAGCCACATCAAGTATCAACCATTATGAAAAATATCATCTCTCTAAATTTACTATAATTAGAATTAAGGGAAAATTATTGAGAGCACCATGTCTTAAAATTATTTATTTTGATAAGAATTTTTTAATTTAATTTAAGGAAAAGTACAAATACCCTATGAGTTTTAGAGATTTTTTATAAGAAAAAAACAAGTAATTGTTTTAACGGTTTTTTTTTATATTTTCATAAAAGAGATTTTAAAATTTTTTCTAAAATAATTTATTAAAAATTGACCTAAATGCACATCCCTTTAAATGACTCAAATCTCTTTTCCTCCCCTATTGAATTTTGTTTTTCTTAAATTCTTAAAATTGAAGTATCTACGTGCGTAGGACGTAGCTACTCATAAAAGGGCATTGCAGTCACTACGCATCAAAATATTTTTAGAAAATAACTATAAAAGAAAGAAAAACAAGAATAATTGAGCACTGACGGCCATTTCAAGCCCGTGAACACACGACACGTGGAGATCCATTTTAAGGAAGATGACGAAGTTCTGATACCTCTGTACCCCCGAAGAAATAATTACAAAATTTTATTACATCATAAATAAACTGAGAAATTGCATACAAATTTCACAACCCCACCACGCGCCTTTTAAGTCCACGTACTTTGTGCCATGATTTATATTCCTATCGAACAGCCCACACGGAGGTCATTTTTCATGCGCCATAGATGCGTGTGGGATAGATATTCCAAAACTTTACAACATAGGGGGAAAAAAAAAAAAAAAAAAAAAACAAGAATTGAAGACAAATTTTATATGAAACTTAGAAAGTAAAAAACAAAAGCTACCCAAAGTCACCAACCCTAGACTTCATTTCAGTTTATAAGAGAAGAGAACCAAATACACAAAACATTTCTCTCTTATCTATATTTTTGTATCTCTCTCTCTCTCTCTCTCTCTAGGGTTTTGTTTTTCAGTATCCAACTTTCTCTTGTATTTCACAAATTTGGAAATACTTGGGGTACAGACCTAGACAAAGAGTATCAACTGGTACCTCAGAGAAGAACAATAAAACAAGCAAAAAAGAAAAAGAGTTACAAAAAAAAAAAAGAGCAAAAGTTTGTACATTTGGTTATATAAATAGGGAAAGGGAAAGAAGTAGTGGTTTTTGTGGGATAATTGAGATATGGGGAGGGGAAGAGTTGAGCTGAAGAGGATAGAGAACAAGATAAACAGGCAAGTCACATTTGCAAAGAGGAGGAATGGGCTTCTGAAGAAAGCTTATGAGCTTTCAGTTCTGTGTGATGCTGAAGTTGCCCTTATTATCTTCTCCAACCGTGGCAAGCTCTATGAGTTCTGTAGCACCTCTAGGTAATAGCTCAAAATTTGTGCTTTGCTCTTCTTTTTGTCCTTAGCTATATATACACATGTACCTAAGATCTCTTTTCTTCTTCTTCTTCTTCTTCTTCTTCTTCTTCTTCTTCTTCTTGTTTGATTGATTCTTATTTTCATGGGTTTTGGATGAAATCTCATATTTAATTCTTTCACTCTCACTCTTTTAATTAATTCCATGTTTATGATATATTGGAATGTTTGTTTCTTGAGTCTTTGTCTTATGGGAGGTTGATAAGTTTTATGATTTATTTGAAGCTTGGTTTAGTTGATGATCTAATATCTTATATATCTGATTTTTACACCAAAACACTTTTCTTTTTTCTTTTTTCTTTTTCTAACAAAAGGAAATCTTGCACCATGAGATCTGAAGCATATTTCCAGCTTTCTTTCAGTTTATAAGAAGATTCTTTTGTAAAAACCCAAGTTTCAATTTTTAGAGAGAGAAATTGCTGTACTTAAAATTGTTTAAAAGCCTCAGATCAAGGACTTAAATCGGTTAAATGGCGTGGCTAGAGAAAGTTCTTTTTTTTTTTTTTTTTTGTTATTATTTCCTTCTGAAATCTAGATTGACACATCTTTCAACCAAGCATCCATTTAAATTATTATTCAATAAGCTGAGACTTATTTAATTTCTTTTTTCTTTCTCTGAAAAGTTATGACTATATATATAGAATTGCTTACCTTGTATGTACTTTTCTGTTTCAATTTAAGTTAAAAATTAAATTATTGTTATTTTTTTTTTTGCTTCATTTAGAGGAAAAGAATAAGAAATATTTCGATTTTATTATTTGGCTCAAATAGCTTAAAAAATGTAGCACAACAAGTATAATTTTTATTTTTCTGTTGAAGAAATTCCTCGATAAATTTAAGCCTTAATTAATTAATTAATTATTATTAATAATAATAATAATAATAATAATAATAATAATAATAATAATAATAATAATAATAATAATAATAGATTTAAGCCTTAGTAATTAGTGAATTCGAAAGGATCAAGTGCGTAATATTTTTCAAATTCATATCATAAGTGATTTGTGAAAGCAACTCTCTCTCTCTCTCTCTCTCTCTCTCTCTCTCTCTCTCTCTCTCTCTCTCAAATCTATCATGCATTGTCGAAGTTCATATTACTATTCAAAACCCTTCATTTTTCATCCCCAAGTATCAAATGCAAAACATTTATTAAAATGATGAGATTAATATTTTAAGAGTATATAGTATTTTCAGTTTGGTACGATAATGAAGCTTCTAGTTCTTTATTGTTTTACAGTAGTCTTTCAGGACCAACAAGAAAGACTACTGTAAAACATTCTAGGGAGAAGGTTAGTTCAACCCATCGTTCATGTGGGATTTATATATAGAGATTGATAGGGTTAAAGATTAGACTTAGCTTGTAGGTATAATAGGGGGTCTACTTCCAGAAATATCATGAATCAAGGACTTCTCATCATTTAAATTATAAAAATAAATAAATAATTCATAGACCGCCTTAAGAATGAAAAATGTGCATATAGGGCATATAAGAATTGCAGAAATGTAATATTAATCTGAATCTAAGTGGTAGTACTACCTAGAGATCCCTGCAAAAGAATATTGGGTTGATCTTTCTGTGTGTTAATATTGTTATGACAGTTAGCCAAATGATTGAACCAATAACCAAAAAAAAAAAAAACAGTTTTACAGAAGAAATGGTCAAGTAGAAGGCTAAATATGACTTGGGTTTGGAGCAATGGAAAAAGGACCAGCAGTTCATAATTGATTTTTTTACTAAAGTTCATCATGTTATGTTTAATATACATGTGTGTGTGTGTGTGTTATGTTCTTAGATGGATAAAAATAATGAAATGGATTTCATTTAGGAAACTCATCAATATCCAAACAGAATTAAGTTTACAGATGATATCTTGGAAAGTTGGAATAAGTAAGGATAGAGAAAACAAAGTTCATGGTAATGACTCCCTGGCTTTATTTAGGGTTTATATTTATAATTTTGGAGAGAGAGTTGAAAATAAGTTTTAGATCCCAAAAACTTATGCAACCAATTAATTGGGTTGAGTGAACAAGTTATGTACGTGTATTCCAAATAAATAATTTATTAACAGAGTAATTCAACCATGTATAGTATTCATCACCACATCAAAACGGTAAAAGACACAATGTTGGGTGATGTAGTGGAAAAGTAATGAAGAAACTCTTTAATGTAGAAAACTCATTCGAATAAATAGTTAAGGTCAGCCATAAGATAGAAATATTTTGTAACCTTGGTTCTCTATGCAATTTCGACAAACAACCTTGCTTGCCATCGAAAAAGAAACAGAAACAAGATTTCACAATCTTGCTCGAGTAAGAGTCAAGCTACAATCATGTGAAAATTTTGTCTGTTTTAATGTTTTACTTGAGCTAGACTTGATTTTTCCCAACTGTATATGTTGTACGTACTTCATATTTTTTTAATAAGTAAACAAAGACACTTCTAAGCTAATTAACTTAAATACAATAATTGCAACCATCATTAACACAAGTTTTGTCACATATATCGTACTTGCCGACATCTAAACCTAATAAGATTATAATGGATTATGATTTAAAAAATAAAAGAACGATTGGACAGCTGAAATGCTATCTAGCAGTACTTTGCAACCATTATAATTTTGTGCACTGAAAAGAAAAAGAAAAAGAAAAAGTTCAGGGCAGTTGTATTGAATTTTTTTTATTTTATTTTTTTTGTTCTTTGAATTTACACAATATATGTGTGCTACCTATGATATCACCTCAACCATGTCAGACATTTTCCTTTAATATTTTAATGGTTACATCAACCATACTACATTTTTATGTAATATTTTAATAGAAACAAATACACTTAATATTAGTTAACCCTAGCCGGATTCATTAACCAGGTATAGAAATGTTTCGTATTTGATGTTGAAGTTTATTTGCAAAAAAAGAAAAAAAAGATGATTTATCAATGGGCACTCACAAGTTGGCATTAGAAATGTAAGACGTTTGGAGGAGCATGATAGTCAAATTGTGAAAAATTATTCATAACGTTAACACTCATTGTTTTTGTGATCAAGTAATTACCCTTTAGTCCATAGTGCCTAGTCTTTATTTATATATATATATATATATATATAATAAAAATTTTACTCTAATCTAATTTAGGTAGATATGTATTAAAATTCTCTCATAGAAATTAAACACTGATCTTTGTCCCCACATCTTACAAACACTAATAAAGTGGCCATTGCAACAAAAGTGCACATTAGTTATGATACCTAGTTTTTATTAAGTTGTCTCATTGGACTCATAAATGGAAATTTAAAAGCATTAACGAAAGCATAGATATAGGACAGTTTTTTTGATGATCAAGACTTTAGTCTATGTAGTGCCTTAAAGGCTCTTGTAGTTGTGTATTATATAGTTAAGACTTAAAGAGTATCTATCAAACCGTATGGCTGATTAAGTGTTTTTGGTCTTAACTTTAGAGAAGAAGTACATGTATAATCTTCATGAATGATATTGAACTTGAGTTGGGACCTTTCTTTCTTTTCAAAAGAAGAGAGAATTCCAAAACATAGGGTCACGTGAATTAACAATACAGAACAAATGTATTTTAGTCATTTTAGAAATATAACCACGTTGTCTCTAACCTAAAAGCTAGTACTTCTTCAGTTCTTCTAGCACATTGAACAATTTCCTGATTAAGATACTCACACTCACAGTGTTTCCAGCTCAGTAGGATGACGCTGTGAAGTTTTCAGAGTTAGCTACTCTCCTACTCTTCACTCGTTCCCACACTTGATCTCAGTACATTATCATGTTATGGCATAGAAGAAAACTCGATGGGTAGCCTTCTATACAAATCAGCATGTGAATATTGAGCTAAAAATGTTAGGACACTAGCTAGCACACATGCTTCGTGATGCAGCAGCTTGAATCTTATAGGAGCAGCTTTAGCCTTTAGCTCATCTTCAGCAGTTTCACTGGCAAATACCTAAAAGTATGTGCCTTTGAAGATTCTAAGGTCTTTAGTTACTAGTTGTATGCACGTGTGTAAAAGGTTGGGACCTTCCTTCAAAGCATGTGAATTGGGATTACTCTTGTAACTAACTACCTAATTGGCATGTGTGTAATGAGAACAATTAGAAGGTTAGAAAGTAGAAAAATGCCAAGTTTGCAAGTTGTCACAGACTTGGTTAAAATTATAAAAAATGAAAATTCTTAGTTTATGTTGTACTAACAATACAAGATTAACATTGTAAAAAAAACAAATATACAATTGTAAACTTGTACAATATTATATATATTTGTTTAATCTATAATGTAAGATTTATATTAATACTACGATGCAAACCTATAATATATTACCCATCTTAAAAAAAAAAGGATTGCTACCTTGTCCTGGATTATAAAGAAAATCATCCATTGTTACTTTTTAAACTCTCAACTCCCTCCCTCTAATATCTCCTCTTAGAAGACCTGACCGCCTTCAAAGTAATTTACTATCACACATTTCCAAGATCAATTAGGTTCTTATGAAGTGTTCTCAAAGCAATTTTTTCCTGTTACCATAACAGAAACTAGATCCACTTCGCATATGAATGAATTCAATGCTACCCTCAAGAAAACTACAAACAACCATGCTCATACCATGCATGAAGTCCACCGACAACTCGGTGAAATTACTCATAGTCTACAGATTTTTTTTTTTTTTTTTGGATACACTATAGAAAGTGAATGAAGTAGAACAAAGGAGGCAACAACAATAGAAAACAAGAGTTACGACCACCCAGGCAGAGAATGCTCTTCGTATCAACCTTACAAAACCCATGAAACTTGAATTTTCAAGGTTTAAGGTGGAAGTACCTGCTGCTTGGGTGTAAAAGGCTACCCACTACTATCATACTCCAGCCAATGTGAAGATTTTGATGGCCTTTTTCGACATAGATGGGGAGGTTAGAGGAGTCTCTAATTAATTGAACCCATACTATAACATATAGACTTAATAGAGATGAAAAATATTTCTTTCTTTTTGAATTTGAATCATTTTATTATGCATTCTGTACGTAGCACATCATTTAAAATCTATAAAACCACCACATAAATAAGAAATATAAATTTATGGATTTAAATTTAATTATGTTATATTAACTTTTTGATTGATTGATTTATTTATTGATATAGCTAGGATAGGACTTTGACATGCATCATGCATGTCTATATCCAAAATATTTAAAGTGTTTTAAGTCTGATAAAATTTCATGCCTACCCTAAAAGAATCTCTTACAAAAGCTCCAGCGCCCTAGAGAGAAGCAGAAACACATGCCTCTCAAAGGACCTATTACAACCCTTTAAGAAATAATAAAAGGACTAGTGTATCATTGCACTGTTCCACCAAGCAAGCCAGTAGTGTATTGATGACATTGATTGAAATGCCAATATATCATTTTACGACATAGACCAGGAACAAGTTCCGATAGCCAGCATTTGAGTAATTTTTTTTTTTTTTTGAATTACGGTTATTTTTTTTTTCTGATGAAAATAATTTTGTTGGATTAATTGTTGCTTATGTCAGAGATTTAGAGGTGTGGTTTGAAAATTTTTTGACAACAAGATTTACTCATAACCTATGCACCTTGATTATCCTGATTGGCTTACTTTTCTATTTTTGTATTACCTAGCATGCTCAAAACACTTGAGAGGTACCAAAAATGCAGTTATGGTGCGGTTGAAGTGAACAAACCTGGCAAGGAGCTCGAGGTATAGCTTGACTGTTTACTGTATCTTTTTTAATGCGATAATTGTTTTACTGTATCTCACTGCTTATACCTGACTTTGAAGTAATCATCAAACTTTTACCATCATAGGAACCAATAGGTCTAGGGACACCTAATTCTGTATCTAATTTCACATGCATCCAATTAATTAATTTGTATAGTTATGATTGATGTGTAATAAAGATAGTATCAACAATAAATTCATGTGAAAATAATATCGCTTCCATTGTTAGTAGTCAACTTAATTAGTAATATATTAAATTGAGTGTATCTGTAGGATTGTTGGAGGGACTGTACTCTAGTGCTTTTTTGGTTTGTTGTCTCACTGTTAGAATGTGGCAAATATGGATGTCAATTTTTTTTTCCCCAGCGTCTAATTTATGGTAGAAAGTATAAACTAAATAAATTTTGTTGTTTTGTCTAAACATTGTACTATGCCTCAGTTTGTGATTTTAATATCACTGTTATCATGTAATGTAACAGATCAGTTACCGGGAGTACTTGAAACTGAAAGCTAGGTTTGAGTCCCTACAACGAACTCAGAGGTAATTATTGTCTACAAAAATTAAATTTGGTTAGTGTTATTATTTAGTGCTGTTATAAAATGATTGAGATGGATGATTTCTTTGGATAAATGTGTAAAATGATAATATATATATATATATATATATTAAACCTTGAACCCGTGTAACAAAGTAAATCTTATAGTTTCAAAAGTGACATTAAATCATGACATTAACAAAAATAAAATAAAATAAACCTTTAAGTGTCACAATTAACAAATAAACCCTAAAGTTCAAAAAATTAAATGTTAAATCTCAAGCCATTTTAGTGGAACACTATTGTGTTTGAAGTTTAATATAGCCTGAGGGTTTACTTTGTGACTTTACAATATTTCAAGGTTTAATTTGTTACTTTTTGAAATTATAAATTATAAATTGATTTTTTTGAAAATGCAATTTTTTTTTTTCACTCCTAAATTATAGGGCTTAAAATAAAACTATCCCAAAAAATTTTATAGCTTTAGCATTGGATTAGAAATATTGTGGCATCCTTAATTTGTTTACGAGCTCAGCTGTTCTTCTACCACACAAGTGCATTCACTCATGAAAGGTTTCTCCTTGGTCCTTCAGAAACCTTCTTGGGGAAGATTTGGGCCCATTAAACACAAATGACCTTGAGAGGCTTGAGCGGCAATTGGACTCATCCTTGAAACAAGTCAGGTCCACTAAGGTAATTGAATTTATATTAATGCATTGCATAAGCATGTTTTACTGTGCTTGACACATTTTATATTTAGTAATATGCAGAAATTGAGTAAATTTTAAAATTTTCTATCTTCTTGGGAAATTACCATTTACCCTATGTTGTTTAGTTTTATTAATATTATTTTTTTAATCAATAATTTTATAACTCAATTAGTACCTTCTAATTTTTTTTAACAAAAACGTCTAAGATTTAAATCTTCCTTCCTCATTGTAATTATTGAAATATATATATATATATATATATATAAATAAAAATTAACAAAGTACTTTAACATAATTTACTTCAACTCCTTTAAATTGCTGCATGTCCAAATCCTATGGGGGATCAATGTAATGTAAAAGTTAAAAGATCTTGTGGAACAAATTCGTGATTAGGCAAAACCACAAGGGATAATTTGTAATCAAAGGTTTGTCCACAAAATACAAAAATCTGTTATTTTAGGCTGAATCTATTGATTTTATTTTAATTTAAACGGAATTTTTTTTTCTTTGGATCCTTGACACATTTATATATCTTTTTGAGAATTTTACGAACAATAGAAAGACATAAGTATATTTGGTGAGGTAATATATCATTTGGGATTATATTGATACAAAAATTTGCTCACACAAAAGTAATGCACAAAATAATCTGTATCCGTGTGCCGTTGATTTTGTATACAATTTTGAAAAAATAAGATGTGACAATTTGATGTGATCATTTTAACAGTGTAGATTGATTTTGTGAGTTTTTATACAATTTATGTTTTTAATAGCATTATCGTATCTGTTGTGTTGGTAAGTATATAGTTGGTGAATTCACAAAGAACTCTTTGCTTTTTATTTCTTTCTTTCACTCCTGATTTGAGTAGATGGGTTCATGGTTATATAAATATTTATACCATGAAAATCTAATTTTAATTATATTTAGATATAACTTTCATAAACTCCACACATATACTCCATGCTCATTTAATGCATAAAGCTCTTGCTCTTCATAAACTTAGTTTAATTTAAAAAATAAATAAATAAATAAAAGCCAACAAATTTAACTTTTAATGTCTTCCTTTAAACTCATTCTGATCATTCCTAACAATGCCTAGAATTTATAATAGATGTCATATATTAGTGGATTGGTGAGTACGTATGGAATTTGATCATGACTTCATAAACTCAAGTTCAACATGTTTTCAGGCAATAGATTCTCAAATAATGGAAAACTTGATGTGCTTATTTCTATAATGAAAAACTGATTCTTTGTCAGACCTATTGTTGATTTGTTATGTACTTCTTTATAACGCAAACCCTGTTCTATTTTTGTCGTCCATTTCTCCAACTCAATTGCTATCACTCTATAACCTACACACTTGAATCTTTTAGAGGATAAATAAAAATTATAAAACAATCCAAAATCAAGTGACCTTTCACATGGTAAAAAATTCTATTGGCAATCTTCAAATGAGACACGGTAGGCAATTTTATATATCAACTAACAAGTCGAACACCAAAAAGGCTTGAGAATTACAATCAAACTCTTAAAAAATATTGAAATTTCTTCCTCTCCATTGTCATCTTTGATAATTTAACACCACATTTCACAGGGTACTTACTAGCTAGTAATCTAACATTTCAAATTCATTAGGGGTCTCTTTAGAAAAACCTTCTTGAGAAAATAAAAATCTCAATCTCATTCTCCATTTGCTTTACCTCAATGCCAAGATAGTAGGCCACAGTTCAATATCAATCATTTCAAATTTACGAGCCATTACTTTCTTCAAAGATACTTTGATTGTTACTTATAAGAATTAAATCATTCATAGAAAAAAATAGTCAAGATATATCTCAATTTTCGTGCACTTTAAAATAAAGTGTGTTCATGCGGACAGCGAGTCCAAAAAACTCTTCTTTAAAAAGATTCCTACATTATCAAATACAAAATAAAAAATTGTCTTTAGGGACATTTAGAGAATCTTTTCTTGTAGTATCTATCAACTCTATTGTTTTAAGTATTTAATGCCTCTACAACCTCTTTAAAAGTCATGCTTAATAGGCTTTCTATTAGGGTTACAAAAAAGATCCCATCAGATCAAATACTGAATCTGCAATCCTTGATCAATCCAGGATGTATCGAGAATTTGTCAAGATTCTATCTTGATCAATTGAGCATGTGTCGAATTTCCAAAAATATCATTTTCTTCAATATATCTCGAGTTGAGTCTTCATTTTAGATTCATAAATACTCATCAAAGACTCAACAATACTGAAACCTTTTTGTCATTTGTCATTATTAATACATTGTCATTAGATTGTTGAGCATATATTAAAACGTTTGACTAAAAGGTGATCATGTAATCATATATACGGATCTTACAAAAATCCTTGGGAGGTTTCAAAAAAATTTTAATTTAATTTGATCGAATAACATATATATGGAAATTGGATCATTATATGCCTATTTCACCGTATGCTGTCTGGTCAAACAACAAAGACTTTTTCTTCTTTATTTCTCTGGAAAAAAAAAAAGGTTTTATATTTTTATATGTGATATATAAGTCATTATCTATTATGTTTATATATATATATATATATGGATAAAACTTAGATACAAGATTGATTAAGCCTAAGGTTACAATCTTATTCCATATCTTTTAATTGAAGGTGAATTTTGACAAATTTATGATTGGATTCCATTTTCTTTTTATATTCTTCACGCTTTCAAAATTTCTAGAAAATTAAAATCAATAGATATGTTATCAATAAATTTTTTAAGTTACAAGTTTTTGTAGTTTAAAATTATGTATAAAATGCAGCCTATAGAACATATAGTGAATACTATTTAATTGACACAAAATTTGACATGTGTATTTAGAGCACAAAGAATATATAATTTTATGGTTAGATTTTCAAAAGCATAAAAAATATGCAATTTTATGGTTAGATTTTCAAAATACATAATAACGTTAATGATATTGAATAAATTGTAGTCTAAAGCTATAACCAATTTTGTAGTTAAATTTTGTCCTACACACATTATTTTATTTACTTAGAAAAATAGATGGCTTTTTCTATAAAATCAAATCCTGTTATGGTTTCTAAAAAATTTAACAAGTTGAAATTCCAGTTTCATGTGAGGAGAGCTCACTCTAACCGTCTCAATCTACTTTGCAGACACAATACATGCTGGACCAGCTTTCTGATCTCCAAAATAAGGTATGCACATACGGCATGATAATGATGGTAATTCTATTTTATTTGCTTCTAATGTCAACATTCTACTGTTTAAGTACAGGAACACTTATTAGTGGAAGCAAACAGGGCTTTGACAATAAAGGTAATGTCTGTGCTGATTATCATTTTCATAAATAGTTGGGCGTTGTTTACTACTTTGTGGAAGTACCACTCTCTGCATGGTCTGCTACTTTGCTCTTTTCATATGCTTGCCTTTGCAGAACTTTTAGCACAGCCAGTTAAAAGTTGACTCTTGATTACCTAGACACTGAAGCCCCTGCATCATTTTCATTCACTGCCTTTTTTTTCCTCTCACCCTTCATGAGTATACATTGAAGTCTCAATCTTGGGAAAAAATTGCTAACTGGGTTTCTTGATATGGAGGCAAATCAATGCTTCTTTGTTTCAATTCTCCATAAAAGTTTCCATTTGATATTTCTTTGGGGAAAAATCAAAATACTGAAAGATTGAATTTTTGAGAAAACCATGGCAGTGGTATACTTAAATGGTGGCATGGCAACTACTATTATCCAAGGCTCATATTTTACGTCCATTGTCTCTTTTACTCCAACACAAAAAATTTTCATGGCTAATCTGATTGTTATTCGTTAACCACTCACTTATGTTTTCAAATTTGCTCTCTCGCAGCTGGATGATATTAGTTCAGGAAATAACCTTAGACAATCATGGGAAGGCGGTGAGCAAAGTATGTCATATGTTCCTCAGAATGCTCATTCTCAGAGGTTTTTCCAGCCTTTAGATTGCAATCCCACATTGCAAATAGGGTAAGCATCCAAACCATGTTTAATTTGTTTCAATACTCAAACCGTTGTGACTATCTAACTTCTTGTGCCTTTAATTCCTTTTTTGGGACAGGTATAATGCATCTGGTTCCGACCAGCAGTTAAGTGGCACAACTCATGCTCAACAAGTCAATGGGTTCATCCCTGGTTGGATGCTTTGAGCCATTTGCCAAGCACGTGCGTAGCTAAATGCTTCTTGTTGGTGGCAATATCTAAATGATTTCATGAACATTTATAGCTTATATTGTCATAAAAGCCGCAGTGACTGACTTTCAAAGCACTATGGAACTTCAAGCCACAAGCATTAAAGCATATAAGGAGTTTTATAATTAATGTGTTGAAAACCCTTAAGGGAGATATTTATTATACTTTTAAGATAACATAAGGTTGTGGTTTTACCTACCTCTTGATGATCTTCACAGTTTTTATCGATATTCTGTGTTGAAATTGAAAGTTTGAAATACCATAACATTGAAGTTGCTCAAAACTTTCTGACTTGCAAATGCTCGCAGCACTTATAGGCCTCCCAACCACTCATCATAAAGATGCTTGCACTTTGTGATTCCAACAACATATGTTTTTCCATAATTTATTTTTAGGGGAAAAAATTATTTGCTTTTCTCCATAGACACTTGTCCATAGGCTGCTCAGGTCTTTCATATGCAGCTCAGTTGTCAGGGTTCTTGCGTATATGAGCTGATCGGATTCTCATCCCTTACACATCACCTCCAATCCTACAGAACGCCCTTTGCCTTGTAGAGCACTGAAGTTCAAAAATTCTCTTTATGGCACTGTTCCTCACAAAAGTATAATGATCTGCCCATGATATCAGGTGCAGATCATTAATTTTGGGGGGGAACTACTAGTCCCATATTTCACTATACTGGGCTTTCACATGAACTATGGGTCATTAGGCTCATTGCCTCTTGGGTTACAGCTTAAAGGGTAGATTGATTCGTCTAATATATTCTTCATTTTGGACTCTTAAGTTTGGCATTTGTTGGGCTCACTTTGCTACATGACCCCGTGATATCATGAGCTTCTTGCCCATTTAAGCCATAATCTGAATCTCCCAATGGGCCTCCAAGAAGTCATATCATATCTAGATTTAATCGCCAGCCCAACCAGTGCCCTGATTCCCCAACTTCAAAATGAATTCTCTATTTCTCTATGCAAACTCCAAACCATAAGCCAACCACCACCACAACCAATGCCAGTCAACCCAAATTGCAACCACTTTGTCGCCTTAGCTCGAGAGAGGGAGAAGAGAGAAGTCTAAAATCAACCAACACCGATCTCATCATGTTGTGACCGTCCACCAACTTGCCATTGCTCTAAATGGAGCGAGGAGAGAGGTATGAGAATAGACAGTTGAGGAAAGAGTGAGAGACAACTGAAAGGAGAGAGGAGTGTAACTGCTACATAGCTAATGCTGAAAAATATTTGGCATTTGATATATTAATGGAGAGGTTTTTTTGTGCTAAATACTAAATATGTTAGAAATTAGGACATCCAATGTTAGTGCTCTTCCCCAGTACTAATGCTCTTAGTACTCAAATGCTAATGCACTAATTGATTGACTAATTTAAACTCTCACTTTAAACAGGTGGGGTCAATTGGATTTTAGTCCAAAATTAAAGGGATGTTTTTGGGATCATATCAGATGGCCAAATTTGCAATTTCGACAATGCTCCATTAAGAAAACACCATCTTATAAAATACTAAATAAATAAACATTAGCACCAACTCATTATTTGACTTTTCAAACCCAAAATAAACAATCTCAATGCCCAAATCTCCTTCACGCAACGAGCCTCCACTTTCACTTACCAGACCAATAGCCTCTCTACTCCTTCTCTCATGAACTCTCTTCTTTTTCAAGAAAGAAGAATTGATAATGCTGTACAAGAAGAAAGGACGCTGAATTGCACTTCCAATTAACCCAGTTCGCCAAGTGTGTTGATGAGGTCCTTCACTAGATCTTGCTCCACAAACAACACGATCCCAAAATAAACTTCCCTCACTCATTCTCTTGCATTTACATTCATATTGCGCCAAATTTGCCAAATAGCACTATTTTAGCAATTTTTTAAGAAAAGAGCACCATAGCAAAGTTATAACAAAGTTATTTAATTATATAGCATATTTTTACAACTCAAGTTTCAACTTAAATTCTAGTTTGAAAAAATCAAGTTCCAAGCAAGTATGGGCTCTACTGCTTGGCAAGCCACACGAGTTACTTGGAACTCTAATTTGACAAACTCGAGTTTCAAAAATATATTACATAACTAAATAACTTTGCCATAATGCGTTTTTCCTAAACTTTTGCTAAAATTGTGCTATTTGGCTCATATTTTGCTCAAAAAATAACCCTTGTCTTTTTTATATTGGTAACATAATTTAATAGAATTACTACCTTTTTATATGAGAAACATGTGGAGGTTGATGCAATTTTTGGCTGTGAAGTTCAAGCCATTATATTTGTGTGCTTTTAGCTTGAATGAGTGAAAGTGGAAAAAAGGATTTGTGGTTGAAGGTTGTGAAAGAGAAGAAGGGCATCTGATTGGTACGTCCATTGAAGCTAGAGGCCAAGGAAATAAGGGAGATTTGAGGGTAAGTTCGTTTGTTTTGGATTTGAGAATTTGACACATCACATGACATGATGAGTTGGAGTTAATGTTGATGTATTATTTTTATTAACTGACACTTTTTATTGTATCATTATTTTGTTTAAAACGACATTTTTTATTGTACCATGACAAAGATTTCATATTTAGCAATAATAAGTGATATGGTCTCATGTTTTTGCATTTTTTTCCCTTTTTTTTATAGGATAAAATACAAAAATTACTTTTAGTTTGGTTTAATACTAGATAAGTATTACAAAGACTTTTAAAAAATATTCAATTTGCTCTTTAAAGACAAACTACACTTAACATTGTTTAAAATCTTCTTGCCTTTCTAAGTTCTCTACTTATTTCCAACAATTTGTCTTAACTGCATAGATCTCACAATAATTGCATTATAAAAATTATATGTGCGATGGAGAGAATTTTTGGGTAACTAATAGTAAATAGATAGCAGGCATTTTTTTTTTTTTTAATGTAGCAATAGGAGCAGGGGCATTTTCAAATGGTGAGTGGCATTTGTACCTAAGAAAGTAAATTTGATATTTTTGAAGAATAGTATCTGACATTTTCCAAATCTCAGATAGAGTTTTTGTACTTTTACCTTTTATTTTATAGACATTTGCTGCCCCACTCACCATAAACAATGCATATAAAATATAAATACTTCTGCTTTGATAAGATAACCTATTACGGTAATACCTATACGTGAGAGTGACTGGCCCCCCACGTAGCATATATAGTGAACGAGGATTTTACATAATGGGTTGCATATTTTAATCACTCATTACGAAAACCAATTAATCATTATAAAATAAGTCAGCACCAAAAAAAAATCATTATGAAATGGCCCCGTTTCCAAGTTTCCTTCCTAGGTTAAAAAAAAAAAAAAAAAACCTTGCTATTCTTGACTCTTGAGTGTATAAAGAAAATGATAGGAGAAGTATCAGAATCATATCTAGACTAGCAATGTCCATATAAAGTAACCAAGAAATAATGGGAATCCTTTGACGCCTAGTACCATCGGCTAAAATATTGGTAATCATACTATTTAGAGAGAGTGAGAAAAAAAAATGTCTAAAATATTCTCTTCCATTTCTAATTTTGGCCAATCATTTTTAAATTATAAAAAAGTGGATACCTAATAATTCATTTATTTAACCTGGGGCAACCATAGCCCACCATAAAACATTTTAATATTGTAATTATTCTTTAACTACTTTAAAGGTTAATTTTCCCCAATAAACAAAGCTTCTTTTTTTTTTTTTTTTTTTGTGTGTGTGGGTAAATTCTTGTTTTTAATTTCCTATGTATAGAATTCTTTATTTCCTTTAATATATGCAAGTGAATATATATATATATATATATATACACACACAGTATATATATATATATATATACACACACACAGTCAAACTCAGTTGTATTTTTATCCAAAAAAAAAATCAGTTGTATTATTTCTCATGAAGCGAAAATCACTGACTTGAATAACTGTCCTTTTTCCATTCTCTCTTATTTTTTTTATAGGACTTTTTTTTTTTTCCATTCTCTTGAGTACAAATAATTATTAAAAAATAAATAATTAAAAAAAAAAACTTAAAATTTCTAGGTTCCACTACGGTCTGTAGCTTTTCTTTTTTGATAACCATAAATTAGACTTTAGCGCTAGTGTACTACCTAGGGTGTGATATCTTAAAAGACTCAAAATCTATTATATTGATCAGTGTACAAAATGTATAAAAGATTGGCTTTATATTGGCAAAATTATGAGTGTCGTACAAAATTCATAATTTTGCTACAACACTAATAATTTTGCCAATATAAAGTGAATCTTTATACATTTTACACTGCATTACAGTAGAGGGGGATGCAAAAATATGTTTTGATGCTCTATCTAAAAAGGAAGAACCTATTGACTGGTCTATTTCTATTATTATTTGTAATGTTTTTTAATTAAATTTATCTTTCAATGATTGTGAATTTTGTTGGATTAGGAGATCTCTAAACTCATCAGCTCATTCTGCAACTAAACTTGCTTTTACTCTTACTTATAATAATTGTAATTTGTCTTTTCCTATCTTGGAAGCTTGTAGGCATAATTGTTGTACTGCCTTTGTCTCTGTTTAGCCTTAATAAAATTGAAATGGCAATTTATCAACAAAAAAAAAAATTACAAATAAAAGGAGTGCAGTACAAGTAATTAGTGAAGTATAATGGGCCTAAAGTCTATTGGGATTGTATTCTAACTGTTCCTCTCAGACTCATATTCGGTAAAGCAAAACCAAACTTAAGTTTGGACACTAAAGTGACTAATAGAGGAGGTTTGATGAAGATATTAGCTAACTGATATTAAAGCATTAGTACCCGCACTGTCATATGCCATATATTGACATATTTTACCATCAAAGCACAAAAAACATGCTTTATCTAGGCTTTTAATTGTAAATTTTTTTACAATACTGCTACAATACCATCTTATATGTAAGATGGTACTGTAGCAGGCTTGTATATATTTTTTACTAATTTATTATCTCTCCTTCATTAGCTATCTCTCACTTTGTCTCTCTATCTCCCACATATCTCTCTCTCTCATTTCTCTGGATCTCTCTCTGTAGCAGTGCAGCCTCAGTCCCACTTTGTCTCTCTGTCTCCCTCATGTCTATCTCCCTTTCATTTCTCTGGTTCTCTATCTGTAGCAGTGTAGCCTCAGTCCTCACTCGTGTGTCTGAGATTGGCGTGGTGACAAGGCGGGTGGCGTGGTTGAGATCGGTGTGGTGGCATGGAGGTCAGTGTGGTGGAGATCGATGTGGAGACTAGCGTGGAGACCAATGTGGAGACTGGCATGGAGAACGGCATAGAGATAGGCATCGAGAGTGTGTTTTTATGTGGTTGCTATGGCCAGTGTCAAGGTTTGCCTATTGTGTGGTTTCTGGGTTTGGTGGTGGCATGGTGGTCGGTTTCTTGTGGTTGTTGTGGAGGTTTTTTGGTGGTTCTTGCTGTGGCTGTAGTGTTTGGTGGGTGTCCATCTGAATATGGGATGGTGGGTTTTGATGTGGGTTTGATTCTATCCTTTGATTCTCACCATGGCTGTGATTGGTGTTTGGTGGGTTTTTAGTGGTGGTTTTGTGGGTAGAGGTGGTGGTGGATTTTATGGGTTTTGTTCTTGGGGGTAGGGTGAGTTTTTTTCATGATGATGATGGTAGTGGTGCAGTGGCGACTCTAGGAATTTTGTCCAAAGTGTTCCTATTTCACTTTGAAAAAATTTTGAGTCATTTCGGTTTATTTCAGGTGTTTCAGAACATTTCGGTAAATACTGGCCGAAATTCAAAATTTGGCAAGCATGAAGTTTATAGTTAAAAAAAAAAATCTTAAAACCAAAAAAAATTTGCATTCACCAAAAAACCTCAAAAGGAAAAAAAAAAACAATTAAAAAGAAAGAAATTAATGAATAAAGGTATCGGTACAATAAACTATAAATTCATTTGAAATATTAATAAAATTATTAATTATTGTTGTTTAGTTGTTTCATAAATTTGTTTGTCTTTTATAAACTATAATTTGTTGTATTTTTGTTTCATTAATTATTAAATTATTAATTGTTATTTAGCCTAACATAATTTAATTTTGTTTGTCTTTTATAATGTATTAGTTAATTAAATTATTAATTATTGGTGTTTAGTTATTTCATTTATTTTTTTTACTAACTATTAGGAGCCTAGTACACACTCCACTGTGTGTTAGCACATACCTCATGTGTGCACACACCCCTGCCTCTGCATGCCTTTTAGTTCAAAATTTGTTTGGCATAAAATTTTTGAAGGTGTTCCTGATATTGCTTGAGGGTGTTCCTATTTTTTTTAAGGGTAAATAAATAAAAAAAATTAAATTAATATATATAAAAAAAAATTCAAGCCAGGGTGTTCCTAGGATCACCCTATAGCTTCTGAGTGGCGTCGCCACTGTGGTGGTGGGTTTCTTGTGGCAAATGTGGCGGTGATGGGTGGTTGAAAGAGAGAGATAGTGAGGAAAAGATAATTAGAGTGATGGCGGAGATGAGAGAGAGAGATTAGATTAGATTATTTTATTGGGTAGTATATATTATTTTAATGAATTGAATAGGAAAATAAAAGTTGAGATGTTGGGTGTGTTGTAAAATAGTATAGTATAATAAATAAAGTAACTTTTAAGTTGATAAAATGAAGTTTTTTTGAAAAATTGGTATGTGAATGCTCTTATGAGGAGATAGGTCGTACTGTAAGGTAACCTGAAGTAGATGACGATGAACGAAGTAGCAATCAATTTCAATATAGTTAGGGTGCACATGGAAGTAGTCATTGTCAGAACTTGGAATGGCAGTTCGACTACCACAATGCATTAATGAAACCGCTGTAGAACAATCAGCTTCAAGATCTTGTAGAGGCCAACGCAACCAAAAGAGCTCGATTGTAGTGTTTTTAAGTGCACTATATTTTTATCGATATTGGAGCAACTACAACCTATTTCTTGCTGCATCAAGAGATGGGGGAGCCACCAAGAATAAAGCAAAATCCTAATGAAACAGTGGTCTATTGGATTTCTTGCGTAGTCTGCATCAAAGTAAGCCAACAAGATAGGCTAATGGTGACTGGAAAAAGTGAAGTTCATGAAACAAGGTGCTTTTTTTTTTTTTTTGAAACAAGGTGCTTTCAAATACTGAAGAATTTGGAGAATAACTGCATAGCGAGAGAATCATAGTGCAACCATGAATTGACTGACATTATGGAGTACATAGGAGATATCTCAACAAATAATAGTGAAATAGGCTAGAATCTAAACTATTTGTCTATAGAGAATAGCATGTATAAATTATATAAATGACTGTCTTTAATCTTTGCAGAATTGAGTTCTATACAAATAATAAGATTGCACTACGAATAAGTGAAGTATAATGGGTCTAAAGCCCGTTGAACTTGTACTCTCAATTATCAAATAAAAATTACCCAAAAAACAATAACAAGACTCTAGTTTATGGATATTGGTATAAGCAAGCTACATACTTGCCAAAGGGTTAATTTCCTTTGTAGTAATTAACCAATTATGGACCTACAACATGGGTCATATTGACTACTCCCACCCCTGTTTAATCTCACAAAATAATTTTGCGATGACCTTTTGTCCTCCACTCTAATTCCCTTTTAGTGAAGTTTCTTTCTAGCATAACTAGGGAACAGCTATACGGCTATTCCTCTAGCAGGAGCAGCTAATGGGATTTAAAAGTATGATTTGACAACAGAGACTAGTGGTTCGTTGACCCAAAAAGTGCCTCAGTGAAGGGGGTAGCTAGCTAGCTATAATGTTCGGGTGTAGGGTTTTTTTTAGAGTTATGAGGATGGCAGTAGGGTTTGGCTTTTCTGGCAAACCTAAATCAACTCTCTAGAGCTGTGTTGATAAAAAATTATAGGGTTCGGTTAAGGTTAATGTATGCTCTTTATAGTAAAAATAAATTTATTTTTGAAAAAAATTTATGAGAAATTGAAAAAATTGTCAAATTTTTTTAATTTTTGATAAAATTTTTTTCAAAAATGGTATACTGTTATGTGCCCTTAGAACACACATTAGTAAAATCTAGAGTTATATTACCATTTTTAATACCATCAATTACAAAATTGAAGCTACATTAATGGAGCCAAAATCAAATAATTTGGCTTCTCAGTTAAAGTGCACGACTACTTTTGACGGTACATTGTAGCTCAAATGTAAAAATATGTATGTATATATATATATATATATATATATATATATATTTTTTTTTTATTATTCAGCTTCTCTCTCTCTCTCTCTCTCTCATTTTCTTCAACTTCTCTTTTTCTCTCCAACGCCACCTCTATCTCCCTCTCAACTGAACCAAGTTTTTCTTCTCTTTGTTGTGTCACCTAAGTTCATTAAGATCGCCAATATGGGTTTGTGGTGGTGGTCTAGTGTGGGTCGGCTGGGTGGGTTCGTGGTGGAGGGTTGGAGTGGGTCGAGTTTCTCTAGGTTTGTGGGGTTGGGTGGTTTGGACCAGTGGTTTTAATGGTGGTGTGGGTTGTTGTTGGGATCGGTGGGTCAGTGGTGGTTTTTTTTTTTTTTTTTTTAAATCAGAGTTGTGGAGGTGGATTTTTGGGTTTGCCTTGATTTGTGATGGTTGTGGGTCATGATTTGTGGTGGCAATGGTTGTAGTGGTGATAGATGTGACCGGCGGTGGTGTGGGTGTGTTGTTTGTTCACAAACAGGGAGAGGAAAAGAGAGAGGGGACGAATAAAAATAATATTTAAATGAAGTCGCTAAAAAAATAGAACCATTGATGTTGGATGTATTGTGAAATGATAAATTAAAATAGATAAAGTGGCTTTTTGTGGAGCCAAAAAGCTAAAAATTTGCCTCCACCAATGTGGATACTATGTAGTCTTCTTATATATTTATATCCCCCAACTATTTTACCTAAAATCTTTAATTTGTGCCAATGTATGTATTATGCAATGAAGCACTGAGGCCAAAATGGTCAAGTACTATTATTTGGCAAAATATGTATGGATTTACCACTGTTTGCGAAATAATTAAGATAGACTACTTTTTTAAAACTTGAGTTTGCCATGTAACTCAAGTTTTACTAACTCGAGTTCCATGGAAAATTTTTTATGGAACTCGAGTTTCATAAAAAATAACACAACAAATTTGAAAGCTAATTTTTCAAAGAATTCGAGTTCTTAAAACTTGAGTTCCATAACAAATTCGAGTTCCAAAAAGCTGGTAGATTGCTAATCACAAATAGTAAGATATTGTTAAATATTTTTGCCAAACTGTGGGTATACGGCCATTTTGGCCGAAGCACTGGGCTATTTGTCCGACTTGAGCAGTATCCCAAAGCTGTCAATGTACATGAGGGCATGAGCCTCCCTCAAACTTTTTATTATTATTTAATAATTCAATAGTTGAGAAATAGATAATTCAAATTTTAGGTATTTTTTGTTGATAATACCACTAGATATCAATATATTGGAAACACACTAAGGCTCTCGGTTGCTTCCCCAAAAAATGGGGGCTCACTGAACTTAAAAACTATATGCAGAGGTGACTTTAGCAGATGCGATAGGACCCATAATAAAGAAAATAGAATAAAATTTAGGTCCTATTAATGATGCCCATTTCTTTTTTATCAACAAACTTGTGTGAGTTCCAGTTAATTAGTTGAATCGATAAAATTTCTGATAGTTGAATAAGAGATTTGGGGTTCAATCTCCGTCTACGCTAAACAATCTCCGTCTACACTAAAAATTGATTAATGTCTTAGTTTAGTGATACAAACCATTATCAGGGGCGAATATCATGGGTTGAAACTACCTTAAAAAAAAAAGAAAAAAAAATGTAAGAAGTTATTTTTGTAAGATGAAATATATGACTATATGGAAACAAATCTAGAGCTAAAATTAATGAGCGTTATTTCTGAAGTTGGCATCATTGCACATGATTTGGTTAAAGGTTGAATGTTTAAGTGGGGTCACATCCTAAACCTAATAATAGATTATATTATAAGTAAAGACTGAAAGATTGAGTGAACGGTTAGCAGAAGAACACGGCGAGTCTTGGGAATCTTTTCTTCTTCTTTAATTTTTGAGGAAAAGGAAAATCGCAATTCGCAACCCACCCTTTTTTTTTTTGTTTTATTGGATGCGATGGGACTGGATATGATTCTGTCTTGTGGTTTATGGTTTCTCGTACTAATTCGCAACCCACCCTTCATTCACACTGAAAATGACATCCACCTTGTAATTCACTAATTCTAAACGGTTTTGGGTTTTTTGAATGGTCCAATATTGGCATTTAAAGAATTAAAACAAAACAACAAAAAAAAGAAAAAGAAAAAAAAGAAAGAAGAAGTATCTGTCAAATTTCTTTAAAAAAGGTGTCTGTCAAATTTATGGTTAAGAAACGTGTTCGACTTGCACAATCCAACATAAGTTGGTGTATTTTGTTTTAGGAAAATGCTAACGAATGTCTTTAAGGCATTGATTAACAATCTATTTAAAGAAAGTTTTTATGGGAAAATAAAATAAAGCAATTAATGTTTTGACAATTTTTTTCATTTCCCATAAAAGTTGTGTTAAAACTTTTCTAAAATAGATTGTTAACCAATGCCCTAAGGGCATTCGTTAGCATAACTCTTTGTTTTAATATTTATTTACCATTCGATTTTTAATATATATATATATCTATATATATATATATATATCTAACTCAAACCTATATACAAATTTTGTTTGATTTCTATCTCAATTATGTGGCCTCTAAAAAGCCACCTAGGATGTATAAAAGGGGCGAAACTCAGCCTCCAAAACCTTTTTCCTACGATAAGTAAAGTCCTTATTTCATATGAAAAAAGTTTGTTCAATCTAATAATATCAATCAATTTGTAATATCTAATTCTCTGCTCTGTTCAACACTTTCAAGTAATCCTCTATATTTTGAGTCCAAATTTTCTATCTCACTCTTCTTACTCCACTATATACTCCACAAATAAAAATATGCCACATGTCTGTCTAATTTATTAAATGCTAAATTTATGTCTTCTATTATTTCAATTGTGTACCTAAATATGATAGGTTATTTATTTATTTATTTTAGGAAATTGAAATAATAGAATGCATAAATATAGCATTTAATAAATTAGATGGACATATGGCATGCTTTTATTTGTGAACTATATAGTGAAGCAGGAAGAGTGGACAGAAGATTTGGACTCCTATATTTCATTGGCTGTTTACTATCTTAACGAGCTTCCAAAATTATCTTCTTACACCCCTTTGAATCTATGTGTCCCTTCCCTTGTGTCACTCTCTCACTCTATATTTGATATTAGAGCCATACCATTTTCACCTCATTTGATTAGTATATTTTAATTATTATCCTGATTAGTATGCTTTATGATTTACAGTTGCCACAATATGTGGATTCTCTGTACTAATCACATCAAAACATTGGATTTGATCATCAAATAGAACACTTAGGAGTTTGCTTTTCAAAAGATCCAAAGAATCCAGTTTACCACAATCACCTTGTGGACATAGGAGCCTAGAGTCAACATTATTGTCCTATTAGGTTTTGGGTAAACTATTGTTTCCTAAAGAAAGTACTATGGCCAGTTCATCTTCCGCAGATATTGATACCTCCAAATTCTCCTATGAACTTCCCCTTCGTAAATCTACTACAAATAGACTAGACTACCTATATGAATTCTCTCATGTACCCGAAGACAATAAGATACCTATTACTAACTTCCCCATTGTAAATCCTCACACCATATTTAATAAACTCTAGTCTTCACTCAAAAAATCATAAATATATATATATATATATATATATATATATATTTATTGGCCCTTCTCAATCCTCTACTGTAAAAGAATATATCCAAGCTTCTAAGTTTGACCAGTCCAATATCCTAGCAAATGACAATGAAAATTTCATTACCCTTGCTCTCCTAGAGAATTTGTTATTCCATGGCAAAAACAAGGGTACACTCATCTCCATTTTGGTGCTATAAGATTAACACTAACCTTTCATAGAAGAAAAGGACTCCTTGCAGTCTCTAGAATTGCACTCCTTGACTCCAAATTTTTGGAGTATCAACATGCAATTATAGGAACTGTTCAAACAACACTCAATGCGGAAACTATCTTTGTCACACTTTTTCCAAACCTCAACATGCCTCTCAAAGATCATCATCTCTGTGATGCTCTCAAAGTTCAGGTTCAAATTACGGGAGCTTCCCAGATACAAGACACTTATGCAGCCACCCTTCATTGCTTATTGGCTTCAAAATCATGCCTTTGATATGGCAATCTCAAATATGGCATCAAACTAATGATGCTCTACTTATCCAAGTTGATTTAGGACTGACATCCCAAGACAACTAACAAGGGACCAGATGACTTCCCTCTTTCCAGAATCATGGATTACGAAATATGAAGAGCTTTACTAAGCAGTTAAGCCAATTTAGTCTAACAATCCTTTCTTCATCAAGAAAGAAAATGGCAAAGTTGAGACAAGATTTTTGAAGGTCCCATTAGGAAAGAAAGATATGGCATTTTTCCCAACCCAGATGATAATGCTTCAACCTATGTCATATGGTTTTTAATATAACCTTAAAATTAATGCATTTTGTGAAAATGGAAAACCTTATTATGAAAGAAAATCATCTTCTGGCCACATATGGTGGGATATTTGTGATTGCAATGCATGCAAAGAAGTACTAATCTAAGATGATGACCAACCAAGAAAAAGGAAGAAAAATTTGTCCCAACAACACCTGAAAGAGAGATATGAAACAGGTGATCCAGAAGTAGATCTCCTTGGAGAATCCTCAGGGAAATTTGACCTTTATGTCTCTTATCCTAGAACCATAAAGCAAACCCCCAATTCCATCCAAATAAAGAATCCAAGCCCAGATGTGATGGGGACTAAGAGCCCAAATCACCACTAATCCCATACTACCAAAATAACCTTCCCCAACTACCTAAATATCAACCCTTCCCTTGCAAACAAACCCAAACACAAAAATCTTTCCCTTGTTACATGTTTGACAGAGCTTCACCCTCTTATTCACAAGATTTTCCTCCTTTTGAAAGTTTTGAGCACCCCCAAGCCAACACAAAAACATGTTTGGAAAATCAAAACCCTTGTTGGAACCAACCTAGATAAGGCTAGAAAACATGTTTTTTCAGTAAATTCAGCTTTAAATTAGCAAGCAGAAAATGCTGGCATAAAATCAAGCCCTTTCAAAGATACTTGATAATCAAAAAAAGTTAGCCGAAGTTGTGACTCAAACCCTTTCATCCTTAGATTCTCTGGTCAATGATTTGAAGAAAAAAAAAATCAAGATGATTGAACAAGAGCTTGCAACAATTGCATTTACAGTCAAAGACACATCTGTTTCTTTCCCTCTCATAGGGCAAAAAGAAAAAGAAAGAAAGCAATTATCGACACAACTCCAGTCCATAAAGATCTCATAAGAAAATTGCACAAGCCTCCCCCCTGATTGTCTACACCCCTCACCAACCCAGGCAATCATTGTATAAAGATCTTTCTATATACCCTTAGCCTCCTCATTTTTATCCAACCCTCCAAGTCAAAATTTTCAACCTCTAGCCATAATACATTCTGATTACAATCCCCTCATGACAAGTGGAATCTTCCAAGCAATAACTTACTTGTTACAACTTTAGCTAGAATCCCCAAACCAATCACCAAAAAAAAAAAAAAAAAAAAAAAAAAAAAAAAACCCTTTCTTGTTGAGAAGAACAAAGATCCATTGTTTCAACTTCCAAACCCAACTATTGGTGCATCCTCAAAACCTTTCAACCTAAGTATGTTGGCCATAGACCCTGATCCTCCAAATTCAATCTCATCATTTCTAAAAAACCTTACTCTTGAAGATTCAAGATCCTTTTATGTGCTCCCAGTAATTAGGGATGATAATTTTTACCCGACCCACAGGTACTAGACTGGACCCAACCCTAATGGGCCGGGTTTTACCCAACTCGCGAAATAGTAAGGTCAGGTCTAAGTTTTTATAATAAAACCTGAAGCGGGTTCAGGTCGGGTGTAGGTTTTAGTGATATCCACCTTGAATCCAACCCGTATACATACTTCTCTTTCTCATTTCTCTCTCTTTCTCTCTCTCTCTCTCTCTCTCAAGCTTTTACACACAATTGCTGGCCACCCTCCTCTGCCTCCCCTCATGGCCTCACTCAGATGCTCCCCTCTCTTTCAAGCCCTCCTTGGCCTCCTCTTAAGCTTTCACAAATGTTTTTTTTTTTTTTTTTGGTTCATTTCATCTCTCATTGTTCTTTCTTTGTTCCTTTTGTGTTTGTGTTTGTGTTTTTTATTTTGAAAGGGAAAATCATAATAAATTTGAAATTTTTGTGTGGTTGTTTATGGTGGCTTCGGATTGGTTTGGGTGGGTGGGCTTCAAATCATCCTTGGCAGGTTGTGGATTGCCAGTAAGTTGTGGTAGGCATGGAGGCCGTGGGGTTGTGGGGTCGTGGCGGGCGTGGGACTGTGGTGAGTCTTGGTAGGCATGAGTTGTCTGATATGGGTTGTGTGGGTTTAGGTTTTGGTGGGTCATTAGGTGGTGGAGATTTGGTTTTTGTTTCGTTTTTTTATTTGGGTTTGTGGGTATGGATTTGGCAGTGGTGGTGGTGGTGGTGGTGTTGGATTTTAGTTGGTGGTGGCAGCTGCTGTACTATGAGTGAGGGTGGTGATTGTTATGCTGTGGTAGTTTAGTTTATTTTTTTCTATGAGATTTATTTTTAGACTAATTTGGCATTTGGGCCATAGTATAGGGCTTAAATCTAGGTAAATAAATTTTTTTTATTAGGCCACAATATATGCTTTAGTCCAACATAATTTTTTTATTAGGCCATGGATTAGACCTTGAAGTGGCATGGCTAGATGGGGCCCATAGGGGCCCAACGGGGTGGGTTTGGGGGTTTTAAAAAAACCCGTGTAATAAACGGAGCGAGATTGGGTAACAAGTGTAGGCCTGCAAGGCAGGTTAGGGCATAAAGAAACTCACCCCAAACCCAACTTGTTGGCATTCCTACCAGTAATCGCTGACATTGGTTTACACCTTTCTAATCTAGGTCTAGAAGAGGTATTTATGCATTAACTAGGGGATCAGCCAATTGTAGAAGAAGATAATGTTCTTCATCTTCCATCGCCACCACCTATTTTTCCTCCTCCACATTTTGTCCCAGACAACTAGACTTGCCTTACTTATTCATCAATTACAGATTCAAAACACTTGTTTACCATTGATGATGTTCCTCCTTCTAGATGACATGAAAAATTCTTTGACATGTATTTTTGGTACACAATTGAGCTCCAAACTCCAAATTCCACAAATACTCAAGTCATTGTTAAGTTCATTGCAAGACTTACAAGAAGAATAAGAGAATGGTGGATTGCCTTAGGAGAATTTCAACAAAGGCATGCAGCCTTATCCCAAACACTAGAAGAATTTTTCACAATCCTTCATAATGAATTCCTTGGCGCAGTGACACATTATACAAAAGTCGCACAAGAAGAATTCCTTGCCATGAAATGTTGTTCATTTGAAAGGAAAGATCTGGAAGACACTTTGATAGAATGTCAAGATGATTTCATTTTATCAACGGTATGGATGATGTAAACATCAAACGTAACTTCCTCAACTCCCTCCTAGAGCCATTTGGAGATGAAACTCTTCGCATGATAAACATCCAAAGAATAATCTTGCAACAAGCCTCCTCATGAGAAATCTATTGGCACATGCTCATTGCTCTGGAAAAGCTCTGTAACCAATGAAAATTCCTTTTAGAAATGGAAAAGGTTCATAATAAGCTCAAACACAATTGTAAAAGGAAAGATTTGCAAATGAAATGCCATGAAAAAAGCTGTGATTGCTCAAAGAGAAGAATGAGTCACTTCAAGAAGTTTCATTTGAGAAAGAAATACCATACAGAACCCAAAAAAAAAAAAATCTGAAAAATAAAATGTAAATTTCTTAGAAGGAAGCAATTCAAAGGAAAAAGTTTAAAAGTTTGTTTCATGTGTAGAAAGCCAGACCACTTTGCCAAAAACTACCCAAAAAAGGAAAATGTAGCAAAGCTTCTTGAACAAGCTCAAATTCATGCAGAAGACAATCCATTCTTTTGTGTAGAATCACTCTTTTCACTTGATGATGAATACTCTCCCCAAGCTCTAGTAGTCATGGGACATTCTACAACAGAAGAAGACTTAGATTCACTTAGTTCAGACATCGTAGACTTAGAAATCCAAACCATCTATACTTCCCAGCTTATTATAGTCCCCTTAACCAGTCTTACTCCCATAGCCCAAGTACATTTCCTTCTTGACTCCTATTCTACACTCATTTTAGTTATAACCTTGACATTATAGTCGCAGCAACAATTCTCCATCCCAAAATTTTACCTAAAGAATTCTGGTTGCCTTTTCGAACAACAAATGGAAAAACATTTCCAATAACCTAAAGGAGTAAGCCTATTTTATCAGAATTTTCCCAACACTTACCATAAAACACCAAGTCCTTGGATTCCCTCTCATGGGCAGAGTCTTTCTTATAGGTTTTGATATTCTTCACCAAATACATAGCCTCAAGTGTTCCTTAAAACAACTCTCACACAAACAACATCTTCTCATTAGGATCCAAGTCCCCTACCTATTCATTGTTAATCCTTATGATTCCCTAAGAAACCAGATCATCAATGATTGTTGTGCAAATAGCCATTCTGACTTTCTCCTTAAGAATCCAAATCCTTTATGGAAGAACCCAGACTTCTTTATACATCTCCCTTTCAAGAAAAATGAAGATGTAAATCCCACAAAAGCCATCCATTGAAGAATGAACCCAAAACATTTAGCTCGTGCTAAACAAGAGTTATCAGCACTCCTCACAGAAGGCCTTATTGAACCCACATCCTCCCTGTGGGCATGTGAAGCCTTTTATGTCAATAAGCATGCTGAGAAAATCCATGGGAAAGTTAGATTGATGATCAATTACCAAGATCTCAACCACTTTTTGGCTGCTGAAAAGTTCCATTTGCCAAACAAAGGTGCTCTCTTCTATCAACTTTCAAATGCAAAAGTATTTTCAAATTTAATCTTAAAGTAGGATTTTGGCAAGTAGGAATCCACCCAAAATAAATGTCCAAAACAGCATTTGGCATCTCAAATCATCTTTACCAATGAACAGTTATGTTCTTTGGACTCAAAAATGCCCCATCTCAGTTCCAAAAGGCAATGGTAACTTTGTTCCAACCTTTCTTGGCTAATGCATCAATTTATGAAGATGATATTCTTCTGTTCTCAAAAGATACAGAATCCCATGAAAAATTGCTCACTAAATTTTACAATTTAGTGAAATCTCAAGGGATTATGCTCTTAGAAAAGAAAATGGTCATTCAGCAATCATCTATAGAGTTTTTAGGAGTAGACTTTGCAAATGGAAAATGCTCTTTGTAGCCACACATTGCTGCCTCTCTTGTCGAGTTTCCAGATTAGCTCACAAGTGTTAAATAAATACAACTGTTTCTTGGAATTGTTAATAACATGTCTGATTTCATCTCAAAAATCTCTAGATACAAGAAATGTCTAGCCCAACTCCTAAAGAAAGCCCTTCCAAAATGGAACTCCCTTCACACAGAAGCAGTCCAACAATTGAAAAAATTGGTAGAGAAGCTTCCTCCGCTACAGATTCTGAGACCAGGCAAATGAATACTACAAACAGATACAAGTGATGAGTATTGAGCAGCAACCCATTTTGAAGAAAATAATGAAAAAAAAAAAAACACATTTGTGGATATACAAGTGGTGCATTCAAGCCCTTGGAACTTTATTACCATTCCACGTTCAAGGAAATACTTGCAGTAAATCATGGAATTGAAAGTTACACTAATGTATACAGAGTTACACTAAAGTACAATTTTTTAGAGATAGTGTACATTTTTCTTGATGTTATTATGCCTATTCATTTTTATTAAATTTATAATTTAAAATTTTTGACATTAGATTAAATTTTCTTCATATTGTTAAAATGCATAGCCAATTATGTGTTAATAAGATTTTATTTACTAATCAAGATATAAAAAAAAAAATTAATGCATAATTTTAAAATACAAAAACTTGAAATTTAAACATTTATAGGTGATATAACTATTGATCTAATTGTCAAAAAATTTGCAAGAATAAAGTGTATAAAAAGAAAATATTATCTTGTTAGAGCATTAGCATTTGGGATTGTATAAAATTTGCTATTATACAATACAACTTTACAATACACCCAATATTTCAAACTTTATTTTTTTTATCACTTCATTTAAATATTCCTTTATTATTATTTATTTACTATTTCTTTTGTTCTTTATTTATTATTTCTCTCTCTCTCTCTCTCTCTCTCTCTCTCTCTCTCTCTCTCTCTCTCTCTCTCTCTCTCTCTCTCTCTCTCTCTCTCTCTCTCTCTCTCTCTCTCTCTCTCTCTCTCTCTCTATGCAACCATCACCCTACAACCAAACTCCCAACCATGCAACCACCATTGCCAAACCTACCACCCCACCACCATTGCACCACACATAGCAACCACCTCTTTCTCTCTCTTCCTCTTCCACGTAAGCAACCAACAACCATAACAACACATTACCACCACCACTCACATCCCAACAAATTCATCGACCACTGTCCAGATCAACCACCACAACCATAATAGTCACCACCATGCCAACCACCAAAACCCATTAAGAAAAACCATAAAACCAAAACCGTCACAACCATAATAGCCACCACCATGCCAACCCCCAAAACCCATTTAAGAAAAACCATCAAACCAAAACCAAAACCACACTGCAACCACTGTAAATTACACAACTCAACCACCACCGGACCAACACCCGGCAACCAGTAAATTGGTGGAGACCAGAATGAAACCCACATCCTTAATCTTTGCTTCTTATCTCCCACCAATCTTTGCTTCTTTGTTCTATTGGCTTGGAGGCCTAACACCAGCATCCATGGGGCAGGTGTCAGAGAGAGAGAGAGAGAGAGAGAGAGAGAGAGAGAGAGAGAGAGAGAGAGTGAATAAAACCTATTATTTTATTTTACCCACATTGCTACAATGAGTTCTATTTTTAAGATATCACCGTAACCAAGCTGTAAAAATTTTTACAACTAGAAACTCGGGTAATGCACGTGTTTTGTGGTTTAAGGCTATAAAATAGCAAATTGGGAGTTTTAAAACTCCCAATGCCAATACTTTTAGGTTTTATTATATGTTAGAAAATTTGAACAAAACATGTCTTGTAAGTTGTTTCAGTGCTTTATTTTTTAAGATGTTAGGGTCATATTTGTTGTAATTGGCTAATCCTTTGACAAAATATACTTTACTTATAATTGGGTAGATCTAAGATGGGTTTAGTACTTTAAGAAACATGTTGATTAAATCAAGTATTAAAGACATGGAAATTGATCCAAAAAACAGGTGAAGAAAAACTACTCATTAAGTTTCGACAGATAGCTCTACAGATGCCTATCGAGACTTAATATAAAGCTCGATAGATAGTTCAATATATCGAGAATTATGATTTCAGAATTTCCAGATTTGAAATTCGGCTCAGTCTTGTATATTTGTTTGGGGTTTCTTTTCTCACAACCCTAAACATATATAAGACTTATTCTAAAGGCCGTCATATATAGAAACAGAGTCCAAGAGACTTATATTCTTTGTGTGAAGCTATTGCGTTTGTATGCCATAAGATTTTGTAACTAATTTCCTCCAGATCTTCATTGTTAATAAAATGGAGAACTCTACAACTAAAAATATTTGTTCAAGTTGCTAAAGTTAGTCACATACTTGAGATTCGTGCAAAGGGTTAGTCATAAATTGGAGGTTTGTGCTTCAAAGGAAAGAAGGCTACTACAAGAATAAGTACAATTAGGTACCAAGAAACAAGTGAAGAAAAACTACTCATTAAGTTTTGACAGATAGCTCTACAGATGCCTGCTATCGAGACTTAATATAAAGCTCGATAAATAGTTCAATATATCGAGAATTATGATTTCAGAATTTCCAGATTTGAAATTCAGCTCAATCTTGTATATTTGTTTGGGGTTTCTTTTCTCACAACCCTAGACATATATAAGACTTATTCTAAAGGCCATCATATACAGAAACAGAGTTCAAGAGACTTATATTCTTTGTGTGAAGCTATTGCGTTTGTATGCCATAAGATTTTGTAACTAATTTCTTCCAGATCTTCATTGTTGATAAAATGAAGAACTCTACAACCAAAAATATCTGTTCAAGTTGTTCAAGTTGCTAGAGTTAGTCACATACTTGAGATTCGTGCAAAGGGTTAGTCATAAATTGGAGGTTTGTGCTTCAAAGGAAAGAAGGCTACTACAAGAATAAGTACAATTAGGTACCAAGAAACAAGTGAAGAAAAACTACTCATTAAGTTTCGACAGATAGCTCTACAGATGCCTGCTATCGAGACTTAATATAAAGCTCGATAGATAGTTCAATATATCGAGAATTGTGATTTGAGAATTTCTAGATTTGAAATTCGGCTCAGTCTTGTATATTTGTTTGGGGGTTTCTTTTCTCACAACCCTAGACATATATAAGACTTATTCTAAAGGCCGTCATATACAGAAACAGAGTCCAAGAGACTTATATTCTTTGTGTGAAGCTATTGCATTTGTATGCCATAAGATTTTGTAACTAATTTCTTCCAGATCTTCATTGTTGATAAAATAAAAAACTCTACAGCCAAAAATATCTGTTCAAATTGCTAGAGTTAGTCATATACTTGAGATTCGTGCAAAGGGTTAGTCATAAATTGGAGGTTTGTGCTTTAAAGGAAAGAAGGCTACTACAAGAATAAGTACAATTAGGTATTGAAGCAAATATTCAACTGTAGGTTAATATTTCAGGATAAGCCAAAGGTAGTTCGTAAAATTCCTTATACTTGTAACCGTTTGATTATTGATTAGTGGATTCTTTGGAGTGGTGACCTTAAAATCACTCGATAAGATTTTTGCCTTGCGAGTTTTCCCCATTTGTCAGCAAATCATTGTATCTTTCTTTTTTTTTTTTTTTTTTTTTTTTTGCATTTAGTACTTTTGGTAATTTGTTGGTGCTCCCACAATTTTCATGTAATTTGACCTAATTAATCAACTTGGGTAATTGAATTAATTAATCGGGGTCAAACTATCTTAACCCAACAAGTAGTATCAAAGTAGGCACACTCTGATTATGTTTCAATCTTTGATGCATGATCCATTGAACTCTGTTGTTATGGATCGTGAACAATTTTTTATTATTCCTCCTTTATTTGATGGGACTAACTATGTACACTAAAAGTACGCATGAGAACATTTTTACAGCCCTTAGATAAGAAAGTCTAGCTGACAGTTGAAGTAAATTGGAAAAAGCCTGAAGAGCCACCTGCAACATGGGATGATACCAAGATCAAGGCTGCTAACTTCAATAGTAAGACACTAAATGCTCTGTTTAGTGTTGTAACGAACGAAAAATTCAAAAAGTTCTCTTCCACTGACAATGCTAAGGAAGCTTGGACTATTCTTCAGAATACTTATGTGGGCACTAAAGCTATTAAGAACTCTAAGCTTCAAATGCTCACTACTTGCTTTGAGGAAATTAGGATGGATGAGGATGAATCGTTTGATGAATTCTATGTCAAGCTCAAAGACATAGTGAATTCAACATTCAATCTAGGAGGATAGATTCCAGAGCCTAAGATTGTTAGAAAGATTCTCATATCACTTTCGGAGAGATTCCATGCCAAGATTACTGCCATTGAAGAATCAAAGGACCTTGACTCTATTTCTTGGATAAAATTCATTGGGAAGTTGCAAACCTATGAACTAGGGTTGGCAAAGGTGGCAAAGGCAAGAACATGGCCTTAAAGACCAAGAATGATGACAATGATGAGCCATCTGATGATGAGGATACCAACCTAAAGTCATATATCACCAAACAATTCAAGAAATTCATTAAAAATGCAAATGTCAAAGCTAATGATAAGGATCGCAAACAAACTACTTTCTCTCAATGTAAGTCCCAAGACAAAGGCAAGAGAGAATCCAAGGATGCTCGTCAAGGTAATGGTATTCTTGCTAGATCAAAGTGCTATGGGTGTCATGGATTTGGACATATGAAACAAGAGTGTCCTACATACCTTAAATTCATTGGCAAGAGCAAAGCCCTAGCTGCCACCTTAAGTGATTCAGAACTAGAAATAGATTCTAACGAGAGTGACCAAAAAGGGATTGTAAGTGCTTTTACAGTTATTGTTGAATCTACTAAGGGAGAAGTAGTGGTAGTTGATGAAGAAGAAGAGCTGATGGAGTCAAAGTTTAAAAAGATAGATGATCAGGATGACATTCACACTACTTACACCAAGCTCTACAAAGTCTCTGAGAAGCTTGAGAAGCACTACAAGGTTGACCACAAGAAAGCTCAGTGAAGTGAAGTTGGAACGTGAAGAACTGTCCATCAAGTTTAATGAAGCTAATCAAACCATTGGAGTACTGAGATTTGAGAACAATCTTCTTGTTTAAAATGCCAAGAAGCTGGATGCTAAACTATTTCAGGTTAGAGCACAACTGGAAAGGACTTCAAGTGCCAAACAGAATAAAATGCTAAATGTTCAAAAGTCGACATCTGATAGAACAAGTCTCGGGTTTGATCACTCTCTCTCCTCTTGTAGTCCCTCTTCTAATACTTTGAATAGAGTTATTTTTGTTCCTCCTGCTAATAATGATAACTCTAAAAACAATAAGGTAACTGATATTAAAATTGGGAGTGTAAGTGAAGATAGGAGCACCCCCTAAGGTTGGTAAGAAAGAGACTAAGCAGAAAAATCATTGCTCCACCAACAAGAAGTCTCCACCAAAGAAGCCTCATTTTTGTCACTACTATGGAGCATCTGGGCACACACGTCGAAATTGCTATAAGTGGTTATCCACCCAAAAAAGTAATAGTGTGTAATCTTTGGGGAACCAAAATCAACCCCAACTCTTTTAGCCCCTTTTGGTGAACTTCTTACGACAGTCATGCTTCTTTCGAACTTCAACAGTTTCAACTCTCCTCTTTATCCATCGGGAACAAAGTTCATGTAGAAGAAAGGATCTCCATCCAAGTCTCATGTCTAGAAGGAAAAAGATCCTATGTGATTTCTCATCTTTTCTGATCTCTTGCATGGTTTGTGTTGTGATTTGAATCAATCTAGTTTTGATACTTTACTAGTTTGTTTGTTTGTTTGTTTGTTTTTGCTTTATTTTTAGTTTTTTTAATAATAATAATATATATATATATAAGAAAAATACAAAAACAGTGTGTATATATGTATATTAGTACTTGTGTACCTTAGATGGCCTTTGAAACAAAGTTTCCCAACTTTGTATCACTTGTAACTTAGATGAGCATCTTCATGCACAACTAAGCAATGTGAACTTTGTGGCTCGTTTTATGTGATTCGTATGATTTGATTGATCTCTTATCTTTCATATCTTAAATCACTCTTTTTGATGAGAATGATTAGAAAATCTTAGGAGAAATGCATAGATAACCATCTCACCACTAAAACTTGTCAATCATAAAACATCTGTGTGCAATTCATAAAAGCCATGCTCAGTAAGGTGCAGCACTTGTACAGCAAAGTAAAGATGTTCAAGTTTACGTAATTGGGTATTTTCTTTTCTCTCTCTTATATGTCTATGCATGATATGCTTAAAAGAAAATTAAGAAAAGAACTTGAATAGCAAAAAAAATCAAAATGCTTTTAATATGGTTGCAAGCGTGTTTCTAGGAGATGTGGGAGTTATATGATGTACCTTGAAGGTGATAGTCTCCATTAAACAGTTATGATTGTGTGTGATTGTATTTGATCCTCCTATATCATTACTTGTCATATAATGATGCCCTATCTCTCTTGCAAAAGTTTAACACACAATATGCATAATCTTTGCTACCTTTGATACTATTATACAGGTACAATGTGATTTGGCCGTCACAAGAAATATATATGGTAGTATATGCTCTCTAAACTGTCCAAACTTATTTTGAAATAAAATTTGGCTTGACATGTTTAGTGTGTTTTGATCTAATAATGTTTACATCTAGAGTTAAGGCTGTGTTTCTATGCTTAAACATGCTCTTTGAATGCTTGCTTTGATAGTTATCTTGGTTGCATTCATCTTGTGTTGTTTCTCCTCCTTAAAATCTCTTCTTCAGGGCTCTCGACAGATACCTCGATACCTCCTCAATACAAGCCTTTCTATCGAGCTTTCTTGGATTTTCTCGATACCTCTCGATAGATAACCCAATCCATCGAGCCAAATTCTTTGGGATCTCTGTCTACTCGATAGCTTCTCGATACCTTCCTCGATCTATCGAGATTTTTTGCCATTGATACCTCCTCAATACCTCTCAATCTATTGAGCTTTTGTTCTTGATTGAAGCTTAATACCTCTTCGATCTATTGAGCTGTATTTTCTATACATGGTTTGAGATCTGACCTGATTTTGTAATTTCTTAAATATTTCAATCTCTCTCTCTCTCTCTCTCTCTCTCTCTCTCTAACCTAAACTCCTCTCCCTCACTAAAATCACTCCTCCCATCAAATATTTAGCCTAACCTAAGTCTCCCTCACTTGGTAAGTGTTCTTAATCTCTTCATTTTCCTTTTCTTCATGCATTCATACATCTTTTGACCTAAGTTTTCAATTTTTGGGAAATTTTTAGGGTTTTTGTGATTTTGTCAAAAATTTTGCATTGGGTGTCATTAAAATGAACTCATATGATCATGCATTGCATTCTAAGTTCATTATAACTTTGTTTCATGCATTCTAGGATTGTGTGTTTGTTTATATCTTGTGAGTGTTGTTAGGTTGGATTGGGTTTTTGCCCATGATACTATTTATTTTTGCATATCACATGTTCATGCATCTTCATGCATTGCACATTCTTTTTCGTTCTTTCCTATAGTTTTTGTTGTGCTTCTGTTGTTCTCTCTGTCTCTCTCACTTAGTCTCCTCATCATGGCACCCAAAAAGTTTGTTCCTTCTAAAAACCCGATTCATTGTTGTTCTTCATCTTCTTCCTTTCCTCTTGATTCTATTTGGTTTCATGATGAGAAAGCCCGAGATGACTTCTCTAAGAACTTTTCTAATTGGGTGATTTATTCAAAACGCCAGGTCATTCTATCTAATTTTCCAGACACTCCTCTACCCGATGCGTTTAGCTCTAGGGTATGGGCTTCTCTTTGTGAGAAACCCTCAAGGTGTCCCGACGTGTTCATACATGAGTTTTACTCCAACATGCACACCGTCGATACCTCTATACCTAGATTTACTACAGTATTCTGAGGTACACATATTGTAGTTACCCTGAATTTCATTTTCGAGGTACTACAGGTTCCTAGGGTGGTTCGTCCGGATTACCCTAGTCACTCTTCTATGAGAAGGCCATGCTATGGGGAGGTGCCCTTAATTTCTCCACAACAAAATTTGCCAAGGGTCCACAAATCCTTAATATGGTGATGACCTTTATACTCACTCCACAGTCACACTATAACATTATTTTTGAGCCTCGTGCTCATTTCAATCTTTCTTTTATGGATGGTTTCTTTATAGACTTTACTTCACACATGATAAAGTATATTATTTCTTTTATGGAGGGTCTCTTTATAGACTTTACTTCACCGATGATAAAGTATATTATAGATTGTTATCGCAACACGACTACACGTAATAAGCTCATCTTTCCTTTGGCTGTCACGCGTATCCTCACACACCTACACATTACTATCCCTCCCTCTCCTCACTTCTACGTCATGGGTGACATTAGTAGGGAGTCTATTTGGCGAAGTGCAGCGTAGCTTGTTGCAAAGCGGCCATCGGTGGAGCCTTCCGATGCAACCCCAACAGACTTGCAATTCCTTCCTCTCAACCTTCTTAATCCTTTGCCCCTTCTTCCTTATATTGGCCCACTGTCCCTCTTACTGATATCATGGAGCAACTTTAGCTCATGTGTGCTGATTTTGGTAGTCGTCTAGACCATTTATCCAACGAGATGTGTCAGATGAACACCACAATTAGTCGCATCGCTCGCTGCTAATCTTGGCTTGGTGGTTTCGTACCCTCACCTTCACCAAAACCTGCTGAGGAGTCCTCTTCTTCAGATGGTGAAGATGATGATGATGATGCTTTTGGCTTAAAGTATGATGAGATGACGACCTCTCAGTGATACACTATTTGTCACTCATGACAAAAAGGAGGAGCATTTTTTCTTCACCTTTGTCTCACATGTGTTGTTTCTTTTCTATCTTTATACACATGTTTCTTCGTGTATAAAACTTGTCTATGTTTCACACTTGATGCCTTGATGAATCTTGTTTAAGTGTTTTAGTTAAGACAGGTTGCAAGTCTATCATGCCATAATCTCTCTTCTTGCAAAGTTTTTCAAGAGTTTGTGTTTGGATTAGACTTATATACTTTTGCATATTATGGGATAGTTATGTTAGACTTCTCTCATAATTGCTTTTTGTGATTATGTCACGGATTGCCAAAGAATAAGATTATTAGGATCATATTTTGTTGTGATTAGCTAATCCTTTGACAAAATGCATTTTACCTATAATTAGGTAAGTCTAAGATGGGTTTAGTACTTTAAGAAACATGTTGTTCAAGTCAAGTATTAAAGACATGAAGATTGTTCCAAGAAATAAGTGAAGAAAAGTTATTCATTAAGTCTCGACAAATAGCTCGATAGATGCCTGCTGTCGAGACTTAATGTGAAGCTCGATAGATAACTCGATAGCAACTCAATTTATCGAGAATTACGATTTCAAAATTTTTAGATCTGAAATTCGGCCCAGTCTTATATATTTGTTTAGGGTTTATTTTCTCACAACCCTAGACATATACAAGGCATATTTTATAGGCATACGAAAATAGAGACCAAGAGACATATATTCTCTATGTGAAGCTACTGCATTTGTACAACATAGGGTTTCGTAACCGAGTGCTTCTAGATCTTCATTACTGATGAAGTAAAGAACTTTGCAACCAACAACATCTGTTCAAGTTGCTGAAGTTATTCACGTACTTGGGATCCGTGCAAAGGGTTAGTCACAAATTGGAGGTTTGTGCATCAAGAGAAAAAAGGCTACTATAAGATCAAGTACAATTGGGTATTAGAGTAAAGGTTCAATTGTAGGTTGGTATTTTGGGATAAGCCAAAGGTAGTTAGTAAAATTCCTTATACTTATAACTGCTTGATTATTGATTAGTAGATTCTTGGGAGTGATGATCTTAAAATCAACCGGTGGGATTTTTACCTTGCGAGGTTTTCTCCATTTGTCAACAAATCACCGTGTCTAATTTATTTTTCACTGCATTTAGTATTTTTGGTGATTTTTTAGTACCTCCACGATTTACATGTAATTTGACCTAATTAATCAACTTGAATAATTAAATTAATTAATCAAGGTCAAGTTATCTTAACCCAACATAAGACAAGATAGTTGTATAGTTTTGCATTTTACTTTCAAGTTTCTATCATTTCGACCAAGAGTCTTATAACTTAATTGACATCTCCCAATACATAAAGTGCTTAAAATAGTTAGAGCTGTGAATTTAGCTACCTAAAAAAAATTATATCATTTCAACGGTTTTCGACAAATAGTCAGTTAATCGAGACTGTAAGTTTTAGATCGTTAGAAAACTTAGGTCTATTGATCAAAAAAATTAGGTTAGAATGCAAATTTCAAGCCCAACCCATTGCCCAAACTTCTAGGGTTTCGTGCCACTTGTTTCAAATGATAAAAAAAGGCATGTAAGATGTGATTACAAAGAGAAAAGGGCTTCTTATTTGGTATGTATATAGGGTTTGTATACCCAAAACTCTCTCAAAACTTCTACTGGCAATATTCTTTGAAGAAACTAAAGATCCAATGCTGTAGAAATTGTTTTAGACTCCAAAAAAACATAAGTTTCTAGAATCAAAATCTTCAAGTGAGTACTTGGAGTCAGGGAATGGGAGTTCACATTCAGCAAAGTTTGCTAATTAAGGGAATCCTTGGACTCAAAGCTGAATTGGGTAATATTAGTAAGTTTTACTAGGAATAAGGTGATTCAGTATTGTACAACTTCTACTCAGTTAGTGGATTTATTTTACCTTGAAATTGATAAGTTAAATCCTTCTAAGATTTTTCTTATGGAATTTCTATTCCATTGTTTTCCCTAGTTCATCGTATCGCTATCTTATGTATTTTCCGCTATTCTTACTATTTTATTGGTGACATATTTAATTCTGGAAATTAACCTAGAAATCAATCTTTATTCATAACTCAATAATTTTTTAAAGTTGATTAATTCTACTGTAAATAAAATCAACTAAGGGTATAAAAAATAAATAAAAAATAAAAAAAAAATAAAACCTTAAAAATCTAACAATAGATTTATCAAAATTATTAGATAGTGTAAACTAACTGCTTAAAGTTACTTTAGGTGTAATTTGAATTCAACCTTAATATTTTTTTAACAAGTGTCTTTAGTGTGAAAGTTGTTGTGTGATTGTATGTGATGATTGAATGATGAGCAGAAGAATTAAAAAGAGAACACATACAAAAATTTAAGTGGTTTGACCTAACGGCTCACTACCATAGTGAGAAAGCCCTTGGCAGCTACATATTATTTTAAACACCTGTGTTACAATAAACATAATGTAAGGTTTATATACTAGAAAATATATGACTAACCCTAAGCTAACCATGGACTAATCTAAGATTAATATGCTTGTCCTAAAAGTGCATGGGTCTACCAAAGCTTGAGTTTGGAATGTCTATAGCTTAATGTGGCACCTATGCTACTCGATTCACATGGCAAGATCTTGTGTCGCTGACATGTAAGCAGATGTCCTGGTTGGTATGACAGACCTACTATGGAAGATAGGATTCTATGTCAATACTTTGTATAGAATTACACTACTTAAAAACAAGTTATATGTGGGTAGGGCTGACGTGGTAGCACCTTGTGAATTTTTATTTTTACTTTTTATTTTTGAGATACTTGAAAGTTGAATCCCTTAGGTTTTTGAAACCAACCATAGTGACGCTGTGAAACCCCTTGTGTGAGTGACTGCATAGTCTATAATATGCTTGCAAAGGCTTGTGGACAAATTTAATCTTAGCCAAAAGGCGGAGAAAGGTATAGGCTTGTGGACACATGTAGACAGGCTTGGATTAAAAGTCGTAGACCCACAATGTTGTTCAGCCATATGAAACATTGAATAATGTTTCCCCGTGTACCTTGTTTGGTGACCACGCCTATATGATTTGGCACTGGCAAGTACCCCACCACTACCATATTGTCCACCATATTCTTTAGCGGAGTCACTCATTCACATCTGAGCACGTTACTGATTCAAGAGATGGGAATCTGTGGCGATGGTTGAAGGCAGCGGCAGATGATGGCTGTGCCTCATGGCTTGATGGAGGACCTGGTGTCTTCGGTTCTGTCTTCGAGTGCAGCGTCTATAGTTGGTGAACGCGAAGAACAGATCTGGGTCAAGCTTGGGTTGGTGGCGACTGGCGACAAATGAGTTTGTGAGAGTACACGATTGTTACGATTGTTTGGGTTTCTCAGCCAAAATCTCCGGTACCATGAAAGTTGTTATGGGATTGTATGTAATAATTGAATGATGAGTGAAGTTTTAAAGAGAGAGCACACACTTTTCCATGGGACGGCCTAATGACCTACGGCTACATTGAGAAAACAGATATCAATTATATTAAACACTTGTGTTATAATGAACTTAGAATATATGACTAACTTTAGGTTAACCAAGATCTAACCTAAAATTAATATGTGAAAGCTCAAGAAGCCTATTTGATGTTTAACTATTTTTCGAAATTAATACAATTAGTCTTAAAGATCAGCTAGCTAGCTAGTAATCATTTAAAGAACTCTCCATCTTACCACAAACCTCCCCTCCAAATAAACTTTGGGCTTCATTGTTAGAGTTTATTAAAAGTGTTATAAACAAATTTCTAATTTTTTAAAGATTAAAAACAAAATATTGTTTTATTATTTAAAAAAAAATGTGTTTAGAATGATATGAATAATAAAAATAAAAAAATAAAAACCTAAAGTAAAAACTTGTTTTATAAAATAAGGCGAAAGCTCTAAATCAATTTTTTTAATCTCAACATTTTGATTGGAAAACCCTATACATACGTATACAAAAAAAAATTCCCTCGTCTTTGCCATACTCACCAATGACTAAAGGAGTGTTTGGTTGTGTTGTTTAAACAATACAACACATATTTCCACAACACTTTTTTACCTACACATATTTCTACAATATTTAAACAACGTTGCTAGAATAACATTATCAAACGAGCCCTAACAAATCCAAAACCACATCTCAAGAATCCCGTCACATCATCAACGATAAATATAAAGACAAAGATAATTAGGATACTCAAACAAATAATCAAACTCGTCCTCCAAAATAACATATAGAATCTCAAAGATTTACCTCAAGGCTAATAAACTAATTTGACAACAATCAAAGTTACAACAAAAAGTTACATCATTCAATTTTTTTCTTGTTAGATGCAAATTTTGAAAAATTCATTGTTAGATTATTTTTTTTCTTATACCATTTATACTTAAAAGATTTCAAAATGATTATAAACCAATAATTATATGATCAATTAAATGTTTAACTTACAAATTTTTTTTAGTTTAAATTATGCATAAAAGATATGTTATAGACAAATTATAAATAACATCTAATTGTTACAAAATTTAACGTTAGACGTAGAATTTTCAAATATAAATCCACTAAAAAATTATTAGGTAAACTTAAATATTTTCTCTAGAGAAATAAGCATATTATAATTGTCAATCTAATTTAGAGATTTCATTTTTAAAAAAGTAGAAAATTGGTTGATAAATTGGACATTAAAGAGGAGGTGAGCGATTATTATATATTTTATAGTACATTGCAATTTTTTTTTTTTTAAACGAAAAAACTATTCAAGTTTTAACGCATCATCCTATCAAAAAATAAAAATAAAAAGTTTTAATCCATTGTTGTTGTTGTTGTTGTTGTTTGTTTACGTAATAAGTGATGCCATCAGCCTCACTTGAAAACAAACTAGGCCCCGCGTAAACGCTATGAAAGTGAAATTAGTCAATTACAACTTTACAAGGGTGGGAGGGGAATAAAAATTCCTTAATTATTTGATTTTTTTTTTTTTGTCTTTTTCTTAAAGGACAAGTGGGGCTTCCATTGCTTGTACCTCATCACATGCTACAAGGCTTATCTTATCCCCCAATTTCAGGATTTATTATTTATTATTTGTACACAAATTATATATATATATATATATATAAAGGGGATTTCCCTCTCTTAACTGAATTTTTTTGTGATTCAAATTTTTTTTTAAAAAGGAAAATTATAACATTAGACAAAAAAAAAAAAAAAAAATCTTCATTCATTTTGAATTCAAAAAGAGAATTTCTAAAATTTAGAATTTTTTTTCCTTTACGTTCAAAAAAAAATTACAATTAGTACTTATCTCTAAAATTTATCCTATTTATTTATTTGAAAAATAAAATATATATATTTCTAAATTATAATATATGCAAATTATTAACTATTTTATTTTACCATTTCAAAAACTATTTTATTAATTATACCATATCATTTTACAATACACCCGATATCCCATTTCTTATTTATCTCATCTATTCATTAAAATATTAATTTCACCAACTCTTTCTCTCTCTTCCTCTTCATAAAAATATAATTAAAAATACACACCTACCATCTCTAGGGAAAAAAAAAAACAATATACAAATGTTTACAAGTTGCTACAATGCCATCATAAAAATAGGATGGCACCGTAGCACAATTGCAAATTTTTTTGTAATTGCAAGACTTTGCAAAACCGGGTAATGGAGGGTTTTAAGGCGCTGATGCTAAATATTGCCAACATATAGCATATACAATACCCAATATGAATGCTCCTCAGTACCGGCTGAATGATAGAGCAAGAAAGTCAGTCGCCTAAGGCCCCAAGTAAAAAAAAAGCTCCCAAATTTTAACCAATAGAGTTATTTATAATCAATAAATAAAATAATATTTTTTACCAAATAAAAAACAAATAAAAATGAGAGAAAAATGCAACATCCACAATATTTTCCACTACACTTTTACAACTAATGTTAAGTAGTAGGTTATTATTGATGACAAAAAAATAATTATAGTGATATTTTCAAATAGAAAACAAAAAGCAAATTAAAACCTAGAATTTGTTATAAAAAATATTGTAAATGTTGCACTTAAAAAAAATAATAATAATAATAAGAGTTGAGTTTGCAAACTTTTATTAGTTCTTATCTAAGTCTACCACTAATATGACTTTTTTTCTTACCTCCATCAATCTGCCACATAAACAAGTATGAAAAATTTTGTCAAACTTTTTCTATCTATAAAATATCTTTAAAAAGAAAAAAATTTACGTAGTTCATATTAATTAGTAGAAATTTTGCATCTAATAATCAATTTTTGTTTTAGGCCCCCAAATGCATCAAGCCGCCCCTGATGCTCCTCCCTCAGGTAAAATAACTGTTTTACATTCTAACTTATATTCCCTCTAATTTCTGAGGCAGAGTGAAGGTGGATTAATTTGACTTGAAATCAACACCCATAGGAAACTTTGTCCTCTTGAAGAAAAATAATACACCACTGCATATGCGGGTTCCGTCAAGCTTTAGTAGCGTAACTTGTGAAAATTGAACATTAAAGTGTTTAAAGACTTGGATTTGAAAAGGATAGATACTGTTTACCCAAAAAAAAATGATAGGTACTGACTACTAAATATCAGCATGCCTTTTATGACATGGGTACAAGAGCATTCACATTTGGTAGGTTTTAGCATACTAAAGAATTACTTTGTCTATTTTATATACCCCACCTAACAATACATCATGGGCAAAATTTGCTTAACAGTACTTTTTTAGAAAAAAAAATTTGGGTGAATAGCATATATTTGAAGTTTATTAGTTAGTTAAACTGTTTTTGAGTTTGGGTTGGAAGTTGAGTTTGACAAACTCGACTTCCAAGCAATATTGATGCATCCTACTTGGTCCTGCTTAGAAGTCGAGTTTGTCAAACTCGACTTCCAGCCCAAACTCGAGTTTCCCAAACTCGGCTTTCAAAACAGTCTAACTAAATAACTTCTTTCGTGTGCTGCTTTTCTAAATTTTTTCTAAAAACATACTATTTGGCAAATTCTGCCACACATCATGCATCTCATATTCTTCTTGTTTTTTTTTTTTTTTCTTTTAATCATGCATCTCATCTTCTATTTTAACACAAAACATATTAAAATATTATAAACAACCCATTAAAATAATATAAACGGCCTATTAATATCGGCCACACCATGAGAGAGTGAATAAATATTAAAATACTAGTAGTAACTTGCTAATTTTTTTTTTTTAATTTTAGTACTTCAGGATGTAGCATAATTTTTGGAATTGAGCTACTTAAAATAACGTTTTTGTTAATTTAGCAGCACCTATATGAATGCTCTAAAGACACCTCCACTAAATAAGTACCGATTATTAATTGTTTTAATTAAGGATGTGTATATTCCAAAGAAAATGGATTAGTTAATCGATCTGTAGCTCATTCCCTTTAATTTAAGGAAGTATTTCAAGGAAGAGCAGGCAGATTACGAAGAAAACAGATTAAGAGTTTGTAAGAGCTCTCATTCTATCTCATCCCCGGAATAAATTTTTTGGGTATGTTTAAAATCTAAAATGGTCCCCTACTCCCCATGTTTCAAGAGAATAAACAAGTTTTGTTTTCATCAAACCTCAAATAGGTATCCACACTAATATTTGTGTACCATATGGTCCCCAGCAGTTTCATATCCCAGGACTAGGAGTAGGGGTTGCATAGCTTTTCATATTAAGATGATACAAATATGTTCATAGTACTAACGGGACCACGTTTATGAAAATTTAATAAGTTTAGACCTAAATAGTACAGTACTATATTGAAATAATAATAAATCACAAAAAATAATATATCACAACTACCAACAACGTTTTCTTTCAACTTTCGTTTCCCTTAAGGAAGGACCACAAGAGCAATTAAAAATAAAAATAAAAACAAAGGGGATAGAAATATCCTAATCCCTTTATCCCATAAATATGTGTCAGTTGGGTTAAACTTCAACTTCAAAAAACTTGAAATTTATACATTGATGTTATAGATAAGATAGTTATTAATCTTTGGTATGTATTATCATCTTAAATTATTTATCCGATTATATTTTGTACTATAAATTTTTCAAATGCACACTTTGTACCTTAAATTATGACACTTGTTATACTTTGTACCGGCCCGTTGTCAAGTTTGTTGTTAACTTAAATGTAAAAACATATGACACCATGTGAAAAAACTTAATTGTCAATCTTCTCAATCTCTTAAAAACAAAAGAGAAATTACACTTACCTCCCTAAATTATACTCCCTATTAAATTTTGGACTCTAAACTTTGAATTTTCATCCAAATTAACAGCAAACTTGACATCGGGTGCAAAATGTAATATGAAGTGTAGTTTATGGTAGTAATGTATAATTTTTCCTTGATATTTTACAGGTATGAAGGGTATAAATAAATAATGTAACCTAATGTTGGGTTTATCAAAAACACATCTATTAGAAAGTTATTAAATCTATAATATTGAGAAAACATCTATCTCATTAACTCAATGTAACACAAGTAATCTTAAAAATTAGTCAAATTACGCACAAACACGTTAAATGCTTAGAGAACATGGTATATATGAACAACAACCTTATCAATCCAAAGATTCCAGGAGCCTCTACAGTATGTAACTTTCATACAATTGGCCTTTGTAAAGTGGCCTATAACGTAATCTAAAAACCATAGCCTCAAAATTGAGAAAGTTACTGAATGTATATTGTTGAGAAAACATCTCATAAACTCAATTAATGTAACACAAGTAATCTTAGAATCCACGCACAAACACATTAAATGCATAGAGAACATGATATATATGAACAACAACCTTCTTAATCCAAAGATTCCAGGAGCCTCTACAGTATCTAACTTTCAAACAATTGGCCTTTGTAAAGTGGCCTATAAGGTAATCTAAAAACCATAGCCTCAAAAGTGAGAAAGTTATTGAATGTATAATATTGAAAAAACATCTCACAAACTCAATTAATGTAACACAAGTAATCTTAGAAACCACGCACAAACACATTAAATGCATAGAGAACATGGTATATATGAACAACAACCTTATCAATCCTACAATATCTTACTTTCAAACAATTGGCCTATAAGTTAATCTAAAAACCATAGCCTCAAAAGTGAATTAATTCTTCCTAAAATCATCAATCACTCTATGGCAGGGAGATTCTGTCCTATGTCAGCTAAATAAAGGCAATAACTCAACGTTCACGAGGTCATTCACTCAAAGAGTAAAAAGTATAGGAAAGAAATTATTCATGGCAACTAGACTTGAAAAGGGCTTTCGAAAAAATGGAATGGTTATTCATCATCAATATCTTTTGTTATTTTAGGTTTCAATACTCGTTAGATAAAGATGGAACAAAATTGGCTTTTGCCCTTTTCAAAAAAACAATCTAGCATTTTACCTAATTTCCCAAACTAATTAGAGAAATGCCCCTCTTTTGAAACTCGATTTTCTCAAAATCGAGTTTTAAAAAAAAAATTCTAGAGCCCTATAGCGACGTTTTAAGGAGCCTATAATGACGTTTTAAGGAGCCTATAATGACGTTTTAAGGACCTATAGCGGCATTTTTAAACTCAATCTTCAAGTCCTTAAAAACGTCACTATAGGCTCCTTAAAACGTCGCTATAGGGTTTAACTCAATTTTAAGAAAATCGAGTTTCAAAAGAAATGCATTTTCCTAATTAATTTGGGAAAGGGAGTATAATGCTGTTTTTTTTGCCCGAAAAGGGCATTTGCCCATTTTGGCTAATAAAGATGATTGAATAATGCATCTCAATTCTTGTCTTCTCTATTCTCATTAATGGAATCCCTTTTTATTACTATTACTTCAGAATATTCCTTTCATTCTTTTGTTTGAGAGTTTTAATGGAGAGAATGAAAAGATCGCTTTCTTGTTTATAAGTTTAAATGAGAGTAAATGAAATTAGTATAAATGAACACTAATTATCTTTTATTCTCTTAAAACCTCAAATTTTTATTTGTTTTAAAAATGAAATTAAATTTAGGGTCATGCTAACGGGTGCCTTTAGGGCAATAGTTAACAATCTATTCTAAGAAAGTTTTGACATCACTTTTATAGAAAATGGAAAAAACTGTCAATATATTAATTGTTTTTATTTCTTTTCCCATAAAAACTTTCTTTTAAGAATTATTAACTATTGTCCTAAGGGCATTCGTTAGCATTTCCCTTAAATTTAATAAAATTTTCACTAAAACTCTCAAAATACTCTTATATATCCAATCATTTATTTTAAAATATAGGTCTAACAGTAATTTTGACATAAAATGATTTTATTTATTTTTCTATGTGTTGCCCTCAAACAAAATTACTTACTTTTCATTCTTTTATTTTAAAACATTCAAATCAAATTAATTACTTCATTTCATTCATTTATATTACTTAAATGCATTTCATTCCATTATACATTCTCAAAATGAGCTGGTAGATTTCAAAAGTCAGTTTGCTCCCACATAAACTATATCCTCATGGTGTGGGGAAGTTTGATTTGAAATCATGGGACTCAATTTGCTAACCTAGTATATAGTAGATTTGGAACATATCAAAAAGTTCAAAACCCACAAATCAAAACACAGTTTTGAAACCCAAAAATTACAAGTTTACCCACAACAAGTTTTTTTCTTACAAATAAAAATAAAATTAACTCATAGCAAATAATAAAATAATATTTTATATATTTTAATAAAAACATATATAGTATTTGTACATATTTATAAATAGTTTAGTGCAATTTTTGTCAAAATCCTAAAAGCTAAACTAATAACTACACCACCCGATAATCAAAACATGCCAAAATAGCTGATCCTTGAATCATAATCCGTTGGAAGCAACCAAGAGCTATGTAGAATCGTAGATAGCTTGGCTCCGATCATTAAAGCATTCACATCAGTTTGTATAAAAATTCTTATTTATTTCAGTATAAGGGCCTACTTTTTTTATTTTATGTTAGGATATATGTGGTTCACTTGTTAGGAACATAAGTCATTATTTTATGTAAGTGGCTAACCCTTTGATAAAATGTACTTTACTTGTATTTGGGTAGATCTAGGATGTTTTTAATACTTCAAGAAACAAAGTTTCAAGATCAAGTGTTTAAGCCATGCAAGTCTGTCCAAGAAACAAGCTGAAGAAGTGTCTGTCATTAAAACTGGACAGCTAACTCAACAACTAGCATCTATCGAGCTTAAGAAGCTATTCCAGCCTCATGGCTCGATAGTTGCTCGACAGCTGCTCAACAAATGCTATCTGTCGAGGTTTAAGAAAAACAGAATTTCTGATATGTTTTCTTCCAATCCGTGAATATGTCTTGGGTCTTCTTTTCTCATAACCCTAGACATATAAAATAATTATTTTAAGGGTTGTATCTGGTTACACAGCTGAGAGCACAATTGCACAAGAGCATAATTCACAAGTGTGACTGGAAACCTAGTTTGTCCTAATTCTTGAAGAAGCTGTTGTGTTTGTACACCGTAGGGTTTTTTGACCAAGCAAGTTCACGATCTTCATCTGTTGAAGAGAAGAAGAACTTTGCAGCCAACATCTTTCTTAAGCTGGTGATTGAATTCGCGTACTGGGATCTGCACAATTGGTTAGTCACATACTAGGAGCCGTGCAATACAAGGAGAGATTGTCACTACAGAATAAGTCTAATTGGGTATTGGGGTAATAGTGGATTCTTGGGAGTGGTGACCTTAAAATCACCAGGTAGGGTTTTTGCCTTGGAGGTTTTCCCCATTCGTAAACAAATTACTATGTCAAATTTAATTTCCGCTGTATTTAGTTTATTGATGATTTTTTTGTGCTACCACGTGTTTGCATGTTAATTTGGTTAATTAATAAACTTAGTTGATTAATTAATAAATTTGGCTAATTAATCAAATCAATTTATCACAAGGGGTCAATACGTTGTTAGCCTATCAAATGGTATCAGAGCAGGCACCCTCTGATTAGGGTTTAATCCTTATTGTGACATCCATTAACCCTTGTTTGTCATGGATAGAGGACAATCTCTTATTGTACCTTTTTTATTTGATGGAACTAACTATGCATACTGAATAGTACACAAAAGAGTTTTCTTGCAGTTCTTAGATGAAAATGTGTGGCAAGCTGTATAGATAGGCTGGACCAAGCCGAATGAAGCGCCAGCCAATTGGGATGATGCAAAGATCAAGGCAGCTAACTTCAATAGCAAAGCATTGAATGCCCTATTCAGTGCGGTTACAAATGACGAGTTCAAGAAGATTTCCCATGCTGAAACAGCAAAGGAGGCATAGACCATTCTCCAGACAACCTATGAAGGAACCAAGGCTGTCAAAAATTCGAAACTCCAGAAGCTCACTACTAGCTTTGAAGAAATTAAGATGAAGGAGGATGAGTCTTTTGATGAGTTCTATGCCAAACTCAAGGACATAGTAAACTCAGTTTTCAATTTTGGAGAAACCATTTCTGAATCCAAGATTATGAGAAAAGTACTTAAATCTCTGCCCGAAAGATTCCATGCCAAGATCACTGTGATTGAGGAATCAAAGGATATTGATAAAATTCCTTTGACAAAGCTGGTAGGAAATCAATAGACCTATGAGTTGGATTTGTCGAGAATCGGGAAGTCTAGCAAAAGCAAGAGCATGGCACTGAAGGCCAAGAGCAGTGAGATGGAAGAGTCATCAGACAATGAAGATTCTAAGATGAAGTCCTACATCACCAGACAATTCAAGAAGTTCAAGAAGAATGCCAATGGGAAGGGCTTTGACAAGGACTGTACATAATCCAGTTCTTCTCAATTCAAAGGCCAAGACAAAGGGAAGAAGGATGCTAGGGATGGTGATCAGTACTCTGTTCCAACATGACCTAAGTGATTTGGGTGCCAAGGTTTCGGACATATGAAACAGGAGTGCCCTACATATCTCAAGACTATTGGAAAAAGCAAGGCACTTACTACTACATTAAGCGACACCGAGCCTGAAGATGATTTCGAGAAAGAGGATAACAGAATCTTGAATGCCTTCATGGCCACAATCAATCCCACTGAGGGGATTGTTGAAGATGTGGATGAAGAAGAGGAATTGGTGGAGTCTAAGTTTGAGAAGATAGATGAACAAGATGACATCCATACAGCCTATGCAAAGTTGTACAAGATCTCAAAAAAGCATGAGAAGTTGTATAGGTTGACCACCAAGAAACTAAGTGATGTGGAGCTTGAGTGTGAAGAGCTTTCCACAAAGATTGATGAAACCAATCAAACTATTAGAGTACTGAGGTTTGAGAATAACTTCTTGGCTGAGAAAATCAAGAAGCTTAAGGCAGAATTGCTCCGAGTTAGAGCTCAACTGAAAAGGACCTTAAGTGCCAAGCTCAATGAGATGCTCAGTCTTCAGAGATTTGCTTTCGATCGAATTGGTTTAAGGTATGATCTCTTTTCTTCTAATATTGCTTCTTCAAGCACTACTATTTTTGTTCCTCCTAGTAATAATGTTGAAATTGAGAACACTAATGTCAAAACTGAATTAGTTAGTGAGAACATAAGCAAGGGTAAATCTATATTAGGAGCACATCTTAAGCAGGATAAGAAAGAAGTTAAGAACCCTAAGGCTAAGAAGGCTAGCTCTCAAAAGCCTAAATAGTAAAAGCAGCATCTCTGTCATCACTATAGAGCAGCTAGTCATACTCGACCGAATTGCTATAATTGGTTAGCCACTCAAAATAGCAACAGTATGATGGCGTCGGGAAACTAGAATCAGTTTCCATCCTCTTTTGCTCCTCTTGGAGTTCTTCTCAAAGCCCTCATGTTTTTTTCAAACTTAAATGGTCTTAATTCTTCCCCCTTACCGCCGCTTCAAGGGTTTGCAAAAAGGAAAGGTTCGCAAAAAGGAAAGGTTCTTCCAAGGTGTAGAAGGAAAATGACTCTAAGTGATTTAATCACTTTTTTCTCTCTCCCTATCTGTTTTTTATTGTATTATTTGTGTGTTTTTGCTTTCTTGTTTTTAGTCAGTCTAGTTTTATGTATTGCTTTACTTTGTTTATCATTTTTTTATTATTTTTTTTTCAAAAATAAAATAAAATAAATTGAAAATTTTGAAAAATACAAAAACAGTGTGTGTTTGTGTATATTGGTTCTTATGAACCTTAAAATGGCCATTGAAACAGAGTTCTCTAAATTTTGTATCTCTTGTAGCTTAGATGAGCATCTCTATGCACAACTAAGCAAGTGAGTTTTATGGCTCTTTGTTTGTAATGAGTAAGGTTAAGTGATCTCTTGTACTTAACACTTATATCACTCTTTTTGATGGGAATGACTAGAAAATCCTAAGAGAAAGGCATAAATAACCATCTCACCACTATTATCCGCCAATCATGACATGACATCTGCATGTTTCAGCATAGCAAAAGTGCAATGTCAATGACATCTCTATGCTACGGCATAGCAAAAGTGCAATGTCAAAAAACTTAACATAATTGGATATTTCTTTTCTCTCTTTTATATACCCATGCATGGTATGCTTAATAAAAAAATATATGCAAAGAAATAAAAGTAAAAAGAACAAAATGCTTTAAAACATTATTGCAAGCATATATTCTAGGAGATGTGGGAGTTATAGGATGTACCTCAAAGGTGATTGTCCCCATCAAACAGTTATGATTATGTGTGAGTTAAAGTGATTTTCTCATATCTCAAATCATCATAACATAGAGACACTTATACAATCTTACGATGTTTTCACACACAACACGCAATATTCTTTGCTATTCTTGATACATGTGCAAGTATAATGTGATTTGGCCATCACAAGGTTTACATATGTTAATGTATGCTCACTAAACTGTCTTGACTTGTTTTTGAAATATAAAGTCGGTTAGACATGTTTAGTGTGTGTGGGTGTTTTTGGGATCAATGTGCTTAGAATTGTTGTTGAGAGATGATTTTGAGAACTTAAAATGTTGCTTAGATACTTGGTTGAGTTGCATGCTTGATTACATTCATATCTATGTTTTTCTCTTCTTGAAAAATTGTTTTTAAGCAATCTTGATAGCTCCTTGGCACCTGGCTATTTGTCGAGTTCTTAAGCTGTTCCTTATTGCAATCTTGACACCTCTCGACAGCTAGGTGGATAAATCGAAATTTCTTCTAGATCAAGATTTTTCTAGATCCTCGATAGCTTCTCGACAACTTGAAGGATCAATCGAGATTTCTTCTGGCCTTTCGATAGCTTGTCGACAGCTGATGGATCGATCAAGCTTCTTTTAATCGTGTCTGATGAATTGTTCCTCGACACCTTCTTGATAGCTACATCTGTCGAAGCTTGTTTGCTAGACACCTCCCTCGACACCTGTCTCGACACCTCTCAACACATCTATCTATCGAGCTTTACTGACCTTCTATATAAAGGTTCAGCGTGATCTATTTCTCACTTTTCTTGATCTCTCTCTTGACAGATCCGCCCTTTCACCTCCTAAATCACTCTCTCTCACCCCAAACCTCTTTCCCAAGTGTCTTTCAAGCTTTCTCAAGTTTTTTTCACTTGGTAAGTTTCTAATCTTTCATTTACATGCATTTCCTGTTTTAAAACCTAAGTTTTGGGGTTTTTAGAAAACTTTTGGGTTTTTCAAAATTGAGGAGTCATTGTTGAAATTTTGGGATGAGTTTTTGCTTAAAGGAGTTTAAAATCTCATACATTGCATCACATAAGCATTGTAACAGTATTATCATGCATTTAGATGTGTGCAATTTGATTGTGTGCTGGTAGGATTGGATTGGGCTGAGCCATGATGCTTTTTATATTGCATGTCACATGTTCATGCATTTTCCATAAATACGTACTCTCTTTTCAGTATACTTGTTATATTTGAAATGTGTTGGGACTTCTCTGATTATCTCTCTCTCCCTTTCTTTTCGCTTTACGTTAGTCGTGTTTATGGCACCTAAACGTAAGTCTATTCCATCCTAAAATCCTCTACATTTTGGGGCATCTACTTCTTCTGACCCTACTCCTTTTTATGTCCGATTCCATGATGATAAAGCCCGCAAGGACTTTTTGGCATTTTTTCAGACTTCTCGAACACTGACTTACCCGATGTCATTCACAGTCGAAGTTAGGAATCATTGTGTGACGTCCCGGTCACTTGTCCATCCGTGCTAATCCAGGAGTTTTACTCCAATATGCATGGATTTGATCGTTTAGTACATAATTTTATCACTCGTGTTTGAGATACGCATATTGGTGTCACACCAGAGATGGTATCCGATGTGCTCCGTGTCTTGAGGGTAGACTTTCCTGACTATCCCGGTTGTGAGCATCTGAGGACCTTGTCCAAGGATGAGCTCAAATATGTGTTTTGTGAGCGTCCCTCCAAGTAGGGTGATCACTAGTTCACTTACTATTCGGGCTTTGCAAAAGGCCCTCTGTTTTTTAACATAGTTATGACATTTATATTCCATCCTCTCTCTCACTATAACTCTATCACCGAGCCTCGTGCTCAATTTCTGTTGTCCCTTCTTGAGCATCTTACTATAGATTTCCCTTCTCATTTTATTCTTTCTATTATAGATGTTCATCAGGATCCGGCATCCCGTGATCAGCTTATCTTTCCATCCGCTATCACGAGGATCTTACGCCACTTTTCTATTCCCTTTCCAGCATCCAAACCGTTTTACCTTCATGTGTGCTATAGACGTCGCTACCATTAAACGTAGCAAGGCGCAGTTTAAGTCGCGACAAACTGGGTCAACAGCTCCTCCCACCCGTTCGACTCCATCCAGATTTGCTCCATTCACATCCGCTCTCTCCTTTTCTATGAGTGAGCTTTTCTATGAGTGAGCTTTTCTATGAGTGATGTGACTCTTAAAGATATCATGACGCAGTTTTAGCACATAGATGCTCGCCTTGATACATTCTCTACTAAGCTATATCAGGTGAACGTTCATGTCGGTCGTATTGCACGGCGGCAGACGATCATGGGTGGCTTCACTCCTGAGGCTTCTCCTCCACCTTCTCTAGTGGGTTCTAATTTTGAGGCTAACGATGATGATGATGATGATGGTAATGGTGATGGTGATGATGAAGATGGAGATGCTAGCTCTACCAATGAAATGTCTAGTTGACACTCTTACACTTTGTCACTCGTGACAAAAAGGAGAAGTAGTTTTGGATATAAGAGTAGTCATACTTAGGGGAAGAGTTAGTATAGAATTTTTTTGTTAGGGAGAGTGTTGATATCTTGAGGGATGTAGTGAAGATTACTTGTATCTTTTTCTTTTCTTTCTTTTAAAGATACATTGTTCATGTACTTTAGGTCTTGTGATCATTATTGACATACATTGTACTTATTCTCTTTATATGTTGATGTATGTATCTTTCACCTACCCTTACATGTATTGTTTCTTTTCTCTCTTTATACACATGCTTCTTATGTTTTTTGTATGCAATCTATTATTTCTGCTTTACACAAAGATACCTTGATGTATTTTGTTTAAAGTGTTTCAGAAATACAAGTTATCAAAGTCTACTTGTCATTAACTCTCTTCTTGCAAAGTTTTTCAAGAGTTTGTGTTAGGATAGATTTTATTGTTTATGAGTTAAGTGATTTATGACTTCTCTCATATGTTCATTTGTTTGTTGTGGTTTTGTCACAAATTGCCAAAGAGGGAGATTGTTAAGACATATGTGGTTCACTTATTAGGAATATATGTTATTATTTTACGTAATTGACTAATTCTTTAACAAAACGTACTTTACTTGTATTTAGGTAGATTTATAATGTTTTTAATACTTCAAGAAATAAGGTTTCAAGATCAAGTGTTAAAGTCATGCAAGTCTGTCCAAGAAAAAAGCTGAAGGAGTGTCTGTCATTAAATGTCGACAGTTAGCTCGATAGCTAGCATCTATCGAGTTTAATAAGCTGTTCCAGCCTCGTGGCTCGACAGCTGCTCGACAGATGCTATCTGTCGAGGTTTAAGAAAAACAGAATTTCTGATATGTTTTCTTCCAATCCGTGAATATGTTTTTAGGTCTTCTTTTCTCATAACCCTAAACATATAAAAGGATCATTTTAGGGGCAGTATCTGGTTACACAACTGAGAGCACAATTACACAAGAGCATAATTCACAAATGTGACCGGAAACCTAATTTGCCCTAATTCTTGAAGAAACTGCTGTGTTTGTACACCGTAGGGTTTTGTGACCAAGCAACTCCACTATCTTCATCTATTGAAGAGAAGAAGAACTTTGCAACCAACATCTTTCTCAAGTTGGTGATTGAAGTCGCGTACTGAAATCCACGCAATTGGTTAGTCACATACTGGGAGCCGTGCAATACAAGGAGAGATTGTCACTACAAAACAAGTCCAATTGAGTAATGGGGTAAGGGTTCAACTATAGGTTGATATAAGGTACTGTGATTCCTTTACTTGTAACCGCTTGTTTTGATAATAGTGGATTCTCGGGAGTGGTGACCTTAAAATCACCCAGTGGAATTTTTGCTTTGGAGGTTTTCCCCATTCATAAACAAATTACCATGTCAAATTTAATTTCTCTGCATTTAGTTTATTGATGATTTGTTTGTGCTACCACGTGTTTGCATGTTAATTTGATTAATTAATAAACTTGGCTAATTAGTCAAATCAAAATATCACAAGGGGTCAATACGTTGTTGGCCTATCACTTTACACAACCACTTTTCAAAAACACCAATGTAGGGGCACGGATCGAATTTGATATTGGATTCAGTCTCTGAGCCCTAAACAATGAATTTATAGAGAGCAGGATTTTAATCCTTGGATTTGGGTGATAAATAACTTCCAGGTCTGGCTTGATCGTAGGACCTATGCATATACTTGTCAATCATGAACGAAATGTTATTTTGTATATTATTGCCGAGGACAAGTGCTTTAGTTTCCTTACAAATTCTCCTTCTTTCTCTCTCTCTCTCTCTCTTTTTCCTCCCTTTACTACGTCTTCTTCCTTCACCCTTTATAGGCCTCTCTCCTTTTCCCTTTCTTCCACGTGTAATCCTCACCTTCTTCTCCTTTGGATACTTGTCCCATCATCCCTTTTTACTCAGGTCTCTGATGATGAAGATATGGTTCAAACCCAACGTTCAGGTGTCACTTCTTCATTAATGCGGCCAGAGAAGCAGGTGTAGAGCTTTAAATGCGATGGTAGCAGCTTTTTTCTGGATGTTCTCCTATCCCTCCCCTTTAATCTTTATCTTTATCTCTTTAGTTCCAGCACCACAGGCTTCTGTGAGGGGAGCCGTTGGACTGTTAAATCAACTACGTCATCCTCGGCAACACTTGCCGAGGACTATGCTGTCCTCGGACGTGGTATTCCTTGGTATTTGATTATGCACGTCATCCCTTCTTATCACGTGTCTTTGTAGATTTGGACGGATTGAGTCCTCGGACCATTTCTAGATGTGAAGTCGGGCCTCTTTCGTTGTGAGAGCTTGTGGGCCGGCCCCTTGCGTATAATTCGGGCCCAATGGCACTACATTAGCCCCTCGAAGCCCTTAGTTCTATCTTATTAGGAGAAGTGAGGGCTTCGATATATGTGCGTGGAATGATCCTTTTCTGACGTTTCAGTCTATGAGCGGTGCATAAATTAAATGTTGGCGGCTCTTTGTTCCCCATGCCCAGCCGTGCGATGACCATCCAACGAGCGAGCGTGCTTCAAGGGGAAATAAGCGGGAGATTTTTTTGCTTTACGTTTTCCCACGAAATAAATACTGCCACTTCAAAGGTCTCCTGTTCATTTCAGACTTTGTACACTGAACTTAACCCTTCCCGCAACTTGCACGCGTCTTCACACCCTTCATCTCTAAGCCGAGGTGACGTAGTTGTTTAAAAGTAAGTTTTTCTACCTTGTGTTTTCATTATCGTTGTTTGCTCCTTTGATTGTCCCTTTTCTTCTGTTTTCGGCTATTTAGATCTCCCAATTCTGTCACTGTGTTTATTCTCTAGTTTTAAGAAATGGGTAGGTTCGCATCGCTAGTGGATACCCCTGAGAAAATAGAAGCCTTTAAAGCCAAATATGAGATTCCACCTAGAGTGTCCGTTAGGTACTGCAAGGCGGGAGAGTGGCTCACCAAGAGAGAAACCGGCGAGGTAGCAATTCCCATGATAGCATTTATAGAGGGAGGGATGAGAATCCCTATGATGCCCATTACTATGAACTATCTTAGAACCGCTAGGTTGTCTCCTACACAATGCGCTCCCAATATGTTTAGGATTTTGGGCGCCACAGATGTTTTGAAATGAGAGACTAGGGTTAGGTCTTACCCACCACGAGGTGAATTGGGTGTATACCCTTCACCGATTGAGGGGGCATACTTACTACTTGAAGTCTAGACACCCCGAAGTCAGATTGATCCAATGCCTTCCCCATTCCAACAAGGGTTTGGATAAGGACTACCTTATACTGTCCGGGGAATGGCATGACGGCTTCCACTGTCCGACGACGGAGGGAGAGCCTGGTGAGTGTTCACGCCGCGTTGGCCTCGCTCAATGATAAATTTGCTGTTTTTGTTTATGTTTTCTCTATTTTGTTTGTACTGATCTATTTTTTGATATACACGTGCAGATCGTCGTGCGCTTACGCCCCGTGCCAATCTTGTTAACTTCGACCGTTTAAACAAGATTTTGAAGGCCGAGGTCTTTGTGCATTCAGACGGTCAACTCCGCGCGCCGCCCACCGCATTCTCGGATACACCCCCATCTCCTCCGCCTTCCAAGAAACCAAGTGCGTCATCAAGGAGAAAGATCCGAGACTTCCGAGGATCAGCGTCGCTGTTGAAGGTTTTCTGTTGCCTCCTGGTGCTCCAACCCCTCAAGGCATTTTAATTACTGAGCCTATCAGGGTTACTCCAGGAGCTACTCACCTCGCTACTTCCTCGGCTCGTCCCCAATTGGGTGAAGGTTCATCTTCCCACCCACCCCTAGAAGAAGAAGAAGAAGAAGGAGAGGAAGAAGAAGAAAAAGAAGAAAAAGAAGAAGAAGAGGAAATCGTTGAGCTATCGGATTCAGACGAGGAGTCCGAAGCTTTTGATCCTCTTTTTCCTCCCAAGCATCCATCACCGATCGTCGGCTCTCCCTCTTTTACTTCTTCAGACAACGACGAACAGCCATTGATAAGAATGGGAGTCCAACGCCGACCCAGGCCGAGCTTGAGGGATGTTTTAGAAGGGCAAGTTGGAACGCAGGCCCCTTCGAAGGTGCTACCGGAGAAGGCTAAGGATAAGGGAGCCGATAAGCTTCCTCCGATGAGGGTTATCCTTCCCCCTTCCCCCCGAAGACAACATCCCGACCCGGCTGACCATAAAAGAAAGAGAGACCAGCCGAAGGGGAAGGAAATAGTTGAAGGTGGTAAGGACCTCCCCACCAAGGAAACAGACCAGGAAAGGGGTGGCAAACATGCTCGCCACGCCCATTTGAGGCCGGAAAGACGAAGTGATCCTCCGGCTGCCCTTCATGCGCCTATTTGGGCTCCTCAGATGCATGTAGACGATCAGGCGGTCACCGCCGATGCATCTATCAGGGGATCCGATGAGGGCACCGCTGCTTGCATCGCTGACGCGTTGGAGCAGGCGCTACTTTTGCCTGAGGACATGGGGGAGTTGCGCAGAATGAGGGATCATAACGTCTTTATGACCCTCAAAAAGGAGTTGGCTATGGTAAGGACTCAAATTGGCCGATCCTCGGCACGTATGCCTTTCATTAAACCCCCCCTTTTTTTTTTTTTGTAGTGTGCCTTTGTCTAACAATGCTTATATGTAGGCTGTCCAGTCTGCCCATAGGGCAGAGGAGATCGCTGCCAGCTCTTACAGAACGTTGAGGGACGAAGTGGTTAAGCTGGACCACACTAAGAAGATACTAGAGCTTAAAGATAAAAGGCTTCAAGAGGTGTCTACCAGCTTGAGCAAGGCGGCCAGTGAGAAAGCAGGTCTGGAGGCCGAATTAAGGAGCATTGAGAGGCAAGCCGAGGATCAGAGGTTGCTGCTTAAGCGCGCCAATGAGGATCTTGCCTCGGCCAGGACGCTGGCGGAAGGTCTTGCCAAGGATCTTACAGCGTCCGAGGAGGCTAAGGAGGAAGCTCTCAAGGCCAAAGAAGAAGCGCTTAGTAAAGCACATGCAGCCGAGGCACTGGTTGACGAGGCTGAGCAGAGCGGCTACGATATGGGCGTGGCAGAAACCACAGAAACATTCAAAGCCCAGGTGCCGGGGGTATGTAGGGATTACTGCCTCCAGGTGTGGAAGGAAGCTCTTTCTCAGGCCGGAGTGGATGCTTCCTCTCCTCTCTGGAAGGTGGAGAATGCTTACATTCCTCCCACAATCCGCGTGGCTGCCTCAAGCTCAGCCAAGGATGATTCCCCCCCTTCCTCAACTGGGGTACAAGTAGAGGAGAGTGTGGCCGATGATGCCGCCCCAACTGCCCAAGCTAAAGATGCGTCGCCTCCTCCTGTCCCTAAAGAGCTGCCCATCAACCCCGAAGTTAGCGGGACTATGGAGCTAGTCCTAGTGACCTTGCCCATAGAGCCAAAGGAAAAAGTTGATGGGTCCTCGGCAATAGTGGTGCCTCCTGCTGATCCAAAAGATCAGACCCAGCCTAAGCCATGATCACTCATGCCTTTGCCGCTACATGTTCCCTTTCTATTTCTAGTATTTGTCCTTGTATTTTTATTTATTTATTTTTATTTTATTTTATTTTACTTTTATCATCTTTTCTTTGTAACTTGACAAATTCGGCTATGAGTGTATTGATAAACCTTCTGTTCAATGAAAAGAATTCTCGCTTTAAACTGATATTTTGTGTCATAATTGGTGTTGAGATCTTATCTCCTTGTTACCCTTGTGATGTGACAATGCGACAACTTGTATCAATAGTATGTACTTATAGTTTTCGGCCTTTATTCCAGGAAATTTATGCCATCCATATGCGTGCAAATGTTTTAAGTAATAACTGCCAACTTTTGCTGCTAAAACCTACTTAACAACCATTTTCATGACAACATATTAAAAGGGAACATATTGACGTATTTCATACCTGGACTACCTGTCCTTCAAGTTTTGTGCCTAATTTTTTAACAACAGATATAGGCTCGTTCACCTACTAACTTCAACGTTGCCTTTGCATGAAGGAAAAAGATTCGAGATAACCTTTCTTTGCTTTAAACTAAGACGGGGGACCTGTTGATTTATCAGGACCTTAGTTAAATCTGAAATAAGGTGCAGGATCCGAGGACCCGGTATAACCTTACCCTTTTTTATTTTAAATTAAAATAGAGGATATGATGATCCGGCGTAACCTTAATTGAACTATAGCTAAGGTAGAGGATCCGAGGACCCGGCGTAACCTTACCCTTTTTTATTTAAATTAAGATAGAGGATCTGATGATCCGGCGTAACCTTAATTGAACTATAGCTAAGGTAGAGGATCCGAGGACCCGGCGTAACCTTACCCTTTTTTATTTAAATTAAGATAGAGGACCTGATGATCCGGCGTAACCTTAATTGAACTATAGCTAAGGTAGAGGATCCGAGGACCCGGCGTAACCTTACCCTTTTTTATTTAAATTAAGATAGAGGACCTGATGATCCGGCGTAACCTTAATTGAACTATAGCTAAGGTAGAGGATCCGAGGACCCGGCGTAACCTTAATCTTTTTTATTTAAATTAAGATAGAGGACCTGATGATCCGGCGTAACCTTAATTGGATTAGAGCTAAGGTAGAGGATCCGAGGACCCGGCGTAACCTTAATCTTTCTTATTTAAATTAAGATAGAGGACCTGATGATCCGGCGTAACCTTAATTGGATTAGAGCTAAGGTAGAGGATCCGAGGACCCGGCGTAATCTTAGGCACAACAGAATAGTACAAAAACGACATGTATAAAATGACAGCAACACTTTTCTTTAATAATAATATCGTTTCAAGTTACTTACATTCCAAGGATGGGGTACAACTTTTTCATCCAGATCTGCCAGGTAGTAAGCTCCTATTCCAGCTATTGCGGTGATGCGATATGGTCCTTCCCAATTAGGTCCGAGCTTTCCCCAGGCCGGATTTTTGGTATTACCCACCACTTTTCTCAACACCAAGTCTCCAAGAGCAAACGGTCTCGGGTTCACGTTCAAATCATACCCCTGCTTCAGCTTTTGTTGGTAATGAGCTAGATGAATCATCGCAGCTTCTCTTCTTTCTTGAACCAAATCCAGATCCTTTTCTAGTAGCTTATCATTGCTCTCCGGGGTGAAGGAACTTGTCCTTATTGTTGGGAATCCAATTTCCGAAGGTATAATAGCCTCGGCGCCATAAGTCATCGAGAATGGCGTCTCTCCTGTTGATTGGCGAGGTGTGGTCCGATACGTCCACAGGACATGAGGCAACTCCTCCACCCACCTTCCTTTGGCATCCTCCAATCTCTTCTTTAGCCCATTTACTATAACTTTGTTAACAGCCTCGGCCTGTCCGTTCCCTTGCGGATAAGCCGGTGTAGAGTACCTGTTGGCTATGCCGAGGTCACAACAATATCGCCTAAACATCTTGCTATCAAATTGCAAACCATTATCTGAGACGAGGGTGCGAGGGACGCCAAATCGGGTAACAATGTTCTTCCACACAAATTTCTTTACGTCGACATCCCTGATATTTGCCAGAGGCTCGGCTTCCACCCACTTAGTAAAATAATCAGTGGCCACAATCAAATACCTTCTGTTCCCCGGCGCCTTTGGGAAAGGACCCACAATGTCCAGACCCCATTGCGCAAAAGGCCAGGGGCTCGTGAGGGGGTTAAGAACGCCCCAGGTTGGTGAATGTTTGGGGCGAACCTTTGGCACTGGTCGCATTTCCTCACATAAGCTTGAGCTTCTCGTTGCATGTTGGGCCACCAGTATCCTTGCGTGAGGGCTCTGTGAGCCAAAGACCTTCCCCCGTGTGACTCCCACAAATCCCTTCGTGTAGTTCTTCCAGAAGCAGCTCAGTCGCCTCTGGATGTATGCATAGCAGGTATGGGCCAGAGAAGGATCGTTTATAAAGCTTATTGTCCTCTGCCAGCCAAAATCGAGAGGCTTTCCTACGTATTTTATCTGCTTCGACCCTTTCTTCGGGCAAAACATCATTTTTGAGGAAGGATATAATGGGGTCCATCCAGCTAGGCCCCACTCTAATCTGGTGCACATAAGTAACACTGCTCATCATTTTCGAGGGTTTAGGTAAGTCTTCAACCAGGACAATTCGAGGTAGTCCCTGTGCTGATGACGTGGCAAGAGTTGCTAAGGAATCGGCATGCGTGTTGCCGCTTCTAAGGACATGGGACAAAGTAAAGGATTCAAACTTGCGTTGTGCGGTTTTGACTTGGTTCAAGTAATCCTGCATCCTCGGATCTCTGGCCTCTATCTTTCCATCTACTTGACCCACAACTAGCTGAGAGTCTGAGAACATTTGCGCAACCTTTCCCCCCAACTTGTGGACCATATCCATTCCTTTCAGCAAGGCTTCATACTCGGCCTCATTATTAGTAGCCGAGAATCCCAGCCTTAAGGATTTTTCCAGTGTGAGACCTTCTGGGGTCATAACTACCACCCCCACTCCGGATCCTCTTTGATTAGCAGCCCCATCAACATACACAGTCCAAACCGCAAGACCTTTACATGCAACCATGCCAACTGATTTTTCATCAATGTCCTTATTGATCGCACTATCTTCTATTATGGGTTCAGCAAATTCCGCAACGAGATCAGCCAACACCTGACCCTTTATGGCTGTGCGGGGCATGTACTTAATATCAAAAGAGCCCAAGATGGTTCCCCATTTAGCGATCCTGCTGGTATAATCCGCACTCCGGAGTATAGCCTTTAGTGGAAGCTGGGTCAAAATAACCACCGTGTGGGACTGGAAATAATGGGGGAGCTTACGTGTGCCATGCACCACGGCGAGGATTGCCTTCTCTAATGGCGGATAGCGTACCTCGGCTTCATGCAGAGACTTGCTAACATAATAAACTGGCTTTTGTATGTCCCCGTCTACCCTTACTAACACCAGACTAACGGCGTGGATTGCCACCGCGATATATGCGAATAGAACTTCGTCGGCCTCGGGCCGAGACATGATAAGAGGATGGGCAAGATATTCTTTAAGCTGCTGGAAAGCAACGGCACACTCTTCTGTCCATTCAAACCCCTTCCATTTGTTTAACAGTTGGAAGAACGGTCTACACCGATCAGCAGATCTTGAGATAAATCGGTTGAGAGCAGCCGTCATTCCAGTTAACCTCTGCACTTCCTTCGGATTCCGAGGCTGCTGTAAGTTGTTAATGGCCTTGACCTGAGCGGGATTGACTTCAATTCCTCTGTGCGTCACCATGTAACCCAAAAATTTGCCTGACCCTACACCGAAGGAACATTTGGATGCATTGAGGCGTAATTTGTGCTTCCTCAGCGTTTGAAAGGTATCGTCGAGGTCGGGTATGTGAGCCGAGATAGTCTTACTTTTAACTACCATGTCATCTACGTACACCTCAATCGTTTTTCCCAGTTGCGGTTCGAACATTCGCGTCATCATTCTTTGATAGGTAGCCCCAGCATTTTTCAAGCCGAAGGGCATCACCTTATAGTGGTAGTTTCCTATGGGTGTGACAAAGGCTGTCTTTTCCTAGTCTTCTGGAGCTAAGGGTATTTGATGATAACCTTGGAAAGCATCCAGAAAGCTCATCCGAGGATGCCCTACAGTGGCATCCACCAACTGATCTATGCGGGGCATTGGGAATGAATCTTTTGGGCAAGCCTTATTCAAATCTGTAAAGTCCACGCATACCCTCCATTTTCCATTCTTCTTTTTACCACTACCGTATGGGCTAACCACTCCGGATAAAACACTTCCTTAATGGCCCCTGCTTTCTTGAGTTTTGCCACCTCTTCTTTAACGGCCTCGGCGTGCTCTCGAGATGAACGCCGAGGTGGTTGCCTCCGTGGCACGGCGGCCGGGTTAACATTGAGGTGGTGACAAATAAACTCCGGATTGACTCCTGGTGCTTCGTAGGCATCCCATGCAAACACATCGATGTTTTGCTTCAAAAATGTGACCAGATCTTCCTTCTCTTGTGGGGGTAATTGACTTCCTACTTGAAAGAATCTCTCTGCATCATCCGCGATAACCACTTTCTCCAAATCTTCACAGCCCGGTCCTTCAATCTCGGCTTCATTTGGCTCGGCCGAGGATACTAACTGCTATAAATCCCTTTCGGCCGGGGTTTGAGACTCCTGTCTCGTCTGATGTGTAATGGCCGCCGTTATACATTGCCTCGCCATAGACTGGCTGCCTAGGATTTCCTCAACCCCATCCTCATACGGGAATTTCAGCTTGACGTGCAGAGTTGATGACACAGCACCTAAGGCATGCAACCATGGTCTTGCCATTATGGCTGTGTAAGGGGAATAGGCATCCACTACGACGAAATCCACGTCCACCACCACTGGTCCTGACTGTACAGGTAACCTAATTAGCCCCTTTGGAATAACAGCCTTTCCCTCAAAGCTTATTAATGGGGAGTCATAAGCAGTGAGATCTTCAGGCCTCAAATTGAGCCCCTTGAATAAATCTGGGTACATGATGTCGGCCCCACTACCCTGGTCGACCATCACTCTTTTCACATCATAACCTCCTATCCTCAAAGTGATGACTAATGCATCATCATGCGGTTGGATAGTGCCCATTTTATCCTCCTCTGAAAATCCCAACACAGGCGAGAGGCTCCTCTTGAGCCTCTTCGGCTCGGCGTAGGTGTCGTCGGCAGAGGGACATAGTACTGACATTATTCTGGTAGGACATGACCCTGTTCGACCTGGCGCTGCGAATATGACATTGATCGTGCCCAGTGGCGGCCTTACATTGTTGCTTCCCTGGTTCACGGAACCGGATTGGGTGCCTGGTTCATTGGGTCGATTCATAAATTGCCTTAACCTCCCCTCCTTGACCAACTGATCCAAGTAATTCCACAGGTTCCTGCAATTCTCTGTGGTGTGGCCCTTATCTTGGTGATAATTGCAATAGAGGTTCTGGTTACGTTTGGTAGGGTCTCCTATCATCTTGCTGGGCCATCTAAAGTACGGTTCTCGGCAAATTTTCTCCAACACTTGTTGTACTGGCTCACGAAATACGGCGTTCACTGTCTGGGGTGGGGCCGATCTAGTCTGGCTAGTGAAATCTCTTCGCGGCCATTTGCTGTTATACCTCTCTGCCTTGTAATCTCTACTCTCCTGAGGGATAGTTTTCATCTTCCCTTTACACTGCTGCTGATCCTCCTCAACCCTCTTATATTCATCGATACGATCCATGAGCCGACGAACTGTTTTCACTGGCTTCTTGGTCAAGGACTTCCTTAAATCATGTTCAACTGGAAGGCCGACCTTAAAGGTGTTGACTGCCACTTCGTCAAAATCACCATCGATCTCGTTAAACGCTTCCCAGTACCTGTCCGAGTAGGTTTTCAGCGTCTCGCCCTCTCTCATGGCCATGGACAGTAACGAGTCTAAAGGCCGAGGTACCCTGCTGCATGTAACAAAACGAGACCCAAACGCCATTGTAAGTTCCATATAGGAATTGATGGAGTCCGCTTTTAAGCCGTTGAACCATCTCATCGCGACAGGCCCTAAACTTGAGGGAAAAACTTTACACATCAAGGTTTCATTCTGTGAATAGACCGCCATGCGTTGATTAAAATGGCTCACGTGCTCCACTGGGTCTGTTTTGCCATTATAGATGGTGAAGTTTGGCTGCGTGAACCGACGGGGGAGTCTTCCCTCTCAATGCGTCGTGTGAAGGGTGATTTAGAAAGTTGGAGCAGCGCTTTCCCCATGGCATGGCTGCCCGAGCCTCTGGGAAGGGATTTTTTGCTCACCATATCATGGGGACCCCCTTCTTGGTAAGAAAACGTCTCACTAGGAGGAGTGGCCGACCTCTGCTTGTAACTACTGCTCTGGGAATCTTCTGACGAAGGGTCAGATATGGAAGGTGTACGTTTACGTTTGACCCGTCGTAATTTCCTTTTCAGATGATCAATTTCCCTCTGCATGGCCCTAGTATTTGCCTCATTAGAGCCCCTGCTCCTATCTTGAGGATTACCGGCGGTCCGCACCGAGTGCACACTGCCTTCTCGATCTTCTATATGCTCTGTCTGTTGATATGGATCCCCGTGCTGGGATCCGAGAGATTCAGCATGGTCTGGATTCAAGCCCGCCATCATGCTATCTGCACCAAAAACTCAAGGATTCCCACAGACGGCGCCAATTGTAGGGGCACGGATCGAATTTGATATTGGATTCAGTCTCTGAGCCCTAAACAATGAATTTATAGAGAGCAGGATTTTAATCCTTGGATTTGGGTGATAAATAACTTCCAGGTCTGGCTTGATCGTAGGACCTATGCATATACTTGTCAATCATGAACGAAATGTTATTTTGTATATTATTGCCGAGGACAAGTGCTTTAGTTTCCTTACAAATTCTCCTTCTTTCTCTCTCTCTCTCTTTTTCCTCCCTTTACTACGTCTTCTTCCTTCACCCTTTATAGGCCTCTCTCCTTTTCCCTTTCTTCCACGTGTAATCCTCACCTTCTTCTCCTTTGGATACTTGTCCCATCATCCCTTTTTACTCAGGTCTCTGATGATGAAGATATGGTTCAAACCCAACGTTCAGGTGTCACTTCTTCATTAATGCGGCCAGAGAAGCAGGTGTAGAGCTTTAAATGCGGTGGTAGCAGCTTTTTTCTGGATGTTCCCCTATCCCTCCCCTTTAATCTTTATCTTTATCTCTTTAGTTCCAGCACCACAGGCTTCTGTGAGGGGAGCCGTTGGACTGTTAAATCAACTACGTCATCCTCGGCAACACTTGCCGAGGACTATGCTGTCGTCGGACGTGGTATTCCTTGGTATTTGATTATGCACGTCATCCCTTCTTATCACGTGTCTTTGTAGATTTGGACGGATTGAGTCCTCGGACCATTTCTAGATGTGAAGTCGGGCCTCTTTCGTTGTGAGAGCTTGTGGGCCGGCCCCTTGCGTATAATTCGGGCCCAATGGCACTACAACCAACATTAGATTATCAATTCTACATTATTTCATTAAAATATTAATTTTTCTTATTTTTTAAATTGTTTCTCTTTCTTCACACACAACAACTACCTAATTCACTTTCTTCTTTCATTCTCGGGATACATAAAATAAGAATAAAAAATTATATGCAAAAAAAAATAATGATAATGTAAATTTACACAATTACTATAGCAACTTTGCAAATTTACACATTTTTTAGCTCAACTGATGTGGGTTATTTCAGGACTTAGATGTGTAAAATTGAGCACTTTTTTTCTATTTTACATTGACTAATGCAAAAGCTCTAATTGTCAATTTCAGTTAAAGCCTAAACAACAGCCCTAACAGTGGATACCTTCTCATGCTTCATCAAATCACATTTAATTCAACTCATACTTCTATGTTAGGATTTGATTTGGACCATATTTTTATCACTGCATCTTGTTGGCCGCTCTTCTTTTTTTTCTTTTTCTTTTTTCCTAGTAATCCATTTAGATTTTAGAGGATCACTAAATCTTGTTAGTTTTTTCAAGATTTCTTTCTTGCACCAACCAAGAAAATTATGAGTAGATTTTTCTCTACTTAATGATTCAGAATAAGTATTACAAATCTAAAAGTGCATCTAGTGATATATCTATTTTAAAATTTTAGATGATTATATACAAGAAATAAAATTTAAACCATAAATTGATTCTCTCCATTTATCCTTGAAAATGAGAGAATCATTGTTCGAAAAATTGGGTATCTGCTAAGGCATAAAAAATTTGACTTTATCCCATGACGAGCGCCATCCTTCGCACCTCAAAAGCAATGGTAACATTAGAGCAATAGTAGTAGCTTACCTATTTTTTTTCTCACTATTTTTTACTTTCCCTATTTTAATTAACCACTTTTCTTTTTCGTCTACATCAAATTTTCTATTCTAAACTCTATTTCATTTAAATGAGTAACCACATTAAATTCCCCAGATATAGGCAATGGCGGCTTAATGTATTTGGAGGCCTAGGACGAAAATTGATTATCTTGTTTTAGATGCAAAATTACTACTAATTAACATGAAGTACATAGAATTTTTTTTAAAAAAAAATTTATAGACAAAAAAAATTTAACAAAATTTTGCATACTTGTTGATATGGTAGATTGATAATGGTAAGTAAAAGAGTGGTGATAGTGGTAGACTTAGATAAGAACTAATAAAAATTTGCTAACTAAACTCTTATTATTATTCTTATTTTTTTTTAGAAGTTCAACATTCACAATATTTTTTTATAACAAATCCTAGGTTTTAAGTTGCTTTTTGTTTTCTATTTGAAATAATCAATATAATTATTTTTTTGCCATCAACAACAGGCTGTAACAACCTGCTACATAGCATTAGTTGTAAAATTGTGGTGAAAAATATTGTGAACATTGCATTTTTCTCTATTTTTTATTTGTTTTTCATCTACTAAAAAATATTATTTTATTTATTGATTATAAATAACCCTATTGGTTAAAACTTGGGGACTTTTTTTTTACTTTGAGCCTTAGGCGACCGCATCTCTTGCTCCACCATTCAGCCGCCCTGGATATAGGAAACTTTGTAGCTTAAATGGGTATGGGTAAGCTGATGTGAAAGGTTTTGGGTGCTTGGTTTCCTATAGTCACACTTTTACCCATTTTAAGTAATCTACTACCAATTTTATGGCCATAAAATTTGTTATTTTGTAAATAAATTTAAGGTAAAGTTGGGATTGAACTAGCTTTTACCCCTGAGTCCAATCTTGAAAGCTCCCACTTCCTTCATCCTAATTTAATTGCTAATAAGCTAATAAAAGAGTTATGTTTTTAGACAAAATGCAACATTTCTTATTTGCATACCTATGCAAATAGTGAGGTTAAGCTCCTTAAATAACAATTTCTAGACATTTTAAAGTATTATGATCATCTCTATTTGAAATAGGTTAATTTCATAATTCACATCAAATATTACGAACTTAAAAATAGGAGTGTGCAGTCAATCCATTGATCCACAAAAACTAACCCAATCTAATGGGTTGTGTCAATTTTTAGGGATTAGTGGGTGGGTGCAAGTCGGTAGATTCACAAATCCGCTTAATTCAACCCAACCCACCTATATTTAATATACATTTAAAATATATATTATATGGTTTTGTTAATTACTCTTCTGCCTATCTACCTGAATAATAAAAATATAAAAATAAAAACTCCTAGCCTATTTTCTAATTTATTTAAATCTCATATTATTTGTGTTGGTTTGATATATACACTAATCAAGTTTGGTGCTATGCTTAGATGTGTAAGTTTATAAATTTGTTGTTACTTGTGTTGATTTGGTACTATGCTCAGGTTTGATTAGTGCATCAAACCAACACAAATAAAATTATAAATCTTCTGTTATTTTTATTAATAATCTTATAAATTTGCTATTAATGCTCAATTTTTTTATAAAATAAAATAATAACAAAATATTGTCCAATTTATGGGTCTAACGCAATCCACGTGGGTTGGGTTAAGTTAAACCCTTGTGATGGGTTAGGTTAGGTAGCGTTTTTTTCAACCTAACTAAAATGGGTTGGATTGAAAATTTCCCTCAATCTCACCCACTCATGCACAACTAAAGTATATTTTGTACAATTTCAAAGAAGCTAATTTAGGCTATGCTTGTTTCAGGTGTAAAGGAAATTGGGAAAATATTTTACATCCATGAGGGTGTTTAGGTATACATGAAAATACAGTCAAACTGAAAATAAATTTCAATTGATTCTAAAATAACACCCCCTAGACCCACAAATCATTTAACATACTCATTTTACCTTCATTTCATTTCCGACCTCACTCACAATAGCTACCTAGAGAGAGAGAGAGAGAGAGAGAGAGCATTAAAAGCTTCTTCCTCCATCACACCAACTGTCGTCCCTTGCGCACACTCTATCCACTGGTGAAGGTAACCTCCTCCTCTCTTTTCTCTTTTCTCTTTTCCTCGTCTCTTCTTCTCTTCCATTTTGTCTGAGCTCTTCTCTTTCGTCTCTCTCAAACAAAACCTTTGACCAACCAAGGCCAAATCAAACACTGCATGTACCCAATCTAGTGCTTACCATCAAGACCCACACCCAAAACTTCCCAATTTCAAAGCTCCATCAACCTCCCTCACCATTAGTCCACTCTCTCTCACTGATTTGTCACTAATTTGTCACTCTCCCTCACATTACCTTTCCAACCACTTCAGTCTCCCTCTCTCCCTCTGTCTCTCAAGCTCATCGCTCAATCCCACCTTAGATTCACTATCACTTAATTTTTTGTCTCATACTATTATACTAATTAATGTGTTTCTCTTGTGACCAGTTGTTGCTAAATTTTTTGATAACCTGATTATGGCATTGTTCCTATATTGGACTTGTTGATGGTAATATATATGTGTGTGTGTGCGTGCGCGTTTGGACTTGTTACAATATATTTTTTCGTGTCTGATTAGTACTAATTATGCTAATGGTAGATATTATATATGTATATGTATTTGGATAGTTAAACAACAATGATTGTGGAGGTATATGTAGACTGAGATTTTTTTTTTTTTTTGGTAAACCGATTATAGCATTGTTCCTGTAGTGGACTTGTTAAAATATATGTTTGGACCTGTTATATTATATTTTTGTTGTCTAATTAGTAATAATTATGGTAAATTTTTATGTGTATTTGAATAGTGTAGATGCTCATTTTTTGGCAACCCATCAAGAGGAAGAAGCCCAACAATGTGGGTAGAAGAAAGTGGGATAGAAAAGCCATTAAGCCCAAGCGGCAGGAATAATGGATCAAGGGTCCATAAAGCAAACAAATGGACCTTGAAGAAGTAAATGGGCCTAAAAGGGCCCAGAAAAACAGAAATAGCAAACTCATGGGCTGTATGGATGTAAAAAGTGAGAATGAGTCATAGCTGCCACAGCAGGCCCAAAGCAATGTAAATAAAGAAAGTAAGGGGTAATGGAGAACCCATAAGTCCCAAGGATGAAGTATAAAATACTTGGGCCAAGGAAGCCCAAGGAGTTAGTAAAAAGCCCATGGGAAGCACAAAATTAGAAAGGGCCAAGGATGCCCAAAAGGAAGTAAGCGAGAAGTGGGAGCCTGCAAGTACTGTAGTAAAAGACCCAATGAGTTTATTGGGCCTTTAGAAAAGGGATGAACAGCAAACCCAAAGAAGCCCAGCAGCTCTAGGTCAAGTAAACATCACTGCAGGCATGACAAAAGGATGTCCAAAAGGAAGTAAGCGAGACGTGGGAGCCCGCAAGTATTGTAGTAAAAGAGCTAATGAGTTTACTGGGCCATCAGAAAAGGGATGAAGAGCAAACCCAAAGAAGCCCAGCAGTCCTAGGTCAAGTAAACATCACTGCAGGCATGGCAGAATGATGTGGCAGGAAGTAATAGCAAGGCTGAGAATAGAACACGAAGAATGACACCAAGGATGAGAAGCCCACAGGCCATAAAGAATGAGAAATCAATAAAGTAGCCCACGCTATAAGAAGTCAAGAACAAATGGAAGAACAAACAGATGGACCTTCAGACCACAACAAGCACATGAGCAGCAGGCAAATTTTAGACAAGCATGGAAGCAAGGCACGCATAAGGCCTAGACACCACCAACTTGTACCCAACCAATACAGGAAGTGGTGAGTCATGGGTGAGAGATAAGAAGGCATTGTCTGGAGGTGTGGAGAAGGAAAACATATTTTTGTGTTTTTTGCTCAGGCTCTTTTGGAGGTAGAGTCCTACTAGAATGACATACCACCCAAAAGAAGTAAAGTTGAGTTGGAACCATTAGGTGCATGCCATAAGGGATGGAGAGGAGAAAGTACTTACACCATGGCAGGTAAGAATGTCACGACAAGAAAACAAACAAATAAAATAGTCTTCTCTCTCTGGTGAGGTGGAGTGGCATAGCCAACATAGGTAAGTGGCACTGGCTGGGCGATTGACCAATCAGTAATGGACAATAAGGACACCCACACCCACACCCAACAAAGATGGTTAAGAGCTAAAATGGTAAATGCCGACCGTGGCAAGCATTATATAAGGAGCCCTTACTGTTCATAGAAAGAGGGACGGTAATAGCAATCTCTAGGAAGAGAATCACCATAACTAAAAAAGACACCGAAAGATAAAACGAAGAAAAAGGAAAGAAAGAATTAGAGAGAATAGAAAGACAAGTAAAAACGGAGAGAACAGAGTGGTAGGTATGCACCAAATAGGTTGATTCCCTCTCTCTCTCTCTAACTCATGTTCTCTGTTAACAGCAAAGGACCTCTCTGAGTACAAGTCATTTAGGCTTGCTCCCTCAAAGCAGTTAATTTCTTTCCTAGGGAGATTATTCGCGTTGAGGAGATGGCTTACTTCATGACTTAGACCCAACAACACGACTTGACACGGAAGACTAACATTTTCTTTTAATAAGTTTATTGCAACTCATTTTGTATTTATCCTTTGTTGCTGTTTCATATAACGAGTATTCCTTATCAAAGCCAATTATTTACTTTTGTCTAAATAGTAAAAGAATCTCTATTATTGTCTTTATTGCATCTATCTCCTGTGGTTATTAAAACGGCTCTGCCTGCCATGAGTATGTGATAAAAATCTTGGCAAACGGGAGCATAGTTTTCACACAAGTCGGACCAAGGAAGATTGCTATTGGAACGGTCCTAACTCCCTGATCTAGAAAACTTTGGGCCTAATACAACAAGAGGCAACCCAGCCCAACATTTGCAAAGAAGGCCCACCATAGATAGTTCAACAACAATTATTGTGGAGGTATGTGCAGATTGTGGTTATAGGACCAATGTTGTTGTGTTTATTGATAGGTATCGTTGTGCTATTTTGTTTGTTGATTTTGTGTTTTGGGCTATGGATTTACTTTGTTGTTGTAAATGTTGTATTCTATATATTGACTATGTTTATAATAGCATGTCTGTTTATACACCTCTTATACCACAATATTTGTTATTTTTAGATGAAAAAAAAAAATCAGAGTAGCACTTCTTGTCTTTCAGTTGCATCTATCCTTATTGAGAGGTTGTAGTGTTAAAGAAATTGAGGCGTAGACGATTGGTTAGAGCACCAAATGTTAATCATGCAGCTGAAAGAGAGCATTACATATATAGTATTCTTCATAGAAGTGGAAGGCATTGTGGAAGTCAGATTAAGATGAAGTCTATAGCTTTCCACGAGTTATGTAACATCCTCACTAAAAGAGAGCTCATATAACAGACTGTTCACATGTCCATTAGGAAGCAAATAATGATTTACACCATTGTTCATATTATGAGGTTCCATGTAGTTGGTAGCTAGTCTATTCCATAGATCAACTGGGATTGTTCATATATATTTTAGGATTGCCCTTAAGAGGGTTTTGAAATTATATATATTTCTAATAAGACTACCTAGCGAAAATACACTCCCAGAGATAAGGGAAAGTAGAAGGTTTTACTCATATTTTAAGGTAAATTTTGGGACTTATTGAATTTTTGTATATTGTGAAGATTTTGTGTAATTTTTAAAGCATGATATCTGTCAAAAATTAGGATCGTGTTGGTGTGATAGATAGTACACATGTTCATGAATATGTGCCACCTGAAATACAAGGAAAGTTTCATGGTCGAAAAGATGGAACCACCCAAAATGTGTTAGCTACCATTAGTTTTGACCTGAAGTTCACATATGTCTTGGTTAGATGGGAAGCCAGTGAACATGATTTTTGTGTGTTAAATGATGCACTCACTAGGCCAGGGGGATATACAATTCTCGAAGGTATTATAGGAAGACTTGACTTTTATGGTTTATTATTTTAAAGTTTTGATTGTTTTTTTCTTTAAAGAATAGTAGTGATTTTGTTTAATTTATTGAATATATATAGGTAAATACTATCTTGATAATGCTGGGTATGGTAATAAAAAGGCGAAAACCACATTTTAGTCTCTACATTTTCACACGATTCCCATTTTGCTCCCTATATTTTTTTTCACCACTTTTAGTCCCTGTCATGAAAAACGCCTTTCATTTTTGTCCCTACCGTTACTTCTTTGACAGAAATTGTACAGGTGGCAGACGGCTTAAGCTAAAAATAATAAAATAATGCACTAAAATAATAAAATACTCCACGTGGATCCCACCCCTTCAGTTAGTCTAATTCCCGCCTTAGGAGATCACCTGGCCCTCACGTGACTCTTTATAATAAACTTCTCCTCCACTTCAGAAATCCCTAACCCCCAAACCCACCTCCTCGCCAGAAAAGTCATCTCCTAGCCACAAAACTCAAACTCATCTCCTCATCTCCTCGCCACAAGCTCAAACTCATCTCCTCGCCACGAACTGAGCTCGTCGCTGACAAGTGCTCTCATGGAATCAAGCTCGATGTCATCGAGTGGAAGCTTGAGGAAAAGGGGTCCAACCCAATGCTTCTACTCTGAGAAACCTGTTTTGGTTGTTTCATGGACACCTGATAACCCTGGAAGAAGGTTCTACGGGTGTCCAAATTACTGGGTAAGTTTTTTTTTTTTTTTTTTATGCAAATTACTGCATTCTTAGTATCTGTTTGTACACTTTTTTAAATTTCTATTGATTTTGTGGGTGGGGAAAAAAACCAGAGTGAGAAAGAGGAACTATTTGTGGGCTTCGTTGACTGTGATGATGTTGTTTTTTATATCCATTTATTGGATTCTATTATTGGGTTCTTATTTTATAGCTATTATTTTCTTCAGTGGGTCTTGTTTAGATTGGCTGTGACGAGATTTTTCTAATACTATTTGTGTCAAATTGGACGCAAGTGTAAATTTCTTCAATGGCGTGATGGTGAAATCTGCGAGTGTGCCAAGGTGCTGATTCCGGAGCAAAGGCAACGGATTTTAACCCTTGAAGCTAACATTGCATGCTACAGGAAGAGAGAGAAGAGGCTGCTCATCTGCCTGGGGCTGTCTATGGTGATAAGTGGGATGCTACTGTGCTTGATACTTCTTTTGGTTGGCCAAACAGGTGGGGGGAAAATGGGTCATTAGGTGGATAGGAATTAGTGTAAAAAGGCTATAATTTTGGTGTATTTTGGTAGGTTTTGGCAAATTTTTTGAGTTGGTATGTGTTGGCCTGAACTGTATGTGTTGGCCATAATCATTTGCCTGTATTTTGGTGTAACTCTCTTTGTAATCCGAGACTTTTGCAATGGAACATCACTTTTTAATTAATGTATGACTTGTTTATTGCATTGTTGTGAACTATTCGTGACTTATGTGCACTAAGCTAAAAACCAAAAAAACAGAAGCATATCGGATAGACCAAATAAACAGTGCAGGCTTCATGATTTCAATGCCTAAGAACTTTTATATATGATTTGGCATATAATAAAGGAAATGGTCAATTTATAAGCATTTCTGTAAGCATTTCTTGCAGTCACTAGTCACAGAACACAACATTTCTAGCTTTTGAATCAATTTATCCCCTGGCAGGAAAAAACAAAACATTTCAAGGCCTCATACAGTTATACAAGTAGACTTCCAATTCCTAGTTTACTTAGTTGTTAAGTTTTTGTCTCTGTTCCTTGTTGCTTTTCCTTATTTATGCATTTGTTAAATGAATTTCTATTACTCATAAAAAATTAAAATTAAAATTTATAGTAAACCGAAACAAGCAGCTTGGTATCTTAATTTCATGTTTCACATGATTAAATATCAGTCAATACTACATCATTTGTTTCAATCCATTTCCCAGTACCAGCACCTGCACTGCACCTCACACACACATGCACTGCACCAAGTCACACACCAGCACCTGCACTGCAGCAGCACACACACCTGCACCTCACACGCACCAAAACCTCACACACATCAGCACACACACCTAGACCTACACTACACACTGCACTGCATTGCACCTGCACTGCACTAGCACACACACCAACACACACCAAAACCTCACACACACCAACACCTGCACTGCACCAGCACACACCAAAACCTCACACACACGCACACTGTACCAAGTCACACACCAGCACCTGCACTACACCAACACACACCAAAACTCACACACACCTGCACTACACCAAGTCACACACCAGCACCTGCACTACAGCAACACACACACCAGCACACACCAAAACCTCGCACACACCAAAGCCTCACACACCAGCACCTGCACTGCACCAGCACACACCAAAACCTTACACACACTTGCACTGCACCAAGTCACACACCAGCACCTCACCTCACACACCAGCACCTGCACTGCACCAGCACCAGCACACACACCAGCACCTCACTGCACCAGCACACACACCAGCACACCAAACCCTCACACTAGCACACACCAAGTCACACACACCTGCACTACACCTCACACACACCAGCACACACACACCAAAACCTCACACCAACACACACAAAGTCACACACACCAGCACACACACCAACACCTCACAAACAGCTGCACTTGCACTGCACCTCACACACCAACAACCTCACACACCTGCACTTGCACTGCACCTCACACACCAACAACCTCACACATCAGCACCTGCACTGCACTGCACCAGCACCAGCACCAGCACCAGCACCTGCACTGCACCAGCACCAACACCTACACTGCACTGCACCTCAATGCCAGTCCAACAAATTTGGCTTCAAATTAACACAGGAATTAAATATTCATCATAGCAATTAAATACTAATGAACTAATTAACACCAATAAATAGACAATAATTAACACCAAGTATTCATCCACCTATAAATACTAATGATCACTAATTAACACCAATGACAGTTTTTGGAGTGCCAATAATTACAAAATATGGGACAAATGACAATATTCATCTACCCAGCACATTCATACAAAAAAAGGACTTGGTCAGCCCTTATATAAGTATACCAAAAAGCCAATTGTCTTGGCAGTTACATAAACTTGGTCAGCCATTATACAAATATACCAAAAAGCCAATTGTCTTGGCAGTTACATAAACTTGGTCAGCCATTATACAAGTATACCAAAAAGCCAATTATCTTGGCAGTTACATAAACTTGGTCAACTTTTTTCTCAAAAAGAAAACATATCAACTTTGGCTGTCAACATATAGCAAAAAAAAGGTCTTGGTTCAGCTTGCTATCTTCTAGCAGATTTCATTGCTGCCCTATACCTTGCTGCATTCTTAGATGCATTCAAGGTCTCAGTGATGACTACACTTCTCTTCCTCTGTCTTTTTGGTCTTCGATTGGACTGGTTGTCAGTGGTCACATCATCAGTAGAGCTTGGTTGTGCACTACCTATAGCTGGGTTGTTTGCATGACCATCCTTGGCTGCTTGCAAGCAGAAGCACAATAACAATTAATAAGATGCCAACTGAAAAAAGAAACAACACAGATATCTAAATAAAAAAACTATGCTTACCCTCCTAGTGGTCCTGCTGGCTTGAGATGTACTCCCAGGCAGGGAGGATTTCCCTCCTACTTCTCCCTTGCAGCTCCTCCTATTGTGGCCTAATTTCCCACATGCCTTGCATTGTTTTGAGATGTTTGCACCTCTGTTTTTTCTGTGACTTCTAGATTCATCAGGCCCCAATGCCCTCTTCTTCTTAGGCCAGCCAAGAGGTCTCCTCTTGATAGGGGGCTGCACAGGTGGCAATTCACTAGGTCTCCACATATTCTAGCCATTGATGGGCTCTATAATGGGGTCATAGCAGTCAATGTAGGTAGTCCTTTTGTAGCAATCATTTACATACTTTTCAGCATTTTCCCTATTGAAAAAGATACAGGAAATGGCATGGCAACATGGTATGCCAGTTATGTCCCACTTCCTACAGCTGCACCTCTTCTCTTCCAAGTCTACAGTAAAGCTCTCCAGCCCATGCTTCACTTCAAACTTGGTACGACCAGCCCAACATGCTAGCCACTTGCTGCATGCCAACTTCTCCTTGTACAATCTCTTTCTTATTTTAGGACACAACTCAGATTCCACCTTAATAATCATTTGCCTGTTTGCTTAAAATCTAGTCATCAGATATAACCTAATACACTCAAGCTGCAAGCACATAAAGAGAAATGGAGAATTAAACATTCTTGAATTACACAGGTCTATAGATCATAAAAGAGTGTTGAAGCTGAGTAGATTGCTTACCATGGTGATGATAAGTTTGCTCCTGAACTAAAGTATCCTGCTATTGAAGCTTTCACACATGTTGTTCAGGACTATGTCACTTTGGCTATCACTTTTGAACATGCTCCTAGCCCAGATAGTTGTTGAATGAGATTGCAACCATTTGAATGCATCTTCATCCACCTCCTTTAGCTCATTCATTGCCCTCTCTCATGCTTGCTGATAGGTAGCCTTGGCTGCTTTCCAAAAAAGGTCTCTAATAAGGACACCAGGATGATTCTTCCTCAAGATATTGTATAAATGTCTGAAGCAGATCCTATGCTCATATTGTGGCCAATTGTCAACAAAGGCATTCACCAACCCCTACAAAGTAATAAATATTAATTCAGCAAGCAATATATATTGATTCAGCAAGCAATAAATATTGATTCAGCAAGCAATAAATTTTAAGAAACCAGACCTTCTGCTGATCAGATATGAGCACCCATCTTTTGCCATCTCCTATGTCAGCAAGCAATAAATTAAGAAACCAGGTCCAAGAGTCCTTGGTTTCGGCCTTAACTACTGCATATGCGAAGGGGAAGTACTCATCATTGGGATCTCTACCAACAGCACACATCAGCTGACCACCTGACTTGGTCTTCAGATAGCATGCATCTAGACCAATGATTGGCCTGCACCCTGCCAAGAAGCCCTTCTTGCAACCCTCCAAGTAGATATAAATTCTTTCAAAATATGGCAACCCAATTGCCAAGTCATGCTCAGTTGCCAAATCACCATCACTATAAGTATGCACCTTCAGCAATACCGTGCTCCCAGGACTACACCTTCTCAACTCATCACAATATTCCCACTACTGGTTCAACTGTGCAGTGTGGACTCCATCAACAGCCTCTTGAGCTTTCTCTCTAGCCCTACTTGCCTTGCCTTGCCTGCACTTATGTCAAGCACATACTTCTCATGCACAGCATCCTGAACGTTCTTAAGCCTTATGTCAGGTTGTCTCCTAACCCTCTTCATTAACTTCTTCCCAATATATGATGATGTGCACCTTGAATTTCTAAAACTTCTGCTGCATGTGTGTTCCAAGTTTAGTGTTTTCAATCTAAAACTTTTCTCCCTTGGCACCTTTGCAAGGTAGGCAACAAGCTTGTACCCTAGCTGGCATTGGGCTCTCACTCTCACCAAGTCATTTTTCACAAATTTTATAGCCCACCCACCATGGACTGCATAATCAGTAATAGCATCTTTAAATTGTTTAGGTGAGAGGAACAACATATCCTTTTCAAACCTAAGGTTCTCAGCTTTAGCTGCAGGCCTAAAGATTGGGAATCTGCTCCTCCTAATAGAATTGTCAACCTTAGCAGTAGGGGTCTCATCATCACTTAAATCATTACAATGCTCACTGCTTGATGAACTCTCATCAAGGCTAACCAGCTCTTCACTCTCAAAGTCAGAATTCATGACACCACCACCCATTTGTCCTGGTTCACCTTCATTATCTTCAGCTTGATTATCCCAACTATCAGCACTATCTTCACCAATGTCCATTGGTTGCATTTGTGGCTTTTCTTCTAAGTCACTCCCCTCAGCCTCACTACGCTCCTCAACTTCGTCATCAGCATTATCATGGCCTCCAAATTGTGAAAAATCAGGTCTGTAATCTCCATCAAAATCCTCATTATAATTATCGTCTTCATACTCAGCATACTCATAAAAGTGATCACTTTGAAGCTCACTGTCACTGTCACTGTCACTGCTAACACAATAAACGACATCTTCATTTTTTTTTATCACCACCAACAACCTCTAAGGCATTTACCCCTTTTGGTTCAGCTAAGAGCTCTAAATCCTCCACTGCTAACTCAGCTGGTTCATTCACTGGATGCTCCATAAAGACATGAATATCCCCATATCCCTTCACCAAGTCTGTCATGAACACAGTAGCAGCATCATCATCAACCACCTCATGGAAATGTGCCTGCTTTGGGTTCACACCAGGCATTTTAAACCATAACTTATCCACTGCAGTGTACCCAAAATCCCTACAGATACTCTCGATCTCGACTTTTGACCACTTATCTGGGTCACAGTTATCCACTATATCAACTGTCCCTCCCACATAAGCTTGAGGGTCCCACGTAAAATGCCCACCATGGTGAACATGCAGAGTAAAACTCATCCATCCTGCATGCAAGTCACGGAAAGAAAACAAAATGAAAACAGAATAATACTTTGTTAGGCTAATAAACTAATAAACAAATTAAAAAACATACAATACAGACAAAGGAATACATGGACCCAACCACTTCTTGAAAAGCAGGACACAAGATAGACAATCAATGCAAATACCAACACAAAGATTCCATGGTTTATCAAAGTCAATATAGTGGTCCCTGATAAACAATAGTGACAGAATACAGACGAACAATGCAAAAGTAAAACAAACACAACTGCAAATACCAAAAGCTATAAACAACAACAGCCGAACAGCCAAAAAATGCAAATCCCAAAAATATTCCCCTATCACAGTCACTACAAAAGCTATAAATCCACTATCACAGTCACTACAAAAGCTATAAAGGGAGAGAGGAAGAGAGAGAAAGCGAGAAACCGAGATAGAGATAGAACCCAAAAGAATGAACAAATCACAACTCAAAATTTCCAAATTCTCAAAACCCAAAAGCTAAGATTGCGACCCAGACCGATTACCCAGCACTTCAAAATACCATTCATAAGAGAGTGACACATAACGAGAGAGAGAGAGAGAGAGAGAGAGAGAGAGAGAGAGAGAGAGAGAGAGAGAGAGAGAGAAAAAACAAAGAGTACCTTCATGCAAGGTGGCTTTCAAAAATGGAGCTGCTACACGGAGCTGCTAGGGATTTTTTTTGCTGAATGGTAAGAGGTTAGGGATTTGAGCTGATTTGGGGTTTTTTGTGCATGCTGATTTGGGTAAAATTTTGTGGGTTATGGTGATTTGTGCGATGGGATGAGAAGTTAGGGTTGGTTGACTAACTGAGTGAGTGCCACGTGACTAACTGAAGGGATGGGAAAGCCATGTGGAGTATTTTATTATTTTAGTGCATTATTTTATTATTTTTAGCTTAAGCCATCTGCCACCTGTACAATTTCCGTCAAAGAAGTAATGGTAGGGACAAAAACGAAAGGCGTTTTTCAGGATAGGGACTAAAAGTGGTGAAAAAAAATATAGGGACCAAAATGGGAATTGTGTGAAAATGTAGAGACTAAAATGTGGTTTTCACCTAATAAAAATGGAATTTTGTCAATTTATCAGAGTGTTCGATATCATTTGAAAGAGTTTAGTGAACGTCCAACTAAGAAGGCACATGAATTGTTCAACCTTCGTCACTTTTCCTTGCAAACTACCATTGAGCAAGGGTTTGGAGTATTGAAGAAATGTTTGCAAGTCTTGGATGCAAAAGCATTTTGGCCATTTGAAATGCAAGTGGAAGTAGTTTTAGTATGTTGTGTCATTCATAATCACATTATGGGGATTGATACTAGTGACTATATTATGGACGTTGCAATGCATCAAGTAGAGAACTGGAAACGTATTTTCGTCTAGACTCTGCTCAAGAAAGTAGAGAATGGAATGTTAAAAGAGATGAGATATGTCAAGCCATGTGGACTGATTATACAATGAGTAGAGAATAGTAGTATATGTGTGATTGAATTTTCAATATCTTCAATGTGTAATGTATTAATCTATGGTTAATATTGTACTCTATAAAGTAGTAATTTAAAACTATGCTTTATATTGGCTTTAATTTCGTATCAAATTTGATTGAAATTATATTCAATCATTTCTCTGTATTTTTGTGAGATTTAATGTAAGGGTTGTGTGTAAGAGTTTAGTGAAGAATTTGTAAAAATGAGGATTTTGCAACTAGGTCGCAAGTGCCAACTTGCAAAACAAGCCACGTAAAAAGCACATGCTGAATTTTGAAGAGTCTTTGGCAGGCTGGATTTCGTGAGTCATTTGCGACTTAGGCTAAGTCATGAGTAACCCACGAAACTCTCTACCTGATTAATTTTGAGTGTGCCTTTTTTCATTCCTTTACCAACACTATATAAACCCTAATTACCCACGAAATGTAAGATAATGAAGGAGTATTCACAAGAAACTTTTGAGAGAGAAAACCCTAGCCAAACACTTGAGAGTTAGAGATTGTATACCCACAATCCTCTACATCATTTCTCTAGAGTTTTCACTTACTCTTACCTCTCCATCTACGCATCCTTGAAAGGTTCTTAGCCCAAACACTTACCTCACTCATTCTGAGTGTTGAGAGAAGTTTTAGTGCCTATGGGAAGCATTGGAAGAAATCATTGAGTGGCAGATGCAATCAAGTAGAATTGCAGGATTTTCGGATAATTAGTGAAGACAAGACTCCAAGAAGTCTATTGGTAGGAGCTTGAAGAGTCTTTTTGATATTCATGTACTCCAACTTATTCACTAGTAGATCGATTTCGGCTTGGACGGATGCAGAAAGGTTTTCTACCAAGTACTTAAGTTTTCTCTTCGATAACACGTCTCGGTGTTATTTTGTGTTTGCATCTCTCTTCCCTACTCTCTCAGCGTTACATTTATCACTTATTGTACTTGTTTACCCATTAGAGTAGTGTTCCAATTTATTACGCTTCATTTACTCTTATTCCACACTTAGATAAGTTAAAGTAAAAGCAATTAAGCTGTAATTTAAAATTGGGGGTCTAAACAAGTATTTGTGTTTCTATACTAATTGAGCTTTCATACTCTAATATGTTAACTATGTGTTGTGTAAAGACAATATTTACCATGGTCTTGGTAGGTGGATTGAAGTGACTATATTGTGGTTTGCTGTAACGACAATTATCTTATGTTTGTGTTAGTTATTACAAATATCGGTTTGGTTGTTTGTGAAACCCTGAAGGTTGATTGAAGATAATAACTCGTTGTTAGTGTTATGCATATTTGTATATATGTTTATTTGTTGCAATCATTGTTAAGTATTTATCAATACCTGTTCTGTTGTTTATGCAATTGTAAAGCTTGATTTTAGATAATAACTCTTTGTCAGTGTTATTTATATTTGTATACATTTTTAAATGTTACTCTTATTGTGAAGTGTTATGTTTATATGTAGCAATGTTGAAAGAGAATGTGGAGTCTAACAATTCTGATGGTTACTGCCAATGTACACTACCATGCTTCCTCTACTTGTCGAGGAGGCTATGAAAGGAAATAAGCCCTCCAATATTTTTAAAGCAGATTCCTTTACTACTATAGCTAAGGCTATCTCTGTGAAATTTGGAGTAGAGTGTTAACCTCCATTTGTTGAGAACCGACTCTGGACTTTGAGGACTATGTGGTCTACCATCCAAGAACTTCAAAAGAAAAGTGGATTTGGATGAGATGACAATTGAAGATGATTACATGCGATGCCAAAACATATCAAGAGGAAGTTATGGTATGCCATCAAACTCTATATGCTGAATGTATGTTGTTTTTGCTATTTTTGAGATGTGTAGTGCCTTAAATGTGAATAAATATTGAAAAAATCCATATGTTCAACATATTAGGGGGATGATGGTTACAAGTGAATTTTGAAATCTATATGTTTATCTTTTCTCTTACAGGCTCATTGCAAACATGCTGACTTCTTAAACAAAATGATTGAAATGTATGATGAGTTGTCAATTTTTGTAGGGAAGGATATGGCAATAGATAGTTTTGCCAAGTCTTATGTTGATCTTGATTCAAAGCAAGAGAACATTGATGACACTAAGAATGTTGCTGATAATGGCAAGGATGGTGTTGTGGATAAGGGGAAGAATGTTGTACAATCATCCACCATGGGATCAACAATTTCAAAGTCCCACAAGAGAAGTCGTGCACCTCCCATTGATGACAGTGTTTTCATTGATCTCTCTAAGCAATTGAAGGAAATTGCTATGGCCTTGAAATAAATCAACCAGGGGCCTGTTCATTACACTCATCTTTACGTTGAGGTAATGGCCATGTTGGCGAAGGGGTATAGCGAAGATATGCTTGCAACTGCATTTGATCATCTATGTGCAACTTTCATCATTTGGTGTATCGTCAGCAACGGTGTTGTACTCCTCTTCAGTTTCTACTGATTTCTTTATTATGGAGGGATCCACAACATAGTCAGCACCCAAGGAAGCCTTTAGCTTTACTGACTTTTGGGAGGTCCTCTTCAAATCGTACACGGATCCTAGACTTTATGACCAGTAGGTTTTATAACGGACCTGCCTTGCTGACAGGGAGGATATGAAATAGATAGCTGCGCTTTCCTTCACTTATAAAGTTTATAGACTCTCTCCACATAGAAGTCCCCTTCTTCAGTGAGCTTACGCTCCAAATCATCCCACACAGACAACAAATACTTGTCATCTGGACGACACGATTCAAAATACCGCATCATACTAAGGTGATAGCAATTAACTACTAACCCATCTAAAAAACCTAACCAGATAGGAAATGATAGTGGTATGATTCCACCAGGCGAGAAGGCCACCAAAATGTGCCTATACCAGTGTCGGTTGAATTAAGGAAATTTTAGATTTCCAACTTCGGGACAAGATCTCGAAGAAGGAGAACGAAATAAGAAGGGTCCTTGAAGGGCTGATCGAGGGCGAGATTCTCAAAAGGAAATTATCTAGCTCGGATTTCGATTTCCGCAACCTGGACCAGTTTGTGGGGGAGGTCATCGGCAAGCATGCGCCAAACTTTGCTGGGAAAGCAAGTATGGCACTAAAGAGAAGAACCCTCGGATGAATGATAGAACCTATAGCTTCTGCTACGGTTGATGCCTTTGATATTAGGCCTGACCGCTGGTTGGAGAATTCTTTTAGCTCATCTCATAGGAGAGCTCATATTCAAAGGGCGGACCTTGGCCCTATTAGTGTTATGACTTTCTTAGTCTTACTATCACGGAATGAAGCTTGAAGTCAGAAATACAAGACTATATTCCGAAAAAGGAAGAAGGCACATCGTCTAACTAGTCTGATCTACTAGTTAGAAATAGGGCAAATGAAAAAGCAGCAGCCCTTATTGATTGAGCTAACAAAGAGCATTGCAGTCGAACAGGAAAGAGGAAAGAAAACAAGTGACTTATGAGAATACAAAATACTAGAGCGACGCTAGGGGATTTTTGGCCAAAGAATGCTAAGCTTCGAAATTTTTAGATGGATGGTTACTTTTTTACTCAGCTCTGATGACTTTGGATGGTGTTGGCTTCTAATGGTAGGATTTTTTGTGATGGGTGCCATTTTTACTCTTCACTTGTGATGGTACCATTTATTTGACAAATATATATTAACTCTAAACATTAGTTGGTATAACTAAGTTATGTATGTATTAGTAACCTTGGACTTCTAATGGTGGTACATATATTTTATGGACTGTTATACTCCAAGGGATAACAGTTACGTACCTTGACTACTAAGATGTAGTATGTTGTGGACTTGAGATGATACAATGACCCAAGTTATGTATCTTCAATGTTGTTGTGTAAGCTTGGTGGGTATAGGTGTAATGTTCAGGTAACTGTCATAGGTATCATTTTTGTAGACCATGGAGATTTATACTTCCAATAGTGAATGTTATTTTTGACATAGATATGTACTCATGTACCAAATATTATGAATGGTAATTCCAATGTTTATCTCTTACATTTGTGTATTGGATGCTTTGCAATTTTCCAAGAATGTGAAATTTTTCTTGGGGAGATGAGTTTATATTTTTTGAAATTATTATGCACAAGCCAAATATTGGAAAATAAATACTAGAAAAAAAATTATGTCCAAGACAAACACCGAAAATCATTTTTAGTCATATTTTATGGATCGCAACCAAACATCTGAAAAGCATTTTCCTTATTAGAAAATATTTTTACTTGAAAATATTTCACACTCAGAAAGAGATTTACATAAGAGCCAAACAGAGCCTTAATATGAGTTTTAATAATGTATGTCATTAGGACAAATATTAGTAAACCATTTTTAAAAACTTTTTGTATGAAAAAACAAAAAAGTTACAGACTTTCAACTTTTTAAATTCTCCATAAAATATTTCTAAAAATGATTAATTAATATATGTTAAACATATATTAATCGGACCTATTTAGGATCTATTTCGATATGACTTATTTGTTGAAAATTAAAAACTTATTACTGAAAATGCAGTACCGTGAGACCTAAAAAATGTAAAACATAACTGAAATATAATTTTAGTAGTTGGCAAACGCATGCTTAATATTTAAATGACTTGACATTTTATCTACATTTAAATGACTTGACATTTTATCTACTGTCAAATCTATAAAATAAAAATCTTCAATTATGAAATCATAAATGAAACACGGAAGTATGATTAAAAATCTTCAACCATGAAGTCATAATTGAACACGGAAGTATGATTTGGATTTGTTGGTGACACTTAACTCTCAGTACTACATTAATTTTTTTGGTAAGAAATTAGGCATAAGGTATATAGAAATGACAAAGAAAAATAAACCCCAATTATTCTTAGTACATATATATATTGAGTAAAGCTTCAATCCCGTCATCCAGTACAACCAGATGGAACAAGAGAGAGTGACACATGGTGGTACATATATGTTTTTTTTTTTTGGGGGGAACTCATCATGTCTGTATTGATATCTGTCAACAGTAAAAGTCAGATCAGTGAAAATGGGGAAAAAGAGAAAAAGAGAATTAAAACATGCATGTGACAGAAGCTGTTGCACAATGAATGCTTGAGTTGTTGCTTTAACAGTGAAAGTGAAAGTGAAAGAGAAAGAGAAGAAGATAGAAGCGCCGTCAGCCAAGTGGGGTGGGGGAGGGGGAGAGAGAGACTCTCAAAATTGCAAAAGACAGAATGCCCCCTTCTGGTCCCGCAAAACTCAGCTGACAAGATCTCTGTACGGACTGCTCTTCAAACCTGTGGCTCAAAATGAGACAGTAACGACTATGTCCCACTCTCCACCAATGGGAGCTCGACAACACAATTGCTATACTGTCCTGGTTTCCTTACTACCACCCTGGTTTCCACAATACCATTCCCACTCACTCTCACTACTTGTTTATTATTTCTTTCTCTTTCTCTCTCTGTGTTTGTGTGTGAGACTTTGTTCTCATTCTCTCTTTTCTTTCCCATATATACATAGAAAGCCTTTTGTTTCATAATATATATAACTAAAATCCCTTCCACAAACACAAAAATAGAAAGTTGCAAATATTGCACTAAAAACACTAAATACACACCCAGTTCCCTTCTTCGTTATGCCTTTTTGTTTATCTCCTTAAAATGAACTCTCTTTAGGGTTTCTTGCAAAATATTCTTCTGCTTTTGCTTTCTTTCTTTTTTTCATTGGTCGGAAAAAAAAATTTTGGGGTTGGGAAAAAGAAAAAGTGTACACAAATTGAAATGGGGAGAGGTAGGGTTCAACTGAAGCGAATCGAGAACAAAATCAGCCGGCAAGTGACGTTTTCGAAGCGCCGGAGTGGGTTGCTGAAGAAAGCTCATGAGATCTCGGTGCTTTGCGACGCCGAGGTTGCTTTGATTGTGTTTTCAACTAAAGGGAAGCTTTTTGAGTATTCCAGCGATTCCAGGTTCTTACTTCTATTCTATGTTCAATATTTCATTTTTCGTTTGTTGTTGCTGCTTTTTTTTTTTTTTTTTTTAATATTATGTTGGTTATGAAGCATTTTATTAGTCTGGGTTCTTTTCAGTAAATGAATTTTCTTTTATTTTTCAATCTATTTGGTCAACTGGGTATTCACTATTTTCGTTGTCCTTATTAACTGTTACTGATAGCTTTGCAAATATTATACCTGAAATAATCGAAGCTAGTTAATTCTCCACTTATGTGTCTGTAAATCATGGCCTTCATATTACACCAATATATTTAGTGTATCTTACACTGTTGTTTAGGACAATTGTTAAGTTTTCTTAGATCATACACAAGGTATCTTTTTTCTCTAGTCTCCCAAGTACAAGTAAGGCTGCTGAATAAGACCATACGAAATAGAAGGTTTTTCTTTATTAAAAAAAAAAAATGAATGAGTTTAGTCTCGAGGGGAAGGAAGAAGGGAAAGTGGTTTCTAACCATTGTGCTATCCTTTTTTCTTTTTATTTTTTGATAACCAATGTGCTATCCTTTTGTTTTTTGTTTTTTTCTTTTTGATAACCATTGTGCTATCCAATTGTTTTGTTTGGATAACCATTGTGCTATCGCTTATGCTATACTAAACAGAAGTTTGATCTTTGTTAGGGAGAAGTATAATTATTTTTTTCTATATTTCTTCTAGCAGCTACCTGAAACAAAGAAAACTCTAGAGTTCTACTGATTTTGGTTTCTATTTTTGAAAGTGGGACATTGTGTTGGTTGAGTCCAAAGAAAGTTTTTAGTAAATTTCCATTTTCTTTTCGTACAGATACTGTCACAGTCTCTAAGACACTACATTGCATCTATTGGGTTAGAGATATAGTGGACATCTTTAATACTAATAATAATTCAGCACAAGGAAGAAATCATGAATATAATACAGAAACCAAGAGTCCTTGAGCTACGTGTCAATGGGGCGTAGTGTTATTTTTACTCGATTTTGTAACCTAGTAATTGCCATATCCAATGCTGGTGGTGCACCAAGGAGCTAGGAGGTCTCCTCAATGATGGAAAGGGTTGGAAATGAAAAGTTCGTTATTTAAGATCTCCACGAAGATCTTCCACCCACAACCATTTTTTAACCAAACCATGAAAGCAAGGTATAGGTTTAGTGTTACTTATAAAACTTTTTTAGGCTATTTTTCAATTTTTTTCTCATCTTGATTATATATGGTGAATTGCTGATGCATAGCAGCATAGTTTGCGATGGGTATATTTGCTCTCATAAAGGGTTCTTAACTGTAGATGTCTTTAGTTAGATTAATGATGACACAGGACTAGACAATTGAGCTATCTATAATGCCACAATTGGTCTCCTCTATTGCTGCTGTACTCTATCAACAGTAATGAATGAGGGGCTGTTAGCACCGTTTTATTAGAGAAAGCCAACTGATCATATAATTGAAGACGGAAAAAACATAGGTGCCTCAACGCATTATAACTATCGAATTATTAAAAAAAAAAAAAAGTACGGAAAGTAATAGAATAATAGCAAAGGCTCTTTTTCAAAGATTCAAAAAGGTTCTTCTAAATAAACAGGACAAGGACACTTAATGAAAGCAACAAAACAATGTGATTTTCCATAAAACATAAAACCCCTCAAGTTTTGAATGTAACATTAATTTTCTTGTGTTATTGTTTTATGTGTAAACGGTTAAAGGTCTGAAAATAAATGGTAAGTTGCTTTATGATGACATTTGTTCATATTTAAAGCAACCGTTTTATGTAAAACGATAGAGTTTTTGTGCTACACTTCAAAATCTCAAGGAGTTAAGTATATACCTAATTCACAGTTTAGGGATAAAATACAACATGAGTGTTAAGTGTTATAGTTTGAACCTCAAAGGATGTTCTATATTTTTAGGAGAGATCACCAAGGAGGTGTGTGTTTTTCACTAATAAACAAGAGCCACGGTTAGATTTGAAATGTATGACTAATTTATGCTGCTTGAGTTTGTATAAACTTTTTGTGAAAAGTAATTTGTTTCTATATATTGCATGCTTAAAAGTAATGGCAAAGAATTCATTCTACTCTTTTAAAATAAGTCCCAAATGGATAAGTGTGGGCGTTTTCACTAATCACTAACACAATTATGCAATAACAATACTTGCCTTCGAAAGAAGTTGAACCAAAGAGTACATGGACAGAAGGAAAAGAAGATAACTAGGTAATTATAGTATGAATTCCACAAGGGGTTAGTTATTTCCATCAACTGGGTTCAAGTTGACTTTGGAAGCCATAGCTAACCCCTTGGTTGCTAACTGCACACACCTATATTGGGAATAAGAAGACTGCACATTCCTAAGGATTAGTTAATTACTCCAATAGCCTCGAATATATATAGACGAAGCTAACAGAGATATCAAGGCCCAAACCTGTTATAACTAGTCCAGACTCAATGTACAATGACCTACCTATAGTACAGGTAAAGTAAATATAATCCTACCTGTGGTAACGTTACTTGTAGTGTAAGTAAAGCAACCTTAGGGTTAATCTAGAGTTTAGTATAGTATATATATCCTTTAATAAGCTCATTGTAACACATACTTAAAGACAATAAAAATGATTTCACTTAATGGCATTTTGTTGTGGAAGGAAGTTATCAAGCTGAACCACGATAATTTTTTTGTGTTTTCAATTTTTGTCTCTTTTCTTGCTCTCACTCTCAGTCCCCATATAAATTCTAACATAATATCAAAGCTATGCCTCAATAATTTTAACATGGAATTAGAGTTAGCCTCCACGTTTGGTTCTCCAAAGGTAACTAACTCTATTATGCGCATCACCATAGATATATGTTTAGCTAATGTCTTCAATATCCCACAACGATATCCTCAAACAATGTCTTCCAACAAATTGTGTCGCTCTCCATTGGTCTTTTTAGTTGTTACCCTCAAACCATCATTTGTTGCTAACCACTGATGTTTATCTTGCATATGCCATCTTTAAGCCATTATTCCTCTGCCAATGTCCCCCAGGCCACCTGTGTAGCCATATATACTCCAACTATAGAAGCCATCCTTCAGACATATAAGTCATCATTTGATCTAGGTGCAACCATCGTTTGCCCAAAGTAAGTGTCTTTTGGCCTCCATCCATCACTGATCGTTGTTGTATACTACAGCACTAATTGTCTCACTCATTCCACTCTACATTATATCCAATGCATTTTATATTCAATCCGATCCTTCATGGTCATTACTTCCTTCACAACTTCAATCACATTCAAACTTAATGCATCTTCAAGCTTCTAGCTTGAATTTGAGGGGGTGTTAGAGATATTAAGGCCCGAGCCCGTTGTAACTTATTGTGTAACTAAAGTAATTCTAATCCTACTTGAAGCACCATTACTTGTAGTGCATGTAAAATAATCTAAGGATTACTTTAGAGTTTAGTCTATTATATAGAGCATTCAATAGATTCATAGCAAAACACAATTTAAGATAATGGTCATCAAAAAAAAAAAAAAAAACACAATTTAAGATAATGTAACCACTCAAGGGCTTTAAACTATTGACATAAGCTATCAAGCCAAACCATGTTAACTTCTATATGCTTCCCCCCCACCCCCCCTCTCTCTCTCTCTCTCTCTCCTAATATATATTTTAATATGGTATCAAATCTACTTACCAATTTTAATGAAGGGATTGTCCCTCCCCTTTACCCACTCACCCCACCCAAAAATAGCCTTGCTCATATAAAAACTGAAAATCTGCCTACTTTCTCTCTCCCTCCCTTCCCATAAGAAATGATCTCTCTTTTATTATCTTTAAGATTTCAAAAAATGAGGGAATGAATATACAATTAAAGAATGTGTTGGGGTTTTAGACCCTAGTTAATCTTTATGTGGATTAACCACGTTGTTCAATTTGTCCAATTATGCCAATTGGCAATTCACAAACACAAACAATTAAAAGCATATATGGAATGTGAAGTAACGTGTCCATTCAAATGGAGATGGCAATATGGTGATGAAATAGAAAATCCAAGGAAAACTATTTAAGGGGAAAACCACTACGGGGGAAACCTTCCCCAATGAAGCAATTCCACTATAGTAAGATAAATTTTACCGTCTAAGGATTTTTTTTTTTTTTTCCCCCTAGTCTCTATGACCCATAGAAAACTTATAGAGAAAACATTTCATTGCACCAAAACGTCTAGATTCTTCAATCATATGGATTGCCACCACAGATGATGCACCCGTGATCATGACCAAAACCTCCAATTGACTTCAAGGACTTCTCAAAAAATTTCTTCAGAGCAACAAGTTTGTGGCAGGCAATGTGGCTTTAGCTTCCTCAACTAATCTGCAAATCTACTTGAATAAGGTAAAATTTGAGAGAAACTAGGTTACAAAATCCTAGCCACACAAACATAGAGTTCTCTTCTCCAAAAAAAAACCTCCTTAGGGATGACTTATAATGTGTCTTCTATATCTTAACAAGTAGGGCTCAAATTAGACTTGAAATCGACAAGTTGTTTGGCTTTTTCCTATTATTAATTTTTGTTAATTTGTGTTGTCTTGACCTATTGAGGTAAATTCGAGGTAGCTCAATCAATAGAGGTTGCTATCGTGCTTAGAGTCGAGAATACAAAAAGTTTGTTGTTTAAGGCTTAATCAATCAAGATGTTATTGAGGTTAGAGTAATCAATCAAGATGTAAGGCTCATATCAGATATGTATTGATATATTTGAGATCAAAACGCACTCTATATGTAATTAAGTCTTAGTTTCCAGTGTTTCAAGAAGTACAACAAGTGGCACACAAGTGATATTATTTAAGACACAAGACTACTTAAGAAACTACTCAAGAAAAGCTGCATCAGTAGGTCTCAATACTTATCGATCTATCGAGAATTAATGAATCTCGATACTAAGCTCAACACCCCTCAATCAATCAATCTTCAAGAAAATTGAATGTTAAGTTCTGTTTTCGGCCTACGATGACTTGAATTTCTATAAATTTGTCCAATAGGGTTCCAGGGCATATAAAAAACATATTTAATCGCCGTCATCATAATAACAGAGAGACACATATATCAGGAGTTGCTGAGATGATTGTGCACCTAGGGTGTTGTGCCAAGCTACTTTCGGTTAATCCAAGTGTGAATTGAAGAACTCTACAAAGTTACAACAATAAAAAAGGTTGTTACGGAGTTCATCACGAATAGGAAGATTCGTGCAAAGGAAAATTCTTCCACAAGATCATGCCCAATTGGGGAATGTAGCTGAGATTGGTATAGTTTAGTAGGTTATATTGTAGGTCGGTACTTCGGGATAAGCCTATAGGGTAAGATTCCTTGTGTTCTTAAATGCTTTTTTTGTTAGTGGATTCTTCGGGAGTGGTAACCTAAAATTCACCCAGTATAGTTTCACCTCCAAGGGTTTTCTCCATTGTGATCAAATTGCCGTATCAAACTTATTTTCCGCTACAGTTAATTTAGTTTGGTGATTTGATTGTGCCTTAATCTGATTTGCATGTAATGTGACTAATAATCAATTTGGGTAATTGGATTAATTAACTGAAGTCAATCTAAAAGCCAAAAATTGCTATCAAATGGATATGAGCTTGGTATCCCAGTTGGATTCGAGGTCACAAAAACTTATCTTTTCTTGAGAAATTTTTATTTCTTCAACTTGATTTTTCATTACCACTCTAAGACACATTGAATATCACAACTCGAAACACAATTTGACATAATTTGTCAACACTAAAACATATAGACCTAAGATAATGGAATGAAAATTAATGAATGAAATATTCTTTTTTTTTTTTTTTTTGTTACTATGTTTAGTATTTTATAAAAGTAGTGTGAATCCACAGGGAGTTAATTATTGCCATCAATCGGTTTTAAGGTGACATAAGAAACCATGGCTAACCCATGGTTGACATTCTCCACCATTTATTTCAATAAATATTCCATACCTTGGGAATAAGAAGAATACACATACCTAAGTACTAGTTAATTACTCTAAGAGCCTTGACCACATATAGACAAAGCTAAGTATGGCCTAAGAGATTCATTGTACTATGATATCTTTATAGTACAACTAAAATAACTATAGCCTACTTTTAGTAACACTACTTGTAGTGCAAGTAAACAACCTTAGGGTTAATCTAGAGTTTAGTTTACTATATATACCCTTCATTAGGCTCATTGTAACACAATTCAAGACAATAAAGATGGTGCTACTCAATTGCTTTTCATTATGGAATTAGGTTTTCAACTTGAACCATGTTCATTTTTATATGCTTTTCTTTCTCTTTCTTTTTGTTCTCACTCTCACTAACAACAACAACACCTTAGTCTCAAAATTTGGGGTTGGCTAAGAATGCTCAATAGATTAATTAAGGTCAGCCACACATTCTTTCATCCATTCTATTTTATTTGAAGTCATATTCTATGTTACTTTTTTAATTTCCATGTTCTTTTAAATTACCTCTAATAATGTTTGTTTATTTGTTTAGTCTCCTTAAACCAGATTATTTAACCTATTTAATTAATCAAGTCGATTATTAAATTTATTATTCAGATCTAGGTTAAACAAGCATATATCATATCATGCGTAAAAGCAGAAAAGTAAATAACATCACGATATAATGACTCAGGAAAACCAATGAAACTAATTGTTTCAAGGTAAAAACCTGAGGAGAATTTGACCTAGCTATCATTAAGGTAAAGTAAATCCATTATAAGAAAATTGAAATTTTTACAATCAGATTTAACTCTAAATCTATTGCTACCTCATGTAGTAACCTACTAACATGACCACGTGCAAGTTCCGAATCTACAAACTCCTTCTCTTCTTGGATTTACACCAACACAAGTAGCTTTGCTTGTGACTTTGAGATCTCACTCAAAGGTTTCAGATCACCTTCAATAATAATCTTGATGCAGCAACTATGATCTATCAACGCTTGATTGTAGTTCTAGTTTCAGTAAATTCTTGTGTAGTAGAAGGTATAAAACGTCTCAAATTTCATTAAGAGTAATACACAAATCTTTCAAAAGTCTTCAAAACGTAGTTAGGGTTTCCATTTTAAATGTGGAGAAGTTAAAATGAAACCCTAAACATTTTCGCGGGCTTATTCTTGATTGGTTGAGCAAGGCAAAACCACACTATTTTTTTCCTTAGTTAGCTGGACTTAAACCTTGAAACAGATACTTTTAAGCATTGTCTAACACTAAGAATAGACATATTTTGTTCTCGGTTTGCCAACACAATAAAAAATTATTCTAAACATTTACACCTAAATCTTTAGAACCTAACAATGTTATTTTTGGTCTTTTCAATCTTTTTCAATTTCCTCAACTTAGTAAAATTATTATTTCTTACCAGTGTTAATCACTCTCACTCACAATCCAATATAAATTCTAACATTGTATTGGAGTTATGTCAACAATTTTAACACGATACCCGAGCCAGCCTCCTTTTCAGGTTCTTCAAAGGTAACTAAGTCTAACATGTGCCACCATGGTATCCTCAATCGATATCTTTCCACAAACAATGCCACTCTCCACCAGTCTTTGGTGTTGTTGTCCTCTGACCATCATTCAATGCTTACAACCACTATCACCAATGTTTATCTTGTATAGGGCATATTTAAACTTATTTGATCTAGATACAGCTATCCTTTTGGCTGAACTAATCACCTTTTGGCTTCCATCTATCCGTTTGCCACTGCAACGGTGTGTCATGTGTTCCACTCTACATTATAAGCAGTCCATTCTATATGTATTCAATCTAATCCTCCATCATCCTACTTTCTTTCACAATTTCACATTCAAACTCAATGTGTCTTCAAGCTTCCAGCTTGAATTTGAGGGGTGATGTTTTTTTTTTTTTTTTGATAAGTAATAAAGAAACTAGTTCATATTCAATGTATTAGAACCTACTTATAGTGTGAGTGAAGTAATTCTAATCCTATTTGTAGTGCAAGTAAATTAATCTTAAGATTATTTTAGAGTTATTCTACTATGCATACCATGCAATGGGCTCATTGAAACACACAATTCAAGATTGTGTAACCACTGATCAAGACACGTAGCCATCAAGCCGAACCGTACTAATTTCTATTTGCTTTCCTTTTCTTTTGCTTTCTCTTCTGTTTCTTTGTCTCACTCTCACAATCCTAATATGAATTCTAATATGGTATCAAGGCTATGTCCTAACCAGCCTCCTACCTGCTTACCCCCACCCAAAAAAAATTGTCCATATAAAAACTGAAAATTAGCCTACCTTCTTTGTCCCTATAAGAAATGCTCTCTCTTTATGTCTAGAGTTCAAAATTATATAAGAACGGAATGGAAATGAAAAGAATATATGGTTTCCCGATGCGGAGCTACTATTGGTAGAGTTTCCAATCCTAAGCATGGTGCACGTATAATATATATATATATATATATATATATATATATATATTGGTGTGGGTGGGGGGGGGAGATTGTGGTTGTTTGATAGTTTATGTAAGAATTTCGACCCTTGGAAAACACAATATGCTAAAATTGATTAGCCAAGTAGTTACTTAGGTTAATTATGCAAGTCTTAGGTTAAAACATAATCAATTATATCATGCATAGTGGAAAAGTAAATAACACAATGACATGATGACCCAAGAAAATCAATAAAACAAACTAGTTTCAAGTTAAAAAAAAAAAAAAGAAAAAAAAGGTTGGAACTATCCCAAGAGAACAATCCACTATATCAAATTGAGATTTACAGTCAAGAATACTAATTCGTAATAAATCTAACATAATTACCAAACTAGGCTCTAAACTCCTTAGACTTCTTTGATTTGGATCTGCTTTCACATGAACCATTAGTTCATGTCTTGATCTTCAGCACACTTGAATCCTTGATAGCTGAAGGCTTGGCTACAACCTTATTCCATTGATACTAGCAACATGAATTTGATCTCTGGTAGGTGCTTGATAGAGTTAGAAGGTACAAAATCTCACAAGTGTAACTCTCAAGACTTTGAAAACATATATTAGGGTTTTCTTTTTATACCTAGCAATGTTGGACTCAAACCTAATCGTTTCACAGCCTATTGGGCTTTATCTAAAATTCTGCAAATTCGCAGTTCAATCGATCAAGCTTGACAGATTTTAAATTCTTCTTTCTACAACTTGTACATTCTTAACTTGTATCAACTTGAGCAATATTTAAAACACTTCAAAGACCCTAAGATCTAATCCTAGACAAGTTTTTGTTCTTGGTTTGCCAACATTCAGCATATTTAGAACCTAAACATTAATGACTAAATATTTAGAATCTAACCGTTTATAAAAGAAGTTAAGGAAAATAAGCAAAATAAATGTATAATTTTGTGGGTGGACAAAGTTCAGCCCAAACCAAACTCGGGCTAAGGCCCACTAACCTTTAGCCTAGTCCACATGTACAAAGTCCTAACTGGGCCATCACATGAGTGACCAAGTTACAACAATAGGATCCGAATAGACCCCACCTACTTCCCGAGGAATGGAAATAACGCTGATGAGAAATAGTGCCTTGGGGGAGTCCGCCACCCGAGGACAAGCCTTAATGCTGGGTTCAAATTACTAGGAAATCATTACAATGATGTAGTTAAGAGGACCCACCCCCCTGATGTGAGATTAGACATGCTAGAATAATAACCTAAACTCAAAGGGCCACCCAAATCCTATAAATGGCTGGGCTCACACACAGGTGGAATATTCTCATCACTACCAATCCATTAACAAAAGAGTACATAAGGGGAGAAGCTCCTAGGAGAAAGGGTTGGAACATTTTTTCCTGGGCAGAGAAACATGAGTGAACAAGAAAAAGCCACGTGATATTTGGGAAGAAATAGTCCAGGTCAGGATACTTTAAGGGCACCTCGACCACCTAAAAACCTCCTTGAACAGCTAGGATTACAACATATAACCACCTTACAACCTCCTCCAATTACCAAATATCAGCCAACTCTTCTTAGAACCTTCCATTGTGAACTACACTTAAAATATCACACAAATTACTTGGAGGTCCAGTCTCAACAGTCACCGCATAGTTGTGGGCCGTACCACCACAAATTTTACTTTGTGATGATTGCTTGTTATGAGCCTTCAACCAAAAAGTTCATTATGCTTGTCAGGAAATATATGATTGATCCTTCTGCTACTACTCCTTATTGATACAATATCTCTGAAACTATTTAAATAATGAAATAAAAACTTTTGGAGAGAACTACGTTGCAATCTTTTTGTGTGTTAAAATGTATAGTTTGATTGGCTAGCTCTTGGCCCTTACCACCAAAGGAAAAGAATGTGGTAAAACGTTATAGTTCCGATTTGATTGGCATTGTTGAATACTTGAATACTACAAAAATTATTAATTGAATGTAATGAATAAAAATGAATGAGTCCGTTAATTCTTTTCCTTATTCAACTAATTATAATGCTTGAGATTAGGGTCTTAGGTTCTCTCTCTCACATAATAAGTACTATGTCTAAGCATCATATCAGGATACTTTACACATTTACTTTAACATGAATATATGCCAGTTAATGGCAAAAGCAGTTAGGATATGATTTTGCCAAGAGTTGCATGTACTGCTCAATAGTATTGTTTAGTCTCAGTTCCGCATACTCTTGGCATAGTGGTCAATCCACAAATATAAATTATTGTAGAGTGTTAGAGATAAGGATTGAGATTCAAGTTTTCAGAAGGAAACTTCACATATATATATATATTTAGATTATGCTAAAAATCTATCTGAGAGCAAAAAAAAAATATATATATATATATATAATTGTCTAGTCTCACATTGAGAGAACCTAAGTTTAAGTCTCTACTTCCCCGCTTGTTGTAAGGACAAAATAAAGATTTGGATATTATTTTGAAGATTATTTTGACAAATCTAAATGTATATATCTCATTATTCTGAATAAAAGATAATAAATTCTCAGGATAATAATAATAATAATAATAATAATAATAATAATAATAATAATAATAATAATAATAATAACAACAACAACAACAACTATGGCTCCATAGGCTTTAGATTTTTTTAGAATTAAATCTTTACAAACGCTCCCCCACCCCCACTTTCTAATTAATGTTTTTACTAGTGTTGTAATCTGGTAGATTATGTCTCCTGTCTTACTGTTAGGGTTTTTGCCTTAGCTACAGGTTAAAAGGTGTATGTAATCCATTTAGCTTTTTTCTTTCATTTTTTACAAATCTATAATATATATATAATAAATTTTAAACTTTATTCCAGATTTAAATCGTTCATTAAATAGTAGAATATATTATTTCATATATAAGCATAAACACAATCATAATAAACATTTAATGCTCGAATATATGATGGTAAATAAAATCATAATCAATATAAAAACCTATTAAAATTTCTACTAGAATTATCAAAATTCATATATAAATAAAAGATTAAAGAGAAAAAAATTATACCATTATGTTTAACTTTCTTTTCTCAAAAATAAAAATGTTAAACTTTCCCATATATTGCACAAATTATCGACTAACATATTCTAGTTGAATGACTACAAACTACTCCTCCGTAAGTAGGGCTTTAAATATGCAAAAGCAATTAATAGACCATGATGTGAAGCTCTATTTTCAGCAAGCATATAAATGATTTCATTTGAGTTTTGGCAATTAGGACTTGTGGATCAACAAGGTGTGTAATCGGTAATCCTACTCAATCCTCAAGAAGTTCAATTTTTTATTAGATTATGATGTCCATCTTAATCTACAGTAACAAAAATATTAAGGATCTTAGGGCTTTTGGAATTTAGGATTTTAATTGTTTCAAGGTACCGTGGGAGAAGAGGAACCTTAAAAGATAGACAGACAAGTAGGCAGTGAATTGTTAACTAGCATAAACTATAGACATGCATGATGCATTGATGCATCATACAAAATTATAAATCAATCAAGAAATTGAAAAAACCAGTGAACATGTTCATCTATTCAAGAACATTGCATTTAAACCATGTTTAGGTTTCCTAATAACATTATTGAATTCGAACTCTAGTACACAAATTCCATGTGTTTCACGCTTTGTTCTTTTTTTTTTTCTTTTTCTTTTTTTCTTTTTTCCTTTTCTCTTCGCTCCTCACTACTTGAATTCCCTTGTTTGGACTATTCCATCATTTTTTTTTTTTATGATACTTGCATCTTGGTTATATTGGCTCTCCTTGTGTTCTACGTGTTCTTTATAGTCCTGCACTAGCTGGCTTCTTGTCTTCACTTAGGCTTAGTCAAGTTGAAGGGGGTGAAAAAAGCCTGCTCTTTAGGCTCCTAAATAAGCAAATACTGTGTTACAAACAAGAAATTAGGAAGAAAGTGTAGGGCAACCGTACCTTCAAAATTCAAACTCAAAACAATATACCAAATTTTAATGCCTAATGTTGCTTGGTATGAAAACCTTTTTTTTCTTTAATAATTCTATGGTTACAAAAGAAGAGAAGATTTTAACCTTGGATATCTCAATTAGAAATGCTAAAATGCACCAATTAAATTATAAAGCTCATGACAAAAATTAAATTAATACATATATATTTACTTAAACTTCAAGACATTCATTTTGGAATCATCCAAATCAAATCTCAGTAAAGTAACAAAAAACTACTAAAAACATGCCTCAAAAAGAAGGATGTGTTAGAAGTGAATAAGATAAACAAGAACAATTAGACTCAACTAATCTACGAGTTGTCAAGTCATGCGGTCAAGAAGAAGAGAATATAATAATAATAATAATAATAATAAATGCTGAAGCAACTCTATATATTTCATCTTAAATTATTATTAAATGATCATTTTTTTTTTTTTTTGATGGTCTAATAAGTTATTTTCTTAGCCTCATGCTTCTATTACTCTGATCTTAATTCTTGTCTTTTCATTTTTAGAGAAATCTTAATCCTTGTCTTAGTTGTCATCAAGAAACACAACTAATTATATACATGAATCCTGCCCGAATAAGAAAAAAACAAAACCAAATTCAACAAGGAAATATAATCTATAATAGAATATATAGCAAATCCTAGCAAACAATAAACATTATCTTTCAATTAGGTTGGCTATTCTAACCTGGCTAGCTTTCTATTTGATGATCTTTATAGTCCTTGTATTCAGGCCTCCACCAATATCAATACTATTTGAGCTACAAAGGCTACTTTAGTTCGGTGAAACAAACTATGCCTGCTTTCTTGTTATTGAAATGAGTCAGATCCTAGCTCAACACAACCCCATTCGAGCATTTATAACTACTTTCAACAAGCAAATGTCAGTTAGTCCACGTTAGATCTTTCCCTATGCCACTTAGCTTCCTTCTCATGTTACAATCTTTCCTAAGGATTATTTTTCTAAAGACCTTTTTTCCTTTGTCGTGGAGGTAGAGGTGTGGGGAGTTAGTATGCTTTTAAGAGAACACTTTCCTCAACCTTTCTACTTGTGGCAGTTTTATTAAATTTACGTATCTTTATATAAATTTAGTCTTATGCATTCTGCTCATTTTAACAGACTCTACATGCTTAAAGGCTTCATGATGTTTAAACTTAGACATATCCTTTTGTGACAGCATGGAGACTATTCTTGAACGATATGAAAGATATTCATTTGCAGAACGACAGCTTGTCGCCACAGATTCTGAATCCCAGGTATCAACTGATTATGCTAAATGTCACCTAAACATGACCTATCTTGTGTTCCATGCATCCTCTCTATGAATATTTACAAAGATACACCCTACTACCTAAATCATTTCGTCTCTACCCATCGAGGATTGCTACTATATGCAAGTAAAAGGGAGAGAAAACAACACACAGAATTTACCTAGGTCGGTAATGTTTCAATATTTTAAAAAGAATAAGATTTATAACGTATATATACTGCCCCAGTTAAAACCCTAATTTGAATCATTAAAATTTCCAAGATATCCTCATTGAATTGCCTAGGACTTTGCTCCCCAAACCCTAACCTATTATTGGTCCCAAGCATAACATACTTATTAAGTTGTAGGGGGCCTCAAGAGCTCGCTCCGCACTGCTACATTGGCTTACACTCCTCCCATAAAGGCGTAGTATACAAGATCAATGTTCCTTTCTTTTATTTTTTTTTCTTTTTTTGAGAAATAATTACAACATGCTGCTAATTCCACAACTCGAATTATTTCCCTCTTTAAACCTTCAAGCATTTTGTACATAAGGAAGTGTCAATTCAATTACAAAAACCCTTGACACATCAGTACGTTACTTTCTCATTTAGAATATAAGTCACCATCTCTAATGCTCTCCACCTTAGACAAATATTCAGTCATTTAGGAATTATCAAATTCTTATGTCTCCACCTTTGAACCAATAGGCGGGGAAGTTTCTCCTTTTGATATAAAGAAGCACTAACCAAGTCCAAGAAATGCTTGAACATGGTTATGGGAACAGACTTTGACAACATATTAGTTGCCTTCTCAAAAGCGTGAATTTTTTTTCCCAAGGACCATGCCACTTCACCTAGCTCTATTACAATCAATCGATTTTCTTGTGAAACCTCACACCCATATGCTATATTCTGGCATGGTGCTTTGCCAACTAAATCGCATTCTAACTGTCAGTCTGTCACCATACATCTAAACTCTACCTTGCTCTATTTTAAACTCTGACTTAGCCTCTTCAACCACATTGCTTGTTTAGTATCTTCAACCATAAACAATGTATTCAACTTTTGTAGTAAACATTGCTATCAAGGGTTGTAACATGGATATCCAACAAATAGGTGCACTTGCTAGTGAGAAAACATCGTCTGTAATGGACCTTCTATCAACCAAATCACCTTCATATTCTGAATCTACAAATCCCACAACTGATGCACAATCTTGTTACCTCCTGCAAGCATAATTTCATAATTTGTTGTACGCTTTAGTACCTGAAATCCACATGACTACTTTCCAGTTCCCTCTTCTTGGGTTTGTCTTGTACTTGATAACCATGCTGACTATATGAGGCAAATCAAGCATGGTACAAACCATTGCTACACCAAAATCCTACCATACTAGCATATGGAACCTGTTACATATCTTCAATTTCTTCTTCTAATTTTGGGTATTACCAATAACCTGAAATTCGTCACCAATGGTATACTTATCGGTTTGGCATTCTCCATACCAAACTTTCCTAACACCTTCTTGACAGATTTTTTAAGACACCCATAATTTTTTTTTTTTTTTTAAGAATACTAAATATTTTTAACACACACATAGAGAGAGAGGAGAAGGTCTTAAAAAACTTACAGTGGTGTATATTCAAAATGATCTATCACTCATAATTTTTGACATCCTTGTCCCTTTGAATCTGCATACCCATAATCTTCCTAATAGCATCCAAATCTTTCATATCAAAATCCTTGCATAACAAAGATTTAAGTTGGTCAACCTCACACATGCTCTTTACAACAATCACTACATCATCCACATAAAGAATAGAAAAATATATATGAGAACCATCTGCAAGAGCTATAAGATAGACACAAAAATCATACTCACAGTTCTTGTAGCCAATTTGAATCCAATGGGAGTCACTACAGACAAGGTGCATCATCTTAGGTTAGATTCTTTTCTAACTTAATTTCATTTTCCTGTAGCAGGACATTGATCTCTAGTTTTAGCTTCCTTCTTACTCCTTTAGTTGCAATTTTGAGACTAATAGGAGCACATTCACATGAATAAAAAAATAAAACATCCACATAAGACGACAATAGTTAATGTGGTTCAGCCTACTCTAAGTTTACATCCACCGGCAACACCAACCGAAATCCATTATTAATGATATGTAGTACAAACATTCTCAACCAAACTCACATACTCACACAAACATAAACATAAACAATATCTCTAATACAAATTAACTCATAAACTTCACACGCACAAACTTACAAATGTATAACCCCAATACCCAATAACTATCACACAAAAAAATAGAAAAACACTCAAACTACTCTTAAAGAGACCTACTAGATGATCTTCTAAGAGTCTTCTCCTCTCCCCATGTGGAAGGCCCTCTAGGCCAAAGCCACCGAAATCTTCACAACAATACCTATTTATAAGGTTTCATTTCTATTCTTTGATGTATTAGGAATGCTCAACTCCTTGATCCATTATCACAATGAAATCACGGAAATATTATGTGTTAGCTTTGCATGTCTTTTTCTTCTTCTTCTTCTTCTTTTTTTTTAGTGAGTAATTTTCTGCTTATTGAATTAAATCTAGGTTCAGTCTGTATTGATTCTGAAATGCACTCAAGCACTTTGAATCCTGTGGGCTGGCTCTTTGATCCTCCAAATGAAAATGATCAATTCGTATAATGCTTATTAAAAGCATTTGATGTAAAAGAATATTGTTAAATCTTAACCTTTTTATAAATGCTGTCTAGGGAGGCTGGTGTATGGAATTCCCTAAGCTTACCGCTAGAGTGGAAGTATTACAAAGGAACATCAGGTAATGTGACTTGATTTTTCACGTCATTTTGAACGGTAATGCCTTTGTATGGGAATTTAAAGAATTAGAATGTACAGGGGAAAAAAAAGGCAGAAAAGTGATGAAATCTTGTCCAATAGATTTTGTTCAAGGAGAACTGCTTTCAAGATTTCGAGACTTTCACACGGCTGATCTGTTAAGTAGGGTTCACCAAAAGTTGAAGAAAAAAAAATTATATTGTGTATCGGGTATATGTCAACCATTCTTTCACACAAGCATGGAACTTAGTCTTACCCATATGTGAGAAGGCGGTTACATATACCCTTTATATTGGATATTGGGCTTGAATCCTGAAAATACAATTAAGTGCATCGCACAAAACATTGCTAAATTAATGTAATTACATGCTTCTTGATTGGATGAAGGCATTATTGGCCAACTTTCAGCAGGATGATGATAAGACTCATATATATTTTACACTGATTAATGTAGGAACTTCATGGGAGAAGATCTCGATCCCTTGAGTTTCAGAGAGCTTCAAAATTTGGAACAACAGATTGATGCAGGTCTGAAGCGCATAAGAACAAGAAAGGTAATTAACTTGGTGCTTCCTAATTAAGTTTTCATGACATTTTTTTCAAGACACACATGCACATGAGTAAACACATTTGAATTTCACTTTCTACTATCATATGAATCCAAATTAATGTACGAATCACTTTGACTTGTGCAGAACCAACTCATGCATGAATCTGTTATGGAGCTGCAAAAGAAGGTAAAGATGGTTATGAATATCTGAACTGTTTTTAAAGTGAAATTTTATCTAAGGTTATTCAGCTCAATAACTTCTGAAAGACATGGACAGCAAATGATAATTAAAGAAGACTAGTATTTTACCTCCATACTGGGAAAAACCAGAAAGTGGCACTTTTGAAAGTCCAGAAAATAAACTGTGGCAAGAATTTGCCTGTCTAATCATCAAATGGTAACCTTTACTGCACCTTCTTAAGCCCCCAAGGATGCACGCAACAGGTTTAGAGACTAGGTTACCATGTGAGGGATTGCATGTTTAGTTGACATCCTAAATAAAATTTGGGCAATGAGTTCTAATATGAAGAGCAACCATATGCTTCAGACTGTACTAGATGTAAACTATGTACTGAAAAACCATATACTTGTGACGGTTCAAGATGTAAACTAACATTGTGGCTTGTGACAGGAAAAATCTTTGCAAGAACAAAACAATTTGCTAGCAAAAAAGGTAAAATCTACTCCATATTGGCCAAAGAATGGTATTCCATAGTAGGGACTTGGGAAGTCACTTCCATTTTCCATTAGGCCATTACAAAAATTATCTGATGTTTGCAAACAATTTCTATGACAAATAGCTCAAAGAAAATGAGAAGAACGTTCCTGAGCAAGCACATCAAGAGCAACCAAGCTTAGGCCTGCTATCCCTACCGCAGCAGCCAATACCATCAACGCTATCACTTCCCTCTCTAACTATCGGGTATACACCCTCTCTCTCTCTCTCTCTCTCTCTCTCTCTTAAAGGCACATGGTTGGGAAGAAGGAACATGCGTGTTACATTGAATGACATATGCAAGTTTTAATAGACTGCATTGAAAATACAATTAATGAGAAAAGCAGTCTTGATCTCCAGGACGATGGTTTCTTGGTCAGTTTTGACAAGGCTAGTATTGATGACACTAGTGGTGATCTTACTGACATTAGATTTATAGGTTTGGGTTGAAAATTAGCAGTAGCATATATAGCCAGATCTCTAGCATCAGTTTTAATGGGTCTAATCTCTGATTATGCATGAAAACTGCTAAGAAAAAAGAGTACATCGAAGTCCCATCCTAGTGGCTCTCTCTGATTGTTCAAGAACACCTGATCTAATATAGTTTTTTTTTTTTCTTCAAAATAAATTATGCAGAGGGGCTTTCCTGGAAAGAGCAGTAGATGAAGATGCTGGAGTTCAGACTCGGCCTACACTCATGCCACCTTGGATGCTTCGCCATGTGAATGGATAGAAAGCTCTCCCTAGCCACCCAAATGGGTTTTGGCAGTGGAAGATATGGCATTAAAGTTCTCTATGATCACAAAATTGCTGTACCACATGACTGTATTTTGAAAATTGAACTATCTCAACACTGCACCTTCTATCGTCAATAATAATTTTATAAGGTCTAAACTTCACGTTGCATGTGACTGTGGCTTGCTTGCGTGCACAAGCGCATTAAAGAAGCCACGGATTGAGCGAAGAGTCCAACAGTCCTAGAAGGGCGGGGCCCTATACAGCTGGTCATTTACGAAAAAGTTATCCCAAACAAACAATAGAGCGGATATGAAAGTTACCCCAAATGAACAAGCTCAAGTAGAGTTGATCTCCCCATTTTTTTGGTAAGTAATATAGAGCAGATCACTAATCAAAAAGTACATCAACCTCACTGTTCGCTGCTATGGATGGTGGTTTAATGGTCACCAGGCTTACTCAAGTGATTTGGTGGCACTAGATCCTAGATTTTGACTCCCGCAATGGGAAGCGCCGGTGAAATACCGGCTTAAAGCTCATTGTTGCCCCCACAAAACTGGGATAGCTATGACTCATTAAACTCAATAGGTAGGATGTTATTATGCTCACACAGGCCCACGTAGAAAAGCCACCTTCAGTCATCCACCTGTCATGAGCGGCTTGAATTAACAAGAAATACTTTCTCCTTAGTATAGAATCCACTCTAATAAAAGCCATGATTCAACAAGGAAATCCAAGCCCGTGTCTGATTGCTCTGCAGCTCAACACCACAGTTCCCAAAAATGCACAAAGTTATCGATAACTAATAAGTGGCTTTCTATTTTTTGGGTTGCTGAATAAGAAGTGGCAAAAGTTAAAAACTCTATAACAAACTGCTCGAGTCCAGTAACCTTAAAGTTTCAACAATACAAACTTCACCATCTTATTATCGTTCTTGACTTAATTTCCTAATCAAATTAGTATCAGAATTACAAACTGGATGAATTATATGTTCATTAAAGATGAGATTCCCCTAACCCATTTGAATAAAGCAGTACTTGATTTTACAGTCCTAACCAAATTGGTCTAATAAAAGAGACCAAAAGGAAAAAATGACTATAACAATGATCAGCCATCTTAAGCCAATTAAATTGTTTCTTCAGTTCTGCATACCATTGACCTCATCAGCTACATGCTCACTTTCACTGCCATCAAGCATATGTTCCCTGTGAAAACAAAGAAGTTAGCAATGGCATCTACATCACGCCTCCCCCCACCCCCTTCTCTTCTATATATTATTTGTAACACATGCAATGGTATCTGTATCATGCTTAAGCATGGCAAGCATGAAAAATAAAACAAACACAAACCAATGAGGAAATTGCCACACAATCCCAGTCTGAGGCCACACAACTGGTAGTGATGGAATATGCAATAACTACATTATCCACTCACACAAACTAGGCAAATGCCACATGTAAATAACGCATGTGAGAGGAAAACGGTTGGGTTTGGGTAATTGTGTGTGTGTGTGTTAGAGAGAGATAGTGAGAGAATGAGACAGAGAGGTCACCGAAGTTAACTACCTAACAGAACTCTACTGGGCAGTTTAAATGTGTTTTATATTTAAATATATGATTTTGACATATAATGCTAAAGGATGAAACAAATGCAAATAAAAATTGGCTAAAATACATTTTATTCCCTTCCTTGAGCTTGAAGTCAAATTTTTTTTTTTTTTTTTTTTTTTGAGAAAGAAGTCAATTTGGTCCTTCAAGTTTCAAAATTAACAATTTAAACCCTTTACTTTTGAAAGAATTAAAAATCAATTAACTGCAGACCGTTAAGTGTTCAACACATCATTTTCTCAAGTTTTTGAATTTTTTAAAAATTTATACTAAAATAAAATAAATAATAATAATGGTGGAAGAATTCAAGACGTAGACATTCTGATGTGGAATTTTCCATCACAATTGAGGCCTAGGCCAAGCTTAGAGGAGGAACATTCTGTTTTTGTTCTTGTACGTTAAAGGTAGCAGCAATAATGAGTATTTATTCAAAACTAGCAATGACAGCATCAACACCTTCAACAAGATTCTACGCTTCAGCAGTTGGGTCAGGCTTGGACCCAACAGGAGCTCATTTTGGGATGGCTCCTTTAAAATGTGTGGATATTAATTTTCCCCTTTTTTATTTCTTTGACTTTTCAAACTCTTCTTGTGCTCATGTTAGCATTAGGCTGATCAGCCTTACAGAGATTATTTTTGCTGTTTTGGCTTTGTTTGTCTCAATTCATGGTTGTCATGTTGCTTGGGTGCCATTTGAGTTGTCAGGTTGGCCAATGGCCATGGGTGTAAATTGGCTAACTTTGGGTGGCGCCAAAAGGATTGGATTTTGTGCATTTCAGGTAATGAGCTTTGGGTGTTTTTTGGCCATTGAGCTGCTGTGGTGTTTGTTTTGGGTGACTAGATTTCAGATATTTGGGCCATGAATAGTCTTAGGGAGGCAGTGAGCCAGTGACAGTTGTGGAGGGCAACGGTGCATGGATATGGATGTAACCATTGGTATGGGGACAGTTCTTTTTTCCATAAGTGGCATCTAGTGGCACCCATTAAAACAAAGTCATTTTAGTGGGGCATGTGGCCATCTTGCTGGGCGATTTACTTATTTAAAAAAAGCATCAAAGATTGTAAAAGTTAGAAAAAAACACATTGTTTCACAAACTTAACAGTGGAGAAGTTGACAGAGCATGACAGAAGGACCAAATTAACAATTCAGAAGTTAAAAAGTGTCAAATTTTCAACATTGATACTTGAAAAACCAAAATGACAGCAACCTAAAAGTTAAGAGGAATAAATTGTATTTTAACCCGCAATTTTATTTTATATTTTTGCAGCTTTTTCTGTATTGGTAGTATATCTGTGCGCATGTGTAAGATTCTTTACACCAAGGTCATAACAATTTTAAGAAGCAAAAGGAAAAGTATAATCAAATAACTTGTTTATAACAACCCTTTAGAAACCCTACATTTTGAGCACACTTAATTCCCCCTAGGTTGAGCTTCAAGAAAAAAGAACTCATGGCATGAGCTCTTGGTTTAAAGAAAGCAGATATTAATAATGTGAACAATAACCTTGTTTATTCTTCAAGCACCTTTCAGTTTCCAAATACTCAAATGTAAACATCAATGCACATATCCATCAGCCATAAACAAGAGATTACCTTAATCTTTCACAAAGACGTGCCAAAGCATCTGATCCTGTTCTGGAAGCAACATCCTCAATCTCAGAAGCATTTGATAGAGTCACACCATCTGCAAGGCTAAACTCACACAACTCCTTTAAGGAACATGCATCAGTCAACACAGCTGAATGGCCACCACCAGCTGCTAATTTTCGCACTTCCCCAACACACCTGCAATATAGAATTTCATCAGCATAGGAGGCAATATAACTGTGAAAACCTTACTGATCATGATATTAGCTAAACCATACCAGTCAATCGGTGATGGAAACCAAGCATATGTAGATTTATCATTAGCTGCCTGACCATAGTTATTGTAGCCCCATCCATGGATTCTTCCATCCCTCATGGAAATTAGAGTGTGGGAATGTCCACATGCAACAAGTTGCACACCATTTGGGACAACCAGAACAGGGAAATTGCGGAAAAATGTATCGGAATCATTAGGAGTGCATGAAAAGAATCCAGTTTGGGGGCCAAGGCCTAACTGCCCTGCTTGACCACCACCCCAAGCATAAAGAGCTCCCTTCAAAGTCACAGCACATGTATGTACACCACCACAAGCAACATCCTTTATAAATATTCCATCAAGGGCAACCACTCTCCTAGGCAATAACTCCTTATCCCCAGACTGGAGGGAACAATGCCCGAGTTGACCCATATTTCCTAACCCCCAAGTATAGCTGTGATGAGAAAAGGAAATTATCATGATCAAGAATTCTATGTAAGTCAAACACTAACAGTTGTACCAAAAGATAAGAGGGGAACGACAAGAGAGCTTTGATGATCTAATCTTATTAACAGAGTCATTATCCAATATAAAATCTAACTTTGTATGTGCAAAATTCATGATAATAAGCCAATGAGCCCTAGCTCACTGGCACCTCCTCCCCTTAAAAGTGCTTAGTGGAGGGTGAGGTTGTGGATTCACGATAATAAATGTAGGGGTCACTGAAAAACAAATCAGGACACGCAAGCATGGGTGCGCACACAGGCACACACGTGTGTCTGCATCCCAGCCAAAAAGAATCACTCATTCTATATGGTAATTTTTATCCATTTTTAAAATGTTTGTCTTAAGAGTTCATTTTTATCTCACATATTTATGAAGATGGTCCCATTTCAAAGAAGGGATATTAGTGCATCTCACAAATGGATGCGCATATACAAACACGCAAGCGCATATACAAAATCACATATTTACTATCTTTTGTTCTAGCATTCTGTGATGTAATAATAACCAAATCAATTCATAAAAGATGGTGAGATATTCGACTTCCGAGTTTTAGCCAACTTGGGTTATCAAGAAGAACAATTGAGGAGAACTGCAATAACATGTGCATTACCTCTAATTTTGTCCAAAATTCAATCTAGTCTTGTAACTTCAGATTTATTCATTTTAGTCCTATAAATTCCATTCATTTTTCAATGTGTCCCAAAACAATGTAGTTTTTGTTATTTATGAATTTCCAAAATGATATCATTTTAGGACACCTATTGACACAATGTGACGAAATTAGACGGAAGGACAACATTGAATAAAAGTAAAAGTTATTGGACCGACTGACATGAATAAATCAGAAGTTATAAAACTGAATTGAATTTTGGCAAAATTAGTAATTTGTAATTTAGCCTTATAATATGAGCCTCTCTGACCCTACAGATTTTTTTTTTTTCTTTCTATTTTTGGCAGCACACCTATAGCTCAGGATAAAATTCAAGCATAAGAGTACTTTAGCATCATTATGGGTTAGTGGCAGAAACAGCTATGTAGCTGTAATGAAATTAGCTTTCAATGGTATAACCAAGTTAGCAGGACAGCAGACTTGCATATCAAAAATGCACCCCAATTCCATGGCATCCGTTCTCCTGACTAGGCGTGAGATTCCCATAAGAAGATTTTGTCAAACCTTCAGATTTACATGTGCCATGGGGATAACCACAATTTTCATGCTTATATGTAGAACTTATCTCCACCTAAAGGTCCTTCAGATCACTTACACCTCGCCTATTTCAGATATTGCTGCAGTGTGGTACTCCCCGCACGACACTTGGGTAATCTTCACAAGCTCAGGAGCTTCGTCAAGGAACTTCGCATAAGCATTTATTACACGAGCCCCCTGTAGTCCTTCACAGGTGACACCTCTGCCAAGCTGACCATATTCATTGTAGCCTGGTTTTTCAGAACAATGATAAATTTCTGATTAATATGTATCAGGAAACTAGAGTACAAACACAAGTTCCCTTTCCTATATCGTATGATCCATCTATTACCAAAAGAATGCACAAGCATAAACATCATAAGAACAAAGAGTTATGCATAGAACTGCCAGTGCTAAAATAATTACAAAGTTTACAATTACTTTAATTAAAACAATGGTAAGTCATGATTTTAAAAGACACTTTACCCCACGCTTGTAGCAGGCCATCCTCTGATAAAGCCACCACATGCACTGCCCCACAGGACACTTGACGGATAATCTGTAATAAATGTACTATACAATCAGGTTTAAGGGACAACTAACCAAGAAAAACGTAAACAGAGGCTGATGCTTGACAAGAAATTACAATTTAATTGTAAATTAAAATGATGATCAGCAGATTTAAAAGATTTCATGGCACAAAACCCATGAAAAAAACTTCCTCTGTTCATAAACTAAACAGTTTCAGTAATGCCAATTCGCCAAAGCAATGTGAATATAATTTTTCGAAATTGGGAAAACCTAACATGTGAAGTCATGAATATGTAGATATATGTTCAAGTGAAAGGTATCCCCAGCATATACATTCTACGAAATAGATGACTGTAACCCTACCCTTGATTCTGGGAAAGAACAAATAAATAAAAAAGTAAACGTTTAGAAGGAAACTATTTTATATTTTTTTAATAACTATTTTTCTTGTAACTGACAAGAAGCAATGGTGCCTCAAAACAAATCCATATAAATATCAAAAGGACACATCCAACCACAATAGCAAAAATTATTGCACTTAATTGAGGACAGATTGTCTTCTATCTCAAGCTACTTCTAATGAACTCTATAATTCGCTTCACATATAAAATCCAAATCTACAATCCTTTTTTTTCCTGAGAAATAATTTAAGTAGATATTTTTTTTTTATAGTATCCACAACCAAAAGTCAACAATTTGGACCTCCCCAGCCAAAAAAAAAAAAAAAAATTGCATAAATAATAAAATCAAACTTAACAAGAAAAATATATAAAATACCGTGTTAGGAGAAAAGGCCCCCCAATATAAGCGAGGAAAATTTGATCCCTGTATGAGAAGTAGAACAATATAAATAATGCTATAAAATATTATCTGCCAAAGAACATTTAGTTGGGAAGAGGAGAGAGAGAGGGGGGGGGGGGGGGGGGGGGGAAGGATGCAAAAGAATTAAAGATACTACCTGATTTTGGCCCCAAACCCAGAGCCTACTTGTTGAGATGGTTCCATCATTTTCACGAGGTTCTGCAATACAAGCAGTACAATGTGCTCCACAAGACACAGATTTCACAAACTCTGTCTGTAATTGTTCCACTTTTCTAGGGTGCTTGCTTCGCTCCTCGGTTCCATCTCCCAATTGACCAAAGTCATTGGCCCCTAGACAATGGAATACATTTATAAAGATTCTTGGTCACTTATGTTGTATGATCAGTAAACAACACGATGATAAATGCTAAAAGGACACGATGCTATCTTAGTGATAATAATATTACAACCAAAAAAAAAAAAAAAAACCCATTTCTGCAAAAAATAAAAAATATATATATAAATATTACTACCCCATAATAAAAATTTAGCTACAACCACAAGTAAAACCACCTATAACCAAGAAGAACATGTTGTCACAAACAAAATGGCCTTCAACCAAACTATTACTAATACACAATTGTTAAGCACGTTGTTCCACAAAATTCGTTAGATATCAAAAGGCCAGAATGCCACCAATAGCCTCCTAGCCTAGTGGCATCTCCCATGCTCCCCACAGAGGCGGCAAGGGTTCAAACGATAGAATGGATATGTAAATTTGTACTCAAGAGAAATTTTACCTATCTAGTCTATGTATTAAAATAAAGGCCAAGAGATTAATTTCAACATTTCCTATCAGCTTAAGCTCCCCCGACTAGTTGTAATTCACCACTTGGAACAAAATCCTCTCCATTTCTTTTCACCCTCTTCACGGAAACTAAGGAGTGCATAAATTGCCACATCGTTTAATTTTTAAATAATGGGGCATTCTATACAGCTTGAAACGGATCTATTTCAATTGGCAATGTGATAATTACATTGTACCCAATAAAAAGAGCCATAACATTATAATCATTATGATAAGCCAATGAACAAACACAAAAGGGTATGCAATGCAATGCAATGCAATGCAATGAAGAAATATATTATACCCCAAGTGAAAAGCGACCCATCAGAGGCGACAGCCGCGGTATGCTCGCGACCACAAGCAATATCAAACCACCGCGAATTGGGTCCCGTGGCGGCCGGACACCCGAAAAGCTGAGGAGGAAGCTGTCTAGGGATCCTCAATTGCCACTGCTTGCCTTTCCTACCAGTCTGTCCAGACTCATTGTAACCCCACACATATATTGCGCTCTTCTTTGTCGTTGTTTCGCTTATTGCTCTTCTTGTCCCAAATATTTTATCCATTTTTTTTTTTAATTATATACACAAAAATTAGAGAGAGCCTGAATATATTTAAAAATCAATCACATCAAATGATTTTGAAAAAGCACAGAAGAAAAAAAAAAAAACTAACTAATAAAAATTGTTTCTGAAATTAGAAATGTGGTGTTGTGGTTTTGCAGGAAATGAATTAAGAAACGGAAAAGTCTGTTCCGGCGACCAAACAGAGTTTAGCTGCCACGTGTTGTCATGTGATAACATAATGCAAAAAAAATTAATATTAAAAAATTCCCGGGAAATGAGAAATTGGATGGTGAAAATGAATCTGTGAAAAAATCACGTACCTGAATCTGGGTGTGTGAATTCCTGGAAAATCGGAAATTGGGAAACTAAAAACTTGAGTTTGTGTGAATTGAAGGCACGGTTCGACGGTCAATGCACAAAATGGCGTAAAGAACCTTTCATTTTCTTTTTCTTGTCTTTGGATAAAGGCCTAAAGAATCTTCTAGACAATAATACCCGTTCTGACACGTTTACGAAATTCACTTTCTGTAAGATTTTTTCAAAAAATAAAATAGAGGTCAAAATCTAAATTGCATGTTTAAGAAGGATCCGCAAAATTTTCACGAACCTAACACAATACAATACAAAATTAGTAGGTTATGAGTTAAATCTTAATAAATTCATGTTATATTTGAATTGACATGACTGACCTATTTAATAAATATAAATAGGTTGAATTAGTGTCTATCACATGGTAATTATTTGACTTGTCTAACTCGTTTAATTAAATAATATTTTATCAATATACATTTTAAATTCTAGGTATATAATTTTATTAGTTGTCATAGTTTATTTTCTATGACATGTTATGATTGATTATTTATGATATTGAGATATACTTTAGTTTTGAAAGATTATTTGTGATGTAGTTACTCATTAATTCTGAATTTTATATTAAAAATATTTATTTGTTTGGTTTTTCATAATTCATATCAATTTAATTAATACTAAAATTAGTTTTTTTTCATTTTGATAAAATCTAATAAACAGGTCGACACGATTGACCCGTTTAATAAATAGATTGTGTTAGGGTTGAGGAATCTTGGCACTTTTAATAAATATGTTAAGTTAGGGTTGACCCATGTGGTCGAATACTCATGAGTCGACACGATACAAACTCAACACGTGAACACGAATTGTCGCCCCTATGTTTAAATACTGAAATAAATTTCAATAATTTAACTTTATTCTCAATTATTTGACTTTAATAAGTTTCTCACGCCGCCAGGGTTCTCTCTTGCTAGGGTTTTCCTTAGCTAGGGTTTAGTCTGGTCCCGTGTAGAATTATCGTCCCTAGCTCTGTCTAGGCGGTTGTTTCCCTCTTGTTTACTGGAAACAGGTAGGACGGAGTGTCATTGCAAGAACACAATGTCAACGTTGGAGGATATATGGTCACGTTTTACACTTTCAGAGGAAGAAGTCCAGGGTGCTGACGTCCCAAGTAACAAAGAGTCCAGTGCCCACCGTCTTGCAGGTAAATTTCTCACCAAACGAATCGTTAATGCTGACGCTGTTGCACGAACTTTCAAGCCTCTTTGGAAACCTGTGGGTGAACTCAAAATACGGGATGTTGGAGGGAATATACTAGTGTTTGAGTTTGATGATGCCATAGACCTTGAGAGGGTTTTAGAGTTTGAACCTTGGTTATACGACAAAAGCTTAGTGATTTTTCAAAGAACTAACTCTGTAGAATCAGCCTCATCCCTAGACTTTTCCATAACACCATTCTGGGTGCAATTGCATAATGTACCCGAGAAGAGTCTAACGCAGGAAACAGGGGAAGCAATAGGCAATATCATAGGTTCAACGATCAGAGTTGCAGATCCGGAGGATGATGGAGAGGGAAGTGAATTCCTTCGGGTAAGGGTGTCTATGAATATAACAAAACCTTTGCCTCGTTGCTGCAAACTCAGAAGCGAAGGCAAGCATATTGGCTGGGCTCTTTTAAAGTTTGAACGCCTCCCAAACTTTTTTTACTAGTGCGGGAGAGTAAATCATGTGGAGAAAGATTGTGAGACATGGCTTTTGGGTAGAGAGAATCTCAGAAAAGAAGATCAACAATATGGAGACTGGATGCGTGCCGATCAGTTCAAGCCTTTTCGCAAGTCAGTTGTGGTGATTGCAGGCAGTGCCTGTGGTTCTTCAAAGTGGAAGAAAGGTCCGTCAATGCCAAGTGACCAAGTGGCCAAGTCCTTTGTGGTTAATACCGGTCTAGCAATTAGCCATTCAGAGTTGGTCATGCATGACGAGCCACCAGTGGAGCATGTTGATTTTGTTCCTTCACCATCCTGTGCATCCCAAGTATTGAATTTACGGCCTGAAAAAGAAAGGGTGAATGATGGATTGTCTGAGGGAGTCACAAAACTAGGATGTGAGGCAAAAAAGACTATACATGAGCCCTATTGTGTTAGAAACCCGCTGCAAGACCTTTCCAATATTCAAAACACCCCACCTGAACCGGCAACACTTAGGACTTAGAAAAAACTTTCTCGTGAGACCAATTTTCAACAGGAAAATGTCAACAGCCCCACTAGCTCTGACCATAGACCTTTGGTGGAATTGGATGAGGCACAACCAGTGAAAAAGAGATGTTTGCAAACTATGGAGGTGGTTTTGAAGGAGAACTACAAGGCGGATGCTGGATGCCAGCTCCGCCAAGGACAACGAGTTGTTTAAGCTGGAACTATCGTGGGTTTGGGAACCGACAGACAGTTGAAGAGTTGGTTACCTTAGTTGGTAACAAAGATCCCAAAGTGGTGTTCCTCATGAAAACCAAGTCTGATAATGACATTATCAAGAGAGTTCGTAGAAAAATACAGTTTGCTCACAAGTTTATTGTTCCACGGCATAACCAAGGTGGGGGATTGGCCTTACTTTGGAAAGCAGATATTCAAATGGATGTTCAGACCTCTTCAGATAACCATATTGATGCGGTAGTTGACCTAGGGATGGATGACGCCTGGCGGATAACGGGTTTTTATGGCAACCCTGATTCTGCCAACAGGGAAGATTCCTGGTCTCTACTTTGTGACTTAAGCCATCGATTCTCTCTACCATGGGTTTGTATCGAGGACTTTAATGAAATTCTGAGAGCGGAGGAAAAACAAGGGTGGCTTGATAGACCAGAGCGTCAAATGCAGGGGTTCCGGGATGCTATAGATTATTGTGGCCTTCGAGATATTGGCTTTACTGGTTTCCCTTTCACTTGGTGCAATCGTAGGCCAGGAGATCAGAATGTTTGGGTGAGGTTAGACAAAGGAGTAGCTACAATGGATTGGTTGCTAAAGTTTCCCACTACCCGTGTGCATCATTTGGAAGCTTTCCACTCGGATCATAGACCACTACTATTGGCTTCTGACTCTGAGTCTAGGAGATTTTACCGAAAGGGTCGCCCCTTCAGATTCGAAGCAATGTGGCTTAAGGACAACTCTTGTGAAAAGGTGATTAAAACTTCTTGGGAAACTCCTTTGGGTATTTCTCCAGTAATTAATCTATCAAAGAAGATTGACCTTTGCCAAATAAATCTTCGTGAGTGGAACCGGAACACTTTTAGGCATGTTCAAAAAACTCTTGAAAAGAAGCTAAAGGAGCTGCATAGGGCTGAAGAAATGGGGCTGTATAGGTCCAATCCCAATTGTATTGGTCAGCTTCGGGATGAAATTCAAGTTCTTAAGACTAAAGAAGAATTGATGTGGAAACAAAGGTCTCGTAACAATTGGCTGAAGGATGGAGATAGCAACACAAAGTACTTTCATAGTAGGACTACCCAACGGAATAAACACAACTACATCTTGGGGTTGGAAGATGAAAATGGAGTATGGGTGGAAGAGGATAGGCGAATGGCTAACTTATTTGTGAACTATTTCTCTAATCTGTTTACAACCTCCAATCCATCTGGTATTGAGGCTCTTTTGGAGGGAATTAATCCAACGGTCACTGAGGAAATGAATTTGAACCTCACTCGAAACTTCTCAGCAGATGAAGTCCATTCAGCTATGCAACAAATGGCAGCACTATCAACCCCTGGCCCTGATGGCATGTCACCTGTATTCTACAAGTCATTCTGGCATATTGTAGGAGAGGATGTCACCAAGGCATCCCTTGCCATCCTCAACGAAGGTATTATTCCCGAATCCATAAACTCTACTTTCATCTTTTTGATTCCTAAAGTAAACAACCCCAAAAAAGTTTCTGAGTTTAGGCCTATTAGCCTTTGCAATGTCTTTTACAAAATTATTGCAAAGGTGTTGGTGAATCGACTGAAATCTGTTCTTCCTCGTGTTGTTCCTGAATTCCAAAGTGCTTTCCTTTCTGGTAGATTAATTATTGATAATGTACTCGTTACTTTTGAAACCCTACATTATTTAAAAAGGAAAACACAAGAAAAAACAGGTTACATGGCTCTTAAATTAGACATGAGCAAGGCCTATGATAGAGTTGAATGGAGTTTTTTGGAAAAAATGATGCTTCATTTGGGGTTCTCGACTAACTTTGTGTCTATTATCATGTCATGCATTACATCAGTTTCCTATGCTGTGCTTTTCAATGGGGAACCCGTGGGGCAGATTAAACCCACAAGGGGGCTTCGCCAAGGCGACCCTTTGTCCCCTTACATGTTTCTGTTATGTGCACTTGGCCTCCAAGGGCTCCTCCATAAAGCTGAATCCAATGGTGCAATAAGGGGGGTATCTATTTGTCGTAATGGGCCTCGTATCTCTCACCTTTTCTTTGCAGATGATAGTGTTCTCTTCTGCCGTGCAAAGCAAACTAAATGCCAAGCCATTTTAAACATTTTGGCTAGCTATGAAAGAGGAAGTGGGCAGAAAATAAATAAGGAGAAAACCAATCTCTTCTTTAGCACAAACACTCCCCCAGACGTGCAAGAAAGTATTCAACAGTCACTTGGTGTGCCTTCCATAAGAAATTTTGAAAAGTACTTAGGCCTTCCGGCCCTCGTGGGTAGAGGGAAAAAACAAAGCTTTACCTACATCAAGGAGCGGGTGTGGAAAAAGCTTCAAGGCTGGAAAGAAAAGTTGCTATCTCAAGTCGGTAAAGAGGTGCTGATTAAGTCGGTAATACAAGCCATTCCAACCTATGCAATGAGTTGCTTTAAGCTTCCAAAGGGGCTGATCCATGAGTTGGAGACCATGATTCGAAAATTTTGGTGGGGATATGGCAATGGTGGAAGGAAGAATTTATTGGGTAAAATAGGAACGTTTGTGTGAGGCCAAAGAAAATGGTGGTATGGGATTCAAAGAGATTGAAAAATTTAATGACGCTTTGTTAGCAAAGCAAGTATGGCATATGATGCACAACCCGGAATCCCTTTGCCATAAGGTGTTTAAGGCAAGATTTTTTCCTAATTGCACTATTTAGAAGCCAAGGAAAGCACGGTGGGGTCATACGCTTGGAAGAGCATCTTGAGTGCTAGAGATGTGGTAAAAAAGGGCATGGTTTGGCGGGTTGGGAATGGCCAATCAGTTTGCATAAGGGAAGACAAGTGGCTGCCTGATCAAGTCTGCAAAACAGTGTTAATTCCTTCTCCCTCTCTGCCACCTGATGCTAAAGTTTGCACTCTTATTGATCCTGAGTCAACCACATGGAGGGTGGATCATGTCCAGCAATTGTTCACGCCACTTGATGCAAAACTGATTCTCAGCATCCCCCTTAGTCCTAGACTCCCACCGGATCGTCTAATATGGTCCCATACGCCAACGGGTGTCTTTACAAACCGAAGTGCTTACAAAATGTTGGCTAATTCATCCATGGCCAATACTGCTAGTAGCTTAAATCCAAACCCCCAAAAGCAATTTTGGAGAGGCCTTTGGAAGCTACAAGTCCCAAATAAGGTGAAAGTTTTTGCGTGGAGAGCTTGCAACAAAGCTCTGCCTACAATGGACAATCTCTCTAGGCAGCACATTGTTGATGTGAATATATGTCCAATTTGCAAGTCAGATGCTGAAGATCCCTTGCATGTGGTGTTGGACTGCACTGAGACGAAACAGGTGTGAAGGGAGCATGATTGGTTCAGCCAAGTCATCTCCCCCCCACCAGCTGATTTTACTGACCTTCTATCTAGATTTTTGCAGGTAACAGAGGATAACAGAGCTGAACTATTCATATGCATGGCTTGGAATCTTTGGTAGCGGCGAAACAAGCTGCGGATTGGTCTCTCAACTCCACCGCTGAACCTGATTGGTCCACAAGCTGCCAAGTTGCTGTAGGATTTCCTCAAAGCACAAGGAGATCAGGCCACTTCAAACCTTATGGCTACTACCACACAATCCTGGTGTCCACCGAACACCCACCCTTTCAAAGCAAACTTTGATGGCGCTATATTCAACAACTCCCATTCAGCAAGTGTAGGCGTGATTATCCGTGACAGAACTGGAGCAGTGATAGCAGCCATGTCCGAGCGCATCCCTCTCCTTAATTCAGTCTTGAAGGTTGAAGCAATGGCTTGCAGAAGAGCGGTGAAATTTGCACTTGAAGTTGGTATTCAAGAAATCACTTTCGAAGGTGATTCGTTGACAGTGATCAAAGCTATAAATAATGACAGAGCAAGCGAGGCCCCATACGGCAATCTAATTGACGACATTATAGTGTTTGCTTCTGGTCTCTCCAAAGCAGAATTCAAGCATGTTAGAAGGTCTTGCAATAGTGTAGCAGACGCACTAGCAAAAAAAGCAAAAGCTGGAGATGTCTTTCAAGCATGGATGGAAGACTTGCCTCCTGATGTTGCTCCCTTGGCTATCTTTGATGTTCACTAAATACTTTGTATTTGTTTAATTGTTCTTTCAATAAATGCCCAAACTTTAAGTCTGGTTTCTCACAAAAAAAAAAAAGCCTTCTGTCCAATTTTATTAAAAATTTGCCATTAAAATTTTTGTATTCATATAAAAAACTATAAATTTAATATAAATTTTTTATATCAAATTTTTTTTTATTAATTAATTCTCTACATAACAGGAATTTTTTATTAGAATTGAACGAAAAGCTTGAATTAAATAAATTTAAAATTTAAAAAACTCAATTGAAAGAAAATAAAATTAGAAAATTGAAATGGATTTCATTGAAACTTAGAATGTACAATTTGTATTTTAACCTAAAATAAATATAGTAACATACCAATAAAAATATGATAAATATTGCTTTATACAAAATATAGAATAAATTAAGATTAATATTGTTTCAAGTCATAATTTTAATTTCTTTTTTCAGTTGGGAGTTAAAGTGAGTATTCTAAACACTACTATAAAAAAAAAAAAAATATATATATATATATATATAAATAAAGAAAGTTGATGGAAAACAAAAAATCAAACTATCTCCAATTCGTCCATAAGAGTCATCTAGAGCAAGAGATCAACCCAGCACAAGAAGGTCGTCCATGATTAGAAGGTCGTACATGGATGACCCTCCAGCATTTAGGAAATTTCCAAAGGTGGATTTATCTATAACAACTCGTAATTCGAACCACGTATTATTATTTTGAAACATAAGCAAAATCCTTGTACTTAACTCCCAATGGCAGTTGTAAAAGATAGGATTGAACATAATAACTTCTATAGCAGTTGTAGAAGGTTAAGTTTGAACTTTCTAATTTCCACAAATATTGTTTAATAGCCCGAACCTTCTAATTTTCACAAATATTGGAGAAGTTATTAAACAAATAACTGCTCCAAGGCTTACGATCTAAGGATTCATTCACATAAAATAAAAGTAAGTTTTTTACTGCTCTTAAAAAGTTAGAATTCTTGAGCTCTAGAGAAAAACTAACTTAAACATCGAAAAGTTCTTGGTTGGTTCATCCCGGTCTCTTTTGATTCTTGTGTTTTTTTTTATAGGTCTTCCAAGCAAATACTAGCCTATTAAAGTCGAGAGCATTCAAACTACTGATTTTTTGTGCATCATCGATAATAATTTAGCAAAGTTGAAAGTTTCCGACTTTGCTAAAAAACCCTAAACGGGGGTAGTTGGTAAAAGGTGACGTGTGAAAATGAAAACGGTCGTCTCTTTCAGTTGAGAAGATCAAACCTCTAATAGGTATTTATTGAACTGGCAATGCGTTTGGTGAGTGTCAAATCCAATCTCCTCCACAAAGTCTCACCTTCTCTTCTCTTTCAGGTAACATTTCTCTATTCCTTACCATTTCCAATACCCACTTTTTCAATTCTTCTCATTTTTCACTTTTTTTTTATTGCATAATTTTTATTTTTATTTTGAGAATCTAATTTCCAATACTTCATGCAGTATTCTTCTGCCACTATATGATGCTTTGGCTGAAATTCTGCCTTTAAGAAGAGAATAAAAAAAAATCAATGTTCATCTTCTATGCTAAATAGATGAATTATTTCTTTGGGGGTTTGTCATGGGAAGTGAAATTCTTGGAATAGTTGTGTAGCAAACTCATGTCCATTTGTCATGTTTATTTTCTAATTTCTCTCTTTCTGATATGGGTAATAATCGAAAGAAAGAAAATCTCCTAATCGATGTTGTGGGGTAGCTTTTAATTGTCTTTGTTTGTGCTAAATTCTTAAAATGAGATAATTTTGATGACCCTTTTTCTTTTCCTTTTACTGTGTTGCGAAATCTGATTAAAATGGCTACATTAGATAAGGGTTGTTGGAAGCTTTTATTCTTAATTTTCACAGAGAAAGGGTATGTTTAAAATTTAAATTAAAAAATAATAATAAATATATATATATATATATATATATATATATATATAGGGCTAGATTAATGAGTAAGACAAAAGGGTACTTCTCTGATAATGAAACCAAAAAAAAAAAAAAAAATTGATAATTCAATAATTGGGTGAGGGAGGATTTGAACCTTGAACATCTTTTTTGGAAATACTAAGAGGAGTCAATTGGGCTACAAGGTTTTTTTTAGAAAAGTTTTTAAAAATAAATAAATAAATAAATAAAAATGATTCCCTTTGTTTTCTATATTCCTTTGTAAAATTAGAATTTGAATATGGATATGAGGCATTATGGAGGAGAGTCCTTAAGTGGTCATTTGAATAGCGTGCGGTTTCCTTCTTCTTAGTCATGACTAGACTTTAAGTCCTAGTCTTCAGGTAGCTCTCAGGTAAGGTTGCTTCAAAGTTAGTGAATTTAGGACAGAAGTACTACTGCAGGTAGTAATAATTTACATAGATGTAAACATCAAGCAGAGTCTCACAAAAAAGAAGGCCATTGCTTGGACTGAAGGGCAGGATTTATTGACAAATTTCAACTGGCTTCATTTGTTAGTGCTTTGAATAATACAGCTTTTCAAGTAGTCATGGGTTATGCACCTGGCTTCATTTTGATCCAGGGGTTCTGATTCAAGAGTACATGTGTTTGTAATTTGTTCAACTAATAATTCTTTGGTAGAAAATGTTATCTTGAGTTATAACATGTGAAGAAGAAAAACTACTGTACTTCACTGCATTCAAAACTGAATCAATATATTTCAGAAAGCTTGCAGATACAAAGGCATCATGTCTGCGTCCGAGTCAGTTGGAAACAACACTGAGAAAAAGCATATAAAAATTGATATCAGTTCCGACACTGTGTGTCCATGGTGCTTTGTGGGCAAAAAAAATCTTGACAAAGCTATAGCTGCATCTAAGGATCAATATGACTTTGAGGTTTGCCTTCTCTCTCTCTCTCTCTCTCTCTCTCTGTGTGTTTGCGCATGCGTGTGCACGCATGTTTGTGTTCCCACTCTTATCTATTATCAACTACATTTGCAGATTAGATGGCATCCATTTCAACTTAATCCTTCTGCTCCAAAAGAAGGCATCAATAAGAAAGAGTATTACAGGAACAAGTTTGGATCTCAAACTGAGAGGATAGAAGCTCGGATGTCAGAGGTTTGCCAAAAATTCTTTGAATCACTTATATACATGTCATTGATTTGTTTGCATTAAGTTTGATTTTGCTGGTCATTGTATGCAATAAATAATTATGACTGCTTTGCAAATTTTCAGGTTTTTAGGGGCCATGGATTGGAATATAACCTTTCAGGACTCACGTAAGCATAAAAACAGTTTTAAATATATGGATAAATTTATATAGGTGAGGAAGCTATGAAGCGACCTTAATCTTTTGGAGATTCCACTAACATTGTCTTAAATGCACACAGGGGAAATACTCTAGACAGCCACAGGCTTATGCATTTTGCTGGGAAAAAGGGTCTTGATAAGCAACACAATCTTATGGAGGTGCTCTCTCTTGGCTACTTCACTCAGGCAAAATTTATTGGTGACCAGTAAGTTTGGCTGTAACGTTTGATCTTTATATTTTCTAAATGTTTGGACTATTTGAATAAATTTTATTTTCCTGTAAACAATTCTTATAATAATTTTCTTATAGATTGATGTTTTGTTTAGAACTAAACAACTGGACATATCCTCATTTTGACTTTAGCTCCACATGTTCAACTCACTTACCAAAATAAAATTGTAGAAAATTTATTGCTTTCTAGAACCAAAATTTCTGCAATTATTGACCATTCTCCTTTAGTTTGACATGGCACTGGCAGTCAACTAAAACTGCTGGTCCCCAGTTGGTTCTTTCCTGGAAATATAATCCATTATGAGAACAATGATACACTAGGGGCCAGTATTTGAAAGTTAAAAAACAACTTGAGAAACACCATTAGTCTTGCTACTATTTAACCTGAGTTGTTTGGCATGAAATGTTCCTCACCAGGGTAACCCAATAAGGATATAAGATCCTCCTAAGCAGCAGGCTTATTTTGTTTATTATCAGGGTAGAGTTGATTATCTTTGCACATCTTACCTCAAGACATTAACAAACACCAATATTCGCAGGGAATTTCTTCTGGAATCTGCTAAAGAGGTTGGGATAGAGGGGGCAGAAGAGTTTCTTCAAGACCCCAACAATGGGTTAAAGGAGGTCTTTTTCTTTGCTAATTCTTATGCTGCAATTGGTTGCCAAAGATGATATAATAGGAGAAAATAAAATCTGACTTATTATAGCATTTTGGGATTGAACTTATAAGTTTTAGATATTTTTTCTTCAGCAATGTGGGCAATCAACTGGAGTGTCATGTAAATTTTTTCGTCTGTGCTCCTTTTGGTTGCTGAGAAAGTAAAAACTTATAATTCTGCAAATGCATACCTGTCTCAATGTTTGTGAAAATCATTATTTATTTTTGAATTGTATTCTCCATAATAGACCACGCCACAAGTTCTCTTTTGATGTTTTTGATAGAACTAACCTTACTCCTTTTGTCTGCTAAGGTTAATGAGGAGCTTGAGAAGTACTCAGCAAGTATTACAGGCGTCCCATATTTTGTGGTGGGTGATAAAAACTCACAATTTGTGAACTTTATTTTTCGGTTTAATTACCCAAGCAGGTCCATTCATTCTATTGGTTTTTCTTGACAGATTAATGGAAGCCAGAAATTGAGTGGTGCCCAACCCCCAGAGGTCTTTCTAAGGGCATTCCAAGTAGTCTAGTTGAGAACCTTACAGATTAAAGCTTCTCTTTCAGTTGTTAATAAGAAGGCAGCATATCTTTCCCTGCTTTAATATTATGATTTGTGTGGTTGAGATTCTTATTGGTCCCTGTATTATGCCTTGTGTTTACAGTGACATGTATATCTTATAGTAAAATGGTGTGAATAAGATTGGCTTCATATAATAATGCTTTGCAAGAACATTTTCAATGATTTAAATTGTGATGAGAAGTCTCCAAGTTGACAATTTTTACATTGCTGACTGTGAAATGAAAAAGGTTGGAGACTTCGAAAGAGTTTAAAAAAAATAAAATAAAATAAAATTGAGATTTGAAGAACTGTCAGGCTAAAAAATTAATATGGGAATATAAAGATAGAATCACACCTCTTCAAATCTGGATAGAATCACACTTCAAAGTTGACTATTGTTTTTTTCTTGAGAAATAGTGTTTTTACTACTAAAGAGCATTCACATAAACTTATATTTATATACAATTTCTCTAATTAAATCACCAAAAACATTAGTTTTGTAAAGAACCACTTAAAGAATATACCCTACATCTCATTCTATATTTTGTAATGCATTGTATTAATCTTTTTTTTTTCTCTCTCACAAATAGGATCAACGAAACCCAAATCACTCAACCACAGCTACCTATCACAAAACCTGATCAAAACATCTCAAATTACCCAACCATCCCGCCACAACCTGTCAATGCAAAACCCAGCGCCACAGCATGTCTGCAACCCAGCAATCATGGCCAACAACCTGTAATCCACGCCCAACACTTTGCCTTCTAAATATCTCGAAGATAAAACAATATTTATATTAAAAAGTAAATATTAAAAGAAAATTTTCTAAATATCTCAAAGATAAAACAATATTTATATTAAAAAGTAAATATTAAAAGAAAATTAATAAGGCCGAATAGAATTAATACAAGGTATAGGACCTCAATTTCCACCCTTTTTCCCCGTAGTTCCCCTATTATTCGAGTTTTTAGAATTCGAACAATTTTTTTTTTGGCAACTGAACTTGAGATCTTCTTCTCAAGCCCATTTGAAGGGATCAAGTCATAACGTAGTTCTTGAACTACTGCACCCGCGCATACCTCTTCTTGCTTACTTCGCTAGCAAGGTCTTCCCAACAAAGACCTTAACGTATCCGCCCTCGTGAGAAGATATTAGGATTTGAAATCCCTCTTCCTCCCTCTGTTTATTCTTAGTCGTCTTTCGAGCAATGATTGATCTATAAGACTAGCCCAATTAAAAACACAAACTGCAACTGAGCAACCCTCAATGCCGCAACTAGTTTACTTCAACACATTCGTGATAACCACCATGAGAACCACCACGCATTTGATTTACTTCAACGTGTTTGCGAGAATCACCATGCCAACACCGCCATGCTGATGGGGAACTGAGCCTCGATGCCAAGAGTGAGAAAGAGGCTAGAGAGTGTCTTTTTTAGGTTTCTTAGGAGGAAGTTTGAATGGAAAAAGAAAAAGTAATAAATACAAATGCTACCGTGCTCCTTCAAATTTAAAGGAGAATTATATCATTTTGCAAATTTTGACAATAATAAAGAACCAAATACATAGTGTATTCTATAATCTTGTGAACAGTATCATCTTGGCTTTTAATAGATTTTAAGAGGATCGATGCTCTAAGAGTTAAGGCATTTGGTTTGATGTAAAAGCAAGGAGACAGTAAATGGTAGATTAATATTTTTGTTCTTGTTTGGTAGGGTAGAATGAATGAAAAAAAATTGCAGTTATTTTCTATCCATGTCCATTTTTAATCTTCACAAAATCAAGGCAAATTTTACAAGTAAATACATAATTTATGTGAATGCTTGGTTTTCTCTAGAGAAATGGGTCCATAATTCGTGTGAAAAATATTAGAACAAAATTTAGTTACAAAATTAGTTATAGCCTAAGGCTACAATCTTACTCAATAAAATAAACATTACTACATATTTTGAAAATTTAACAATTAAATTACACGTTCTTTACGCTTTTAATACACATGTCAATTTTTGGATCAATTGGATATTATTTACTATATGATCTATAAGCTCATATGTTATGCATAATTTTAAACAGCAAACACTTGTAATTTAAACAATTTATTAATGACATAGCTATTAATTTTCTAGAAATTTTACAAGTATAGAGAATATAAGAAAAAGATGTGATCTAATGGTGAATTTGCCAAAATTCACCTTTAATAAAAAAAAATATTGAATAAGGTTTGAGCTACAACCAATTTTGTAGCTTTTGAGCTGCAACCAATTTTGTAGCTAAACTTTGTCCAAAATATTATTCAACTTCAACAGTCTAATTATAAACTTAACAACCTAACATAAATTATAGTAACTAATAAAGAGTTTAACCAGACTTTTTAAAGTAAGAAAGTCATTATTTTAAAAGATAAATAATAGCGCTAAAGTAATCAATTTGAATTTCATTGGAATAAATTAATATTTTAAAATAAACTAAGTAAATTATAAGAGGAAAAAACCATTAATTATTTTAATATTTGATGTAAACAAGAAAAATAATACATGCCATATGATTGAACCCCATAAAATTTATTTAGTGGGCTCAATTATAAAATATTTAAAAACTGTATAATATTTTATTTATACCCTGTATTCTTTTTAAATATGTGGCTCTGCTTTCAGTGCTACGACCTCAAGTCCTCTCTCTCTCTCTCTCTCTCTCTCTCTCTCTCTCTCTCACACACACACTGATCACTGATGCACAAACAAATGTGACTGCCTCTTGTGCATCTTTCTTTAATAATTAAAGTGAAAGCCCTTTTCAAGCTTGACTCGTCATATACCAGATGTATAGCCAACAATGCAAATAATAACACCAAAATATAAAAGAAAAACCCAAAGCTATACAGTTAAACCTAGAGGGACTTCAAATGCTTCTCCTCAGTCCATTCATGAGACTGTATAATGCCATACTGAAGAAACCATAGCCGTATTTCAAATGCAATTGCAAGCTTGTTTCAATTAGAAACAGTGAAGGAATTAAGGATATTTGGAACACGTACTCACAACAATCGATATAAGGAACAATTTTTAATATTTACTATATATAACAAACACTTTAACCTCTGATATTCACAATGACTACACTTCGGTTTTCTTTCTCCTCTCCGTGTGTTGCTGGCTTCCTCTACAACGAAAACCTTTCAATCAAGATTATGTTGTTTCATCGAATACCATCACCTATAGAAGCCAACCAAGTAAATACTAGAATAAGTACAGATTAAGGAGACAGCATAATTTGTTAACAAAAATTTAGAAATATAACTTTTAGAATTTTTTTTTTTTTTTTTTGGGGGGTCCAATAATAAGCCATCCAATTTCTACAACTTACAAAGCATCATCAGGAATGAGAGATGCAGCTATAATGTCACCATTTCTGCAGAACTACCCAATCCAACTTGGGGTACTCATAAAATGATGATGAAACTTCACATATCAATAAAATGTAACGTCACCTAAGCATGAAACTTAATTGATTTGCTTGAAAAAACAGTTGTTAAATACATAAAATACGTAGGACACCTACATTTAAGCTGCAAAAGCTCAGCAAATTGATTACCTCTTCACTGCACAAGAAGAGCGATACTTCAAGATACTAGCTGTAGTGATGCAGTGCATTAAAGCAATTGCATACACTCTTGTAACAGCTTGTGCATTCTTTTTGCAACAATTACTTCCTTCTTGTAACAAATTGTAATTGGCATATTCAAGAAATCTTGGCCAAGAATTACCAAGTTAAAGTTTAGCCAAGAATTGCCAACAAGTAGTCATAAAGTAGTTTAGCCTGAGCCACACAACTTTGCATCTATAAAAGCAAATTCTAGGCATTCGTAAAGTGGTCTTTGAGTGAATTTTACAAACCATTCAGTTTAGAACTGAGTTTTCCTAGAGCGATCTTAAGGAGTTGTTCCCTTAGTTTCCCCTGTATGCAACTTAACATCCTTCCCATTCCTTCGTTGTTTTTTTTTTTTTGATAATTAAAAAAGATGTATATTCAAAGAAAACCTACCTCATGCATAATGGCATAAGGCAGCACAAAGATTACAAAGAGAGAGAAGAAAAGAAAAAACAAAAAGAGAACTAATTACAAAAGAGAGAATTCAGAAACATGGGGAGAGAATCACTAGAGGTGAGTCCCCAAGCCCTAGACCAGTTGAAAAGAGAGCCACTAAAAAAGGCAAGCAGCTGGTCATCAGTGCTTTCCATGTCCTCAAACGTCCGCCAATTACGCTCCTTCCAAATACACCACATTAAGCACAACAGAGCTAAATTCCAAATGCTAGACGATTGCTTTCCTAACCAATTCCACCAACCAAAAAGAGTATCTGCAACCGATCTAGGCAAAACCCAAGAAATCCCAAAAGATCTAAAAACTAAGCTCCACAGCCGATAAGCCTTTCCACAATGAAGTAACAAATGATCTACCGTCTCCCCATCACAACGACACATAATGCACCAATCAACAAAATTAAACCCTCTACTTCGAAGATTGTCACCTGTAAGAATCTTGTCCCAAACGGCGGTCCAAGTAAAGAAGGAAACACGCCGAGGAGCCTTAACCTTCCAAATACCTTTCCAAGGAAAGATCATAGGCACGGGACCTCGAAGTTTATTATAAAACGAGCGGATATTAAAGCCCCCATTCTTTGATAACTTCCATCTCATACGGTCTCCATTCTCAGTTGGAGGAAGATTAGAACCCAAAGTACGAAGAAAATCATCCACAACCCCCATCTCCCAATCATTTGGTCTCCGAATTAAAGCCCCTTCGTTGTTTTTTCTATTGCATCCTACCACATCATGCACATACTCTGGTTTTCAGGTGTTCTGCAAGTATTCTAATCCTCCACCCCTTTTCCAATAAATTTACAAAATGCTCCTCACATATTCTATTCCATCCAAACAACCTACAAAATATTTGTTCATCTGATAAACCAATATATATTCAAATTCTGTTTATATATATATATATATATATATATATATTGGGTTCTGATAAGAAAGCTTCGGCCCAAAACAGAGGGTGATGGGAAGATTCAAAGTAGTGAACTCCACTTCATGAGGTATAGTAGAAGGGTGATGGGAAGATTTCAAGGACACCTTGTTTTCCCTTACAAGAGTAGAAGGGATGGTGATATCATGGATTTAAACCATTGAATTCTTATACCAAAAACTGACCCCAAAAAAAAAATGCACTTCTAGTATTGGTTGTAAATTAAATCTCTGAATGGGTTTTCCAAATGGCAGACCTTGATCCTCAAAAATATGCACACAGGGCATGAAGAATGTTTGTTCAGTACACAGGGCATGTAGAGTGTTTGTTCAGTATAAATGCAATCTGAGATCTCATAAGAACATTCAGTATAAATGCATTTTGAGATCTCATAAGAACATCCAGTATAAATGCATTTCGAGATCTCATAAGAACATGTGTTTTTTTTTAAAGAGAAGATCTAACTTAGTGAGAGGGGAAAAAAATGGTTTCATGGATTAAAACTTTAAATAAATGGCCTTTTCTGAATAGTCAATTACCTTTTCAGTTATTTGAAAATATATTTCAAGGGACTTGTTTGGACTTTTCAATCATATAACTACAATTTTTAATTGTGCCTTGAAGTGATGGAATGAGATCAGCAGCCAAAATTTTTATGCAAGTAGTAAAAACACTTGTCTATCCAAAAAACCCGCATATATTAATAATATAGCCAATGGCATGGGTCTTGGCAACAAAAATTCTACATCCTATGTTAACAAAGAAAGAGAACTAATGTGACAAGATATCTACATATATGCTTCTAGAGCTAATTTTCCATCTGATGCAGATCAGGAGCAATAATCTTTCTTCCACTAGTAGAATAATACTATCATGATCAGAAAAGAAACATGAATATGCACATACTACAAAGAAACTAAGGAAATTTGTGGATGGTAGGGAAACAAACCTTCATCACAAGTTCTTTTAAAATGATAATGATGATGCCATACCTTGCTTTCAAACAAACAAATAAATATACATACATACATACATACATGTGCACCCATGTAGACACATGCATAGATACATACATACATACATTACATACCTACATACATATATGAATGTGTGTTGTGTGTGTATATACAATGAACAAATATGCATAAAAGAAAATTTTACCTATCAAAAAAAAAAAGTTACCTTGCCACAAACTGGACAACTTTCACTTCTCTCCATCCACTCATAAATGCAACCCAGGTGAAAATGATGAGAGCATTTGGTCATTATCTTGGGGTTCTCTGTAGTATATTCTGCACATCAAATGTAAGTTTCAAAGCTGTGAGAATTTACACAACAAAAGATGTACTCCATAAAAGTACATTTTCGAAGATAAGGTATCAATTGCAACACATATCACAAATCCACAAAATGCGGCTCCGAATTAACAGATTGGATTATATGCCCTCTGTCCTTACTAAGATAGCACTCTTGATCAATGCACAATCAACAGGTCTATGCCTCCCACCTTCGAGCCCAGTTTAGCAAAAGGTCAAAAAAAATGGAGATATAAGTGAACAGTGTGAAACATTCACCATTGATTCACCACATTTCAGCTTCCAGCTTCCACAGAAATTACCCTTATAGATCAGGCTGTTGGGGAAAATCTGCTATTGCCCTATCATAGGAGGTTTGGAAGGACATGAATACTAAAAAATTTTAAGGGTTAAAACTTTTCTAAAATAGAAATAGAAATAGAAGAAAATTTTTTAAGATCTGTACTGTGATTTTCAAAAGATTAATAGCTTCCAATAAGGTTATTTTTTTGGGGTTTTTTTTCTGGCCTGTAATATTAACAATGCTCTCTGGCATTCTTGAGCATGGAGATCCAGTTTTTCAGCATCCTCCATCCTTTCTTAAGATAAAACAGTTACATGCATCACAAACTCTTAAATTTGGAAACCTACACATTTTTCTAATACACAATAACTGAATAATGAAATGCTCAAATATATAAAATAAACTCAAGACAAGACTTGTTAAACACTTGGTGGATCACACTCAAAGTGGACTAATTCATGAATGGAATCAAATGGAACCTTTTAATTAAGCGGTAGAGTTGTTCTTTTTAAATGTAGTTGTTCAGAGAGGTGTCAAAAGAAAATAAACAAATATACTTATTAAATTCCCAATCTAGTCCTAGCACGTGTCAAGGCATGTCTGTGTCAATTACCTTCCAACATATTAGAGAGTAACATAAAAGTTGATACAATTATATGTTCTCCACAATGCAAAAGTGAATACTAAAAGAAGAATTAAAAAATTTTACCTTCAAGACATGTTGGACAGACATCCTCATCTTCTGATGATGTATAAAAGTTTCCAACTCCAGTTATAGTGGTTTTTGCCGATGAGATCTTAAGTGAGGACTTAGAACGGTATTCTTTTGATCCATCTTCACAAGCAGATTCATTCCATTTGTCTCCTGAATTTAAAGATTCCGGATCTGTATCAACATCACTTCTTAGAGGCTCTGTCTCCTCATGTGAATGACTTGATCCCTTCTCACGTCTAGAGACAAGTCCATCCCGCTGCAAGCGGAAATATCTCGGGTCAGCATCATAAGGCAAGGGCCTTGGAGGAGAACGATACATGCCAGATAGAGAGTTGTCCAGTGATGCTGTAGAAGTCATAGATGCTGCCCCCTGAATAGACGAAGGGATGGAATTCACTTCCCCTCTTCTAAATAGTGATGTATACTACAAAATATGAAAAAGAGCCCAAAAGTCAAAAGAAAAATATATGTTTTCATACTAAAGGTAATGATCTCATCATTAATATCTTTGTGAATAATTTTACACTAATATGTGCTTCATAATGAACTTGTATCAACATAAGCTTGTCCTACAAATTCAGAATAACAAATGCTGCTGAACATTTTTTAAACTGAGAAATGTAAATAATCTTTTAACATGTTTCCATTTCTTTCAATGACCTTTGTATACAGTTCTTCAAAGAAACAAGCAAGCAATACATCAGCTTTCAACACAAAACCACAGCAGAGGGCAGGGGTTAAAACAATAAATAGTATACCTATGAGTCTATGACTAATGCGGTAAAAGCAACACTTTCCCCGTGTAGTGTCAAAATTGGATATAATCTTCTGTATATTACAATGCCGAAATGTTTGTAAATAGAAAAAAATTGAACATGCACGTGCTTGCACATAAAATTCCTAGGCTTGATAATAAGAGAACAAACTTAAAGACTCCAACAGTAAAGCATAGCAATAGAAGGGAAATGCTGGATTAAGTAACAGTATCACAACTGCAGGTATTGAACGTAAAATTTGTAATTCAAACAGATATTGCCCACAAAGAAGACAGATCCCCCTCCTCTCTTCCCAAAAAAAAAAAAAAAAAGAGCAATAGGAGTTAGATACATACCACATTAAGAAGGTTCTGAACAAAGCAACTGAGACACGTACAGTTCCTATATACAGCACTAGTTGGATTCACATACTCTTCGAAGTCATCATTATTCAAACAACAACAGACAGAACCCATTTTGCCAGCCGTAATCTTTTTCTTCCACTTAAAACCCTCCACAGAAACTCTCCAGTCTCATCGACAGAAATCAATTGTGGTATGCATATGCCTCAAGAAGAAACAGCTCATGTCGCAATAAATCTACTTTGATAAATAAGAAACAGCAAATAAGAGAGGACGCTCAGCTCGCAGAAGTCCCACAGCCTCCGCAAACAAGTACCCTCTCTCTTCTGTTTATAAATCACAAATTTCTTGATACTACTAACTTATGGCTATATTTCTTCACCTGTAGCAAAATGAAAATAACTAAGTTTAACAAATATGTGAATACTAGAAATCAAAAGGAGCCGGAAAAAGCATCCTCAAAGCAAATTGATGAATCAAAATAAGCAATGTCCATTTACAGAACCCAGAAGCTACTCTCAAATAATGTAATCAGAGCTCACAATTCTTAGAGTAATCCAGTTATCCCCATCTTAATCTTTTAAAAAAAAAATTAATGATAATAATAATCTTTGGGTGCTCAATTACTGCTGCAATGCTACAAGCCAATTATCCATACAAAATTTCACAAATCAAAAAACTGTCAAAATTGGTAAGTAATTACCAGAAAATTCAACAAGAAGTAAAATTTTCCTGTCAAAATTTTGACAGTTCTTCAAATTTAGGAAAAGGGTTCTTTCCTTTAGCAGTAAAGAATGGTATTCGTATTACATCAAACAACAGCAAAAATCCACCCATAAACAAAGATGATGATCATAATTATGGAACATATAATTGAGCCAAACACATCCATTCCATAAAAAGACACAGAATTGAACAGAAAAACAAACAAATTTCACATAGCATTGAAAACCCAGGAAAGATTCTATCAATTTAGGACGATCAACCAAGAGATAACACATAGAATCAACAAAATAAGAGAGACCCATTTGAGATAATCGATGAGAGAGAGACCGAGAAGTACCTTTAGGAAGAGCTGAGGACTTGAGAGGGAGAAAGACAGAGAGATTCTAGTCGTGTTATTGTAATTTTTTTTTCTTTTTTTTTTTAATTAGTGGGTTTTGTGGGAAAGACAAGGACAAAGAGTCAAAGACAGAGAACCCTGGAACTCCGAAATATAAGCGGTCGGATCAGATTAGATTGTTACCAAACTCACTATATGCTTTGGAAATCGAATACTATAAATGGGCTTGTGCGTGTGCCTGGATTTTTTTTTTTCTTTCTTTTGAGGAAAAAAGAAAAGCCTATGAAAGCGCGCAATTAAAGCCAACCCTCTCTCTCTCACTTTTGTATCTCTGTGCTGGTGGTTGGAAGAATCTAATCTAACTTTATTCATTAAATGATAAGAATTGTTTTTTTTTATATGAAAGTATTGTATATTATTGGTGTATAGATAAATTTGAACATTATTAATTTTTTTTTTTTTAAGAATTTGAACATTATTATAGTACCATTATTTTTTAGTGGCTCAATTAAGGATTCATTACTTTGTCCACTTGTTAAAAAAATATTAGTATTAAATATGATGTAGAGCATGCTTAAAAAAGACAAGAATACTTGGTGTATAGATTCTAAAAAAGAAGTATTCATAGGATACATAGACCTATCAAAGGAAAAAAAAAAAAAAAGTATCCATAGGCATTTTTAGCTTTGAGTATCTATAGGTCTTGTCTCATGTTATGACATGTTCAAATGAGAAAGGATCATTAAAATATCTTACAAAACAAATGGTAATGAATATTGTCCATATATATATATATATATATATGGTGTTTTTTATATAGGAATATATATAGTTTTTGTTTAGCAATTAATAGGGGTGGCAAATGGGCGGTCTGGATCATAAATGAATTAGGTGTGTAATTACCTATTTATTTATTTATGACCTGTTTATATATAAATTAATTATCGATTACCAACTCAACCCATTTAATTAGTAACCCACCCATTTAACCCAATATGATCCAAATAACTCTAAAACTACTTAAATACACTCTTGACCTCCAAAATTACCAAAGTACCCTTAAATATCTAAAATGACGCAAATACCCCTACACTTCCAAAATTACTAATATAACCTTGGACATCTAAAAGTATCCCCAAAATCTCTAAAATGACCAAAATACCACCAAAATCTCTAAAATGACCCAAAATATCGCCAAAATCTCTTAAATGAGCAAAATACTCATAAAACCTCTAAAATATCCAAAATACCCTCGATATCTCTAAAATTTCCAAATAGGTTCAAAAACTACTAAAATGATCAAAATACCCCCAATATCTCTAAAATCACCGAATATGCTTAAAAACCACTGAAATGACCAAAATAACTCCAAAATCTCTAAAATAAGTAAAATACCTCCCAAAACCTCTGAAATGTTCAAAATATCCCCAAAACCTAAAAAATTACCAAAATACCCACCAAAACCCATAAAATGACCAAAGTACCTCCAAAACCCAAAAATTACCAAAAAAAACCCAAAAAATGATAAAAATACCCCTAAAACCTATAAAATTACCAAAATACCCCCAAAACTTAAAGATTACCAAAATATCCCCAAAACCCAAAAAACTCCTGAAACCCAAAAAATGACCAAAAAACCTCCGAAACTTAAAAATTACCAAAATACCTCAAAAACCCAGAAAATAACCAAAATACCCCCAAAACCCAAAAAATGACCAAAATACCCTCAAAACCTAAAAATGACCAAAATACCCTCAAAACCCAAAAAATTACTAAAATATCTCTTGAAACCCAGAAAATGACAAAAATACCCCCCAAAACCTAAAAATTAACCCAAATACCCCAAAATTCACAAAATGACCAAAATACTCTCGAAACCTAAAAAATTACCAAAATACCCCAAAACCTACAAATTACCAAAATACCTCTGAACCATAGAAATTTTGAAATTTATCAAAATAACTAAAAAAAATCTAAAAATTATTGTAATAACCCTAAACCTAAAAGATGACAAAAATGCCATCGTAACCTAAAAAATGACTGAAATATTCTTAGAATCTAAAAAATTACTAAAATTCCCTCGAAATTTATAAAATTACCGAAGCTCCCTCGAAACCTATAAAATGGCTGAAATATTCTTAGAACCTTTAATTTGTCAAAAATATCCTCGAAACATCCAAAATACCCTAAATCTCTATTTTAGTAATTTTAGATGTTTCAGGTGTATTTCAGTCATCTTACATGTTTAGGGTTATTTTGGTCATAATTTAGGTTTCAGGGGTTTTTATCGATCAATTTTTTAGGTTTTAGGGTTATTTTGGTCATTTTTTAGGTTTTGGGGTATTTTGATTATTTTTAGGTTTCAGGGTATTTTGGTAATTTTTAGTTTTCAGGGGTATTTCAGTCATTTTTTTAGGTTTCGGAGGTATTTTGATAATTTTTTAGGTTTAGGGAGTATTTTGGTAATTTTTTAGATTTAGAGTGTATTTTGATTATTTTTAGGTTTTGGGGTATTTTAGTCATTTTTTAAAGTTTTGGGGGGGTGTTTTTTAGGTTTCGGAGGGTTTGTTAGATGTTTTTTTTAGATAATGGAGTAATTTGGTAATTTTTACAGGTTTAAGGGGTATTTTTGTCATTTTTTAGGTTTTGGGGTATCTCGATCATTTTTTAGGTTTTGGGAGTATTTTTGGTAATTTTAAGATTTTAGAGGTATTTCGATCATTTATAAGGTTTAGGGGGTATTTTGGTCCTTTTTTGGGTTTTGGGGATATTTTGGACATTTTAGAGTTTTGGAGGGTATTTTGCTCATTTTAGAGATTTTGGAAGTATTTTGGTCATTTTGTGAGTTTTGGGGGTATTTTGGTCATTTTTTTTTCAGGGTTTTTGGTCTTTTTTGGGTTTTAGGGGTATTTTGGTCTTTTTTTTTTTTGGTTTTAGGGGGGTATTTTGGTCATTTTTAGATTTCGAGGGTATTTTGGTTATTTTTTTAGATGTTGGGGATATTTTGGTAATTTTTAGGTTTTTGGAGTAATTTGGTCATTTTTTATGCTTTGGAGGTATTTTGGTAATTTTTAAGTTTTGGGGGTATTTTGTTTATTTTTGAGTTTTGGGGTATTTTGGTCATTTTTTGGGTTTTGGGGGTATTTTGTAATTTTTAGGTTTCGGGGGTATTTTGGTCATTTTTGGGTTTCAGGGTGGTATTTTGGTCTTTTTTTTTTTGTTTTTGGGGTATTTTGGCCATTTCTTAGGTTTGGGAGGGTGTATTTTGGTCATTTTTTGGGTTTTTGGGGGTATTTTGGTCATTTTTAGGTTTTGGGAGTATTTTGGTCATTTTCTAGAAATTTAGATTTTATGTTGTTTATTTTAATTTTAGATGAGTTTTAGTGAGTATTAGTGGGTTTATCCATTAAGACCTATATAATTAAATAACCTAATGAGTCTTTACCCATTTAACCCAAATATTCAAATGGGTTGGGTTAAAACTTACCCAAATTAGGTGGGTAATTGATGAGTTCATGAATATGGACAAAAATTGCCACCCCTAGCGATTAACATGCATCTATGACTTTAATATGGTTTTTTTTTTTTATCGCTTTGGACTAAAAAGAAAAAGTTGTGTGACATGGTTTCATTTACGATGAGTTTGAATTGATATTCTATGAATGCTAATTATTTGAGTTCATTTTGACATGTTAGTGACATGATTTCATTGACGATGAGTTTCAATTGATACTCCATTAAAAAAAATGAGTGACGGCAAAGTTACAATTTATTGACAACTATTTTAAGATGGACATTGTAGGGTGTTTAATACCTTATTCACAGGTAATAAAACTTTTAGGTTAATATTTTTGGTTGAAGGCACGTCTCCCTTTTTAGATTAAGAATCCTTATGATTCCTTTAGTTTTTTTTTTTTTTTAAATTATTATTTGATAAACACACACACATATATAAGGGAATGAGATAAGATAAAGGAATGCGCTCACATGCCAACACTAAAACTACATGCAGCAGTTAGTGTCGCAGAGCAAGTGATAAACTCATTCTCAATATTACACTTTATTGATGTGGGATGACTCGACAACACTGAGTATTTTTTTTTATTTGATAAACACACACACAAATATATATAAAGAAAGGGGGATAAAATAAAGGAATACATGCACACTCCAACACCAAAATTGCATAGGTGACTAATCATACTTTAAAAACTCATAATTGGCAACGACTCCTACAAATAGAAGAAGAAAAAAAAAGCAAAAAAAAAAAAAAACAAAATGACTCATTAATGCACACACCATTCAAATGTCTACATAAGTCACACATTTTATACACATGGATCGCCAAGAACTCTCAAAAGAGTGGTAAGCGCCAAGATTTGGCATCAACATGAACCATGAGGAGGAGTTTGCTACCTGAGCTTGGAGAAGGTGAGATCATATACGTATGGCCTTTGAGAGGAAGATTGGCATATGAGAATGGACCTCGAGGGGAAGATGTCATTGTCTCAAAATTCATAGGGAAAAGTATCATCTCAAGTTACGTCCTTATCTCTGATTCGATCTCAACTAGGGGATCCAAAACTTTGACATTATTCATTTTTGCATGCAAGGCCTAACCTGAAGAATTTTTGCATTGAAACTATTCTTCACTTTATTTTCATATTGAAACTTTAACTTGAATCATTTTAGGTCGAAAAGTAACTCCTCGCTCATTTTCACTTTAAAACTTTGATGTCAATCATTTTCGCAATTGAGGCTCATCCTGATGAGTCTTCACACTGAGAGTTATTCACGACTTTTTTTTTCACACCGAAACTTTCACTCAAGTCATTTTGGCCTTGCTTTTGCACCAAAACTTGGACTTCATTTATTTTTGGTGTGAATGCACTTTTAGTCCATACATTTTGATTTTTTTTTATTTTAGTCCCTACATTTTAATTTTACCACTTTTAGTCCCTAATTCAATTAACGCGTTCCATTTTGGTCATTTCCGTTAGTCAACCGGCGAAAATAGCTGAGGCGAATGCCACATCACCCATGACATATTAGCATATAAATTTAAAAAATTAATTTATTAATTTTAACTAAAACAATAAAAATAAAAACATAATTAAAAACTAAAATTCACATGAATTAATATTGTTCTTCATGTTCTTCAGATTGTCTTTTATTTTACAACTTGTTCTTCATATTCTTCCCAAATCAAACCCTGCAACCAAGAACTCAAACCCATCACAAGAACACAAACCCAACAACCTAAGAACTCAAGCCCAAATCACTAGGACATAAATGAAAATAAGAAGAAAAAACCCAAATTCAACACCTCAAAGATCATCAAACCCGGCACCATCAGATTTACCACAAATCAAGATCATCTCATGTTCTTCCCCAAATTCTAACACAATCAACACTGAATTCTAAGCAAATCAAACCCATAAACCCAGTTACCAAAATATCAAAAAATTAAACAAAATATCTCAAAAATTAATTGAATTCAAAACACAAAAAAAAAATCTTCATCTCCAACATCAAGTCCCTCTCTTTCAACATCTTCTCTGTTCTCTCTCTGTCCAACCTCAGCCTCTCCATCTTCTTCCTCATCGCCCTTAGCTCCTCCGCAAGCGACACGTCCATAGATTCAATTTGAAGAATATGAAGAACAAGTTATAGCCAAACATCAACCGGATCAATCACAAAAGGCTAAATCAACAAAAGGGAAGCAACAAATCAGCCAGCCGGATAGAGAAAAATATCAACCAAAAATCACAAAAACGAAAGGTAAATCTGAAAACCTCTGTTTCATATGTGTGTATACACTCTCTAATACATGTTCACAAATCCTCACAAACACAGAACATAAGCACAAAAATCCCAGTACCTTACCCTCTGTCATACTTGTGTATACACTTTCTGATACATGTTCACAAATCGTCATAAACACTAAACATGAGCACAAAAATCCCAGTACCTTACCCTCTGTCATACCTGTGTTGATCACGAGCTCACACGCCACCACATGTGATCTCATGCGTCGCCATGGCCACTGTTCTTGGTAGATCCATGAAGCATTTAACCTCCATAATTCCACACGCCGTCCTAGGCAGTAGATCGAGAAGTTAAGTTCTAGGTTCTAGAGAGAGATTGGATAAATATGAAGTGTTTGGCTCTGGTTTAGAGAGAGAAAGGATGTGAGGTTAGGAACCACCATCATCGTGGCGGCGGTGGCTAGCCTTCACGACGGAGCTAGGAGGCTGTGCCTCGTTTAGATTGAAGAGAGTGTGAGACTGATCCAGAGCGAAAAAGCTTATAGGTTTCAGTTTTAGAGAGAATTTGAGGCTGAGATGTGAAACCACTACCGATGGTGGCGGTAGTGATGAGCTTGAGAGGCTTCACCATGGTGGTCTGAGATAGAGACAGTTCAGATCGGAGATTTTGAGGTTGAGATAGTTGGTTCGAAGATGGAGAAGACCACCGTGATGGTGGTGCTAGTGATCGGAGTGATGAGTTCAAGGTACTGGGCCATAGAGGCTCGGGTGTGTGAGAGAGAGAGAAGGCTCTGTAAAATGAAGAACAAAAGAACATGAAGAACAATCATGAATTTTAGTTTTTAATTTTATTTTTATCTTTATTATTAGTTAAAACTAATAAATTAATTTTTTAAATTTATATGTTGATGTGTCATGGGTGATGTGACATTTTTTATAATATTTTAATTCCTCCGACAGCCACCTTAGCTATTTCAGTCGGTTGACTGACGGAAAGGACCAAAATGGAACTCGTTAATTGAATTAGGGACTAAAAGTGGTAAAATTAAAATGTAGGAACTAAAATGAAAAAATGCCAAAATGTAGGGACTAAAAGTGCATTTACGCCTTTTTTTTCACACTTGAAGCTAACATGAGCACAAAAATCCAGTATCTTACCCTCTATCATACCTGTGTTGATCACGAGCTCACGTGCCACCACATGTGATCTCACGCGTCGCCACGGCCACTGTTCTTGGTAGATCCGTGAAGCATTTAACCTCCACAATTCCACGCGCCGTCCTAGGCAGTAGATCGAGAAGTTAAGTTCTAGGTTCTAGAGAGAGATTGGATAAATATGAACTGTTTGGCTCGGGTTTAGAGAGAGAAAGGATGTGAGGTTGGGAACCACCATCGTCGTGGCAGCAGTGGCTGGGCTTCACAATGGAGCTAGGAGGCTGTGCCTCGTTTAGATCGAAGAGAGTGTGAAACCGATCCAAAGCGAAAGAGCTTATAGGTTTCAGTTTTAGAGAGAATTTGAGGCTGAGATGTGAAACCACTACCGATGGTGGCGGCGGTGATGAGCTTGAGAGGCTTCACCATGGTGGTCTGAGATAGAGACAGTTCAGATCGGAGATTTTGAGGTTGAGATAGTTGGTTCGAAGATGGAGAAGACCATCGTGATAGTGGTGCTGGTGATCGGAGTGATGAGTTCAAGGTAGTGGGCCATAGAGGCTCGGGTGTGAGAAAGAGAGAAGGCTCTGTAAAATGAAGAACAAAAGAACATGAAGACAATCATGAATTTTAGTTTTTAATTCTATTTTTATCTTTATTATTAGTTAAAATTAATAAATTAATTTTTTAAATTTATATGCTGATGTGTCATGGGTGATGTGACATTTTTTATAATATTTTAATTCCTCCGACAGCCACCTCAGCTATTTCAATCGGTTGACTGACACAAATGACCAAAGTGGAATGCATTAATTGAATTAGGGACTAAAAGTGATAAAATTAAAATGTAGTGACTAAAATGGAAAAACATCAAAATGTAGAGACTAAAAGTGCATTTACGCCTTTTTTTTTTTCACACTTGAAGCTAACTAGAGCCAATTTGACCTGAAAAGTACCTCCTTACTCATTTTTTCATTGAAACTTCAACATCATTAATTTTTATTTTTGTTAGAGTCCCAACTTAAAATTTTCACACCAAGAGCTATTTTCAATTTGATTTTCACATCGAAATTTTCACTTGAATCATGTTGGATTGAAAGGCAACTACTCGCTCGTTTTCGTAACAAAACTTTGACTTCATTCATTTTCTCACCAAGGCCCAGCCCCAAGATTCTACACACCATGAGCTATTTTTGACTTATAAGAGCATTCTCATTAGCTCTCTTATAAAAAATATCATTTTGACACACCAAATGCCTACTTTATTATTTTACCACATCATTTTAGAATATCTCATTTATCAGATGTTTTATTATTCAATTCTATACATTAAAATAATATTTACAACAGATTAAAATAATATATTAAATTCCACCCCGTCGTCATCTTCATCATCAACAACAACAACAATCAGAAAAATTGTTGCAACCACAATCACCAAGAAAAAAAAAAACTCCTCCCCTATCAAAAACAACGACAACAATCAGAAAAATTGTTGCGGTCACAATCACCAAAAAAAAAATCAACCCGACCACCAAAATCAACCCACAACCACCACCGAATCCACCATCAAATCACAACCACCAAAACAGGAAAACAAAAACAAATCAAAACATAGATCGACACCACGACAGATTCGCCCATCATCGATTCACCCACCACTGAATTCGTCCACCATTGATTCGCCCATCACCAGCCAACCCACCCACCACTACTAATCCGCCCATCACCATCTCAACCCACCCACTGCCAAACCCGGTATCAAATCACTGCAAAAAAAAAAAAAAAAAAAAAAAAAAAAAAAAACCATAGCAACAGAGATCGGCTTGGCTCGATGCTCCGACCTGGGTTTCGTCAGAGAGGGAGGCAGTGACGTGGAGTAGAGGGAGAGAGAGCAAAGAAATGGTTGAACAAGGAAGTGAGAGAGAGAGAGCAGATGTTGGTTGGCAAAGATGAAGAGATATTTTAATTGGGATGAGAGAGAAAGCTGAATAAAGAAAGGATAAAGTTTAGCTACAAAATCAGTTGTAGCTTTAGGCTACAAACTCACTCAATATCTTTTTATTGGAGGTGAATTTTGACAAATCCACCATTGGATTACATCTTCTTCTTATATCCTTTATGTTTGCAAAATTTCAAGAAAATTAAAAATCAATAACTATGTCATCAATACATTTTTAAATTGCAAGTTTTTTGTAATTTAGAATTATGTATAAAATATAAGTTTATAGATTATATAGTAAATAATATCCGATTGATATAAAATTTGACATATGTATTAAGAGCATAAAGAAAATGTAATTCAACGGTTAGATTTTCAAAATATACAGTAATATTTATTTTATTAAGTGAGTTTGTAGCCTAAGGCTACAACCAATTATGTAGCTAAACTTTGTCCCTAATAAACCCATTTGCAATTGTTGTTCGTACTATCTTATATTTGAGACTAGGGGTGTGCATGGGTCGGGTTGAGGGAATTTTTTGACCCAACCCACCATGGTGGGTCAAAAAAAATTCGACCCAACCCGACCCATCACATATGTCCAACCCAACCCAACCCACATGGGTCGAGTCGGGTTGGGTCGGGTTAAACCCATAGGTTAGGCTTTTTTTTTAAAATTAAATTGAACTTATATTTTTTTATTAATTATATAATATATTTAAATATATATTAAAGAAAGTAATAGGATTTTATATTATATATGTTTGTAGGATTTTATTTTATATTATATAATATATTTTATATTATATATTACTAGGTTTTAACTTAAAAAAAATATTTATTAAATATATAATATATTTTAAATATATATTAAAATATGGGTGGGTCGGGTCAGGTTTGGCGGGTTGGTAATTTTATGACCCAAACCCAACCCAACCCGCTATAAAAAAAAAATTAATAACCCAACCCAATCCACCAAGCCCTAAAAACCGACCCAACCCGGCGGGTTGGATCGGGTTTGGCGGGTCGGTGGGTTTTCTGCACACCTTTATTTGAGACGATACTGTAGCTGTGTGCCAAAAATTTTGGCATTTGAAACATCTCATAAGGTTCATATTTTGGGATTTGATGTGCCAAATGCCAAAAATTTGACATATGACACACCTAATGAAAATGCTCTTATCGCACTAAAAGTTTCATCAAAGTTGTTTGGCTAGAAAAGTAACTTCTTGATTGTTTACACATCAAAACTTTGACATCATTCATTTTCACATGCAAGGCTCGGCCAAAGAATCTTTGCACCAATTCATTATTGTCTTTACTTCACACCGAAAACTTTTAGTCCTCTTGGGCTAGCTAAACCTTCTCGATAGTTTTCACTTTGAAACTTTGGCGGCATTCGTTTATGCACTTGAGGCCTCGCTCGAAGAATCTGCACAGCAAGAGCTATTCTCAGCCTTATTTTCACAAAAAAACTTTCACCCAAGTAGTTTTTAAATAAAAAGTAACTCCTTGTTTGTTTACACTGTAAAACTTCAATAATCATTCGTTTTTGCACTCGCGGCCTCACTTGAAGAATCTGCACAACAAGAGCTATTCTCAACCTTATTTTCACAACAAAGCTTTCACCCAAATAGTTTTTAACTAAAAAGTAACTCCTTGTTTATTTATACAGTAAAACTTCAATAACCCTACTTTGATTATGATGTCTCTTGCTGCTTGACTGCTTGAGAGAGAGAACATTTTCCTTCCATCCCTATAATCTCTTCCAAGCTCGCTCCTTTAATTTTGTGAAGAATTGTCTTTTGTCTCTTCCAACCGATGATAACATTACTAAGCATTTCTAGTATTGCTTAAATAAACATTCACAGCATTGTCTTAATTTTTCCTTGTATGTGCTCAAGTATTTCGGCTTGAAAAGAGTGTGGTATTCTCTTTGTTTATTTATTTATTTGTTATAGGAGGCTTTTTCATATTCGTAGGGATCTCTTGAATTTTTTAGGTCTCACCTTTTGTATATTTGCAAAAGAAAAAGGCTGATATCTGCGCACAAAAAAAAAAAAAAAAAAAAAAAAGAAGAAGAAACAAAATGTGAATAAGTTTTTATCCTCGTATATTCATTACAATCCCAAATAGTTGTCTTTCCTCCTCTAATACAAACTCATGAGCATAACTTATTCTTAAAAATTGGCTTACAAAGGGAAGATGTACAAGAAGTTATATACATATGCGATTAAACTTACACTTAATTCATGTGAGACATTAATTAGGATCATAACATCCTCATCTTCCATCAAGAGTGCATGTAGTCCTTTCGAGGTAAGGCTTTTTGTTGCCATTATTGGGTCTATATATATATATATATATATATGAGCTAGAGTACTTTGGTTACTTCATCTACCTTAAAGTCCTACGTAACTGAACACCCTATCCATGTCATCCATAACAAACCTTTTTTTTTTTTTTTTTTTCTTTTTTTTTTCTTTTTTATGGGACAAACCTCTTTCAACTTTGGAGGATAGGAGCTGTGTTTTAGGCCAGGGTATGTAAAATTATTTTTTTACCAACCAAATAACTTACTATTATTTTTGAAAGCAACAACTCAATTATCTAGCGTGTCACTTAATAGAAAGTGTAATAAAAAAATCAAGTTGCAAATTCGGTCTGTTTAAGATGGTAGAGTCAAGCACTTTGTTTGGGGAGAATGTTCAAATTCTCTCCCCCAAAACAGAACTTGAAAAAAAGAAAATTCTCACTAATGAAGATTGTGATTTCTGCTCAAGTAATCAAGAAAATTTGATGCACTGTTTACGGGGCTATGAGGCAATAAAATCTGTGAGGGATGTCGACTTCGACTAGGTTGATTGCAGGGAAGTTGCTAGAGGCTCTTTTACTGATTTGGTGGAGTTCATTAGTGTTGGGTCCTAAACAATGTTATCAACAATATTAGCCAACCAAAATAACAATCACACACATGAACACAAAATTTACGTGGAAGACCCTTTCTCTTTGAAGGAAAAAACTACAGGACAAACTCAGAATAATTTCACTATTATCAAATCAATTACAATAATTCTTGCGTATGTCTCACGGCTAAAGAATTTACTCTCACACACACTCTCTTTGTGTCTTAAAGGCAGCAACACTTTGCTCTCTCCTCATTTCCTATCTTCTCGAAGACAGCAATACCTTACTCTCTCTTTCCTCTTGCGTTCCTCCCAAGCAAAGATCCATTTTCTCTTTTTTGGTTTCACACTCTATTTGCTCTCTCCCCATTGGGAGGACTCTTTGGCCAAAAGCCAAAGCCATCAAAATCTTTGTAGCATTGTCTATTTATAATACTCTTTTGCTCTTCCCTCTTGGACTAGGAATATATTATCTCTTTAACAAGGAGTTTATTTCTTTTTGGATTAGGAATATATTACCTCTTCAACAAGGAATAGACTTCCTTCCACACTAAGGAATAGTCTTTCCTTCTACAACAAGAAAACCCAAATTAATTTTTCCTTCTTCAATTAGGAAACCTAATTGACTTTCCAAGTTATAATTGGAATTTGAGACAATTTCCCAACAATGAGTAGCAAACCAACAACCCTAGAATTATTTGCATTTTGTAGTGATAGCTTAGATGTTATGGCATCGATAGAACAAGATCAAAGTGAAAGAAGTTATCTAATCGCTGAACAAACTGCATATTGAGGCTTGTCATTTCATCTAGAAATTCAAGAGCTTTAATACTAAGCATGTGATGTCAAAAACCCCGACTAAGTACTAAATGGAAGCCTCTTGATACATATTGTCTTAAGACAAATTTTGACGAGGCTGTTTTTTCAAATACTGAAGAATCAGGTATTGGTGTGGTCATTAGAAATTCCAAAGGTGAGGTCATGACCTCCTTATTGGAAAAAAATTCTAAACCCTTCATCTATTGCTTTACTTTGGCTGCTAGACGTGCAGCTTTAGGCCATGTTTAGATTTAGTGTTTTCAATCACTCATCACCCTGTTTTCAATCACTCATCACCCTATTTTCATCACTCATCACTCAAAAACTATGGGTCCCACGCATGCACCCCTTGTTTGGATCAGTTTCCAGTTTCTGTTTCCATCACTCATATCTCAACAAATTGAGTTATGAGTGATAAAGAATGAAAAAAAAAAAAAAAACTTGTTTTTGAGTTATAAAAACGGAATTATGGTAGCATAATGGTAATTTCCCTCATATAATGGGACCACGATCATAGTATTGTCACATCACAGTTCAAGCTTTGCTCCTCACCAACGGTCATAATTTATTTTCAAACCCACCAACCTTTTTTCTATACATCATATTTCATTTTCTTTTTCTTCAACTCCCAAACCCACTGCTTTGCTCCCTCCCATTCTGGTCTTAGACTCCATCTAAAGGAGAAGTTTGGTGCCGGTTGGTAATTTCATTTGGCATCCTCTACTTTTCTACACAGATAAATTGAGTATGCTTCAAATGTATAACAATGAAAATGAAGAGTTCAATAAAATGCTTGAAGGTTCAAAGAAATGCTTAAAAGTTGGAACCAATACCAGATTGAAAAACATAGTCAAGAGCATCCATAGTAAAGTTAAAAACTAGAATCTACAGTGCAATTAACTCATCAAACTACAAACCTACTTGATACAAAACAAGTAGTGAAATTCAACTCAATAATCAACTTAATTCCTTTGCCATATTCTCACCCTTTTATTTCCTCAACAACAACACCCACATGGCAAATTTCAATCTCTACCCAATACTCCCAGCCAACATGAAATTCCAACCGAATCATTACAATTTGAAACCAATACCACATTAAAAAAAAAAAAAAAAAACCATGCATACTAGTATCCATTCCTTATTTCGCTGATTAACATAGACACGTAAACAACAACAACAATAAAGAAATAAACTTTATTGAATACCATGACATACCCTAAAAAATATGCTCTGCCTAAAATTTCAAAAAAGATGAGGGAAAAATTCATATACTGCTCTTGGTAATTTTCCTCTGAGCCAAACACCTCGCAAACGAAGGGGTAAGAGTAACGGTGATTGGAACTCTACAAACGACGAAGGGGTAAGAGCGATGACGAGTGCGAAAGCTCCAGCAGTCGATGCAGTGAACTATGCTATCTAATTCCTCATATTGTCAACCACCACCGATCTAATCGAGGAGCAGAGCATGCAATGGAGTTTTTTGGGTTCAGTTTCAAGGCTGAGGATTACAGAAGGAGGTCTAGAACTACTTTTTGGGTTCGGTATTAGGGATGAGAATGGAGGAAGACTATGTACAACAAATTTCTAGCTTCAACACAGTTGGGTGAGGGTGGAGAAGTTCTTGGGAAGGGTTTGGCACAGTTGGGTTATGGGGGCTGAAGGAAATAAGAGTAAAGGAGAATACATGGGCATGAAGGGCTTTGCGGGTAGCCATTCTATGGCACTGCACAATGCCCAGTCTGTGGGTTCCATAAAAAGGTGAGTTTTTTGAGTTTTTGAATTGAAAACTCAACCAGGTTTAATTGCCAAATGTATGTAGGGACCTGGGATGCATGGACACGGTGCCAGAGGAGTCGCACCCGTGGCCGACGCGGCGACGCGCGAGGGACGCTGCTGCTCACGCCTTGGGCCGCGTCCTACCATGTGTTTTTTTTTCCCTAACTCATACCGACGTGGCTCAGACTCGGCTTGATTTGCGCTGAATCGGGCTGATTTGCCCCGACTCGGGCGGTACCGTCGAAATGGCTGATTCAGGCCGAAATTAAAAAAAAAAAAAAAAAAGGTGCAAAACGCACCGTTTGAACATAATACAAACCCTAAAGGGTTGGAACTCACTCACACATCTTTCACTTCATCAAACACCAAACTTCAGCTCTCTCTCACGCAGTGTCACTTGACTCACTCGTCTCTCTGTGTTCTCTGCGGTGTGCTCGCTGCAGTCTCTCTCTCACGCCACATTCTCACTTCATCAAATGCCAAACTTTAGTTTTCTAACTTTGCCTTCACTCTCTGCCTCTCTGTCTCTGCTCTCCATATCCCCTGTGAGACACAGCCATTCGGCATTCTCAATTCAGCTCTCTCTCACGCATTCTCACTTCATTCAAACTTCAGCTCTCTCTCACGCATTATCAACTCAGGTATTGATATAAAGCTTTCAATCTTAGTTTGATTTGTGATTTGTGAATCTGTGAATGTGATTTGTGAATCTTAGTTTCTTTTCAATCTTAGTTTTATTTAGTTAATAGTTATTATTTGTGAATCTGTGAACTTGGGTTTGATTTATTATTAATTTATTTAGTTAATAGTTATTATTTGTAGGTTAAATTGAATCTATTGAATTTGCAATGGACGAAGTTACTAGCACAGAAATTTCACCTTCATCTAATCAAGAAGTGCCAAATGATGAATCTCCTCTTTGGCAGTATGTGAATAAAGTAGAAAAACCACCTGGTGCATTTGTTAAATCAGGGGGAAACACATGCTTTAAATGCAATTATTGTGGTGTAGTTTATATGGGATCCTATTCTAGGGTTAAGGCTCATTTATTAAAAATTCCTTATAAAGGTATTAAACCATGCCTTAAGGTGACATCGAGCCACAGGCTGGAAATGCAGCAAATGCATGATCAAATTGAGAATAATAAATTAGAGAGAGAACAGAGAAGTCAAATTCCCTTACCCCCACCTCCCCTAAGCCATGGGCCTATACCTATTTCCCCATTTCGAAGACATGAAGGGAGTGATAGTACAAATTTGATTGATGGTAAGAGGAGGAAAGTGATGGTAAGAGGAGGAAAGTGACTGTGAATACTACTTTGGAGAAAGCATTCCAGAATAATGCTAGACATGAATTGGATAGCAGAATTGCTAAGATGTTTTACATTGGTGGGCTTCCGTCTAACGTTGCAAGGAGCCCATATTATCGTAATTCCTATGCATATGCTGCTACCCATAGTATTCAGGGTTATGTTCTTCCTGAATATAATGCCTTAAGAATAACACTTTTGCAAAAAGAAAGAGTTCATGTTGAAAAACTTTTGAAACCAATTAAGGACTTTTGGCTTGAAAATGTTGTAAGTATAGTTTCCGATAGATGGTCAGATCCATAAAGGAGGCCCCTTATTAATATTATGACTGTATCAGATGGGGTCTAGTGTTTATAAAGGCAATTGATATGCCAGGTGAGTTCAAAGATAAACATTATATTGTTGGGGTGTTGAAGGATGCTATAAAAGAGATTGGACATGAAAAAGTTGTCCAAGTTATCACTGATAATGCTAGTGTGATGAAGTCTGCAAGATCTCTTATTGAAGGTGAGTATCCTAAAATATTTTGGACACCCTGTGTTGTCCACACTCTCAATCTAGCTTTAAAGAATATTTGTGCAGTAAAAAACACTGAAAAGAATGAAGTTACATATGAGGAATGTAGTTGGATTACACAAATTGCTAATAATGCATCCTTCATACGTATTTTTATCATGAACCATTCAATAAGGTTGGCAATGTTTAATGAATTTTGTCCATTAAAACTGCTCCAAGTTGCTGATACTAGATTTGCTTCGATTGTTGTAATGCTGAAAAGATTGAAGTTGATAAAAAGATGCCTTCGAGCTATGGCTATTAGTGACCAATGGGCTTCTTATAGGGAGAATGATGTTGGAAAAGCTCAAAAAGTGAAAGATATGATTCCAAGTGATCTTTTGTGGGGATAATGTTGATTATATCCTCGAATTCACAGCACCTATTTATGATATGCTACGAATAGCCGACACAGATAAGCCTTGTGTATGAGATGTGAGATTCAATGATAGAGAAGGTGAAGGCAGTAATATCGGCACTAAGGCTTGGAAGATGATCAATATAGCTCATTTTGGGGTATGGTGTATGATATATTCATTGATTGATGGACTAAAAATTGTACACCACTACATTGCTTGGCTCATTCCTTAAATCCTAAGTAAGTATATTTATTTTCTATTTTCCTTAGTTTACCCTTCTAGGAAAACACACGTTTCATCTATATTTGTTTTTTAATCTTTAACTAGGTATTACTCCATTAAATGGCTTTTGGAGAATCCAAAACGCATCTCTCTACATCGGGATCATGAAATTTCTATGGAAAGGAGCAAATGTTTGGATTGATACTTTGAAGATGTGAATGAATTAAAGGTGGTGAAGTTTAAGTTTGCTGCATTTTTAAGAGGGAGGTTTTCTTCACCAAATGCCTTGACAGATAGGTGGGTGTTACAACCTTTGGTTTGGTGGCAATACCATGGCTCCACATTTCCAACTCTTTAAACCCTTGCTCTTAAACTTCTTGGACAACCTTGTTCATCCTCATGCGCTGAGAGGAATTGGAGCACATACAAATTCATTCATTCCTTAAAAAGAAATAAAATGGCTCTTGCACGTGCTGAAGATTTGGTATATGTGCATTCTAATATTCAACTCTTATCATGGCGCAATGAGGAGTACGTATATACAGCAACAAAGATGTGGGATATTACAGGAGACTCTTGGAATGAGAGCGACATACATGGAGGAGATGGAATTCTTGAGAATGCAGCGCTTACACTTAATGAGCCAGAGTTGAAGGCCATGGTTATTGGGAATGCTAGCACTAGTGTTACTACTAGTAAAAGTGAAGTTTGAAGTGAAGCTATTGATCTTGATGATGATGATGTTGGTGTTTGATTGTCTTGTTGATTGTTTTTTATTTAGTTTTAGTTTCAAACTTATGAGTTGTATTCTAATTTCTAAATATCATGGACTGTTTTAATTTCAATCTTGTGGGTTGTATTTAATTTATAAACATCATGTTTTAGTTATTATCTACGCTCTTAAATTTGGTATATGTTTATATAATGTGCAAAAGTATGCTTAGCAATATATTAAAAATATAAATAAAAATATTGTTAATAATTTTTTAATAGCTGAGTCCCTCCTCACCCGCATCCGCATCCACATCCGCATCCGCATCCACACCCGCACCCGCACCCGCACCCACCTTTTTCAAAAATTGTCGAGTCCCGCACCTACACCCAAGTCTCGAAACTCACCCGTGCTTCATAGGTGGGGACTACTTTGAGGATTTTTAAGTTATAAGTTATGAGTTATAAGGTTATGAGTGATGATATTTGAGTGATGAGTGATATATAACTCAACATCCAAACAATGCCTATTCATCAAAGAAGTTGGGTTGGATAATTCCATTCTTGAAGGTGATTTAGAGATAATCATCAATGCGTTGAATAATGGAGATTTGTTTAATTCTTCTATGGGTCATATTTTAAAGGATACTTTGTCAATTGTAAGCTCTTTTCAGAGAGTCAAAATCTTTTGTCTCATCAATTGTGCTCCACTTCATGCTCCACCAATAAAACTTAGACAATTGACCTCTCCCATTAAGTGAGACAACCCTGACTTTAACACTGACGTTAACGTTAAAATCATACCTCCTTTTTTTTTCTCTTCCGCGGCTTTTATTTCTTCTCTTTAGTTGTGCCTTTTATTTCTACTAGATATTCTTCTCTATGTGGTTGACGTGAACAAGAACTCTTTTGAGTTTTGTCTCTTGCCACAGCTTTAGTTTTTGATTTGGACTCTTCCCTCTATCGTCTCATTGTATTCCTATCTTTCTCCCAAAAAAGTAATACAAAAATTAAGAACCTTTGAAGATTTTTTTTTTTTTTAGAATCCAGATCTCAAAATTGAGAAATGCGCAAAACTCATTTGAGAAATTAGCTAAGAATATCAAAGAAAAGCTAAAAGGAATTCACTTTCAAGGCTATGCATTAATTCCACACACACATAATCTGAGAAAGTAAAAAAAAGAAAAGAAAAAAACAAGAAAGAGAATGAGGCCCTAGGAGGTGAGTGCTTGTTCAGTTCAATGTAATTGTAATTGTACTCTCACAAACTCAAAAGCCACTCTCTTAAACATGGGAAAAGCCACATTATGAGGGAAGCTATCTATCTGCAGCTATAAGAGTCCCTTAAAACCATGTGGGGGTATTTGTCAAGCAATCCAGAAAACAAAAGCACAGCCTTCCAAATAACTCTCTCAAAAATTTTTACTATTCTTAATTTTGATGTATAATTTCTAGTTTATAGAATTTAGCTTTAGTATTTTAAAATGGCATTAAGGTTTTTTTTTTTTCCCCTTTAATACTATGAATTTTTGTGCAATGTTTGGTGACAAGCTTTTTTAAGCAATCAAATGATAATTCACCATCATCAAGGGATGTGTACAACTTCAAGTAGATAACAATGTTTCTGTTTTTGCAGAATAGGTATGATTTCTCTATTTTATTTTCTTCAAAAATTGTTTTCCTGCATAATGTTTTTGTTTCTGCAGAATCGGTATGGTTCCCCTGTTTTTGTTTCTGTAGAAATTGTTTTTCCTACATATAATGTTTTGTTCTTGCATAATAGGTCTGGTTTCATTGCAAAAAAAAAAAAAAAAAAAAAAAAAATCTATTGAGACATATCCGACCTTATCTCAATTGAAACACAAACCCAAAACATATCAGTCCAAGCATTCTTAGCAGATATCCATTAATTTAGTCAGTCCTTATCAAATAGAGCTTGATAAAATAATGAAATCTAGAATTTAAATAAAATGTTATCTGTATATTCAAATCAAATTGTAATCTCTACAATAATATATATACAAGAGAGCTTTTATGGAGGAGATGAACGCTTGAAGATGAAGAAAAAATCCAGAAGGTTTCCTTTCTAGAAACCAATTGAAGTAGATGAACACTTGAAGATGAAGATGAAGATGAAGTGAGGATGTGTTTGTAACTGGGGCGAAGTGAGGATGAAGATGAACACTTGAGACGTCAACCACATAGAGAAGGAAAAAAAAAAAAGAAACCAAAAGCCACAACCATAGAGAAGAAACAAAAGTTGTGGAAGAGAAAAAAAAAGGTATGATTTTAAAACTTTGGGAGAAAGATAGGAATACAATGAGACAATAGAGGGAAGAGTCCAAATCAAAAACTAAAGCTGCAGCAAGAGACAAAACCCAAAAGAGTTCTTGTTAACGCCAACCACATAGAGAAGAATATCCAGTAGAAATAAAAGCCGCAACTAGAGAGAAGAAATAAAAGCTGCGGAAGAGAAAAAAAAGTATGATTTTAACATTAACGTCGGTGTTAAAGTCAAGGTTATCTCACTTAATGGGAGAGGCTAGTTGTTCAAGGTTTATTGGTGGAGTATGGAGTGAAGCACAATTGATGAGACAAAAGATTTGAACTCCTCTTCAGAGTTGGTCTTTCTCAAATACTATTAGACAAGTTAATTCTATTGTGGATGCCTAGGCTAGGAGAGCTAGGCTATTTGCTCCGTTGTTAGTTTGGATAGAGTTTGCCCCTCCACGTGTAGTTAATTTTGTTTCTGTTGATTTACTAGCTTCTTGCTTAATATTATGACTGATTTTATTCTAAAAAAAAAAGAAAAAAGAAGAAGTAGAAATTGAGTTCGATAAATATTAACAAAAAAGACATGTTCCTTAAAAAAAAAAAAATACAAAAAATAACATCTTTATCACAAAAGGCAGGGGAAAAAAAAAATTAAAACTAATGGACTGTTTTTTTTAGGATGGGAAAACTAATTGACTTTTGGTTGCATTGAAACCGCACATCTATAGTTTCTTTAACTCAAGTTTCCATACTAGTTTAATAAGGTTTACATCAAGATAAATCATAATTTATGTAATGAGATTCAACTGCTATATACATCGATTTGTGGCATCAACCCGGTCATTCTAATCAAAGTCTAACAACCTCTTCTTAGTTATCTAAGAGAATATTCAAAGATAGAGTTATGTTAATTTATGTCTTTATTTTTAATGAACTATTTTAGATAAATTTTGATGTGACTTTTATAGAAAATATAAAAATTTTTTTTAAAAAATTTATCATAAAAAGTCTATAAAAGTATTTCCTTAGGACCAAATTAACAGACATTATGGATTGAATGTTTCCAATTACAACATTTGAAATTTAAGTAATAAAATTAAAAATTACCCCCAAGGGGAGACTGTAGTCTGTCTGTAGTGTACGTGCAAATACAAGAGCGGGAATAACATACGGTTTAATTTTATATATTTTTAGCAAATTTTTTTTAAAAAAATATCTGATTCTGATCTCTGCTTCAGCCTTGAAGGACAAACAGTACACTACAGACTCAGACACACTCACTCCTCTTTCCTTCGCCGGCCTCTCTCTCTCTCTCTCTCTCTCTCTCTCTCTCTTTCTCTCTCTCTATTATATTCTATTCTATATATTAGCATTTTCAAAATTGGGAATTACAAGTCGTAGTACCAATTTGAATCGGATCTAACTCGAATTCCACGAAATGCGAACAACTCCTCTTTCTCTTTCGATAGATTTCTCTCAAATTTTACCCTAATGCCGATTTAGTAGCCGATCGGAGCAAGCCCTAGGGTTTTGGTTGATTCCCTCACAACGACAATGCAGCATCAGGGCTCGACGAGCTCGTTGTCGTCGTCGTCGTCGGCGGCGCAACCGGAGGCCATACTGGAATGGCTTCAGAAGGAGATGAATTACAGACCATTGGGTCCGTACACCGGGTCGAGCAACAAGTCACAGTTACCTTCCATTGACTCGCTCCGCAAGATTTGCCGCGGTAACATGATCCCCGTCTGGAATTTCCTCCTCACCCGCGTCAAGTCCGAGAAGACCGTCGAGAATATCCGCCGCAACATCACGGTTCACGGTGGCGGCGGCGGCGGTGGAGGCGACGGTGGAGAGAGTGGAGGCGGTGGACGAGGTGGCAGTTCGGTGAATTTGGGGAAAGAGGAGGGTAGGAGTAGAGGAAGTGGGAGGAGGAAGGAGAAGGCGGTGGTGGTGGAGGAGGGATTGGGCCCGGCGGAGGCGAGGGAGGCGGCGTTGCAGGAGAGGGACGCGGCGGCGAAGGAAGTCGAGAGGTTGAGGAATATTGTGAGGAGACAGAGAAAAGATTTGAGGGCTAAGATGTTGGAGGTTTCGAGAGAAGAGGCCGAGCGGAAGAGAATGCTTGATGAGCGCACCAATTACAGGTTTGTTTGTTCACTTTTTATAAAATGTGTCATTTACAGTATGTTTTTTTTTTGTTTGTGGAACAGATTGAGGAATGGAATGAGTGTATTATGATATTAGGAATGAGGAAAATTTGTGTAATTTCTAGTGTGTTTGTTCATTTTAAGGGGTTTTAGTTCTATACATTGCATAGTTTTTGTTAGTACTTTTATAGTTATATTGGCTTAATATTTTTGAACATATTCTTGGTTGTTGAGAAGTGGATAGAGTGCTAAGAGCCTTGTAGTTTAGTGGCGCTACTGGGTTTCTTCCATGTAAAGAATCTGAATTCAAATCACCACAACCCACTTATTGTAAGCAAAGAGAAAGCGTGCTGAGTTTGTTGAAGTAGATGGAGGATGCCAATGTGCGATATTCTCAACTGGCACTTCCTCCTCTGATAATAATGGGGTGGAGGATGAGGATTTGATTGTGAGACCCATTGGGTATAATGTGTATAACTTACCAATAAAAGAAAAGATGATTAGCAGCATTAGTATGAATTATCATAAACTGAATTGCATAGACCTTTTCCCAATATTGGCAGTTAATGTTTTAACTGTGTTACTTTTTTTGTTGGTGTGTTTTCGTAATTTGTCAATGTAATGTTTAAACTCAATCCTAGAAAGCAATATACTGCAATTAATTGGACTGGCTTCATAGCCTATTTACACCTACCCTATTTGCAATGGATATTCAAATAATTAAACATTGCGTGTTGTTCCTGGTAAATTTTATTGAAGAATCAGGTGCTGAAGTTGATGGCGTTTTCAAATAAGGTACCATCTTATTTCTTATTCAAATATATAGAGAATCTATTCCATATAAAAACAAATAAGAGCATGGCTACATGTTCAAGAATAAAATTGTAGTGTTGAATTTTATATGATTATGTATATTTTTGAGATATGTGGATCACATTGATATATGAAATTCATGGCCTTTTTTGTGAAGGGATTTTTCTAAAGGGTACTATGTATCTGGAATTTTCAACGTGGACAGTTCTCATATATGCTTACACATAGTGCAGGCACAAGCAGGTGATGCTGAAGGCTTATGATCAACAGTGTGATGAAGCAGCAAAAATATTTGCAGAGTATCACAAACGACTCTGTTACTATGTTAATCAAGCAAGGGATGCTCAAAGGTTAAGTGTTGATTCTTCAGTTGAGCTTATTAACAGCTTCAGTTTAAACAGTGAGAAAGAAGCAGTTTATTCAACTGTTAAGGGCAGTAAATCTGCAGATGACGTCATTGTTATCGAAACCAATCGGGAAAGAAATATCCGAAAGGCATGTGAATCTCTTGCTATGCATATGATTGAAAAAATACGCAATTCTTTTCCTGCTTATGAAGGAAATGGCATTCATTTGAATCCTCAATTGGAAGCAGCCAAGTTAGGATTTGATTTTGATGGTGAAATACCTGATGAGGTTAGAACTGTTATTGCAAATTGCTTGAAGAGTCCTCCTCAGTTGCTTCAGTTAATTACTGCATATGCTTTACGGCTGAAGACTATTATTTCTAGAGAAATTGAGAAAATTGATGTTAGAGCTGATGCAGAAACTCTAAGGTATAACTAAACATTCTTTTTGTGTTTTATTTGTGCTCATATGACTCTCTTTAGTCTTGGTTCTGCTTTTCTAATGTTTGACTTTGGTTGTTAAGTTGGTGATATCTAATTAAAGTCTTCTACTTACTACTTGTGGGAATCTTCGATCGTTGTTTGTTAATGAGATTGTTGCTAGCCTTATCTACCGTACATTTAGAAAGTTTCTTGTTAAGATCTTTTGAGGTCTTTTTGAATGATCTTTTATGGTGTATTGGTGTTTGACTCAGGTAAGCCCGGTTATTGATTTACAAAAATATACTCTTGACTCTAGGAAATTAAATAAAATAGTAATTAACTTAATTAACTAATAAGACCTTAAATGTTTATCCAAAAAAAAAAAAAAAAAAACTAATAAGACGTTAAATAAAATCTACTTGACCAATGAATATGCAATTGACTTCTAGAATTGAATAAAAATAAATTAAAATAATTTTTTTTTATGCTTCACTCATCATTGCTTTTAGATAGAGTAACAAAGCTTTGTTTGGTCCTATACTACACTTTTCATGTTTTACTATACGCACCCAACTTTATCGCAAAGCTTGGAGCCAGTTTTGATAGCTACAATCGAATCTATATATAACTGAGTTTTAATGGATCATAGTGTTGCTCACAGAATTGAACCATTCGATTCATCCGTTTGATCCGACTTGACCCAATGGCAAACAAATGGTTTCAACTTGATCTGCAGTGGATTGTTTTGGCCTTTAAACCTGACTTTTATCGGTCGGCTGGTGGGGTGCAGGTGCTTTCCACCTGCATAACCCGACTCTCCCATATATTCCCCCACCCTTCTATGGTGGCCCCTCTCTCTTGTTTCAAACTTCCAATCAGTCTTCACTATTTTCTCGTATTATGAGGCTATTCGAGGTGCGCCAAAAAACTCTTTCCCTGAAGGAGTGCTTGGTGTGTTAGGCTCTTAAGGTCTGATCTATTGTTGGAACAACAGCTTGAGGGAAGATTCTTACTTGTGATAATCTTATCAAGCGAAGAATTACCTAAGTTGGATTGCATTGTATGTGTTGGCAGAGTGGAGAGATGGTAGATCATTTGTTGATTCGCTGTGATGTAGCCTATGATTTGTGGAGCTTGGTTTTTAGAACCTTTGGGATCTGGTGGGTGTTACCAAGGCATGTGGCTGAACTTTTGTTTGGGTGGAGGAATTGGTTTGGGAGGCAAAATTTGGAGATTTGGTATGTTATACCATTATGCTTGATGTAGTTATTTTGGAAGGAGAGATATAACAATACTTTTAAAGATACAGACAATTGAAAGAATGAATCAATTGGAAGCATTGTTGGTCTCGCGCGTGGGGGTCTTACAGCTAGCAACAATCTTATAGAGTTTACAAAATCACTTTCATTTTGTGCCTACTTTTTTGTAGTTCTTTTATGTTACATACTGCTCATCATTGTGAGCATGAAGTAACTTGTTTTATTAATAAATTTTATTACTTATATAAAAAAAAACCTTCCGATTGACCTTGGCACTGGTGTCCCTATATTCGGCTCTGGCATTGTTAGGAATCCCAAATATAGTTTAGATGGATGAGATCCTAAGGGTTGAATTAGATTAGGAAAGTTAGTTACAATTAGATAAGTAATAAGCTGGTTAGTAGCCTAGCACACTAATCACTTTTATCACTTGTATCTTATAAACATGTGATTTTAGTTAGAGCACATGGGAGATTAATTAACCAATAGTCTTAAGCCATGTGGGCCAATTAGATTAGGGCTAGTTATCTATAAATAGATCCATGTAGTCCCTTTTGTATCATGTTGAAAAATATAGCAATTTGTTGCTTTTGGCATTTCCTTTCTCTCTTAATAATTCTTTGGAGGTTGAATAAAATGAATTAAGTCAAATTCCATAAAATTTTCATCTGTTTCCATACACTTCCCATCCATCTTCTTTTGGAGCCACCGGGTTCCTAACAGGCAGCCCCAGATCCATCACCAATGATCCCAGATTGGCAAGGAGCAATGCCGAACTCTCCTCTCTCCCTTGTCGTTCAACCGCCATACCCACTAGATGAAACTGTCATAACCTACTGGTGATCTGAACACTCAATCCGGTTGAGTGGCCTAATTGTGTTGATTGGTGGCAGGTTTGTATTTCTCCTCAATTGACATGGTTGGGTTGAGTGGTGGCTTTAACCCCTTCCTGAGCTTTACTGAGTGGTGAACAGCCCTAATGGATCTATATATGGTGACTTAAATTGCTCTTGCTACTTCAGCAACAAATGCTCTTACTTATTCTGTTCCCTCATTATTCCTCTATTATTCCTTCTCATACACCAATTTGGATAGCATGGGCTATGCTACAGGGTTGTGTTGCTGGAAGAAGGTGGAGGATTTGACTATTCATTTGAGTAGAGCTTTGAGAATTGGAATGTGGTATTATATTTTGGGTTAATGCTTTAAAAGTTATTAATTTGGCAATGATGTCAACTCAAGCATCTTGGAAATATGTTAATTTGTTTTAGGTCCTTTATGATATTTATACTCATCTTTGGTTTAAAGGCTGCAATGTCCCTAACTGCTGAAATGGGGTTGTTTTCTTCTTGATCAAGTTAGATTTGAGGGTGTTCCACTGGTTTTATTGCTTTTTTTCTGTCATTCTTTGCTTAAGAATTCATCATTTGTGCTTATAGTTCTCATTTTTTCTAAGTTACTATAACTAAATGGTTGTTTGAAGACATGCGTTTTATGAGCCAGCATAAATTTTTTCCCAAGTGTGTCCAAAGTTAACCTTGATTTTAGCCTTTTTAATCATGACCATCTGGTGTTCTTTTTTTCTTGGTTATTTTGGTTCTTTAGGGGAGTCTGTTGATGCTTGATTTGGTGTTAAGTGGCGTGGAACATCATGCTGTACACCCATATCAATTATCATAGTATATCCCATATGTTTTACACCTTCAGCCGACTTTGGCTTTTATTTGGATTGGAGTTTTTGTGCCAACTTTGGAGTGTATATTGAGATTGTACTTTTTTTTTTATAGTGCTCTGTCTTGTGTGCCATGACTAGATACTAGGACAAAGAAAAATTCTCTTTGCCTCCATTGAGAGAGAGAGAGAGAGAGAGAGAGAGAGAGAGAGAGAGAGAGAGAGAGAGAGAGAGATTTGGTGTACCCAGACTCCTTACTTTGTTTTCTGAAATCTACGCTGCCCATGGACGTAGGCATAAGGCCAATATCACAGAAATCTTGTCTCTGTTATGATTTATACTTCCATTTCACTTAAACTCGCCATACTTAATTTCACTCACAACAGAGTTTTTTCTGGCATTTTTATTAGTTAGCTGGTCTGTGCCACAAATTTAATGGATTCAGTTCCACAAAATTTTTTCCCTTATTAGGTTACATCTACCTTTGAGGTCTGTTAGGTTCCTATGCTACATCTGAATATCTGATGGAGAAGGATTAAGGCCAATGCGTTAATCACTAGAAGTTAGTAGGTTTCAATTGTTTGTTGAGATCTGGTATGGATCTCTCATTATCTTCAAAACACCTACTATTTCTTTCCCTCCAAAGACACTACATTAAACAATGGGGAACAATTATTGGATTGGTTGTTGACTGCTTTGTGAAACCAATCATTCTCTTATTTACTTGATTTTGATTCTTGTAATTTTTGTACTTGATTTGTTGACCCTTGTACACTCCCTATGTACTGGGGTGTCCTTTTTTTGATATCAATAAAACTTATTACTTATCAAAAAAAGGTTTCAGTTTTTTAGTCACTAATAAATGAGAGCACACTAATGAGTCCCATTGTAATGATTGGGTGTTAAGTGTCATGAGTTTTCGAAGATCTAATGACTGGGCGTTAAACTTTACAATCTTTTGAAGATCCTTCTTAGATAATGTGCCTATATGAAATGCTGGTTTCGGTTTTCAAATTAACTCATACATAGTGGTATATATACCAACATTATATTTCTTATTATTTATTTTGATTTTGATTTATAGGATGCTTGCTATTCATTTTAATTGATATCTTGTTGTGCTCAAGAAATGGATCATAATTTCCAGTCAATTGTCTATCTATGTGTGTGTCCACAAGTTGAAGCGGATAATAGTCTGTTTGGCCCCCTGTTTTAGCGTAGCAAGAGTGCACTTTTAACAAAAAAGGTGAAAAATATTGTGTTTGGTCCCATAGTTTCAGAAAAATTGTGTTTTGTGAAAATTCCCAAAACCCGCATTTTAAAATCTAAGGTCACTCCCAACTTCTTTGGAAATGCTACTTTTAAACTGTATATTCACATTTTCACGCATAATATTTTTAGGGTGTCAATTCCAAAAACATTCTTAAAACATTTGCTTAAAGGACCAAAATACTAGGAGTTGGTATTTATGCACAAAAATATCACGTAACCGTCATTGTAAATAGTTAACAAAAGATCTCACTAGTAAGGTACATGACTCAAATCTCAATCTCGTACTCTGCAAGGATTCAGAACTCTACCCCGTAAACCTTACAACAATCAAATTTGAGTGCTGGGCTCCACAAATGGCTTACGTTGTAAATCAAACATGACTGAGGACATTGAATTTTTCATGTGTGTGCGAGTTAATAAAAATATTAGACAAAGTGATATATAAGCTAGTGACTGGTGAGGATTTTGCAGAAAGAAAGCAACATAACCAAGAAAAGTGGCTTGAGAGCGTGTCTTATGTGGTTAATCTAGAAGGAACGCAATGCTTGAGCATTTGAGGACATTAAGAGACCTGTGGATCTGTTGAAGCCTTTGCTAGCTAGGACTTTGTTTGGGTGATCTTGTATTTGGGGTTTTATGCATTGTATTTCCATGTCTGATTTCCTTATTTCTGTTAGCTCTTCCCTCTAATTTGTTTGTATTCGCTTCAAGTGTAGCGAGTTTACTATCGTAAACACATTTCACTTTTCTTATCAATAAAACTTTCATTACCTTTCAAAAAAAGAAAAGTAGGCCTGAGAGCCAACAAGTGGATAAAAGTCAGAAAGCATGATTAGCTGTTGGACGAGATGAATGAATAAAAATTGTGGTGACCAAGAAGACTGGTGGAGCAATGCAACGATCAATCATACATCTTTATTCTTTAACGCATTGTTTTCTTCGTTTTAATTTTTTTGTGTCTGAATTTAATAGTATCTTCATTTAATAATAAAAACAAAAAATTATTATTATTATTATTACAAATTTTAACATTGGTTGCATTAAAAAGATGGCAGGATTACCTTAATAGCATTTTTAAGTCCTTTTTGGTAATTTGCACCCAAAACAACAGTTTTAGACTGAAATTATCCAAACGCTCAATTGACAGAAACAACAGTTTTTCACAAGTTTTACCAAACATGTTAACTGTGATTTCAAAACACACATTTTAAGATTGCTGTTTTTTAAAAATGCACTGTTTTAAACGGCTAATTGAAGTGGACCCTTACTGGTAGACAGTTTTGAAGTGACATATTTGTTTATATACACACCAGAAAATTTTTGGCATGATTTATTCCTTTGTTTGACTTTTGTCATCAATGAGCTTCATTTTTGTTCCATTTTGTGATTTTGTCCCAGATGGTACTTGATTTTCTTGACTGGTCAGATTAATGAGGCTGTTTCCTGGTGTTATGTTTCTGGTGAAGTTTCAGTCTCTTTATCAATGTAGAAACACCTTTTTAATGAATAGATACTTTCTGATTTCTTAATAGGTACAAGTATGAGAACAACACAGTCATGGATGTTTCTTCTCCTGATGTGAGCTCACCATTACACTATCAGCTTTATGGCAATGGAAAGATAGGAGATGCACCGTATAGAGGAACTCAAAATCAACTTCTTGAAAGACAGGTCCTTTTTTAGATGGTAGTTATTTGCATGGTTGTATATATTAGGTCTTGTAATAAGTGTTATCTGTAAGCTACTTTGTTATTGCTCTCTTTGGACCTTGCACTAATCATCTTTATGTTCTAAATTTTATTCAAACTTTAAGTCGTTATATTTCTATATCTGTTCTTATCAAGTTCATCTCTCTCTCACTTTTTTTCTCCATCCCAATAAAAGCCCTCAAGCATATCATTGAAAATGGGTTTAAGCTGGGTTTAAAGACAAACTCACACCTCTTTAACTTGAAAAGTGCTTCAAGTTAACCTTGCCCAATCTAGATCTTCTCTCTCTTCCCCCCCCCCCCCCCCTCTTCAGTTGATTTCCTTCAGGTGTTGAATTGATTCTAGTATGTCTTCTTGTACACAGAAAGCTCATGTACAACAATTTTTGGCTACTGAAGATGCACGGAATAAAGCTGCAGAGGCTAGGGACTTGTGTCAAAAACTTGTAAAACGTTTGCATGGAAGTAATGATGTAGTTTCCTCAAATTCACTTGGTGTTGGAGGTGCATCGCAAAATGTGGGTAGTCTTAGGCAATTCGAGGTAAGTCTGTGGATAAAATGGTTCCAGTTACCATTTATTAATGAGCTCGCTAAAACATTGCCATGATTAGAGTTTGTTTTCTTCATAATTGTTCCATGTCATTGTTCCTTTAACGTAATTTATAACTATAAAATAGATATTTCTGTGATATTGTTAGACTTTTAATATTCTGTTCTTGGTTGGTTTAAAGTGGAACATTGTGTGTTTTTCAGATCAAGATTTTTGTTAAATCTTTTTATACAATTATTGAGGCACCTCCTACATTGTTTAAAAGCAAACTGTTGGTGGGTTTCACATATGTCAAAACTGAAGAAGAAATTTATGTCTTTTTTTTTTATATATATATATATTTTCCCTCTCCTTTTTTCCTAGTGTGATAAGAAATTTGATTTTAGACATACATGGTGCACATTTGAGTTCTACAAACATAATGGTTATTGGGCATGAGATATTGAAACCAAGATTTTCTTGTTGATTTTTCAGAACAAAATAATCAATATCTTTCATATTTTTTTTTTTGCCTTTTGATAGGTAATAAAAGTTTGATTGTAAAAATACTGCTTCATGCAAAAAGAAGGCACATATCTTTGTATCGTGATTATTTGTAGAGGATATGTAGTTAAGGGAAACTACTTTTGGGTTTCCACTTTTGTAAACACAATATCAATGGGCATGAGATATTACAATCAAAATTTTCTAATGCAATCAATGTCATTCATCTCTTTAGTATCTTAGTTAATGTGAAAAAATTGTTTGTGAAGTTGGGGAACTACTTCGAGGCTACTTGCTGCATATTTTTAGAAATGTTTTTGGATAACCGTAGTGTGGAACAGATGTAAGAGGTTAATAAAACTCATCAATATTGTCATCCCAGTTGACGCATTGTTCTGGCCATTTGTGTGGATCCTTTGGAGGTGATAACCTTATGTTGAGCCTTGTATTTTATCATGTAACCTTATGTATTTTTTGGATAACCCTAGTGTGAAACAGATGGAAGAGGATAATAAAAGTCATCAATATTGTCATCCCAGTTGACACATTTTTATGGCCATTTGTGTGAATCCTTTAGAGGTGATAACTGATGACCATATGTTGAGCCATGTATTTTATCATGTAACTTTTAATATGCTAGTTTCCATTTTCTAAGAAACATTTATCGTAGTCATACTTTATAGATTTTTGTACATGTTAACATGCCATTCTTGGGGGGACCAATTCTTGACGCTCATTTGTTACTTATCAAAAAAACAAAAATTCTTGATGCTCTTTTGTTGCGTATAATCTTGAGGTGCATTTCTTGATTATTGTATATTGTCTAGATGAATTGTCTTTGCACAACTTTCCACACCTTAGTTAAATCCAAACAAACGGCACTTGATGTGTAAAACCATTGTAGACTCACATTAAATGTATTTTGTGAACCAAATACTGAAAGGATGTAAGATATGAGGTAATAATATAATAGGTACCTTTTTTATCTATAAGTTTTTATTAGGTTTTTGATGGGCTGGACATTGTTTCAATTTTTTTTTATGCGAAGAATGGAGGGAATGTCAAAGGAGGGAGGACTATTTTTTAATTTATTGAGTGGTACTTGTTGGGCTGCTTCATATTCTGCTTCTTTGTTGGTGCAGTTGGAGGTCTGGGCTGAGGAGCGAGAAGCTGCAGGGTTGAGGGCTAGCTTGAACACACTGATGGCTGAAATACAACGTTTGAATAAACTATGTGCAGAGAGGAAAGCAGCTGAAGATTCTTTAAAAAAGAAATGGAAGAAGATTGAAGAGTTTGATGCCCGCAGATCTGAACTTGAAACCATATATACTGCTCTTCTTAAGGCTAACATGGTAAGATATCTCAACTTTAAAATCAGCTCTGTTTGGAGGCTTTGTTAGGGCATAATTTGTTGTTCCGTAGAAATTGGGCGGTCTTATTTATTTTGTATAGCATTGAGAAATTCAATAAAGCTAGGGATACAACAAAAATTCACAAATTAGCCTACCACCTCACACATGGGCCCACCACAATTTAAATTATAATTTTTTTTAAGGGTACCTCTCTGCATGGAATTTAGGCTTTGGATTTAGATGCTTGAAAATTCCATGAATTTTTTTGAACATTAGAACTGAGTAAAATTCCATTTCAAAATTCCTCATTCAGGCACAACATCAGCTTACCAATCGAAAACAAATAGGGAACATTATTTTAGATTGTTTTCCATATAAAGCCAGGGGGCTCTCAATAGCTATCTGGGCTTTTATGTTCATTTTTCCATTAATGTTTAGTTTTCTATTCTTCAATTCATTTGTCCTGCGGCAATATATTGATATTGTAAAAATAAAATATGGATTCATTTTTGCATTTTTGGCTTTGTTTCTTTTAGTTAAGCAACATAATTCCAACAGTATATAGCTTTTTTATTTGTCATAAATGATTTTCTGGTAATTTCATTATCTTGTAGGATGCCGCTGCATTCTGGAATCAGCAGCCATTAGCTGCAAGGGAGTATGCATCAAGCACTATAATTCCAGCTTGCTCAGTTGTCGTGGGCATTTCCAATGGTGCAAAAGATCTTATTGATAAAGAAGTTTCTGCTTTCTATCGAAGTCCTGATAATAGCCTCTACATGCTTCCATCAACCCCACAGGTTTTTGAAACTATGATGGAACAATTTAATGCTAAATTAAATTAACAACTTATCCGTAGAATGTTGAGCAATAATTGGTTATGGAAATTGTTGGTTTGGTTGTTTTGTGGAGGAGGTAGTCTGTTTATTATTCTCATTGAGTATGGACTATGGATATTGCTGGTAATCAACTCTGCCATTTTATAATCTGATTAATTTTTCTATAGGTAACTACAATTGCTAATTAACAGTCATTGCTTTTTGTAGTAGTTTTAGATCCTTTTTTTCTTAGGTGAGACTCAATTTTTCAAATCTGTTGAAGTAGAGAAGCGTAGGTTTTGAACATGTAACAGAGTTAGATAAGAATCAATTAGTGGTCACATGAGATTAATAGTGGATCATACTAAGGTTTGCTCATTGTGCCTAAGTTAGGCATGCACGTAAATCTATAATAAAGTAGTTCTAATAAGTTTTTATAAAGAAAAGATTATGCATCAAGAGGTGCTGCATTCTAAGGCAGGGATACATGTCTTTGGTGTCACATCTCTAAGCCATTCCCAGTGCTAGTGATAAATTGGAATTGCTAATGCTGCCACACTGTATACATGTCAAAAGTTGCATTCTTTTCTTAGCATATGAACTTATGCTGACTGAATAATCTTTCCTTCAGTGTGAGAATTTTTTTTCCCCCTGAACTCATGGAACTGTTGAACATCCTAATCTAGAGAAAGATTCCTTTATTCTGAAATTTGTGATGGATTGCCATTGCCATAGTCCTCATGGCTCTTGAGATGCTTTTTGTAAAACTCATGAACCTTTTTCTTTACCATTGCCTGCAACAAAGCAATTTGCATCTTTTGCGGGACCTGAAACCTATCATTTATTTGCCTGAGCTATAAAGTGTTGTGTGGTTCAAATACCATAGATACCATTGTCACTTATAAAAAAAACCATTGATAATATGTTGTCAATTCTGTGATACATTGACATTCAAGTTGGATGTTGACAATGTTGTCATGGCCTAATAGGATTCCTAAAATTGATTACTAGTAACTAATTATGATAACATCATTGTATGGGAAACTCAACTTTCAAGTGTGCTTGCCATGGTTTCAACTACATATTTATGGGATTCAAATTTTCTTTATGCTTTTGAGCCCCTGAAATTTTCTGTAAAAACATGAATCCATGAGCTGTTGGACTTATCTTTTTAATTTCGTCAGGCACTCTTGGAGTCCATGGGGGCTAATGGATCTACTGGACCTGAAGCTGTTGCTGCTGCAGAAAAGAATGCGGCTTTGTTGACTGCAAGAGCTGGTTCCAGGGATCTTTCTGCAATTCCATCAATATGCCGTGTTTCAGCTGCCCTTCAATATCCTGCTGGTGAGTTTTGGTCACTAATATAGAAAATGCTAGTGTCATGGCTTATATAACAGGCCTAGTTACCTTCCTGGGTGTTTTAGATGTGTTTTTAAAGATTTTGATAGTTATTTATTTTTAAATTTTAAAATAAACATAAAACATGCTTATACACGACGCAAGTATAAAATACCTAGGAAGCACGGGTATAGGAATGGGAATAGGTACGGATATGATATGGAGACATAGCAACTTTTGAAAAATTAGCCCTTACCTAGGAAGCATGGGTACGGATACAACAACCCAAATGAAGTGTCCTTGCTTCCTAGATAAAATACCTATATATAGATACACACACACACACACAAATTAATCTTTATCGTGTTGTGTCCTAATTTTTCAAGAATTTCCGTATCACTGTGTCATGTGTCATGTCGTGTCCATGTCCGTGTCCATGTCCATGCTTATTAGCATGGAATTAATTTCTGGAAATTCTTGAATTCAAAGAATTCTATGAAACGGCTCAAAGGAAGCACATATGGTTGATGTGGTATGTTCTACAGTTTAAATAAGAACACTCCAAAATCCCTGACATGTTCATTAGGGATGGTCCTGCATTTGTGGAGGAAAAAAAAAAATTCCATTGATTTTAAATATGTTTTGAATATTTTTGTTAGTTTGTTATTTATTTTGAAAACTTAAAATAAACATAAAATTTTCCTAAAAATAAATAAAATATACCTAAAGATATATATATATATATTAATTATTGTTATCTCCACTGTGTTGTGTCGTTGTCCATGTTCATGCTTCTTAGATTTAAAGCCTCTGATTTTTTTTTAATTGTCAATTAATAAATTTATTTTGTGTTATTAATACTAAATTATAAGTTTATTAGACTGGACTTCCTCATTTTGCAAGGTGGATAAGGTCCATTTGATTGGTGTGCATCGACATCGACCGAGTGTTCTTTAGACATGTTTTTATCTGTAGAGACCATCACTGCTTATCAATTAATACTTGGTTGATGCCCTACTGATTTGAGCAATTGTTGAATGCCTACTTGATGGGCATATGCCTGCTATGGTGTTTTTTTCTTTTAAAAAATCAACTAATTTTTTTTACTCCATAATCAGGTTTGGAGGGTTCAGATGCTAGTTTATCATCAGTATTGGAGTCCCTGGAATTCTGTTTGAAACTTCGTGGTTCTGAGGCTAGCATTTTGGAGGACTTGGCAAAGGCAATCAATTTGGTTCATATACGGCAAGATCTTGTTGAAAGTGGTCACGCGTTGTTGAACCATGCTTACCGAGCTCAACAAGAATATGAAAGGTGAAGCTGAAAATGTCTTCTTGATTGGCATTTTGTTTGTTTGTTTTTTCTAATTTAAGCATTCATCTTCCTCCTCACTGAAAATACTATGGTCAATGACTTGAGTATCTTTAAAACACGACCAGGCTAGGTATTCTACCAATCTGGTTTGTTTTGTTTGGCTGGGCTGTTTCAATTTATTGCTGATATCTCTATCCTTTGATGCATACATCTGGTTCTATTTATTTTCCATTCTTTGCCTTGTGCTGTCTTGGAAGATGTTTTACATGATCAAGCCATTCCAATCTGGAATGATCCCATATGCATTGCAATTATCTGTCACTTTTTTGCGTCTCTCAATTTTCTAACTTTATAACAATACAACTTGTTTAATATTGACTACTTCTTGCAGGACAACAAGCTACTGTTTGAATTTGGCCGCTGAACAAGAAAAAACTGTCATGGAGAAATGGTTGCCCGAGCTTAAGACTGCAATCTCTAATGCTCAAAAGTCTTCAGAAGATTGTAAATATGTTAGGGGTTTGGTGAGTAACTACCATTGGTAAAAAAATTAGTCATCTGTTGAAGCACTGTCTGTATGTTTTATGTCATGCATTTTGCTTTCTCTCTCTCTCTCTCTCTCTCTCTCTCATGCATAATTTTGTTGGTTGAGAAATAGAGAGTGTGGGTGGGATTAGGGGTGATTTTCTCTTTCCTTCCCATCCCCTCCCCTCCCCCCAAAACAACAAAGCACACGCACAAACAAAAAAAAGATCTTTTATGCTGCTTTGCTTGATTTTATGAACTATTAGAGGTTCTATATTTTAAATGGATTAATTTACAAATAAAGTTTAACATTTTGGGAGTTAAATTAGTATGGGTATTCTAGTTTATCTTGAGGACTAATGCCTTCTACTTCTTGAAACCATTAGTGCTCTGATTATGTCCCAACCACCTAAGGGAGTACTTGTGGCCCCAAGGCATTGGTTTCTCAAAGAATAGAGGAGCTACTATGGCCATGCCTAGGGACAATTGACATGGCTGGTCCCTTGCACAAAAAATGCCCTTTTCTTCTCCCGAAAAAAAGAGTATGGTTAAGATTCTTTGTTTGGGAGACAGCATGGGTAATTTATTGTCTGGCCAAATCTCTGAATTTCGTATGCATGGTGTAAGAATATTTTAGATAGATACCTATAAAAAAAAAAAAAGAAGAAGAATATTTTAGATAGATATTATTTTGTCCTTTTCCTTGCATTTGTACATTTAGTTGCTGTGCTTTAATATGGTGCAGCTTGAGTCACTTGCGATAGTTTCTTATTGAGATTCAAAATCTAGGGATGATAGGTAATGATTATCTGACTGCTTTTCCTTGTGCTTTGTTTGCATACTTCATAGGAAACATTTTATTTTCCTTTACTTTGCATTTGATGGATGCCCAATTGTGTTTGCCATATCATATTTAGGAACTAATGAAATTGGCTTAGTTTCAAAGTTGTATGGCAAGAACAAAAGATTAATTCCAAGTGGAAGTATGAAGCTACTTCTGTAGGATATTTTCCAAATTCAACAGTTAGCATTCTTGTTCAAGCTTGTAAATCACTGATAACATAAAATTGATGTTATCTTTATCTACCTTTAAAATGTGTAGAGCCTCTTTTTTTTTTGCATGTGTTTTTTTTTAACTTTTTTTAAAAACTTCAATCGCTTATACAGCGTTATGTTCCTTCAGCACTTCAAATTGTATGCATGACTTTTGAAACTCTGTTTAAACTCATATATGCTAAACAGCCTGAATGGTATATCTGCGCCTAGGTTTCAGATGACTGATCACTGTCCCTGCTTCCATATCTTTGCTGTAGTTTGTCATTATTAGCTTTTTCTGCAAAATGTCTTTATATGTTTAACTTAATTTCAATGATGGGTGAGAGTAATTGTACTTCAGGTCAATTGTCTTAGGGCCAAAAGGCATCTCCTCCCCTTATCTTATACGCAAGGGTGCATGAGTTGTATTTGACTATTATGAAAGATTGATTATATTTCCGTTACAGTCAGTTGGTGGCTTAATCATTCCTTTTTGTTCTTTATTATTTAATTTTAATTACATATATTTATGTGTATTGTGCATGACTGCAGCTTGATGAATGGTGGGAGCAGCCAGCATCAACTGTCGTTGACTGGGTTACAGTTGATGGGCAAAATGTTGCAGCTTGGCATAATCATGTGAAGCAGCTTCTTGCATTTTATGATAAGGAGCTGTTGTAAATAAAATCTTTGAGCACTCAGGGCAACAAGATGTTTCCGGAGACTCTGCCTTCATTGTTTTTCCACTTTCGCATCAATATGGCGAACTTTGTAAACTGCAGCCTGGTGAAAGTGGCATACTGCATGGGGTACACTTTGCTGAAGCGTGTGAAGGCATCTATTCAGGACATCTTTTAAGTGTGGTTTGATTTGGGGGAGATGGCAGTTGGTGCTTCTATTCATTTTCTGTTTGACTTACATCCAGGCCAATCCTTTTTCCATTTCACTATTGACTTTGTACAGGATTGTTCTTCATCAGGAGGGTCTTTTGTATCATAGGTCACCATAATTCTTGGGTTCTGGGTGAGTTGTTCTCTCATTTTGGGGTTTCATTAGTGCTATGTGATTTAACATTTGAAATTTACTTAAGCCACTTAGTCTAATTGGCATTACTAAAGGAGATGATTGAGAAGATAAAAGTTCCGACATTCTCTTTCTACTTTCTCCGTAAATTGTCATTTCAAGAGTACATTATATCAAATTATTGGATGTTGCTGAGTATTTGGAATTGTGGTGTCATTGTTCATATATCCATGCCTTCTGAGCATGGAGATGTACTTGAAGCTTGTAATTACGATTATGACCAACGTTTTAAGATGTTTCCAAGGTTCTCTTTTAGTCTTACAAGGGCCATTACACTCATTTATACGTATAGAACATGTAAAGACTGCTGCCTATCTTATTTGAGGCATTTAAGATCAAGGATATTTCACAGTCGTCTCCTGGACATTTAATCCAAGTAATTTAAAAAGGTTCAAAAAGAGAATAGGAACTTGTAGGAACAAATTTACGCGACAAGCATATAACGCAATTTATTTTATTTTTGTTGAGAAACAAACACATATACACAAGGGAGAGAGAAAATCGGTTTTAACATAAAGGTACACCACAACTTTACTAAAAAGCAATGATAACTTTTAAAGTAGCGTGAGACAAATTATACTATACATAACACCTCTCTTAAGCATATACCGCAAATATAGTATTTAAAAAAAAAGTCATTTAATATGTTTAAAAAAAATTTGCTGTAATTTAGTGCACCCACTTGGTATAATCAAAGCTTTGAAGTTTAACTTTTATTATTGATATAGTATGTTATAGTATATGGTATCCGATTTTTACTATTTATCAACTCTCTTTGCTCTTCACGCAGGCACACAACACAAGCCCCGTTGTGCCATACAAAACAAAAGACTACCAATAGATTATGGTATCAGTAATTAACATAAATTATTGATTTTTTTGGTTCTTATCAATAAGTTTACTTGGGATACAATGCATCTTATACATCATCAAGAACTTGCAACAAACAACTTTAAGTGAAACTCTAATTCTATTGTTTAGATTTAGGTTTCCGCTACTTGCATAAATTAGAATAATATTAGACTTTTTGTTCGTATCAACTTCTTTAATGTGTTTACTCAAAAAAAAAAAAAATCAATGTGGAGTATATATATAATTATATGATTTATTTGTGTATTCTTCCCTTCTACTACTTATGGTATAGTTTTTATTTTTATTTTTCTTTTATTTATTCTTCTATTCTCCTAACTACAACCTTGCAAGAATGTACTTGTTTACCCTATTTTTCTTTTTCCTTCAAATTGAATATGTTTTGTGTATTTGTTGTTTAAGCTAATTTTCTTGAGTTTGATCTAATTTGTATGTTTATGGTTTGAGAATCAATGATTAAATATGGTTAGACATAATTTTCTATTATTTTGTTTATGATAATGAATTACACGTTTATGACATTGGTTCCAGTGGTGATATGTTGTTTTCATCTCCTCATTTTTGATTTCGAGGACAATCTTCTTTTTTGCTTATAAAGCGTGTATTTGGTATAATTTATTAATTATTTTTATTAAAGTTCTCCCAATTTTAGCTTAAGATTTTTCTTGAATTTTAGCATTCTCTTTGTTTTTTGTTTGTTTGTTTTATTTTATTTTATTTTTTATTTAAGCATATGGAGGCTCTATTAAAGGCAATTAAATCTTGGTAAATGAAAGTGTATTTAGAAAATGAATAAGGTGTTTGAGATTGGGGTCTTGGGATTTGGTGGTGAGAATAGAGTGGTTGAGAAAGTGTTTGGTATGTTATTTTATTATTTTAACTATGAAATTTATAATATAGTGTCGTACTCTCTTGAAAATGTCTAAGAACTATGCAGTTCCAATCTCATATATCTCATATGGAAGAACATGAGGTTTTGCCATATGACGTATTTATTGAGATTTTTATTTATTTGTTTAGGCTTCTATCTCAACAAAATTTGCATTTATATCAAATTATTAGTTTATTGAATTAACTAATAGAGTAAATCCATATATTAATATCTATAACTGTGAATTAATTCAAAGTCTTCTTAACTGTGACCATTTATGGTCTTAAGTCCTCTAGTTAAAACTTACTAATCTTCTGGGTTTTTGTTGTTCTATAGATTGACCGAATTAAGTAGTCAAAATCAAGTTCTAAGAGCTTATTGTTTAAGGTAATTTTTTTTTCTTCTCTTTATTTCTTTTGTTTATTACTACTCTACTTACTGCTTTGTAGTTTTATTGCTTTATTAGTTTAGTAGCATGCTAGGTTAGGTTAGATGTAGTTTAATTTGGTTGTTGTATGTTGGGTTTTGGGATAGGTTGTGTATGCATGTTCACCCCTGCATACACAACTCCACGAGCTAGCATATGCTTGCTTCTGTATGCGTACACATGCTTAACTCATAATACCCACAATTTTCTGTTTTCTTCTTTTCATGCTTTTAATTAGTTTAATTCCATGTTTTAGCTTTATCTCAAAAAAAAAAAAAAAAAAAAAATCCATGTTTTAGCTCTTGTTTAGGTTAGATAACATGTGTTTAGGTCTAAGATCAGTAGATAACATGTTTAGTTGCTTAGTTTGTTTAGATTAGATGATTAGAGTTTGAATGTGCTTGAATTTGAACATGAATATGCATATGACCATGAATATGCATTTATGTATAGGTATTGTGGTGGTCCAGCAATAGTAGTACATGCATATATACATGAACATGCATAGATGAATGAGATGAACATGATGAATGTGATATTTTGTTGGATATGTGATATGAATGTGATGATGAACATGTTGATGCCGTGTGATGTGGGTTACTGCCGTGTATGCTTGTTGCCTTGATGTATATGATATGATGTGATGAATGTGGGCATGTATGCTAAGATGAATGACATAGAACTAGAGAGAGTGTGTGTGTATGCATGTTTAGGACTTTATATTAGAAGGTTTTTTAAAAAAAAAAAAAATAGAATTAGGATATGCAAACAATGAGTGGAGGCCAGCCCCTTGTTTGAACGAGGTTGGGTGCCTAATATTTTCCCATTCATGTACCTTAACTTCAAACCTAGACTTTGGATATACAAGGCCCTTTGAAAGAGGCCCAAAGTTTGGTTCCTAAACTTAAATTAGGTGTCGACTCTCACAAACCCTCCACTTTCGGTTCACTTGGCTGAGACGTACTCCTTAGAGCATGCAACGTGCAAAGCAAGGGGGGGAGGGCCTACAAATGGGTGCTTGTGTCCACAATTATTAATTTTTTTTATATTATAAATTCTATATAATATTTTTAATAAAAAATTTGGAATAAACAACAACAATAATAATAGATTAAGAACATGACATTGTCCCTTATGTTTAGTTGTGTTGACAATATCGGATACAAAAGTTATCTAAAATTAAATATTTATAAATTCACCAAAATTAATTTTAACCATTTAGATTTCCTAATTCCTTTCATTGACATGTAATATATATGGAACTATCATTGTAGTATTTATTCTATTTACTTCAAAAAATTACTAATAGGATAAATACAACTCCTGTTAGTCCTGTTCGTAAAACCATCCTGAGCAAATTCAAAAATTCATTTAATTTTTTTCCATTTTAAATTCAATTCAAAAATCAAAAGAAAACTAAAACTATTCCTGATTTCATCATTTTGGGAATTCTCTCTCTCTCTCTCTCTCTCTCTCTAGGATTTCCCTGATCATAATCACTACCGTTTGACTGCTCCTTTCACTGCTATGCTGACATCGCGGGCACTACCACTGCCCAGTAAGTTTTTTGTTTCTATCTCTCTATCATTGTTTTCAATAAGCCTAGTTTGGTTGCTCGGAAAATGAAGGAAAGTAAGCTCTATTTTGTGGGATTTATGGGTTGTGTTGATTTGGTCTCTTTCAAAACCCCCAAAATCTTCTCTTTCTAACACGTGACATTGCAAGAATGTTTATTTATTTTGTCTCTCATTTTCTGTTTTCTTTTGGATGTCTTTTTTTTTCTTCACAAAATTATATTTGTAAGAAAATCCAAACCCATGATTTAGTGTAGAAAGGATACTTGTACTTGTTAGATGAAATGTCTCAATGAAAATAGAGACTCATTTGTTCTCATACTATTTTCTGTTATCAACAAAATGCATAATACATTGTAAAAAGCCTTTTTTTTTTTTTAAAAGAAAAAGTTCTTATGGATTAGATTACATTTGGGTTTTTGTTGTATAGTTTCATATGTAGAAATATAAAACTTTTTCCTTTGTTTGGCAAACAACTTGGTGCTGTGTTTGTCAATTTTTAAATAGTTTAGTTGATTATAAGGGATCTAATAAGACCATTCTCTCAAGCACACAAAGAATCAAGATGTTGCATTAGAAGATCCATGATTTATATGCAATCAGATAAGACCCCTTTCTATATATGTCAAGCAACCAGGGAGGGAGTTAGTGTGTATGCTCACTCCCATTCACTCGTAATGTTCTTAGCTAGTCAGCGCAATCATGGCTTCCACAAAATAACAACACTGCATATGTTTGACTTCGCTTTTCATCTTGTTTGTTTGCACTTCTCCAAGATGCCATATCTGGGAGACACGGGTAACGGAAGGCTCATTATGGATGGGTATATGAGGACATTATTGAGAAAAAGAAGCATTACAAGATATTCAAGGAAAATGTAGCATACATAGAATCTTTCAAAAATGCTGCAAACAAGCCTTACAAGCGAAGTGTTAACCAATTTGTAGACCTCACAAATGAGGAGTTCAGCTAGAGCCTCATGAAATAGATTCAAGGGGCATGAATGCTCCACAAAGACAACATCTTTCAAATATGAAAATTCAACTCAACCGAAGCTAGCTACTCGTACAAGTGTGTTGGATTTTTTTTTTTGTAATCTCATATATATAAATATAAACCTTTTTTTATTATTAATTGATTAAAAGTATTTGATGGGTTTTCTTATTTTTCAGCCATTAATTTATTATCAGGGAAGAATTGCTCTTTTTCAATTATTCATTTTGAAGATTGTTTATTTTAGATGCATCTAAGGTTGCAATATATGCTAGAATCTTAGCAAAGGATATCAAATAAAAAGTATAAACTTTAGCTATCTTATAGGGTTGGGTAGATTCTCATAAAAAGCTTATCAATTGCTTGTAATGTTGATTTATATTCAGCCGTGTAAAATAAAGAATGTTTGATTAGTTTGTTAACTTTGTACACCATTCAAAACATGATATTCAAGCTCCTAGTTCATTATGTATAGTCCTTGTAGTTGTTTTGGTGTTGTAATTATAATGTTGTTCTACTGTTGGATTGTATTTTGAAGAACTATCTTTTATACTTATTACATTTGAGATGAAATTACTCATTAATGATAAAAAAAAAAGTTTGGACTTACGGATTTAGGGAAGTTGCATGATTACTTGTTAGATTGTTACAAAGTTGCAAACTTTAATATCCTATTTCTCATAAACCATAAAAGTAATTTCCCCAACTTTATTACTTCTTCACAAAGTACAAAGAAAGCCAAAGACTCTTAAATAAACACTCACAAAGGGATCACTTGGACCATGCTAGTATTATTGTAATTTATTGTGGGAAATAGTTAATTTAGACAAAGGGAAAATGATCGGGTTCAAGTTATACCTGGTGTAACTCTAAATAATGTTACACCACCAAATAACTTGTTATAGAATTCATATTTTGAAAATTTTATTGTTGAATTACATGTTCTATATATTCTTAGTATTGAATGTTATTTACCAATTGATTCATAAACTCATCTTTTAGACTACAAAAATTTGAATTTAAAAAATTGATTGATGACATGACTGTTAATCTTTGATTACTTTGAAATTTTGCAAACATGGAGAATATACAAAGATAATGTAATCAAACGATAGATTTGTTAAAATTTGCATCAAATTAAAAAATATTGAGTGGTGTAACATTTTTTAGAGTTATATCAAGTGTAACTTGAACCCATCTCAAAGGAAAAATAATCGATAAAAAAAAACATTATTATAAAGAGTGATTGCTTACAATAATATTACTATCGTTGAATTAGATTTCTCTAGAATAATATTAGAATCATTCATTTACGCTCTAAGAACGTTCAAATCTTTTTTTATTTTGATACGAAAACGTTCAATTCTTGATCAATATAGAATTGATCAATATCGTATATGTATTCACTTCTTAAAGTCACAAATATTTTTGGACAAAGTGACCAAAACAACCATTGGACAATGCACCTCAAAAAGTAACTATTTTCTATTGGTTGGGACTATCTTATAATTTCCGTTCGAATCCTAACTTGTTTTGGATTTGAATGCCATAATTAAAAGTTCAATACAACTTAAACTGGGAAAGAAACTTCACTATTTCTATTTCTCCCTAACCGATTTATAAGTGTCTATGAGAACTCTATTTTGACTTATCATAACAAATCTAATTAGGGAGTGAGGACATTTTAAAGGCTAAAATGCAAATTGCGTTGTCTAAATTTTGATTAAATATCATTTTAGTTCTCAAACTTTATTTTTATTCAATTGAGTTTTTTAAATTTCAAATTTGTTCAATTTAGTCATTCTGTCCAATTTCATTAAAAAATTTTCATTAAAAAATATTTTTCTTACATGAAAAAATCTATAAAATAAATAAAAATATTTTATACATTTTTATGCAAGAATTTGTTTTGCAATTTTTTTTATTAGTTAATTGAATACTTAACATCAATTTTTTTTTCAAGGAATTGGACGAAATGCTTGAATTGAATAAGTTTGAAACTTAGAAGGCTCAATTGAATAAAAATAAAATTAGAGCACTGAAATGAGTTTTAGTCAAATTTAGATGGTGCAATTTGCATTTTAACCTATTTTAAATTTTATTAATAACCAATTTAGTGTCTATTAGAACTCTATTTTGGCTTATCATAACAAATCTAATTAGGGAGTGAGGATATTTTAAAATTTATTATAAATTATTAGTAGCATGCCAAGAAGAATCTATGAAAAATTGCTGCAATTTAGTGCAGATACTTGACATAATCATGACTTATAAGTTTAATTTTTATTATATAGTATATAATTTTTATTAAGTTTTTATTTTTGCAATATAGACGGCCAAAGAAAATTTGATATAAAACTGAAAACAAATATTTGAGTACTAATGGTCTAGTTGAGAAAGTGAGAATGAGAGGGAGAGATATATATGAGGAGTGAAGTGAATAGAAGAAACAAGTAGGTGAGAGTTCTGAGAGAGAAAGATTTGAAAGTCTAAAATTGTGGAAATTAAAATTAAATTAAAAAAACAAAAAAACAGATGCACTATACGTGAAAAAGAGAATTTTCTTTTCAAATAAAAAAAAAGGGAAGACTTCTTGAAGTAGGGGTCGGGTTCAAAATTCAAATTAATTTTTTTTTGGTCGCAGATTCAAAATCTCTTACCTATATCTGTCTTTTATCTTTCGGATTTGGATGAGTTAACGGGTTTAATCCAATTTTGTCAGAGGTTTAAGGGTCCTAGAGAAAGAGAATCAAAATTTAAAAGACCAGGGCTGTTGAATTAGTTTACATTTGATTAAAAAAAGAAAAAGAAAGAGAAAAAGCACCTCACTAAAGGTGAAAAAAAATAACAGTACCCCTTACCAACAACCTACAGCAATAGCTTTTGTGGCACCAAAAGTCAAAACTGCTGCGAACCTTAATCATATTGTATAGAATAGAAGTATTTTGAACCAATCCAATGTCGCGGCATCTTTTATGGTCAATTTATTCTCCACTCTTCACCCACTATAAAGTGCCAAGCAAACACATCACACAATGCACATACAGTACTACACATGACAGTGAGTTGCCAAGTTTTGAGAGAGAGCGGATGGGAGCTAATGAGAAGAGGAGCCTCTCAGTCTCTGCTATGTCCATCTTCCTAGTGATATTTTATCAACTAGTCTTCAACACAAATCATATTGGAGCTACTACTTCACTGTCCACTCAGTTCAACTTCAACAACAACAACAATAGCAGCAGCACCTACCACTGCAATGGCTCTGTGGATGAATGCCTCATTATGGACGGCATAGACTCGGGGTTGATCTTCATGGATTCTGTCCACACAACCAGAATGCTTGCCAATGTTAACCCAAAGTCAATCGCCGCCGTCCTAGTCGCTAGCAAGCCAGCGGTGGATAATTGTGGACGCGGCAAACAATATACAACTTGTTTGCCCAAATCCAACCCTCCTCCACTACCACCAGGCAAAGAGCATTGCGGGATATATGATCATAATCGCGGGTGTCCTCCTAGCTAGGGGTGGTATAAATAATATTACTCGAACCCATTTTTCTCGAAATAAACTACATAAATGGGTTGGATAATATTCGATATATATATATATATATATATATATTTGTTGTGTAAAATTATTAGTTAATATTAATAGATAAATAAGTGATTATATATATCCAATCTATTATTATTTGTTAAATTATTCCAACTATTGATCTATTGCTCGCCTGCACTGCTTCCTTCCTTCCTTCCGGGTAATCTCCTTTTTCTTTGTTAACGTAGTTTTCTTTTGTGTATCGGTGATCAATGAAATATCTCAAAATGAACTACATATATAAATGAGTTCATCTCTCGTAAGAATAGAATTAGAGGATATGGTAATTTATGGTTTGTTGTGTAACTTTTACGTAGGGATTGTTTAAAATACATTTTACACTATCAAAGTATAGAGTGGTTCTTCATTATAAAAATTGATGACTTATATTCTCACAATTAATGTGTCCATTCAATCTAGATATATTTGCCAAAATCTTGCCATTAACTTGTCCAAAAATAATGTCATTTTAGAAAGAGAGTAGAAAAATGATGTTATTTCTAACATATTAAGTCAAAATTTGTGATGCATGCGTCACATTTCTAACATATTATAGAAGAGGCAAGTTGGCATTACTGTAACTGGGAAAATTTTTTCTTCTACTATAAACGATCATCCTAATTATACTTAACCCTTTGAACTAGCGAAACACATTATTGACATCTAACTCCAAAAATAAGTTATACTTAACTCTTTATCGCCTGTTTTGCTATTAATTATGACAAAATTTTAACATTAAAATACCAAATTGCCCCATAATCATCATTTTTTCAGAGAAATGAGTAAATTAGTTTTTCAATACTTGATTCTGTTAGACTTAACAACAAAACTGATGATAAGAGACATTGAAGCAGAGCTAATGATTTGAGAAGTTGTTGGGGTACAAATTTTCGGACCCTAATTTCTTTAGCTCACTCACAAAAATACCCACATAAGCCCAAAAATTATTTTAAAGCCCACATAAATATTTCCCACATGTTACTTAAATATTCTCTATGATTATTGGAATCCCACCAATATTCCCTATATATATAAGCCCTACAAATTACTTTGGGCACTCTAAAAAATATTACCTATTATATTCTACATATTATCCAACTTGAGTTTTCACAAAAATACCCATCATATTGCTACCAACATTGGGTCATAAAATTATACTTCCTCCACATTTAAGCTTAAAATCATTTAACTTGTGGGTAAGACCCAAAAAGCCCAACAAAACCTTTTATAAAGCTTGTTGCTACATAGCGCCTTATTAAGCCCGTTGCTACACGGCGCTTTACTAAGCCTGTTGCTACACGGCGCCTTACTAAGCCCGTTGCTACACGGCACCTTACTAAGCCCGTTGCTACACGGCACCTTATTAAGTCTGTCGTTGCTACACGACACCTTTACTAAGCCTGTTGTTACACGGCACCTTACTAAATCCGTTGCTACACAGCACCTTTACTAACCTTGTTACTACACGGAACCTTACTAAGCCCGTTGCTATACGGTACCTTTACTAACCGTTGCTATACAGTACCTTTACTAAGCCCGTTACTACACGGTAATCTTACTAAGTCCGTTGCTACACGGTAATCTTACAAAGTCTGTTGCTACACGGCAATATCTTTACAAAATCTCAAACTATTTTACAAAGCCCAAATGTTAATTTGACACTATTTTACAAAGCCCAAATACTAATTTGACAAACTATTTTACAAATCCCAAATAGTAATTGGGCACTATTTTACAAAGTCCAAATACTAATGCGGCAAACTATTTAACAAAGCCTAAATACTAATTTGATACTATTTAACAAAGCCCAAATATTATTTTGGCAACTATTTCTAAAGACCCAATATTATTTTGGTACTATTTCATAAAACCCAAATGTTGTTTTGACACTATTTCTAAAAACCCAATATTAATTTGGCAATTATTTCATAAAGTCCAAGCATTATTTTGGCAACTATTTTATAAAGCCCAAATGCTATTTTGATACATATTTACAAAATTCAAAAATTATCTTTACACTTATTTCACATATACTAAATCCCTCACTCATGGGAAATATAAATACTCATCCTTCAAGAAATATTTCTCTTACAAAACTTATAAAAGCCCATGTATATCATCCATGACAAAACTCTTCATTTTGTAGGGATAATCAAGCCCAAAGAAGCTCAAATATAAAGTCCAGCTGGGTCAGCCCAGCCGATACTCAAGTCCCAGCAACTGAAGCTCACATGAGCTAATCAGTCAAAACTAAGCACAATTCAACAGCTGAAGCTCACTGCCATCAAGTTCCAACTTATCCAATTAGGTCAGAAGAGGACACGTGTTCATCAAGGGTTGAACCCTTCCTTCACAAGCTGAAATTTCATCATTTCTCATGTGACATAAAGCTGAAGTTGACTTGACTTGACAAAAAGCTGAAAGACCTCAGCCTGCTGTCCCTTCTTTCTCCTCCAGCCCATTCGGTCAAGCATCAAGATCAGCCATGACCGGGCCATTAAAGCTCCTAAAATAACTTGAAACAGCTCATTTTCATGCTAAAAATGTGTATTCTCTGGTTCATGGACCAAACACATGAACCTCTAATGGGAAAGCTTAGGGAAATGTGGTTTGGAAGGCACTAAGGGGATCCTAATAGAGTTCCCAGCAAGGGCTCCAAGGTTGACACCTGGCTTAGGGTGATACGATCTGCCTTAGGGTGATACGATCTGCCTTAGGGAGTTTTGAATCTAGTAGCAGCGTAACTAAATCCATTAGCCTAATGCATGCTCTAATCTCATCAGCCAAGGCCAATTAGCATTCAATACTAAGTTAGAATCCCAGCTGTTATTACCAAAAACAGCAAGAATCTTTCAAAAGCTAAGCTTACTACTCTTAGCTAAAATCATAGGAACGATTGTCTAAGGATTTTCTGAAAATTGGGGAAGATTTAGCAGAAGTTATTTGCTAATTACCCCCCCAAAACCCAACTATAAATGGAACTCCCCATTAATGCTTTAAGGGAGAACAAGAACATACCTAGAAATATACTCATAGAGAAAAACTCTCACTAAACCCCTCTGTTTAGTTTTCTCAAAAACTTCAGCAAAATTTTAAGTCACTAAACTCTTAGTTTCAAGCATAGAAACTAAGTTCTTCAACTCCTAGCTCAAAAACACTCCTCATACTTCTATTTAAAAATACACAGCTTCTCCCCAGTAGAAAGCCCAGCAGCCTTACTATACATTCTTACTCATTACTCGTACTACTCACAAATGGCTCTCTCCATTCATTATATATATACTATATTCATAAGCATGTCTTGGCACCATAATAATCTTATTGCACTAGCTGGGATCTCTTTCTCTCCCTTCATCTCGCACTAAGTTTTCCTCATTATTTGTTATTATGGAACCCATGATATTTACTTATTCTTTTACTAATGATGATTATGATGTAATGTTACCATATAATTTTTCTCTCATATTATTGTATTAGAAGACTCTTCTCCAGTGCTAACGGATGATGAGTTCGAAAATATGGATGCTTCCCCTTAATATGTGAAATACTTTACAGCTGGGTTATTTTCTGCAGAAACATTTTACAGCTGAGTTACTCTTTTTTGCAGAAACATATTACAGCTGGGTTATTTTCTGCAAAAATATTTCACGAATTATTTTCTGCAAAAACATTTTACGACTGGGTTATTTTCTGCAGAAGCACTTTACAACTAGGTTATTTTCTGCAGAAACATGTTACAGTTGGGTTACTCTTTCTTGCAGAAACACTTTACAGTTGGGTTATTTTTCAGCAAAATTTTTTTACAATTGGGTTATTTTTTGCAGAAACATTTTACTACTGGGCTATTTTTTACAGCATGCTTTATAACCACATTGACGTGTATGCTGTAGGGATTGTTTATGGGCCATTCTTGTAAGTCCCAATCTAGGCCCATGGCATAAAAATACAGTGAATTATTTGGATCTTTGCTGATAGTTTTTGAGCCGTGCATCGAGCCCATCGTCGAGTTTCGTTTAAGCCCCCGACCCAATATAAATCCCATTTGTCAGAAAGGAAACTTTTTCACCCCCGACAGAAGTCAAATGAATTTCAATATTTTAAAGGGTTAAATGTAATCGAACTGATAGTTTAAAGTTAGAAAGTGTAATTTTCCCTTGTAGTTTTATTTTATTTTATTTTAGAATACTAAGTATTTTAACACACACACACAAGGAGAAATGGAAGAAGGCTTTAAAGAAAATAATAGTAGTGTATATCCAAAAGGGCCTAACTTACCCTTGTAGTTGATGATGTAAATAGCATGTTTAGTAAATAAATGGACCAATTTAGAAATTATACCAAACTTTAATGGTGTGAAGTTAAGGGTCATCAAATAGCCCACGGCTCATAGCCCGGCCCAAAAACCAAATGGCCCACCGGGCTAATGGGCGGCCCGGCCTGTTGTTATTAAGGCTCATGGGCAGCCCACTAGCCCAGTGGGTCAGGCCGTGGGCTCGTTTTTATGCCCATGGGTACTCGATGGGCTAGCCCAGTAGCCTAACCTGTTGCCCAGCCCATTAGCCCAGCCCAATAACTTATAATTCATAACAAAAATATATAAGAAGTGTATGAAGGATTGATCTTGAGATATTATAGAGCAATTTCTTAAGCTCTCAACCATTAAGATACTCAAAGTAATTGTGCAAAAATTAGTTTATTAAATATATATTTTTCTAGTAGTCTAGCAAATTTGAATTAACCATTTGACATTTTTTTTTATTAAAGATAAAATAAAAAAACTATTTAAAGCCTTAATAAAAAAAAAATTAAATAGGTTTCCATCAACAAAACAAAAAATTAAATAGATTTGAATGTAAAAAAATTTGTAATTAAGTATTAAATTCTTTAATTTTTTCCTTTAAAAAAATAGATTGATTATTCCCTTATAAAAAATTGATTCTTTCCTTATAAAAATAATAAAATAATATACTAACACAAGCCCATGGGTAACCCATTAGGCCCAACCCGATAGCCTAGTTCGCTAAAGACAAAATGGGCATTGCCTATGGGCAAGGTCATGGGCTAAGGTTTACTCTTTCGGTCCAGCTCAACTCAGCCCGTTAACTAGTTAATAGCCCATTATGTCCAGCCCATTGTGCTCATGGGCCAAGTGAAAATGGCCGGGCCGGCCCGACCCGGCCCATTGACGACCCTTATGTGAAGTACATTTTAATAATAAAATAAAAAGAACGTTGTATTGTAAGCTTTAGAAGAGATTTGCTTTGCACGTTGGCACCACATTTTATACTTATGAACATAGAGAAACTAAATTATCATCTTACGCCACTTAATAAAAATTTAAAAAATAAATATTTTGTCGAATCCAACATTTGATTTTATGGCTTCTATTCGGTTTTTACATACGATAACTTTCTTTCTCAAAACACTATACATGTTTTTTTAAAATTAAGAATTACTCTTGCTTTGACCAAATTTTGTGCGCTCGTTGAATCTATATCGACCAATAAATAAAACTTACATTTAAATAAAAAAAAAAGGGTAAAAGTGTTGTTTTCATCCTTTAAATTTATAAAGTATACATCTTAAACTTTAAAAAGCCAATTTTTATTTTTTTAAAATATTGAAAAATATACATTTTTTCCTTAAAAAGATTTTATTTTTCTAAACTATTGCAAAAAAAATTCTTTTTTTGTTCCTTAACTTTATTATTATTATTTTTTAAATCTTTCATATCGTGTACGAATGACAATAGTTTCATACCACCCGTTTACCTCATGCATTTTTTTTTCCTTTCAAATTTAATGATCCAAATCAATCACATCATATTCTTTAATGTTAAATAATACCACCTATAGCTAGTTAGTGTCATGCATGCGGATGTGGGATGAAAATTAAAGATGGCAGAAGGAAGAACAGAAAGTGTAACATTTTTAATAGTGTATATATGAAAAAAGAAATTAAACTTTTAAGGATGAGAATCAAACTTCAAGCAAACGCCAAGGACAAATATAATTATTACTAGAAAGAAATTCTAGAAACTACAAAAGCCTACTTTCATTGAACTTTCTTCTTTTCGATTAACACTTTACTTTGCGGTAAATTTAAAACATGAGTAATTAAAATTTGAATAAATCTGTTAACTTTGAATTGAACTACCATATAAGAAAATTGGAGGAGTAATATATAAGACATATGGACTATGATTATGAACTGAACTGAAGTATGCATGCTCTTAGAGCTGAGAGCCTGAGACAAAGAGGTGAGAATTGGAATACCGACGTAGTACGCACGTGCAGAGTAATTAATATTAAGAACTTTTAGGAATAGAAATTTGAAGAATAAATGACATGGGTGAACATAGTGCATGCTTCCTAAAATATCATCCTCATGATGTTTTGTTATCAAAACATCATTAGTTTCTTAGGCCCACCCTCAAGGGATCTTTTGTTATTTAAAAAATAAAATTTAAATTCAAAGAAAGCGAATTTTCTAAAGGAAAAAGGTTTACTTTCAAATTGGTTTGGAGAATACTTTATCCAACTCTCCAACCCACTAGGTGATAGTGAAAAATACCATCTATATGTATTTTTAGTTATATAACATTTTTAACAAGTTATATAATTTTTAAAAATAATATATGTAAATAATTTTATAATTGTCACATAGTGAGTTAAAAGGCATTTTTCCAAAGCCATTGTTTGTTACACACGTGTGTATTAAACTTTAGCCTTGGTTTGGAGGAAAACTTAGTGACTTTGTCAAACTTGTTTTATTTTTTTAGTTACAATTTATAACAAAGGAAGCGAGAGATTTAAACCTAGATATCATGGACCTTGTCAAAACTTAAAAGTAGTTTATTTCTTTAGGTCATGCGATGGCTTTTGTGCAGATAGCTACAAAATAACGTGTCAATTACTTTCGCATGAACGGTGGTTACGCACATTCATATGTAATTCGATACTTTGAAAATCTTGAACACCCACTTAAAAAAAATTACTTAAGCATGAGCTATGAATGTGATCATACGGCCAATATATTATTTTGAATGCCTCTTAGTAAACATTGGAGTAATCAAAAAAATCATTTGGATCGTACCACCATATCGCCATCTTTTTACAGGCCACGCAACAGGTTCAGTAATTCCCACTCACTTAGTGCCCAACAATTCCATTACCATTAGTGCCCCACTCCCCACCCAATTTGAGATACTTTTTGCAAAATGGTGACTTATTATGGAGTGAAAATCATTGTTTGATGACTGCTCTTGAAAATAATAATTAATTTAAGGAGACATATGGCATTATTAGTTATCGTACATGTCTACTACTAATATTGTTTTTTCACTTATTAATAGTTACTTACCTAATCAGTTGTTTGTAAAAAAGTTTGTAAACGTAGTATTACTAACAAGAAAAATAATCCGCTATCAGTATTCAAGGAAACTCCATAGGCCAGGGTAACGGTCTGTTGTTGAAACTTTTTTATATTTGGTCTTTGTTAATTTATTAAACACGTAAATAATAAATAATTTACAGATAAAATATTGTGTCCAAATAAGCATTAGCCCATTTATTTTCCATAAGTTGTTTGGGTTCGTGACCTACATTATTTTAGTACATGATCCTTGGTCATTTTTTTAACTGCATGAGTTGAATTCAAGGCCTACACTTACAAATGAGCTCGACACCAAAGGAGTACTCCTTTGGTGTCGAGCACTAGTGCTTTTGAAAGCACACTGTTAATGAATATGTATACATGCCTTGCCCATTGGGCTCATGCTCAATTTACTTTTCTTGTACAATATTTTACTTGTATATTAAGGCCTTCTATTGTACAGTTACAGACACACATAAATACATAAATTATTCCTTTATTACCAATTTCACAGATCCTTCTCTATTAAAACTTGTTCACCTCCATCCGTTAAACTCAACAAGTCTTTACAGATATGTCACTCAACAAGTCTTTATAGATATGTCACTGCCTCTGCTAGCCATGTCTTTATCGACCACGCCTCCATAAATGCAATGGCTATCACCAAGCACATTGAGATTGACTGTCACATTGTTTGTCATCATCTCAAATGTGGAAATCTCCGCCTGTATTCTGTTTCTTTTGCCAATCAACTAGCTGATCTTCTTATGAAGTCTCATCCACTAGATCATCAACGTGATCTTCTCTCCAAACTCCAGATGGCATCACCCCCTCAAGTTTGAGGACGGATGTTACTGTATGTGTATACTTGCCTAGTAGGAGGATGTTACTGTATATGTGTACACGCTTAGCCCATTAGCTTGAGGCCCATTTTTTTTTTTGTACAATACTTTACTTGCTGTGCACACATTTTCCCTGTATATAAATTAAGGACATCTATCATATAGTTACAAAACCTAGAGATACACATTATTTCTTTATACTCAGTCTTATTTCGTAAATGCACCGTTAGTATTTAGAGCATTTGCAGCAGTGTAGCTAAATAGCTATTTTAGCTACACCAAAATACAAAAAAAATAGCAAAAAAATTTTGCTTCTCAGCTACAGTGCACATCTAAAGATAGATGTGTACTGTAGCTTAAAGGTAAAAAAAAAAAATTATTTTATTAAATTTCTCTCTCTTCTTTCATTTAAAAAATATTTTCTCTTTCTTTCTTTTTCTCTCTCTCCAGCTTCTCTCCTTTCTTCCTTTTTCCTTCTCATTTTTCTTTCCTCTCCCTCATCTACTCTCTGCTTCGCCGATCTGTTGTGGATCTTCATCTTCATCGCCAATCTGTTCTGGGTTTGTCTTCATCGCCGGCATCGCAATTGATTTTCATCGCCGGCATTGCAATTGATCTTCATCTTCATTGCCCATGTCGCTGTTGATCTTCATCTTCATTGCCCACATTGCCGTCCCACGCCGCTGACCCATCTCACCCAGTCCTCCATCTCACCGCCGATCCAAGCTTCATTGCTGACCTAAGCTTCATTGTCAATCCAAGCTCCAGAGGCACCACCTTCACGCCATCGACCCATCTCGCCTAGTCCTCCATCTCACTGCTGATCTAAGCTCCATTATCGACCTAAGCTTCATTGTCGATCTAAGCTCCACCGGCACTGCCTTCATCAAACTCAAGAGCACCGTAGATTTTGTGGTTGGATTTTGTGGCTGTGGCTGGATTTCGTGGGTTTCTCTAGGTTTTGTGTGGTGGTTTTTGGCTAATTTGGATTTTTGGCAGTGGTTGTTCTTGGCTTACTAGTTGTTGTTGGGTGGTTGTGGGTGTTTGTTCTTGGTTAGTAGTGGTGGCGGATCGATTTGTGGTGTTTTTTTTTTTGTTTTGTCTTTTTTTTGTAGTGAGATTTATTATTTTATTGTAATAGATATATTATTTTATTGTGATGTTTATATTATTTTATTATGTTAAAAGCTAAAATAGATTTACTACTGTAGTATGTGTGTAGGTAAAATAGATAAAGTAACTTTTAATGGAGCTAAATAGCTAAATTTTTAACTTTACTGCTGTGGATGGTCTAGTCTTATCACTTCACAAATAGCTCAGCGTCATCTTCTACACTTGGCTGTTGGAGCAAAGAGTTGAACCTAGAGACAACATAAAGAAGCTCCAAATAACCTAGAGACAACATAAGGAAACTCCTTAAAGACCACTAGATTCTCAGAGAAGCCAATCATTCGCATTAATGGAGCAGCTCAGACTCTTTGACCTTTGGAATTTCACACGTGAGAACTGAGAAGCATTAGCTGTTTTCAATAGCTAACACAACAACCAACTCATTTTATGGGCCAACTCCACACATCACACAGGTTGGGGGAAGTGATTTGGCAAGTAATTAAGATGACAAGTTTTAAGAAGTGGGTTTTGACAAGGAAAAAAGGCGATCTAATGGGCTTGGGAATTAGGACTAGGTCAACTGAGTGACCGAACACAAAGCCACGCGTAAAATAAAGTCATGCATGAAGAGCCGTTCTTAATTTTATAGATCGTTGCAGTTGAAAGACCTGAAGTTGTGAAGGGCACTAACTCCTATTTGTTCTCGGAATGAATAAATAGAAGTGAAAAAAAAAATAAAAAAAATTAAAGGCTTGTTGCAATAATTAAAAATAAAAATAATAAAGAGAAGGGAATATTTTTGGCTCCCTCATTTGAGGCACTGCTTTTGTGGTTTGAACTCCTCATCTTATGGGGTGTCAAGGGTACTAATGGCAGCACAAATCACAAATGTGTCATCCCTTGCTCCCTCTTAGTAACATGAGCGGTAAATAAAATTACATATAGATTGATAGTAACCCAATTAACATTGACCACTTAAATATGATGATATTGGCCCGTATAAAAAAAAAGTTTGTTAGGACTAAAAGTAGTACTGTTATAAAATTTAACATTCAGCATTTTGAGACTTGTCCACTTTCTACACTCAAAATTGTGGACATATTCAAGTCTTGAGGGAGCATTAATTTCTATGAAGTGATTTTTTTTTTGTTGTTGTTGAGCCAAATACAGTTTTCCACATCAATAACCAATCCTAAATTTACATTTCTCACTAAACTAATTAAATGAAATACTAAAGAGTACATCAAATGGTCACTACAAAACACGCGGGTCTATAGCCGCATTTTTTTTAGCCGTGATTACAAAAACCTGGCTATAGCTAACCTATAGCCACGTTTTTAAGAAACTCGGCTATAGACTTCACCTATAGCCATGTTTTTAAGAAACGCGACAATAGACTTCACCTATAGCTGCGTTTTTAAACGTGGCTATAGGTCCAGCCAAATAGAATGACACCGGTGGCATGTGTCATTCTAGTTGACGTTATATTGGAAAATAAAATATCTTCATTGGTCACTTAGATAAGTCTTCCAATTAATTTTTGATATTTGTGGTTGCATAAAAAAAAATTGTGATATTTGTAGTTGATAAATACCATTAGTAAAAGAAATAAAATATAGAAAATTATCGATAGACAGTAGTTCTAGTTGAACTTTTATGATTTTGGGCCAATCAACATGGCCCTCTAATCTTCAAAAATATTAATTTATAGTGAAATTCATCATGAAAAACCACTATGTGTCAAAACTCTAAAACATTTATGCCTCAGAATAATTCGAAAGACATTCGAAGAATATTTATTTAAATCGTTATTCCAAGTTTTAAAGTTCTACTAAAATCAAGCTCTAAAGCCTCTATAAATTCTATACCAAAAAAACAAAAAACCAAATTATTGAAACTCTATTTATTCAAGTCTATAAAGGCTCAAAGAACTTCCACCAAAAAGCCTTCAATTACAAATACAAAAAAATAAAAACATTCAAAGAGCATGAATGCGAAGAACAGGGCGTCTTTAGCAAGCTCATAGCCAGAGATTTATTGTATTTCCATTAAAAAGATTATTTGATCTGTTTTGCAATCCAAGTAGAGAATATTTCATTTTTGAATCAAGGCTTTGTTTGCACGATTCTTGGAGCAAAGATCTTTTCAAAGAGATTGAATCAAAGTATCATTTTCTTGTAAAACAATTAAATACTCATGTTTTTGAATCAATTTCAATTGTTTGATGATAGTTTTTTAGACCTAAAATTACTAGCTAACCAATTTTATGGCAATCTTTTTAATTAAATAAATTATGAACGACCCTTGGTTAAAGTGAGCAACATCAATTTTGTGTGATAAAAAGTAAATAGCAGCGAAGAATAACACACAATATGGTGACCTAAAGAAACCAATAGAGCAATGATTCAAGAGTAAAAACACCGGAAGGGCTTAACCTTACCGACACCAAGGAAAAAAAGTCCACTAACTAAATTGAATTTTTTACAAGATAGAATTACCAAATCTTATATAGCAACAACCTAGTAGTACAAACTGACGTTTTTACCTAATACATCTTCAATAATGGAGTTTTTTGCACTTGAACCTCCGTCCAAAACTTCGAGTACCAACTTTAAGATTATGGTCCAACAGTTGATGATTTATTATTTGTAGCAACTTCAACACATTGATTCTTGATGTAGCTTTTGTCTTGAAAACCGATATATGGTTGCTTTTGATAGCATACAGAGCCCCAAGATGCACAATGCAAAGCTACCCAATAGTCTCTTTTATGTCCTCTAGGGTCTTCTTATATAGCTTAGGCTTAAGTGCAAGAAATCGTAGGCATGCGCACTAGATGGGTTGAATTCACATTACTGTTTTGCCGCATTTCAGTTGATCCAATTTAAGCTTGATCAATTCAAAACTTCTCTGTTTGATCAATTGAATAGCTGTCGAACTGCATAAACTTGGAAACTAAAATGTATAGCTTGGGCACTTTCCTGTCTATAAAATTGTACTTTAAACAACATACAATGTATTTTGCTCATTGGATTTCGACCTAAAATTTGGAATGAATTTGAGATTTTATGTTCACAGTTTATATTGGGCCAAGTGTTCAAGGCTAGTTGGGGCTCAAAAGACATCCATTCACTCCACCTATAAAAGAAAAAACCCTAGCCCTAATTAGGGTTTTAGGCATGGGCATAAGTACTTATGGCCTGTTTGGAAGTTTAGAGAGAGAGGAGAGTAGAGGGGAGTAGAGGGGAGGAGAGTAGTGTGAAGGAGAGTAGAGGGGAATGGTTATCCTCCACCTTGTTTAGATGTTTATAAAATTAAGTAAGGGAGAGGGGAGTAATTAGTCTTTTCATTTGTAATTTTGTTAATATAATAAGGACAAATTTGGTAATTCATTTGGTCAAACATTTTTATCCTCTTCTCTCCTTCCAAATCTCTCCAATTTGGGGGAATTAAAAATGAGAGGTTAGAGGGAGTTGAAACCCCTCCAAACCCCTCTAAACTCCTCCCCCTCCTCCCTTAAAAAACTCCCAAACAAAGTAATTGAACTACTCTCCCTCCCTCTACTCTACTCTACTCTCCTTCTTTTTTTTAACTCCCAAACAAGCCATTAATTTTATATTAAAAAATTATATGATGAACCTCTATTTTATGTTCTCCATTTGTCATAGGATTCCATCATTGTAAGCCTTGAGATTCGATATGTGGACTTGCATCAATGGGTGTTCATATGCACTGGCTAGCCCTTGGAACTAACGAAGGTTGTGGTGGTTCACAGAGAATACAAAGAGGGTCGCGGTTTGATACTCTTCCGTTGCACATAGAGTAAATCTTTTGAGGAAAATGTTAAGAGTTATAAACTAATTTATAAATGTTGTGAGTAGTTACTGGTAAGTGAGAAAGTGATGTTAGTTATAGGTTCAGAAGAAAATGAGTAAGAATTAACCCTAATAAAAGTTTGTAAAAATGTAATAAAATAGTTTGTAATAGTAACATTACTCTTTCCAAAATGATTTATTGTATGTTCGATCTCGGAAAAATACTAAAGTCATAAATTATTTTACAAATTGTTGATGTAGTAAGTTATTATTGATAAGTAAAAATGTAATGTTAGTGATAGATCTATATATATGAAAATTAGTAAAAATTACTATATCTACAATTTATAAAAATATTATAAAATATTTTGTGTATAGTATTGCTTCTTGATGTCGTTTGTGGACTGCAATGAATAATATAACTCTCCTACGACAATGCTACTAACAATGAGGCATTGACTTTGACTTGCAATTCATTTAGGAAATATCCTTCTTACATACTATCAATACATAGCTTCTCTTCTTAATCATTTTCGTCCATGACATCTCTCTCTCTCTCTCTCTCTGAGCAATGAGGAACCCGCCTCACCTCTTCTTGTTTTTCTTCTTCCTCCTCCAACTTGCCAGTGGCTTGCAGCCTCCTTATTCTCCGACCATTAGTATAACACTCAACTGTGGCTTCAGCGGCAACGCTTCTGCAAGAGATAATCGGATCTGGTTGGGAGACATCAATTCCGATTTCGGGCCTTTTGAACTTCAAAACAACTCATCAGTAATCTCCAAAGCAACTAAACAACCAACCCAAGTCGACCCAGTTCCCTACTACACTGCACGCCTCTCCTACTCCGAATTCACATACATGTTCTCTGTCACCCCAGGCCAACTCTTCATTCGCCTCTACTTTTTCCCAGCTTCATATCAAAACTTTAACCGCTCTAAGGCCTTCTTCTCCGTCAAAGCCGGCTCTTTTACCCTTTTAAGCAACTTTAGCGCTGCCCTCACTGTTGATGCTGATGCTCTTAGCTTAGAAGGCTTCTCAAGAGAATTCTGCGTAAATATTGTTGAAAATGCTAGATTCTTAAACATAACCTTCACTCCAAGCCCCGGTAATCTAGATGCATTTGCTTTTGTAAACGGGATTGAACTTGTTTCAATGCCTTCTAATCTTTATTACTCTGCAGACAACAGTATAGAAATTAAGCTTATTGGCCAGAGTACGCCATATACTGTCGAAAAGAGCCACGCTCTTGAGACGGTATATAGATTAAACATTGGTGGGGGAATGATTTCACCCACAAAAGATACTGGCATGTACCGGAGCTGGTCTAACGATGTTGCTTACTTGACAAGTTCTGAAAGAGGCGTTGAGCCTGTTAACACAACTATTCACCTCCGCTTCAGCAAAATTTCTAACTACACTGCACCAGAAGAGGTCTATATCACAGCTCGAACAATGGGAACCAACAAAACCGAAAACAAGAGCTACAATCTCACCTGGGAATTCTCTGTAGACGCTGGTTTTGATTACCTAGTAAGGCTACACTTTTGCGAGTTTCAACTTGAGGTCACGGAAGAAGGAGACCGAGAGTTTTACATCTTTATAACTGATCAAATTGCTGAGAAACGAGCAGACGTTTTGTCTTGGAGCGGTGGAAGGGGAATCCCAGTATATAAAGACTACGCTGTACTGATGTTTGGTGAAGGCAACAAGAAGAAACTAAACCTCTCTGTCGCTCTGCAAGCAAACCCAAATGACAGGATGACTAAATATTCCGATGCAATCTTGAACGGGCTCGAAATCTTCAAAATCAGTGACCCCATTAACAATCTCGCTGGGCCAAACCCCGACCCACTTCCAACACCGAAAGTTGTAGCGATTCCCTTGCCAATCCAACCAAGGAAGGTAAAGAGTAATTACACCACAATAATTGCCATTGTTGTTGGTTTATTCTCTGGCATAGTTGTTCTGTCTATTCTCGGTTTCTTCATTTTCCAACGAGGTAGAAGGGTTAATAAGGATGCCAAGAGCAGCAGCACATTTCTGCCGTCCGATTTGTGTCGAAGCTTTTCACTGTCTGAAATCAAAGCAGCTACAAACAACTTCGACAAGCTCTTCATCATAGGTGTTGGAGGGTTTGGTGACGTGTACAAAGGATACATTGATGGTGGGGAGACCTGTGTTGCCATCAAACGGTTGAACCCAGGTTCTCGACAAGGGGCTCACGAGTTCAAGACCGAGATTGAGATGCTCTCCCAACTCCGCCACCTCCATCTCGTACCTCTGATTGGCTATTGCAATCATGGGAATGAGATGATCCTTGTATACGATTACATGGCCCATGGGACTCTCCGTGATCATCTCTACAACACCGATAATCCACCTCTTTCGTGGGAACAACGGCTCCATATCTGTATTGGTGCTGCTCGGGGTTTGCAATACCTTCACATGGGTGCAAAGCACATGATCATTCATCGTGATGTGAAAAGCACAAATATATTGTTGGACGAGGAATGGGTGGCAAAGGTGTCCGATTTTGGGTTGTCGAAAATGGGTCCTACAAGTGTGTCCATGACCCATGTAAGCACAGTAGTGAAAGGGAGTATTGGGTACTTAGACCCAGAGTATTACCGGCGTCAACAGTTGACTGAAAAATCTGATGTGTACTCATTTGGTGTGGTACTGTGTGAAGTGTTATGTGCAAGACCACCATTGACACGTAATGTTGACAAGGAGCGAGTGAGCCTAGCGGAGTGGGCTCGGCAATGCCATCAGAATGGAAAGCTTGATCAGATTGTTGATCCATTTCTAACAGGTAAGATTGTGCCGGAGTGCTTGAAAAAATTTGGTGAAATTGCAGTGAGCTGTTTGCTTGATGATGGAATCAAACGGCCATCAATGAACGATGTGGTGTGGGGTCTAGAATTTGCATTACAACTACAGGAGAGCCAAAACGATAGTGGAGCACAAATATTTGAGATTGAAGGCCATATTGAGAAAGTGCTCCTTCAAAGATCTGCAATTGAAGATTGTGAGGAGGACTTTACTAGTAGCGGTGGACGTGGGCCAAATGGAGAAGGCACTAGCTGCAGGGTGACCATTGCAAGCAATGGAGACCAAAGTTCTGCTAATGAGACTTCAGATAGCAGCAATTTGATACGTGAAACTGTTTTCTCAGAGCTTAAAAGTCAGAAAGGAAGATAAAAGGAATATGGTAGCGGACTTGTAAGTTATATAAAGACTTAAGTTAGCATGTTTTGTAGCATAGTAAGACTTCCTTGTCTAAAGTCTGGATGGAAATCCATGTCAAGAATGGAATAGGAAGCTTTTCTTGTTCGGAAATTGAGGTGCCATTTAGTAAATTTTGAGTTACAAGTATCTTGGTAAGTCGTTACCAATTTTACTTCTATATAAAATGATTATAAGCTAATTGGTATTACTTTAACAAAATAATAAATGATTTTTTTTTTATTGATGGTTTAAACTACATTTTTGTGAACGATGAAATATTATTGGGTAAATTACACTTTACTACCCTAAACTATACACCAGATTACACTTTGCACCCTAAACTATTCAAATGCACACTTTGCACCCTAAACTATCACTCTTATCACACTTTACACCCCAATGTTACTTTTACCATTAAATTAGACATAAATTATCACTCTAATTTACCTGTAAAAGTAATGTTGGGGTGCAAAGTGTGATAAATGTGATAGTTTAGGGTGCAAAGTGTGCATTTGAATAGTTTAGGGTGCAAAGTGTAATCTAGTGTATAGTTTAGGGTGGTAAAGTGTAATTTACCCAATATTATTTAAAAATATTTATGTAGTAACATTAATTCCTAAACTTACTATTTGCACATCCCCTTCCCTTATATATATATATGTGTGTATGTGTGTTTCTCAAAAAAAAAAAAAAAAAAAACAGCAAACTCAATCTTCTAGTGTAATATGCTGTTAATTACCACATCCAAGTAAAGCATTCCACAAACTCATCATTATTTTAGTTTGTTTTGTATTCAGTCCCAAGGGAAAAAAAAAACTAGGAAACTTTTCCTTGCAAACCTATGATAAATGATAATTAGGCTTCGCCTTAGGACTATATATAATGAATCCAGTTAACAGATTCCCTTAAATTTGTTAATGAACATTTTTAGAACAGTTTTGATACTATTTAAAAAAAAAAGTATAAAAAACTGTCTAGAGAAAATTTGTGCTCCATTACCCTTTTTGCTGGAGTCTGGTGCTTGATTGCAACATAGTAATAGAACAATTAGGTATGAGTGGAGCCGGAGTTTGACGAAAGCGAATGCGTGAGGTTTAGCCCTCATCGCTTAGCTCCGAACCATTTCGATGATGGGCCCATTGATGATGATGAATTGGCGTACTAGGACAATGAGTACAAGGAGGCCCCACCAGTTCAAAATCCCATCCTCCCAAACCCAACGAGGTAAACCGTAAAAGCGTGCAAATTTCCAATTTGCAACACCTTGGAAGTGTTGCGCCCCGCATTTGGATAAATTTTTGTTAGTTTTCGGTTTTCATTTTCCCTGATTATGGAGAGATGTCCACGCGGAAACTAAGGTTTGGTTCGGTGATGGGTTTTTATGTTTGGGTTTTCGTGATGTTTTCATTAATTGATGGGTACTTTCAAAATTGCACATTGTTATTAATTAATACCAAAATATTTTGTTTTTTGCCAAAACCAAAGCAACATTCGATGTAAAATTTAAGTTCCTCATTTCAGATGTGGTACAATAGTAATTGTGTGCAAATATTTCTCACATTCTCCCTTTTTTTCTCAAGAAAAATGGGATTGTATCAACCAAAATTGTTTCCTTGTTCATCAAGCTTCGTCTCGTCTATTCTTGAGATGGACAAGACATATGTGTTAGACATGTTAGAAAACGTGGACGAGATCCTATCATAAACCAATTTAAATGAATAGCTCAAGTTTGTTTTTATTTTTATTTTTATTAATGTTGGATCAAATAAGTCAATATTATTTACAAGATACGATAATGATGGTCACTTTACAAGTATAATTAACTTTACTGTAGTGTAAGATGATGCCAAAAATGGTCGACAGTCAATAACCTCGTCCGAGGCTAGATGAGGTAACGTTCTTTGCAAAGATGAGAGAGAAAGACACCGGAGTGGCTAAAGCCAATGGTTCTTTGATGACTAAGTCAATAGAGTTCTCAATATCTCTTAGAGAATCAGAATGTAATTTTGTGTGTTTTAGTTTGTGTACCTTTCTCCTGGTGCTTGGTGGCTTATTTATAGCCTTAGTATAGCTATTAGGAGCCTTATTATGAGTGTAACCTGATTGGCCAAGAATGTATTGACCCCTTTGGTAACTTAATCAATTAATTTAGCTAAGTAAAATTAATTAGATTCAATTACATGTAATAAGCGTGGTAGCAAAAACAAATCACCAACTAAGTTAAAATATAGCGTAGAATAAATTTGACATAGGTTATTTGTTTACGAATGGGGAAAACCATCGAGGCAAAACCCCACCAGATGAATTTAAGGTTACCACTCTTGAGAATCCACTATTATCAAAACAAGTGGTTACAAGTAAAAAAAATTTCAGTACCTAATACCAACCTATAGTTGAACCCTTACCCTAATACCCAATTGGACTTGTAATGTAGTGATACTCTCTCATTTCAATGCATGACTCTCAGTAAGTGGCTAACCAATTGATGCACAGATCCAAGTACGTGACTAACACACTAACTTAAGAAAGATGTTGGTTGCAAAGTTTTTCAGTTCATTCAGTAATGAAGATCAAGAAGCTCCTTGGTTACAAAGCCTTGGAGTAAAGACGTAGTAACTTCTACAGAGAATATGATGAAATAGGGCAAATTCTGTCTCCGGTCACAATTTGAATGCATAATCAATTTGCATTGAGTTGCATCACTTTGCATCACCTTTATCGGCCCTTAAAATAATCCTTATATATGTCTAGGGTTATGAGAAAAGAAACCCTACACAAATACACATGGATATATGTGAAATCATATTTGAAAATCTGAATTCCGTAATTCTCGACAGAAATAGCTTCTATCAAGCTGCTGTCGAGCATCAGCATTAAACCACGATGGATATGGATTTGTTAAGTTATCTATTGAGTTTTAATGAACAACATTTCTTCACTTGTTTCTTGGACAGATTTTCATGGTTTCAATACTAAACTTGAACTCTTGTTCCTTAAAGTAATAAACCCATCCTAGATCTACTCAATTACAAGTAAATTGCGTTTTGTCAAAGAATTAACCAATTTACATAGCATATATCTCTAACAATATCGACATATGCCCTAACAATCTCCCCCTTCAACAATTCGTGACAAAACCACAAAAAACAAATGAAGTATGAAAGAAGTCTTAAATCAATAAACTCATAATCACTTGTTAAGTACAATGAAATCTAATCTTAACACAAACTCTTGAAAAACTTTGCAAGAAGAGAGTTCATGGCATGATAGATTTTGACAACCTGTCTTTTTGAAACACTTTAAACAAAACTTATTAAGGCATCTTAGTGTGAAACAAAAATAAAAGATTGCAAACATAAAAAAACATGTGTATAAAGAGAGAAAAGAAACAACACATGAAGAGATAGGTAAGAAACAACATGCATCATCATATATATAAATGAGAAATAAATACAATGTATGTCATAAATAAATGGTCACAAGACCGGTATACAAGAAGATAATGTATCTAAAGATAAAAGAAAAGAAAAGTACAAATAATACTCACTACATTCCTAAAAAAAAAAAATTCCCTCTAACAAAAATGTCCTATGCTAACACTCCCCCCAAGAAATATAACTATTCTCATAGTCCTAAAACTACTCCCCCTTTTTTTTTACTAATGACAAAGGGTAAGTCACTGAGAGGTCGTCATCTCCTCATCATTGGAAGAGCTAGCATCCTCATCCTCATCCTCATCCTCATCCTTATCCTCACCATTAACATCATTCTCATCCTTAGAAGCCTTTGGAGAAGGAGAAGCGGCAAAACCACCTAGGTGAGCCTATTGTCGTGCAATATGACCGACACGGGTGTTCACCTGACACAACTCATCATTGAGAGTGTCAAGGCGAGCATCTATGCACTGAAACTGTGCCATAATGACCTCAAGAGTTACACCACCCACCAAAGAAGAAGGAGTAGAGGTGGAAAGAATGGTAGGGGTTGGAGGATCCATCGACTTGGTCCACGACCGCCTTGGTCGAAGTAGGGCCTCGCTCCGTCTAATAGAAGCTTTGCTAATGGCACCCATGATAGTATAGAGAGGAGAATCGGGAGTAGGGATAGAAAAATGGCGAAGGATCGGCGTGATAACTAAAGGAAAAATGAGCTTATCACGGGTTTTCGTATCCCTATAGACATCTATAATAGAGATAATGAAATGAGTGGGGAAGTCTATAGAGAGGTCCTCTAAGAGGGATAACAAAAATCAAGTATGAGGCTCTATGATGGAGTTATAGTGAGACAGTGGAGTGAGAACAAATGTCATCATTATGTTAAGGAATCTTGAACTTTTTGCAAAGCTTGAGCATGTGGTGTTTTGACGCTCACCCCATATGGAAGGTGTCTCACAGAAGTGAGAGAGAAGCTCATCTTTGGACACAGTCTTCAGATGCTGACAGCCGAGGTAGTCAGGATGCGATACTCTCGGGACATGTAGTATCTTGAATATAAGATCGAGAGTGACTACAATACGTGTACCTTTGAATGTCATGACAAACTGAGGCACAGAGGTATCGATACCGTGCATGTTGGAGTAAAACTCTTGTATGAACACGGTGGGACACCTCAAGGGTATCTCATAAACAGATTCCCATCCTTGAGTGTGAATGACATCGGGAAGAGGAGTATCAAAAAAGTCCGATAGAATCATATGGCACTCCGGATGAGCACCACGTTTAGAAAAGTTCTTTGAGAAGTCCTGATAGGCCTTCTGATCAAGGAACTGAACGTGAAGAGGGGGAATGGAAGGATCTGAAGAAGAAGATGACCAGGAATGAAAAGGGTTTCGGATCGAAGTAGATTTGCACTTGGGTGCCATGCGCAGTCTATCCGAGAGAGAGAGAGAGAGAGAGAGAGAGAGAGAGTCACAACCCAGAATAAAAAGATAGATAATAAAGGGTACAAATGCATGAAATATGCATGAATATGTAACGTGCAAAAAAAATTTCATCATGGGTTCAACCCAATCCAAACCTAGTAGCACACAATTTTCAACAATCAAACACACATCTAAATGCATGAAACATTGTGAAAATGCTAATGAAATGCAATGCATGATCATATAGCATCAAATAAACAACACCCAACCCAAAACTTTCACAAAAATCTCAAAAATTTTCAAAAACCCTAAATTTTTCAAAGAATACCCAAAAACCTAGGTCTAATGCGTGAAATGCATGAGAAGAGAGGGATTTGAAGTTCATACCTCAAGATTGAAGCTTGATCAGGCCGAAAAATTGAAAGGAGTGGAGATTAGATTGAGAGGAGAGTGTTTGGAGAGAGAGAAAAAAATTTCTATCGAGAGAGAGAAGAGAAAATGAAATATGATTTTGTGCTGAAGATATATATAGAAATCGCAGCTCGATGGATCAAGGAGCTGTTGAGCACTAAATCTTGACAAATATGAATATGTCGAGGTGTTGTCGAGAATTTGTCGACGGCAAAAGTTCCTTAATGGATCGAGATTTAGTCAAGAATCTATCGTCTAGACAAAAAGTTTCTCTATGGATCAAGAAGCTATCGAGATAAAGTCCAGAAAGCTCGATGGATCGAATGTACAATAAGAACTATCGAGAAAAGAAGTTCAAGGGCTCGATAGATAGGAATCTGTCGAGTAGCTGTCGAGAAACTGTTGAGCTTGACAAAAAGGAGTTTTTCAAAGAGAGGAAAAACACAAAGAGATAAATTCAGACAAGCAAGCTACTCAAACATAGATCCAATCAACATGTTAAGCTCTCAAAAACATCTCTTAACAAAAACAATGCAAAGCATTAATAAATCCAAAACCAAAACACACAAACACACACACACACACACACACTAAACAAGTCTAACTAATTTTATATTTCAAAAATAAGTTAAGACAGTTTAGTGAGCGTACAATAACACATGTATCCCTTGTGATGGCCAAATCACATTGTACTCTCGCAAGTATCAAAAGTAGCAAAGAATTTGCGTGTTGTGTGTGAAAACATAGCAAGAGTACATAAGTGTCTCATATTATGACTAGTTGAAATATGAGAAAATCAATTTAATTCACACATAATCATAACTGCTTGATAGAGATTATCACCTTCGAGGTACATCCTATAACTCCCACATCTCCTAGAAACACGCTTGCAACCATATTTAAAAGCATTTTGATTCTTTTTATTTTTATATTCTTTGTATTTTTTTTAATTTCTTTTGCGCATATCATGCATGAGCATATAAGAGCGAGAGAATAAATATCCAATTATGTTAAGCCACAAACATCACAATTTTGCTATGCCGAAGCACATAGAGGTTATACATGATTGGTGGGTTTTAGTGGTGAGATGGTTATTTATGCTTTTCTCTTAGGATTTTTTAGTCATTCCGGTAAAAAAAGTGATATGAGTGTTAAGTATAATAGATTACTTAATCTTACTCATCACAAACATGAGCCATAAAGCTCACTTGCTTGGTTGTGCATTGAGATGCTCATCTAAGCTACAAAAGATACAAAATTTAGAAAAATTTGTTTCAAAGGCCATCCAAGGTACACAAGTACCAATGTACACAAAATACACACTGTTTTTGTATTTTTCTGATTTTTCAAAAAAAAATTTATTTTTTTTTTAGGAAAAACAAAATAAAGCAAAAACTAAAAACAAACAAACAAAAGCATGCTAAATAAAGCAAATCACAAAACTAGACTGACTTAAAAATAAGAAAGCAAAACACACAAGTAATGCAAAAACCATAAAGGGGGAGAGAGAGAGAGAGAGAGAGAGAGAGAGAGAGAGAGAGAGAGAGAGAGAGAGAGAGAGAGAGAGAGAGAGTAACTAAATCACTTAGAGCCTTTTTCTTTTCACACCTTGAAAGAACTTTTCCTTTGAGCAAACCTTTGATTTGGTGGTAAGGGAGAAGAGTTGAAACTGTTTAAGTTCGAAAAGAACATGAGCGCTTTAAGAAGATCTCTAAGAGGAGCAAAAGAGGATGGAAACTGATTCTAGATTCCGAACGAGATCATACTATTACTTTGTTGAGTGGCTAACCACTTGTAGCAATTTAGAAGAGTATGCCCTGAAGCTCCACAGTGATGACAGAGATGTGGCTTTTTCAATTGAGACTATTTATTATTAACCTTCTTAGTCTTAGGATTTCTAGTCTCTTTCTTTTCAACCTTAGGGGGTGCTGCTAGAATAGATTTGCCCTTATCTACATTTTCACTAGTTATTTCAGTTTTAGTTTCATTGTTCTTAGAATTAACATTATTAGCAAGTGAGACAAACACAGTAGTACTAGAAGAGGCAATATTAGGAAAAGAGAAATCATACCCTAAATTGGTTCTATCAAAAGTAGATTTCTAAAAGCTAAGCATCTCATCGAGCTTTGTACTGGAAGTCCTCTCCAGTTGAGCTTTAACTTGTAATAGTTTTGCTTCAAGCTTCTTTGTCTTTTCAGCAAGGAAGTTGTTCTTGAATCGTAAAACTCCAATGGTTTGATTTGTTTCATAAACCTTTGTAGAGAGCTCCTTTCGATCGGCCTCCACATTACTCAGCTTCTTGGTGGCCAGCCTATAAAGTTTCTCATGCTTCTCGGAAACCTTGTACAACTTAGCATAGGCTGTATGGATGCCATCTTGTCTATTTATTTTCTTAAAATTAGATTCCGCCAAGTCCTTTTCTTCATCTACCTCTTCAACAATCACCTCAGTAGGATTCACTGTAGTAGTAAAGGTATTCAAGATTCCCTCGTCATCATTGTCATTTGAATAATCCTTAGGCTCGGTGTCACTTAAGGTAGCAGCAAGGGCCTTACTTTTTCCAATAGTCTTGAGATATGTTGGACATTCTTGTTTCATATTTCCAAAACCTTGACATCCGAAACACTTTGGTTTGGAGGGAAAAGTGTACTGACCACTTTCCTTAGCATCCTTCTTCCCTCTATCTTGGCTCTTGAAATGAGAAGTATTGGGTTGCTTACGGCCTTTATCAAATTCTTTTGCATTGGCATTTTTCATGAACTTCTTGAATTGCCTAGTGATGTAAGATTTCATCTTGGAATCTTTATTATTAGAGGACTCATCGGTATCACTGTTTTTGGCCTTCAGTGTCATGCTCTTACTCTTACTCAATTACCCGATCCTAGTCAAACCTAATTTATAGGTTTGCAAGTTGCCAATCATTTTTGTTAAAGGAATTTTGTCAATATCCTTTGATTCTTCAATAGTAGTGATCTTGGCATGGAATCTCTTAGGCAGATATCTAAGTACCTTTCTTACAACCTTGGGTTTGAGAATGGATTCCCCAAGATTAAAGGCAGAGTTAATTATGTCCTTTAGCTTGGCATAGAACTCGTCAAACAACTCATCCTCTTCCATCTTAATCTCTTCAAAGCTCGTTGCAAGCCTTTGAAGTTTTGAATCCTTAACAGCCTTAGTCCCTTCATAGGTTGTCTGAAGGATAGTCCTTGCTTCTTTAGCAGTTTCGGTAGAGGATATCTTCTTGAACTCCTCATTTGTGACCCTGCTAAATAAAGTATTCACTACTCTACTGTTGAAGTTTGCTGCTTTGATCTTGGCATCATCCCAATTAGGCAATGCTTTCTTTGGCTTAGTCCAGCCAATCTCTACAGCTTGTCACACCTTCTCATATAATTACAAACTATCCTTTGTCCATGACAAACTGGGGTCAATGGATCACACAGTAAAGATTAACCCTAATCAGAATGTGCCCGCTTTGATACCACTTGATAGGCCAAGAATGTATTGACCCCTTTGGTAACTTAATCAATTAATTCAGTCAAGTGAAATTAATTAGATTCAATTATATTCAATAAGCGTGGTAGCACAAACAAATCACCAGCTAAGTTAAAATGCAGTGGAAAATAAATTTGACATAGGTGATTTGTTTACGAATAGGAAAAACCACCGAGGCAAAATCCCACCAGGTGAATTTAAGGTCACCACTCTTGAAAATCTACTATTATAAAAAAAAAGCGGTTACAAGTAAAAGGAATCCTAGTACCTAATACCAACCTACATTTGAACCCTTATCCCAATGTCCAATTGGACTTGTAATGTAGTGACAATCTCTCATTTCAATGCATGGCTCCTGATATGTGACTAACCAATTGATGCGCGGATATAAGTACGTGACTAACACATCAACTTGAGGAAGATTTTGACTACAAAGTTCTTCAGTTCATTAAAAGATGAAGATCAATAAGCTCCTTGGTAACAAAACCCTTGGAGCAAAGACGCAGTAGCTTCTATAAAGAATATGATGAACTAGGGCAAATTTTGTCTCCAGTTACAATTTGCATACACAATCAATTTGCATTGAGTTGCATCACTTTGCATCACCTTTAACGACCCTTAAAATAATCCTTATATATGTCTAGGGTTGTAAGAAAAGAAACCCTACACAAATACACATGGATATGTGTGAAATTAGATCCGAAAATCTGAATTTCGTAATTCTCGACAGATACAACTTTTATCAAGTTGCTGTCGAACATCAGCATTAAACCTCGATGGATATGGATATGTCGAGTTATCTGTCGAGCTTTAATGAACATCACTTCTTCACTTTTTTCTTGGACACATTTGCATGGCCTTAATACTAAACTTGAACTCTTGTTCCTTGAAGTAGTAAACCCATCCTAGATCTACCCAATTACAAGTAAAGTGTATTTTGTTCAAGAATTAGCCAATTTACATAACATTTGTCTTTAACAATATCCACATATGTCCTAACATAACTGTTGGTAGCCTCTTCGTGGCTTTTCTAGCTATTTTTTGTAATGTATGCCTGAACTTAAATGGAGGCTTTAAATGGCACATGGTTGGCCTTTTTTACCGTTGGAGCTCGTTGGTTATAACACCATTTATGACTGCGCCATTAATGCTTCGTGGTTGTCTTCTCATGGACAACCCTATGGATTAGATGCTCGTCATCTATATGGACAAGCTTGTAGATTTAATACTCGTCCATTGCATGGACGCACTTATAATTTTGGTTCTCGTTAATTGCCCCTTTATTCCTTCAATGACCTTTTGGACGACTGTAGGAATATTGACGGTTTACGTTTATTTTGACGGGGATTTCCATTTTTCGATACCATTCATGTCAAATTAAATGCCACTTAACCTGCAAGTCTTGGATGTGGCCACATGTTCTTTCATTAGCTGGACATGTGAATACAGAGTCTCGAATTTCCCATGCTAAGTTCACGTTTATTCCTAAATGACTTTTCATCTTCCTTTTTCTTTTCACCTTCTTCAAGCTTTTGAGTCCATCTTCTTATTTGCATTTTTCTAGTGAGTTCCCTTTACACTTCTTTAATTCATGGTTATTTATACTGCTATTTGGTTTAAATCGCCCTCTGTGTTCTTTTTCTTTGCTAGGCTAGGGATCTTTCTTGAGTATTCGGGTGGATGACGTCCCCAGATGGGATTGTTTGTGCCTCGAGACTATGCCCTTAGGCTGGTGTTGCTCGACTTTTATCCTATTATCCGCCATTCCTTGATTCAATAGCATTTGATGAGTAAGATGGAAGGGGAGAGGGTTGTAGGTACATAGGTTAAGTCTAGTGAGCTTGACATAGGGTTATTGTCTAGTGACAACCCTGTGGGTATGGAGGTGGACATGAAGGTGTCTAATCCCTCTTTGTCTTCTCCATTGAAACCTTTTTAGGATTTGGTTGAATAGTGTGTTTTGGAGGAAACATATGAAGATATTTAGATGGTATTTCCAATTTCCTGTTGAGACGAAGATACATCTCCCTCATTAGGTTGAAAAGGCTTGAGCTTTCACCTATGGTCATGTGTTTTTCTATGAGGCCAATTTTCTCTGTGGTCTCTGTTTTCCCATTAATCCTTTCATTCACGAGTTACTAGATAATTTCAAAATCGCTTCTGGTCAGCTTGTCCCAAATGCTTAGTTGATGGTCGTAAGTGTTGTGTCGATTTGGGTGTTCATTCATGTGGGGAGCATGATAAAGTTAATCAAGTTTCTATACATTTACCACTTAAAACCCTCGACCCATTATGAGTATTTTGAATTTTATCCTTGGGATAGGAAGTCTAGGGTCGTCTGTGGTCTCCCTTCTTCTTTTTATGACTAAAATTCTAGGTACTTCTTTGTCTATAGAAAGGATTGGGAAACCGCTTTTGACGAAGCTTAGGGCGAGGTGCCTAGGTTGTTGTGTATGTGGGAGGTTCCCACACTTAGTGCATTTTTTCCTTCTTTTGGTTCTTTTTTTTGTCTAAGCATGTGTATCTTCCAGTTTTAATCCTCTTCTCTTTGCAGTGAAAACTTGTCCAAGCTAGAAGAGCTGATACCAGGAATGGGTTCAAGTTACTTTGGACTTCTCCTTCGGCATTAAGGATTTTGATGAACTTTTTGATCCACGGCCTTTGTACGACCATTTTTTAGGGCTTGAACCTTTAGCCTACGTTCAATGGTTGCTTCTTAGGGCCAAAAGTAGTAAGTGTTTGACCTTCATACCTTTACCTCGCCATTCTCTTTTCTTAATTATTCCTTTATGATTTACCTGATTTTTTTTGCAAATATGGCCACTTAGTTCAGCCAAGACAAATATGCCCAGGCAAAGGGGAAAAAGAATGAGTCTTTGTCAAAATTATCCTCGCCTTCTCTGAAGAAGCCTAAGACTGGGGGAAGTTCTAGGATCATCGTCTCCAGTCCTGCCTGTACTCCCCTGTAACCCTCTCCTATTTTCTCAATTGAAGAGTTGTCTTCTCCTTCTCGGACTTAGAAAGGAAAGGAAAAGAAAGATGAGAGTGTTTGGATCGATCCTGCTACAGCCCTTGGATAGGATCACAATGTCATCTCTGATGACGAGCTTAATGCTTTATCTTCTGTTCCATCTCACGAGCTTGTTAGTCATCATATTCACAAGCTTGTGTAGGTGATTTTTTCTCAAATAATTCCTTCTTATACATATGTATTCGTTTGTCTCTACATATATCTATTTTCTTTAGGTCTTTGGGGAGTCTTTGCGTTTGACCACTGACTATCTCTTGTCGGAAGAGAAGGTTGTGATGGCTAATTCAAGGGCTGAAGCAACTGAGTCTGAGAGTTCGAGGTTGAGGAAGGACTTGATTGGGCCATGGACCTAGCAAATGAGGTCAAAATTAAGCTGAAGGAAGTTACTTCCCTTGTCATTCTTCCGATTAGGGGAACATTCCTTCTTTCTGCTTCTTTTTGTGCTGAGGCTTGTCAATGTCATCTATCTTTTGCTTGCCATCCATTCCTTTTGCCATTAACACATCTTCTATGTTCATATACTTATGAGCTTTGAATAGGAGGTTTGTCATTGTTGTTAGCGGATTTTTGTCTAGTGAGAAGATAAAATCTTTGGTCATCAAACTAGCCTGGAAGGCCATTAGTTGATCTTGGTCGTCAGCTTCATCTACCTCCAAGATCGCTTGATTGAAGTGTTTCACATAAGCCCTTAAGGTTTCTCATTCTTGTTGTTTTATTGTTAGCAAGTGTGAAGTTGGCCTTTTATGCCTTTGGCCACCAATGAAGTGCCGGACAAAGGAATCACTTAATTGTTTGAAATTGGCAATTAGGGATGATGCCAACTTGTTGAACCAAACTCGAGTAGCTCTTTTGAGGCTTGTTGGAAAGGACCTACACATGACTTCATCAGGTGTCTGTTGTAGGTTTAATAACATCTTGAAAGACCCTATGTGGTCTAGTGGATCTATATGCCTGACATATGTCTTCAAATGAGGGAGTCATAACTTTGGTGGGAGAGGGCACTCTAGGACTTCATTGGTAAATGGTGAGTCAGTTCTTTTGATCATTCTATACAAGTTTTTGGACGACTTTCCCTTTAGAGCATTCTTCATTTCTTCCATTACCTTCCTCATGTTTCTCAGGAGCTCGTCATTGTTTCGGTTGGGTTGTTCTATTTGCCTGGAATTGGACTGTCGTGTTCGCCTGGAAGTCTCCTCTCTATGGTTGGTTTGTGGGCTATGACCTTCCTCATCGTCATTACTCTAGTTATGTTGGTGAGGAGGCACATTGCTATTCTTGTGAGAGAGACACTGCCTTAACTCCTTGTTCTTTTTGGTCAATTCTTCAACACTCGCTACCGGCGTTTGAATTTGTTGGGTCATCTGCATTGGATCAAGTGAGGTTGATAAACCTAGATCCATTGCATCATTTGAATGGTAGAGCTACGAAAATTTGTATGATTTAGATCTACGTTTCTCAAAGACGGCGCCAAACTGATGATGCCAAAAATGGTCGTTTGTCAAGGACCTTGTTTAGGCTCTGGACGAGGTGATGTTCCCTGCAAAGATGAGAGAGAAAGACACCGGAGTAGCATTAACCAATGGTTCTTTGATTACTAAGTCTAGTGAGTTCTTAATATCTCTCAGTGAATTAAAATATAATTTTGTGCATTAGTACAGCTGTTGGGAGCCTCGTTATAGGTGTAACTATTGTTAGCCTCTTAATGGCTCTACAAGCTGTTTTGAGTAACATATGCCAGAGCATAAATGGACATTCAATTGACTCAAGATAGGCCTTTCTGACCATTGGAGCTAGCTAGTTACAAAACCATTTATGGTTGTGTCATTAATGTTGTATGGTTGTCCATCCTATGGACAACCCTGTAATTCACGTACTTGTCAATTTTATTGATGAACCTGTAATTTTAGTACTCATTAGTAAGTAGAGTGAGAATTTTTAAAATAGATCATGAATACAAAGTGTGATTTAATAGAATCTTGGAGTGATCTTATTCAACACGAAACACATTAGAGCTACTACTTCGCCATCTGTTTAGTTCAACTTCAACAACAACAACAGTAGCCCCTACCACTGCAAGGGCTTTGTGCATGAATGTCTCATTATGGAAGGCATAAACTCGGAGTTGATCTTCATGGATTCCATCCACACAACCAGAATGCTTGACGAGGTTAACCCAAAGTCAATCGCCGGTAATGCTGCCCTATTCGCTAACAAGGCAACAGTGGATGTTTGTGGACGCGACAAATCTTATAAATCTTGCTTACCCAATCCCAACCGTCCTCCACCAAGCCCAAAGCCTAGCGTACAACATATGATCGCCGCGACTGCTAGCCCTAGCTCGGTATGGTATAAATAATATTACTTAAACCCATTGTTCTCGAAATAAACTACATAAATGGATGTTTATTTGAATTCCATCCCCTTCCCAGCGTGTGCTTGTTTCTTTGATAGTTTAGGGACAAAAAATTTGAATTTTAGATATCTTCCCTGATTTCAACTAGTGGAGTTACAACATTCTTGGCTATGAAAGTTTATAATTTAGTCCTATATAAATTTATAATTTATGCCCTTAAAAGATTACAAGGACAAATATCAGTGTGTCCATTCCATCAATATATATATATATATATATATTATAGGTTAAAATCTTGCTATTAAAGTTACCATAACTTTTAAGTGGAGTTTGTGGTGTGCTTTTATATTTAAACTCCTCTCTCTCCCTCTCCCTTGTGTGTGTATGTGTTTCTCAAAAAAAAAAAAAAAAAAAAATTTAGATTGAATGTCAAAAAAATAATAAAAGAAAAAGCAAATTTTGTTGTTAACTTAGGGAAAAGTTTAACTACAAAATTGGTTATAGCCTAAGATTATAACCTTACTTCATATCATTTTATTGGAGGTGAATTTTGATAAATCTACCATTGGATTACGTCTTCTTCTTATATCCTTCATGCTTGTAAAATTTGTAGAAAATTAAAAATTAATAGCAATGTTATAATAAATTGTTTAAATTACAAATTTTTGTAGTTTAAAATTATGTATAAGATATAAGTTTATAAATCATATAATAAATAATATCTAATTGACACAAAATTTAATATGTGTATTAAGAATGTAAATAACATACAATTCAACGTTTTGAATTTTAAAATATGTAATAATATTTATTTTATTGAGAAGATTGTAGCCTAAACCAATTTTGTAGCTAAATTTTGTCCACTAACTTATCCAACACTTAATTCATCTTGGAACAAAAAAAGAAAAGAAAAAAGTTTTGTTATATTAGAGAATTTGCATAAATATTTTTGGCTATTTAGAATAAAAACCTATTTTTTTTTTATTTTTTATTTTACATACTCCTTTTTAAAAACACACCACATGAAATTATCTATTTCTTACTACATTTCATTAAACTATCATTTTTTTTCTTAAATTTTAAATTGTTTCTATTTTTTCATATATAACAATTGCTATCCATCCTTGAGATATGCAAAAATAAAAAGAAAAACTAAATGCAAAATGAACTGTACTAGTGTAAACTCATACAATTACTGAACAATCTGTATGTAGCAACCATGTATTTTTACAAACTTTTGCATGACCTCATGTGAATAAATTTTGGACTTTGTTAGCTAAAATGTGGTACTATTTTTATATTATACAAACATTGATACGAATGCTCTTAACCCCTCAATGTGCTTTATTTTCTTTGATCTAAAACCATGACAATGCAACTTTGTAGGGCTTTATCCAATATGATTTTTTTGGGATCTATGGATTTGGTTTTTTACAATTTACACTTGTGTAGCATTCAAGAATACACCTCTCTTCCCACCTGAACTACGATAGGGACTTTGGTGTATAGAGCCAAGAATTTTTTTTAAAGTGGTCTTTATGGAACTTAAATTATACAAAATATAATTTAAAAAAAGAACTTCATATATTGACAAAAAATAGCAAATACATAAAATCTTACAATTTCATTCTATAAGTTTTTTTATTTTGAAATCGTTACATGATAGTCTCATTATTAATGCTGCAAGCTATATCTCATTCAAAATTTTAGTTCAATAAAAATTTTCTTGGGCTTTTCATTTTTGTTTGTAAAGGCCTACTCTATTATTAATGAAACCAAAGTTTATGACAAAATTTTGTTACAAACTTAGTCGTAGCCTAAGGCTACAACTTTCACTAAACAAATTAACATAGCTACATTTTTTGAAAATATTTCCATTCAATTGTATATTCTTTATATTTTTATAACACATATCAAATTTCATGCCAATCGAATTTCATTTACTATTCAATCCATAAACATATTTTTATGTATAATTTTAGAGTACAAAAACTAGAAGTTTAAACATTTTGTATAGTTTTTAGACCCCTTAAAACACAATTGGATTAACCTAGTTAACAAGCCAAGTTATTACTTAGTCCAAATTTTGGATCTAGGTTAACACAATCATATAATCATATCAATGTAAAGTGCGGAATATAAAAACACAAAGATATGATGACCCAGGACAACGAAACTGGTAAAAAACCTGGGGAGGATTTAACCTAGCTATCCTCAAGGTAAACCTGAATCCACTATGAAAGAATCGAAGTTTGAACAATAGCAACTTAGATCACTAACATCATATTGCTACCCACTAGTAGAAAACTTACTGACATGACAACGTGTAAGCTTCAAGACTACGGACTCCTTCTTTCTTGGATTCTCCAGTAAGTACAGGCACTCCCGCTTATGTATCTTTAAGCTCTTATGGCAGCAACTGAATGATCATTAAGCTTTTGAAGAAATCTCTTTCTTGATAATCCTAAGCATGTGTGAAGGCAAGCACCTCTTAGATCTTATAAGAGAGTTACACAAACAGCAATATGAGCAACTTGAAAAATGTGGCTAGGGTTTGCCTTTTATGCCTAGGGTGAAACATAAAACCCTACACGTCATATGAGCTTAGGGCTGAGTTGGAAATTTTGCAGAAAAAACAATCTACACAACTTTCAATTGGTCGAGTCTAATTCTCAATTGATCGAGCCAGGCAGATTTAACATAATAACTTCTGCAGTTAACTCGATTCTAACTTTACATGAATGACATACTTTGAGCAAGTCTAAAACAGACTAAACACCTATTTTGATCATGGATTGCCAATAATACACATTAGAGTTCTAATACATTAGATCCTAGGTACTTAGAACCTAACAAACTCCCCCTTTGAAAATTCGTGACAAAACACAACTAAAAGCTCAAAGTTTACAAAGAAAAGCCCTTTAAAAAAAATTGCCATTATAACAAATCCAATCCTAACTACTATTCATCAGTTGCAAGTGTAGACAGCAACACAATTGAATCAACCTGTATATTTCCTGAAACACTAAACAAAACTCATAGACGTATGTGTGGAAAATACAAGTAAATAAAATAAACATCTTGAATTCACAAAACACAAAATATAGACATATATCAATGATTAACTCATAGACATAAGTCAATAAGCAGTGAAATAAGAACCATATATAAAAATGAATGTATCTCCCCCTAATAAGAATACATTAAGAGCCAAAAAAGTAAATACACTGTGAAGCACTTAGATACAATCTAATCTCCACAGGCTCACAAAAAATAAAGTCTCCCCCTTACTACAAAAAGTGCTCAAAAGTACACAACTGTACTCCCCATTTTTGTGACGAAATGCCAAAGGGCAATCAGAATCCATTATCAAAAGAAGATGCCAAAGGCGAACGTCTAAGACGCTCCAAATTTGCTCGCAAAGCTTGGATCTCATTAAGCATGTCCACCAAAATCTGACCATGAGTCGCCTGAACGGTCACGACAGTCTCCAAAGTATGACGAATGTCAAAATCATCTGAAGTCGATAGTGGAGGAACATCAGCAGCAACAACACCTACAAGATCAGCAAACTCCTCGCTAGAAGTAAAACCTGTAGAAGAAGAAGGGGGTACGATACCAGAAGGCTCAACTCCAGGACGTTTAGAGTGCTCTCTCATCTGAGCAGCCTTCTGCCTAAGAAAAGTGGCACCTATGGGAGCAATAATGTGTACGGGCTCAGAAGCGGGGAAGTCAGACAAACCTAAAAACAACAAAATCCTCTGAATGAAAACAGGATGAAATAGAGCATGAGCAGTAGAAGAACTCATATAAACTTCGTTCAAAGAACAAAGAAACAAATGAGGAAAACTAATAGGAGCATCCATAACTAGAGCATACAAAAATGCACATCGCTCCAAAGGAATGGTGTGTAGATGAGAAATAGGCCACAAGGAATGACACGCTATCCAAAAGATAAGATAGGTAGACTTAGTAAGCTCAGCAGAAGTGATTCGATGATCAGAACCCCACCGAATAGAAGTACCAGTGATGTTTGACATGATGTCGTCTAGGGGAGGAGACACATCATACGGGTAAACAGGATGCTGAACAATAGGTACCCCAAGAGCATCAGCCACTACCGAAGGGATAATGGTGTACTCATCACCACAAATCCAACTCCTCACAAGAGTGCCGGAATCATAGGAGTGAATAGAGAGGTTCAAATAGAACTCTCTAATCAAGATGGCTGGAGGGGGGGAATCAAAATCCAGAAGAGGCAACCAGCCTCGATGCTCAAAGTTTGCCCTAATGGCAGGATCAAGCTCATCTAATAAAACCTTATGCTCAGCCCAAATCTTTCTCTTAAGATTAAGTTTCTCAAAGGTCTCTTGGTGCTTCGCACTCAAGAATCTATCACTCTCAAAGGATGGGGCAGAAGAAGAGGAGGATAACCCATTGGCTCTAGTCTTCCTAGGCATAGTTCTAGGATAGAGACAGAGATACAAGAGAAAGAATAGAACAAAACACAATGCAGACTGCAAGTTTGCACAACAAAACAAAAAAAATAGAAAAAAAATCTATATGATGCATGAACAGATAAATGTCATGATGCATGCTCTAATGCAGTGATAACAAGTTCAAGTTTAAGTTTAGAATCATAAAATTGGCTTGAGTAAAGAGTTTATAACAAAAACTCCAAAATTTTGAAAAACCACTTGTAGAATTTTTACCAAATTGACCAATTGATCATCACACAAGGTAGATAACAGGATATAATGATCAAATGCAGCAAACCAACAAGCCAATTTCATCAATCAAACTTAAGTTGAACAAAATCCCTAATTCGGATAAATACAAGCCCTAGAATTTTCAATTCCTCACAAAACACCAAATTGATCAAATTAAACACAATAGATCATGATTATAACATTGTATGACAAAAACCAATTGATCAATTTCAGAAAAAATGGCTTGAATCATCAAAAACCCAAAATATGCATAGGTTAAATCTCCCTTAAATGCATGAATTTATGCATGAAACATGAAATAAAATGCAAAAGAAAGGGTAAAAAGGTCTTACCGGCCTTGGGAGAGGAAAACCTTGCAAAAAGAACGGAGGAAAACGACAAAAATCTAGATTGGAGCTTTGACCGAATTGTATAGAGAGAGAAAAAGTTGAAAAACTTTTGAAAAGTGAGTTGAACACGTGAAAAAGAATCCTTTTAAAAAAATCTCTACACGATTTTCGATTGATCGAAAAACAGATTCGATCGGTCGAAAATACTTTTTTTGATCGAACACCAATTGAGCACCGATCGAAACAGACAGAGGCTGACCAAAATTTTAATTGCAATTTCGATCGATCAAAAGACAGGTTCGACCTGTCGAAATTCTGGAAAAAAATAGTTTTTGAAAAATAGAGCAATTTGATGCATAAACTCCTAAAAACATTGAATTTTATGAATAAAAGGCATGAGTATGAGATGAAATGCTTCTCAAAAACACATGTTTTGAACTCAGTTTTCCCAAAATTAAGATTTTCAAACATTTTCCTTGAATTCTCAAGCATCAAGTCTATTTTGCATAAAACTCAAGGCATTTTCAAACTTGGTTGGTTAGACCACAAACACACACAATAACATGTACAAAGTTTAGCAAAGAGTAACTTACGTAGTGTGTGCAACTAGCAAAAACTTGAGATATATGTGAGGTGATATGTAAGTAGAAATCAACCACAAAGTCTACAAAATTCATCACAAAGAATTTGAAAGAGACTATCACCTAAAGAGTTACATCATATAACTCCCACATCTCCTAGATTAGAAGTTTGCAATCATGTAAGTTTCTTGATTTTGCCTCATATTGTACACACAAATTTTAATTTGTTCAGAAACTTATTAAAAATAACCAGGATAATGACACACCAATTTTATTTGATTGATTTAATTATAGTCCAATAATGTACACATCAATTTTATCATTTAAATTGAGGCTACACCTTATGTTCTTTTTGTGCATGTGCTACACTTTCTCGAGCACAAAATCTTACAATATGCACTAAGGTGTTCATAATTGGCTAATAAACAGTGGTGAGATGGTTATTTATGCCTTTCTCAAAAGGTTTAAGTCCGACAGTCAAAGACATGTGACTTTAAGATCAAGACAAAGTAATCAAAAACTACAAACATCTTCCCACACACCATGCACTACAGAGCTTTTAACTAGTAAATTGCATGAAATAAGCTCATCCAAGCTAAACAAGGTATATAGACATGTTATGTGAAAATAAATTGACCAACCTTGTTTTCAAAACCATGAAAATAAATGCAAAACACATTTTTCTTCCTTTTTGTTTTTTTATTTTTAATGAAATTAACAAAAACATCATAGAATGAAATGCATGAATGTTATGCAATGCAAATCCTAGAAAAACAAAGATAAAAAAAACAAGAAATACAAAAAAAAAAAAAAATGGTCATAAGGAGTAGAGTAATAAAGCAAGGACCATGTTAGAAAGGCTCACTTAGATTGAGTCTTTTGCATCCAAAGCCTTTTAAATGCACCTTGAGCATTGGAGTTCTTATTCATATTAGAATGATTTCCAACTCCAGAATTTGAATAAAGTTTTAGAGCCTTTACCAACTCACCAATAAGTACAATAGGATCTTGTGCTTGAGGCACAGATACTTTTGATTTGTTTGTTCTCTTAGCAGCTTGAAGCTTGTAATAGTTTGGACGAATGTGCCCAGACTTTCCACAAAAATGACAAACCCATGCAGGCTTATCATGTGACTTGTTCTTAGAAAGGGTAGACTTCTTAGGTTTAGATTCTTTCAGATCAACTTTAATCTTCTTGGGAGGTGAAACTTCTATGGGTTTGACAAACTCACGCATAGGGGGTTTGACAATCTCACTCACAAGGGGTTCAGAAGAAGATGAAGGAACAAAGATTGTGGAATTAGGTGCAGACACATTGATACTTTCTACAAAACCTAAACCAGTTTTGTCGGAAGGAAACTTTTGAACACTCAACATCTGATCAAGTTTGGAACTAGCAGACCTATTAGTTTGTTCTCTAGCAACAGATAATTAATGTTCCAAAGATTTAACTTTATCAAGCAAAAGCATGTTCTCAGTCTTCACATTATTCAAAAGTTCAGCAGCATTAAACAAATTCACAAGCAAATTTTTCTTATCAAGCTTAAGAGAAGCAATTTTCTTTAAACCTAATTCAGCAATCATGGCATCCTTTACAGCAACTTTGCAAAGTTTATTGTAGGCTTCCTGAAGATCTGCATCCTTAGAGAGTTCCCCATCAGAAGGGTTCTCTTCAACAGTCACACTTTCATTGACTACAACAGTAGTAGTGAAAGCAATGAAGTTTCCATCCTCGTCACAACCAGACTCATCATCAGAAACTTTATCATCACTAAGGGTTATAGCCATAGCCTTACCCTTAGATCTCAAGAATGTAGGACATTCTGATTTCATGTGACCATACCCTTGACATCCAATACATTGAGGACCCATAGAAATATTAGAAGATTAACCTACTTTTTCTCTAGGTTTTTCAATTTTGTTAACCTTAGTGGGATCATTCTTCCTAAAGTTTCTAGGTTCATTAGTGTTTTTACCTCTTGCCCTTCTGTTGTTATTTCTAAGGAAATTCCTAAAGTTCTTGGCAAGGTAAGCAATCTCTGTAGCAGAGAGCTTATCATCAAATCCACCAACATCAACATCATCAACAGACTAAAAAGCCATTGATTTGGATTTGCTAGTTTTGGGTAGGTCCAACTCATAGGATTGAAGAGATCCTACAAGTTCATCAACAGGGATGGAGTCCACATCCTTACTCTCAGTGATGGCAGTCACTTTGGGTCGTTAAAGAACTAAGAATCTACCTAACAATTTTAGGTTGATCATAGAGTTCACCCAAGTTGTATGTAGAATTAACAATGTCATTAAGTTTAGCATAGAATTCATCAAAAGATTCATTATCAGACACCTTAATGATTTCAAATCTAGTTGTCAATTGTTGCAACTTATTGATCTTAATTGCCTTTGTGCCTTCATGCACAGTCTAGAGGATATTCCTAGCAGTGTGAGCAACCTTAACATTAGAGATTCTTTTAAATTCCTCCATAGAAACAACATTAAAGATAGGATTCATAGTTTTGCTATTGAAGGCGGCTGCTTCTTTCTGAGAAGTTTGCCACTCATTCACAAGGGTAGTGGGCTTCTCCCATTCGTATTCAACGGAGTTCCAGACTCTCTCATCAATGGATTTCAAGAAAGCTTTCAACCTGACTTTCCAGTAAGCATAATTATTCCCATCAAAGTGAGGAGGAATAACAAGAGAGTGTCCGTGTTCCCTGACAACAGGGGTCAATGATCAGCTCAGAGATCAAAAGATCTACACATAAGAGCTACCTGCTCTGATACCACTTCTAAAGTTTTTAGACCCCTTAAAACACAATTGGATTAACCTAGTTAACAAGCCAAGTTATTACTTAGTCCAAATTTCAGATCTAGGTTAGCACAATCATATAATCATATCTAATCTAATCTAATCTAATACTATATATAAAAGCAGAAGCTTTTTGCTACAATTAAGGAGGTATTGACATGTAAGTTAAAAAAAAAAGCCGTACGGTGCGTTTGGGAGACACACTTTCATTAAATGTTTCTTACTCACTTTCATTAAACGTTTAAGTTAAAAATGATTAATTACATTGTTTGGTTACATTATAACACCGTTTAAAATAATAAATTATAATGTTTCCTTGCGTTAAAACACTGTTTGGGAGACTTTTGGTATAAAAGGAAACTAACCGCTTAAATGAAAAACAAGAGAAAGATGGCTACACAGAGGAAGGAGAGAGATATTGACAGAAAAGAGAGACAGAGAAATAGAGAGGTAGAGATGGAGACAAAGGCGCCGCCGAAATCTTCGGCCATCATCGTAAGCCTCCACTTACTACCCGACTATCGGAATCGCTACTGGTAAAATTTTGTTTTAAATTTAAAAATTTAGGGTTTTCGGTTTTTATTTGGAGAATCAATTGGGTGTTATTTATGATTTAGATTGGTATTTTGGGTAGATTTGGTTTTGATTAATAGATTGGCATTTTGTCTCAGAAATAGAGAGGATCGATGAAACAGAGAGAGGTCGAGAAAGAGAGAGACGATGAAATAGAGAGAGGATGAGGCCTGGGACACAGACAAAGAAACAGAGAAAGAGGCAGAACGATAAACACTACATTGATTGGGCATCGTACATTGTTTTTTTTTTCTTTTTTTTTTTTTCCATTTTTTATATTTGCGTTTGAAATGCTACTTTTGATTGAGTTTTTTTTGTTGGATAGGTTTAGATTTGATTCGTTTTTGTTTTGGGGTTTTGGATTCTCTGTCAAAACGTTTTTTTTTCCCTCAATTTTAAATATGATTTAGTCTTTTAAAAGACTTGATTTTGGTTTAGGGTTACGTTTTTGGTCCAGCACCACCCATCTACAGCTCCATTCAACCACAGGCTCAACGTACGCGCAACAATTTGCCTCTGCCTCTTTTTTTTCTTCTTACAAAACATCCAACCAATGCGTTGTGTCTTTTGCAGTGTTTCTCACCGACCCATTTGGCTGTTCTGTTTCTATATTAAGAGATTGCTGTTGTTAGTAACAAACTCCCCTGTAATTTTGTTTACTCTCATGTGGTTTTTTTTTTTTTTTTGGGAATTCTGTAATTTTGTTTGCTCTATTTGTTTTATTTTTTGTAGGAGTTTTGAAAAAATCTACGTAACAATATTGTTTTCTGTTTGTGCCGTGTTATGATTATGGTGTTTTGTATGTGTGGATTTTTTGTATTTATCCAATGAAGCTTAAGCTGGAGGGTTTTGCTTTTTTACTTTTAAAAGTCAGCTACGTAAGAAAGTCGTATATAGCTTACGCTAAAGGAACTACCTTTGATTATTATTAACATAAAAAAAAAAAAATTCTATATAAATAGCAAACAGCATTCACTAGAAGATTTCTTTGGTGGGTCTTGCTTTCTAAGTTACATAAACGCCTTTTTTTTTGGTTGGTTTATTAGTGTTTTGCATTGTGAAAAAGAAATAAAGAAGTAGGCAAATTTGGGAGATGGTTCATCCGCTTCTTTCTTGCATTGTGAAAAGAAAAGAAGTAGGTAGATTTGGGGGTGTGTTATTGTGTATTTCTTTGGTGGGTCTTGCTTATTAGGTGTTGGTTTGGTTTGGTATATTAGTTTATTGCATCTTGAAAGACAAGAATTAGGCGGATTTGGGGCTGTTATTGAATTTGGGATTTTTTTGGTTGGCTTGCATTGTTAAGAAATTTTGGGTAATCTTTTCTTTGTAGAGAATTGAGTGAATGGGTTGTAAGAGTTCGAAGGCCGAGAGTTGGAGGCAAACTGCATCTATCCATTCGACTGCTTCTTCTTCTTCTTCTTCTTCTTCTTCTAATATGTGGGGTGGATTATATCAGTCTCCGTTTGACCAAGAAAGTCAGAACTATGTGCCGCCCCGACAATCATATATGCAGCAGTATTATGCTCCTACCCTAGACTATGGTTCACAAAATTATGGTGTTGGTGCCGAGGACTTTGATCACGGAAGGAGACTAGACATGAGGTATTCAAGAATTGCCGATAATTTCAATTCATTGGAGCAGGTACTTATTCTATCACCAAGCTTAGGAAAGGATATGGTAGTCTACTTTTTAACATTTAATAACTTTGCTGCTTGAAACTGTGGTATGTTGTATGGAGTTGTAGTATTTGTTTAGGGTTTGAAACAATTACGGAAAACAATCTTTTTTATTTTTATTTTAGGAAGATATTGTTCATTTTGCATGCATATGAAATCACAAATTTTACTTATTGTGTCAATTTAGAATTGTTAAATTAGGTAATTGGATAGTTTTGGAATAATTTTGGAACATGGTCAATTAGTGATTCTTTTGTCTTAGGTTATTGGTTGGATCTTCGGCATACCACTACAACTGCATATGGTTAACATATATCGTGGTTTATTTATAAGTCCAATGGTTTTAGTTTATTAGTTCAAGTTAAAAGGATTCCAGTAATTCATGGAATTGTGTAAGAAGCTCAAATACTACCACTTGAGTTCTTATTAGGGTATGGGTATTGTAAAGTGTGGAGAGACAGAACAGAGGCTGTCTCAGACTACAGCCACCGTTAGACAGTGGAATTTTCTTTTCTGTGGTAAGAGTTCATAACCAAGTAAGTATGCTATTCATAAATTACCATTGTTTCTTTCCTTTCTTTATATATATATATATATATATATATATATATATATTTATTTATTTATTTATTAAATTTTAGGCAGTTTCTCTTTACCTGTGTGCTTGACATTTTCTTCCTTAATCTTCTTCTATTCTGTTTAGAATTGGTTTTTGTAGAATTGCATAATTTGGTGTATTCAGTATTCTTTTCCATTGTCAACATTAATGTTGAAGTAGTTTAAGAAACTAAAAGGCAAAGAAAAATCTATAGACGTATTCCCTGGAATTTTGATATTTTTCTTCTGGGTTTTAATTTCATATTCTTTGAGGATTTTTCAGTTTAGTTGGATATAGTTTCGTACTTTTATATTCTTCTTATGGTTTTAATTTCGTGTATTCTTTGAGAGATGAATGGCCCTTGACGTAAATTATACTAAATTTGCTTAAAAATTTAGATGACATTTAAAGTAGAATTATAAGTTCAGTTGTTTGATGCAAGGTGTTTTACTTTGCCATCTGTCTTCTATTGATGTGTGAAATTATTATAGTGAGCAAAAGATAATCTCTCTTCCTTGGTTTTCCTGAGCACATAAGTTATTTTAAATGAATTAGAAAAAAAAAAACTTTTTTTGCCCCCTTAATACTTTTGCCCTTAGAACTTGGTTGGCAATGATAAACCATGCATTTTATTCTTTATATTTATGCAACTTCATTCATTATTTTTTTATGTTTGCAATATTAGGTGAAGCATATCAAGTTTTAAATGATCCATTGCATCATCTCAAAAAAAAAAAAAAAAAAACAAAAAACAAAACAAAAATGATCCATTGATCGAGATGGAAAATTTTTGCATATCTAGGTATGGTTTTATGCTTGCAGTTAGGGAAAGATATGTGAGTTTCATATTACCATTAAGGTGGAAGTTTGATTTTGGGTTTGAAACAGTCTGATCTGTGTAGATAATCTTTGACTCTAATTTCCCCCCCTAATAATAAAGCAACATTTTTGCATGTGTAAATTTTAGGTTATTTATAAGTTTGATATGAGTGGGAGGTTTAAAGTTTTAGAACGTTTACCCTGGTCTTTTCATAATTTTTCTTGGAGTCAAAGTGGTATGTGGTTAGTTTTGAGGATAAATTATGATGCATAAGGATTTAGATTAGTGTTTGTAGCACCCTGCATCAACTCAGTGAGTAAACTTAGGGAATTTTATAAATTAGTGTTTGGATGGTTAACACATTTTCCAGGTTCCATTATTTAAGAGGATTTTATATTGATGTGTCCATTTTGACCTTTAGAGGGATCATAAAATAATTAGTCAAAGAAGCAAAATAATTGAGTGTAAACAGTATAGAAAGAGTGTGCCATCCAATTTTCTTTTCTTCTATTTATTTTCATCTCTTTCTTGGGGGAAAAAGGTGTGAGGAAATTTTGGGGATTGCACATTCAATTCAGTGATACTACATTAGTTATTTAGACATTCAAAGATAGAGAACTGCTAAAGCTACTACCAATTTTCCACAAAAGCTTACAACTGACATGGCAATGAATGTGTTTGGCGTTACATTAATAACATAATAAAATTTTAAATTGCTTGGTTGTTTGTTCAAAAGTTGGCACATCAATTTGTAAGGACTATATAATAAAATTTGCAACAATTGTAAGATCACTCTAAGGGATACTTTATTAGTGGGTAGCAAGAGTGAACCCACATTCCTTAGTTCAAATCTTCCCTTCGCCCTTAGCTTGGTACCAAACATATCAAAAAATATATATATCTAATCCAATATTAATAGCTTTTTCTTCTGTAAAATCTTTAAACCTTAATGAGCCATAGTCTTTCCTCTCTTAGGGCATTCATTTATAAGTAAGCATTTTTAATCACAATTTGATTGTTTGCTTCCCACCAAGAGAATTTTTTAAATAAGTGAAAATGCTATCACATGCTGGTATAAATTAATTTTTTTGTAGTTTGACTGTTTTATATCCTTTTGTAGGGAACTTCATATGTTGTTGATTGCTCCATGGTAAGCAACTCTGGAATTGTGAAAAGATAAGTATGAATCACTATGGCTTAAAGGGGGAAACCACTGTGATTTGGAGCTCAGATTGAGCACAAGATTCTTCCTTCAATATCTGTATGTAATTTTGGTAGAATCTTACTTTGGCCACTTATAGTGAGGAATTAAGAAATCATTTTTGTAACTAAACAAGCATTTGAATAAAAACTAAAAGTGGTCATGTATAATTTCTCAGCAAAATCTCAAAATTAGCATTCTCTTTGTCCACTAACATACAACTAATAATTTGGTTTATAAACAATATGTTGTGTGTAGTTTTTTGGTTGGTATGTATGTCGTGTTAAAAAAAATGCATATATGTTTAGACTTCAATAGTTTTTTTTTTTTTTTTTAGTTTAGTATGGTTTAGTAGGAGTTGTGAAATTGAATTAACCATCTATTGAATGGATAGGGTATGGAGAATATGTCTTAAATTAATGAGGTTGAGAAAATTTGTATCCTAAAGTAGCTTAAACAAAACATAGTTTCTTATCAAACTTTATGGTCTAGATGCATTTATGATTTTTTTTTTAGTTTCTTATAAATGTTGGGGTTGAACGAAATCTACAAAGGTCTATATTCATTCCTCATGAAAGGGACATGACAGGCAAAAAATAGTAAGGGGAAAAAAATTTTGGCTGATTGGAAGGTAGCAGGAACAAATGAAACGAGTGCAAACAGAGTGTTTTATTTTATTTTATTTTTTGGCTAAATGCGAACAGAGTGTAGTTGTGATCAAAAATTGAAGAGCTCTCATTGCTTGATAATCAAACTCCTTCAAAAATTGATTTAGGCACTAGAGAAATAGTTAATCTCAAGAAAAACCTACATTTACCACCACAAGTTAGAAAATATTGGAGGAATGTTTAGTGTTCACAAGAAACAGTGATTCATATGTTCCTATTTTGAACTCTAGAAACCAAAGAAGTAACATAATTTTAGGAAATAATAAGCTATTTATCTTGCAAGTTTGGATCCTTAGCACTCGAATCTCACTAACAGTGTTGCACGTTTAGATTTCTTGGTGTGATGATGCATCATCATCATCATCATCATTATGCAATTATAGAAAGAAGAGATAGGAAGATGTGATCTTAATCTCAGGCCCAACCCAAAATGTGAAGGAATATTAGTTCCATCTTGTTGCCTTTCAGGTTACAATTGAAATTTGAGATGAATTTGTACCTTATACTTACCTTTTTAATCCATGTTGAGGAAGAGATCAGTCAATCGTGACACTTAAAAAGAACATTTGTCGATTAGTATGTGGTAGAAGTGTATTTAATATTATTAAAAAAAAAATTATTTCTAATAAATATAAATAAAAAAGTTCCCTCACGTAGTGCGGGTTAAAAGCTAGTTAATGTAAAGTGCGGAATATGAAAACACAAAGATATGATGACCCAGGAAAACCAAACCGGTAAAAAACCTGGGATGATTTAACCTAGCTATCCTCAAGGTAAACCTGAATCCATTATGAAAGAATCGAAGTTTGTACAATAGCAACTTAGACCATTAACATCCTATTGCTACCCACCAGTAGAAAACTTACTGACACGACCACGTGCAAGCTCCCAGACCATAGACTCTTTCTTTCTTGGATTCTCCAGCAAGTACAAGCATTCCTACTTGTGTATCTTTAAGCTCTTATGGCAGCAACTGAATGATCATCAAGCTCTTAAAGAAATCTCCTTCTTGATAATCCTAAGTTTGTGTGAAGGCAAGCACCTCTTAGATCTCACAAGAGATTTACATAAACAGCAATATGAGCAACCTGAAAAACGTGGCTAGGGTTTGCTTTGTATACCTAGGGAGAAATATAAAACTCTACACGTCATATGGGCTTAGGGCTGAGTTGAAAATTCTATAGAAAAAACAATCTGCACGACTTTCGATCGGTCGAGCCAGACAGATTTACACAGTAACTTCTACAGTTAACTTGATTCCAGCTTTACATGAATGACATACTTTGAGCAAGTCTAAAACAGATTAAACACCTATTTTGATCATGGTTTGCCAATAATACACATTAGAGTTCTACTACATTAGTTCCTAAGTTCTTAGAACCTAACATATTTAATTGATGACATAATTATTAATCTTTGATCTTATTGAGATTTTGCAAGCATGAAGGATATAAGAAGAAAATATAATCCAATGATGGATTTGTCAAAATTCACACCCAATAAAAAAAAAAAAATATTAAGTGGAGTTGTGGCACTAATCTAAAACCAAGTTTGTTGTCAAACTTTGTCTAAAGTATAATTATGTTGGACCTAAAATTATTTAGGGTGATCACAAATTTTTTTTAAAGGTAAAAAAATAATAAATTTTTAAAATTTATGTATAATAATATATTTTATCTAGCTTAGGGGGGTCTTGTAACCACCCTGGCCTCAATGTAGCACCACGAAGGGTTGGCTCATGGCCTAGCAACTTAGGCCTAGGCCTAAGGTTCCACCAAATTTTTTTTTACCCTTGCGGAAAAAAGCACCTCCTCCATTGTCAAAGGCCCAAAATTTTATGAAATTATATATATATATATATATATATATATATAAATATAAATTTTGGTTGTAAACTTAAAAAAAATGGTGATGTTAAGGATACCACAAATTTTACTTTAGGCTTCTAAATTGGTGTAGGGTCGCAATTTGTGCATAAGCCCAACAAGAGGAAGGGTATAGGCCCAAAGAGCCCGGTACAATAAATTTATAGAGGGTGGGTTAGAAATCTTATTTCTAATGAGCTTAAACGATAATAACAATGGCCTAAGATTGTAAAACAATAGAGATTGATTGGTTTGTATGGCGAAAGTTGTCCTCAGACTCAAGCCAGGGAACAGATTCTTATATTTTTTTCTCTCTCAAAGATTACCGATATTTAGTCTACAATGTTTTCTCCTTTTCCTCTTAATCCCCTTTTCTCTGGGACCTTCTTCCTTCTTATACTTCCTCCTCCATCTCATTTTTGCTCTCCACGTGTAGGTCTATATTGCTAACGTTGATACTTGTCCTATCAACACCTTCAGGAAGTGTTTAGGTAATAGCTGTAAGGCTAACAAATAACTGTTTAGATATCACTTCCTCATTAATGTGGCCAGAGACTTAGGTACAGAGCATTCAATGCGATAGTAGCAGCTTTCTCATAGATATTTCCCAATTGTTCCTGCTTTTTGTGCCCCCATGAAACATATCTTCATCCATAAGACGTTTTAAAAGATCATTTTGGACAACATGATGTACCATCTAATCTTTACTTCACTTAACTGAGGAGATACCCCTTCTCGGACTACTTCCCTTAGTTTCCTTTGTCGCAACTTGCCTGTAGATCACTGGATCTGTCATCTTTATAGCCATTAATCCGTCCTCGAACAAGTAGACAACCTCGGACAAAGCCCATGGCCTAAAAAAGCACCTTGGGCCTTTTAACCTTACAATAGCCCCTCAAAACTCCGTTTTTCTCTCCCATCCGAGGAAAAAATCGGGGTTTTGATCTAGTGCAATGGCCTCTACACGCTTCATCAACCTCTATACGTGAGAATGTCATTTCCTACTTGTGTAACTATTCTGATGCTTCGAGGACCGTGATGCCTCATTAAATGCTCCAGGTGGCACCCTGTCTTCCCCATTCAATGGTGAGATGCACATCCTGCTATCAGAATGTCTCCTTAAATTTTGAGCAGGATAACTCCCACTGAATCCCACCTCTCATATAAAATGCCTGGGAGATCGTAATATTTCCTTTACTTCACAAACGGCCTAACCCTTAAGAATTTCTTGAATTCTCATTCTTCCAAGAATCCACCACTTTCTAAACTTTCAAGAAGTTTCTAAATAGTTATCTGTTCTTTCTCTCGTAAGTTTTCACACTCCTTGGTTCTTTTCCCCTCGACCTCTTAATCTTTACCCCCTTTTTCAAAATCTTCATTTTTATTTTGTTCAAATGGGTAGATTCAAAGACCTAGTAGATGCTCCCGCTGGTATGGATGGTTTTAGAGCCAAATACCACATTCCCTAGGGAGTTGGTCTGAGATATTGTGCCCCAGATCAAATTCTTACCGATAAGGAAGAAAGGGAGGTCGTCATTCCTATGATCAGTTTCATAGAAGGAGGAATGACGCTTATCATGGGGAACGTAACTCGAGATTACTTGTACAACCATAGGTTATGCCCTCACCAATATGCGCCTAATGTATTTAGAATTTTAGGTAGCGTCAACACTCTCAATGAGCAAATGGGTTTGAGACTTACATGGCACGGCGTTGTCCATATGTATAAGTGTCACTCACTCGCTGACTCGGGGTATTACCTCAAGTCTAGGTCCAGCATTGTTAGGCTCATATCGTGTCTTCCCAAGTCCAATAAGGGCATGAAAGACGACTATCTATCCACTTCCGGGGAGTGGCACGATGGTCTTCATTACCCAATTTGGGAGGGAACACCAAGTGTGATTCCAAAGGATTAGGTCCCTTGGCATGGGGTTTAGTTCTCTTAGTTTTATCATTTACTTTTTGTTTTACATACATTTCCTTTTAATGACGGACTTTATTGGTTAACCATGATTTGCTCCTCAGATGTTTTTGCAGACAAACAACACGTAGCACCTCTCTTAAGCCTAACCAACATCAAAGACCTCAACAGAGTCTTAAGATCCGAGGTGTTCGTGAGTGAAGACAGACAGTTGAGGGCGATCCATCTCATCTTAGGTTTTGAGCCAATATTGGCCATTTTCCAAGACGTAGGTAACTCAATCACAGCGGGCAACCCTAGGCGTCGAAGAATAGATGTATCCAAAATGGGGATTTCTTGCTCGAGCGGACCTTCTCTACGAGTTTCCTCCCCTTCTTCTTGCACGCCCTATAGCAATAATCCCCCCTATACATCCTGAAGTAGCAGCTTCCATGGAGGAATCTACCTACTCACGCATGTCTCTCGAGGAGGAAATAGACTGATTCCAACTCGAGAAGGAAGAAAAGGAGAAAATTAATCCCATCGACCTCTCAGATTCTGAGAGTGAGCTCGATAGATCAGCAACTCAATTCCCTTCATTGATAATCGCCGAGGCAGATAGTGAATCTAAGGAAGAATCAATGGCTCTGAATCTGAGGAAGGGTTTGAAAGACATAATGGCTGCGAGGCACAAGGGGTCATCATCCAAAGAAGCCCCGAAATCCTAACTGCACTCACTCTTTCACCTCCCCCCTCTTCTCCTACAACCACAACTAGCCTGCTTCTCATGGATAACTTGAAGAAGAAGAGGAAGGAGCAGGAATTGGAGAAGGGAGAAGTGGTCCCTTCAAAGGGGGCCAAACAACAAAAAATGGCCAAAGATAAATGAGTTTCTGACAGGCCACAAATGCGTTGACCCCTTGTGATAATTTAGATTAATTAAATTAGCCCAGTTATTAATTAATCAAATTAACATGCAATCACGTGGCAGCACAAACAAATCACCAAACTAAGTTATGCAGCGGAAAATAAACAACACGGTGATTTGTTCACGAATGGGGAAAACCCTAAGGCAAAAACCCCACCGGGTGATTTAAGGTCACCACTCCCGAAACTCCACTATTATTACAACAAGCAGTTACAAGTAAGGAATCCCAGTACCTCACCAACCTACAGTTGAACTCTTACCCCAATACCCAATTGGACTTGTTCTGTAGTGACAATTTCTCCAGTTAAATGCACGGCTCCCAGTACGTGACTAACCAATGTGATGCGCGGATCCCAGTACGCGTCTTACTCCTTTTGCACGAATCCAAGTACGTGACTCACTCACCAACTTAAGGAAGAAAGAATGTTGGCTGCAAAGTTCTTCAAATCATCAGAGATGAACTAGGGCACGAACTTTGTCTCACAGATCACAATTTGCATGAAAGAGAAGAAGCAACTTGTATCTTGTGAATTCTGCTTGTTGCTTACTTTGACGGCCCTTAAAATAATCCTTTTATATGTCTAGGGTTAGGAGAAAAGAAGTCCCAAAGACACACACACGGATTGGACTTGAAACAGACTTGGAATTCTGTTTTCTTTAATTCTCGACAGATAGAGGTGTCGAGAGGTGTCGAGACAGCTGTCGAGGCTCGGGCAAAACAGCTTCTTTAAATCTCGATAGATGTATCTGTCGAGGTAGGTGTCGAGATTTAAAAACCAGCACTTCCTTGCTTGTATCTTGGACAGACTTTGACGGCTTCAACACTTAATCTTGAACCACTGTTTCTTGAAGTGTTTAACACATCCTAGATCTACCCAATTACAAGTAAAGTGCGTTTTGTCTAAGGATAAGCCAATTACATAAAATAGCGACATATGTTCACAAGCTTGAACAACTACATATGTCCTAACAGTTTCTCCCACAGATAATAGGTAGGATCCGACTGCAACCGAGGTGTGCCAGCAACGCATTTATGCTCCTCGACTAGAGCTGGATGGCACCGCCACCCCATGGAATTCCTCTATTAGAGAATTCCAGAGAGGGCAGTCTACCTACATTATTGAAGTTTTGGAACAGCCCATCCTCTTGCCAAGAGACATGAATGCTCTGAATAATATGAGGCAACAAGACCTTTTCATGTCACTGAAGAGAGATCTCGCCATGGTAAGTTCTGCTATCACCTTTGGTAAATAAATGTTAGGGCTTTCTTTGAACCCTTTACTCTTTTACCTGCTCTCTTTTTGCTCCTTTATTGATTTATCTATCATATTTATGCAGGCTATCCAAGAAGTTTTTATGGCTGAGGAGTGGGTCAAAGATGCTAGGAAGGAGACCCAGGTTGAGATCCAATTCCACACCTAAACCACTAAAGCCCTGAGAGCTATGAAACAAGAAAAGCAGGAATTGGTTGACAAATTGATCGCCGAGGAGAGGGCGCGTAAGAGCACTAAGTCTAGCTTAAAAGGGGCCTAGAACCAAGCTAAGGACCAGCTTAAGTAGATTTATTTGAAGGAAATTGATCTGGCCACGCAAAAGCAACTAGTTTCTGGAGCTCAAGGCAAACTTGGAGAAAACCAAAGCCTTTGCTCGGGTAGCCGAGGAAGCTGTGGAGGCTGCAAAACAAGTATCCAACAACTACGGAGTAGAAGCAACTGAGTTCCGGTTAGCTGAGGAACTGGCTAAGGTGTGTAGGGATTACTGCAAGGAAACTTGGGAGAAAGCCCTCGAACTTGCAGGGGTTCTTACTTTCTCGGAATGGAGGCAATCTAGAAAAGTGTACTTCCATCCTGACGTTCGTGAGATCCTAGTTGCCCCCACACCTTCTCCTGCCACTGCCCTAGAATCTTTTGTGCAACCCCTGGCTGTGCAGGGTCTTACTCCTCCCCCTGAAACCTCCAAAGGATCCACTCAGACTGGTGATGAAGGCCAAAAGGGCGAGGTGGGCAAGGATAAAGGCAAGGGCAAGGAGGTCAAGCCCTCCTTAAAGGCCAAAGATGCTACTAAGGCCAAGGATGTTGCCAAAGCCAAGGATGTGGTGGCCAAAGTGAAGGAGGTAGAGGCCAAACATAAAGAGGTCAATCCCACAGTCAAAGATACTAATACCTCTCAATCAAACAAGAAAGAAGACCCTCCTCCTTCAGCTAAAGAAGACCCTGCTCCTGCAGCCAAAGTTTAGCTCCTACGGTTTTATTTCTTTCGCGACCATTTTCCTTTCTTTTGTAATTTTTTGTTTATATCTTTTCCTTGATGATGGCATTTCGCCACTATGTAATTGAGTTTTTGTAAGCAAATTGCCTCTTATTAAGAGTTTAATCAATGAAAATTACAAGTTCTTTATTCATGATAGTTATATTTATATCCTTTCCTTATGTAAAGTCTGTCTTTCTTAATACCTAACTAGGGGGACAATCAGACATTCCCCATTTTGTTGTCTGCATAAGGGATAATACCTTCCTATCTATCCAACAGAATCAAGAGTTACTAAGTCAACAATATTAATAAAATACCCTTGCAATTTTAAAATTTATACATTACAACAGAGTGATCTTTCACATCATTCCCTATAAGCCTAAAGATTTTGAAGAAGTAATCAGATACTAACCAGAAAATAGATATATATCTAATATGCTTACAAATGCTTTAAGTGATGCTCATGAACCTCAGTTTGTCCAGATCACTGTGGTCAGAGGAGCAAAATGTAACCAAAATCAATTTCCACACTTAGAAAAATAGTAGAATATATCAATTTTTCCAAGATATGTGATCCGAGGAGTCAGGCATAACCTAGGTTCTATTTGATACTTAGAGAAATAATGGAAGATATCAATTTTCTCAAGGTATGTGGTCCGAGGAGTTAGGCATAACCAAGGTTCTATTTGATTCTTAGAGAAATAATTGTAGATATCAATTTTTCCAAGGTATGTGGTCCGAGGAGCCAAACATGACCAAGATTCTGTTTGATACTTAGAGAAATAATGGAAGATATTAATTTTCCCAAGGTATGTGGTCCAAGAAGCCAGGCATGACCAAGATTTTGTTTGATTCTTAAAGAAATAATAAATGTAACGCATGAAGTAATAGTCTATATATAGCAGAAAAGATTTTCATTAATAATAATATCTTCGTAGGTTATTTACATTCTAAAGACATGGTATAACATTTTCATCCAGTTCTTCAAGATAATAAGGCCCTATTCCAACTACTGAGGTGATGTGATATGACCCTTCCTAGTTTGGCCATAATTTTCCCTAAGTTAGATTTTTTACAGTACCCAGAACCTTTCTTAACACCAAATCCCTTGGCGCCAGTGATCTTAATTTCATGTTCGAGTCATAACCCTATTTAAGCTTGTGTTGATAATATGCTAGTTGAACCATGACACTTTTCCTTCGTTCTTCAACCAAATCTAGACTCCTTTCTAACAACCCATCATTATTGTTAGGACTAAAAGAGCTCGTCTTCAGCATTGGGAAACCTGTTTCGAGAGGAATTACTGAATTAGCCCTATAAGTCATTGAAAAGGGGGTCTCTCCTGTGGACCTACAAGGTGTAGTCCTGTAAGTCCAAAGGACGCGTGGTAGCTCTTCCACCCATTTCTCCTTAGCATCGTCCAATTTTTTCTAAAACCCATTAACTATTACCTTATTAACAGTCTAGGCCTGTCCATTCCCTTGTGGATAAGCTGTGGTGGAATATCTTTTCATAATGCCTAGATCGCAACAATATCTTCTGAAGGCCTTACTATCAAACTGGACGCCATTATCTGAAATAAGTGTTTGAGGAATTCCAAACCGAGTGAAAATGTTTTACCAAACAAATCTTCTTGCGTCCAAATCCCTGATATTTGACAGTGGCTCGGCTTCAACCCATTTAGTGAAGTAATCTGTCTCGACCAATAGCCATCTCTTATTCTCTACTGCCTTGGGGAAGGAGCCTACAATGTCCAGACCCCATTGAGTGAAAGGCTAAGAACTGGATAGAGGATTGAGGATGCCCCCTAGTTAATGAATGTTGGGAGCAAACCTCTAACACTAGTCACACTTCTTCACGTACTCTAGTACTTCCTTCTACATATTGGGCCACTAGTATCCTTGGGTAAGGGCTCTATGAGATAAGGATCTGCCTCTTGTATGACTTCCACAAATCCTTTCATGCAATTCTTCTAGAAGTAACTCTGTTACTTCAGGGTGTATACACAGTAGGTATGGTCCAGAAAAAGAGCACTTGTATAACTTTGATCCTCGGACAGCCAAAATCGAGGAGCTTTTCTACGTACTTTGTCAGCCTTGGATTTTTCTTCAGGTAAGATATTCTCTTTGAGGTACAGCACAACGGGGTCCATCTAGTTAGGTCCCACACAGATCTGATGAGCACGGACTATACCCACACTCATCTTGGCAGGCATAAACAAATCTTCCACTAAAATGACCTAAGGCAAACTCTATGCCGAGGACGTTGCCAGGGTGGCTAGAGAGTCATCACGAGTATTTCTATTTCGGGGGATCTACACTAGAGTAAAAGATTCAAAATTTAATTGTAAACATCTGACCTGAATTAAATACTCCTGCATCCTCGGATCTCTGGCTTCTAACTCCCTTCTACCTAGCCTAAAACCAATCTTGAATCTGAGAAAATCTCCACATTTTTCGCTCCCATTTTCTGAACCATGGTCATTTTTACTAGTAGAGCTTCATATTCGGCTTCATTATTTATGGCCGAGAAACCCATCCTCAAATATTTCTCAATAATGATCTCATTTGGAGATATTATAACTAGCCCCACACCTGATCCTCTTTGATTTGCCGCAGCATCCATGTACACCTTCCACGATAGAAATTTTTTCAAGGAGATCATGCCAACTGATTTTTCATCCATGTCCAACTTCGTAGTATTTTCTTCTAATGAGGGCTCAGCGAACTCGGCCAAGTTAGCGAGGACCTAGCCTTTAATAGAGGTGCATGGCATATAATTGATATCAAAAGCCCCTAGAATTGTTCCTCACTTGGCAATCCTTCCTGCATAATCAACACTCCGAAGTAGAGACCTAAGTGGTAGTTGGGTCAGGACCACAACCATGTGAGATTGGAAGTAGTGGGGAAGCTTACGCGTGGCATGCACCACTGCTATAATGGCTTTTTCCAGTGGTAAATAACGAATCTCAGCTTTATGCAATTATTTATTCACGTAATAGACTGGCCTTTGAACACCATTGTTAGCACCAAACTAATAGCATAGGAAGCCACAGCAATGTAAGCAAACAACACCTCATCCACCTCGGGCCTGGACATAATAGGTGGCCGAGAAAGATATTCTTTGAGATGTTAAAAAGCTAAAGCACACTCATCAGTCCATTCAAATCCCTTCCATTTATTCAGCAACTGGAAGAAAGGCTTACATCTGTCTGCGGACTGAGAAATAAACTGGTTTAAAAGCAGTTGTCATTCCTGTCAATTTTTGAAGTTCTTTAGGATTACGAGGTGGCTGCAAGCTGTTAATCATCTTAACTTGATCAGGATTGACTTCAATTTCACAATGTGTAACCACAAAACCTATAAATTTACTGGACCCCATGCCAAAAGAGCATTTGGAGGCATTTAGGTGTAACTTATGTTTCCTTAGCATCTCAAAGACGTTCCTAAGATTCCCAACATGCTCGGACACCACCTTACTCTTCATCACCATTTCATCCACATAAACTTCAATACTCTTCCCCAACTGCGATTCGAACATCCTGGTCATCATTCTTTGGTAGGTAGCCTCTACATTCTTCAAACCAAAAGGCATTACTTTGTAATGATAGTTTCCTGTAGAAGTGACGAAGGCTGTTTTCACTTTATCGTCTAAAGCCAAAGGTATTTGGTGACAACCTTGAAAAGCATTAAGGAAACTCATCCGAGGATGCCCAACCGTGGCATCCACCAATTGATCAATGCAAGGCATGGGAAAATGATCTTTAGGGCATGCTTTATTCAAATCAATAAAGTCTACACATACCCACCATTTTCCATTCTTCTTTTTCACTACCACTGTGTTGGCCAACCAGTCGGGATAAGATACCTCCTTGATAGCTCTTGCCTATTTGAGCTTGATTACTTCTTCCTTGACAGCTTCAGAATGTTCCTTAGATGATCGCCGAGGTGGTTGCTTCCTTGGTACGACGACGAAGTTGACATTCAAATGATGACAAATGAAGCTCGGATCGACCCTAGGGGCCTCGTAAGCATTCCAAGCAAATACATCAATGTTTTCCCTAAGGAACTTCATCAATTCATCCTTTTCCTTAGGAGGCAGCTGAGCGCCTACCTAAAAATACCTCTCTTTATCATCACTTATAAAAACCCATTCAAAAACTTCACATTCTGCTTCCCCCACTAGACCTTCTAATAACATTGAATTTTTTTATTGCTACAATTCGTGTTCATTTAATGCCGAGGACTCCCCTTCAGCTTGATGCCTAACTACAGCCACCATACACTACCTAGTTATAGATTGGCTTCCAATCAGCTCCTCAACTTGGTTGCTAGATGGATGTTTCACCTTCAAATGCAAAGTGGAAGGGACAACCCCTATGGCATGAAGCTAGGGTTTTGCCACAATGGCCGTGTATGGAGAATATGCATCCACCACTATGAAGTTGACTTCTACAACTGTTGTCCCTGTTTGTACTGGCAACTTGACTTGCCCCATTGGAATAACCATCTTTCCAACAAAACCTACTAGAGGTGAATCATAACTAGTCAAATCTCCTGATTTTAACCCCAATCCCTTATACAAATCGGGGTACATAATTTCAACCCCACTACCTTGACCCACCAGTAATCGTTTCACATCGTATGCCTCTATCCTGAGCGTGACCACTAAAGCATCATCTTGTGCTTGTATAGTCCCAAACTTATCCTTCTCCAAGAAACTCAATGCCAGCTGGATTCCAACCTTAGCCCTTTTCGGCTCATGATTGGAGTCCATGGGTAGTGGTTAAGCTATAGTCATTACATGAGAGGGACACCAACTTGTCCTCCCAGGAGTGGCAAAAATGACATTAATGGTGCCCAACGGAGGCCTTGAAGAAGTGTTCCCTTGAGTGCCTAAGCCTGTATGATCAACTTGCCCATTGCGCCTATATAAGAATTGTTTTAACCTTCCATCTTTGACCAATTGCTTTAAACGATACCACAAGGTTCTGCAATTCTCGGTGGTGTGTCCTCGCTCCTGGTGATATTGAAAATGAAGGTTCTGATTGTGTTTAGCGAGGTCTCCACTCATCTTATTAGGCCATTTGAAGTATGGCTCGTTCTTGATCTTCTCTAGAATTTGATGAGCTGGTTCTTGGAAAACCGTGTTAACTACTTGTGGCATAATCACAGCCCCAGTCTGCCTATTAAAATCTCACCGAGGATGATTATCATTGTATTTATCAGACCTAAAGCCCTTCCTATCCTGAGAGACCACCTTCGCCTTTCCTTTACCTAACTACTGGTCCTCTTCAACTCATTTATATTTATCAATCCGATCCATGAGCTGGGCACACTATTAATTGGTTTCCTAGTTAATGACTTCCTCACACCATGCTCAGCTGATAAGCCGACCCTGAAAGTTCTTATGGCCACATCATCAAAATCCCCATCAATCTCATTAAACATCTCCCAGTACTTGTCTGTATATGTTTTTGAAGTTTCACCCTCTCGCATAGTCATAGACAATAAAGAATCCAAAGGCTAAGGGACTCTACTACATGTAATAAAGTGAGATTCGAACGCCCAGATGAGTTCCTTAAAACCAGGCCATCAAACCAACTCATCGCGATAGGCCCGAAGCTGGATGAGAAAACCTTGCACATCAAAGCCTCATTCTTAGAGTGCACAGCCATCCTCCAATTGAAATGGCTTACATGCTCCTCAGTTTGACCATTATACATGGTAAATGTTAACTGAGTGAAACGCCGAGGAAGTTTTCCCCCTTCAATTTTACGTGTGAAGGGTGACTTAGAAATTCGATTCAGTGCCCTGCTTATAGCATCAGTTCTCAGACCCCTATTGGATGAATCCCTATTCCTATGGTTATGGGAATTACTCTCTTCATACGAGTAAGACTCACTGGGGAGAGTTCTTGACTTAGGCCTATAGCTGCCCTCCTCATTTTCACCAGAAGAAGAGTCAGAAGTGGACGGAGCTCGCCTCCATTGTTTGTGACGTAACTTTCTCCTCAAACGGTCAATCTCCAACTACATGGCCCTGGCATTCTCCTCACAGGAAATTCTACTTCCACTTCATGACTGACTCTTGCTAGTATGGGTGGTATGTACACTTCCCTCCCGGTCTCCACCTCGTTTATAATTTAGGAAGTCATCTTGACATTGGGACCCCTTAGACTCTACCTGGTGTGGACCTGAATTTACCATAACTAGACCTTAGACTCACTGTAAACCAAAGATTTCCTATAGACAACGCCAATTGTAGGGTTGCAATTTGTACCTAAGCCCAACAAGAGGAAGGACATAGGCCTAAAGAGCTCGGTACAATAAATTTATAGAGAGTGGGTTAGAAATCTTATTTCTAATGAGCTTAAACAATAATAACAATGGCCTAAGATTACAAAAAAATAGAGATGGATTGGTTTGTATGGCAAAAGTTGTCCTCGGACTCAAGCCGAGGAACAAATTCTTATATTTCTTCTCTCTCAAAGATTGATTACCTGTTTTTAGTTTACAGTGTTTTCTCCTTTTCCTCTTGATCCCCTTTTCTCTGGGACCTTCTTCCTTTTTATACTTCTTCCTCCATCCCATTTTTGCTCTCCACGTGTAGGTCTAAATTGCTAACGTTGATACTTATCCCATCAATACTTTCCGAAAGTCTTTAGGTAATAGCTGTAAGGCTGAAAATCACTGTTTAGATTTCACTTCCTAATTAATGCAGCTACAGATTTAGGTACAGAGCATTCAATGCGATGACAGTAACTTTCTCTTAGATATTTCCCAACTGTTCCTGCTCTCTGTGCCCCTATGAAACATATCTTCATCCACAAGACCTCCTAAAAGATCATTCTGGACAACATGACGAACCATTTGATCCTTACTTCGCTTAGTCGATGAGATACCCCTTCTTGGACTACTTCCCTTAGTTTCCTTTATCGTAACTTGCCTGTAGATCACTAGATCTATCATCCTTATCGCCATCAATTTGTCCTCGGACATGTAGACAACCTTAGACAAAGCCCATGGCCCAAAAATGCACCTTGGGCCTTTTAACCCTACAATTGGCATGTCGCCGATCACAAAAAAGTAATTTAAATATTCATTAATTAGATTGATGGGATTCATCAATCATAATTATTGTGACATCATGTTGTGAACATTTTTAAGTGCTTTTATCTCATTTTTCCTTTTTATCTCTATCCAGACTCCCAAAGTACGAGACCACTAGAAACCTAACCCAATTGAAAGCCTAAATTGTTTCAAAAAAATGTTACAAATGTGTTAAATCATCAATATAGATTACTCTCCCCTAATAGTTTGAGACTTTAATTTTTGTAAACCGATATCTTACAAAGCCACACACCCAATAATATCTATCCCTCTCTCTTAAAAATAAAATATAAAATTAGATTACAACTTTACTTAACTATGCAACGTTATATATTCAATATAAAGTATCTTTTTTAATCATAATATATTTTTATTTCTTTTTATTAAAATTTATGATTCAACTATAATATTCAATTCTCTATATGAAATGAACAAAATTCTTAGGTACTTCTCGATCATTGAAAATGGCGCTTCATTCTTTGACATTCATGGTAGACCTCACCATGAATTTAATGAGTAGACCCCACCATGAATATGGAAGGGGGGGGGGTGTCATTTTTCGTACTTTGAGAGTATCTAAAAATCTCTCTATGAAATGAATGTTAGTTTAATTGGTATTATTTATCACTATGAAATGAACATTAGTTTAGTTGGTATTATTCATTAAATCATGTATTTAATGTATCAAATTAACCTTGATTTAATTAGTATTAAATAATTTTGCTTAATTAATATTTACATATAAAAGGCCACACATCAATTTTTTGCCTTAGGCCCCAAATTATGTTGGGCCACCCTTGGTGCTGCCCTTGTATGGAGCAGAATGAGAATGAGAGACTAAGAGAAAAGAGAGAAACTAGGAGGAAGAGAGAAAATGAGAGTGTGAAATTAATAAATAAATGAATAGAGGAGAGAAATAATTAAAAAAAAAATGGAATGTTGGGTGAATTGTGAAATAGTATGTAAAAATAGATAAAATAATTTTTTAAAGTGTAAAATGATTTATTTTTAAGGAATTTCAAATCCTAATGCTTTTATACTTGAATACCCAACATAATCTCTCTCTCTCTCTCAATAAAATGCAAGAGCTAACAAAATTACTTAAAAGCTGCTAACGCTTCGTTTATTTCAACGTAAAATATTTGCAAAGGTAAAATATTTTACATGTAAAATATTTTACTGAAAATTTCATTTTATTGTGTTTGGTTTGTATTCCTGAAAATGCAAAAAAAAAAAAAAAATGTAGAAAAAAAGGTATATTTTAAAAGAATTTTAAAAATCTCACAAAACAATTTTGAGTAAGTCCAGGTCCACCCAAAGACATTCCTTGAGGGTGTCAGTTTTTCTTTTTAGGAATATCAACAACTAATGGCTACACAGGTTTGAACAGGCCAAGCATAATGTTTCTGGGGTTGGGTTTTCCAATGTATTCCGAAGCTTTCTCTGTCTTAGAAGCTACTAACACTCTGTTTGTTTCGACATAAAATATTTGCAAAGGTAAAATATTTTACATGTAAAATATTTTACTGAAAATATTTTCATTTTACTGTGTTTGGTTTGTATTCCTGAAAATGCAAAAAAAATGTAAAAAAAAAGAGAGTATATTTTAAAAGAATTTTAACAATCTCACAAAACAATTTTAAGCAAGTCCAGGTCCACCCGAAGACATTCCTTAAGGGTGTCAGTTTTTCTTTTTATGAATATTAACAACTAATGGGTACACAAGTTTGAATAGGCTAAGCATAATGTTTCTGGGGTTAGGTTTTCCAATGTATTTCGAAGCTTTCTTTGTTGACATCACTCCTTGTGGTTGTTAGTTACTAGTTTTACATGTAATTTCTTCAGTTAAATAAAGACTGTCTATTGTTTTAGCTATAAAAAAAAAACAATCTCACAAAACCAAACCACCACCACTCCGCCACCCAAATCACCACTAGATCGGCCCAAACCCTCCCACCGCCACCTTGATACTCCATTGACTACTCAAATCCAAAAATTGGAGAATGGAAAAAAAAAAAAAAAAGGGAGACCAAAGCTCGCCAACCACCCAAAACCCACAAACCCAGTCCTCACCATGGCCCACAAACCATTCCAGCCACCCAAAACTCAGCCATTAACGGACCTACAAACATCCCAACCACCCACTACAACTCAAAAATCCAGCCACCCACCACAACCAATAAAACCAGCCAAAAAGCCCAAATCAATAAACTCATGTAGTGGTAAAAAAAAAAAAAAAAAAAAAAAAAAAACTAGATCTGAGAACCGGTGGGTGAGTTGATGAAGGTGGAGGTAGAGCCGATGTGATGGTGGTAAGAGAATTGGTGGACTAAGAGCTTGTGTATGGTCAAATTGAAAAAAGAATTGGTGCATTTGAGTGGTTGAACCAAACTGGGTGGGTGGAGGTGTGGAGGCAAGTCAGGTGACGATGGCAGAGGTGGAGCCGGCAATGAGAGCTGCTGGAGATGAGTGGCACTGACGAAACTGAGAGTGGCTTGGTTATGGGGAGGGAAAACTTGAGAATGGAGAGGGAGAACTTGAGAGTGAGAAGGGAAGATTGTGAGAGGGACTGAGGAGTGGGGTCTGAGGGAGTATCGGGGTGAGAGCTTGAAAGAAAATGTAAAATGTTTTACCAAAATTTTAAGTGTAAAATATTTTACATAAATTTGCCTAGTTGATTTGGTTGACTGAAAATATTTTCCTTTTGATTAAATATTTTATTGCAAAACAAACACATTAAAATAGGAAAATATTTTTCTGAAAATATTTTATATCAAAACAAACAGAGCGTAAGTGACAAAAAGACAAAATACCCTTCCCAAACTAACTATTTGTTTTTCTCATTAACTCAATGTGGATAGAAAAGTAATAATCTTGGATGCTCAACAAATAGGCACTTAGATTTGGGCCTTCAATCTTCTTAATATGATAATGTAGGGCAGACAACACATGCTTTCCTTGAGCAGAAAGTTTACCAAAAGTTAGCGCGTAAGAAATACAAGAAGTAGAAAATTGCTAATAGAAATCATAGGTGTCAATGATGGAATTGCATAAAACTTGGTGACGTGAAGGAAAATGATGTTAAGAACAAAACTTGTTACCTTTGGCCACAACTGACCCCACTTTTCGGACAAATTCCTTCTTCTATATCTAGAAATCTTCTTTTTCTGTTAGTATTTTTTTAAAAAAAAATTTCAGTTATAAATTTTAATGTAAAGGTAAAAATGATGTCCAGTTTATTTTGGTCATTTTTCCTATTTTGTCACCTAATTTCTAGCCATGCATTAATTAGGTTTTCTAAAAGTCTCCTAACAGCCCCAGAACTGTTTTTTTCATTTAAATGCATTGTAGCTTTTAAGACAATTCAAATTCAGTTTAATAAATTTCAGATTTCCGTCTCTCTATTTTTTTGATGGATTTCAGTAACTCTTCTTATGGATTCAATGTTATTTTTCTTAAAGCAAACGTTATTTGCTTATTGTGACTTTCCACTTGCATCATATAATAACAGAATTAGAAAGGGGTTACTTCACTCCTTCTAACATTGGTAGTAGAAATAGGAATGGAAGCTAATGATATGAGAAAATTCTCTATGCCAATCTATAAAGCACGGACACGGCGTTTGGGTCGCCGCACCTGAGTTCGACGCAAAGACACGTAAGCGACGCCGTTGCCTACGCGTCCGTGTCGCGTCCCCTTTTTTTTTTTTTTTTTCGGTGCGATACACACCAATTCGCTCTGACATGGCACCGATTCAGGCCGACGTGCGCCAAAATCGGGCGAATTCTCACCGGTTCTAGCCTAATTGGTCCGTATTGGGTGCAACCAACGATACCGGCCGATATAGCCGAAATTAAAAAAAAAAAAAAGGTGCGAAACGCATCGTTTGGCTTGGCTAGGGAAAAAAAAAAAAAAAGAAAAGGTGCAAAACGCACCATTTGGAAAAAATTAAAAAACCCAATACACTTCTCTTCAGCCTTCAGCCCTCTTCATATTCATCCTCTCTACCTCTCTCCCACTCTCCAGCTCTCCCTTACTCTTCGTTTCACTCTCTGTTGCTCTGCTCTCCATCTCACTCTCACTCTTCGTCTCCCTTGCTCTCCATCTCCCCTCAGGTATCATAGCTCTCACACTCTTAGTTAACAGTTAATAGTTGATTTTTTATTTAGTTAATAGTTATTATTACTCATTGTGATTTGTGATTGTGATGTGAATCTGTGGTGATATGATTTTTTTTTTATTTTTTATATAAGCTGTCTGTGTAATGTTGTGAGTCTTGTGACACTAGGGTTTGATTTTTTATTTAGTTAATAGTTATTATATATTTGGAAATTATTTGTAGGTTAAATTGAATTTGTTTATATAATGTGAAAAAGTATGCTTAGCAATATATTAAAAATATAAATAAAAATATTTTTAATAATTTTTTAATCGCCGCACCCCATCGCACTCACACCATACTTTTTCAAAAATTGTCGAGTCCCGCACCCGCAGTCACATTCGCACCTACACCTGCACCCGCAGCTGCACCCGAATCCCGAAACGCACCCATGCTTCATAGATGCCAATCTTAGTGATCCTGTTCCTTATGAACACAATTCTTTTTAGAGCTACTTCGATGGATTTCAGTAACTCTCCTTGTGGATTCAATGTTATTTTTCTTAAAGTAAACGTTATTTGCTTATTGTGACTTTCCGCCCGCATCATATAATAACAGAATTAGAAAGGGGCTACTTCACTCCTTCTAACATTGGTAGTAGAAATAGGAATGGAAGCTAATGAAATGAGAAAATTCTCTATGTCAATCTTAGTGATCCTGTTCTTTATGAACACAATTCTTTTTAGAGCTACTGCACTGCAGGTCACCAACACCACCTACCACTGCCAGGGCTCTGTGCATGAATGTCTCGCTGAGGAATGCATAAGCCATAGACTTTGAATTCTTGATGGATACAGAAACAAAAAGCATGCTTGCTTGTTTCGACATATACCTATCCCTCAAAGCCCTCCAACCTACAAAACCATTAGCGTCTTGTGGTAGAGGCAAAAGCTATGGATCTTGCTTACCTGGAAAAAATTATCAACCTATCCCAACACCACAAACTTGCATATCAGTATACAACCACGATTGCTCGGATTGAGATTAGGTGCAATAGCTAGGGTATTGCACCTGATGCAATTGATAAGAATGGTTGAAATTTAAAGTTGCAAAAAGCAACTTTAAATCTCAACCATTGAATATAAAAAATGAGTAAAAATAAAAAAGTTGAAAAAAAAAAAGGTATGAGGGGGTTGGGGTGAATTGCAGGTGCAATTGCACCGGATCTCAATCCCGATCATTGCGTAACGTGAAATTTTATCTTTATACTATACCATAGGATTGGTTCCCATGTTTCTTTTTCATTAATTAAATGTATTTTTTATTTTTAGAAAGAATTAAATGTATTGTTTTTTTTAAAGAGTTTTAACTTATGATGTTTGTTCTTGATGATAGCTCTTTATCATCATACCAAGACACCAATCAATTTTTGGAGTAAGCAAAGATTGAACCCAAAATCTATTATTCAACTATTAGAGACTTTACTAGTTGAGCTAATTAGAACCCACAATTAAATGTATTGCTGTTTGGCGACCAATGAGTTATTTTTTTTTTTAATTTTTTATTTTTTATAGGAACAATGATTTATCTTTAAATATCATAAGTAGGCCCTTTTGTAGTGGTAATTTGGGTTAAGTATGTGTTTGAGCTTGGTAAGAGTGTAATTATGTGTGTGTGTTTAACAGTTAGTTTGTTTCTCATATATATATATATATATATATATAGACACACACACACACACACACACACACACACACACAAAGTGTTACGTTGGCATATTTCAATAATAAACTCTGTATCAAATGATATTTTATCTCCCGCAACCTTGGAGGACAACATGATAGAGTTTATAGTAATCATTTTCGATTAAGTATACTATAAATTTTATTAGGTGTCATTAATCAGTTTCAATAATATTTTTTTTCAATCTATTTTTCTCATTTTCTGAGATGTAAAAATACTAATTAAGATTTTGTATTCAAGCCTTGGTAACATTTCCTTGAAATTGAAATAATAACTAATCCATGTAATCTTTTTTTTTTTTTTTTTCTTGTGACATAGTCAATCTAAGCTAGAATTTTATCAATTTTAATTTTTAAAAGCTTCTATCTCATTTTTAGAAGTATTAGATCATTGTCTCTAATTGGGTCATTTTCTATTAATAAATCTATTAGTTTTGTATCACTATTTTTCTATTGACTTACATCTAAATATTTGTGAAAAATACATAATTAATATTCATACTTACATCAAAAGCACAGTTACATATTTATATATTCATAAACAGATACATATTAATTTTTTTTTTTTAGGAAAATACATATTCACTTAGAGTCTGTTTGGATACCGCTTATTACTGAAAACACTGTAGTAAAATAATTTTTAAATGTGTGAATAGTGCTGTAGGACTTAATTTTAAAGCAAAATTTGTGTTTTTTCATATTTGTAGGTCCCGTGAATAGTGCACGGGACTCAGAGAAAAAACGCCAAATGCAGACGTGGGTTGTTTTCGGTGCAATCCAAACTCAGCTTTAATATCATTTTTTTTAGAATACTAAGTATTTTAATACACACACAAGGAGAGGAGAAAAGATTTATAAGAAACTGATAGTGGTATATATTCAAAAGGGCCTAACTCTTAAATGCACAACATGAGTTTTATAAGCATATAAGTATAATATATCAAATATATTAAAATGTGACCTGATCTCATGTGAGAGGGAGTTGTTATTGTGTAGCCCTAGACTATATTTCCTCCCTCTCACAAAGGGGCGAGTCCCACCCACTATGGGACCTACTTTTTTTTTCTTTTTTTAAGAAACTGATAGATTTTTGTACAAAAAGCTGCATAGCGTTCACGTCAATTCATTAAAATTGTTTGGTGATCAATTTTTCTATTAATTTAAATTGTAAAAAATGTAGGAATATACATCGTTAATATTTTCGTTTCTTCTAATTCCTTTTGTTCATCAACGACTCTTATATTACATGTTCAGACATTATTATGATTATTTTTGCTATCATTTGATTCAATTTTTATTGATTTTTTTTTGTTTAGTTGTGATATTTCCCCCCAAAAAAAATGTTTTGGTTTTTTTTTTTTCTAATAACAAAAATTGTCAAATAATCTTTTTGAGATTCATTTAATTTCTGTATTCTTTTTATTAAAAAAAAAAATCTTTATATCCAATTCATAATTTGTAGTTGGCATTATACTTAAAACATGTTGCAAATAAAATAAAATAAAAACACTTTCTACAATATAAAATAATAATATACTAATAGTAAAATAAATTTAAAGTGTACATCAATAGAGATTTATTTATCAAGGGCACCATTAGATCTTCACTTCATAATATTATTTATCCAGAGGTCTCAACCTTTACAAGAAAAATGTGGAATCACTTGATACCAAATTAATAATAGAAAATTTTCACATAATTACAGATAAATAATAATAAAAAATATGATTATTTATCTTAAATTGGGCAAGAGAGAAAAAAACGTGGCTTGATAAAAATTACAGATGCTATTGTTACGAGTAATGACTAGTTGTGAATAGATATTTTTGGATAGAATGTTTGTGTGATTTCCAGGTTACTAGTTGCAAGGGTTTCTTTAAATGAAATAAAAAAAGATTATATAATATATTTTACTTTAGAGTAAAATAAAAATTACACTCCTGAATTTTGGTGGTATTTAAATTTTACATCTTGAAATTTTAAAATTGAACGAATCCATTTGAATCAATCCATTTTAAAATGCCGGTCTCTTTCCATTTCAAATGCTTAGATAGACTAGTAGAAGACCGAGCCAGCCTTGTTCCATGGGGTTGCAAAATAGCGTGCAGCTGTGCACATCAATTAAATAAATAAAATAGTGGGGGTGATCAAATCCAATCATTCAATTATTCCAATACCACCACTACGTCGCCATCTTTTTATTTATTTATGATTAAAGATTAATGTACCACCAGCCACACCACTCTTAGTGCCCAACTCCCTAACCCACTCTCTAGTAAGTGCTCTTGTAGACTTCCAGTGCTGAAAAAGAGGAATAAAAAGAGTTCCTAGTGGTTTACATAAGATTATTGGATTTTTCACTCAAATGCTACAATTCTTATATCTAGACTAAAATTAGAGAAATGAGAAGATTTAAATGGGAAGGATGCTTTTTCCGTCACAATCATTGCACAGGTGAGTGCCTAATAGATGATGATCGATGAAGGCATGGATTTGAAGTGCAATTCTAATACCGACCGCACCAACAATTTTCATATCAGCCTCTGTAGCCGTATATCAAGTCAAAGGCCCAAATGATGCTAAGACCCTGACAGAGAAAAAAAAGGGGTTTATCCTCTTTCTTTGGGTTTATCCTCATTTTCTCTTCATTATCTGAACGCATTTTTTGTTTTTCAAATCCTGTATTCATTTTTTCTATCCAACGCATTTCATGTTTGCCATTATTTTCTGATCTAGTTTTTGTTTCTTCTTCTTCTTCTTCTTCTTCTTTTTTTTTTTTTCAATTAAAAATTCAACTTGAGAGTGTGTTTTTTGATGGGGCAAGTTAGTGTTAGTGGAACCCATAGATTTGGGGTTTTTTTTTATAATGAAAATGTCATTGTATTTATTTTCAAGAAAATGAAAACACCAAAAATTTGTATTCAATTTTTGCATTCAAATTCTATTTTTTTGATATTGAAAATGAAAATTGAATGCAAATACAAAGCTAAACAAATTTTTTAGTGGTGAATCTCACGAAAAAAAAAAACTGAAAATGAATAAAGAGTACTCCCTTTTTTTACTCAAACCAAATAGGTCTAAATCACAAGAGGCTGTGAAAAAGGTGCAGCAATTAGCTAGATGAGCAAGAAGTGTCATGGTCCAAAAGAAATTAAAAGAGAGAAACGATCAAAACTCAAAAGAACACCAAGGCCGAACACATTATATACATAGATTCAAACTAGCCCATTTGGTGAACCTAAAAAATAATTAATCCATTTGTAGTTTTATGAATATTGTTTTGCTAATATGTAAGTCATGGAAAATTAGAAATATTATTTAAGATACAAATTAAATATTTTATAAACCAATAGAAGTATAAACCTATTAACTTAACAAATATGTGCTAACAAGATCAATATTCAATAATATAAGACGCCTTTTACTTATGTCTGATCAATTGCCTTGGCCTTTGGAGGATTGGAGCTACAAAGGTAGGTTGTAGGTAGCTAAAAAAAAAAAAAAAAAAATACTACGTTTATAATATTTTTACAAAAAAATCATAGCTGGTTAGTTGTTTTTAGTTCAAATTTGAACTTACCACTAAGTTTACTTTTTCGCCCCAATAATAACAATTAGTAACAACTTAACACTTGGAATTTGTTGTGAAAATGTTGTGTACATAGCATTTCTCAAATATAAAAAAAAAACTAAAACTAAATATCCCTCATTAGATTTGTAGCTTGCATGTTTTTAGATAGCTAAAATAACTAATTAAGTGTCAAATCCTTTTTTTTAATGAAACAGTTAGACTAGGTAAGAATCAAACTAAACTATCTATAATAAAAATAAAAATAATAATAATAATTCTAAATTGGAATTCTCAATAATTACCATTTCAATACATATAATCAAATTATTTGCAAAAAAAAAAAAAAAAATCATCCTTCGAGATTAGAAAGGAAACTTTGGAAATTGAAGTTTCAAAATTAAAATGCAAATGTGTATAACTTTTTAATTTGTCGACATATTTTCTTTTTAAAAATTCTTTAATAGTTCTTAAATTGACGATATCCAAATTAATTTTATAAGTTCAATTAAATTAAGGATCAATAATAAAAATATTATAATTCTTGGTAAGACTAATTTTACAAATCAACAATTTAGCATAAATATATCGAAATAATAAAACTATTTTGAATGGAATCGAAAATGAAAGAGAATTAACAATTTCTTTACTTAAAAAAATTAATTAGAAAATAATATTCTAAGTTCAATTCATCAACATCGTCTTAAACAAAACCTAAACCTATTTAGTAGCAAATTTCAAGTATTATTTTTCAAAATAATGTGAAAATTATGTTTTAAAAAATGTTGTACAAACACATGTTTAAATTACTTATAATACAAAAAATGTATTTGACAAATATTTCTAAATACAGTTTTTTAAAAGTGAAAAAATATTATTGTGTGTTTGGCATGTGTAGGTGTTTTTAAGAAAAATAGTAAATTTCCTGACATAAACAGTAAAATGTAATTATTTATTAATTCTCTCTCTTTCCTCTACGTCCCATCTCTCTCCCTGCAGGTCTAAGCTTGAACAATTCACTGAATCAATGCAAACCCAACTGAATCAAAGCCAAAATGCTATTTTTTATAGTTGAGAATACAAGGAAAGAAGCCAAACCCAGAAAAATAACATAAGAAGACAAGGAGAGAAACCAAACCCAGAAAAGAGAAAAACAAGAGGACCGAAACCCAAAAAAAAAAAAAAGAGAGAGAAGAAGAAGAGAGAGTGGCAGCGTGCAAGAGAGAGAGAGAGAGAGAGAGAGAGAGTTTGCAAAAGAGAGAGAAAAAAGAAAAGTCTAGAGAGATAGAAATCTATTAGTATTGTCAAGTCCATGAGTCCCACACTTTTCTAAGTATTCACAAAAGTACTATTGAACAATGTTACTTGCAAACTAAAAATTGGTATAAAGAGTTTTCTAAATACAGTATTTAAGTACCTAATTGAGAATCGTGACTCAAACACTCCTAAAACAACACTCTTACCAAACATCTTTAACTTAGAAACATCTTTGTCAATCCCAAAATTTATCCAAAGTAAAGACGGCTCTACAGCCAGCTTAGGGGGTTCAAATGAACCCTCTGACCTAGCTAAAAACCAAAAATTATATATAAAATATTTTAATTGTTTTGTTTTGTTTTGACCACTAAAATAAAATTTTGAGCACTCTAACCCAAAATTTTGTTTAATTCCAATTGAAATAAGCTTGAATATAATCAAAATAGTGCTATTTTCACAATAATTTTACAATAAAAGTTAAGTGAGAAGTTTTAATTGGTTTTTATCTAAACCCACAAATGACATCACTTTTTTTTATATATCTTTAACAACTTGTCACCTGAATTTTGTTGTGAAAGTGTTATGTCAGTAGCTAGCTATACTCTTAGAACTGCCGTTTCATTTTTTAAAATAAATAAATAAATAAATCCTTTCTTCGGACTCTGGCTTGCTTGCTTTGCCATTGGCCGCGAAATGAAATTGTTTTTCCTGCATTTTTCTTTTTCATTAGCAAAAGATTGCACAACTTTTAGCACACAAAAATTATAACACTATTGACCCCCTAGAAAAAAAATCCTGGAGCCGCCATTGATCCAAAGTCGATAGCCAAGTAAAGATACTAAATCATTTTCATGAGTGTGAATCTAATTTGTTGAATCTTATCAAATGCAAAATGTTATACTATAAATCAATTTTTTAAGTCACATTAATTAAGGGATCAATATAGTACACTCAGCATTGACAATGGAAAACTATGCAATTCTACAGAATTATGGCTGCATTTGTTTCGATAGTAAAAAGTTTATGGAAAAAGTTTTACACTATTGGGCGTGTTTAGGCTGTCCCGAAAAAGTCAGTCAAACGGAAAATGATTTTCGTTGACTGTAAATCATGCCCTAAAACCCTGTAAAATATTTTACACTTGTATTTTACCTCAATTGATTTCCACCCTAGGAAAATAGAAGAGAGAGAGAAACAGCAAGAGCTCCGATTGCACAACCAAGCATCGGCGAGAGCTCCGATCGCACATCCAAGCACCAGTGAGTCGTACCCCAGCACCACCTAGATTGTCACCACCCAAGACCGATCCACCCAAAACCGATCTTGTTCTCCACCCAAAGCTCATCGGCGCGCCGTTCTCGCCATCGTTCTTGATCGTCATCATTCTTGATCGCCAATCTGTCTCTCTTTCCCTCAATCTATCACTCTTTCTCCCTCAATCTGTCACAGATCTACCCTTTTTCTCTCTACCCATATCGAGCAAACCACCGCAAGATGAGCGAACCACCGTGTGATCTTATGTCTGCTGGCGAGATCGAGCCGCGAGATCGCCAATCTGCTTTCTAGGTCAGATCATCTCCTCTCGATCTCGTCGTCCACCACTCGCCGATTTGCTTTCTCTTTGTGATGTCTGATATTTTTTGTTGATGTTATGGTGGTGTGGGTGGTGGTGTTTTGGTGGTTTTTTTGTTGTGTGGTGGTGGGTTTTGTGTGAATGGTGGTGGATTTTTTTATAGGTGCTGGGTTGGTGGTGGTGGTGGCGGTGGATTTTTTGATATAAAATTTGTTTGGAAGTTGAGAAAATGGCTGAGAAAATGCGAGAAACTAGTAGAAAATTTACATTTTCAAAATGTTACCAAACACTTGAAATTATTTTCTAATATAATTTTTAAAATACAACTAAACACTAAAAATTATTTTCCTTTCCCGAAAATATTTTCACCTGAAATTTTTTTGCACCCAGAAAATATTTTACACTCAACCAAACGTAGCCTGAATTTCAATATAAACTCTATATGCCCAAATGTTAAAAGAGAAATTCCATTACTAACTAGTGTTTCATACTACCAGAAAAGTCAAGTCTTCCAGATTTTTAGACATAATCTCTTTCCTAGTTTTAATCAATTTCTCCCTTAAGATTTTATTAAATTATATTATTAATAAGTTGTTTCGAGTAAATTGAATCCTAATACATCTAGGAAGAAATCCCCCAAAAACATCATAAATCAAGCAAAATGAAAATACAAAATAGTCAACTAAACATATCCTATCATGATTAGAGTTTCTTACTTTGATTGGTTTCTTAAATTTTTCTAATGTAGCACCCAATAACGAATCTTGCAACCTTATAAACCTTATTTTATGTAATTATGATGGATATTAAACACAAAGAATAGTAAGTTTCAATTGAGATTTTCATAGAAATCAAAAGCGTAGCAAAATCCTCAAAACCCCTAAAGCTTTATATGATCCATCGGGTGTTTATAAATTTCTCACTGACTCTAATATAAGATTTAGCAAACTATTTACCTTAGTCAGATTAGGATTCCAAATTACCAAAACTACTTAATTTTGGCATATTCAATTGCGTTGTTTTGAACTAACTTAATTGACACTTAATAGCCACCTCAACTATTGACAAAGACAAATGGATGAACCAAAACTACATAACATTGGGGATCTAAATCCAAATTTTTAAATATTTTGGGCAAAATCAAAATTAACTCAAAATTTAAGAGTGAAAACTGTAATTTAGTATAGTTTAGTGACCTTCTCATTAAAGCCAAAATTCGTTAGCACATCCAACAATCCCTCTGCATGTCCAATTTCACTCCCAACATGCTATTCCCTTTCTTTCTCATTTTGAATTTATACACTTTCCTGAACTATTATGGAATTCTTGGATCTGTAAGGAATTAAAGCAGCTTGATAGTGAGAGATCACTTTTCCAACATGGTGCACAAGGTTGAAGCAATGACCTTAACAATGATCACTTTTCCAGTAGGCATTCTATCAAGGCCCGAAGCTTTTAATGAGTTTATTTCCCACACAATGTCTTTTATTTCTTCTGCCTAAGTATCCAACATATCTCTTCATTGTCAATATCTTGGAAACATGGTTTAGGTGATGCCCTCCAAATCCTCTGGCAATTGAGATTTGCTGGACCCATTATAATGCTCTAAAGTTGGAAATGAAGTACTATTTTATCTCATTAGGATCCTTAGTTCAAGTGTTATCATCCACCTTGATACTGTCCACATAATTCCTTCTCTTCCTAATAATCATAGAGAGTGATGAAAAAAAATGTGTTTCTATCCCCTTCCTGCAACCAAAGCTCTTGCAATTTCGGCTCCCAAATCACTTCCTATCTTATCTTTCATTCATCCCATATTTTTGTTGGACAAAGTCTATAGCAATAAGGTTCTACATTGAGGGATCCAATTGTTGAAGATCAAGTAATCTTTGTTCAAGAGCTTTGATCTTTATGCTGTTTTTACCAAAAAAAAAAAAAAAAACACTCTATTCCAATTGCTGAAGATCAAGGCCCATTTGTTACTGTTGTTTAAACAACAGTTTTCAATATTTAAAACAACATTACACGTATTTTCACACACTTTTTCATCCATATGTATTTCCAAAAAGTACAAACACTATTATTAGAAATCTCTTACCAAACGGGATGGTAAAGCAATGTGTTTTAAATAACATTGGGGTTTCTGTAATTAAAGAGGTTGTGAGTGCTAATTGGTGACAGAATTGGTGGTAGAGTACCATCTTATTGCATCAAAACTTTAGAAGTGTGTATTATCAAAAAACTTTAATTGCCAAAAAATTTACAATTGTTCTACAGTATCATCTTATTTATAAAATGGTATGGAAGCAAGATGGTATTTAAAAAAAAAAATATATTTTATTAGATTTTGGGTTTTATTTAGGTATTGGGTTATATTATTTTATTGTATAGATATATTATTTTAATATGATGTAAGGTAAAATAAAAGTTGGGATGTTAAGTATATTATAAAATGGTATGTTATAATAGATAAAATAACTTTTAAGATGATAAAATAGGATGATTTCTAAACAGGATGCTAATGGGATGTTTTCTAAACACCGAATGCTAATGCTTTTAAGCAATTGATTGTACACAATAAAAATGGCCAAATACCACCTTTTTTGTTTTTAAATATGTATGAATTTACTTCTGTTTGCGAAATATTTAGTAATCTACCACTTTTTTGAAATTCAATTTTGTGGAAATCGCGTTTGCCATGGTACTCGAGTTCTAGAAACTCGACTACCATGAAAAAATTTTGAAAATTTTTAATGTAGTCCATGAACTCCAATTACTTCAAAAACTTAAAAAAAAAAAAAAATCATGGTACTCTATAAACTCCAGTACCATGGAAAACTCAATTTCCACAATTTTAAAAAAGTGGTAGATTGCCAAATATTTTACAAATAGTGATAGATTTATACGTTTTTTCTCTAACAGTAGTATATGGCCATTTGGCCTATTGTACACAGGGAAAATCATAAATCAAATGACTAATGGAATTACAAAACCAATGATGCATGTAAATTCCTCTCAAGGCCTAAGTAACAAGACTTTTTGAAGAAGAAAGAAACCTCGTGGGCTATCACTAATTGATGAGTCTAATTTCCACCAGTGAGCTGCACGGTCCTCACGTGAACGGGACAAGAACCTACAAACATCAAGAAAAGACCTTGCAGGGGACACCGGTGTGGTGCCGGCCAAAAACCCTCCGAAGGTCAAGTCAGAGAACTCTTTCCCAAACTAGAATGATAGAGTAGAATTAAATATGCATACCTTGGTTTGTGAGGGTTCTGGAATATTTATAGTCGCGTAGTGTATTCTTCTTTTGGGCCTAAGCGTGTAGGCCCACCAAAAAGCCACAGTAGTCCAAATGGGCCGCAAACGGGCCATAATCATGCTCGCATAAAAGGCCGTGGGGGCCCAGTGCGCGTCATGAACTACACCTGTCATTCATTGTGAGCCCATCACCTATTTTATCATCTTCAGCTGCCCCCCATTCCGTGGGTCCGTCACCAACAACGACGGGCCCATGGAATAAGTGGAAAAGGTGATGCATGGTCATGACGGGCCATGGTAAAAGGTCGGTTGGTTACTCACATGACGGGTGTATTGAATAACCATCACGGCAAAGCATATGACGGGCACATGGCGTGATTACAATCAACTCGTTACCATGGACGACGGATACATATGACGGCCCGTTGTGTTCTCCATGATCCGTCATGAACTCGTTGGGGCGAATCGCCAGGTTGGAGTAGAGTCATAAATGCTCTAGGGGACACGTGGTGAGCATTGGTTGAAGGCTTGCCAGAACCGAGGCGTCTCTTCGTGGGTCGCGCCGTTTACCCTATATATATATCATTCGTTCCTGTCATTCTCACATTTTGGAGAAATTTTCGCTGATCAGAGCACATCCGTCCTCACTGCGATCATCCACACATAAGTCGACCGTCCGGTCACCACTACAACTTTCTCCCGTCGTCTCCATACTTGTAAGTTTATTTTCAACTTCTTCCACCGCTTTTTCATTTAAAAGTTGGTCCGTTGTCAGTGAAGATCTAGAGTCTTAGGTTTCCCTATCCATCATTTGTAGGTGTCGATGTCTAGTGAGGCTTCCAGCGGTCAATCTTTTGTCCGTGAGGGAGCGGGCTACGAGGAGGTAAACCCGTCAGGTCAAGGAGACCGGGGTACCTCCGTCGAGGAGAGTGAACCGTCATCCAGCTCTCCTTCCTTCACGGAAGAAGAAGGGCGAGGAGGAGACGGGTCGGAGTACGACTCGAATGAGGAAGTAGATCCTTCCGTTCAGTCGGTGGTCGGCAAAGACGGCTTGAGGAAGTTCATTCTGCTTCCGGAGTGGACGGTGAACCATTTCACCTCATCCATCAGTTTGCCACATTTTAACACCCTTAGGGAGAAATACCAAATTCCAAATTCAATTGCCATCCGTCTGCCCTTTAAGTCCGAGAGGTGCTACTACAAGGGACTAGAGGATGTCGGGGTCTACGAGCAAATGCTCAAAGCCGGCCTTCGTTTCCCATTGAGTGCCCTACACCGTCGTCTACTTCGGTATCTGGGAGTGTCCGTCACACAAATTTCCCCAAACGCTTGGAGGGTTTTCTTAAGTGTTGAGGTATTGTATGGCGTCATGTCCGATGGGACGAGACGGTTAACCTTGGAAGAGTTTTTTAATTGTTACCGTCCGGTCGAAATTAATAAGTCCAAGGGGATGTATAGCTTTGTGGCAAGAAGCCCTTTGCTTAGGTTAGTGTCCGAGACCCCAGACTCCAACCGCAACTGGAAGAGTAGGTATTTCTTCCTACAAGGAGACGAATGGATGGGTCGTCGGGACGACCCAGATTTAACGCCCGTCGATAGGACATGGGGCATTGTACCTCCGTCTGGTATGCTCTTTTTTTTTTTTTTTTTTTTTTTTTGAGTCCGTCCTACTCCCTCCTACTATTTGTTTAACTAACTCCGTCTCTGTTGTAGCTCGTAGCCGTCCGGAAATCTCCGTCGAGCAGTTTGGCTTTCTTGAAAAAATATTCCAGAAGACTAAGTTGTCGGAGAGGACTTGGGCGAAGCTCGTCACCCTCAACACTATCCATTGGTACTGCGACGGTCCCGAACCTTCAGAGGCGGCTATAAAGTACGACGAGGGAATACGCAAACGTAAGTCTAACTTTGAATTGTTATGGTTTCTTGTCCGTCATATGTTCTAACCGTCTACCATTGCAGAAATGGACGAGGCTAAGAGACGAGCACTGATCAAGCAGCAAGCAGCCAACAAAAAGAAGTCTGGGGGTGACGGTACACCTAAAGCACCTCCTCCGTCAGCAAAAGGGGGCCAGAGAGGACTGACCGTCCTAGCAAGAAAGCGAGGCTAGTGACGGGTTTGCCGGCCTTCCATGACTCTGCCAGGCCTCCGTCCAAGCTGGGAGTGGGTAAAGGAAAAGGACTGATGACCAACCCCAACCCCGTCCAAGAGACAGCTCCCGTCCTACTACGTGAAGACTCCCAGTATGCACTTGCCCAAATAACTTCCATAATAAAGGAAGAGGATTACGATGACATTGGCAACCATGCGACGGAGGCCATGGGGGAGACGGCCTTGTTCAGCCTGACCCAGGTAATGCATCCGTCTACTTGCTCTCTTGAATGGATTTGTGATGCTTGCTAACCTTCTCCTTGTCTGATGCAGACGGTGTTGATGGCGAAGGGGCTTATGGACCGTTGCCTGGCCCGTGAAAAGTCCTTGGATCGTGTGCGTTCCAAGGCAAGGGCTTTGGCTGAGGAGCTGGACGAGTTGAAGCTCTGGAAGGTCCGTCAAGAGCAAAAACTAAAAACGTCCGAGCAGGCTCGTGAGGCTTTGGAAAAGGAAGTAGAACTTTTGAAGGAGGCGGTTCAAGCTCATGACGGGAACATCCGTCGAGCTAAAGACGAGGCCGTGCAGCAATACAGAGACTCCGACGCGTTGTTGACGGAGCTTGGGACGTCGTTTGCTGACGGGTTCGATGATTGCCTCCGTCAGGTGAAATCATCCTTCCCGGATCTTGACGTCAGCCATATCAACATCGACGCCAGAGGACAGACTCCTGCTCACACCGTCGAATCGGAGGGTACAGCTGAACTGTTCGGCGAGGTCCCCAATGAGGACGAAGCCCCTCGTGCCGGCAATGACGACGTCCGTCCTCCAGAGCCAGACGGTGCCGAAGCGCAAGCCAATGCCCCCCAAGCTGAAGTGTGATATGGTTTTTTGTAACCGTTGTGCTGTTTCTGCTCCTTTTTTTTTTTTGAAAACGTTGTAATTCAAAGAACAATTGGCTATGTAACTTTATAACCGTCATATGTGTTTTTTATAAATTATGTATGCTTGATGCTCGTACGGTGCATGTTCTTATTAACCTTCCGTCTACCATATACTGTAAGCAAATAACCGTTCACTTTATGACCGTTTGGTCCATCACTATTTGAAATCCGTCCACATTGTCGACGTTACGTAATTTCTCGTTTTAATTGGTCCGTCCACTTAGTGCAATTTTTCATCTTTTGAATTCTCCGTCCGCTTTGTGGACTTCGTAATAATTTTCATCTTTTTAGGTGGTCCGTCCACTTTGTTTGTAGTGGTAGTACTGTCTATTAGACGGTCCGTCCACTCTTGTGGACATAATTTCATGTTTAGGTGGTCCGTCCACTATGTGGACTTAATAATTTCATCTTTTTGTATGGTCCGTCCACTTTGTGGACATAGTAGTAGCTTTGGCTATTAGAAGGTCCGTCCACTCTGTGGATCATAATTTCGTATCTAGATGGTCCGTCCACTATGTGGACTTGGTAATAAATTTCATCTTTTGAGATGGTCCGTCCACTTTGTGGGCAGTAGTAGTTTTGTATATTAGACGGTACGTCCAATCTTGTGGACATAATTTCATATTTAGATGGTCCGTCCACCATGTGGACTTATTTTCATCTTTTTGTATGGCCCGTCCACTTTGTGGACAGTGGTAGCTTTGGCTATTAGACGGTCCGTCCACTCTGTGGACCATAATTTCGTATTTAGATGGTCCGTCCACCATGTGGACTTATTTTCATCTTTTTGGATGGCCCGTCCACTTTGTGGACAGTGGTAGCTTTGGCTATTAGACGGTCCGTCCACTCTGTGGACCATAATTTCGTATTTAGATGGTCCGTCCACCATGTGGACTTATTTTCATCCTTTTGGATGGCCCGTCCACTTTGTGGACAGTGGTAGCTTTGGCTATTAGACGGTCCGTCCACTCTGTGGACCATAATTTCGTATTTAGATGGTCCGTCCACTATGTGGACTTGGTAATAAATTTCATATTTTGAGATGGTCCGTCCACTTTGTTGACAAAGAATCGTAAGAGAGACGGATTTTCCGAAAATTCCTCCCATTGGATGTGCAAACACTTCGTTTAAAAAATATGAAAAAGTAGCTTTGAGTCTAAGTACTGTAGGAAAAGTAAAATTACAATGCTCAAGACAAGATAAACAGACTGTCTATTGTGTCGTCTACTGATAATACTTCTTTAGGTGCTGTGCATTCCATGGGTGACTTAGCATCTTTCCGTTCATGGTCTCTAGGTAGTACGTTCCCTTCTTGTGCCACGCTGTGACCCTGTATGGCCCTTCCCAGTTCGGTCCAAGCTTTCCTTGGGCCGCATCCTTAGTAGCGGCGAGCACTTTCTTCAGGACAAGGTCTCCGACCTTGAATTCTCTTTGCCGAACTCTAGAGTTGTAATGCTTCGCCATTAGGTCTTGGTATCGTGCTATTCTTTGTTCTGCCACCGCCCTTACTTCGTCCGCTAGGTCAAGTTGTATGCGCATTGCTTCATCGTTTTTATGCTCGTCGTGATTTACAATACGATAGCTAGCAAGACCTATTTCAGCTGGTATGACCGCTTCAGATCCATATGCCAATTGGAATGGCGTTTCGCCCGTCGGTGTTCTTACCGTTGTCCTGTACACCCATAAGACGCTTGGTAGCTCGTCCGGCCATATACCCTTTGCCCCCTCAAGCCGAGTCTTGATTATTTTGAGCAAGGATCGGTTTGTGACCTCAACCTGTCCGTTGGCTTGCGGATGTGCCGGTGATGAGTAGTGGTTCTTTATCCCCAGCTGGGAGCAGAAACCCCTGAAAGCTTCGTTGTCAAATTGCTTGCCATTGTCCGATACAAGTACCCGTGGTATGCCATACCTGCATATGATATTTCTCCAAACGAAGTTCCAGACATTTTTCTCTGTGATGGTTGCCAAAGCCTCAGCCTCCACCCACTTAGTGAAGTAGTCGATGCCGACTACTAGGAACTTTAACTGCTTGGCCACTAACGGGAAGGGGCCCATGATGTCAAGTCCCCATTGTGCGAACGGCCATGGAGCCGTGATGGGCGTGAGTTCCTCTGCAGGCTGCCTGATGAGGTTTCCAAAACGTTGGCACTTATCACAAGATCTGACATACATGTTGGCGTCGTTCTGCATTGTCGGCCAGTAGTATCCTGCCCTGAGGAGCTTGTGTACTAAAGACCTTGATCCTGAGTGATTTCCGCAAATTCCCTCGTGGACCTCCCTCATGACATAGTCTGCTTCCTCGGGAGCGAGGCATCTCAAATAGGGTCGGGAGAAACCTCTTTTGTATAGCACATTTTTCATCATGACGAACCGAGACGCTGTGACCCTCAGTTTCCTTGCGGCTATCTTATCGTTCGGTAACAGGCCGTCCTTCAGGTATGTGACTATTGGAGTAATCCAACATCGCTCTTTGCTTACCTCCTGCAACCCTGTTCCGTCTATTAATGGTGACGTTTGGACGAAAGATAGCACGTTGCTGAGCACAAGCATTGGCTCCGCGGACGCCGCCTTGGCCAGCTGGTCGGCTTCTTGGATCTCCAGCCTTGGCACTCGAATTAATTTGACCTGGTGGTTGCTCATCCGGCTCTTCACCTCATCAAGGTACTTCTTCATTTTCTCACCCCTACATTCGTAGCTCCCATTGACTTGGCTCGTGATGACCTGGGAGTCGGAGTAAACATCCAACCTTTCCGCCCCAGCTGCAATAGCGATGTCCAATCCCGCTATAACGGCTTCGTACTCTGCTTCGTTGTTCGTTGCTGAAAAGCATAGGTGGATCATGCACTTTATCTGATCCCCTTCCGGCGTGTGGATCACAACACCGACTCCTCCCGCTCGCTTGTTAGAGGATCCGTCTGTATGCACTTTCCAGACGGGTGGCTCGCTCGTACCCGGGTCTTCCGTGTCAGTAACTCTGCAATGAAATCCGCCAGGATTTGTCCCTTTACTGACGTTCGAGGTTGGTACCGAATGTCGTATTCACTCAACTCGATTGCCCACAACGCCATCCGTCCTGCGGATTCGGGACTCTTCATAGCTCTTCGTAGGGGCTGGTCGGTCATCACGTTTATTACGTGTTCTTGGAAGTACGGTTTTAACTTTCGAGCCGCAATAACCAATGCGAACGCCAATTTTTCCATCGGTGGATATCTCTCCTCTGCCCCCCTGAGTGCTTTACTTGTAAAGTAAACGGGCTTCTGAACCCTATCTTCCTCTCTAATAAGAGCTGCACTGACAGCCGCTGGAGAGACGGCAATATATAGGAACAGCTCCTCACCTGGCTCGGATGGGCTAAGCAATGGTGGGGAGGAGAGATATGCCTTCAGGTCCTCGAAAGCTTTCTGGCAGTCGTCGGTCCATTCAAACGACTTTCTCAACGTGCGAAAGAACGGTAGGCACTTGTCTGTTGCCCTTGACACGAATCTGTTCAGGGCTGCTATCTCCGTTTAAGCTTTGGATCTCTTTCAGCGTCTTCGGGGGAACCAAATCAACTATCGCCTTAACCTTTTCCGGGTTGACCTCAATGCCCCGCTGGGATACCATGAAACCCAAGAATTTCCCCGCCGTCACCCCAAACGCGCACTTGCTGGGGTTTAGCTTCATGTTGTAGGATCGAAGGGTGTCGAAAGTTTCTTTGAGGTCGGTCAGATGGTTGCCCTCCCTAGCACTCTTCACCAGCATGTCGTCCACATAGACCTGCACATTCCTTCCAATCTGATGTGCAAACATCTTATTCATCAGCCTTTGGTATGTTGCCCCCGCGTTCTTGAGTCCGAACGGCATTACCTTGTAGCAAAAGAGGCCCTGGCTTGTGACGAACGACGTTTTTTCCTGATCCGTCTCGTCGAGCTTGATCTGGTTGTAACCGGAGAATGCGTCCATAAAACTTAAGAGTTCGTGTCTTGCGGTCGAATCCACTAGCATATCAATGCGCGGCAGGGGGTAACTATCCTTCGGGCAGGCCTTGTTTAGATCAGTGAAGTCGACGCACATTCGCCACTTCCCGTTCGCCTTCTTGACCATCACCACATTTGCAAGCCAGTCGGGATAGTACACTTCCCGTATGAAACCTGCCTCCAGCAATTTCAGGACTTCTTCGGCGATGGCTCTGTCTCTTTCTGGAGCAAACACTCGCTTCTTCTGTCGGATGGGGCAGAACGATTGGGATACATTCAGCTTATGTACTATTACTGCCGGATCGATCCCCGGCATGTCCTCATGAGTCCATGCGAATACGTCTTGATTTTCTATCAAGAAAGTGGTTAAGCTCTGCCGCACTGAGGGGCTGGCCAACGTGCCAATCCTCACAGTCCGTCCAGTTCTTGGGTCGTCAAGTTCTACTTCTTCCAGTTCTTCCACGGCCTCAGCCGTGATCCGCGGTCCCTCTATATTCAGCGCTTGACGTTGAATCTCTGTTTCCGTCATGGCAACGTAGCACTCCCGTGCTGCGGCCTGATTCCCGCAGAGCTCCCCGACTCCATGTTCAGTCGGGAATTTGATCATCAAGTGGTACGTTGACGTGATGGCCTTCCACGCGTTAAGGGTAGGTCGTCCAAGGATCGCGTTGTAGGCGGATGGACAATCTACCACCAAGAAGACCACATCCTTGGTGACTTGTTGCGGGTAATCTCCTACCGTCACAGACAATGTGACAATCCCAAGGGGATAGACTCTCGTGCCCCCGAACCCGACAAGGGGGCAATTTGCTGGGGCTAGGTGTTCCCTAGTCAGCCCCATCTGCTGGAACGCAGGATAGTAGAGGATGTCCGCTGAGCTTCCGTTATCAACCAGTACCCGATGTATGTTGTACTCTCCCACCTGTACGCTGACCACGAGGGCGTCGTCATGCGGATGGTGTAGGCGACGGGCATCCTCTTCTGAAAAGCCGATAGCTGGTACCCCCATTCGTGCAAACTTCGGGGTCAGGCCCGTCGTCTGTACGTTCTGCACCGTCCGTAAGTATGTTTTACGGCCTCTTTTGGACGGCTCTATTGTTCCTCCGACGATCATTCTTATATCTACAATCGGTGGCCTTGGGCGCTCGTTCTCCCGTCGTGGGTGTTGGTTTGGTTGCCGATTCGCCCCGTCCTTACTCACAAATCTCTGCAACTTCCCCTGCCTTATTAGTGCCTCGATCTGCTGCTTTAGGTCGTAGCATTCAGAGGTGTCGTGGCCGTGGTCACGATGAAACCGGCAGTACTTGTTTCTTGACCTCTTATTCGGGTCTCCCTTCAGCTTTCCGGGGTACGTCAGGGCCTCCTCATCCTTAATCTGCATTAGCACTTGTTCGATTGGGGCCGTTAGGGGTGTGAAGCTAGCGAATTTCCCCGTAGGCGGCTTCGGTCGTCTGTCCTCTCTCTTTCCTCCGTCCTAGCCTTCTTCGTACCCCCTTTGTACGTGCTTCCCTTACTTCATTCTGCCTCTCCCTTTTTGTCGGCCTATCCTCTCTCGCTATCAATGCGTCTTCTGCGTTCATGTACTTCGTCGCCCGATAGAGTACATCGGACATAGTTTTCGGATCATTCTTGTACAGAGAGAAAAGGAACTTGCCTTTTCGTAGCCCGTTTGTAAAGGCCGCCACTTGTATCTTATCGTCTGCTTCATCTATCGAGAGAGCTTCTCTATTGAACCGCGTTATGTAAGATCTCAGGGTCTCGTCTTCCCTCTGCCTGATGCTCATTAAACATGCCGTGGACTTCTTATAGCAGTGGCCCCCTATAAAGTGTGATACAAATTGGGCGCCTAATTCTTTAAAGGTGCTTATTGAGTTAGGCGTCAATCTACTATACCAGACCCTCGCGGGTCCCTTCAGTGTAGTTGGGAATGCCCTACACAGAATCTCATCCGGCACCCCTTGAAGGTGCATTAGGGTCTTGAATGATTCCAAATGGTCTAAGGGGTCCTTAGTTCCGTCGTAGCTTTCCAACTGGGGCATACGGAACTTCGAAGGCAGAGGGCACGAAGTAACGTGCGCCGTGAAGGGCGAATCGGTTCGGTGGACCAGGTCGTCCAGGTCGCTCGATACACGCCCTCTGAGGGCGTTCATCATCACGTCCATCCGCTCCCGCATCTCCTGCATCTCCGCGGCGATGTGGTTTGGTAAAGCCTCCGAAATAGACGGCTGCTTGGCGTCCGTCCTTTCGTTCTTGCTTGGGGCGTTGCTTCCTTCAGGTCCGTCTGGGTTCCACCCTTCAGCACTCGTTCCTTCCTGGTCCTCTTGTATTCCCGGATCATTCCTTTGTCGGAGCTGTTCTTCCAAGTCCTGATTCCGCTTGGTTAGTCGTTCGACCGCTGATGCCAGTGTTTGGACCTGTCTTTCCAACGCCGTAGCACGCGGCTCGTCACCCTGGTTGTTGGTTGTTGCCATCGATCTGGTGTGAGCCATGCAACTCTTTATCCCGGGAGCAAGGTGACGCTTTGATCACCCTTGTTCGTTTCGATTCCCACAGACGGCGCCAACTGATGAGTCTAATTTCCACCAGTGAGCTGCACGGTCCTCACGTGAACGGGACAAGAACCTACAAACATCAAGAAAAGACCTTGCAGGGGACACCGGTGTGGTGCCGGCCAAAAACCCTCCGAAGGTCAAGTCAGAGAACTCTTTCCCAAACTAGAATGCTAGAGTAGAATTAAATATGCATACCTTGGTTTGTGAGGGTTCTGGAATATTTATAGTCGCGTAGTGTATTCTTCTTTTGGGCCTAAGCGTGTAGGCCCACCAAAAAGCCACAGTAGTCCAAATGGGCCGCAAACGGGCCATAATCATGCTCGCATAAAAGGCCGTGGGGGCCCAGTGCGCGTCATGAACTACACCTGTCATTCATTGTGAGCCCATCACCTATTTTATCATCTTCAAATCAATTGGTCGTAAGTCAATACAATGTGGAGCGAGGCACTTGGTGTTGCCAATGACAGTGCTCTATCTTTTAGGTTCTAAATTCCCAAGGTAGAACTTGGAATTAAGAGGACAGTTATTTTGCTGTCTGCGTGCAGCGATAATGGCATTCGGCTCTGCTGCTGTTTAGTCGATAAGGTTTTTTTTTTTTTGGTGTCTGCCGCTAGTTAAAGAAAAAATTATTTGTTTAAAATTTTTTATAGTGCTGGATTGTTTGTTTTGGGTAAAATTTGTTGGATAGACTTAATTTTTTTTTTTTTTTTAGTTTTGCTATTGATAACATTTTTTATTGGGCTAATTTTTTTGTGTATATTTTGTTTTAGATTTTAGAGCTATAAATTTTTTTATTTTAAAATGAGGAAAATGTTAGAGTTATAAACTTTTTTATAAATTGCTGATGTATTGAGTGATTATTAATAAATAAATAAATTATGTAAGTAATGTGCCCAGATGTGAACTAATAAGAATTTACTATATCAACAATTTATAAAAATGTTGTAAAAAAGTTTGTGGCTATAGCATTACTTTAAAAGAATCAATGATATTGTTAAGAGAATAAAATGTAATTATATATAACAAAATTGCTGAATTTTTTTTTTTAGTAAAAGGCGAAAGTAGGGATGGCAATTTTTTCTCGCCCCGCTTGACCCGCCCCTCCCCGCTTCGCCCCGTGCGGGTTTTCCCCGCCCCGCAAAGGTAATGGGGCAAGATTTTAGACCCGCACCACGGGGCGGGGCCGGGATGGGTTTACACTTTTTAAACCCACCCCGCCCCATACCCGCCCCGCCCCTCATTAATAAGGGTTAAGTTGTAATTTTTTCATACTTTGAAACTCTACTATTAAAACAAAAAATATCATCATCTTATTTTATTCTACCTAACGTGGTTCTACCTCTTTTTTCTCTCTAGCAATGTTGGAAGTAAGAGACCAATATCATCATCTTATTAGGAGTTTGAATTATTTTATTGTGTCATACTATGAGATTTTTTTTGTGACATTGTCTTGTTAAACATTTAGATAATATTATTTAGTTTTTGCTAAAAATTAGTTTGATTTTATAGAATAAATTTATTTATAACTTTAAGTATATTTTTAATATTGAAACATGTTATTTTGTTTGAAAAAATGGTAATAGTTATAGGAAAAATTAACAAGAAATAAAGTTTTAATGTGTAAGGCGGGGCTTCGCGGGGCCTTAAGGAGCGGGGATGGGGCAAGAAATTTTTCCCGTCATGCGGGGTGGGGCTAGGATGGGGCAAGAAAAATCTATACGGGGCGGGGGCGAAGATCCCATCCTTCAGCCCCGCCCCGCCCTATTGCCATCCCTAGGCGAAAGAATAGTTCACCTTTTAAATATATATATATATATATATATATATATATATATGTATATACTAATATTTAAAAAAAAAAAAATGGCCAAGCTTAGCTCCGTCCTTTGCTTGCTTTGGATCTTTTCAGATTTTCTTTTTATTTCCCTTACTCCCAATGAAAAATTAACAGGATTTGTGACAAACTTTTTGAAATTATTTGTGGTCATTTAAAGTTGTTAGGAAGAATTGAGGAATTTAATATTAAAGATTGCATGTGAATTAGTCATTTGAATTGTGAATCGTAACTTCATCTACAGGATAACTTTTGTTTCCTGGAATCACCCCACTCTTAAGTATTAGAATTTAAGAAGTCTAAACTTGATTTTTTTAGTGCAGGTAGAGCTCATAATTTTCGGCACTACCAAGTTACAACATATTATCATTTATATGTTGTATTCATTAAACTTTCAATAAACTTTCAATTCGACAATCCTTATTCCTCAACATCTATTCTCGCTCAAAAAAAAAAAAAAAAAAACTATTATCATTTATATGTTGTATTCATTTAAGAGAACGTCTGTAATGTGTCAACTCAAGGCCCTATTTTTTTCAAAAAAAAAAAGATAAAGATAGCCAAAATGGACTATTTCAAAAAAAGAACTGTTGTGCTCCAAAACCAGTTTTTTTAAGCATATTTTGTTCATCTTGTCTAATATACTTTTTCTTTCCTGGATAAGTAAAATTATAATATATCTGTTAAGTAATTTTTGGACTATTTCAAAGAAGAATTGTTGGAGTGATATAGCTAAGGCCTGTGAAGAGATGGAAACTGTGTTGATCCAACATAATGATAAGCGTCTGGTGAGGATGGTGATTGCATACTACAGTATTGTGTGAGTGAAGGGATATTAAAAGAATTTGACAATGATGTGCAATATCCTATTTATAGTCACATATCCACGTTTTTAAATCATTTCAACGTGTTATGAAATTGAGTGTATCTATAATATTGTTGTTATAAGAAGTCTTTAGGAGTGGTGTCCCTCTTAAAATTGGTATATGGGCTAAAAGTTATAATCTTGAAAAAGAGCCACAATTCTTTGAAAGGATGTAACTAACTCAGTGGTTGCAAAACTTTACCCAAAAAAAAAAAAAAAAGTATTGTGAGGTATTTTATAATATTTAAATAAAAATTAAATATTATTTGATAATCTATCAATTAAATATTATTTAGTTAATTTTTTATATTATAATTCTATATTTAAGTTTTTTTTAAAAAATTTTTAGAGATATTGTATTACTAAATAAGATATTTTATTCAAGTTTTGCTAACATTTTTCCTTGTCTATTTAAATAATAACTAATTCACTTAATCATTCTTATGATATATATAGTCAATCTAAGCTATAATTTTATCAATTTTAATTTTGAAAAGTTTCTTTCTCATTACGATTAGAAATATTAGATCATTTTCTCTAATTAAATTGTTTTCTATTAGTTTTATATAATTATTTTTATATTTACTTACATAGCAAATATTTGTTGAACATACATAATTAATATTTTCATTTTCTTCTAATTGTTTCTATAGTTTCCATCTAACGGTTTTTTTTTACATCCGATTCATATTTTCTAGCAAACATTATAGTTAGGCGAAAACCTCATTTTCGTCCCTACATTTTCACACGATTTTCACTTTGGTCCCTAACATTTATTTACACCACTTTTAGTCTCTATTTTGAAAAACATGTCTCATTTTTGTCCTTGCCGTTACACCATAAATGAAAAATGCACACGTGACAAATGAAGTGCAATGTTGAGCTGATGTGACCATTAAAATAATAATAAAAAATATCACGTCAGCATCTAAATTAAAAAAAATTAAGTTATTAATTTTAACTAAATAAAAAATAAAAAAACAGCATTAAAAACTAAAGATCACATGAATTGAGATCTAAGTGTGTCTTGAACAAGAAAAACAAGAACACAGACCCAAATACAATATCAGAAACCCAGAAATTTAAGAAAAAAATCAAAATCAAAATAAACCAATATTACTAGCTTCACTTCGTTGCTGTTGTTGTTGTTGTTCAGATTCTTTGATTTTCAAACCGTTTGATCTGATTCCACCACTCAACCTCTATAAATGCCGTTGACTCGCCCTCAGGTACTCCGAAGAAGAAGAAGAAGAAGAAGAAGCTGTATTGTCGATGAAATCCGTACTCTCGGTTTTATTACCAGTGCTACGAAATCGCTTGGTGATCGCGAAGACTCCTTTGAAGAAAGCGAGCCTCTTGGCGGGCTATGATAGAAGCGAATCAACCAAGAACAGAGATCCATCGAAAAGAATGAGAAGCTTCGCGATCTTGAGGAGGAGGATAATACGATCGATTGGGGAACTGACGGCGACCGTAATGGCTTGCAAAAAGAAGGTGGTTTTGGGAGTGGATTGGAGGAGAACTACAGTTCCGGCTAGAGTTCTGATGTAGATGAGGGTTTGGGAATCGGAGACGATGGAAATGGCGAGGGATTAGATCGGGGATTGTGAGTGGGTGGAGAGGTCAAATTGGGTGAGAGGTCAAATTGGTTTGGTTGAGTTTCCTTCCTTCAATCAAATACATACATACATATAGAATAGGAAATACCAGATCACAGTTGTCACGTTCGAAATTGAGGATTTTGACAGTGATGACCTTGTTGAGAGGCATATAGAGAGCACGATGAACCGAAGCGCTCACGCCAATGCTGACCTCTTCGTAAAGCGTGCAATGCTCAGCTCCAATCAGATACTTCTTCTTCTCCATTGTCTCTCTCTCTCTCTCTCTGAGAATTTCGAATTCAGTGAATAAAATGAAGAAAAAGTTTAGGGCTGTGATTATTAATATAAGGTCACGGTAAAGCAAAGAAAAGGAAAAAAAGTGGGCTATTCAGTGATCAATGATGATGATTGACAAAGATTTTTATTTTTCTTTCTTCTCTTTTTTGTGTGGTTTGTTTCTTTGTTCGTTTTAATATTTCTTCTCAAATCCCCAGATTTCTCGTGATTTTTGTTTCCTTTGTTTTGGGGGGGGGGGGGGGGGAGAGAGAGAGAGAGAGGAAACGAAGCTATCGGATCGGCGGTGGAGTTTGGTATTTTTGTTTTTTAATATATGGGTTTGTGATCTTGTATCTGAATTTGTGTTCTTATTTTTTTTTGTTCAAGACACAATTAGATCTTAATTCGTGTGATTTTTTGTTTTTAATTCTGTTTTTAATTTTTTTAAGTTAAAATTAATAAATTAATTTTTTTTTTAATTTAGATGCTGTCGTGGCATTTATTATTATTATTATTTTAATGGCCACGTCAGCTCAATAGTGCATTCCGTTTGCTACGTGTGCATTAAAATAGGGACTAAAAGTGGTAAAAATAAAAGTTAGGGACCAAAGTGGGAATCGGGTGAAAATGTAGAGACAAAATTGCAGTTTTTGCCTTATAGTTATTAAAAAAATAGTTTCCCCCCAAAAGCCCTAACTATGCCATTGAATTCACTAATATAATTTTGCAAATTATTACATATATAAAGCATAAAAAGTTTTTTTTTTAATTTTTATTTTTATTTTTCAATGTGATCCACAAAAATAGTTTTATGGATAGTAGAGATAAGCTTAGTTTGATAGGACTTAATTGCCAAGAGATGCTTAGAGAGAGTTGTTAAGACATATGTGTTTCATTTGTTTAGAACATATGTCATTCTTTTATGTAATTGGCTTATCCTTTGACAAAACGCACTTAGCATGTATTTGGATAGATCTAGGATGATTTTAATACTTCAAAAAACAAGGTTTCAAGATCAAGTGGTAAAGCCATGTACGTATGTCCAAGATTCAAACTGAGAAGTGCTAGTCATTAAAGCTCGACAGCTAGCTCGACACCTTCATCTATCGAGCTTTAAAGTACCTGTTCAGCCCCGAGGCTCGACAGCTGCTCGACACCTCTAGCTGTCCAGATTTATGAAAAACAGATTTTGAAATTCTGTTTTGATTCCATTCCATGGATGTGTCTTTGGGACTTCTTTTCTTCTAACCCTAGACATATAAAAGGATTATTTTAAGGGCCGAAAAAGTGGACACAAGTTGCACAAGCATTGTTCAAGCAAGTTGTGACCTGAGACAAGTTCTTGCTCTAGTTCGTCTCTTTTGTGAAGAAGTTGTTGTGTCTTTGCACCATATGGTTTTTTAACCAAGCATCTTCTTGATCTTCATCATGTGGATGAATTGAAGAATTTTGTAGCCAACAACCTTCTCTAGTTGGTGATTGAAGTCGCGTACTGAGATCTGCGCAATTGATTAGTCACGTACTGGGAGCCGTGCATCAAAAGGAGAAATCGTCACTACAGAACAAGTCCAATTAGGTACTGGAGTAAGGGTTGAACTGTAGGTTGGTATAAGGTATTGAGATTCCTTTACTTGTAACTGCTTGTTGTGATAATAGTGGAATTTCGGGAGTGGCGACCTTAAAATCACCCGATGGGGTTTTTTGCCGTGTAGGTTTTCCTTATTCGAAAACAAATCACCGAATCATTTATTTTTCGTTCCATACTTAGTTTAATTGGTGATTTTTTTGTGCTACCACATGTTTTGCATGCTAATTTGATTAATTAATAACTTGGCTAACTAATCAACTTAATCCATCATTAGGGGTCAATATGTTTTTGGCCTGTCAAGTGGTATTAGAGTGGGCACACTTTGATTAGGGTTTAATCCTTGTGTGTGATCTATTGACTCCTGTTTGTCATGGATAGAGGTCAGTCTCTTATTATACCTCCTTTGTTTGATGGTACTAACTATGCATACTAGAAAGTATGCATGAGAGCTTTCTTGCAGTCACTAGATGAAAAAGTGTGGCAAGCTGTGGAGATAGGCTGGACCAAACCTAAAGAAGTGCCGATCGATTGAGATGATGCTAAGATCAAGGCGGCAAACTTTAACAGCAGAGTATTGAATGCACTATTCAGTGTAGTCACTAATGAAGAGTTTAAGAAGATATCCTCCATTGAAATTGCTAAGGAAGCATGGACTATTCTCTAGACAACCTATGAGGGAACAAAGGCTGTCAAAGACTCGAAGCTACAGAGGCTCACTATAAGCTTCGAAGAAATTAAGATGGAGGAGGATGAGTCGTTCGATGAGTTCTATGCCAAGCTCAAAGACATAATGAACTTAGCTTTCAACCTTGGAGAGACCATTCCTGAACCCAAGATTGTGAGAAAAGTGCTCAGATCTCTGCCCGAGAGATTCCATGCCAAGATCAAGACGATAGAGGAATCAAAAGATATTGACAAGATTCCTCTGATTGAGTTGGTTGGTAATCTGCAAACCTATGAACTAGGGTTGACAAGAATTGGCAAATCGGGTAAAAGTAAGAGCATGGTACTGAAGGTCAAGAGTAGTGAGACAGATGAGTCTTCAGACGATGAAGATTCTAAGATGAAGTCCTACATCACCCGGCAATTCAAGAAATTCATGAAAAATGCCAATGGAAAAGGCTTCGACAAGGACTGTAGGCAATCCAGTTCTTCTCAGTTCAAGAACCAAGATAAAGGGAAGAAGGATACTAGGGATGACGGTTAGTACACTGTTCCCACAGAACCTAAGTGTTTCAGATGTCAAGGTTTTGGTCACATGAAATAGGAGTGTTCCACATATCTCAAGAGCATTAGGAAGAGCAAGGCACTTGCTGCTACCTTTAGCGACATTAAGCCTGAGGAAGATTCCGACAATGAGGATAATGGGATCTTGAATGCCTTCACTGCCATTGTCAATCCTACTGAAGGGATTGTAGAGAATGTAGATGAAGAAGAAGAATTGGTGGATGCTAAGTTTGAAAAAATGGATGATTAAGATGATATCCATACAGCCTATGAGAAACTGTATAAGCTTTCTAAGAAGCATGAGAAACTCTATAGGTTGGCCACCAAGAAACTCAGTGATGTGGAACTTGACCGTGAGGAGCTTTCCACTAAGTTTGATGAAGCCAATCAGACTATTGGGGCACTGAGATTTGAGAACAATTTCTTGGCTGAGAAGACTAAGAAGCTTGAAGCAGAGCTATTTCAAGTTAAAGCTCAATTGGAGAGGACATCAAGTGTAAAGTTGGATGAGATACTCAGCATTTAGAAATCTGCTTCTGATCAAATTGGTTTGGAGTATGAATTTTCTTCTTCTAATATTGCTTCTGCTAATAATACTGTCTTTATTCCTCCTGCTGATAATAGTAAAATTAAGAACAATGATGTTGAAACTAAATTGGCTGGTGAGAACCTGGACAAGGGTAAATCTATCTCAGGAGCACCCCCTAAGTTTGAGAAAGACACTAAGAACCCTAGGACTAAGAAGGCTATCCCTCAAAAGCCTAAACAGAAAAAGCAGCATCTCTGTCATCATTGTGGTATTGTCTGTCATACTCAACCAAATTGTTGTAAGTGGTTAGCCACTCAACAAAGTAATGGCATGATAGCATCTGGGAATTAGAATCAGCTTCAAGCTTCTCTTTCTCCTCTTGGAGATCTTCTCAAAGCCCTCATGTTCCTTTTGAACTTGAACGGTTTTAATTCTTCCCCCTCAACACCGACTCAAGGGTTTGCTAAAAGAAAAGGTTCTTCCAAGGTGTGGAAGGAAAATGGCACCAAGTGATTTATTCACTTTTTCTCTCCCCCCCCCCCCTTTTATTGTTGTTTTTGCATTACTTGTGTGTTTTGCTTTACTGTTTTGAGTCATTCTAGTTTTATGTATTGTTTTGCTTTGAGTAACATGTTTTTGTTTGCTTACTTTTAGTTTTTGTTTTATTTTGTTTGTTTTTAGATAAAAAAATAAAAAATTTGAAAATTTGAAAAAAAAAATACAAAAACAGTGTGTGGTTGTGTATATTGGTTCTTGTGAACCTTAAAATGGCCATTGAAATAGAATTTTTTAAACTTTGTATCTCTTGTAGTTTAGATGAGCATTCTTATGCACAAACTAAGCAAGTGAGTTTTATGACTTTTTGTTTATGATGAGTAAGGTTAAGTGATCTCTTGTACTTAACACTCGTATCACTCTTTTTGACGGGTAGGACTAGAAAATCCTAAGAGAAAGGCATAAATAACCATCTCACCACTGTTACCCACCAATCATAAAATGACATCTGTATGCTTCGGCATAGCAAAAATGAAATGTTAAAAGGCTTAACATAATTGGGTATTTCTCTTCTCTCTCTTATATGTCCATGCATGGTTTGCTTAATAAAAGAAAATATGCAAAGAAATAAAAGCAAAAAGAACAAAATGCTTTAAAATATGATTGCAAGCGTGTTTTCTGGAGATGTAGGAGTTATAGGATATACCTCAAAGGTGATAGTCTCCATCAAACGGTTATGATTGTGTGTGTGAGTTAAAATGGTTTTCTCATATCTCAAATCGTCATAACTTTGAGACACTTATGCTATCTTGCGGTGTCTTTTCACACACAACACGCAATATTCTTTACTATTTTTGATACATGTGCAGGTACAATGTGATTTGACCATCACAAGGTTTACATGCGTTAATGTATGCTCACTAAACTCTCTTAACTTGTTTTTGAAATATAAAATTGGTTAGATATGTTTAGTGTGTATGTGTGTGTTTTGGAATCCATTTGCTTAAAATTGTTGATTGAGAGATGATTTTGAGATTTAATATGCTGTTTGGATCATTGGTTAAGTTGCATGTGTGATTGCATTTATGTCTGTGTTTTTCTCTTCTAGAAAAAAGCTTGTAAAAGCTGGTTCAACACCTCCTCGATACCTGGCTGTCTGTCGAGCTTCTTAGCTTTTTCTTATCGCAATCCCGACAGCTTCTCGACACCTGGTGGATCGATCAAGGAAGTTTCTGTCCTCTTGATAGCTTTTCGACAGTTGGTGGATCGATCGAGCTTCTGTTCTCATGTCTTTGTGTTGTTCCTCGACACCTTTTCGATAGCTCTATCTATCGACGGTTGTTTGGCTTGACACCTTCCTCGACAGATGTCTCAACACCTCTCGACACTTGTATCTGTTGAGATTTACTGAACCTGTATTTAAAGGTTCTATGCGATCCAGTTTCTCATTTCTCTCGGTCTCTCTCTCGATCGCTCTGTTTTTTTTCACCTCCTAAACCTCTCTCTCTCACTCCAAACCTCTACCTTAAGTTTCTTCAAGCTTCTTTCAAGTATTTCTTCACTTGGTAAGCTTCTAATCTCTCTTTCTTCATGCATTTCATGTTTTGAAACCTAGCTTTTGTTTTTTTTTTTAAATTTTGGGGTTTTTCAAAATTAATGAGTTTTTGTTGCAATTTTTGGGATGGGTTTTGTAGATTTGATCTTAAAAACTCTATGCATTGCATCACATTAGCATTCTAACAGTAATCTCATGCATTTAGATGTGTGCAAACTGGTTATGTGCTGATAGGCTTGGATTGAGCTGAGCCCATGATGTTCTTCATATTGCATGTCACATGTTCATGCATTTCCCATGCATAAATTCTCTCTTTTCAATATACTTGTTATATTTGATTTGTTTTGGGAACTTTTCTGAGTGTTTCTTTCTTTCTCCTTCTCTTTCTGTTTACGTTAGTAGTGTCTATGGCACCAAAACGTAAGTCCACTCCATCCTAGAACCCTGTTCGTTCTATGGCCCCTTCGTCTTCTGATCCTACTTCTTTCTCTGTTTGGTTCCGTGATGAGAATGCCCAAAAGGACTTCTCAAAGAACTTTTCTAAATGCCAAGTTGTTCTGGCAGACTTTGCCTACACTGACCTACCCGATGTCATTCACAGTCGGGGTTGGGAGTCACTGTGTGACGTCTCGGTCACTTGTCCTTCCATGCTGATTCAGGAGTTTTACTCCAACCTGCATGGAATTGATACTTCAATACCCCTCTTTCACACTTGCATTCGAGGTACGCGCATAGTAGTCACACTAGAGTTGGTATCCGATGTGCTTCATGTTCTGAGGGTTGCGCATCCTGACTACCCCGATTGTAAGCGTCTATGGACTGTGTCCAAAGATGAGATGATTTTTACATTTTATGAGCGCCTTTTTGATTGGGGTGAGCGTCAGTTTACACCATGTTGGCCTTTTGCTAAAGGTCCTCATTTCATGAACATGGTGATGATGTTTATTTAGCATCCACTCTCTCACTACAACTCCATCACAGAGCCTCGTGCTCATTTCTTTCTGTCACTTCTTGAGCATCACACTATAGACTTTCCTTCATATTTCATTATTTCTATCATAGATGTTTATAGGGATACAACTACCCGTGATAAACTTATTTTTCCTTTTGCTATCACGAGGATATTACGCCATTTTTCCGTCCCTTTTCCCGTGTTTAACCCCTTCCATGTTATGGTTGCCATAGACGCCGCTACTGTAAAATGTAGTGAGGCGCAGTTTAGGTCACGACAGACGGTTTCAACAGCTCCTTCCTCCCGTCCAGCTTCATCTAGATCTACTCGAGCCACATTTGCTCCCTCCTCTTCTTCGAGCGATGTGTCCCTCGAAGATGTCATGGCATAGCTTCTGCGCATGGATGCTCGCCTAGATATGCTCTCTACAGAGTTGTATTAGGTGAATGTTTGTGTTGGTCGCATTGCTTGACGACAAGCGACCATGGGCAACTTTGCTCTTGAGGTTTCTCCTCCACCACCTCTTGTGGCTTTTGAGCCTGAGGATGATGATGGTGATGACGATGATGCTTTGGATGATGTTGATGGAGATGCTAACTCTATCGATGAGATGTCTACTTGACACTCTACCCTTTGTCACTAATGATAAAAAGGAGGAGTAGTTTTGGATTATATGAGAGTATTCATTCTTAGGGGGAAAGCATGTATAGGACATTTTGATAGGGGGAGTGTTGTTGTTTTGAGGGATATAGTGAGGATTACATGTATTTCTTTACTTTTCTTTCTTGTTGGAGATACATTGTTCTTGTACCTAGGTCTTGTGACCATGTTTACATACATTGTGCTTATCTTTGATATATATGTGATGATGTATGTTTTTTTCACCTATCTCTACACGTGTTGTTTCTTTTCTATCTTTATACACATGTTTCTTTATTTGTATGCAATCTATTATTTCTGCTTCACACAAAGATGCCTTGATGTATTTTGTTTAAAGTGTTTTAAAAATACAGGTTGTTAAAGTCTTCCAGGCCATGAACTCTTTTCTTGCAAAATTTTTCAAGAGTTTATGTTAGGATAGATTTTATTATATTCAATAAGTGAATATGAGTTGAGTGATTTATGACTTTTCTCACATGTTCATTTGTTTGTTGTGGTTTTGTCACGGATTACCAAAGGGGGAGATTGTTAAGACATATGTGTTTCATTTGTTTAGAACATATGTCATTCTTTTATGTAATTAACTTATCATTTGACAAAACGCACTTAGCTTGTATTTGGATAGATCTAGAATGATTTTAATACTTGAAGAAATAAAGTTTCAAGATCAAGTGTTAAAACCATGCAAGTATGTCCAAGATTCAAGCTGAGAAGTTCCAGTCATGAAAGCTCGACAGCTGGCTCGGCACCTTCATCTATCGAGCTTTAAAGAAGCCGTTCAACCCCGAGGCTCGACAGCTGATCGACAGCATCTCGACACCTCTAGCTGTTGAGATTATGAAAAACAGATTTTGAAATTCTGTTTTGATTCCAATTCTTGGATGTGTCTTTGGGACTTCTTTTCTTCTAACCCTAGACATATGAAAAGATTATTTTAAGGGCCAAAAAAGTGGACGCAAGTTGCACAAGCATTGTTCAAGCAAGTTGTGACTTAAGACAAGTTCTTGCTCTAGTTCATCTCTTTTGTGAAGAAGTTGCTGTGTCTTTGCACCATAGGGTTTTGTAACCAAGCATCTTCTTGATCTTCATTGTGTAGATGAATTGAAGAATTTTGTAGCCAACAACCTTCTCTAGTTGGTAGGGGTGTGCAGAAAACCCACCGACCCGCCAAACCCGACCCAACCCGACCCAACCCGCTGGGTTGGGTCGGTTTTTAAGGCTTGGTGGGTTGGGTTGGGTTATAATTTTTTTTTTTATAGCGGGTCGGGTTGGGTTTGGGTCATAAAATTACCAACCCGCCAAACCCGACCCGACCCACCCATATTTTAATATATATTTAAAATATATTATATATTTAATAAATATTTTTTTTAAGTTAAAACCTAGTAATATATAATATAAAATATATTATATAATATAAAATAAAATCCTACAAACATATATAATATAAAATCCTATTACTTTCTTTAATATTTATTTAAATATATTATATAATTAATAAAAAAAATATAAATTCAATTTAAAATTAAAAAAAAAAAAAGCCTAACCCATGGGTTCAACCCGACCCAACCCGACCCATGTGAGTTGGGTTGGGTTGGGTTGGACATATGTGATGGGTCGGGTTGGGTCGAATTTTTTTTGACCCACCATGGTGGGTTGGGTCAAAAAATTCCTCCAACCCGACCCAACCCGACCCATGCACACCCCTACTAGTTGGTGATTGAAGTCGGGTACTAGGATCCACACAATTGGTTAGTCACTTACTGGGAGCCATGCATCAAAAGGAGAAATTATCACTACAGAACAAGTCTAATTGGATATTGGGGTAAGGGTTCAACTGTAGGTTGGTATAAGATACTGGGATTCTTTTAGTTGTAATCATTTGTTGTGATAACAGTGGAATTTTGGGAATGGTGACATTTTCGAAAACAAATCATTGAGTCATTTATTTTTCGCTGCATACTTAGTTTAATTAGTGATTTGTTTGTGCTACCATGCACTTTACATATTAATTTGATTAATTAATAACTTGGCTAATTAATCAACTTAATCCATCACTAGGGGTTATTATGTTTTTGGCCTGTCAAGAGACTATTTATAATGGATTAATTGAACAGTAACTCAACTATGCTAACAGACTTCTAACAACTTAACCACACCTCTCAAGGGCAATAACTAAATTAACCAATGGATTGTTACACAGAACTAGAGCCAGAATGACTAATATGTTATGACTTCAATCCACAATATCAAATAACATGTATTGTTAGTATGTTTTCTAGACTTCATGCCATTTAGCAGCAGAATTTGTAAATGAACTCAAACTACAGGTCACAGACAAGGCCTTAGGCTTGATCTGTAAGTGACTGGTAAACACAGCAGAAATTGCATATTGATAAATGATTATGTTTTCCTTAAACTAGGAGAAAGTCTTTAAGAGAGACCTTGGACGTTTACATGGGTTGCAGCTGTGTTGTATAATTTTCAAACTATATAATACATTCACTTTCTAATTATGCAATGCAACAATTTCGGAGACATTGTGGATTAATTTTGGTCCAGACCATCTATCATCACAAATAAAAGGACTTGAATCAAACCATGTATAACATCAAGGGTCTAAATCCAATTTTTTAAATATATTGGGAAAAATTAAAATGAACTCAAACTTTAAGGGTATGTTCGGTTGGAGGAGTGGAAAAGTGGGAGGATAGAAAATTGTGGGAAGATAGAAAAGTGAGAGGATGGAAAATATTTAGTTTTTCCTCTTGTGTGTCCGATTGGAAGGGTGAAAAAGTGAGAGAGTGGAAAAGTGGGAGGGTATAAATTGACTATTATACCCTTGTTAATAGTAATGTTAAAATGAAAAAAAAAAAAAAGTAAAAAAAGGTTCAACGTTGAAATGAAAAAAAAAAAAAAAAAAAAAAAAGGAAGAAAAACGTTCAGGTTATACCTGAACGTTGAAAGAAAGAAAGAAAAAAAAAAACCTTCAATGGGATGGGGGCATTTTAGTAAATGCCCCCATCCCCTTATTTTCTCTCCCACCTTTTCCTCCCAATTTGGGAGGAAAAGTTTTTGTGGGCCCGGGAGGAAAATTTTTCTCCTGGTTTTCCATCCTCCCTAGTTTTCTCTCCAAACGAACAGTGAAAAATGTCTGTTTTCGTCCCTTAGTTTTCCATCCTCCCTATTTTCTCTCCAAACAGACCACACCCTAAGAGTGTAAATTGCAATTTAGTCTAGTTTGGTGACCTTATTAAAGCCAAACTTGGTTAGCACATCCAACAAGAAGTCTCATTCAAAATTGTCATATGCCCTCTGCAGGTCCTATTTCACTCCAAACATGCGGTTCCCTTTCTTTCTCATTTTGAATTTCTAAACTCTCCTGAAAAATTATGGAATTCTTGGATATACATTTGCAAGGAAGAAAAGCAGCTCGATAGGGAGAGCTCACTTTTCCTACATGGTGCACAACCTTGAAGCAATGATCTTGTAGAAGAAGCTGCATAAGTTAATAGGCCTAAAAAAAGATTGTGGGTTTATTTCTCACACAATGTCTTTTAATTCTTCTGTCGTAAGTATCCAACATATCTCTTCATTGTCAATATATATCTTTGAAACATGGTTTGGATGATGCCCTCCAAATCCAATGGCAATTGAGATTTGTTGGACTCATATATAATGCTCTAAAGTTGGAAATGAAGTTCTAATTTATATCAATAGGATCCTTAATTCAAAGGTTATCATCCACCTTGATTCTGTCCACATTATGCCTTCTCCTCCTAATAATCATGGAGAGATGAAAGAATTGTGTTTCTATCCCCTTCCTACAACCAAAGATCTTGCAATTTCGGTTCCTGAATCACTTCCTATATTATGTTCCATTCATCAATATTTTTTGTTGCACAATGTCTAGCAATAATGTTCTACATTGAGGGTTCCAATTGCTAAAGACCAAGTAAGGTATGTTTGGATTACGCTTATTTTATTGAAAACTGAAAACATTGTATCAAAATAATTTTTAAATGCGTGAATAGTGCCGTGGGACTCATTTTTAATGAAAATTTTGTTGAAAAAAGAGGTTTGTGGGACTCGTAAACAGTGCACGAGACCCACTGAAAAAGCCACCATAGCCACAAAACGCTTAAAAAAAAAAGGAAGCGCTAGATGCAACACGCTCCTCTATAGACATAATCCAAACGTGTCCGTAATCTCTATTCAAGAGCTTTGACCTTTGTGCTGTTTCTACCAAAAAAACGCTCTATTCCAATTGCAGAAGATCAAGTAATCTCTGTTTAAGAGATTGTCAAAAAAATTTCACTCCACTAACATTCACCAACTCTTCTAATCAATGTCAATTTTAGCTACAATTTAGTATCCAAAACTGAACTATACAATTCGAAGAAATTAGATTGAAAAAAAATATTTTTTTCTAAATGTAACTAACTTGTCAATTGTACTCTTTATATTCAAGATTAGTATACGCTGCACTGGTATAAACCATAAACCTTTATAATTCTGAAATTTTTAAATGTTACACCAATTCGGTACCCACAAAAAATCAGAAGAATTGTGAAAAGAAAAATGTAGAAGATTTGATTGGGACATTCAACAAGGAGACAATTAGTTTTTGGATACGTTCAAAGAGATGACAGGTGTTCCTCTCATCTTTACCAGCTGTATACACACGTGAGACTCGCATCCAAAAATTCTGTAGTTCACACTCACCTTCGTAATTAACTAATTATACGATGTGGCTAAAACTAACTGTTAGTAGCGGATTCATGATTTTTCCGCATAAGATGGCTGTGAAAAAATATGATAAAAATTGTGACTCTAGAATAGATCGACTCACATATTTTGAGAGAAATGTTTTATAAGTGGTCCCGCCTATAGACACATCCAAAAAAACACTCAATTTCATAATATGTTTAGGTGTTAATTTGTGATTAGATTTCAACACTCGCACGTAATAAGAACACCATGGTTACTTGTTGGAGAATAAAATAGTCTCATAAAACTTTTCTCTTCTCTTTAAGCTTAAAAAAAAAAAAAAAAAAAAAAAAATTCAAACCTTTTGTGGTTTCCTCTAAAACATGTAATCCCTTTAAGTTTTAAATGTAACACTTAATTCTTTGTGATATTATTTTATTTGTAAAATGTTAAACATATGTGGAAATAAGTAACAATAAAAAAGTGAAAAAATGTGTGAAAATAAATAGTGATTTGTTCATTTGATGATATATGCACATATTATTTTCACATAAAATAGTACTTCTTAGGGATTTTGTATTACATTTAAAACTTTTAGTGGTTTAACTGTTACACAATTAGCAATTTACACATAAAGTGATATCATATAGAGTTAAGTGCTATTATTGTGAAATTTTAAAATATTCGCAAGTGTACGAACTATACCGAAGTATAGTTTGACAAAAACGAGGTCAAACTCATAGGGACTTGAATGAACGAAGGAAAATTAATTAAATCTTAACCAAATTAATCCTAATCTAGTTTAATAAAAATTGGTTGTTTTGAAATTTTGTCAGGCCACAAACGCATTGACCCCTTGTGATAACTTAGATTAATTAATTAGCCCAGTTATTAATTAATCAAATTAACATGCAATATTACGTGGTAGCAAAAACAAATCACCGAAACTAAGTTATGCAGCGGAAAATAAATAACACAGTGATTTGTTCACGAATGGGGAAAACCTTACGGCAAAAACCCCACCGGGTGATTTAAGGTCACCACTCCTGAAACTCCACTATTATCACAACAAGCAGTTACAAGTAAGGAATCCCAGTACCTTACCAACCTATAGTTGAACTCTTACCCCAATACCCAATTGGACTTGTTCTGTAGTGACAGTTTTTCCTTTTAATGCACGACTCCTAAGTACGTGATTAACCAGATGTGCGGATCCCAGTATGCGACTTCAAACACCAAGTAGAGAGAGAATTGTTGGCTGCAAAGTTCTTCAAATCATCAGAGATGAACTAGGGCACGAACTTTGTCTTTCAGATCACAAATTGCATGAACAAGAAGTTCTGAATGAATGTGCAACTTGCATCCTTTTGACGGCCCTTAAAATAATCTTTTTATATGTCTAGGGTTAGGAGAAAAGAAGTCCCAAAGACACATTCACGGATTGGACTTGAAACAGAACTGAAAATCTGTTTTCTTTAATTCTCGACAGATAGAGGTATCGAGGATCTGTCGAGAAGCTGTCAAGACTCGGGGCGAAACAGCTTCTTAAAGCTCGATAGATGTATGTGTCGAGGTAGGTGTCGAGCTTTAATAACTTGCACTTCCTTGCTTGTTTCTTGGACAGACTTTGATGGCTTCAACACTGAATCTTGAAACACTGTTTCTTAAGGTGTTAAACACATCCTAAATCTACCCAATTACAAGTAAAGTGCGTTTTGTCTAAGGATAAGCCAATTACATAAAATAACGACATATGGTAACAACCACTTGAACTACATATGTCCTAACAATAAACTAAGAAAATAATCAAATTAAGCAAATAGTTAAACTAAGCAAAAGATATATATAAAGCAATAAAAAGATGTAAACAATCAAGGGAAAGGAATTAAGGTTTTGGAATTCACCTTATTAATTCATATCAGCACATATTTATGATCATTGATTTTTCCCAACCATTGCATGATAATCTAGAAATTAATCTTGCTATCATGGAAAATATTCTCATTAAAATCCTTATTTTAAATATCAAAAGTTGTTCTTCTTCGCTTCTTAGGTATAAAATCAAATCATCAATTGTATCTGTAGCCAAACAAATCACTCACAAGATATATCTAATTCTAAAAATCAAATCATAAATTGTATCCATTGACAGACAAATCACAAGTGATATCCAATTTTATAATCAAGAATTAATAAACCAAGCATTCAAATAATTAAGATAAATCCTAAATCATGAGAAAAACATGATTGAACTCATATCTAGAATCTTATCTTAGTCAATTGATATGAAGCAAGAACAATTTAAATCATTAAAGAATAACTATTGTAGGAAAAATCAAATCACATAAATATTACTGATAATCCTTAACAAGGTTTCATCCTCAACCCTAATTATAAATTTAGCTACTCATAGTAATTGAAATAAAACACAAGAATAAAATACTAAACATTAAACTAGACAAATAAAATAAAATTAACTGTCATGGAAGAAAACCAAAGAAGTAGCCGCATTCTCTATGTTCAGCCCCCAACCCTAGCACTAGCCCTCTTTGAATTTTGCCCTAAAGAGCCTTTAAATAGGTCAAGGAATCCTATTACAAGTTGAATTCCCATTTGGGAAAAATCTCAGATTTTTAGGCTTTACTTAACTGACAATTTTGGCCTATTTAACGTTAGAATTCGAACTTTTGGTAAACTATAAAGTTGTAGCCCTTTAAGTTGACTTTCCTGCCCAACTTGAATCATCTTGATTGGATGCCTAATATCTTCCCATTCACGTACCTTAACTTTGAATCTAGAATTTGGATATACAAGGCCCTTTGAAAGGGGCCCAAAGTTTGGTTCTTAGACTTAAATCAGGTGACAACTCCTACAAACCCTCCACCTCCGGTTTACTCGGTTGAGACATACTCCTTAGAGTATGCAATGTGCAAAGCAAGGGGGGGGGGGGGGGGCTACAAACGGGGTGCAATTATTTTTTTCTATAAATTCTATATAATATTTTTAATAAAAAATTTGGAATAAACAACAACAATAATAATTGATTATGAACATGACATTGCTCCTTGTGTTTAGTTGTATTGACAATATTTGGTACAAAAGCTATCTAAAATTAAATATTTGTAAATTCACCAAAATTAATTTTAACCATTTAGATTTCCTAATTCCTTGCATTAACATGTAATATATATGGAACTAACATTATAGTATTTATTCTATGTACTTCTGTTAGTCCCGTTCGTAATAGGATAAATATAACTCCTGTTAGTCTCGTTTGTAAAACCATCCTGAGCAAATTCAAAATTTCATTTGGCAGGTCAACAAAATATTTTCCGTTTTAGATTCAATTAATTCAAAAATCAAATGAAAACTAAAAGCTATTCTAAATTTCATCATTTTGGGAACTCTCTCTCTCTCTCTCTCTCTCTCTCTCATTTTGCTATTCATAATCACTACCGTTTGGCTGCTCTTTCCTTTCATCGCTATGCTAACATCACTGGCACTACCACTGCCCAATAAGTTTTTTGTTTCTATCTGTTGGAGCATTTTAATATTAAATAATTAAAATGAATAAATGTTATGTCATAAATGTAAAGATGTGGGAGTAAATATGGAAGATGAGGAGTTGTGAAAATGTTTAATCCCACATTGAAAAGGAGAGAGATTATTTTGTTCTTTTTAATTGTGGTGATTAATGGGCTAACATGAATTGTCTCAAATATTGGGCCAAATACGTGCGTAAGGGGGAGGTGAAGGGTGGAGGTGTCAAAAATGAAAATAAATCAGCCTCTTGGATCCTCCTACTTGACAGCCCATTCAGAGTAATTACTATATCCGTTGGTGAGTTAATGGCCCGAATTTATATTCCATTTTTATTATGGAAAATGAAGAGCCATTAACTCACTTAATGGACTATCCGTTTGGGCCTTTTCATTCTTCAGCAACTCCTTATCTCACCATTAATTGTGTAACTCCAGCCCATCAGAATTATATCCTACAATTAATCTTGTAACACCCACTACATCAGCATAATGGACCTAATTAATCAGATTAATTGGGGTAGTAATTTCGTGAGGCCCATTAAGCCTATAAATAGACCCATTCAGATACAATCCAAGTTACTGCAACATACAAAAAAAAAAAAAAAATAGAGAGATTCTTGGCAAGGAAGGGTGTTCTTTCTGGTGGAGCTTTGGGCTTCAACACTTTGTGCAGAAGTTGTTCTAGCCATACAACACTTGTTGGGATGTTGTATCCTGGAGGAGACAAGTCAGAGACGGTCTGCACCGGTTACAAAGTTTAGCCAACCAAGGGCTTGAATCTCCTTAAAGAGAGCGAGTGCCGCGCCTCAGTCCAAATAGTGTTGTGTAATCTCTTTCTTCAAATCAATAAAAATTCAGAAGTATTATTCAGTTTCTCTTTGTGTATTTTCCATTATCATTGTATTTGCACCAACAATTTTAAGGAGATTCAATTCATGGAGTCTACACAAGAGAAACCAAATGAGCCTGTTGGAGATCTTAACAAGCCCTTTCGCTTTAAGGGAGCCCACTTCAAGAGATGGAAAGGAAAGGTCCTCTTCTACTTAAGCCTTCTCAAAGTCGCCTACATCCTCACTGAGAAGAATCCGTCAAAGGTTCCTACCGATGAGATGAGTGAGGAAGAATATATTCTCCATCAAGAAAAAATAGATAAGTATACAAAAGATGAATATAATTGTCGCTCTTATCTATTGAATTGTCTTGCCGATCATTTCTATGATTATTATGATACAACTTACAATTCTGCCAAAAAAATTTGGAAAGCTTTACAAAGCAAATATGATACCGAGGAGGCAGGTGCAAAGAAGTATGCTGCTAGTAGATTTTTCCGTTACCAAATGGTGGATGGAAAATCGGTGGTGGATCAAGCACAAGACTTCCAAATGATTGTAGCAGAATTGAGATCCGAAGGTATAAAGATTGGAGACAATTTGGTGGTAGCTGGCATAATTGACAAACTACCACAATCTTGGAGGGAGTTCCAAAAGACCTTGCGGCACAAACAAAAGGAGACATCCTTGGAGACTTTGATCACACGCATCCGTGTGGAGGAGGAGGCTAGAGGACAAGATGCACTCATGACACAAGAGAGCAATGGTAATTCCACCACAAAGGTAAACCTTATTTCATCGAATAATAATATGCCCAAAAATCATTTTCCTAGAAATGGTAATTTGAAGCCTAAAAAGAGAGCCTTTAAAAATAATAATAGACCTCAAGGAAGGGGAAACCCGAATAAAAATTACAATAAGAACCAAGGACCCCCTTCACAAGATCAATTTAATAGATCCTGTTTTGTCTGTGGCAAGAGTGGGCATATTGCTCGATTTTGCAAATTTCGGAAACGTGAATCTGTCCCGCAGGCTAACGTAACCGAAGAACCTTTAGTGGCTATGATTACAGACATCAATATGGTGCATTATGTTGAAGGGTGGTGGGCAGATTCTGGTGCTAATAGGCACGTCTGTTATGACAAAAATTGGTTCAAATTGTACACTCCTTTTGAAGAAGAAAAAACTGTTGTGCTTGGTGATTCTAGCAAAACCAAGGTTCTTGGGAGTGGTGAGGTCGAATTGAAATTCACTTCTGGACGTGTGCTAACATTGAAAGATGTACTTTACACTCCGTCCATGAGGAAGAATTTAATGTCAAGTTTTTTACTTAACAAGGCTGGCTTCAAGCAGACTATGGAATCTGATAATTATGTAATCACTAAAAAGGGATTATTTGTGGGCAAGGGTTATGCTTGTGATGGAATGTTTAAATTGAATGTTGAGAATAATAAAGCATCTACCAGTTCAGTTTATATGCTTTCTTCTATTAATTTTTGGCATGCTCGTTTGTGTCATATAAATAGTAGATATGTGGGAATCATGAGTAGTTTAGGATTAATTCCAAGACTGTCAAAAGATTTTGAAAAATGTGAAACTTGTAGTCAAGCTAAGATTACAAAAAGGCCTCATAAAAGTGTTGTAAGAAATACCGAATTGCTTGAGCTAATTCACTCCGATTTATGTGAGTTTGAGGGAATTTTAACTCGTGGAGGAAATAGATATATTATCACTTTTATTGATGATTTCTCAAAATATACAACTATTTATTTGTTGAAAAATAAAAGTGATGCTTTTGAAAAATTTCAAGATTTTTTAAAAGAAGTTGAAAATCAATTCGGTAGAAAAATAAAAAGAATAGGAAGTGATAGAGGCCGTGAGTATGAATCAAGTGCATTCAACTCATTTGTTCAGTCATTGGGAATTATCCATGAAACTACTGCACCATATTCACCTGCTTCTAATGGTGTGGCTGAAAGAAAAAATAGAACTTTAATTGAGTTAACAAATGCCATGTTAATTGAATCTGGTGCACCTTTACATTTTTGGGGTGAAGCTATTTTAACTGCATGTCATGTTTTGAATAGGGTGCCACATAAAAAGTTACACACCACACCTTTTGAGATGTGGAAAGGACATAAGCCAAATTTGGGATATTTGAGAGTATGGGGTTGTCTTGCTTATGTAAGGCTTACTGACCCTAAAATGCCTAAATTAGGTATAAAAGCTACTACCTGTGCTTTTCTTGGTTATGCGTTTAATAGTACAGCCTATAGATTTTTTGATCTTGAAAACAAAATAATATTTGAATCTGGTGATGCAATTTTTCATGAAGAAAAATTTCCTTTTAAATTGAAAAATAGTGGGGGTGAAGAAAATATTCTGTCACAACCTAGTTCTTCTACTTCACATCTACAAAATCAAGAAAATCTTGAAATGGAACCTAGAAGAAGTAAAAGAGCTAGAGTTGAAAACGATTTTGGTCCTGATTATTATGTTTTTAACATTGAGGAAAATCCCCAAAATTTAAAAGAGGCTTTAACATCACCTGATGCTATATTTTGGAAAGAGGCTGTAAATGATGAGATAGAGTCTCTAATTTCTAATAAAACTTGGAAATTAGTAGATCTTCCACCGGGTTGTAAGACCATAGGTTGTAAATGGGTCCTTAGAAAAAAGTTGAAACCGGATGGATCAATAGATAAGTTTAAAGCTAGACTTGTTGCAAAAGGCTTTAAACAAAAAGCTGATCTTGATTTCTTTGATACATTTTCTCCGGTAACAAGAATTACATCTATTAGATTGTTAATTGCTATTGCTGCAATCTTTGATTTGAAAATTCATCAAATGGATGTAAAAACTGCTTTTTTAAATGGGGACCTAGAGGAAGAGATTTATATGGATCAACCCGAAAGCTTTGTAGAGCCTGGACAAGAAAGCAAGGTATGTAAGCTAACTAAATCCCTATATGGCTTAAAACAAGCACCTAAGCAGTGGCATGAAAAGTTTGATTCCTGCATGATTGAGAATGGTTATAAATCAAATGAATGTGATAAATGTATTTATTCTAAATCATGGAATAATTTACATGTTATTATTAGCCTCTATGTGGATGATATGTTGATTTTTGGCTCAAATATGCATGTTATAAATGAGACAAAAAATATGCTTAAAAGCCATTTTGATATGAAAGATCTTGGTGAGGCTAATTTTATTTTGGGCATGAAAATTACAAAAGCATGTGATGGAATATATCTTGATCAATCACATTATGTTGAGAATATATTGAGAAAATATAATTTTCATGATCACAAAAGTGTAGCTACTCCTTTTGATTCTAGTGTTCATTTATTTCCTGTGAATAATGATGATGAGATTTTTAATCAAAAGGATTATGCTAGCATCATTGGTAGTCTGCGTTATGCTACTGATTGTACTAGACTTGACATTGCATATGCAGTAGGAGTGCTAAGTAGATTTACTAGCAAGCCTAGTAAAGATCATTGGCTAGCTATTGAGCGAGTCATGAGATATTTAATTGGTACCAAAAGCTATGGCTTATTTTATAAAAAGTACCCTGCTGTGATTGAAGGTTTTAGTGATGCCGATTGGAATACTTTGTCAGGTGATTCTCTCTCTACCACTGGTTATATTTTTACCTTAGGTAGTGGTGCTATTTGTTGGAAATCTAAAAAGCAAACAATAATTGCTAATTCAACAATGGAAGCTGAATTAATAGCATTAGCTTCAGCTAGTGAAGAGGCAAATTGGCTTAGAGACTTGTTATATGAAATTCCACTTTGGGAAAAGCCAATTCCACCTATATTAATTTATTGTGATAGCACTGCCACAATTGGTAGAGTTAAAAACCGTTATTACAATGGTAAATCCAGACCTATAAGAAGAAAGCACAGTACCGTGCGATCTTATTTGAGTAGTGGCATCATAACTGTGGATTATATTAAATCTAATGATAATCTTGCAGATCCATTTACCAAGGCCTTGGCAAAAGATAGAGTCTGGAATACATCAAGGGGGATGGGACTAAAGTCCATAGAATCATGAGCCATGTATGAGGATACCCAACCCAAGGACCAGAGATCCTGAGAATTGGGTTCAATGGGAAAAACGAATCATACGATGGTCGTAAGAAATGCATAATTTTTTTTTAATTATTTATTTTGTAAATAATTTTTTAATTGTTCATCCCTATGATGTAAGTGCATTTATCCTGTAATGTGGAGAGGTTGAGTAAAAAAACTCTTAATGAAATTTTGTAGCTCGTATGAGTGGGGTGTTAGAATTACAGGAGCACCCTTGACAAAATTTCACCTATGTGAGTGTGGGGGTGGGGCCGCTTTCTATGAGATTTGGACTTAATCTCAAATACACTCATGAAACCGGGATCAGCACATGGCCGTAAAGTGCTAGCTATAAAAGCTCATGTCAACACCTGGGTTGTTATGTGTAAGCAGTGACGCTTAATTTCCCTAAAGCAGTCCTAGTTCAAGTCGAAGACCACTATGACTCTGGAGTTGAGATCGCTGTTTTACTAAGTGAAGGTTCAATGCAGAGCACACCTTCATGATGCATAGTGACCTATCTTTGCCTGGTAATCTCTCTAACTAAAAAATTTAATATTAAAATGAGTGGGGGATTGTTGGAGCATTTTAATATTAAATAATTAAAATAAATAAATGTTATGTCATAAATGTAAAGATGTGGGAGTAAATATGGAAGATGAGGAGTTGTGAAAATGTTTAATCCCACATTGAAAAGGAGAGAGATTATTTTGTTCTTTTTAATTGTGGTGATTAATGGGCTAACATGAATTGTCTCAAATATTGGGCCAGATACGTGCGCAAGGGGGAGGTGAAGGGTGGAGGTGTCAAAAATGAAAATAAATCAGCCTCTTGGATCCTCCTACTTGACAGCCCATTCAGAGTAATTACTATATCCGTTGGTGAGTTAATGGCCCGAATTTATATTCCATTTTTATTATATAAAATGAAGAGCCATTAACCCACTTAATGGACTATCCGTTTGGGCCTTTTCATTCTTCAGCAACTCCTTATCTCACCATTAATTGTGTAACTCCAGCCCATCAGAATTATATCCTACAATTAATCTTGTAACACCCACTACATCAGCATAATGGACCTAATTAATCAGATTAATTGGGGTAGTAATTTCGTGAGGCCCATTAAGCCTATAAATAGACCCATTCAGACACAATCCAAGTTACTGCAACATACAAAAAAAAAAAAAAAAATAGAGAGATTCTTGGCAAGGAAGGGTGTTCTTTCTGGTGGAGCTTTGGGCTTCAACACTTTGTGCAGAAGTTGTTCTAGCCATACAACACTTGTTGGGCTGTTGTATCCTGGAGGAGACAAGTCAGAGACGGTCTGCACCGGTTACAAAGTTTAGCCAACCAAGGGCTTGAATCTCCTTAAAGAGAGCGAGTGCCGCGCCTCAGTCCAAATAGTGTTGTGTAATCTCTTTCTTCAAATCAATAAAAATTCAGAAGTATTATTCAGTTTCTCTTTGTGTATTTTCCATTATCATTGTATTTGCACCAACACTATCTCTTCGTCATTGTTTTCAATAAGCCCAGTTTAGTTGCTGGGAAAATATGTTGGAAAAATACATGGAAAATATATGTTTGTATCTCATACAAAACATGCAATTAACGGATTTACTTCATTCGCAATTGATAACATGTACTATGTAAATTTCAGAATTTAAGAATAAAAAAGCGTACCTTGGTACGGTGAAATTCAAAAACAAAGATTAGAAGTACTTAAGAATACTTTTAATCTTCACTCCAATTTCACTTAATGCCTAAGAAATGTGATTTCTCAATCAGTTTCCAAGGATAGAATAGGAGAGTGTCCAACACTCACATACATAGAATCTTTCAACAATGCTGCAAACAAGCTAAGTGTTAACTAGTTTGTAGATCTCACAAATGAGGAGTTCAAAGCCTCATGAAATAGATCAAAAGGGTATGAATGCTCCACAAAGACAACATCTTTCAAATATGAAAATTCAACTCAACAGAAGCTAGCTACTCGTACAAGTGCGTTGGATTTTTTTTTTTTTTTTGGTAATCTCGTGTGTGTGTGTGTATATATCTATACCTTTTTATTATTAATTGATTAATAAGTATTTGATGGGTGTTCTTAATTTTCAGCCATTAATTATTTATCAGGGAAGAATTGCTCTTTTTCAATTATGCATTTTGAAAATTGTTTCTTTTAGATGCATCTAAGCTTGCAATATATGCTAGAATCTTAGCAAAGGATATAGAATAAAAAGGATAAACTTTAGCTATCTCATAAGGTTGGGTAGATTCTCATAAAAGCTTATCAATTACTTGTAATGTTGATTTATATCCAGCCATGTAAAATAAAGAATGTTTGATTAGCTTGTTAACTTCGTACACCATTCAAAACATGATATTCAAGCTCCTAGTTCATTGTGTATACTCTTGTATAGTCCTTGTAGTTGTTCTGGTGTTGTAATTATAATGTTGTTCTACTGTTGGATTGTATTTTGAAGAACTATCTTGTATACTTATTACATTTGCAATGAAATTACTCATTAATGATAAAAAAAAAAAAAAAGTTTGGACTTAAGGATTTAGGGAAGTTGCATGATTACTTGTTAGATCGTTACAATTGTTGCAAACTTTAATATCTTATTTCTCATAAACCATAAAAGTAATTTCCCCCACTTTATTACTTCTTCACAAAGTACAAAGAAAGCTAAAGACTCTTAAACAAACACTCACTAAGGATCACTTGGCCAATACTAGTATTATTGTAATTTATTGTGGGAAATAGTTAATTGAGACAAAGGGAGATATAATTTTGAAAAAAAAAAAAATTATTATAAAAAATGATTGCTTACAATAATATTACAATCGTTGAATTAGATTTCCCTAGAATAATATTACAATCATTCATTTACGCTCTAAAAGCGTTCAATTCTTGATCAATATCGTATATGTATTCACTTCTTAAAGTCACAAAAATTTTTGGACAAGTGACCGAAACAATCATTGGACAATGCACCTCAAAAAGTAACTGTTTTCTATTGGTTGGGACTATCTTATAATTTCTGTTGGAATCCTAACTTGTTTTAGATTTAAACACCATAATTAAAAGTTCAATACAACTTAAACTAGGAAAGAAACTTCACCATTTCTATTTCTCCCTAACCGATTTATAAGTGTCTATGAGAACCATAGTTGTGAAACCCGGACCGGACCATACGGTCCGACCGGAAAAACCTTGAACCGCTCCATTTTGCGGTTCTTTTAGCCTCAAGAACCTCTCAACGTGTAAAATGTAGGGACCCGTGCGAACCGCGGTCGGACCTCACGGGTCCGTGAACCGTGAACGGTTCTCGCGACTCTCGCGATTGAACAAAATCCAAACAGAAATGGTAAAAAAAAATTCAGATCGGACAACAAATATAATATAAATCAGATCACACAAAACAAAATCCATTTCTTACAATAAATTTGGATCAGAATAACCAAATATTGAAAAAAAAAAAAAAAAAGAAGAAGAAGAATCCGATCTGACCCAGTCGGTGGTGGGGAGGATGAACGGCGGTGGGGCACGCCGATCAGCGCCTCGATCTCCTCCGATCAGCGCCGATCAGCGCATGGGGAACGCCGATCAGCGCCTCGATCTCCTCCGATCTCGATCTCGATCTCCTTGATCAGCGCCTCGATCTACTCCGATCTCCACCGGCGCACCTCATCTCCACCGATATCCACCGGCGCACACCTTCATCTCCACCGGCGCACCTCATCTCCACCGATTCTCCTCTCTCTCTCTCTCTCTCTCTCTCTCTCTCTCTCTCTCTCTCTCTCTCTCTCTCTCTCTCTCTCTCTCTCTCTCTCTCTCTCTCTCTCTCTCTCTCTCTCTCTCTCTCTCTCTCTGTTACGGTGTTACCACTATGTGTGGTTTTAAGTTTGTTTTATGTTTTAAGTTTTATTATTATCGTGTGGTGGAGGTTAATTTAAGTTTTTTTTTTTTTTTTTTTTTTTTTTTTTTTTGTAATCGTTGGTTTTTTTTTTTTTTTTTATTCAAACGTGTGGTTTTTTTTATTTTAAGAATCAAAGTGTGGTATTTAATATTGAGAAATGAGAATTATGAAATATTACCACAATATTTTCACAATATATTTTAAGTAATAAATTGTTATTAGCTAATATTGGTGAGTAAAAAAATAATTTCAGTGGTGTGTTCAAATTAAAACTAGTAACAACTTTCTACATAATTTTTTGATGTGATTCTTGTGAAAATATTACAAAAAATGTTGTGAATATAATATAACAATTCTTTCTTCATCTGCTTTTGTTTGTATTTCTTTTTTATCTCTTCCTTTAATTTCATTCACTTTGTTTTTAGTGTTTTTTTAGGTTTGTGAATGTGAGCTAGACAACTGGTCATGTGGGCATTATAAAGTAAAAATTAGAAAGGCAATCTGATGCTTTTAATTTTTTTGATAAAAAAATAGTTATTATTACTATTGGATACATATTTTATATTTGGGTTTGAGATGGATATAGATATATTAGACATAGTTAAAATATGGATTTATAGTTTTAATTAGTCTATTTTAGTTAATTTTTATTTTTTTTTACTAATTTAATATTTATATATATTTAAAATAATTATTAAATTAATTATGATGTCATCACGGTTCGACCCCGGTTCGACCTCGGTTCGACCTCAAAAATCTTGAACCTCTCCCTTTTACGGTTCAATGAACGGTCCGGGTTTGAAAACTATGATGAGAACTCTGTTTTGACTTATCATAACAAATCTAATTAGGGAGTGAGGATATTTTAAAGGCTAATGCATATTGCACTTTTTAAATTTTGATTAAAATTCATTTCAGTTCTCAAACTTTACTTTCATTTATCTCAGTATTCTAAATTTTAAATTTGTTCAATTCAATAATTATGTTCAATTTCATTAAAAAAAATCCATTAAAAAATATTTTTTTTACATGAAAAAAATCTATAAATAAATAAAAATATTTTATATATTTTTATGCAAGAATTTGTTTTGCAAAAAATATTTTTTTTTATTAGTTAATTGAATACTTAACATAAATTTTTTTCATGGAATTGGACGAAATACTTGAATTGAATAAATTTGAAACTTAGAAGATTCAATTAAATAAAAATAAAATTAGATGATTGAAATAAGTTCTAGTCAAATTTAAAGGGAGCAATTTGCATCTTAACCTATTTTAAATTTTATTAATAACCAATTTAGTGTGTATTAGAACTCTATTTTGGCTTATCATAACGAATCTAATTAGGGAGTGAGGATATTTTAAATTTTATTATAAATTATTAGTAGCATGCCAAAAAGAATCTATAAAAAATTGCTGCAGTTTAGTACAAATACTTGACACAATCATGATTTTTATTAAGTTTTTATTTTTGCAATATCGACGGCCAAAGAAAATTTGAAATAAAAACTGAAAACAAATATATGAGTACTGGTGGTCTAGTTGAGAAAGTGAGAACGAGAGGGAGAGATATGAGGGGTGAAGTGAACAGAAGAAGCTAAGAAGGTGAGAATTCGAGAGAGAAAGATTTGAAAGTCTAAAATTGTGGAAATTAAAATTAAATTAAAAAAAAAAACAAAAAACAAAAAACAGATGCACTATACGAGAAATAGAGAATTTTCTTTTCAAAGAAACAAAAAAAAAGTGAAGCTTCTTGAAGTAGGGGTCGGGTTCAAAATTCAAATTAATATTTTTTGGTCACAGATTCAAAATCTCTTGCCTACATTTGTCTTTTATCTTTCGGATTTGGATGAGTTAACGGGTTTAATCCAATTTAGTCAGGTGTAAGGGTCCTATATATAGAGAAAGAGAATCAAAATTTGAAAGAACAAGGCTGTTGAATTAGTTTACATTTAATTAAAAAAAAGAAAAAGAAAAAGCACTTCACTAAAGGTAAAAAAAAAATAACAGTACCCTTACCAACAACCTACAGCAATAGCTTTTGTGGCTTAGTGGCAACAAAAGTCGAACCTTAGATCATATTGTATAGAATAGAAGTATTTTGAACCAATCCAATGTTGCGGCATCTGTTATGGTCAATTTGTTCTCCATTCTTCAAACCACCATAAAGTGCCAACGAAACACATCACACAATGCACATACACACTACACATGATAGTGAGTTGCCAAGTTTTGAGAGAGAGAAGAAGGATGGGAGCTAATGAGAAGAGGGGCCTCTCAGTCTCTGCTGTGTCCATCTTCCTAGTGATACTACTACAACTAGTCTTCAACGCAAATCATATTGGAGCTACTACTACGCTGTCCGCTCAGCTAAACTTCAACAACAACAGCAGCAGCAGCACCTACCACTGCAATGGCTCCGTGCATGAATGTCTCATTATGGAAGGCATAGACTCGGAGTTGATCTTCATGGATTCCGTCCACACAACCAGAATGCTTGACGAGGGTAACACAAACTCAATCGCCAGGAATGCCGTCCTATTCCCTGACCAGTCAGCAGTGTCTGATTGTGGACGCGGCAAACCTTATAAAAGTTGCGAGCCCAAACCCAACAAAGGCAATAAGCATTGTGGGGGGATATATGAATATAATCGCGAGTGTCCTCCTAGCTAGGGGTGGTATAAATGATATTACTCGAACCCATTTTTCTCGAAATAAACTACATAAATGGGTTGGATAATAATGGACATACATGCGTGTGTGTGTCTATATATTAATCAGATGCTATTTACCATTTGATCTATAAACTCATTTTTTATGCATTATTTTAAATTACAAAAATTTAAATTTTAGCAATTAATTAATAACATGGTTATTAATTTTTGATTATCTTGAAATTTTGCAAACATAAAAAATATACGAAGATTATATAATTTAATGATGGTTTTGTCAATATTCACATCTAATTAATTAAAAAATATTGAGTGGTGTAACATTACTTAGAATTACACAGGGTGTAACTTAATCTCAACTTCTATATATATATATATATATATATATATATATATATTTGTTGTGTAAAATTATTAGTTAATATTAATAGATAAATAAGAGATTATATACATCCAATCCAATCTATTATTATTCTGTTAAATTATTCCAACTATTCTATTGCTCGCCTGCACTGCTTCCTTCCGGATAATCTCCTTTTTCTTTGTTAACGTAGTTTTCTTTTGTGTGTGTGTGTGTATATATATATATATATATATATATATATATATTTGTTGTGTAAAATTATTAGTTAATATTAATAGATAAATAAGTGATTATATATATCCAATCCAATCTATTATTATTCTGTTAAATTATTCCAACTATTCTATTGCTCGCCTGCACTGCTTCCTTCCGGGTAATCTCCTTTTTCTTTGTTAACGTAGTTTTCTTTTGTGTGTCGGTGATCAATGAAATATCTCAAAATGAACTATCTATATAAATGAGTTCATCTTTCGTAAGAATAGAATTAGAGGATATGGTAATTTATGATTTGTTGTTTGTATGATCACAATTTGCATCCAAACCCAACAGTGTGAAGGGGACAGGCCTAAAGAGCCCAATACAATGAAATTTATAGAGAGTGAGCTTGAAATCTAAGTTTTAGGGATGTTAGATAACAAAAATGATGAACTAGATCACTCAGTCCTTCCTAAGTCACATGCAACGAACTATTTATATATGCAACAGAATTTATACTCGGACATATGCCGATGACAATTTGTATTATATTTTCTTCTCCCACAACTAAATTACAATGAAGGGTGGTAGTGTATACAGTGTTTCTGCTTTTTCTTCCTCGCTCCTCCCCTTGAATGCTTTTCTTTTTCCTTTTATATCATCCTGCTTCTTCCCTCCATCTTCCATGTATGGACCAGATCACTGATCCATATACTTGTCCCATCCACCGCCTTCTTGAAGTTTTCAAAAATAGTTGTAAGGCTAATCAGTACTGTTCAGATGTCATTTCCTCATTAATGCGGTCAGAGAAGTACGTGCAGAGTATTTAATGCGGTGATAGCAGCTTTCTTTAAGATATTTCTCATTCGTTCTTTCTCTCTACGCCCTTGTGAAATACATCTTCATCCACAGGACCTTCTAGAATATCATTTTTATCACCATGGCATACCATCTAACCTTCACTTCACTTAGCCGAGGAGTTGCCCCTCCTCGAACTATTTCTAACAGCCTCTTTCGTAACAGTTTGCTTATAGGCTTTTAAGTTTGGTATCGTTGCTATCACCAAGCCCTCCTCGGACAAGTTATTACCCTCAAATTAGGCCCAAGGCCCAAGAACAAGCCCTAGACCTTTTGCCTTTACAGTTTTGTAACTTTTACGTAGGGATTGTTTAAAATACATTTTACACTATCAAAGTTTAGAGTAGTTCTTTGTTATAAAAATTTGAAAACTTATATTCTCACAAATAATGTGTCCATTCAATCAAGATATATTTGCTAAAATCTTGCCATTAACTTGTCCAAAAATAATATCATTTTAGGAAGAAAAAAGAGAGTAGAAAAATGATGTTATTTCTAACATATTAAGTCAAAATTTGTGACGCATCATAATGGAAGAGGCAGGCAAATTGGCATTATTGTAATAGGGAAAAATTACATTTCTTCTACCATAAACTATCATCCTAATTATACTTAACCCTTTGAACTAGCGAAATGCATTATTAACAACTAACTTTAAAAATAAGTTATACTTAACTCTTAATCGCCTGTTTACTATTAATTATGAAAAAATTTTAACATTAAAATACCAACTTGCCCCATAATCATTTTTTTTCTTCAGAGAAATGAGAAATTAGTTTTTCAATACTTAATTCCGTTAGCCTTAACAACAAAACTGATGATAAGGGACATTGAAACAGAGCTAATAATTTGGGAAGTCAAATGTGAATTTCAATATTTTAAGGGGTTAAATGTAATCGAAATGATATCTTAAGGTTAGAAAGTGTAATTTGCCCTTGTAGTTGATGATGTAAATGGACCGATTTAGAAATTACACCAAACTTTAATGGTGTGAAGTACATTTTAATAATAAAAATAATAATAAAATAAAAAGAAGGTTGTATTGTAAGCTTTAGAAGAGATTTTCTTGCTTTGCACGTTAGTACCACATTTTATACTTATGTACATATATAGAGAAACTAAAGCTATGTTTGTTTCGGGTGAAAATGCTTTCAGTAAATTATTTTACAGCCTTTTGCGCGTTTGGTAGCTACAGAAAATTCGGCCAAACGGAAATTCAAATACACGTTGACCATAAAATAACCCCTCTCACCTGTAAAACCATTTCCATTCTTATTTTACCTTCAACGAATTTCCCAAAAATACACACCAGAAGAGAGAGAGCTGAAGTACACTCCACCTGGAGAACCCAAGCACATCCTCACTGGTCAAATTGTCGTCCTTGTTCAAACCCATCCTCACCAGTGATGCCCAAAACCACCCCTTTGACACACGACCCTGCCGTCGCATGCAAGCTATCCCTCGTCCTCTACCGACCCATCCCTCATCCTCACTGACCCACCTCTATCGACCCATCCCTTGTTCAAACCAATCCATACCTTCAAATCAAGTTTTTCAGATTGAAACAGACACGAGAGAGAGAGAGAGAGAGAGAGAGAGAGAGAGAGAGAGAGAGAGAGAGAGAGCTTGAAGGGAAAGGGAAATTGAAGAGAGAGAGAGAGATTGAACCTGGGAGAATCTCATTGCTGCCAACGGCTCATAGTCACCGCCTGAAGCTCGTCGTCACCACCAAACACAGATCGGAGCCTTGTCATCTCATTCTCGTCGCTGCTGAAGGTCGTTGTCAACGCCAAACACAGATTGTAGCCTTGACCAGATTTCAACCTCTCTCGATCTACCACTCTCTTTCCCTCAATCTCTCACTCTTTCTTTATCCCCTTCTCTATTTGACCGAGTTTGGAAGTTGAATGGTTTTATTTTGATTTTTGTTTCTTTAAAAAGTTTATATCTTGCAATTTTCTATTATAAATTTGTTTGAAAGTTGAGAAAATGTGAGAAACCAATAGAAAATTTATATTTTTCAAAATGTTACCAAACACTTGAAAATATTTTCTAATACAATTTTCAAAATGCAACCAAACACTGAAAAAATATTTTCCTTTCCCGAAAATATTTTCACCTGGAAATATTTTACACTCGAAAAATATTTTATATTAAACCAAACGCAGCATAAATTATCATCTTACGCAACTTAATAAAATTTAAAAAATCAATATTTTGTCGAATCCAACATTTGATTTATGGCTTCTATTTGGTTTTCACATACAATAACTTTCTTTCTCAAAACACTATACATGTTTTCTTTTTAAAATTAGGAATCACTCTTGCTTTGACCAAATTTTGTGCGCTCGTTGAATATATATTGACCAATAAATAAAACTTACATTAAAAAAAAAAAAAAAGTGTAAAAGTGTTGTTTTCATCCCTTAAATATATAAAGTATTCATCGTACACTTTAAAAAGTCAATTTTTATTTTTTTGAAACTATTGAAAAATATTCATTTTTTCCTTAAATTTTAAAAAGATTTTTTTTTTCTAAACTATTGCAAAAAAATTCTTTTTTTGTTCCTTAACTTAAAAAAAAAAAATATATATATATATATATATATATATTTCATATCGTGTGTATGACAATAGTTTCATACCACCCGTTTACCTCACGCATATATATATTTTTTTTTTCCCTTTCAAATTTAGTGATCCAAATCAATCATATCATATTCTTTAATGTTAAATAATACCACCTATAGCTAGTTAGTGTCGTGCATGGGATGAAAATTAAAGATGGCAGAAGGAAGAACAAAAAGTGTAACATTTTTAATAGTGTAGATATGAAAAAAGAAATTAAACTTTTAAGGATGAAAATCAAACTTCAAGCAAACGCCAAGGACAAGTATATTTATTACTAGAAAGAAATTCTAGAAACTACAAAAGCCTATTTTCATTGAACTTTCTACTTTTCGATTGACACTTTACTTTGCAGTAAATTTAAAACATGAGTAATTAAAATTTGAATAAATCTACTGTTAACTTTGAATTGAACTACCATATAATAAAATTGTATGAGTAATATATAAGACATATGGACTATGATTATGAACTAAACTGAAGTATGCATGCTCTTAGAGCTGAGAGCCTGAGACAAAGAGGTGAGAATTGGAATACCGACGTAGTACGCAGGTGCAGACTAATTAATATTAAGAACTTTTAGGAATAGAAATTTGAAGAATAAATGACATGGGTGGACATAGTGCATGCTTCCTAAAATCTCATGATGTTTTGTTATCAAAACATCATTTGTTTCTTAGGCCCACCTTCAAGGGAATTTTTGTTATAACATGGTGAATTTTTTATATCTTTTTATTTTTTAATTAAGAAAAAAAAATTGAAGAGCAAAGAAGGTTTAAAAAATAAATTTCAAATTCAAAGAGAGAATTTTCAAAAGGAAAAAGGTTTACTTTCAAACTGGTTTGGAGAATATTTTATCCAACTCTCCAACCCACTAGGTGATGGTAAAAAAGGCCATTTATATGTATTTTTAGTCAAATGACATCTTTAATAAGTTATATAATTTTTAAAAATAACGTACGTGGATAATTTTATAATCATCACATAGTGAGTTAGATGCTATTCTTCCAAAACCATTGTTTTTTACACACGTGTGTACTAAACTTTAGCCTTGACTTGGAGGAAAACTTAGTGACTTTGTCAAACTCTTTGTTTTAATTAGAACTTACAATAGAGGAAGGGAGAGATTTGAACCTAGATATCATTGATCACCTCCTCAAAACTCAATAGTAATTTATTTCTTTAGGTCATGCGATGACTTTTGTGCAGATAGCTATGAAATAGCGTGTCAATTACTTTCGCATGAATGGTGGATTACGCAAATTCATATGTAATTCAATGCTTTGAAAATCTTGAACACCCACTTAAAAAAAATTACTTAAGCATGAGCTATGAATGTGATCATACCAACATATTATTTTGAATGCCTCTTAGTAAACATTGGAGTAATCAAAAAAATCATTTGAATCGTACCACCATATCGCCATCTTTTTACAGGCCCACGCGACAGGTTCAGTAATTCCCACTCACTTACTGCCCTACAATTCCATTACCATTAGTGCCCCACTCCCCACCCAATTTGAGGTACTTTTTACAAAATCGTGACTTATTATGGAGTGAAATTTGAAAATCATTGTTTGATGACTGCTCTTGAAAATAATAATTAATTTAAAGACATGTTTGGCATTATTAGTTATTGTATATGTTCACTGCTAATATCGTTTTTTCACTTACTAATAGTTACTTATTCAATTAATCGTTTGTAAAAACGTCTGTAAACATAACATTACTAATAAAAAAAATAATCCTCTATCAGTATTCAAGGAAACTCCAGAGGCCAGGGTAACGGTCTGTAGTTGAAACTTTTTTATATTTGGTCTTTGTTAATTTATTACACAAGTAACTAATAAATAATTTACTGATTAAATATTGTGTCCAAATGAGCATTAGCCTATTTATTTTCCGTAAGTTGTTTGGGTTCGTGACCTACATTATTTTACTACAATATCCTTGGTCATATTTTTAACTGCATGAGTTGAATTCCAAGGCCTACACTTACGAATGAGCTCGACACCAAGGGAGTGCTTTTGAAAGCGCACTGTTAATGTTTATGTACACATGCCTAGCTTGCCCTTTGGGCCCATGCTCGGAGAAAATGGGCTATTGGCCACGATTTCCCAACAATATAGTTAGTAGGCACCAGAACGAAAGTATATACAATACTAACATCTCGACTCTTAGAGAGTCGATTTTGTTATAAAAAATCGAGTCTTTAAGACTTGGTTTCACTGATCTATTCTGGTATGATGTGGCACTTTCGTCCACCTGGAAATCGAGTCTTAAAGAGTCGATTTATATATCGACTCTTAAAGACTCGATTTGAGTGTGACGTGTACAAGCTATTAGCCACCTGGAAACCGAGTCTGTGAGACTCAATTTCCAATAGGGGTTTTTTCAAATTAGCTCTAACTCAAATTAGCTCTAACTCAAATTGCACAGACCTCCCCGCCTCTCTCTGTCACTCACCCTCTGACTCTCCCTCTCACGCCTCTCTCACAACCTTCGTGATCACGCCTCTCCACTATCTCCGCCTTCGTCAGCGCGCCTCTCCACTGTCTCCGCCTTCGTCATCGCGCCTCACTCTCACGTCTCTCTCACTCGCCCTCTCCACTCTCACTCAGTTCTCTCAGGTATGATTTCTTTTTCTTTTACCAATAATAATCTTGAATCTTCTTTTTCCCAAATGCTTTCCCATTTTATTATTATTATTTATTTATTTTAATTATAGGCAGCTCCAGTTATATATATAGTTTGATGTGCTTGTCGATATACCTTTCCTAAAGGTTGAGACTTTTATATGATACTTTGGTATTTAGATTCTATGATGTGATAGAAAAAATGGGTTTTGGATTTTATAGTTATATATTTCTTCCCATTTGATTTATGTGACTAGTCTGTTCAGGGCATTGTGGACCCAAGTGGAGTTTTTTGTTTTTGTTTTGTTTAGTTTTGTGTAAGAATTTTTGGGTTATGTTCAATTTGTGCTATAATGCTGAAATCACTAAAAAGTTTGAGCATTAGAGAAGAAACACACAAAGATTTGGTTTTGCAGCTGCCGTGTTAATTACTGGGAGTAGTGTAAGACGTTTAGCAATCACCTCTTCCAAACTCTGCAGAAACGGTGTCCTTGTGCCTTGGGTACAACCATGTTAATTTACATCATATTCTTTGTTGAAGTAATAACAAAGGTTTTGCTTGACCGATCACCCAAACATAGTTTGAGAAGCTAGATGATACCATGGAAAGGTATACCAACAAGCACATCAAACTATATATTCAGGAATGCAGGGAACCATAAATCTTCATTTATTTTAAGTGGTAGACAAATGATGATTCTAACCTAAAAAAAAAGTTCTAATGAAAATTGTCAATATATGCAATAATACCGTCAACACAGTCTCCAGGGTAGATTTCTTGGTAACTGGGTGCAAGTCAGTCAGAATCTGCATTGTACAAGTCAAATAAGAAAACAAGTGAACATAGCAACAAAACATATTAAAATCTAGCATATATAGGTCATATTTCTTAAGCATATTATTAGAAAGCCTAAATTAATATTAAAATATATCATATTCCCCTGCTTCCCCTGTAAATCTATTCCTGGTTTAGGACTACTAGTTCTTAACATTACACAGTGAACAATATGATAGTTCTTACTTCTTGGTGCTTTAGTGTACTCCACACTGTACAATTTCTGCAAGCATCAAGATGCGTATAAATGCATAAAACATACCATTGTTTATAAAAGCATGTCATGACAAAATGTTCCAACCTTAATAACTTTTTTTTTTTCATGAAAATTTCTTTAACCCAAAATGCTCTGAATTTTTGTTCAGCATCATATCATATCAAGGAGCAAATTCAACTGAATAAGATTGAATATAACCACCAACCCCCAAGAAATATGGCATCAACAAGATCCTAGTGAAGGCACAAGAACAAACTGTTCTAATAAGAATTTTTATCTGTAGCCTACATTTTGAAATGATCAATTGATCATTACCCTTTGCTGGCCATCAACATCAATTCCTACAAAACATAATTTTTATCTTTGAGTAATATGGTTTTTATTCTATAATTTGGCTAGGTGTACTTCAAGGTTAATCAACTAAATACTTACATGCACCTTTTATGTTTTAAGTCTTCCTTTTTACTATTTGCTCAAATCATATGTGCTGCATGCCTTTCTATGCATCCCAACCTTAGGAAAACCCTGAAGAGGAAATCGAAAGAAAAGATAGGTTAGAAGTCTTGTCAATTATGGTTAGGGTTATTGTTGGTATTTTTGCTATGTTTTGAGTGTGGTTTCCATTACCCTGTGCATTAGTTGCGTTGCCAAAATGTATTTTTCATTTACTGTGTGTAGAGCACATAATCAATATGAAAATGCTAGTTTTTTGCTGATTCGTTGTATTACGTGCTAATTGCTTATCATTTCTTGTGTAGTATGGCTGCTGCAAATGCTGGACAGTGCGTAGCCTGGCCCCATTGACTCGTCGGTGTTGACGTTGCAGCCCAACCATCGGTCAGAAGCTATTTGGAATGGGCAGGTAAAACACAACACTACACTTTTAACGAATATACACGCATTTAATTCATACAATGTACACGCACTTCCCTAGTTTGTATTAATCCATGGTTTTGTTCTATGCAAGATCCAAGGTCCCTTAAATGTCGTGCCCGTACTGAAGAGTTCTCCGATCGAGAGCCAATGGTGGACGACTGAGTCCTTGACATCATTAAGGCACTTGGTTTGGAGGGACTCCTTAGGACCCGAGGAGAGAGATTGACCACGGCCTGATAACAGCCTTAGTATTGGCAGTATAATCTTGAGATGAGAGTGTGTAACCTCCCATTGTAGTGCATCCATCATCTAAGGCTGTAAGTTGCAAAGATGTAGTAGTTTGTTGCAACTCCTCGACATCAACTTCTGCGAGCCGCTCGGAACTTACGTACAACTCAGCAGCATTTACTTGGGGCATTTTACGGATCCTATTAAACATGACCTTTACATGTTTATCTTCTTTGATCACCATATACTTGTAATTTATCCGTTCATAAAGGATTTCTTTTGGGCAACGATAAATAATATTTATGTCATAACAAGTAGGGCTCAAACTCAATTCTTCCATGATTTTCATCTTCAAATCATTCAATGTCTTCAACTTACGACGTATAATCATGTAATAGCATTCGATAATCGGCCCTTGAAATGGGAATCCGTCAATCTGTTCAGGATTGAAAAGAGGTCCACCGTAGTATACATTTATGTCAATATTCTTCAGAGATTGTAAACCTATTACAGTCAAGGTAATATGTTAGTGACATATTTTAACACAATTACAAAACTTTTTATGTACTCAAAGTACAAAAATTACAACTTCTTATATCAAACACACCCCACATATGCATATACTCACTCCACATCACATACAAACACACTCAATCATTATCATTTCATACTCAAACAAATAAAAAAAACTAAAGGCCCAACTCACCCCCACTACAAAATTTCATATCATTCTAACAAAAAAAGTAATGAAAAATATTAAACCAAACAACAACAAAAATAGCCATGAAAAAAGGCTAACAATACAAATATATCTTAAATATTTTTTACTTTTTATTTAAAAAAAAAAAAAAAAAACCTACCAAATATATACACTAGTTACATCATATGCATATACAAACCCCACATTTGCATATGTACTCAACCATTATCATTTGTTTCTAAACAATAAAAAAAAAAAACCATTAATCATACTCCAATAAAAAAAAAAAAAAAAAACTAAACACACAAATCTTCAATCATGCTATCAAAAATATAAAGAAAAGTAACAAACCAAACAAAAAAACTCATGCTACATACCCACAAAAAAAAAAAAAAAAAAAAAAATCTAACATTACATATATGTAACTAACATCTACCCATTAAAAAACCCTAACATTACATATATATAACTAACAACTATTCAGCAAAAAAAAAAAAACCTAACAACTAGAGAGAGTGTAAGCTATAAAAACCTTACCTGACATGAGGATGTGTAAATAGAGGATGAGTTTGATTTGAAATTTTGTATGAGAGTGAGAGAGAGAGAGAGTGAGTGAGGAAGAGAGCTGCCCCAGAAAATAGAATTTGGTGTGGGAAACGGCAGAACCCAGAAAACACAAAATGGGATACTAAAGAGCAGCTGCCCTAAGCACGTGTGTTAAATGGACTACAGCTTAAAAATCGACTCTCTGAGAGTCGATTTTACTTTATACAAACCGAGTATTTAAGACTCGATTTCTAGCTAGAGTCCACGTGGCTCAAATGCCAATATAATGGAGTATTTTAATTGTTCATATGGAAATCAAGTTTTATAAACTCGATTTCCAGGTGGCTGCCACGTGGAAAATCTCCACATCGGACATGACCAGCGCAAAGAAATCGATCATTTGAAACTCGATTTCTTAAGGCAAAATCGACTCTCTAAGAGTCGAGATGCTAGTATTCTATATACTTTCGTTCTGGTGCCTACTAACTATATTGTTGGAAAATTGTGGCCAATTGCCCATTTTCTCCCCCCATGCTCAGTTTACTTTTCTAGTACAATATTTTACTTGTATACAAGGGCCTTCTATTGCACAGTTACAAACACATAACATAAATACATAAATGATTCCTTCCTTACCAATTTCACAGATCCTTCTCTATCCAAACTTGTTCACCTCCATTCATTAAACTCAACAAGTCTTTACAGATACGTCACTCAACAAGTCTTTATAGATATGTCACTGCCTCTGCTGGCCATGTCTCCATCGACCACGCCTCCATAAATGCATTGGCTATCACCAAGCACATTGAAATTGACTGTCACATTGTTCGTCATCATCTCAAATGCGGAAATCTCTGCCTGTATTCTGTTTCTTTTGCCAATAAACTAGCTGATCTTCTTATGAAGTCTCATCCACCAGATCATCATTGTGATCTTCTCTCCAAACTCCAGATGGCATTACCACCTCAAGTTTGAGGAGGGATGTTAATGTATATGTATACATGCCTAGTAGTAGAATGTTACTGTGTGTACACGCTTAGCCCATTAGCTTAAGGCCCAGTTTTTTTTTTTTTTTTTTGTACGTACAATACTTGCTGTGCACACATTTTGCCTGTATATAAAGGACATCTATCATATAGTTACAAAATACAGAAATACACATATTATTTCTTTATACTCGGTCTTATTTTCTTTATACCTCGTAAATGCACCGTTAGTAGTCTTATGACTTCACAAACAGCTCAGCATCATCTTCTACACTTAGCTGTTGGAGCAAAGAGTTGAACCTAGAGACAACATAAAGAAGCTCCAAATAACCTAGAGACAACATAAGGAAACTCCTTAAAGACCAGTACTAGATTCTCAAAGAAGCCAATGATTCACATTAATGGAGCAGCTCAGACTCTTTGACCTTTGGAATTTCACACGTGAAAAGCATTAGCTGTTTTCAATAGCCAACTCCTTTTATGGGCCAACTCCTCACATCACAGAGGTTGGGGGAAGTGATTTGGCAAGTAATTAAGATGACAAGTTTTAAGAAGTGGGTTTTGACGAGTGAAAAACGCGATCTAATAATGGGCTTGGGTATTAGGACTAGGTCCACCAATTGACCAAACACAAAGCCACGCGTAAAATAAAGTACATGCATGAAGGAGCCGTTCTTTTATAGATCGTTGCAATTGAAAGACCTGAAGTTGTGTAGTGCACTAACTCCTATTTGTTCTCAGAATGAATAAATAGAAGTGAAAAATAAAAATTGAAGGCTTGTTGCAATAATTAAAAAAAAAAATAAAAAAGAGAAGGGAATGTTCTTGGCTCCCTCATTTGAGGCACCGCTTTTGTGGTTTGAACCCCTCATCTTATGGGGTGTCAAGGGTACTAATGGCAGCACAAATCACAAATGTGTCATCCCTTGCTCCCTCTTAGTAGCGGTAAATAAAATTACATATAGATTGATAGTAACCCAATTAACATTGACCACTTAAATATGATGATCTTGACCCGTATAAAAAAAAGGTTTGTTAGGACTAAAAGTAGTACTGTTATAAAATTTAACATTCAGCATTTTGAGACTTGTCCACTTTCTACACTCAAAATTGTGGACATATCCAAGTCTTGAGGGAGCGTTAATTTGTATGAAGTGATTTTTTTTTTTTTTTTCTTGTTGAGCCAAATATAGTTTTCCACATCAATAACCAATCCTAAATTCACATTTGTCACTAAATTAATTAAATGAAATTCTAAAGAATACATCAAATGGTGGCATGTGTCATTCTAGTTGACATTATATTAGATAATAATGGCAGCACAAATCACAAATGTGTCATCCCTTTCTCCCTCTTAGTAGCGGTAAAGAAAATTACATATAGATATATTTTTTTTTTCGAGGGTCAAAATTACATATAAATTGATGGTAACCCAATTAACATTGACCACTTAAATATGATGATCTTGACCCGTATAAAAAAAAGGTTTGTTAGGACTAAAAGTAGTACTGTTATATTTGTGGTTGCAATTTGATAAATACCATTAGTAAAAGAAGAAAAATGTAGAAAATTATCTATAGACAGTAGTTCTAGTTGAACTTTTGTGTAAAGTTCTACTAAAATCAAGCTCCAAGTGTCTATAAATTCTATACACAAAAAAAAAAAAATAAAAAAAAAATAAAAAAAAAAACAAAAACAAAAAAAACAAATTATTGAAGCTCTACTGATTCAAGTCTATAAAGCCCTAAAGAACTTCCACCTAAAAGCCTTCAAATATAAATACAAAAAATAAAAAAAATAAAAACATTCAAAGAACATGAATGCGAAAAACAAGGCGTCTTTAACAAGCTCATAGCTAGAGATTTATTGTATTTCCATTAAAAGATTGTTTGACCTGTTTTGCAATCCAAGTAGAGAATATTTCATTTTTGAATCAAGGTTTTGTTTGCACGATTCTTGGAGCAAAGATCTTTTCGAAGAGATTGAATCAAAGTATCATTTTTTTGAAAACAATTAAATACACTCATGTTTTTGAATCAATTTTAATTGTTTGATGATAGTTTTTTAGACCTAATATTACTAGCTAACCAATTTTAAGGCAATTTTTTTTAATTAAATAAATTATGAACGACCATTGGTTAAAGTGAGCAACATCAATATTGTGTAATAAAAAGCAAATAGCAGCAGAGAATAACACACAATATAGTGACCTAAGGAAACCAATAGAGCAATGATTCAACAGTAAAAACACCGGAAGGACTTAACCTTACCGACCACAAGGAAAAAAAGTCCACTAACTAAATTGAATTTTTTACAGGATAGAATTACCAAATCTTAAATTGCAACAACCTAGTAGTACATACCAAGGAGGCTGATCTCGTACCGTACCGGCCGGTACATACCGTACCGGCCAGGGTACCGGTACAGGTACACCTCCCGTACCGTACCGGGAAAAATACCGGGTGTACCGGCCTTGTACCGGCCGTACCGGCATATTTCGGCCGTACCGGCCGGTAAGAGCATACCGGGCCGAAACGTGCTCTGTCTTCCTTTTTTTTTTTTTTTTTTTTTTTTTCTTCTTCTGGTAATTGGGGCTTTTTTAAAGGGGCAGATTTGTAATTTCCTAAAACCTAAAACACCCCATACCCCATTCGGCCCTCCCTCACTCTGTTGCCGCATCACTCACTCTTCTCCCTCACTCTCTCGTTCTCTCATTCTCACTCTCTACAAGTCTACATCTCTCATTCTCACTCTCTGGCCTCTGCATCTCTCATTCGCTGCGTCTCTCACAGCCTCACTTTCTGCGTCTCTCATCCCTCTTTACCTGGTATGTTGTTGTTGTTGTTGTTGTTGTTTTTTTTTTTTTTTTTTTTTTTTTTTTTTTTTTTATATATATGTGATTTCGATTTTTCCGATTGGTCACCCATGGTCACAAATCTTCAATCTTTCTTTTGGCAATTGTATAAATCTTCAAAACTTACCTACATGGTCAGAAATTTATGTATGTGTACGTGAAAAATTTATGGTTTGTGACTGAAAATGGGTATAAACGTTTTTGCCTCACCTGGGTTCTTGTTGTGATTTAATGTATGAGAGATTGTTTCATAAAATTATTTCAATTTTGTGGTTCAAGCATTTTTTTTTTCAGTGCTAAAATCTGCTTGAATTTTTTTTTTCTCAGCTGCTCTGTGTCTCTCTGTCTCTCGGCCTGTTGCTCTGTTTCTCTCTGTCTCTCGGCCAGCTGCTCTGTGTCTCTCTATTTCTCACTCTCAGGTAAAATTTGCTGTGGAATTATACCAAATTGATGTGGAATTAATTTGTTGTTTATTTTTGCTGTGGAATTATATTTCATGTGGGATGGAGATTAAGATGTTGTGATAAATACAAATTGATTACTGTGTTCATGAATTGAGTTGCTGCGTCAATGAATTGTTGTTTCGTTCTTGATTTTGGTTAGCTTGTGTTTATGAATTGAGTTACTGTGTCAATGAATTGTTGTTTCATTCTTGATTTTGGTTAGCTTGAGATATTGGGATAGTAGTAGTAATTTACAACTTAGCATTATTATTAATAAAAAGATAACTTAGAATTGTTAACTTATATGCAGTGTGAATTATGACTGAAAATCAATCAAGTGTAGCATCTGGTCCGGTTGTAAGATCCAAGGATCCAGCATGGGCTTATGGCCGTGCTGTGCCAGATGCGAGAAATAACACCCAGTGTATTTTTTGTTCTAAAATGATAAGGGGGGAGGAATTACTAGGCTCAAGTATCATTTAGCTGGGATTCCGGGTGATGTTGAAGCATGTAAAAAAGTATCTGAAGATGTAAAATGGCAAATGAAACAGTTGCTTGAAGATTTAAAGAAAAATAAAAAGAAAAAAAGAAGAATTAGTAAACAAATTGCAAATCCCTATGATTTAGAGGAGGAAGAGGATGATGATGATGATGATGATGATGAAGGTAATAATGATAATGAGAGAGGGGGTTCAAAAAGTCATTCTTCAGTTAGTAATTATAACACCAAAGGGAAAGGAAAAGTTGGAGAAAGGTCCAATGTTAAATCATTTTTTGCTCCAAGAACAACTCCCGGTTCTCAACCATCTATAAAATCTTCTTTGGCCTCAAAGCAAATGGTTGAGAAGGCAAGAATGAATTTTGCAAGGTGGTGGTACCATGCTAATATACCTTTTCATGCAGCTCGATCTGTGTATTATCAAGAAGCTATAGATAGTATAGTAGCTATTGGGCCTGGTTTTAAGGGACCTTCTTATCATGACTTGAGGGGGCCTTTATTACAAAAACATGTGGGTGAAATGAATGATTATCTCTTAGATGTGAAAAATGATTGGAAAGTGTATGGGTGTTCAATAATGTCAGATGGGTGGACAAATCAAAGGACACTCCAATCATTAATTTTTTAGTGTATTGTCCAAGAGGTACCATGTTTCTTAAATCCCTTGATGTGTCTGGCCTAACAAGGGATGCAGATACATTGTTTAAGTTGTTTGATAAAGTTGTTCAAGAAGTTGGGGTTGAGCATATTGTGCAGTTCGTTACAGATAATGATTCTGCTTACAAGTCTGCAGGAAAGAAGCTAATGCAGAAATATGGGTCATTCTATTGGTCACCTTGTGCAGCCCATTGCATTGATTTAATGTTGGAAAATTTTTCAGATAAGAGATATTTTCCTATCATTCATGAAACCATTCAAAAGGCTAAAAGGATTACCAAATTCATATACAACCATGGCAAGGTTTTATCTTTGATGAGAAGTGACTTCACTAATGGTAGGGACTTGGTTCGTCCAGCTGTCACAAGGTTTGCAACTGAGTTTTTGAGTCTTCAATGCTTGACTAAGTTCAAGAAAGAACTTAGGCAAATGTTTACTTGTGATCAATGGGTTGAATCTCGATATGCTAGAGATGTTATGGGAAAGGAGGTGGCTGCACTTGTTTTGGAAGACAAAGAGTTTTGGTTACAATGTCAACAAATAGTGAGGATTAGTGAGCCTTTGGTTAGAGTACTTCGTCTTGTAGATGGAGATGAAAAACCATCAATGGGATACTTGTATGAGGCAATGGATAAAGCAAAGGAGAATATAAAAGCAAGGTTGAAGAACAAAATTTCTGCATATATTCCATTTACTAGTGTCATTGATGCTAGGTGGGATAAACAACTCTATAGTCCATTGCATGCAGCGGGTTGTTATCTTAACCCTGGAATTTTCTTTAGGCCTTCGTTTAAGAAGCAAAAAGAAATTACAAAAGGCCTACTTAGTACCATTACAAGGCTGGTTCCTGATCCTGATGAGCAAGACAATCTTAGTTCTCAAATTGAAGCATACAAAAAGGCTTTAGGTGACTTTGGAATGCCTATGGCAATCCGCCAACGTGAAAAACTAAATCCAGGTATATTATATGAATCTATACATATATATATATATATATATATATTTCATTTGAAAGTTTGTTATTTGATTTGTACTAAAAGCATACTTTCTTTTATTTTTGGAAGTTGCATGGTGGGAGCAATTTGGAAATGACACTCCAGAATTACAAAAGTTTGCAATTCGAGTGTTAAGTCAGTGTTGTAGTGCAACTGGTTGTGAAAGAGCTTGGAGCACATTTGAGTTTATTCATTCCAAGAGGAGAAATAGGCTTGAGCATAAGCGTTTGAATGACTTAGTTTTTGTTCGTTATAATCTATTGTTACGTGAAAGGTATGTTTTTAAATATATTTAATTTTTATTTTGAATGATTAGAAAATGTCATTAATGTATGATATTGATTTTGGTAGGAATATTAGAAGGACAAAAGATTACTTGGATCCTATAAGCCTTGATAATATTGATTTAATGGATGATTGGGTAGCTGAGGAATCTGAATTTCTGTTACTAAGTGAGGAAGATGTGAATTGGGCTAGCATTGAAGAACCATTAGCAACAATGAATTTGGAAGATGATGATAATGATGATGTTGTTGTTCTTGATGAGGATGATGGTGAAGATGATGTTGTGTTGACAGATGCTATACTCATGTATATTATGGTCCTGATGTAGATCCTTTTGATGGATGGGAGTAGATGATTTTATGTAATTTGTACTAGCTTAATTATTTGTATTATTTATTTTCTTTATATGTAATGAACAATTAAGTTTTTTGTTTTTTATATTGTGTTTTTTTTATTTTATTTTATGCAATGAACAATTGAAGTAATGTTTTATTATAAACATGAGGTAATGTTTTATGATAAGTAGAGATTTTTTGTGTGTGTGTATATATATTAAATATATAAAATAGCGGTAAACCCGAAACGGTACACCGGTATTGACCGGTATCCGAAATATACCGTACCGGTGGCCAAACCGGTACAGCCTCCGGTACGGTATTGACTTCCTTGGTACATACTGACGTTATTACCTAATACATCTTCAATAATGGAGTTTGTCGCACTCAAATCTCCATCCACTTCGAGTACCAACTTCAAGATTACGGTCCAACATTTGATGATTTATTATTTGTAGCAACTTCAACACATTGATTCTTGATGTAGCTTTTGTCTTGAAAACCGATATATGGTTTCTTTTGAGAGCATACAGAGCCCCAAGATGCACAATGCAAAGCTCCCCAAAAGTCTCTTTTATGTCCTCTAGGGTTTTCTTATATAGCTTAGGCTTAAGTGCAAGAAATCATAGGCATGCACACTTGATAGGTTGAATTCACCTTACTGTTTTGCTGCATTTCAGTTGATCAAATTGTGGAGGACTAAATTTCTTGGTTCGAAATTAATCAAACAAGTAAAATAGTTTCTCAAATGCGAATTTGTATTGATGGATATGTGTGGTACAATTCTCTGTAATTACAAGGATTGATCCTCTGATTCGATCTCCTTAAAAGATGTGCGATGTGATTTTGATTTGAACACAAAATATTCTTCAATTGAGCTGAAGGATGGATCGAAGATCTTTAAAATGGAATTACAATGAATTTCTGGCTATGAGCTTGTTAGAAATCCTTTGTTCTTCGCGTTCTTCGTGTTCTTCGTGTGTTCTTTGTGTTCTTCATGTGTTTCCCGTCTTCGAAGGTTTATGGCGGAAGCTCTTCGGGGCTTTAAAGGCTTGAATCCGTAAAGTTTTGTTGATTTGTGATTTGTCGAGGTTTCTGAAGGCTTTTGAGCTTGATTTCAGTAACCTCTAAGATCTAGGAGAGTGATTTGGATGATTTTGCTTCGAATGTTCGTCGTATTCGAAGCTTGAAGTTCTTGAAGTTCTTGGAGGCTTTAAGGCTTGATTCCAGCAGAGCTTCAATACTTCTGAATGCTTCTTTGATGCAGCTTGTGCTCTAGATAGCTTGGTGTCTCCAAATGCTTTAGGAAGGCTTCTATTTATAGGAGTTTGGAGGTAGGTGAGTGACACATGGCGGAGTCTGATTGGTGACACATGTCACAGCTTGATTGGTCCGCTTGTGTCATCGCTTACACAGCCGGATTGCTTGAGTCATTGCTTACACAGCTAGATTCGCTTGCATCATCGCTTACACAGCCGAATTCGCTTGCATCATCGCTTACACGCACCTCCATGTGATTAGCATTTTGCATGTTTTTTCCTATTCCTATCTTAATGAAATTTAGCAAATTTTCAGTAGCAGTATATGATATTTTGTAATTAGCCATACCTAGTGGACTTGGTGGCATGACGTGTCAGCTTGTGATAGGCCGGGAATTTTCCCTCTCTACAAATGCCACCTCAATACTTGTTCGCGCACAGCTTCTGAGTATGGGGAGTGAATGAGTCTCGAAAAGAATGAATTTGGTACTTGACTCTTCAAATGTAACGGTTGAAGGTGGTGAAGCTTTTAGCAGGATGCAAATGTAGTGGTTGAAGGTGGTGGAGCTTTATTTCAGATGAGTAGACCCACTCAGATGAAAGGCTTTGATGAGACCGAGAAGGGGTCTGCAAGTATTTGAATGTGCTGGCCTAACTAAGCCTTCTCAGCAGAGATTAAGTCGAAGTAATTTCAAAAGAGTGTTTCATGATACTTAAAGGGGGTTGGTGAAGCTGTAAGTTACTTGCAAGAAGTTGGACGTACTTGCAAGATTGAACCATATTGGCAAAGATTAAGTTGAAGTAATTTCAGAGGAGTATTTTGGATCGTTGGCGGTGATCACAAGGTGTTGAAGATGGTGAAGAAGTGAGGAGGTTGGCTGGGTACAGCATGCAGAACTGTGGTGTTGGCCTCCCATTTTTAAGATCTTCTGGTGAAGTTATATCCGAAGGATATTCTTTGGATCACGAAGAGATCATGTGGGAAAGTGATTGAATGTTCTTGTGTTATTGCATCACTCAAGTTAAGTTAAGGTAATTTCAGAATGGATTTTGCGTCTGGTGGTGGTGATGACACGGAACATGGAGACGAAGCAAAGTGGATGGGTGAAACACAGACACTATGACGCTGACCCTATACGTTGGGATCCCTTTGGTGTAGACGTTTCTGGGAAGTACACTTTGGGATCTGGGATTGACTGTATGCTGCATGAGGTCCGACAGCAAGTCGTTGAATGCCCCTGTGCAACTGGACCATGCTGACGGACATTAAGTTGAAGTAATTTCAGAAGTATATCTCCTGAAATTCTTCAAGCTTGTTTTAAGTTGAAGTAATTCCAGAAAGTGTATTTTGAGGTACCAGCAACGAAGACCTTTGGGCCACATGTTGGTGGAAACATGGAATAAGGCATTGGCAACCATTTACCAACAACAAAGGCTGATCTCTGATAAGCTGGTACCTTGGAGGTCATCGCAAGTGTTGGATGGGAGACAATTTGTAGGATACCCCAACACCTTTTATCACCTTCACCTGATGCCGCTTGTTGGGAAAGCATAACAAAATGAAAGGTGGAACTAACTTGCAATCCTGGTTTTAGAAACTGGCCAAGTTGGTGTTTGCTCCGAATCGTTGCTTCGGATGGGAGAGCAAACAGTTGAAGAGAAGCTATAAGAGCCCTGATCTTGGGAACATGTGTCTCTGCTGGACTTAGATTTCTTGGCCAGCCAAGTCCAAGGAAACATGAAACCAAAATGCAGACCTTGTTATGAATAACTTTATGAACAAATGTGGTCGTTAAGTGAGGAAACAAAATTTGTTTAGACTCTAAAACAATGATGATGTTGTGAGAAGGGTTTCTACTGAACCATGAGAGGGTTGATTTCAAACTAATTATAAAGCCATTTTGGTTGCTAGGCATCGAGAATGACAAGGCCACAGTGAGAAATGGTTGTGAGAATGAGGGACTGAAAATTTGAAAGAAGCAAATCTTCATTTCATGACTCGATGTGTTTTTCTCGATGAGCCTTTGATGAATCCGACCCTTCTATTTATAGCGGAGAGATGAAGAATGGTAGTTGGGTAGTTGAGACCGACGGACGAAATTTTTGGTGAGAATGGTGGATTAGACTGGTAGGCACCGAATGGGAACGGTCGGTTGGAGACTGGTAGGCACCGAATGAAAATGGTAGGTACTGAATAGGAATGGTAGACTGGAGTAGTGACCCAATGCAATTTCAAGTTTGAGACATACTTGTGAGAGCTCATTTGTTCTTTGAAAGAGAAGCCTTGATGAAGTCTGGAGGATAACCCTTGATTCAGATTGATGGTTTTAAAGTCCAAACGAGCTAATTTCATAAACGGACTCTTGTGAAAATCTGAGTAGGACAAGCTTTGTTCAAGCATCTTGATTTTTGGTCAAAGTTCACATCAAAGCCAACAGCTGTAAAATCGCATAATTTGAGCAATTTTGGATTCTCAAATGAATAAATAGACCCCAAAATTGGAATGTATGCGAAAAATCGGGCAAGACAGGTCATTTTTGGAAATTTTGACTTTTAGTCGAGATTTGTGCAAAAGTCAACTTTTTAGAAATTGGATTGTTATACAATTTTCGAGTTCCAGATGAAGAAACAGATCTCAAAATCGAAATGTACTTGAAAAATTGAGTAGGATAGGTCTGACTTGAAATTTTTAACTTTTTGTCAAAATTTGTGCAATAGTTAGCTTTTTTTTTTTTTTTTTTTTTTTTTTTTGTTGAACTTGGACTATTTGCACACTTTTTGAGTTTCAGATGAAGAAACAGATTCCAAAATCGGAATGTACTTGAAAAACTGAGTGGGATGTGTCCATTTAGGAATTTTTGGATTTTTGGTCAAAGTCAACCATGGTCAAGTCTCTTTCTTTTTTTTTTTTTTTTTTTTTTTTTTTTTTTTTTTTTTTTTTTGCAGGCGGTTCGGATCCAGGTCAGGACGAACGGGTCAATCCGGGTCGATCCGGGCCAGACCGGATCCGCATTGGATGACGTCATCCTTGACATCAGAGGGCTTGCAGATGCACGCGTGAAACGCGTGAGGCGTGGGCTCGTGGGCGCGTGTATGAACAGCCGCACGTGTGAGCGCGTGGAGGCTAAGGGAGGCGCGTGAACTTGACGTTGTGATAGTCGGAATTTTTGGTGGCGCATGGCCGCGCGTGACCCATCATTTGGTTTTAAAAATTTTAGGTTTTGTATATCTGGGGCCGCCGGACCGAGTGGTATCATTATTTTTGTGAAATAAAGCTTGGATTTGCGTGTCTGTGCAGGTGTAGGTCGCAATCCTCCGAAGCTTTTTGGTGGCGCGTGGTGGCGCATGGGTTAGTATCCGGAGCTCGTTTTCCTGGGTTTGTAGATCAAAGGCCGTAGAAGATTTCTGTCGTCTCAGTTTTGTGAAACAAAGTCCGGATTTTCACGAATTTGAATGGAAAAATCGTGCGTCTTTGTTGGTCTATTTTGGCGGTTGTCAATCTGACAACGCGGTGGCTGCTCTGACAAGCTGAGATCTGAAGCTGGACGCAGGTGACTATTGAGTGTCTCCATTGTTCTCTAGGATTGGCAGCACAAATTCCTTGAATAATGTGGTACTCCTTGTGCAATAGCCCCTAGATGAAATGCCCATTCCATAGGAACCTACTCTCTCTTTTTTCAAAGTTTGGTGTAGTATTTTTTTGAAAGTATGCATTCCCACTTCTTTTTCCCTTGTTCACATCTTTTTCTTTCTGTCTGCTAGCTTCCAAAGAGCCCTATATAAGGGTGCCCAGAGCATACTTTAAGTTGCACAAATCCTTCTTTCATATATATTACGTAGAGAAATTATGCCCTTTTTTTTTTTTTTAGGGCATGACTGAACTTAGCAAAAGATGCTAAATTGTCTACGTACCCTCAAGAGGGATCAAGTCATTACGTAGTTCAAAAGAGTTTTTTTTTTTTTTTTTTTTTTAAGATCCTTTCCCTGACAAAATTTTTTGTTGCTTGTCTTTGTTTTGCAGCACGATCTTCTTGAACTTCGGGTTTTGACATCAAACTTTACGCTGACATTTTCATAGAAGTGTTTGCCTTCATTTGGTGGCTTTGATAGCAACGTTCTTGCGGTGACGTATGCCTTCATGTTATTACATTCTTCTCTTGCATCAACAATCTTTTAGTGATATTCGTCTTTGCAACGTTGTTTCTAGAAGGACATTTGCTAGGTAATATTGCTATCGTCAGTACTCATCTTTGAAGTCGCACTGGCTCTAGTATTAGCAATTAAGTCGCACCAACACTTGTATTTGCAACGCAGCCATATCAAGAATCTTTGCAACATAGCCACATCAAGAGCTTTTACCATGAAATCACGCCAGTATTTGTCCTCTAAGACTTGCATTTACAACGAAGTGGCATCCATATCAAAATCGTGTCACCACTCATCCTTTTTTTTTTCATGAAGCGGCACAGACACTTGCAACTGCTATGAAGTCACACCATCTTTTGCCTTTGTAATGAAGATGCACTAGTACTCTTCTTTTGCCATAAAGCTGCCTCGACATTTTATTTACATTGAAGTCATGCCGATATTTATCGCTGCCATGAAGTCATGTCAACACTTCATTTATACTGAAGCCGTGTCAACATTCATCTTTATCATGAAGCCACGACAACACTTCATTTTCACCAAAGCCGTGCCAACATTCATCTTCACCATTAAGCCATGTCAACACTTCATTCGCATTGAAGCCACGTCAACATCCATCTTTGCCATGAAGCCACGTCAACACTTCATTTGCATCGAAGCCGTGCCAACATTCATCTTTGCCATGAAGCCACGTCAACACTTCATTTGCACTGAAGCCACGTCAACATCTATCTTTGCCATGAAGCCACGTCAACACTTCATTTGCACTGAAGCCATGTCAACATCTATCTTTGCCATGAAGCCATGTCAACATCTATCTTTGCCATGAAGCCATGTCAACACTTCATTCACATTGAAGCCATGCCAACATTCATTTTTACCATGAAGTCATGTATCACTTCATTCGTACCGCACTTGCATTGAAGTTGCACCAATATTGACATTTATAATAAAGCTACAACAACACCAATTTCCAGAGGCAATATAGCTCAGACATTAAGGGCGCTTAGCATTGTTGCCAGACATCAAGACTTCAGAGATATCAACAAGATGTTGAAGATGCAAGGAGTCCGTATCAAGACTTTGAAGATGCAAGGAAATGCCAACAAAACCTTGAAGTCTCAAGAAACTCCCATCAAGACTTTGAGGATTCAAAGAGGTGCCAACCAAAACCTTGAAGATGTGAGAAGTCCTTATCAAGACCTTGAAGATGCAAAGAAAGGCCAACAAAACCTTGAAGTTTCAAGATGCTCCCATCAAGACTTTGAGGATTCAAAGAGGTGTCAACAAAACGTTGAAGATGCAAGAAGAATGTCGCCAAGACTTCAAAGATGTCAGAATATGCCCATAGAGGAGAGATGATACAAAACATGCTTCACAAATGTTGGAGAATGTCCATAGAAGAAGGGGAATGCCATGCAGACTTCATTTAGTCTTCATCTTTGAGTACAACGATTTTCTTGATCATCCTATTGAGCAGTTGATTGTCTTTAAACAATGCCTTGCCAACCAAAGGGACCTTAAAAGCATATTGACAACCGTTGGAAAACTTTTCAAGTTAGACTGGCAAACCTTATTCTTTTCATGTGACTGAACTTAGTGAAAAGTACTAAGCTGCCTATGTACCCCAGAAAGGGATCAAGTCATTACGTAGTTCAACTGATTTTTTTTTTTTTTATGATTTTCTTTTGATGATTTTTTTTTTTTTGATGATTTTCTTTTGATGATTTTTTTTTTTATGATTGATTTTTTTTTTGATGATTTCTTTTTTTTTTTTTGATGATTTTTTACAAAAAAGGAGGACTCACGTGTGTAATCCTCGCCCCACACCCCACGGCATTTCATGAGTACCAATTGCGCAATAGTGGGTATCACCACTAATCGAACCCGAGACCTCGGCCTCAAGGGCGACATGGGCATCCAACCACTATGCCATACTCGCAAATGGTGACATAGAGCGTGATTAATTTTTCTTTATTTGTACGCTTTCAAAGGTAATGGGAAGACATCATGTACCCTTGTAGCGCTGTAGTGGGCAGTTTAAGCTCTTACCGAGGAGTAGTCCTCGGTTTTCAAGCATAAAAGTGTTTGACGAACTTCCCTTTGATAGGGTCAATCCTTACGCCATCATTATCAACCAATTTGTACTCCTTGTTGGTGTTTGCCCCCTGCTTGAGAGTTGGAAGTACATCATAAGCAACGGTCACATGGTTTGACCCAACAACTTCATGAAAGTCTAGATCAATCTTGTTTTCTTTGGCAAGCTTCATGATTTGTTCTTTGAAGATGAAACATTTTTGGATTGGGTGGCTAATGATGCGATGATATTTGTAGTAGTTAGGGTTATCAACTTTTCCCGTGTCTTCTGGTCGTTTGCATTCTGGCAACTCAATCAACTTCAATTGCAATAGTTGTTCTAAGATGTTTGTCACATCTTCATCGGGGAATGGATATGCTTTTTGCTCACGTTCCTTAAAGGTCAGATGACGCACTTCATTCTTTTGCCATCCTTCAAGCTGTTTTTCATTTGCCTTTGCTCCTCTTCTTGGAATCTTAACTACGGTAGTGTTAACAACCATTGGGTCTTTGAGATTGCCTTTTACATTCCTATCATTCCTCCTTACTTCAGGTGTGGAAGGGTTTGAATTCCCATGGCTAGCAATGCTCAGCTCCATGTCATGCGCACGAGTTGCTAACTCTTCAAATGTTCGAGGCTTTATCCCTTGAAGGATGTAAAGAAGTCCCCAATGCATGCCTTGGATGCACATCTCTGTAGCAGAAATTTCAAAAAGTCTATCCTTGCAATCCAAACTCAAAAAACGCCATCGATTGATATAGTCAACAATGGACTCGTCTTTCCATTGCTTAGTATTGGTAAGCTCCATCATGCTTACCGTGCGACGCGTGCTATAGAATCGGTCAAGAAACCCTCTTTCAAGTTATTCCCAACTATCGATTGACTCGGGTTTTAAGTCTGTATACCAATCAAAGGCATTCCCTTTGAGTGAACGAACAAACTGCTTTACAAGGAGGTCTCCTTGAGTCCCAGCATTTTCACAAGTTTCTACAAAGTGAGCAACATGTTGCTTAGGATTTCCATTGCCATCAAACTGCAAAAACTTGGGGGGTTGATACCCATTTGGCATCCTCATGTTGTCGATGCGCTTTGTGTAGAGTTTCGAATACGTGAGAGAACTTGTAGAAGAACCTCCATAGTGTGCTCGGATGGTATTTGTTATCATGTCTTGTAATTGTTGGACTGATAACGAAGCAACCGAAGTAGATTGTTCTCGTTGAGGAGTGTCTTGATTTTCTTTCCCTATGTCACCTTTTGTAGAAGTGAAGTCAAATGGGAACTTAGGATAATGGCTTGATTTACCGAGATCTTGTATTTCAAGTTTATTCATTAGAGTTGCAATTTGAAGGTCCTTATCTTTAAGTGCTTTTGTGAGAAGGACGACCTTTTGCTTCATTTCAACCATTTTTTCTTCCATGGTAGAGGTGTTAGTCATCATGATTGACACAACTTCCCAAGATGATGAAGAAGGAAGTGAATTAGAGTGAGCACGTGAAATCTCAATTTTTAGGTTCCCTTTGATGGGAGAGAAATCGTGTGACCAACTTCTTGTGAAGGAAGAAGGGGATTTGCCCCCATACTTGAGGTGTTCCAAGGTGGAGATGTCCTTGCTGGTGACCTTGTTTCTTATAAGAGGGTCTAAGGAGATGATTGTCTGGAACTTAGCTTCCTTGGTTGATTGAGATTGAAGTTAATCATGAGCTTTAGGTTGGCTACAATTGTTTGCACCAATGCAGTTGTTGGTGGTAGCCAAACCAAGTCTAATTGAAGTAGCTATTGTTGAAGCTTGAATGTTCTTGCTAGAGGCCATTGAGGTTGGTAGCAAGTCAAATTTCTTTTCTTTTGGAGGAGAAAGAGATGAGAGGCAGAGAGGTCCCACTGGGCATGCCAGAATTTGTGGATGACTAAATTTCTTGGTTCGAAATTAATCAAACAAGTAAAATAGTTTCTCAAATGCGAATTTGTATTGATGGATATGTGTGGTACAATTCTATGTGATTACAAGGATTGATCCTCTGATTCGATCTCCTTAAAAGATGTGCGATGTGATTTTGATTTGAACACAAAATGTCCTTCAATTTGGCTGAAGGATGGATTGAAGATCTTTAAAACGGAATTACAATGAATTTCTGGCTATGAGCTTGTTAGAAATCCTTTGTTCTTCGCGTGTTCTTCGTGTGTTCTTCGTCTTCGAAGGTTTATGGCGGAAGCTCTTCGGGGCTTTAAAGGCTTGAATCCGTAAATTTTTGTTGATTTGTGATTTGTCGAGGTTTCTGAAGGCTTTTGAACTTGATTTCAGTGACCTCTAAGATCTAGGAGAGTGATTTGGATGATTTTGCTTCGAATGTTCGTCGTATTTGAAGCTTGAAGTTCTTGAAGTTCTTGGAGGCTTTAAGGCTTGATTCCAGCAGAGCTTCAATACTTCTGAATGCTTCTTTGATGCAGCTTGTGCTCTAGTTAGCTTGGTGTCTCCAAATGCTTTAGGAAGGCTTCATTTATAGGAGTTTGGAGGTAGGTGAGCGACACATGGCGGAGTTTGATTGGTGACACATGTCACAGCTTGATTGGTTCGCTTGTGTCATCACTTACACAGCCGAATTGCTTGAGTTATTGCTTACACAGCTGGATTCGCTTGCATCATCGCTTACACAGCTAGATTCGCTTGCATCATCGCTTACACGCGCCTCCATGTGATTAGCATTTTGCATGTTTTTTCCTGTTCCTATCTTAATGAAATTTAGCAAATTTTCAGTAGCTAATATGATATTTTGTAATTAGCCATATCTGGTGGACTTGGTGGCATGACGTGTCAGCTTGTGATAGGCCGAGAATTTTCCCTCTCTACACAAATTTAAGCTTGATCAATTCAAAACTTCTTTGTTTGATCAATCAAATAGCTGTCGAACTGCATAAAATTGTACTTTAAGCCAAGGAAGTCAATCTCGTACAGGAGGCTATATTGATTTGGCCAGTGAAACGATATATTTCCGGTGTACCATTTCGGGTTTACCTTTATTTTATATATTTAATATATATATATATATATATATATATATATATAAACTAAATATTTTTTACAAAATAATAACAACTTAAAACTTAAAATATGTTGTGAAAATGTTGTAAAAATATTATGAATATAACATTTTTATTTTTGTTTTGGTACACATCTCAATTTTCAACTACCACATTAGCCAACAAATTGTTAATAACTCACCTTTTTTTTCACCTCCACTCATCCTCTTTTACTTTCGCAATTTATCTTTATTTTTATCTCCTCCACGTGATTACCTCCATTGAGTCTTATCTCATTTCAAATTTCAAAAAGCAAGTCATCTCCTTACCTTTGGTTAGTCATTAGTCATCACATGGGCATCCAAAGAAAAACTCAAACCTTTGAAAAATAGTAAAGACAAAATAAATAAATAAATAACATCAAAGGAACACAGACGTTGAAGAGACCACGAAGCTGTTGGGATATGTGTCCTTAAATCCTATTGTATGATGCTATGTATTTTATTATGTAAGACATTATGTGTGACTTAATGTTTTGGTTAATAAAGTTGTATTACTATTTGAAAATATTGGTAACATGAATATTGGGACATTATCATATAGTCCATGAGATGCATAGTATGTGATTTATGTGATTTAGTCACAGAAGATATAAATCACAAGTTCTTTGTAAACTCAAAAATATAGTTCGTAGTCGGTGATGAAATTGGGCATTTCATTTGCGAAGACTATAACATATCAACTAAGATGATTTGTCTTGATCATGGAAATAGAGATTTCTAGTTGATATGTTTTAAGAGTTAAGACATATTGAATTGGACCGGTGTAAGATTTATTATTCTCCTAACGACTGTCAAATGAATAATAAACTGACGACTTATATTTGCATGAACTCTTAATCCTGAGAGGATAATGGACCTGATCATGAAGTGTAGGTTGCTTTGATATATCAGGAGTGAGATCTATAGTTACAGTCAAAATCTCAGTATGTTGGGCAGCCACATTTAGTGTTGATGGAACATATATTCTCAAGATGGAATTCATAGTCTCTTAATGGAGATACAAAATATTCCCTTGAGATAAGTTTAATGGGTTTGTTATTCAGAGAGTTGGGCCTAACCACTTTAGTAAGGAGTTACTAAAATATATATTTATGGAATTGGATTTCATAAATATATGATGAATAACTTAAAGAATTAAACTGGGTACTTAAGGAATTAAGATGTAGTAATAAACAAAGTAGCAGTCTGCTTTCATGACTTTGTGTTACTATGAATATTTTATGAAGGGGTTGCATGTATAATAAAGTCTTGGGATATAATTTATTAATAAGGCCTAGAGTGCAACTATATTTATATAGTGGTATTAAATATAGTTAATGGTAACTTTGGACTTGTCAAGAGTTGACAGAAAAGCCCAAGGCCCATTGGAGCTAGTGTCTTATTGGTCCCTTTTGGTTTCACTCTAAGCCACACACTTAAGCCCAATTGGAAAGGCCCAAAAGGCCGGCCCAATTAGATAATCAGTTAGATACAAAGGGAGAAACATACAGAATTTTTCTGTAGAGATTTCATAGGAAATTGTATGAACACTCTTGTGAAGTGGTGTAAAAAGTGTTAGACATTTTTTGACATTCTCCCTTTGAAACTGATTGAGAGACCACACATCTTGGGCGTTAGTGGAATTGAAGTGAAGATTGAAAGTATTCCCAAGTGCTTCTGTTCTTCAAGTTTTGAAATTCACTGCTCCAAGGTACACTCTCTTATTCTTATATTCTGAAACTTAAATAGTACATGTTAACTTTTATGTATGAAGTAGATCCGTTATATACGTTATTTTTCCTTCCGTTGCGCTGTGTATGATTCCATCAGAAGCAAAATGAAAAGCTAAGCAGAAAAGAGACTGAGATACGTGAAAGGTGCATCAAATTATGAAATTTCTTGAGAAATATCCTAGGTGAGTTAAAAATTACAATGAAATCTCTATTTCTGTTTCGAGTCAGTATCCATTTTCTGGCCAAAATCCGATATTTCGGCCGGTACAACCAAAACACTCTTAGTACTGCTGTATTTAAATTGGTATGAAATGAGGACTTTTCTGTACCATTCCAGCCACCGATATGGAAAATATCAACCATACCGGCCGGTACGGTACGAAACTGACTACACTACTTTAAATAACATACAATGTATTTTGCTCATTGGATTTCAACCTAAAATCTAGATTGACTTTGAGATTTTATGTTCACAGTTTATATTGGACCAAGCGTTCAAGGCTAGTTGGGGCAGCCATTCACTCCACCTATAAAAGAAAAAACCCTAGCCTTAATTAGGGTTTTAGGCATGGGCATAAGTACTTAATTTTATATTAAAAATATATATGATGAACCTCTATTTTTTGTTCTCCATTTGTCATAGGATTCGATCATTGTAAAAGCCTTGAGATTTAATATGTGGACATGCATCAATGGGTGTTCATATGCATCGGCTAGCCCTTGGAACTAATGAAGATTGTGGTGGTTCATAGAGAATACAAAGAGGGTCGCGATTTGATATTCTTCCGTTGCACATATGGTAAATCTTTTGAGGAAAATTTTAGAGTCACAAACTAATTTACAAATGTTGTGAGTAGTTATTGGTAAGTGAAAAAATGATATTAGTTGTAGGCCTAAAAGAGAACGAGTAAGAATTAGACTTAATAAAAGTTTGTAAAAATGTAATAAAATAATTTGTAGTAGTAACATTACTCTTTCCAAAATGACTTATTATATGTTTGATTTCGGAAAAATACTAAAGTTATAAACTATTTTACAAATTGCTAATGTAGTAGGTTATTGTTGATAAGTAAAAATGTAATGTTAATGGTGGACATATATATGAAAATTAGGATAAATTACTATATTTACAATTTGTGAAAATATTATAAAATAATTCGTCTATAGTATTACTCCTTGATGTCGTTTGTGGACTGCAATGAATATTATAACTCTTATACGACAATACTACTAACAATGAGGCATTTACTTTGACTTGCAATTCATTTAAGAAATATCCTTCTTACATACTATCAATATATAGCTTCTCTTCTTAATCATTCTCTTCCATAACATCTCTCTCTCTCTCTCTCTCTCTCTCTCTCTCTCTCTCTCTCTCTCTCTGAGCAATGAGGAACCCTCCCCACCTCTTCTTGTTTTTCTTCTTCCTCCTCCAACTTGCCAGTGGCTTGCAGCCTCCTTATTCTCCGACCATTAATATAACAGTCAACTGTGGCTTCAGTGGCAACACTTCTGCAAGAGATAATCGGATCTGGTTGGGAGACCTCAATTCCGATTTCGGGCCTTTTGAAATTCAAAACAACTCATCAGTAATCTCCACAGCAGCTAAACAACCAACCCAAGTCGACCCAATTCCCTACTACACTGCACGCCTCTCCTATTCCGAATTCACATACATGTTCTCTGTCACCCCAGGTCCATTCTTCATTCGCCTCTACTTTTTCCCAGCTTCATATAAAAAATTTGACCGCTCTAAGGCCTTCTTCTCCGTCAAAGCCGGCTCTTATACACTTTTAAGAAACTTTAGCGCTGCCCTCACTGTTGATGCTGATGCTCTTAGCTTAGACGGCTTCTCAAGGGAATTCTGCGTAAATATTGTTGAAAATGCTCGATTCTTAAATATAACCTTCACTCCAAGCCCCGGTAATCTAGATGCATATGCTTTTGTAAACGGGATTGAACTCGTTTCAATGCCTTCTAATCTTTATTACTCTGCAGACAGCACTACAGAAATTAAGCTTATTGGCCAGAGTACGCCATATACCGTCGAAAAGAGCCACGCTCTCGAGACGGTATATAGATTAAACATTGGTGGGGGAATGATTTCACCCACAGAAGATACTGGCATGTACCGGAGCTGGTTTGATGACGATGTTGCTTACTTGACAAGTTCTGAAAGAGGCGTTGAGCCTGTTAACACAACTATTCACCCCCGCTTCAGTAAAATTTCTAACTACACTGCACCAGAAGAGGTCTATATCACTGCTCGAACAATGGGAACCAACAAAACCATAAACAAGAGTTACAATCTCACCTGGGAATTCCCTGTAGACGCTGGTTTTAATTACCTAGTAAGGCTACACTTTTGCGAGTTTCAACTTGAGGTCACGGAAGAAGGAGACCGAGAGTTTTACATCTTTATAGCTGATCAAATTGCTGAGATACGAGCAGACGTTATCCGTTGGAGCGGTGGAAATGGAATCCCAGTATATAAAGACTACGCTGTACTGATGTTTGGTGAAGGCAACAAGAAGAAACTAAACCTCTCTGTCGCTCTGCAAGCAAACCCAAATGACAGGATGACTAAATATTCCGATGCAATCTTGAACGGGCTCGAAATCTTCAAAATCAGTGACCCCATTAACAGTCTTGCTGGGCCAAACCCCGACCCACTTCCAACACCAAAGGTCGTACCGATTCCATTGCCAATCCAACCAAGGAAGGTAAAGAGTAATTACACCACAATAATTGCCATTGTTGTTGGTTTATTCTCTGGCATAGTTGTTCTGTCTATTCTCTGTTTCTTCATTTTCCAACGAGGTAGGAGGGTTAATAAGGATGACAAGAGCAGCAGCACAATTCTGCCGTCTGATTTGTGTCGATGCTTTTCACTGTCTGAAATCAAAGCAGCTACAAACAACTTCGACAAGCTCTTCATCATAGGTGTTGGAGGGTTCGGTGATGTGTGCAAAGGATACATTGATGGTGGGGAGACCTGTGTTGCCATCAAACGGTTGAACCCGGCTTCTCGGCAAGGGGCTCACGAGTTCAAGACCGAGATTGAGATGCTCTCCCAACTCCGCCACCTCCATCTCGTACCTCTGATTGGCTATTGCAATCATGGTAATGAGATGATCCTTGTATACGATTACATGGCCCATGGGACCCTCCGTGATCATCTCTACAACACTGATAATCCACCTCTTTCGTGGGAACAACGGCTCCATATCTGTATTGGTGCTGCTCGGGGTTTGCAATACCTTCACATGGGTGCAAAGCAAATGATCATTCATCGTGATGTGAAAAGCTCAAATATATTGTTGGACGAGGAATGGGTGGCAAAGGTGTCCGATTTTGGGTTGTCGAAAATGGGTCCTACAAGTGTGTCCATGACCCACGTAAGCACAGTAGTGAAAGGGAGTATTGGGTACTTAGACCCAGAGTATTACCGGCGTCAACAGTTGACTGAAAAATCTGATGTGTACTCATTTGGTGTGGTGTTGTGTGAAGTGTTATGTGCAAGACCACCATTGACACGTAATGTTGACAAGGAGAGAGTGAGCCTAGCGGAGTGGGCTCGGCAATGCCATCAGAATGGAAAGCTTGATCAGATTGTTGATCCATTTCTAACAGGTAAGATTGTGCCGGAGTGCTTGAAAAAATTTGGTGAAATTGCAGTGAACTGTTTGATTGATGATGGAATCAAACGGCCATCAATGAACGATGTGGTGTGGGGTCTAGAATTTGCATTACAACTACAGGAGAGCCAAAACGATAGGGGAGCACAAATATTTGAGATTGAAGGCCATATTGAGAAAGTGCTCCTTCAAAGATCTGCAATTGAAGATTGTGAGAAGGACTTTACTAGTAGCGGTGGACGTGGGCCAAATGGAGAGGGCACTAGCTGCAGGGTGACCATTGCAAGCAGTGGAGACCAAAGTTCTGCTAATGACACTTCAGATAGCAGCAATTTGATACGTGAAACTGTTTTCTCAGAGCTTATGAGTCAGAAAGGAAGATAAAAGGAATATGGTAGCTGACTTGTAAGTTATATAAAGACTTAAGTTAGCATGTTTTGTAGCATAGTAAGACTTGTCTAAATTCTGGATGGAAATCCATGTCAAGAATGGAATAGGAAGCTTTTCTTGTCTGGAAATTGAGGTGCCATATATTAATTTTGAGTTACAAGTATCTTGGTTAGTCATTACCAATTTTACTTATATATAAAATGATTATAAACTAATTAGTATTATTTAACAAAAATAATAAATGATTTTTTTTATTTTTTATTGATTGTCTAAATTACATTTTTGCGAACGATGAAATATTATTTAAAAATATTTATGTAGTAACATTAATTCCTAAAATTACTATTTGCGCATCCACTTAACTTTTTTTTTTTTTTGGAGAAAAAAACACTTACTTCTTTAACGTAACGAAAAGAGTCAGTACTAGAAAGAGCAAACTCAATCTCCTAATGTAATATGCTGTTATCCAAGTAAAGTATTCCACAAACTCGTCATTATTTTAGTTTGTTTTGTTTTCATTCCCAAGGGGAAAAAAAAACTAGGAAACTTTTCCTTGCAAACCTATGATAAACGGTAATTAGGCTTCGCTTAGGACTATATATGATGAATCCAGTTAAACAGATTTCCTTAAATTTGTTAATGAACATTTTTTGAAAAGTTTCGATACTATTTTTTTAAAAAAGTACAAAAAACTTTCAAGAGAAAATTTGTGCTCCACTATCCTTTTTGCTTGAGTCTGGTGCTTGATTGCAACATAGTCATAGAACAATTAGGTATGAGTGGAGCTGGAGTTTGACGAGAGCGAATGCATGAGGTTTAGCCCTCGTCGCTTAGCTCCAAACCATTTCGATGATGGGCCCATTGATGATGATGAATCGGCGTACTAGGACAATGAGTACAAGGAGCCCCCACCAGTTCAAAATCCCATCCTCCCAAACCCAACGAGGTAAACCGTAAAAGCATGCAAATTTCCAATTTGCAACACGTTGGAAGTGTTGCGCCCTGCATTTGGATAAATTTTTGTTAGTTTTCGGTTTTCATTTTCCCTGATTATGGAGAGATGTTCACGCGGAAACTAAGGTTTGGTTCGGTGATGGGTTTGTATGTTTGGGTTTTCGTGAAGTTTTCATTAATTGATGGGTACTTTCAAAATTGTAAATTGTTACTAGTTAATACCATTTTTTTTTTTTTTTTGCCAAAATCAAAACAACATTCGGTGTAAAATTTAACTCCCTCATTTCAAACGTGGTACAATAGTAATTGTGTGCAAATATTTCTCACATTCTCCCTCTTTTTTCTCAAGAAAAATGGGATTGTATCAACCAAAATTCTTTCCGTGTTCATCATGCTTCGTCTCATCTATTCTTGAGATGGACAAGACATATGTGTTAGACATGTTGGAAAACATAGACGAGATCCTATCATAAACCAATTTAAATGAATAGCTTAAGTTCGTTTTTTTTTAATTTTTTATTAATGTTGGATCAAATAAGTCAATATTATTTACAAGATACGATAATGATAATCACTCTACAAGTATAATCAACTTTACTGTAGTGTAAAATGATGCCAAAAATGGTCGACAGTCAATAACCTCATCCAAGGCTAGATGAGGTCATAAATAAATGGTCACAAGACCAGTATACAAGAGGATAATGTATCTAAAGATAAAAGAAAAGAAAAGTACAAATAATCCTCACTACATCCCTCAAAAAAAAAAAAAAAAATCCCTAACAAAAATGTCCTATGCTAACTCTCCCCCCAAAATATATGACTACTCTCATAATCCCAAAATTACTCCCACTTTTTGTTACGAATGACAAAGGGTAAGTCACTGAGAGGTCGTCATCTCCTCATCATTGGAAGAGCTAGCATCCTCTTCATCATCATCCTCATCATCATCATCACCATCAACATCATCCTTATCCTCAGAAGCCTCTGGAGAAGCAGAAGCAGAAGCGGCGAAACCACCTAGGCGAGCCTGTCATCGTGTAATACAATCGACATGGGTGTTCACCTAACAGAACTCATCACTAAGAGTGTCAAGGCGAGCTTCCATGCTCTGAAACTGCGCCATAATGGCCTCGAGAGTCACACCACCCACCGAAGAAGGAGTAGAGGTAGAAGGAATGGTAGGGATTGGAGGATCCATCGACTTGGTCTACAGCAACCTTGGTCAAAGCTGGGCCTTGCTCCGTCGAACAGAAGCTGCGCTAATGGCACCCATGACAATATAGAGAGGACAATCAGGAATAGGGATAGAAAAATGGCGAAGGATCCACATGATAGCTGAAGGAAAAATGAGCTTATCAAGGGTTGTCATATCCCTATAGACATCTATGATATAGATAATGAAATGAGTGGGGAAGTTTATAGAGAGATCCTCCAAGAGGGATAACAAAAATTGAGCACGAGGCTCTGTGATGGAGTAATAGCGAGACAGTGGAGTAAGAACAAATGTAATCATTATGTTAAGGAATCTCGGACCTTTTGCAAAGCCTGAGCATTTGGTGTTTTGACACTCACCCCATATGGAGGATGTCTCACAGAAGTGAGACAAAAGCTCATCTTTGGACACAGTCCTCAGATGCTGACAAATGGGGTAGTCAAGATGCGATACCCTTGGGACATGTAGTATCTTGAATATAAGATTCAGAGTGACTACGATACGTGTACCTTTGAATGTCATGACAAACTGAGGCACAAAGGTATCGATACCGTGCATGTTGGAGTAAAACTCCTGTATAAACACGGTGGGACACCTCAAGGGTATCTCACAAAGTGATTCCCATCCTCGAGTGTGAATGACATCGGGAAAAGGAGTATTGAAAAATTTTGATAGAATCACATGGCACTCCAGATGAGCACCACGTTTAGAAAAGTTCTTTGAGAAATGCTAATGGGCCTTCTCATCAAGGAGCTAAACGTGAAGAGGGGGAACGAAAGGATCAGAAGAAGAAAATGACCCAGAATGAAAAAGGTTTTGGATCAGAGTAGATTTGTGCTTGGGTGCCTTATGCAGTCTATCTGAGAGAGAGAGAGAGAGAGAGTCACAACCCAGGACAAAAAGATAGAAAAGAAAGGGTATGAATGCATGAAATATGCATGAACATGTAACATGCAAAAAAAATTGCATCATGGGTTCAACCCAATCCAAACCTAGTAACACACAATTTTCAACAATCAAACACACATCTAAATGCATGAAACATTGTGAAAATGCTAATGAATGCAATGCATGATCCTATAACATCAAATAAACAACACCCATCCTAAAACTTTCACAAAAATCTCAAAAATTTTCAAAAACCCCAAATTTTTCAAAGAAAACCCAAAAACCTAGGTCTAATGGGTGAAATGATTGAGAAGAGAGGGATGTGAAGTTCATACCTCAAGATTAAAGCTTGATTAGGCCGAAAAATTGAAAGGAGTGGAGATTAGAGTGAGACGAGAGTGTTTAGAGAGAGAGAAAAGAATTTCTATCGAGAGAGAGAAGAGAAAATGAAATCTAATTTCGCACCGAAGATATATATAGAAATCGCAGCTCGATGGATCGAGGAGCTGTCGAGCACTAAATCTTGACAGATATGAATCTGTCGAGGTGTTGTCGAGAATTTGTCGATGGCAAAAGTTCCTCGATGGATCGAGATTCAGTCGAGAATCTATCGGCCAGACAGAAAGTTTCTCGATGGATCGAGAAGCTATCGAGACAAAGTCCAAAAAGCTCGATGGATTGAATATACAATAAGATCTATCAAGAAAAGAAGTCCAAGGGGCTTGATAGATAGGAATTTGTTGAGTAGTTGTCAAGAAACTGCCGAGCTCGACAAAAAGGAGTTTTTCAAAAAGAGAAAAAACACAAAGAGATAAATGCAAACAAGCAAGCTACTCAAACATAGATCCAATCAACATGTTAAGCTTTCAAAAACATCTCTTGACAAAAACAATGCAAAGCATTCATAGATCCAAAACACACACACACACACACACACACACTAAACAAGTCTAACCAATTTTATATTTCAAAAATAAGTTAAGACAATTTAGTGAGCATACAATAACACATGTATCCCTTGTGATGGACAAATCACATTGTACCTACGCATATATCAAAAGTAGCAAAGAATTCGTGTGTTATGTGTGAAAACATAGCAAAAGTACATAAGTGTTTCATATTACGACTATTTGAGATATGAGAAAATCAATTTAACTCACACACAATCATAATTGCTTAATAGGGACTATCACTTTCGAGGTACATCCTATAACTCCCACATCTCCTAGAAACACGCTTACAACCATATTTAAAAGCATTTTGATTCTTTTTGCTTTTATATTCTTTGCATTTTTTTTTCTTTTCTTTTAAGCATATCATGCATGAGCATATAAGAGAGAGAGAGAGAAGAAATATTCAATTATGTTAAGCCACAAACATCACAATTTTGCTATGCCGAAGCACACAAGTGTTATACATAATTGGCGGGCTTTAGTGGTGAGATGGATATTTATGCTTTTCTCTTAAGATTTTTTAGTCTTTCCCGTAAAAAAAAGTGATATGAGTGTTAAGTATAAGAGATTACTTAATCTTACTCATCCCAAACATGAGCCACAAAACTCACTTGCTTAGTTGTGTATTGAGATGCTCATTTAAGTTACAAAAGATACAAAGTTTAGAAAATTTTGTTTCAATGGCCATCCAAGGTACAAAAGTACCAATGTACACAAAATACATACTGTTTTTGTATTTTTCTGATTTTTCAAAAAAAATTATTTTTTTATGAAAAACAAAATAAAGTAAAAACTAAAAATAAACAAACAAAAACATGTTAAACAAAGCAAATCATAAAACTAAACTGACTCAAAAATAAGAAATCAAAACACACAAGTAATGCAAAAACCATAAAAAGGGAGAGAGAGAGAGAGAGAGAGAGAGAGAGAGAGAGAGAGAGAGAGAGAGAGAGAGAGAGAGAGAGAAAGAGAGAGAGAGTAACTAAATCACTTAGAGCATTTTTTCTTCCACACCTTGGAAGAACCTTTCCTTTAAGAAACCTTTGATCAGGTGATAAGGGAGAAGAGTTGAAACTATTTAAGTTCGAAAGAAACATGAGGGCCTTAAGAAGATCTCTAAGAGGAGAAAAAAAGAATGGAAACTGATTCTAGTTTCTGGACGAGATCATACTGTTGCTTTGTTGAGTGGCTAACCACTTGTAGCAATTTAGAAAAGTACACCCTGAAGCTCCACAGTGATGACATGCGGCTTTTTCAGTTGAGATTGTTTGTTATTAACCTTCTTAGTCCTAGGATTTCTAGTCTCTTTCTTTTCAACCTCAAGGGATGCTTCTAGAATAGATTTGCCCTTGTCTACGTTCTCACTAGCTATTTCAGTTTTAGTTTCATTGTTCTTAGAATTAACATTATTAGCAAGTGAGACAAACACAGTAGTACTAGAAGAGGCAATATTGGGAAAAGAGAAATCATACCCTAAACTGGTTCTATCAAAAGCAGATTTCTAAAAGCTAAGTATCTCATCGAGCTTTGCACAGGAAATCCTCTCCAGTTGAGCTCTAACTTGTAACAGTTCTGCTTCAAGCTTCTTTGTCTTCTTCAGCAAGGTAGTTGTTCTCGAACCACAAAACTCCAATGGTTTGATTTGCTTCATCAAACTTTGTAGAGAGTTCCTCTCGACTAGCCCCACATCACTCAACTTCTTGGTGGCTAGCCTATAAAGTTTTTCATGCTTCTCGAAAATCTTGTACAACTTAGCATAGGTTGTATGGATGTCATCTTGTTCATCCATTTTCTTAAAATTAGATTCCGCCAAGTCCTCTTCTTCATCTACCTCTTCAACAATCCCCTCAATAGGATTCACTGTAGAAGTAAAGGCATTTAAGATTCTCTCATCATCATTGTCATTTGAATCATCCTTAGGCTCAGTATCACTCAAGGTAGCAGCAAGGGCCTTACTTTTTCCAATAGTCTTGAGATATGTTGGGCATTCTTGTTTTATATTTCCAAAGCCTTGACATCCAAAACACTTTGGTTTGAAGGGAATAGTGTACTAACTGCCTTCCTTAGCATCTTTCTTCCCTCTGTCTTGGTTCTTGAAATGAGAAGTACTGGATTGCTTACAGTCCTTACCAAATCCTTTCGCATTGGCATTCTTCATGAACTTCTTCAATTGCCTAGTGATGTAGGATTTCATCTTGGAATCTTTATTATCGGAAGACTTATCGGTATCACTGCTTTTGGCTTTAAGTGCCATGCTCTTACTCTTGCTCGATTTCCCAATCCTAATCAAACCCAATTCATAGGTTTGCAATTTGCCAACCAGTTTTGTCAAAGGAATTTTGTCAATATCCTTTGATTCTTTAATAGCAATGATCTTCACATGGAATCTCTCAGGCAGAGATCTAAGTACCTTTCTTACAACCTTGGGTTTGAGAATGGATTTCCCAAGATTAAAGGCAGAGTCAACTATGTCCTTTAGCTTGGCCTAGAACTCGTCAAATGACTCATCTTCCTCTATCTTAATATCTTCAAAGCTTGTTGCAAGCCTTTGAAGTTTTGAATCCTTGACAGCCTTAGTCCCTTCATATGTTGTCTAGAGGATAACGCTTGGTTCCTTAGTAGTTTCGATAGAGGGTATCTTCTTGAACTTCTCATTTATGACTGCACTGAATAAAGTATTCAATGCTCTACTGTTGAAGTTTTCTGCTTTGATCTTAGCATCATCCCAATCAGCCAGTGCTTGGCTTAGTCCAGCCAATCTCCACAGCTTGCCACACCTTCTCATCTAAAGACTGCAAGAAAGCTCTCATGCGTACTTTCCAGTATGAATAGTTAATGCCATCAAATAAATGAGGTATAATTACAGACTATCCTTTATCCATGATAAACAGGGGTCAAAGGATCACACAACAAAGATTAACCCTAATTAGAGTGTGCCTTCTCTGATACCACTTGATAGGCCAAGAATGTATTGACCCCTTTGGTAACTTAATCAATTAATTTAGTCCAGTAAAATTAATTAGATTCAATTGCATGCAATAAGTGTGGTAACGCAAACAAATCACCAGCTAAGTTAAAATGCAGCAGAAAATAAATTTGACATAGGTGATTTGTTTACAAATGGGGAAAACCACCGAGGCAAAACCTCTCCGGGTGAATTTTAGGTCACTACTCCTGAAAATCTACTATTATCAAAACAAGCGATTATAAGCAAAAGAAATCCTAGTACCTAATACCAACCTACATTTGAACCCTTATCCCAATACCTAATTGGACTTGTAATGTAGTGACAATCTCCTTTCAATGCATGGCTCCCAATACGTGACTAACTAATTGATACACGGATCCAAGTACGTGACTAACACATCAACTTGAGGAAGATCTTGGCTGCAAAGTTCTTCAATTCATCCAAAGATGAAGATCAATAAGCTTCTTGGTTACAAAAACCTTGGCGCAAAGACGCAGCAGCTTCTATAAAGAATATGATGAACTAGGGCAAATTTTGTCTCCAGTCACAATTTGCATGCACAATCAATTTGCATTGAGTTGCACCACTTTGCATCACCTTTGACGACCCTTAAAATAATCCTTATATATGTCTAGGTTGGGAGAAAAGAAACCCTACACAAATACACATAGATATATGTGAAATTATATTAGAAAATCTGAATTTTGTAATTTTCGACAGATACAGCTTCTATCGAGCTACTGTCGAGCATCAGCATTAAACCTCGATGGATATGGATATGGATATGTCCAGCTATCTATCGAGCTTTAATGAACAGTACTTCTTCACTTTTTTTTTTGGACAGATTTGCATGGCTTCAATATTAAACTTGAACTCTTATTCCTTGAAGTAATAAACTTATCCTAGATCTATCCAATTACAAGTAAAGTGTGTTTTGTTAAAGGATTAGTCAATTTACATAACATATGTCTCTAACAATATCCACATTTGTCCTAACATAACCGTTGGTAGCCTCTTAATGGCTCTTCTAGCTGTTTTTTGTAATGTATGCCTGAACTTAAATAGAGGCTTTAAATGGCACATGGTTGGCCTTTCTGACCGTTGGAGCTCGTTAGTTACGAAACCATTTATGACTACGCCATTAATGCTATGTGGTCATCTTCTCATGGACAGCCCTATGGATTAGATGCTTGTCATCTATAAGGACAAGCTTGTAGATTTAATACTCGTCCATTGCATGGACACACTTTATATTTTAGTTCTCGTCAATTTCCCCTTTATTCCTTTGTCAACCTTTTGGACGACTATAAGAATATTGACGGTTTACATTATTTTGACGAGGATTTCCCTTTTTTGATACCATTCATGTCACATTAAATGCCACTTAACTTGCAAGTCTTGGATGTGGCCACATGTCATTCTTTCATTAGCTAGACGTGTGAATACAAAGTCTCAAATTTCCCATGCTGAGTTCACGTTTATTCCTAAATGACTCTTCATCATCCTTTTTCTCTTCACCTTTTTCAAGCTTCCGAGTCCATCTTCCTATTTGCGTTTTTCTAGTGAGTTCCCTTTACACTTCCTTGATTCATGGTTGTTTATATACTATTTGGTTTAAATCCCTCTCTATGTACTTTTTCTTTGCTAGGCTAGGATTTTTCTTGAGTATTCGGGTGGTCGACGTCCCCAGATGGGATTGTTTATGCATCAAAACTATGCCCTTAGGCTGGTGTTGCTTGAGTTTTATCCTTTGATCTGCCATTCCTTGATTAAATATCATTTGATGAGTAAGATGGAAGGGGAGAGGGTTGTAGGTACATAGGTTAGGTCTAGTGTGCTCGACGTGGGGTTGTTGTCTAGTGACAACCCTGTAGGTATGGAGGTGGACATGGGGGTGTCTAATCCCTCTTTGTCTTCTTTGTTGAAACCTTTTTAGGATTTGGTCGAATAATGTGTTTTGGAGGAAAAACATATGAAGATATTTAGATGGTATTTCCAATTTCCTGTTGAGACGAAGATACATCTCCCTCATTAGGGTGAGAAGGCCTGTGCTTTCACCCATGGCCACATGTGTTTCTATGAGGCCGATTTTTTCTGTGGTCTCTGTTTTCCCATTCATCCTTTCATTCACAAGTTACTAGATAATTTCAAAATCGCTCCTAGTCAACTTGTGCCAAATGCTTAGCTAACGGTCTTAAGTGTTGTGTCAATTTGGGTGTTCGTTCATGAGGGGAGCATGATAAAGTGAAACGAGTTTTTATACATTTACCACTTAAAACCCTCGACCCATTATGAGTATTTTGAATTTCATCGTTGGGATAGGAAGTCTAGGGTTCTCTGTGGTCTCCCTTCTTCTTTTCGTGACTGAAAGTCTAGGTACTTCTTTGTCTATAGAAAGGACTAGGAAACCACTTCTGACAAAGCTTGGGGCGAGGTGCCCAGGTTGTTGCGTACGTAGGAGGTTCCCCCACTTAGTGCATTTTTTCCTTCTTTTGGTTCTTCTTTTTTTTTTCTCTAAGTATGTGTATCTTCCGATTCTAATCCTCTTCTCTTTGCAGTAAAAACTTGTCCAAGCTAGAAAAGCCGATACCAGGAATGGGTTCAAGCTACTTTGGACTTCTCCCTTAGCAGTGAGGATTTTGATGAACTTGTTGATCCACGACCTTTGTACGACCATTTTTTAGGGCCTGAATCTTCAGCCTACGTTCAACAGTTGCTTCTTAGGGCTTTCTTCTTTCTTCCTTTTTTTTTTTTTTTTTTTTTTTTTGCAGATATCACCACTTGCTTTAGCCAAGACAAATATGCCCAGGCAAAGGGGAAAAAGAAGGAGCCTTTGTCAAAACTATCCTCGCCTCCTCTGAAAAAGCCTAAGACTGGGGGAAGTTCTGGGATCGTCATCTCCAGTCCTGTCTGTACTCCCCTACAACCCTTTCCTGCTGTCTCAATTAAAGAGTTGTCTTCTCCTCCTCGGACTCATAAAGGAAAGGAAAAGAAAGGAGAGAGTGTTTGGATAGATCCTGCCACAGCCCTTGGATGGGATCACAATGTCATCTCTAATGACGAGCTTAAGGCTTTATCTTCTATTCCATCTCACGAGCTCGTTAGTCGTCATATCCATAAGCTTGTGTAAATGAGTTTTTCTCAAATAGTTCCTTCTCATACATATGTATTTGTTTGTCTCTACATATATCTATTTTCTTCAGGTCCTTGAGGAGTCGTTGCGTTTGACCATTGACTATCTCTCGACAAAAGAGAAAGTCATGATGGCTAATTCAAGGGTTAAAGCAAATGAGTCCGAGAGTTCGAGGTTGAGGAAGGACTTGATTGGGACGATGGACCTAGCAAATGAGGTCAATATTAAGCTGAAGGAAGTTACTTCCCTTGTCATTCTTCTGATTAGGGGAACGTTCCTTCTTTCTCCTTCTTTTTATGCTGGGGCTCGTCAATGTCATCTATCTTTTGCTTGCCATCCATTCCTTTTACCATTAGCACATCTTCTATGTTCATATACTTATGAGCTTTGAATAGGAGGTCTGTCATTGTTGTCAGTGGAGTTTTGTCTAGTGAGAAGATAAAATCTTTGGTCATCAAACTAGCCTGGAAGGCCATTAGTTGAACTTGGTCGTCAACTTCATCTACCTCCAAGATCGCTTGATTGAAGTGTTTCACATAAGCCCTCAAGGTTTCCCATGCTTGTTGTTTTATCGTTAGCAAGTGTGAAGTTGGCCTTTTGTGCCTTTGGCCCCCAATGAAGTGTCGGACAAAGGAATCACTTAATTGTTCGAAATTGGCAATCGAGGATGATGCCAACTTGCTGAACCAAACTCAAGCAACTCTTTTGAGGGTTGTTGGGAAATACCTACACATGACTTCATCAAGTGTCTGTTGTAGGTTTAATAACGTCTTGAAAGACTCTATGTGGTCTAGTGGATATGTATACCCGACATATGTTTTCAAATGAGGGAGTCAAAACTTTGGTGGGAGAAGGCACTTTAGGACTTCATTGGTAAATGGTGAGTCATTCCTTTTGATCATCCTATCCAGGTTTTTGGACGACTTTCCCTTTAGAACATTCTTAATTTCATCCATTTCCTTTCTCATGTTTCTCAGGAGCTCGTCATTGTTTCAGTTGGGCTGTTCTGTTTGCCTGGAATTGGACTGTCATGTTCACCTAGAAGTCTCCTCTTTATGGTTGGTTTGTAGGCTATGACCTTCCTCATCGTCATTACTCTAGTTACGTTGGTGAGGAGGCACATTGCTATTCTCATGAGAGAGACACTGCCTCAACTCCTCGTTCTTTTTGGTCAATTCTTCAACACTCACTACCGGCTTTTAAATTTGCTAGGTCATCTACATTGGATCAAGTGAGGTTGATGAACCTAGATCCATTGCATCATTTGAATGGTAGAGCTACGAAAATTTGTATGATTTAGATCTATATTTCTCAAAAACAGCGCCAAACTGATGATGCCAAAAATGGTCGTTTGTTAAGGACCTCGTCTAGGCTCTAGACGAGGTGATGTTCCCTGCAAAGATGAGAGAGAAAGACACTGGAGTAGCATTAACCAATGGTTCTTCAATGACTAAGTCTAGTTAGTTCTTAATATCTCTCAGAGAATTAAAATATAATTCTGTGCCTTAGTACAGCTATCGGGAGCCTTGTTATTGGTGCAACTGGTGTTAGCGTCTTAATGGCTCTTCAAGCTGTTTTGAGTAACATATGCCAAAGCTTAAATGGAGGTTTAATTGGCTCGAGATTGGCCTTTCTGACCACTGGAGCTCACTAGTTACAAAACCATATATGGTTGTGTCATTAATGCTATATGGTCGTCCATCCTATGGACAACCCTATAATTCAAGTAATCGTCAATTTTATTAATGAATCTATAATTTTAGTACTCATTAGTAAGTAGAGTGGGAATTTTTAAAATAGATCATGAATGCAAAGTGTGATTTAATAGAATCTTGGAATGATCTTATTCAACACAAAACACATTAGAGCTACTACTTCGATGTCCGTTCAGTTCAACTTCAACAACAACAATAGTAGCACCTACCACTGCAATGGCTCTGTGCATGAATGTCTCATTATGGAAGGCATAAACTCGGAGTTGATCTTCATGGATTCCGTCCACACAACCAAAATGCTTGACGAGGTTAACCCAAAGTCAATCGCCGATAATGCTGCCCTATTCGCTAACAAGGCAGCAATGGATGTTTGTGGACGCAGCAAATCTTATAAATCTTGTTTGCCCAATCCCAACCATCCTCCACCAAGCCCAAAGCCTAGTGTACGACATATGATTGCCGCAACTGCTAGCCCTAACTAGGTATGGTATAAATAATATTACTCAAACCCATTGTTCTCGAAATAAACTACATAAATAGATTTTTATTTGAATTCCATCCCCTTCCTAGCGTGTGCTTGTTTCTTTGATAGTTTAGGGACAAAAAATTTGAATTTTAGATATCTTCCCTGATTTCAACTAGTGGAGTTACAACATTCTTGGCTATGAAAGTTTATAATTTAGTCCTATATAAATTTATAATTTATGCCCTTAAAAGATTACAAGGACAAACATCAGTGTGTCCATTCCATCAATATATATATATATTATAGGTTAAAATCTTGCTATTAAAGTTACCATAACTTTTAAGTGGAGTTTGTGGTGTACCTTTATATTTAAACTCCTCTCTCTCCCTCTCCCTTGTGTGTGTATTTGTTTCTCAAAAAAAAAATACAAAATAAAAACTTTAGATTGAATGTCAAAAATATAATAAAAGAAAAAGCAAATTTTACTATTAACTTAGGGCAAAATTTAGCTACAAAATTGGTTGTAGCCTAAGGTTACAACTTTACTCCATATAATTTTATTGGAGGTGAATTTTGATAAATCCACCATTGGATCATATCTTCTTCTTATATCCTCTATGCTTGTAAAATTTTTAGAAAATTAAAGATCAATAGCAATGTTATTAATAACTATTAATCTTTGATCTTATTGAGAATTTGCAAGCATGAAGGATAAAAGAAAAAAAAAATCTAATCCAATGATGAATTTGTCAAAATTCACATTCAATAAAAAAAAAAATATTAAGTGGAGTTGTGGCACTAATCTAAAACCAAGTTTGTTGTCAAACTTTGACTAAAGTATAATTATGTTGGACCTAAAATTATTTAGGGTGATCACAAATTTTTTTAAAAGGTAAAAAAATCATAAATTTTTAAAATTTATATATAATAATATTTTTTATCCAGCTTAGGGTGGTCTTGTGACCACCCTATCCTCAATGTAGTGCCGCCTAGGGTTGGCTCATGGCCTAGCAACTTAGGCCTAGGCCTAAGGCTCCACCAAATTTTTTTTACCCTTGGGGAAAAAAGCCCCTCCTCTATTGTCAAAGGCCCAAAATTTTATGAAATTATATATATATATATATATATATTGGTTGTACACTTTAAAAAAAATGGTGATGTTAAGGATATCACAAATTTTACTTTAGGCTTCTAAATTGGTGTAGGGTCGCAATTTGTAGATAAGCCTAACAAGAGGAAGGGTATAGGCCTAAAAAGCCTGGTACAATAAATTTATAGGGAGTGGGTCAGAAATCTTATTTCTAATGAGTTTAAACGATAATAACAATAACCCAAGATTGCAAAACAATAGAGATGGATTGGTTTGTATGGCGAAAGTTGTCTGCTCATAGATTGATGACCGATATTCAGTCTATAATGTTTTCTCCTTTTCCTCTCAATCCCCTTTTCTCTAGGACCTTCTTCCTTCTTATACTTCCTCCTTCATCCCATTTTTGCTCTCCACGTGTAGGTCTAGATTGCTAACGTTGATACTTGTCCCATCAACACCTTCCGGAAGTCTTTAGGTAATAGCTGTAAGGCTAAAAATCACAGTTCAAATATCACTGTTCAGATATCACTGCCTCATTAATGCGGCCAGAGACTTAGGTACAGAACATTCAATGCGATGGTAGCAACTTTCTCTTAGATATTTCCCAACTGTTCCTATGCTCTATGCCCCTATGAAACATATCTTCATCCATAAGACCTTCTAAAAGATCATTCTGGACAACATGACGTACCATCTAATCCTTACTTCGCTTAGCCGAGGAGATACCCCTTCTCGGACTACTTCCCTTAGTTTCCTCTGTCACAACTTGCTTGTAGATCACTAGATCTATCATCCTTATCGCTATCAATCCATCCTTGGACAAGTAAACAACCTCGGACTAAGCCCATGGCCCAAAAAAGGCACCTTGGGCCTCTTAACCCTACAATAGCCCCTCAAAACTCCATTTTTCTCTCCCATCTGAGGAGAAAATCGAGGTTTTGATCCAATGCAACGGCTCCTACATGCTTCCTCAACCTCTACACGTGAGAAAGTCATTTCCTTCTCTTGTAATTATTTTGATGCTTCGAGGCCCGTGATGCCTTATTAAATGCTCTAGGTGGCGCCCTATCTTCCGCATTCAACAGTGAGATGCACATCTTGTGGTCAGAATGTCTCCTTAAATTTTGAGCAGGATAACTTCCACTCAATCCCACCTCTCATATAAAATTCCTGAGAGATCGTAATATTTCCTTTACTTCACAAACGGCTTAACCCTTAAGAATTTCTTGAATTCTCATTCTTCCAAGAATCCACCACTTTCCTAACTTTCAAGAAGTTTTTAAAGAGTCATCTGTTCTTTCTCTCGTAAGTTTTTACACTCCTAGGTTCTTTTCTCCTTGGCCTCTTAATCTTTACCCCCTTTTTCAAAATCTTTGTTTTTATTTTGTTCAAATGGGTAAATTCAAAGACCTAGTAGACACTCTCACTAGTATGGAGGGTTTTAGATCCAAATACCACATTTCCCAGGGAGTTGGTCTGAGATATTGTGCCCTAGATCAAATTCCTACCGATAGGGAAGAAGAGCAGGTTATCATTCCTATGGTCACTTTCATAGAAAGAGGAATAACACTTTTTATGGGGAACGTAACTCGAGATTACTTGTATAACTATAGGTTATGCCCTCACCAATATGCGCCTAATGTATTTAGAATTTTAGGTAACGTCAACACTCTCAATGAGCAGATGTGTTTGAGACTCACATGGCACGACGTTGTCCATATGTATAAGTGTCACTCACTCACTGACCTGGGGTATTACCTCAAGTCTAGGTTCATCATTGTTAGGCTCATATCGTGTCTTCCCAAGTCCAACAAGGGCATGAAAGACTACTACCTGATCGCCTTCAGGGAGTGGAACGACGGTCTTCACTACCCAATTCGGGAGGGAACACCAGGTGTGATTCCATAAGATTAGGTCCTTTGGCATGGGATTTAGTTCTCTTAGTTTTATCGTTCACTTTTAGTTCTCTTAGTTCCTCGAATTTTTTTGCAGACAAACAACACATAGCGCCTCGCTTAAGTCTAACCAACTTCAAAGACCTCAACAAAGTCTTAAGGTCCGAGGTGTTCGTGAGTGAAGACGAACAGCTGAGGGCGGTCCATCTCATCTTGGGTTTTGAGCCAATATCGGCCATTTTCCAAGACGTAGGTAACGCAATCACAGTGGGCGACCCTAGGCGTCGAAGAATAGACCTCTCCAAAACGAGATTGCTTGCACAAGAGAACCTTCCCTATGAGTTTCCTCCCCTTCTTATTGCACGCCCTATAGTAGTAATCCCCCCTGTACATCCTGAAGTAGCAGCTTCTAGGAAGGAATATACCTCCTCACGCTTGTCTTTCGAGGAGGAAACAGACCGATTCCAACTTGAGAAGGAAGAAGAGGAGCAAATTAATCCCATCGACCTTTCAAATTCTGAGAGTGAGCTCGATAGATCTACAGCTCATTTCCCTTCATTTATAATCACCAAGGCAGATAGTGAATCCGAGGAAGAATCAATGGCTCTGAATCCGAGGAAGGGTTTGAAGGACATAATGGCTCCGAGGCATAAAGGGTCATCATCTAAAGAAGCCCTGAAATCCCAACTGCCACTCACTCTTTCACCTCCCCCCTCCCTTCCTCCTACAACCACAACTAGCCTGCTTCCCATGGTTAACCTGAAGAAGAAAAGGAAGAAGCAGGAATTGGAGAAGGGAGAAGTGGTCCTTCCAAAGAGGGCCAAACAACAAAAAATGACCAAAGATAAACGGGTCTCTCCCACAAACAACAGGGAGGATCCGATTGCAACTAAGGTGTGCCAACAACACATTTGGGCTCTTCGACTGGAGCTAGATGGCAACGCTATCCCATGGAATTCCTCTATTAAAGAATTCTAGAGAGGGTAGTCTGCCTACATTGCTGAAGCTTTAGAGCAACCCATCCTTTTACCAAAAGATATGGATGCTCTGAAGAATATGAGGCAACAAGACCTCTTCATGTCACTAAAGAAAGATCTCACCATGATAAGTTTGCTATCGCCTTTGGTAAATAAATGTTAGGGCTTTCTTTAAAACCCTTTACTCTTTTACCCGCTTTCTTTTTTCTCCTTTATTGATTTATCTGTCATATTTATGCAGGTCATCCAAGAAGTTTTTATGGCCAAGGAATGGGTTAAAGATGCTAGGAAGGAGACCAAGTTGAGATCCAATTCCACGCCCAAACCACTAAAGCCCTGGGAGTTGCGAAAGAAGAGAAGCGGGAATTGGTTGACAAATTAATCGCCAAGGAGAGGGCATGTAAGAGCATTGAGTCTGGCTTAAAAGGGGGCCTAGGACCAAGTAAGGACCAACTCAAACAGCTTCATCTGAAGGAAATTGATCTGGCCACGCAAAAGCAACTGGTTTTGGAGCTCAAGGCAGACTTGGAGAAAACCAGAGCCTCTGCTCGGGTAGCTAAGAAAGCTACAGAGGCCGCAAAACAAGCATCCTACAACCACGGAGTTGAACAAACTGAGATCTGGTTAGCTAAGAAGCTGGCCGAGGTGTGTACAGATTACTGCAAGGAAACTTGGGAGAAAGCCCTCAACCTTGCAAGGGTCCTTGCTTCCTCGGAGTGGAGGCAACTTGGAAAAGAGTACTTCCATCCTGACATTCATGAGATCCCAGCTGCCCCCACACCTTCTCCTGCCACTACCCCAGAATCTTTTATGCAACCCCTAGTTGCGTAGGGTCTTCCTCCTCCCCCTGAAGCCCCCAAAGGATCCACTTAGACTGGTGATGAAGGCCAAAAGGGCGAGGTGGGCAAGGAGGTCAAGCCTCCCTCAAAGGCCAAAGATGTTGCCAAGGCCAAGGATGCTGCTAAAGCCAAGAATGTGGCGGCCAAAGTAAAGGAGGTAAAGGCCAAACCTAAAGAGGTCAATCCCACAGTCAAAGATACTAATACCTCTCAATCAAACAAGAAAGAAGACCCTCCTCCTCCAGCTAAAGAAGACCTTGCTCTTGCAGCCAAAGTTTAGCTCCTAGGGTTTTATTTCTTTCGCGGCCATTTTTCCTTTCTTTTGTAATTTTTTCTTTATATCTTTGCCTTGATGATGGCATTTTGCCACTATGTAATTGGGTTTTTGTAAGCAAATTGCCTCTTACTAAGAGTTAAGTCAATGAAAAATACAAGATCTTTATTCATGATAGTTATGTTTATATCATTTCCTTGTGTAAAGTCTGTCTTTCTTAATACCTAACTAGGGGGACAATGAGACATTCCCCATTTTGTTGTCTGCATAAGGGATAATACCTTCCTATCTATCCAACAAAATCAATAGTTACCAAGTTAACAATATTAATAAAATGCCCTTGCAATTTTAAAATTTATACATTACAACAGAGTGATCGTTCACATCATTCCTCATAAGCCTAAATATTTTGAGGAAGTAATCAAATACTGACCAGAAAATAGATATATATCTAATATGCTTACAAATGCTTTAAGTGATACTCATGAACCTCAGTTTGTCCATATCACTGTGGTCCGAGGAGCAAAATGTAACCAAAATCAATGTCCACACTTAGAAAAATAGTAGAATATATCAATTTTCTCAAGATATGTGGTCTGAGGAGTCAGGCATAACCTAGGTTCTATTTGATACTTAGAGAAATAATGGAAGATATCCCAATGTATGTGGTCCGAGAAGTCGGGCATAACCAAGGTTCTGTTTAATTCTTAGAGAAATAATTGAAGATATCAATTTTTCCAAAGTATGTGGTCTAAGGAGCCAGGCATGACCAAGGTTTTGTTTGATACTTAGAGAAATAATGAAAGATATCAATTTTTCCAAGGTATGTGGTCCGAGGAGCCAAGTATGACCAAAGTTCTCTTTGATTCTTAGAGAAATAATGAATGTAACGCATGAAGTAGTAGGCTATATATAACAGAAAAGATTTTCATTAATAATAATACTTTCACAAGTTATTTACATTCCATGGACGTGGTATAACATTTTCATCCAGGTCTTTAAGATAATAAGCCCCTATTCTAACTACTGAGGTGATGCGATATGACCCTTCTTAGTTTAGCCCTAATTTTCCCCAAGCTGGATTTTTTACAGTACCCAAACCTTCCTTAACACCAAATCCCCTGGTGCCAATGGTCTTAATTTCACGTTTGAGTTATAACCCTGTTTAAGTTTGTGCTGATAATATGCCAGTTAAACCATGGCACTTTCCCTTCGTTCTTCAACCAAATCCAGACTCCTTTCTAACAACCCATTATTATTGCTCCGACTAAAAGAGCTTGTCCTTAGCGTTAGGAAACCTGTTTCAAAATGAATTACTGCCTCGGCCCCATAAGTCATTGAAAAAATGGTCTCCTTTGGACCTACGAGGTGTAGTCTTATAAGTCCAAAGGACGTGTGGCAGCTCTTCCACCCATTTTTCCTTAGCATCATCCAATCTTTTCTTAAACCCATTAACTATGACCTTATTAACAGCCTCAACCTATCCATTCCCTTATGGATAAGCTATGGTGGAATATCTATTCGTAATACCTAGATCGCAGCAATATCTTCTGAATGCCTTACTATCAAATTGGACGCCATTATTTGAGATAAGTGTACGGGGAATTCCGAACCGAGTGACAATGTTTTACCAAATAAATCTTCTTGCGTCCAAATCCCTAATATTTGACAGTGGCTTGACTTTAACCCATTTAGTGAAGTAATCTGTGCCAACCAACAGCCATTTCTTGTTCCCAACTGCCTTAGGGAAGGGTCCTACAATGTCCAGACCCCATTGAGCGAAAGGCCAAGGGCTGGATGGAGGATTAAGGATGCCCCCTAGTTGATGAATGTTAGGAGCAAACCTCCGACACTAGTCACGCTTCTTCACGTACTCTAGTATTTCCTTCTGCATATTAGGCCACCAGCATCCTTAGGTAAGGGCTCTATGAGATAAAGATCTACCTCTTGTATGACTTCCACAAATCCCTTCATGCAATTCTTCTAAAAGTAATTATGTTGCTTCAGGGTGTATACACAACAGGTATGGTCCAAAAAAGGAGTGCTTATATAACTTTTGATCCTCAGACAGCCAAAATCGAGGAGCTTTTCCACGTACTTTGTCACACTCATCTTAGCAGGCATAAACAAATCTTCCACTAAAATAACCTAAGGCAAACTCTGTGCAGAGTACATTGTCAGGGTGGTTAGAGAGTCAGCATGAGTATTTTTGTTTAGAGTGATCTACACTAGAGTAAAAGATTCAAAATTTAATTGCAAACATCTAACCTGACTTAAATTCTCCTGCATCCTCGAATCTTTGCCTTCTAACTCCCCTTCCACCTGGCCTACAACCAATCTTGAATCCGAGAACATCTCCATATTTTTCCCTCCCATTTTCTAAACCATTGTCATTCCTACTAGTAAAGCTTCATACTCGGTTTCATTTTTTGTGGCTAAGAAACCCATCCTCAAAGATTTCTCAATAACAATCTCATCTGGAGATATTATAACCAGCCCCACCCCTGATCCTCTTTGATTTGCCGCACCATCCACGTACACCTTCCACGATAGAGATTCTTTCAGGGAGATCATGCCAACTGATTTTTCATTCATGTCCAACTTCATCTCATTTTCTTCTAATGAGGGCTCAGCAAACTCGGCCAAGTTAGCAAGGACCTGGCCTTTAACAGAGGTGCGTGGCATATACTTGATATCAAAAGCTCCCAGAATTTTTCCTCACTTGGAAATCCTTCCTTTATAATCAACACTCCGAAATAGAGATCTAAGCGGGAGTTGGGTTAGGATCACAACCATGTGAGATTGGAAGTAGTGGGGAAGCTTACGCGTGGCATGCACCACTGCCAAAATGGCTTTTTCCAGTGGCAAATAACAAATGTCAGCTTCATGCAATGATTTACTCACATAATAGACTGGCCTTTGAACACCATTGTCAACCCTTATCAGCACCAAACTAACAGCATGGGAAGCCGCAACAATGTAATCAAACAACACCTTATCCACCTCAGGCCTAGACATAATAGGTGGCCAAGAAAGATATTCTTTGAGCTGTTAAAAAGCTAAAGCACACTCATCAATCCATTCAAATCTCTTCCATTTATTCAGCAACTGGAAGAAAGGCCTACATTTGTCTACAGACTGAGAAATAAAACGGTCTAAGGCAGCTGCCATTCCTATCAATTTCTGAACTTCCTTAGAATTAGAAGGTGGCTGCAAGCTGTTAATTGCCTTAACTTCATTAGGATTGACTTCAATTCCACGACGTGTAACCATAAAACCCAAAAATTTACCGGACCCCACGCCAAAAGAGCATTTGGAGGCATTTAGGCATAACTTATGTTTCCTTAGTATCTTAAAAACGTTCCCAAGGTTCCTAACATGCTCAGACACCACCTTACTCTTCACCACCATGTCATCCACATAAACTTCAATACTCTTCCCTAGTTGCAATTCAAACTTTCGAGCCATCATTCTTTGGTAGGTAGCTCTAGCATTCTTCAAACCAAAAGGCATTACTTTGTAATGATAGTTTCCTGTAAGAGTGACGAAGGCTGTTTTCACTTTATCATCCAAAGCCAAAGGTATTTAGTGATAACCTTAAAAAGCATCAAGGAAACTCATCCGAGGATGCCCAACCGTGGCATCCACCAATTGATCAATGCGAGGCATGGGAAAATGATCTTTGGGGCACGCTTTATTCAAATCAGTAAAGTCTACACATACTCGCCATTTTTCATTCTTCTTTTTCACCACCACTGTGTTGGCCAACCAGTCGAGATAAAATACCTCCTTGATAGCTCTTGCCTGTTTGAGCTTGATTACTTCTTTCTTGATAGCTTCAGAATGTTTCTTAGATGATCGTCAAGGTGGTTACTTCCTTAGTACGACGGCGGGATTGACATTCAAATGATGACAAATGAAACTCGGATCGACCCTATGAGCCTCGTAAGCATTCCAAGCAAATACATCAATGCTTTCCTTGAGGAACTTCGTCAATTTGTCCTTCTCCTTAGGAAGCAGCTGAGCGCCTACCTGAAAATACCTCTCTTTAGCATCACTTATAAAAACCCATTCTAAACCTTTACACTCTGCTTCCCCACTAGACCCTCTAATAACACTGACTCTTTTAATTGCTACAAACCATGTTCATTTAATGCTGAAGACTCCCCTTTAGCTTGATGCCTAACTGCAGCCACCATACACTGCCTAGCTGTAGATTGGCTTTCAATTAGCTCCTCAACTTGGTCACCAGATGGATACTTTACCTTCAAATGCAAAGTAGAAGGGACAGCCCCCATGGCATGAAGCCAAGGTCTTGCCACAATGGCCAGGTATGGAGAATATGCATCCACCACTATAAAGTTGACTTCTACAACTTCTGTCCCTGTTTGTACTAGCAACTTGACTTGCCCTATTGGTATAACCATCTTTCCATTTAAACTTACTAAAGGTGAATCATAACTAGTCAAATCTCCTGAATTTAACCCCAACCCCTTATACAAATTGAGGTACATAATTTCCACCCCACTACCTTAATCCACCAGTACTCATTTCACATCGTATCCCCCTATCCTGAATGTGACCACTAAAACATCATTGTGTGGTTGTATAGTTCCAAACTTATCATTCTCCAAGAAACACAATGCCAGCTAGATTGCAACCTTAGCCCTCTTTGGCTCATGATTGGAGTCCCCAGGTAGCGGTCGAGCTACAGTCATTACACGAGAGGGACACGAATCCGTCCTCTCAGGAGCGGCAAAAATGACATTAATAGTGCCCAACGCAGGCCTTGAAGAAGTGTTCCCTTGAGTGCCTGAGCCTGTATGATCAGCTTGTCCATTGGGCCTATATAAGAACTGTTTTAACCTTCCATCTCTGACCAATTGCTCCAAATGACACCACAAGGTTCTGCAATTCTCGGTGGTGTGTCCTCGCTCCTGATGATATTGACAACGAAGGTTCTGATTGCGTCTAGCGGGTTCTCCACTCATTTTATTAGGCAATTTGAAGTATGGCTCATTCTTGGTCTTCTTTAGAATTTGATGAATTGGTTCTCAGAACACCGTGTTAACTACTTGTGGCATAATAGCAGCCCCAGTCTGCCTATTAAAATCTTGCCGAGGACGATTATCATTATATTTATTCGACCTGAAGCCCCTCCTATCCTGAGAGATCACCTTTGCCTTTCCTTTACCTAATTTCTGGTCCTCTTCAACTTGTTTATATTTATCGATCCGATCCATGAGCTTCGCACACTATTAATTGGTTTCCTAGTTGATGACTTCCTCAGACCATGCTAAGCCGGTAAGCCGACCTTGAAATTTCTTATGGCCACATAATCAAATCCTCATCAATCTCATTAAGCATCTCCCAATACTTGTCTATGTATGTTTTTAAAGCTTCACCCCTCTCGGATGGTCATAGACAATAAAGAATCCAAAGGCTGAGGGACTTTATTGCATGTAATAAAGCGAGATCCGAATGCCCAGGTGAGTTCCTTAAAACCAGGACATCAAACCACCTCATCGCGACAAGCCCTAAGCTGGATGGGAAAACCTTGCACATCAAAGCCTCATTCTTTGAGTGCACAGCCATCCTCTGATTGAAATGGCTTACATGATCCATAGGGTCAGTTCGACCATTATACATGGTGAATGTTGGCTGAGTGAAATGCTGAGGAAGTTTTCCCTTTCAATTTTACGTGTGAAGGGTGACTTAGAAATTTGATTCAGTGCCTTGCTCATAGCATCAGTTCCCAAGCCCCTATTGGACAAATCTCTATTCCTATGGTTATGGGGATTATTCTCTTCATATGAGTAAGACTCACTAGGGGGAGATCTTGACCTAGGCCTATAGCTACCCTCCTTATTCTCACTAGAAGAAGAGTTAGAAGTGAACGGAGCTTACCTCCGTTGTTCATGACTTAACTTTCTCCTCAAACGGTCAATCTCCAACTGCATGGCCCTGGCATTCTCCTCATGGGAAACTCTACTTCCACTTCGTGAATGACTCTTGCTAGTATGGGTGGTATGTACACTTCCCTCCCGGTCTCCACCTCGTTCACGATTAAGGAAGTCATCTTGACGTTGGGACCCCCTAGACTCTACCTGGTGTAGACCTGAGTTTGCCATAACTAGACCTTAGACTCACTGAAAACCAAAGATTTTCCACAGATGATGTCAATTGTAGGGTCGCAATTTATAACCTAAGCCCAACAAAAGGAAGGATATAGGTCCAAAGAGCCCAGTACAATAAATTTATAGAGAGTGAGTCAGAAATCTTACTTCTAATGAGCTTAAACGATAATAACAATGGCCCAAGATTGCAAAACAATAGAGATGGATTGGTTTGAATGGCGAAAGTTGTCTTCGGACTCAAGCCGAAGAACAGATTCTTATATTTCTTCTCTGTCAAAGATTGATTATCGATATTCAGTTTACAGTGTTTTCTCCTTTTCCTCTCGATCCCCTTTTCTCTAGAACCTTCTTCCTTCTTACACTTCCTCCTCCATCCTATTTTTGCTCTCCACGTGTAGGTCTAGATTGCTAACGTTGATGCTTGTCTCATCAACACTTTCCGGAAGTCTTTAGGTAATAGCTGTAAGACTAAAAATCACTGTTCAGATATCACTTCCTCATTAATGAGGCTATAGACTTAGGTACAGAGCATTCTATGCTATGGTAGCAGCTTTCTCTTAGATATTTCCCAACTTTTCCTGCTCTCTGTGGCCCCATGAAACATATCTTCATCCATAAGATCTCCTAAAAGATCATTCTGAACAACATTACGTGCCATCTGATCCTTACTTTTCTTAGCCAATGAGTTACCCCTTCTCAGACTACTTCCCTTAGTTTCCACTGTCACAACTTACCTGTAGATCATTGGATCTGTCATCCTTATCGCCATCAATCCGTCCTCAGACAAGTAGACAACCTCGAACAAAGCCCATGGCCCAAAAATGCACCTTGGGCCTTTTAACCCTACAATTGGCATGTCACCGATCACAAAAAAGTAATTTAAACATTCATTAATTAGATTGATGGAATTCATCAATCATAATTATTGTGACATCATGTTGTGAACATTTTTAAGTGCTTTTATCTCATTTTTCCTTTTTATCTCTATCCAAACTCCCAAAGTACGAGACCAAGAAACCTAACCCAATTGAAAGCCTAAAATGTTTCAAAAAAATGTTGCAAATGTGTTAAATCATCAATATAGATTAATCTCCCCTAATAATTTGAGACTTTAATTTTTGTAAACCGATATATTACAAAGCCATACACCCAATAATATCTATCCCTCTCTCTTAAAAATAAGATATAAAATTAAAAATTAGATTACAACTTTACTTAACTATGCATCGTTATATATTCAATATAAAGTATCTTTTTTAATCATAATATATTTTTATTTCTTTTTATTAGAATTTATGATTCAACTATGATATTCAATTCTCTAGATGAAATGAAAAAAAATTCTTAGGCACTTCTCGAACATCGAAAATGGTGCTTCATTCTCTCACATTCATGATGGACCCCACCATGAATTTAATGAGTATACCTCACCATGAATATGGAAGGGGGAATGTCATTCTTCGTACTTTGAGAGTATCTAAAAATTTCTCTATGAAATGGACATTAGTTTAATTGGTATTATTTATCACTATGAAATGAACATTAGTTTAGTTGGTATTATTCATCAAATCATGTATTTAATGTATCAAATTAACCTTGATTTAATTAGTATTAAATAATTTTGCTTAATTAGTATTTACATATAAAAGGCCACACATCAATTTTTCGCCTTAGTCCCCAAATTATGTTAGGCCACCCTTAGTGTTGCCCTTGTATGGAGCAGAATGAGAATGAGAGACTAAGAGAGAATAGAGAAACTAGGAGGAAGAGAGAAAATGAGAGTGTGAAATTAATAAATAAATGAATAGACAAGAGAAATAATTAAAAAAATGGAATGTTTGGTGAATTGTGAAATAGTATGTAAAAATAGATAAAATAATTTTTTAAAGTGTAAAATGATTTTTTTTTTTTTTAAAGAATTTCAAATGCTAATGCTTTTATACTTGAATACACAACATAATCTCTCTCTCTCTCAACAAAATGCAAGAGCTAACAAAATTACTTAAAAGCTACTAACGCTCTGTTTGTTTCGACGTAAAATATTTGCAAAAGTAAAATATTTTACATGTAAAATATTTTACTGAAAATATTTTCATTTTCCGTGTTTGGTTTGTATTCTTGAAAATGCAAAAAAAAAAATGTAAAAAAAATTTATATTTTAAACGAATTTTAACAATCTCACAAAAAAATTTTGAGCAAGTCCAAGTCCACTTGAAGACATTCCTTAAGGGTGTCAGTTTTTCTTTTTAGGAATATCAACAACTAATGGCTACCCAGGTTTGAACAGGCTAAGCATAATGTTTCTGGTGTTGGGTTTTCCATTGTATTTTGGAGCCTTCTCTGTGGACACCACTTCATGTGGTTGTTAGTTACTAGTTTTATATGTAATTTCTTCAGTTAAATAAAGACTTTCTATCATTTTAGCTAAAAAAATAACAATCTCACAAAACCAAACCACCACTACTCTACACCCAAATCACCACTAGATTGGCACAAACCCACACACCACCACCCCGATACTCCACTGACTACTCAAATCCACAAATTGGAGAATGAAAAACAAAAAACAAAAAAAAAAAAAAAAAAAAAAAAAAAGAGGCCAAAGCCCGCCAACCACCCAAAACCCATAAACCCAGTCCTCACCATGGCCCACAAACCATCCCAGCCACCCAAAAACTCAGCCATCAATGGACCTACAAACATCTCAGCCACCCACTACAACTCAAATACCTAGCCACCCACCACAACCCATAAAATCAACCAAAAAGCGCAAATCAATAAACCCATGTAGTGGTGAAAAATAAAATTTGATCTAAGAACAGGTGGACAAGTTAATGAAGGTGGAGGTAAAGCCGATGTGATGGTGGTAAGAGAATCGGTGAAGCAAGAACTCGTGTATGGTCAAATCGAAAAAAGAATCGGTGCATTTGAGTGGTTGGACCAAACTCAGTAGGTGGAGGTGTGGAGGCAAGTCAGGCGACGATGGCAGAGGTGGAGCTGGCAATGAGAGCTGCCAGAGATGAGTGGCGCTGACGAAACTGAGAGTGGCTTAGTGGCTCTGGTTTGTGGGGAGGGAGAACTTGAGAATGGAGAGGGAGAACTTAAGAGTGAGAAGGGAAAGATCCTGAGAGGGACTGAGGAGTGGGGTCTGAGGGAGTATCAGGGTGAGAGCTTGAAAGAAAATGTAAAATGTTTTACCAAAATTTTAAGTGTAAAATATTTTACACAAATTTGCCTAGTTGATTTTGTTGACTAAAAATATTTTCTTTTGACTAAGTATTTTAATGCAAAACAAATACATTAAAATAGGAAAATATTTTTCTGAAAATACTTTACATCAAAACAAATAGAGAGTAAGTGACAAAAAGACAAAATACCCTTCCCAAACTAACTACGTGTTTTTCTCATTAACTCGACGTGGACGGAAAAGTAATAATCTTGGGTGCTCAACAAATAGGCACTTAGATTTGGGCCTTCAATCTTCTTAATATGATAATGTAGGGCAGACAACACATGCTTTCCTTGAGCTGAAAGTTTACCAAAAGTTAGCACGTAAGAAATACAACTAGGAAATTGCTAATAGAAATCATAGGTGTCAGCAATGGAATTGCATAAAACTTGGTGATGGAAGGAAAATGACGTTAAGAGCAAAACTCGTTACCTTTGGCCACAACTAACCCCACTTTTCGAACAAATTCCTTCTTTTATATCCAAAAATCTTCTTTTTCTGTTAGTATTTTTTTTTTTTTTTTAATTTCCGTTATAACTTTTAATGTAAAGGTAAAAATAATGTCCAGTTTATTTTGGTTACCTAGAGACGGTATGATTTGATTTTACAATTATCTCAATTTTGCTATTTTTGGTCATTTTTCCTATTTTGTCACCTAATTTCTAGCCATGCATTAATTAGGTTTTCTAAAAGTATCCTAACAGCCCTAAAACTGCTTTTTTCATTTGAAGGCATTGTAGCTTTTAAGACAATTCAAATTCAGTTTAATAAATTTCAGATTTTTTTCTCTCTATTTTTTCGAAGGATTTCAGCAACTCTCCTTGTGGATTCAATGTTATTTTTCTTGAAGCAAACGTTATTTGCTTATTGTGACTTTCCACCCACATCATATAATAATAGAATTAGAAAGGGGTTACTTCACTCCTTCTAACATTAACAGTAGAAATAGGAATGGAAGCTAATGATATGAGAAAATTCTCTATGCCAATCTTAGAGCATCCATAGCAGATGTGGTATATGTGCTAAATGCTATAATATGGCACATTTGGCACACCAAATACCAAAAATAGAGCTTTATCAGATGTGTTAAATGTACCAAATTTTAGCAACATTGAACAGTACCCTTACAATTTTGGCACAGTACGGACACCAAATGGCATTCCTAGCTCCTCCCTCAACCTCGTTCTTTCCTCTTCAGATGAGATTCCCAGCTCCTCCCTCAACCTCAAACCTCAAACTTTAGCTCCTCCCTCAACCTTACAATCTGCCGATCTCGATCTCATGCAAATGGAAACTCCAATTCCCATTTCAAAACAAAACCCAAAAATGAAATCATCATAAACCAAACAGATCTTCATCCTGTTAGGTCAGAGCAACATGGCCGGCCTCGGCGGCGTAACCAAACACCACAAATGGGACGGCGTCATTCTCACCTCAATCTCGATCTCGCCTCTATCAAACTTTACTTAATCTCACCTGCCACTGTCTTGCTATCCAGGTCTCTCTGATCTCGCTTGCCACCATCTCGCCATCTAGGTCGTCTAGGTCTCTTCAATCTCGCCCTCCACCATCTCACACACTGCCGGATCTCTCTTCTTTCTCTTGCAGTAGTTGTGGCGGTGTTTTTTAGGGTGGTTGTTGTGGTTGTGTTTGGTGGTTTTGTATTTTTGGATGGTTGTAGTGGGTTGTGTTTGATTAATTTGAGTAGTGGTTGGCCAATTTAAGCGGTAGTTGGTTTATTTTGGGATTTGTGGTTGTGCCAATCTCTCTAGTTTTTTGTTTTTTTTTTTTTTTTTTAAGATGGCATTGGTGGATGTGGGTTTGTGCCGATGGTGGCTGGTCGGTGTTGTTGCTGTTGGTGGCCGTTGTTGCGACAATAGTGGATGTGTCATTGTTGTTGTTGATGGTGATGATAGGGGGAGATAATATATTATTTTAATGTGTAGTAAATATTATTTTAATGTATAAAATCGAATGATAGAACATCTAATAAATGGGATGTTGTAAAATGATGTAGTAAAATAATAAAGTAGGCTTTTGGTGTTGCAAAATGGCATTTTTATACCACATTTGTTGTGGATGCTCTTAGTGATCCTGTTCTTTATGAACACAATTCTTTTTAGAGCTACTTCACTTCAGGTCAGCAACACCACCTACCACTGCTAGGGCTCTGTGCATGAATGTCGCTGAGGAATGCATAAGCCATAGACTCTGAATTCTTGATGGATATAGAAACAAAAAGCATGCTTGCTTATTCCAACATATACCTATCCCTCAAACCTCTCCAAGCTACAAAACCATCAGCATCTTGTGGTAGAGGCAAAAGCTATGGATCTTGCTTACCCGGAAAAAATTATCAACCTATCCCAGCACCACAAACTTGCATATCAGTATACAACCACGATTGCTCAGATTGAGATCAGGTGCAATAGCTAGGGTATTGCACTTGACGCAATTGGTATGAATGGTTGAAATTTAAAGTTGCAAAAAGCAACTTTAAATCTCAACCATTGAATATTAAAAAATGAGTAAAAATAAAAAAGCTAAAAAAAAAAAAAAAGATGTGAGGGGGTTGAGGTGAATTGTAGGTGCAATTGCACCGGATCTCAAATCTCGATCACTGCTCAACGTGAAATTCTATCTTTATACTGTACCATAGGATTGGTTCCCATGTTTCTTTTTCAATAATTAAATGTATTTTTTTTTTTTTGAGAAAGAATTGAATGTATTGGTTTTTTTAGAGAGTTTTAGCTTATGAGGTCCGTTCCTAATAATACTCTTTATCATCATACTAAGACACCAATCAATTTTTTGTGTAGGCGAAGATTGAACCCAAAATCACTTATTCAACCATTAGAGACTTTATTAGTTGAGCTAACTGGAACCCACAATTAAATGTATTACTGTTTGGTGAACAATGAGTTTTTTTTTTTTTTTTTAGGACCAATGATTTATCTTTAAATACCATATGTAGGCCCTTTTGTAGTGGTACTTTGAGTTAAGTAATGTGTTTGAGCTTAATAAGAGAGTGTAATTATGTGTATGTGTGTTTAATAGTTAGTTTATTTCTCAAATATATATATATATATATATATACACACACACACACACTAAGTGTTACGTTGGCATATTTCAATAATAAACTCGGTATCAAATGATATTTTATCTCCCGCAACCTTGGAGGGCAACATAATAGAGTTTAAAGTAATCATTTTCGATTAAGTGTACTATAAATTTTATTAGGTGTCATCAATCAGTTTCAATAATATTTTTTTCAATCTATTTTTCTCATTTCTAAGAGTAAGAATACTAATTAAGATTTTGTATTCAAGCCTGGTAACATTTCCTTGAAATTGAAATAATAACCAATCCATGTAATCTTTTTTTTTTTTTTTTGGTGACATAGTCAATCTAAGCTAGAATTTTATCAATTTTAATTTTTAAAAGCTTCTTTCTCATTTTTAGAAGAATTAGATCATTGTCTCTAATTGGGTCATTTTCTATTAATAAATCTATTAGTTTCGTATCATTATTTTTCTATTGACTTACATCTAAATATTTGCGAAAAATACATAATTAATATTCATACTTACATCAAAAGCACCATTACATATTTATATATTCATAAACAGATACATGTTCTTTTTTTTTTTTTTTGAGGAAAATACATATTCACGTAGGGTCTATTTGGATACCTCTTATTACTAAAAATACTATAGTAAAATAATTTTTAAATGTGTGAATAGTACTATGAGACCCAATTTTAAAGCAAAATTTACGTTTTTTCATACTTGCGGGTCCCGTGAACAATGCACGGGACTCAGAGAAAAAACGCCAAATGCAAACGTGGGTTGTTTTCAGTGCAATCCAAACTCAACTTTAATATCATTTCCTTTTTTTTTTTTTAGAATACTAAGTATTTTAACACATACAGAAGAAGACGAGAAAAGATTTTAAAGAAACTAACAGTAGTATATATTCAAAAGTGCCTAACTCTTGAATGCACAACAAAGATTTATAAGCATATAAGTATAATACATTAAATATATTAAAATGTGACCCGACCTCATGTGAGAAGGAGTTGTTATTGTGTAGTACTAGACTATATTTCCTCCCTCTCACAAAGGGGTGGGTCCCACCCTTATGTGAGAGGGTAGTATAATTCAGGACTATACAATTACTTTTCGTGAAAATGAAAAATCATACACTGGATTAATGGTCTGATAGTGATTAATTATCAATAGATGCTTTCAGATTTTTTTTTTTTTAAGAAACTGATAGATTTTTGTACAAAAAGCTGCATAGCGATCACGTCAATTCATTAAAATTGTTTGGTGATCAATTTTTCTATTAATTTAAATTGTAAAAATGTAGGAATATACGTCGTTAATATTTTCGTTTCTTCTAATTCCTTTTGTTCATCAACGACTCTTATATTACATGTTCAAACATTATTATGATTATTTTTGTTATCTTATGATTCAGTTTTTATTGATTTTTTTGTTTATTTGTGATATTTCCCCCCAAAAAAAATATTTTGGTTTTTTTTTTCTAATAAAATTTTTTTTTCAAATAATCTTTTTGAGATTCATTTAATTTCTGTATTCTTTTTATTAAAAAAAAAAATCTTTATATCCGATTCATAATTTCTAGTTGACATTATACTTAAAACATGTTGCAAATAAAATAAAATAAAAACACTTTCTACAATATAAAATAATAATATACTAATAGCAAAATAAATTTGAAGTGTACATCAATAGAGATTTATTTATCAAGGGCACCATTAGATCTTCACTTCATAATATAGTTATCCAGAAGTCTCAACCTTTACAAGAAAAATGTGGATTTACTTAATGCCAAATTAATAACAGAATTTTTTCACATAATTACAGATAAATAATAATATAAAATATGATTATTTATCTTAAATTGGGCAAGAGAGAAAAAAACGTAGCTTGATAATACTTGGTTGTCAGGAGATGCTATTGTTATGAGTAATGACTAGTTGTGAATAGATATTTTTGGATAGAATGTTTGTGTGATTTCCAGGTAACTGGTTGCAAGGGCTTCTTTAAATAAAATAAAAAAGATTATATAATATATTTTACTTCAGGGTAAAATGCAAATTACACCTCTGAATTTTGGTGGTATTTAAATTTTACATTCTGAAATTTTACAATTTAGACTTTACTTCTTAAAACTTTCATTCCATTTGCATCATTAATTAGCTTATTCATTAGTTTTTTGTTGACATGCTAGTTAAATGCAGCATAAGCTTATGAAGTGTACTAATTGATCCAACTGAAATGCGACACATAGATTTAAATATTTTGAAAAGAATAATGCTAGAGATATAAAATATTTTATAAAATAAATTTACAAATTACTGATGTAGTAAATGATTATTAGTAAATGAAAAAAAATAATATTATTAGTAAGCCTAGATGAAAACCAATAAAAAATTAACCGCATCAACATTTTGTAAAAATATTATAAAATAATTTGTACTTATAACATTACTCTTCTAAAAATGATTTATCAATAATTGCTCCGATGACACCCGTTAATAGAACCCTTAAACAAATGCCGGTCTCTTTCCATATCAAATGCTTAAATAGACTAGTGGAAGAGCCGCCAGCCTTGTTCCATGAGATTGCAAAATAGCGCGCAGCTGTGCACATGTATTAAATAAATAAAATGGTGGGGGTGATCAAATCCAATCATTCAATTATTCCAATACCACCACTACGTCGCCATCTTTTTATTTATTTATGATTAATGTACCAACTGCCACATCACTCTTAGTGCCCAACTCCCTAACCCACTCTCTAGTAAGTGCTCGCGTAGACTTCTAGTGCTGAAAAAGAGGAATAAAAAGAGTTCCTAGTGGTTTACATAAGATTATTAGATTTTTCATTCAAATGCTACAATTCTTATATCTAGACTAAAATTGGAGAAAATGAGAAGATTTAAATGGGAATGATGCTTTTTCCGTCACAATCATTGCACAGGTGAGTGCCTAATAGATGATGATGAAGGCATGGATTTGAAGTGCAATTCTAATGCCGACCGCACCAACAAACTTTTCATATCAGCATCTGTGGAAGATCTGGTATTGGATTCTTCGTAAGCCGTATATCAAGTCAAAGGCCCAAATGATGCTAAGACCCTGGCAGAGAAAAAAAAAAAAAAAGGGTTTATCCTCTTTCTTTGGGTTTGTCCTCATTTTCTCTTCATTATCTGAATGCATTTTTTGTTTTTCAAATCCTGTATTCATTTTTTCTATCCAACGCATTTCATGTTTGCCATTACTTTCTGATCTAGTTTTTGTTTCTTCTTTTATTTTTTTTTTTTCAATTTATATTTTTCAATTAAAAATTCAACACAATTGAGAGTGTGTTTTTTGATGGGGCAAGTTAGTGTTAGTGGAACCCATAGATTTGGGTTTTTTTTATGAAAATGTCATTGTATTTATTTTCAAGAAAATGAAAACACCAAAAATTTGTAATCAGTTTTTGTATTCAAATTCTATTTTTTTGATATTGAAAATGAAAATTGAATGCAAAAACAAAGCTAAACAAATTTTTTAGTGGCGAATCTCATGAAAAAAAAAAAAAACTGAAAATGAATAAAGAATACTCCCTTTTTTTACTCAAACCAAATAGGTCTAAATCACAAGAGGCTGTGAAAAAGGTGCAGCAATTAGCTAGATGAGCAAGAAGTGTCATGGTCCAAAAGAAATGAAAAGAGAGAAACGATCAAAACTCAAAAGAACACCAAGGCCCAACACATTATATACATAGATTCAAACCAGCCCATTTGGTGAACCTAAAAAATAATTAATCCATTTGTAGTTGTTTTATGAATATTGTTTTTCTAATATGTAAGTCATGAAAAATTAGAAATATTATTTAAGATACAAATTAAATATTTTATAAACCAATAGAAGTATAAACCTATTAACTTAACAAATATGTGCTAACAAGATCATTATTCAATAATATAAGACGCCTTTTCCTTATGTCTGATCAATTGCCTTCGCCTTTGGAGGATTGGAGCTACAAAGGTAGGTAGCTAAAAAAAAATGCTACGTTTATAATATTTTCACAAAAAAATCGTAGCTTTTTTTTTTTTTTGAGAATCAGAAAAAAAAAATCGTAGCTAATTAGTTGTTTTTAGTTCAAATTTGAACTTACCACTAAGTTTACTTTTTTGTCCTAATAATAACAATTAGAAACAACTTGCCACTTGAAATTTGTTGTGAAAATATTGTGGACATAGCATTTCTCAAAAAAAAAAAAAAAAAAACTAAAACTAAATATCTAGATTTGTAGCTTTGCATGTTTTTAGATAGCTAAAATAACTAACTAAGTGTCAAATCCTTTTTTTTAACGAAACAGTTAGACTAAGTAAGAATCAAACTAAACTATCTATAATAATAATAATAATTCTAAATTTGAATTCTCAATAATTACCATTTCAATACATATAATCAAATTATTTGCCAAAAAAAAAAAAAAATCATCCTTCGAGATTAGAAAGGAAACTTTGGAAATTGAAGTTTCAACATTAAAATGCAAAGGTGTACAGCTTTTAATTTGTCGACCTATTTTCTTTTTAAAAATTCTTTAATAGTTCTTAAATTGACGATATCCATTTTTTTTTTTTTTTTTTTGAGAATGGACGATATCCAAATTAATTTTATAAGTTCAATTAAATTAAGGATCAATAATAAAATATATTATAATTCTTGGTAAGACTAATTTTACAAATCAACAATTTAGCATAAATATATCGAAATAATAAAACTATTTTAAATGGAATCGAAAATGAAAGAGAATTGACAATTTCTTTCCTTAAAAAAATTAATCAGAAAATAATATTCTAAGTTCAATTCATCAACATTGTCTTAAACAAAACTTAAACCTATTTAGTAGCAGATTTCAAGTATTATTATTCAAAATAATGTGAAAACTATGTTTTAAAAAGTGTTACGAAAACACGTGTTTAAATTACTCATAATGCAAAAAATAAAGTTGACAAATATTTCTAAATATAGTTTTTTAAAAGTGAAAAAACATAATCGTGTGTGTGGCATGTGTTGGTGTTTTTAAGAAAAATAGTAAATTTTCTGACATGAACAGTAAAATGTAATTATTTATTTATTCTCTCTCTTTCCTCCCATCTCTCTCCCTGCAGGTCTAAGCTTGAACAATTCACTGAATCAATGCAAACCCAACTGAATCAAAGCCAAAATGCTATTTCTTTTAGTTGAGAATACAAGGAAAGAAGCCAAACCCAGAAAAATAACATGAGAAGACAAGGAAAGAAACCAAACCCAGAAAAGAGAAAAACAAGAGAGGACCGAAACCCCAAAAAAAAAAAAAAAAAAAAAAGAAGAGTGAAGAAGAAGAGAGAGTGGCAGTGTGCAAGAGAGAGAGAGAAAAAAAAAAAGTTTGCAAAAGAGAGAGAAAAAAGAAAAGTCTAGAGAAATAGAAATTTATAAGTATTGTCAAATGCATGAGTCCCACACTTTTCTAAGTATTTACAAAAATACTATTGAACAATGTTACTTGCAAACTAAAAATTTGTATAAAGAGTTTTCTAAATACAATGTTTCACTACCTAATTGAGAATTGTGACTCAAATTTGCATAACCTAAATAGCACTCCAATACCAAAGGATTTGTTGTAAAAATATTATAAAAATGTTGTGGACATATCATTTCTCTTTCTAAATACAATGTTTCATTACCTAATTGAGAATTGTGACTTAAACGCTCCTAAAAAGCACTCTTACCAAACATCTTTAATTTAGAAACATCTTTGTCAATCCCAAAATTTATTTAAAGTAGAGGCGGCTCTACAGCCAGCCCAGGTTCCTAGTTAAAAACCAAAAATTATATATAAAATATTTTAATTTTTTTTGTTTTGTTTTGACCACTAAAATAAAATTTTGAACACTCTAATCCAAAATTTTGTTTAATTCCAATTTAAATAAGTTTGAATATAATCATTTTAGTGCTATTTTTATTATAATTTTACAATAAAAGTTAAGTGACAAGTTTTAATTAGTTTTTATCTAAACTCACAAATGACGTCACTTTTTTATATATCTTTAACAACTTGCTACTTAAATTTTGTTGTGAAAGTGTTATGTCAGTAGCTAGCTATTCTCTAAAAACTCCTGTTTCATTTTTTAAATAAATAAATCCTTTCTCCGGACTCTGGCTTACTTTGCCATTGGCCGCGAAATGAAATTGTTTTTCCTGCACTTTTTTTATTTTCATTAGCAAAAGATTACACAATTTTTAGCACACAAAAATTACAACACTATTGACCCTCCCTAGAAAAAAATCCTAGAGCCACCACTGATCCAAAGTCGATAGCCAAGTAAAGATAATAAATCATTTTCATGAGTGTGAATCTAATTTGTTTAATCTTATCAAATGTAAAATGTTATGCCATAAATCAATTTTTTAAGTCACATTAATTAAGGGATCAATATAGTACACTCAGCATTGACAATGGAAAACTACGCAATTCTACAGAATTAAATTTCAATATATAAACTCTATATGCCCAAATGTTCAAAGAGAAATTCCTTTACTAACTAGTGTTACATACTACCAGAAAAGTCAAGTCTTCCAGATTTTTTAGACATAATCTCTTTCCTAGTTTTAATCAATTTCTCCCTTAAGATTTTATTAAATTATATTATTCATAAGTTATTTCGAGTAAATTGAATCCTAATACATCTAGGAAGAAATCCCCCAAAAAACTTCATAAATCAAGCAAAATGAAAATACAAAATAGTCAACTAAACATGTCCTATCATGATTAGAGTTTCTTACTTTGATTGGTTTCTTAAATTTTTCTAATGTAGCACCCAATAACTAATCTTGCAACCTTATAAACCTTATTTTATGTAATTATGATGGATATTAAACACAAAGAATAGTGAGTTTCAATGGACATTTTCATAGAAATCAAAAGCGTAGCAAAATCCTCAAAACCCCTAAAGCTTTATATGATCAATCGGGTGTTTATAAATTTCTCACTGACCCTAATATAAGATTTAACAAACTATTTACCTTAGTCAGACTAGGATTCCAAATTACCAAAACTGCTTATTTTTGGCATATTCAATTGCGTTGTTTTGAACTAACTTGACACTTAGGGTGTGTTTGTTTCGACTGAAAATCACTTTCGGAAATTGTTTTCCGTAAAATTGGCTGTTTGGTTGGCTTGGAAAATTCGGTCAAACTGAAAATGTTTTCAGTTTGACCGAAAATTATGCTTGAAACGGTGGAAATTGGTTTCAGTTAGAATTTTCACTTCAAACTGATGGAAAACATGCACTCCTCACTGAGATAAAAGAAAACCCCCTTCTCTCACGCGCAGAGAGAGAGAGAGAGAGAGAGAGAGAGAGAACAGAGAACAGAGAGTAGAGAGATCGCGCCCCAACCCGCGCCGACGAGATCGCACCTTCGCCATCGCTGATCTAAAACCATGAAACCATCGCCCATTGCCCATCGCGAAAACCCTCCTCGCCGATCTGAAACCATGAAAATATCACCCGCGCCGGCGAGATTGCACCCCAACCGCGCCAGCGAGATCGCACCCCAACCCGTGTCGGTGAGATCGTGCCTTCGCCATCGCCGATCTAAAACCATGAAACCATCGCCTCAAACCCATCGCACCCCGACCCGCGCCGGCGCGATCGAGCCTTCGCGATGCCTCCGCCGCGCGATCGAACCTCAAACCATTGCCCATCTCTCTCTCTCTCTCTCTCTCTCTCTCTCTCTCTCTCTCTTCGTTCTTCTTTGACTGGATTTGATGAATTTTTTTTTTTGGGTTTTGTTTGTGTTGTGTTTCTGTAACGAGAAATGATAATGAGAAATGATATTATCTGTTTGGAAGCCAAGAATTCGTGAGAAAATGTGAGCAGAAAATGTATTTTCTATGTAATTTTCAAGAACACAACCAAAAACTAAAAAATATTTTCCAGAAAATTTTTTAAAATACTACCAAACACCTAAAAATATTTTTCTTTCCGAAAAATATATTTACCTGAAAATATTTTATATTCGGAAAACATTTTACGTCAAACCAAACACAGCCTTAATAGCCACCTCAACTATTGACAAAGACAAAAGGATGAACCAAAACTACATAACATTGGGGATCTAAATCCAAATTTTTAAATATTTTGGGCAAAATCAAAATTAACTCAAAATTTAAGAGTGAAAATTGTAATTTAGTATAGTTTAGTGACCTTCTCATTAAAGCCAAAATTCGTTAGCACATCCAAAAATCCCTCTGCATGTCCAATTTCACTCCCAACATGCCATACCCCTTCTTTCTCATTTTGAATTTATACACTCTCCTGAACTATTATGGAATTCTTGGATCTGTAAGGAATTAAAGCAGCGTGATAGTGAGAGATCACTTTTCCAACATGGTGCACAAGGTAGAAGCAATGATCTTAACAATGATCACTTTTCCAGTAGGCATTCTATCAAGGCCCGAAGCTTTTAATGAGTTTATTTCCTACATAATGCCTTTTATTGCTTCTGCCTATGTATCCAACATATCTCTTCATTGTCAATATCTTGGAAACATGGTTTAGGTGACGCCCTCCAAATCCTCTGGCAATTGAGATTTGCTGGACTCATTATAATGCTCTAAGTTGGAAATGAAGTACTACTTTATCTCATTAGGATCCTTAGTTCAAAGGTTATCATCCACCTTGATACTGTCCACATAATTCCTTCTCTTCCTAATAATCATAGAGAGTGATGAAAAAAAATGTGTTTCTATCCCCTTCCTGCAACCAAAGCTCTGGCAATTTCGGCTCTCAAATCACTTCCTATCTTATCTGACAGGTCACAAACGTGTTAACCCCTTATGATTAATTAAATTGATTAATTAGCCAAGTTCTTAATTAACCAAGTTAACATGCAAATTCACGTGGCAGCACAAACAAATCACCAATAACTAAAGTATGCAGTGGAAAATAAAAGACACGGTGATTTGTTTACGAATGGGGAAAACCTGACAACAAAGACCCCACCGGGTGATTTAAAGTCACCACTCCCGAAACTCTACTATTATCACAACAAGCAATTAAAAGCAATGAATCCGAGTACCTTATCAAGTTATAGTTGAACCCTTACCCCAATGCCCAATTGGACTTGTTCTATAGTGACAGTTTCTCCTCTTGATGCACGGCTCTGAGTATATGACTAACCAATTGTGTGGATCCGAGTATGCGACTTCAATTCACCAACTAGAGAGAGAGTTGTTGGTTGCAAAGTTCTTCAAATCATCCATACGATGAAGATCAAGAAGATGCTTGGTTACAAAACCCTACGGTGCACAATACACAGCAACTGCTTCACAAAAGATGAACTAGGGCATGAACTTTGTCTTTGATCACAAATTGCATGAACAAGAATTACTCAATACTTGTGCAACTTACATCACTTTTACGACTCTTAAAACAATCCTTTTATATGTCTAGGGTTAGGAGAAAAGAAGTCTCAAAGACACATTCACGGATTGGAATCAAAACAGAACTTGAAATCTGTTTTCTTTAAATCTCGACAGATAGAGGTGTCGAGGATATGTCGAGAAGCTGTCGAGCCTCGGGGCTGAAACAACTTCTAAAACTCGATAGATGCATGTGTCGAGACAAAGTGTCGAGCTTTAGTAACTTGCACTTTCCGGCTTGTTTCTTGGACAGACTTAATGACTTCAACACTTGATCTTGAAACGTTGTTTCTTAAAGTGTTAAACACATCCTAAATCTACCCAATTATAAGTAAAGTGCGTTTTGTCAAAGGATAAGCTAATTACATAAAATAGTGTCATATGTCAACAACTTGAACTACATATGTCCTAACATTATCTTCCATTCATCCCATATTTTTGTTGCACAAAGTCTATAACAATAAGGTTCTACATTGAGGGATCCAGTTGTTGAAGATCAAGTAATCTCTGTTCAAGTGCTTTGATCTTTATGATGTTTCTACCAAAAAAACACTCTATTCCAATTGCTGAAGATCAGGGCCCATTTGTTAACGTTGTTTAAACAACAATTTTTAATATTTAAACAACATTACACTTATTTTCACACACTTTTTCACCCATACATATTTCTAACAAACACAAACACCATTACTAGAAATCTGTTACCAAACGGGATGAAAAGAGCAATGTGTTTTAAATAACATTGGGGTTTACGTAATTAAAGAGGTTGTGAGTGCTAATTGGTGACAGAATTGGTGGCAGAGTACCATCTGATTGCATCAAAACTTTAAAAGTGTGTATTATTTGAAAACTTTAATTGCAAAAAAATTTACAATTGTTCTATAGTATCATCTTATTTATAAAATGGTACAGTAGCAAGATGGTATTTTTAAATAAAAAATTAATATTTTACTAGATTTTAGGTTTTATTTAGGTATTAGATTATATTATTTTATTGTGTAGATATATTATTTTAATATGATGTAAGGTAAAATAAAAGTTTGGATGTTAAGTGTATTATAAAATGATATGTTATAATAGATAAAATAATTTTTAAGATGATAAAATAAGATGATTTCTAAACCAGATGCTAATGGGATGTTTTCTAAACACCGGACGCTAATGCTTTTATGCAAATGATTGTACACAGTAAAAGTGGCCAAATACCACCTTTTTTAAAAAAAATATATATGTATGAATCTACTCTATTTTTTAATATTTAGTAATCTACCATTTTTTTAAAATTCGATTTTGTGGAAATCAAGTTTGCTATGGTACTCGAGTTCCTGAAACTCGAGTACCATGAAAAAAATTTGAAATTTTTTAATGTATTCCATGAACTCCAATTACTTCAAAAACTTTTTAAAAAAAAATTCATGGTACTTGAGTTCCATAAACTCGAGTACCATGAAACACAATTTTAAAAAAGTAGTAGATTGCTAAATATTTCACAAATAGTGGTAGATTCATACATATTTTCTCTAACAGTAGTATATGGCCATTTTGGCCGATTGTACACAGGGAAAATCATAAATCAGATGACTAATGGACTTACAAAACCAATGATGCAGGTAAATTCCTCTCAAGGTCTAAGTAACAAGACTTTTTGAAGAAGAAAGAAACCCCGTGGGCTATCACTAATCAATTGGTCATAAAGTCAATACAGTGTGGAGCTAGGCACTTGGTGTTGCCAATGACAGTGCTCTATCTTTTAGGTTCTAAATTCCCAAGGTAGAACTTGGAATTAGGAGGGCAGTTCTTTTGCTGTCTGCGTGCAGCGATATCGGCATTCGGCTCTGTTGCTGTTTAGTCGATAAGGTTTTTTTTTTGGTGACTGCCGCTAGTTAAAGAAAAAATTATTTGTTTAAAAATTTTTATAGGGTTGGATTGTTTGTTTTGGGTAAAATTTGTTGGATAGACTTTATTTTTTTTTTAGTGTTGCTATTTGTAACATTTGTTGTTGGGCTAATTTTTTTGGCTTTGTATATTTTATTTTAGATTTTAGAGCTATAAATTTTTTTTATGGACTTTAAAATGAGGAAAATATTAGAGTTATAAACTTTTTTTATAAATTGCTAATGTGTTGAGTGGTTATTAATAAATAAAAAATTATGTAAGTAATGGACTCAGATGCGAACTAATAAGAATTTACTATATCAACAATTTATAAAAATGTTGTAAAAAAGTTTATAGCTATAGCATTGCTTTAAAAGAATCAATGATATTGTTAAGAGAATAAAATGTAATTATATAAAAAAAAATTGCGGAATTTTTTTTTAGTAAAAGGCGAAAGAATGATTCGCCTTTTAAATATATATATATATATATATATATATATATACACACTAATATATATTTTTTTAAATGGCCAAGCTTAGCTCCGTCCTTTGCTTGCTTTGGATCTTTTCAGATTTTCTTTTTATTTCCCTTACTGCCAATGAAAAATTAACAGGATTTGTGACAAACTTTTTGAAATTATTTGTGGTCATTGAAAGTTGTTAGGAAGAATTCAGGAATTTAATATTAAAGATTGCATGTGAATTAGTCATTTGAATTGTGAATTGTAACTTCATCTACAGGATAACTTTTGTTTCCTTGAATCACCCCACTCTTAAGTATTAGAATTTAAGAAATCTAAACTTGCTTTTTTTTAGTGCAGGTAGAGCTCATAATTTTCGGCACTGCCAAGTTACAACATATTATCATTTATATATTGTATTCATTAAACTTTCAATTCCACAATCCTTATTCCTCAACATCTATATTTATATGTTGTATTCATTAAACTTTCAATTCCACAATCCTTATTCCTCAACATCTATTATCATTTCTCTCTCTCTCTCTCAAAAAAAAAAAAAAAAAAAATCTATTATCATTTATATGTTGTATTCATTTAAGAGAACGTCTGTAATGTGTCAACTCAAGGCCCTATTTTTTTCAAAAAAAAAAAGATAAAGTTAGCCAAAATGGACTATTTCAAAAAAAGAACTGTTGAGCTACAAAACCAGTTTTTTTAAGCATATTTTGTTCATCTTGTCTAATATACTTTTTTTTTCCTGGATAAGTAAAATTATAATGCATCTGTTAAGTAATTTTTGGACTATTTCAAAAAAGAATTGTTGGAGTGATATAGCTAAGGCCTGTGAAGAGATGGAAACTGTGTTGATCCAACATAATGTTAAGCGTCTGGTGAGGATGGTGATTGCATACTACAGTATTGTGTGAGTGAAGGGATATTAAAATAATTTGACAATGATGTGCAATATCCTATTTATAGTCACATATCCACATTTTTAAATCATTTCAACGTGTTATGAAATTGAGTGTATCTATAATATTGTTGTTCTAAGAAGTCTTTAGGAGTGGTGTCCCTCCTAAAATTGTAATATGGGCTAAAAGTTATAATCTTTAAAAAGAGCCACAATTCTTGAAAAGATGTAACTAACTTAGTGGTTGCAAAACTTTACCCAAAAAAAAAAAATTGTATTGTGAGGTCTTTTTATTATATTTAAATATAAATTAAATATTATTTGATAATCTATCAATTAAATATTATTTATTTAGCTTTCTATATTATAATTCTATATTTAAATTTTTTATTTTATTTTTAGAGATATTGTATTACTAAATAAGATATTTTATTCAAGTTTTGCTAACATTTTTCCTTGTCTATTTAAATAATAACTAATTCACTTAGTCATTCTTATTATATATATAGTCAATCTAAGCTAGAATTTTATCAATTTTAATTTTGAAAAGTTTTTTCCTCATTACGATTAGAAATATTAGTTCATTTTCTCTAATTAAATTGTTTTCTGTTAGTTTTGTATAATTATTTTTATATTTACTTACATAGCAAATATTTGTTGAACATACATAATTAATATTTTCATTTTCTTCTAATTTTTTCTACAGTTTCCATCTAACGGTGTTTTTTATATCAGATTCATATTTTCTAGCAAACATTATAGTTAGGCAAAAACCACATTTTCATCCTTATATTTTCACGCGATTTCCACTTTAGTCCCTAACTTTTATTTCCACCACTTTTAGTCACTGTTTTGGAAAATGCGTCTCGTTTTTGTCTCTGCCATTGCATCAAAAACGAATAATACACACATGACAAACGGAATACACTATTAAACTAACGTGACCATTAAAATAATAATAAAAACACCACATCAGCATCTAAATTAAAAAAATAATTTATTAATTTTAACTAAATAAAAAAATAAAAAACAAAATTAAAAATAAAAAATCACATTAAATGAGATCTAAACGTATCTTCAACAAAAACAACAAAAACACAAACTCAGATACAATATCACAAATCCAGAAATTTAAAAAAAAAAATCAAAATCAAAATAAACCAATATTATTAGCTTCACTCTGTTGCTGTTATTGTTGTTGTTGTTCAAATTCTTTGATTTTCAAAACGTTTGATCTAATTCCCCTTTGTAAAAGCCGTTGACTCGCGCTCGTGTACTCCGAAGAAGAAGAAGAAGAAGAAGTTGTGTTGTCGATGAACTCTCGGTTTGATTACTAGTGCTACAAAATCGCCTGATGATCGCGGAGACTCCTTTGAAGAAAGCGAGCCTCTTGGCAGGCTGTGACAGAAGCCAATCGAGCAAGAACAGAGATCCATCAGAAAGAATGAGAAGTTCCGCGATCTCGGGAAGGACAATAATGCGATTGATTGGGGAACCGTCGGTGACGGTAATGGCTTGCAAAAAGGATGTGGTTTTAGGAGAGGATTGGAGGAGAATTAGGGTTCCGGTGAGAGTTCTGATGTAGATGAGGGTTTACGAATCGGAGACGGTGGAGATGGCGAGGGATCGGGTCAGAGATTGTGAGTGGGTGGAGAGGTCAAATTGGTTTGGTTGAGTTTCCTTCTCTTCAATCAAACACATACACACATATAGAACAGGAAATACCAGATCGCAGTTGTCACGTTCGAAATCGAGGATTTTGACAGTGACGACCTCGTTAAGAGGCGTACAGAAAGCACGATGAATCGAAGCGCTCACGCCGACGCCGACCTCTTCGTAAAGCATGTAATGCTCAGCTCCAATCAGATACTTCTTTTTCTCCATTGTCTCTCTCTCTCTCTCTCTCTCTCTCTCTGAGAATTTAAAATTCAATGAATAAAATGAAGGAAAAAATTTAGGGCTGTGATTATTAATATAAGGTCATAGTAAAGAAAAGAAAAGGAAAAAAAGTGGGCTATTCAGTGATCAATGATGACGATTTACGAAGATTTTTATTTTTCTTTCTTCTCTTTTTTGTGTGGTTTGTTTGTTTTAATTTTTCTTCTCAAATTCCCATATTTCTCGTGATTTTTGTTTCCTTTGTTTGTTTTTGAGAGAGAGAGGAAACGAAGCTATCGGATCGGTAGTGGAGTATGGTTTTTTTCTTCTTTTTTTTTTTTTTTTTAATTTTTGGGTTTGTGATATTATATCTGAGTTTGTGTTCTTGTTGTTCTTGTTCAAGACACACTCAAATCTCAATTCATGTGATTTTTGGTTTTTAATTATGTTTTTTATTTTTTTTATTTAGGTAAAATTAAGAAATTTTTTTTTTTTTAATTTGGATGCTGACATGACATTTATTATTATTATTATTTTAATGGTCACATCAGCTCAACAGTATACTCCGTTTGTTATGTGTGTATTTTCCGTTTCTAATGTAATGGCAGGGACAAAAACTAGACTCGTTTTCCAGAATAGAAACTAAAAGTGGTGGAAATAAAAGTTAAAGACCAAAGTGGGAATCGCATGAAAATGTAGTTTTCACCTTATAGTTATTAAAAAAATACTTTCCCCACAAAAGCCCTAACTACACCACTGAATTCACTAATAGAATTTTGCAAATTATTACATATATAAAGCATAAAAAAGTTTTTTCATTTTTTATTTTTCAATGTGATCCACAAAAATAATTTTATGGATAGTAGAGATAAGCGTAGTTTGATAGGACTTAATTGCCAGGAGATGCTTAGAGAGAGTGTATGTGCTTTTATAATGACTCATTTTGTCAAAAGATATTCTTAGTTGCACAGAGTGTTAGAAATTTATCCTAAATCATTAAATAATTAACGCTTAAATAGACTGTGGAAGAGCCAGCCTTTCCATTCTACAATTCTTTCAGTGGCCCTTGTTGAGATTGCAAAATAGCGTGCATGTCAAATTGTCAATTAACTAAAATGGCGGGGGTGGATGAAATGGAGTCATTTTCAATACTACCACTACGTCACTATCTTTTTTATGAATGTACCACCATCAATCCACCAGCCACACTAGCTAGCTTCACCACTCCTGGTGCCCAACTCATCCCCCCACCCACTGTTATAAATTACTCTTGTAATCGTAGACCCGAGCGTGCCGAAATAGAGGAAGAAAAAAAGTATACCTAGTGATCCTGATGGTGTTGCTCAGCTCAACCCAGGTATGAAGCTCCCACTACTACTTTTCATATAAATCCTCCAAAAAAATTTTATAATTTTTTTAACCCAATGTGAAAATACGTTAGTTTTATTTGATTTTGTGTGATTTACATAAAAATGTTGGATTTTAAATGTCATGTCTTTTATGTAGCCAGAAATTGAAAAAAAAAAAAAAAGGAATCCTTATCTATACAATGTGACACTTTCACAAGTCACAATCACGGTATGTGCGAGTGCCTAATAGAGGAATGAAAGCATGTATTTCAGTATTTCCAATGCAGTTGTATAACTGAATGCACCAACAACCCTATCAAACCAGGGGATCTGCGGAAGTTCTGCTATTACCAATGGCCCAAATGATGCCTAGACTCCAAGAGTATGGCAAGGAGGGGAAAAAAAGGCATATCCTCTTTCTTTTGGGGTTAAATCTTTCTAATTCAAAAAAGGAATACTGAATCTTACCTAATTCAACAAGGGGATACTGATCTTACATAGTATTATGAATACTAAATCCCTAATACTTGAAGTAAATCTATTAAAAAAATAGTTCTACGTTCACAATACTTTCACAACAAATTATAAATATATATTATTGCGTGTAATATATACTGAATCCATGAGTAAGTGCCTAATAGGGGAATGAAAGTATGTATTTCCAATGCAGTTGTATAACTGAATGCACCAACAACCCTATCAAACCAGGATTTGTAGAAGTTCTACTATTACCAATGGCCCAAATGATGCCTAGACTCAAAGAGCATGGCAGGAAGGGGAAAAATAAGGCATATCCTCTTTCTTTTGGGGTTAAATCTTGCCTAATTCAAAAAGGGAATACTAAATCTTGACTAATTCAACAAGGGAATGCTGAATCTTGCCTAGTATTATGAATACTAAATCCTTAATACTTCAAGTAAATCTATTAAAAAACAAAAGTTTTACGTTCATAATACTTTCATAACAAATCTTTAAGTATATTACTGATTATAATTTGAATTCATAATTGTAATCACTTTTTCACTTAACAGCAACAATCACTAACAACCTGTCACTTAAAATTTATTGTGAAAGACGTGTTGTGAAATAGTTGTCAATATAGCATTTCTAAAATAAATAAATAAAAAGTTATCTTTCATTCGGGCTGTAGTAGGAAAACAGAACAGTACATTTATTTTCCCGTATGTGTGAAAGTGGTGTGGTAACTAGTAATTACTTGAATGAGCAAGAAACGGTCAAGGTCCAAAAGAAATTAAAAGAGAAAGATTATCAAAACTCAAAAGACAGACAAGGCCCAACATATCATGCAAAGATTCAAACTAGCCCATTTGGTGGCCTAAAAAATAATGAACCCAAGTAGTTGTTTTATTAATATTGTTTTGCAAATATGTTGACATATATATATGCGAGTTATTTGAAAAAATTATACGTGAAATTTAAAGACGAAATAATATGTGTGTTTTTTTTGGGTGATAATTCCATAGTTTGTATAGGGAAATTTTGAACCATAAACCTCTCTATTAGAACATTCAGAAAGTGTCAATTGAACTATAAAACTTTTAACGAAATAATATATGTATTCTATTATAAAATAATTACTTTCATACTAAACAGATATATGTTAGGACTTAGATTAAATATTACTAATTTAAAAATATATTGAATGTCATGTCATTTAAAAATTTAAAGATGTGACATTTTATAAACTATTAGATTTAAAAATTAACCACCGTACACTTTTAGTGTGCTGGTCACTCCACAAATATAAGTATTTGTAGCGTGTGGGGACCAAGAGATGAGGTTTAAGTCTCTAGAAAGAAAGCTTCACACACACATATACACTTAGATTAGTTTTAAAGTAGAATTTCTATCTTGTATAAAAAAATTAAAAATTAAAATCTTAAATGTGAAACTCTTTTATTGTTTGTATTACTGAAAGGATTAGGATTTTATCTTTGAAAGGCCAAATTAAAATTGCAGCTTTTTTTTATTGCTACTTTTTGTCCACCTTGAGAATTTATTAACATGTGAAGCAAAAAGGAATTTCAAGGATTATTTACTTGATTATCTATCTATTTTCTATCATGTTGGCCTCTTATTTTAAGAACTCAAAGTCTCATTTCGAATATAAAGATAACAGTTATTAAGTATTAACACGTTCCATACATTCAGAACACCGCAAGATACTTTGGTGTAATGGCACAGAAAAAACCTGGACATGAAATTTTCTTAGTAGAAACCGCGTTTCTAAATAAATTTCAAATACTTTGTGGTCAAATAATTAAGGGAAAAAAAGATTTAAATCATTTACTTTAAATATTTCAAGGACTGAATGGTATATATATAGGGTTGGGTTCAAGTTACACATGGTGTAACTCTAAGCAATGTTACACCACTCAATAACTTGTTGTTGAATTAATATTTTGAAAATTCAACCATTGAATTACATGTTTTATATGATCTTAACATGCATGCCAATTTTCATATTAATCGGATGTTATTTTCATATTAATCTGCATTCAGCTTTGCTATTGTTTATACCGATAAGGGTTTTTTTTTTTTTTGTGTGTGTGTGTGTGTGTGTGTGTGTGTGTGTCTGCCGCTAGTTAAAGAAAAAATTATTTGTTTAAAATTTTTTATAGGGCTGGATTGCTTGTTTTGGGTCAAATTTGTTGGATAGACTTTTTTTTTATTTTTTTGCTATTGATAATTTTAGTCGTCGGGCTGATTTGTTTGGCTTTGAATATTTTGTTTTAGATTTTAGAGCTATAAATTTTTTTATGAACTTTAAAATGAGAAAAATGTTAGAGCTATAAACTTGCTTATAAATTGCTGATGTGTTGAGTGATTATTGGTAAATAAAAAAATTATTTAAGTAATGAGCTCAGATATGAACTAATAAAAATTTACTATGTCAACAATTTATAAAAATGTTATAGAAAAGTTTGTGAATATAGCATTACTTTTAAAAGAATCAATGATATTGTTAAGAGGATAAAGTTTAATTTTATATAACAAAATTGCTAAAATTAATACTTATATATATACTAATATTTTTTTTTAAAAAAAATGGACAAGCTTAGCTCCTTCCTTTGCTTGCTTCGGGCCTTTTCAGATTTTCTTTTTATTTCTCTCACTTCCAATGAAAAATTAACAGGATTTGTGACAAACTTTTTGAAATTATTTGTGGTCATTTAAAGTTGTTATGAAGAATGCTCTTAAAAAAAAAAAAAAAATTGTTATGAAGAATTCAATAATTTAATATTAAAGATTGCATGTGAATTAGACATTTGAATTGTGAATTGTAACCTCATCTACAGGATAACTTTTGTTTCCTATAATTTCCCCACTCATAAGTATTAGAATTTTAGAAATCTAAACTTGCTTTTTTTTTAGTGCAGGTAGAGCTCATAATTTTCGGCAATACCAAGTTACAACATATTAATTCTTAATTTATGACACCTTTGGAGATTACTAATTGAAGATTACTAATTGAGAATTGGTTGGTGTGAAAATTATAGCCAAGCGCTTGATAGTTAAGTATTTGATACAAGAAAAATTAGAAGAAAGATGAGGGAATTGCAGAATCATAGAGCTGAGAGTATGAGAAAAAGTAAAACTCGTATTATTCCACTCTTAACCTCTGAATTACTGTACAAGAGACTATTTATAATGGATTAACTGAACAGTAACTCAACTATGCTAACAGACTTCTAACAACTTAACCACACCTCTCAAGGGCAATAACTAAATTAACCAATGGATTGTTACGCAGAACTAGAGCCAGAATGACTAATATGTTATGACTACAATCTACAATATCAAATAACATGTATTGTTAGTGTGTTTTCCAGACTTCATGCCATTTAGCAGCAGAATCTGTAAATGAACTCAAACTACAAGTCACAGACAAGGCCTTAGGCTTGATCTGTAAGTGACTGGTAAACACTCAGGAGAAATTGCTTATTGATAAATGATTATGTTTTCCTTAAACTAGGAGAAAGTCTTTAAGAGAGACCTTGGACGTTTACATGGGTTGCAGCTGTGTTGTACAATTTTCAAACTATATAATACGTTCACTTTCTCATTCTAATTATGCAATGCAACACATTCGGAGACATTGTGGATTAATTTTGGTCCAGACCTCTATCATCACAAATAAAAGGACTTGAATCAAACCATATATAACATCAAGGGTCTAAATCTAAATTTTTAAATATATAGGGAAAGATTAAAATGAACTCAAACTTTAAGAGTGTAAATTGCAATTCAGTCAAGTTTGGTGACCTTATTAAAGCCAAACTTGGTTAGCACATCCAACAAGAAGTCTCATTCAATATTGTCATACGCCCTCTGCAGGTCCTATTTCACTCCCAACATGCCGTCCCTTTCTTTCTTGGATATATATTTGCAAGGAAGAAAAGCAGCTCGATAGGGAGAACTCACTTTTCCTACATGGTGCACAACCTTGAAGCAATGATCTTGTAGAAGAAGCTGCATAAGTTAATAGGCCTAAAAAAAGATTGTGCACCATCAATCACAGCCCGAAGCTTTTAATGGGTTTATTTCTCACACAATGTATTTTATTTCTTCTGCCGTAAGTATCCAACATATCTCTTCATTGTCAATATATATCTTTGAAACATGGTTTGGATGATGCCCTCCAAATCCTCTGGCAATTGAGATTTGCTAGACTCATATATAATGCTCTAAAGTTGGAAATGAAGTACTAATTTATCTCAATAGGATCCTTAATTCAAAGGTTATCATCCACCTTGATACTGTCCACATTATGCCTTCTTCTCCTAATAATCATGGAGAGATGAAAGAATTGTGTTTCTATCCCCTTCCTCCAACCAAAGATCTTGCAATTTCGGTTCCTGAATCACTTCCTATATTATGTTCCATTCATCCACATTTTTTGTTGCACAATGTCTAGCAATAATGTTCTACATTGAGGGTTCCAATTGCTGAAGATCAAGTAGGGTGTGTTTGGATACAGCTAATTTTGTTAAAAACTAAAAACACTGTAACAAAATAATTTTTAAATGTGTAAATAGTGCCTTGAAACTCATTTTTTATGAATTTTTTGTTGAAAAAAAAGGTTTATGGGTCCCGTAAATAGTGCACAGGATCTATTGGAAAAGCCACCACAGCCACTAACCACTAAACGCTTAAAAAAAAAAAAAAAAAAAACAAGGAAATGCTAGACACAAGATGCTCCTCTGTAGATGCAATCCAAACTCTACGTAATCTCTGTTCAAGAGCTTTGATTTTTGTGCTGTTTCTACCAAAAAAACGCTCGATTCCAATTGCTGAAGATCAAGTAATCTCTGTTTAAGAGATTGTCAAAAAAATTTCACTCCACTAACATTCACCAAGTCTTCTAATCAATGTCAATTTTAGCTGCAAATTAGTATCCAAAACTGAACTATACAATTCGAAGAAATTAGATTGAATTTTTTTTTTTTTTCTAAATGTAACTAACGATTCTTTGGTTTGTTTGGATAGAAAACTTAAACTGAAAACACTGATTTTTTTAATGAAATTTTTTTTTTTAAAAAATTACTAAAAAAGTGTAAAACAGTGTTACGCGCACAGTACAATTTTGTGTGAACTCTTTATATTCAAGATTAGTATACGCTGCACTGGTATAAACCATAAAACCTATATAATTCTCAAATTTTTAAATGTTACACCAATTCGGTACCCATAGAAAATTAGAAGAATTGTGAAAAGAAAAAGGTAGAAGATTTGATTGGGACACTCAACAAGGAGACAATTAGTTTTTGGATACGTTCAAGGAGATGACGAGGAAGCCCTCATTGTTGAGCATACGTCTAAACTCGTCCGTGAAGACGAGACGTGGGCTACGGTCACATTTCTTTTGAATCCCGTGAAGAAAACGACAGGTTCTTTCAGATACACGAAGGTGTCGTTTTAAGGTTGCTTATCAGCTTCTCTCTGTCACGTCCTCTCATATCTCGATCAAGAATGTCGGAAAAAAGTGTTCCTCTCATCTTTACCAGCTGTATACACATGTGAGACTCGCATCCAAAAATTCTGTACTTCACAGTCATCTTCGTAATTATATGATGTGGCTAAGGCCAAATGTAAGTAACGGATTCATAATAAGGTGGCTGTGAAAATATATGATAAAAGTTGGGACTCATATTTTGAAAGGAACGTTTCATGAATGGTCCAGCCTATAGACATGCAAAAAAAAAAAAACAAAAAAACTCAATTTCATAATATTTTTAGGTGTTAATTTGTGATTAAATTTCAGCACTCACACATGATAAGAACACCATAGTTGTTGGAGAAAAAAATAGTCTCATAAAACTTTTCTCTTCTCTTTAAGCTTTAAAAAAAAATACAAACCTTTTGTGGTTTCCTCTAAAACATGTAATCCCTTAAGTTTTAAATGTAACACTTAATTCTTTGTGATGTTATTTTATTTGTAAAATGTTAAACATACATGAAAATAAGTAATAATAAAAAAAAATGTGAAAAAATGTGTAAAAATAAAGAATGATTTATTCATTTGATGAAATATGCACATATTATTTTCACATAAATTAGTACTTCTTAAGGATTTTGTATTACATTTAAAAATTTAGGGGTTTAAGTGTTACACAATTAACGATGTACACATAAAGTGATTTCACATAGAGTTAAGTGTTATAGTCTTCTTCTTTTTTGTTGAATAATATAGAGAGCATATTATTAAGGGGGCTCAAAACAGGAAAGCCCAACAGATTTGTGTTAAGTGTTATAGTCAAAATCTCAAAAGATTAGTGTTTTATAGATAGACTTGAAATGGTTTTTTGTATTTTTCTCTAGTAGATCAATGATATGATCTGTAGGTCTTATCCCTACCTCATTATTGTAACTATTGGATTTAAAATTACTTTTAAAAAAAAAAATCATGATTCTTATTAAATATTCTTTTTAGTAAAGGAGCGCAGGTCATTTCACGTTTCATATTTGTCATCATTCCATATTTCATATTTTATATATACTTTACCTGTTATAAAATAACTGTTAGAACTTCAAAAGTGTGGTTGCTTTAAAATTGTGGTTGTTTGGTATATTCCTTTTATATATACCTTTTAAGGGATTTGTTCTATTGGTATATTCATTGAAAAAAAAGAGATATGTCATTGAGTTAGAAAACTCTTGGCAAGTTATGGTTGTATCAATAAATAGTACAAATTGAAATTTTTGACTGTTTATTGATTTTTTCTAATATTGTCACATAAGTTTTTAAAAGCATACATTTTTTTTTATAGAAAAAAATATATCATTATAATTAATGTAAATGTTATAATTTGATTTTTATATTTGCAAATATTTCTAAACTAAACAAGCTTAACAAAATTATAAAAATAAGGCAAACTGACACGAAACAATTTCTGATTAAATACTGTTTTACTTGTTTAAAAATAAATTTTAATTAAATTAGGGAATTTATTTTTACAAATTTTTCCATTTGACTTCGTATTTATTAATACTTATTGCTTAAATATTTGAAATATATGAATATGATTTATCAAAAATTCCCATGCATTGCATTTGTTATTAATTAGTATACTGTATATTAAAATTTACATGAATGCATTTTAAAATAAACATAGGTAGATGCATATTTAAATTCATGCTTCATTTTCTTTAAAAAAAAATATACATAACTTGCGTAATAATTATAGTCATTTTTATGTTATGTCAACCGATGAAAAAACATTGTAAGAATATTATTTGTTAGAGTATACAAATTGTTCATTCTTTACTTTTATTTTTATTATTATTTTTTTTTTTTGGGGGAAAAAAAGAAGAAGAATGTAGTATTTTTATTTCTTAACTTAATTTTTATTTTTAAAGAGTTTGGTTACAAAATTTGTTGTAACCTAAGACTATATCAAACAATAGGAAGATGGCATATAAATGATTGTATACATGGTTTAGCAAGTGATTGTATGCACTTAAGTATGGTTTAGTAAGTGAACACATATCATCTTCCTATTATTGGTTATAATCAAATTTGTAGCCAAACCTTATAATTTTTTTAGTAATACAATAAATTTATTTCATGTTTATATATTTCAAATAATTAAGTTATACACAACTAATTTTTAGAACACGATAAAAAAATTTTACTTTATATTTGAACTAAATAACAAGCTTTTGTAAGCTATTGTAGATTAGTGTTAAATGGATTGGAAGCTGTTTCAAATCTGATTTAGATAGAATGGGTTAAAAGTAGTTTTAGGTGGATTTAAAAGAGTTAAAAAAAGTTAGAACTATTATACATTTAAAGTGATAAATACAAGTATAATAAATTTAATTTTCTTTTGATTTTTATTTAAATTAGATTTGTGCAGTTATATGTTAAAATACTTGGCATGAAAGTTAGATGTTGAATGACAATTTGGAATGCAGAATCCAATTCAGGTGGAAGGACTAGTGATTTTATTTCATCAATAAAACCTTACTTACCTTTTTCTTATATATATATATATATATATATATATATATATTAGTGTATATTTGGCATCAATTTATAAGGTTAGCTTTTAACTTTTAGTTTTTTTTTAAAGATTTTATGTATAATTTTTTAAAACCTCACTTTTTCAAAAAATTTCAAGGTACAAGTATACTGTAGGGAGAATAGGCCCAATAGTGTATATTGGACATGATGCCCGGTCCGAGGACGCTTAATTGTCTGAGGACAAAGTGAACATTATTAAGAAGGTCAGCGTTGAAGAATAAAGACAAAGGGGAAATTACGATGGTCCGAGGAGAGATATCTCCTCGGCGGAATGAAATTGAGGTCAGAAGGTATGGTCTGTCATTCAGAAGCAACATTACAAGGGATTCTGTTGATAAGGATAGGCATCGTAAGAATACAAGACAAAAGAAAGTTATAAAATATCTCAGAGAAAGCTGCTACCACCGCATTGAATGCTCTGTAGCTAACTCTCTGGCCACATTAATGAGGAAGTGATACCTGAACGATGATTTTTTAGCCTTATAGCTACTCTCAAAGATTTCAGGAAGGTGCTGATAGGACAAGGATCAACACCAGTAATCTGATCTACATGTGAAGGGTAAAGATAGAAGGAGAAAATAGTATAAAATGGAAAGAGCTCCAAAGAAGAGGGGATCAGAGAAAAAACAGAGAAAAACATTGTAGATTCAAGAACAATATTTGTAATCTGTCCCTAAGGGAATTAAATAGAATAATCAACCACCTCGGATTGGGTCCGAGGACAATTTTCCTTATACAAAATTGCTTCATCTTTATTCTATTGTCATCTTGGGCCACTACGATGGTTATCCAAACTCATTAAAACCTAGATTTCCAACCCACTCTTTACAAATTTATTGTATTGGGCTTATTCTCTTTCTTCTTTTGGACTTAGGTACAAAACTGTGAACTTACATATACTTTTAACACATTTTTAGTAAAAAATTAGATAAGCTGTTCCCATACAGACACCAAGCTTTTAAAATCTAAGGACACCTAGCATTAAATTATAGAGGAATTAGAAGGACACTTGACTAGAATGCAGTTAGAAACTAATTTGGAGTATTGCATTAGCATATTGCTACTTTTTTTTTTATGTATAATAAAAGTTGTGTTTCTTTTTTTTTCTTTTTTTCTTTTTTTTTTTTGTTCTCCTTGAGCCACATGAACAATCATTATCTGATTTATTTGGCACACTTGGTAGGCTTTTTTTTTCTTCTTTAATCCCGATTAACAAAAAGAGTCCTCAGTGCAGTATAACTATATTGAAATTATCAATCTAATTTTATTCTAAATGAAACTTTATTACCAACCTTCCATGAATATTAAATTTATATTTCAATTCAAACTCCACTACAAAAAGTTTCGAATTAATTTTAAAAATTAATCTTTTTTAATTATTTTAATAATCAATTATAATTTTATATTAAAATTTTTTTCTTACACAGCTAGCTATAGGCCTTCGTAATAAAACTTAAGGTAATCTTTTATTTTATTTATTTTATTTTTATTAATTATTTTTCCATGTAAGTTGTATCATTAAAAAATAATTTAAAAGAACTTTATTATTTATTTTTAAGTTATTTTGAATCATCCAATATAGTTTTTAGTATTGATAAATAAAAAAATGATCTTTGAAGATGATGGAATTCTATGATTATAATTTAAAGTAAGTTATCTTTCATTTTTATTAATTATTTTATTGTTAAAATTTGATGATATTTGTAAAACCGTTTTTACTTTATGTATGAACGTTAATTAATCAATTTGAGCAATGCAAAAATTGGGCATAATGATGAAATTTACCCTAACTGATTACGATGGAAAATCACCATTCCCTTCCCATTTGATTCCTGATTTAATTTAGATGGTTGGAGGCGCATTGATATAATTATCTCACATTAATTAGGGTGTTAATGGAGTAAATTAGTTTGGAGGATTATAAATGAGATGAAAGTTTTTGGTGAAAAAAGGGTAGTTTGTGCAATATTAATATAAACATCAAAATGATTTTTGTACACAAATGGGTAATGAAGTGAAAAAAAAAAATCTTATTAAAAAAAAAAAAAAAAAGACAGTTTAGTTATAAAATTAGTTATAACATAAGGCTACAACCTTATTCAATTTTTTTTTTTTTTTAAGAAAGTGAATTTTGACAAATCTACCATTGGATCACATCTTCTTTTTATATTCTTCATACTTGAAAATTTTCAAGAAAATTAAAGATCAATAGCTATATCATCAATATATTGTTTAAATTGCAAGTTTTTGTAGTTTTAAATTGCAAGTTTTTGTAGTTTTAAATTATGCATAAAATATGAACTTATAGATCATATAGTAAATAATATCTAATTAACACAAAATGTGACATGTATATTAAGAGCGTAAAAAGCATGCAATTCAACAGTTACATTTTCAAAATATATAATAATATTTATTTTATTGAGTAATATTGTATCCTTAAACTACAACCAATTTTGTAACTAAACCTTATAAAAAATAAAAATAAAAAAAAAGTGAAAACAAATTAATGCCTACATATATCAAACGGTTGGAACTTGGATCACATGAAATGTCTGGAAGCCTGAAGGTATGGTCTAACAAGAAAGACAGAATTTTTCTTTTTCTTGATGCGAAAATTTCTGTCTTTCTTGTTTGGGTACTCGGGTCTTTGGAAGCTTATGGAGACACCGCTGCCAGGAATCACACCGGCTAAGATCGACTTGAACTTCAAGGACAGTACATTAGCAGCATAAGATTATATATATAATTTCATGGAAATAAAAAATTAAAAAAAATACTGATTTCATTGAAAAAAGCAATAAAATAAACGATAATAATAAATACCTTAAGTTACAGTAATAGCACATCATATAAGAACTTTTGTAATATTAGTCCTGCATTTTGTCTGTATAATGCACGAATCAATAATTAAAATTGTAATGTAAATTAAAGAAAAGTTTTATAAGTATCTTCAAAATTAAACAATAAGATAAATAGTACATCTAGAACAGGAAATACCCTAAATTTACGTGGCTGAAGGACATTGAATAAGATTGATTTTTTGTTATAAAAATTTATGATAATTATTAAAATAAAATTAAATAAAGAATGAAATTTCTTTTACATTTTTAAAATGCTTAAATGTTAAAGATATTAAGGCTCAATAAATCAAACCTATTTTAAGCTTATGTACTTGTGTGTACCTGAAATGTAGTTATTGGACCTGAACTCTATTTGGGCTCACAATTTATTTATGTGGTGAGCTTTTGAATTTCCTACAATGAGTAGTTCTATGCTTGGCAACTCAAATGTCTCTCTTCATAGAATTTCTCTCCCTATTTTCTCCGAAGTGATCCTTCTTTTTTCTCAGTCTTTTCTCCCTAATTGCCAACCCCCAAACTGAAATCACATTGCTTATTTATAGCGAAAGTTAGTGGAAAGGCTATGATTATTTTCCTAGTGGGTGGAATGAGAGGTCTAATACTGTTTCCTCTAAGTGGATGCCTAATCGTGAGTCAAAGAAAGTGAGAGTGACATTAGAACTAGTTCCACCGTTAGAGGTATTGCCCGGCAGCGGCATTCCCTAAGTAACGGAAGGAAGGTCCAATGCTATTACTATTAAGTGGATGTTTGGTGGTGAGTGGGAGAATGTGACAGTGGCATTGGAACTAATTCCACCGTTAGAGGTATTGCCTAACAGCGACATTCCCTAGGTATCGAAAGGAAAGTCCAATGCTATTACTATTAAGTGAATGTTTGGTGGTGAGTGGGAGAAAGTAACAGTGGCATTGGAACTAGTTCCACCGTTAGAGGTATTGCTCGGTAGCGGCATTCCCTAGGTAACGGAAGGAAGGTCCAATGATATTACTATTAAGTGGATGTTTGGTCGTGAGTGGGAGAAGGTGACAGTGGCATTGGAACTAGTTCCACTGTTAGAGGTATTGCCCAGCAGCGGCATTCCCTAGTAAACAAAAGGAAGGTCCAATACTATTACTATTAAGTGGACGTTTGGTGGTGAGTGGGAGAAGGTGACAGTGGCATTGGAACTAGTTCCACCGTTAAAGGGACTGTTTGGTAGAAACACTCCTTAGGCAATGCCGTGCACTCCGAGGAGACTTCACCTTCGCCGTTCACGTCGTAAATGTTTTCATCTCTAGGCCTCAGGTTAAGGACGGGCATCAAAACTTGCCTAGAATGAGCCCATGTGTTTGATTAGTATGTAGTTTTATGCATGATATCATTACAACGGGCTTTTATGAACAAATGGGCTTTGAAGGAGAGTAACACCCTTACAATAGCCCCCCCTTAATTCATGCCTGGCTTTTAGTGATGAATCAAGGATTCTAGTCTAGTCACGATGATGGTTTTCCGAGGATACTGAGTACCCTTTTCACGCGGTTAGGGCAATTATCATAGACTTCCTAAAAGTAGCGCTGTGTTAGGCTGTCACGTCAGTAATTATAATTTTTTGGTTAGTGAACCGTATGACAGTTAGCAAACTGTGCCCACACGTGTGGGAAATTACCCAAAAGGAGTTGGGAGGGTTTTTCCTGCTCCTCGCCTCATTAAATGCCTTAGCCCATATATATAGCCCTTTTTGGGTTCCCATTTCACTTTTTGTGTTTTTTTTTCACTCTTAATTTCTTCTTCGCTGAGCATTCTTCTTCTGCGCATAAACACTCCTCCAGTTCCTCACCCTCTAGAGCCCAAAGTAAGTTTTCTCTACTTCTCTCTTTTTCAATTCTTCTCTGTTCATACTTTAGGAATGGCGTTTTCTCATCTTCTCACCCCTGGGGCTGCCTTGGCTAGCTTTAGAGAGACCTTTGGTGTTCCAGGGAATGTTGACATTGCGTACTGCAATGTGGGTGATATTGCTCTTGCGAGGGCTGCTGATACGAACGCAGCGTTCTTTCCGTTGATGTCTATACTTGAGGGTGGGGTTAGATTTCCTGTTGACCCTTTTATCATAAGCACCTTAGGGTTCTATGGTCTGTGCCCTGACTAGTTTCCCTCTAATTTATATAGAGTCATTAGTTGTGTCAACTGACTAAATCAAATGTTCGGGCTACAACTAAACCATCATGACATCAATTTCATGTACAAATTGTGCAGTAATTTTTCAAGTGACTATTATTTAAAGACTAAAGATATGCGGGTCTGGCCTATATCCTTTCTTCTCGACTCAAATAGAAACTCGGCAGGGGAGTTTGTTCGGGTGCATGGCAACTAGCTCTCAAATGAGCTACTTTGCCCGCTTTCGCCACGTAATGTTGGTCGGTACTAAGAATCCCCATTTGTTCTAATTTTGCATCTTTTTATTATTTGTGTATTGGACTGATCGGTCTGTTTTCGGATTTGTTGCGGAATCAAAAAAATTTCTGCCAGACCCCCGAGTTATACATGTGCGAGATCTCAATTTTGTTCTTAGGTCGGAAATTTTCATGCACAACGACGAGCAACTTCAGGCGTCTCATTTGATTCTCGGCGTTACCCCAGTGTACACCACTTGGCAAAACTTCAGTCAGACGCTTTTGGTAGACAGTCCGCTCATGTCGTATATAGACATTCAACACAAAAAATTCCTCCCTTCCACACTCATTACTGGCGAAGCTCGAGACCTCGGCCCCTGTTGTACTACCGCGGATGATATTGCGCCGGTGAGGGACGAGTCTGCTGAGCGTGTGTCCTAAAATTGCAAGAGATACGAAGCCATCGAACAGCCTGGACCTGCTGCCTCTGTAGCTGAAACAGAAACTGCTGAACCTATCTGTACCTCAGGCATTAAATCCGACCGTGCAAAGAAAATGGTGAAAAAGAGGATGATGACCCTTACTCGGTTTTTCCTAAGGAAAGCCCTGTGGCCTAACCTCAACTCCCCCAAGGGACGAATCAGGTTCTTCCTGCTGGTAAAGGCAAAAAAAAAAAAGACACGCACCATGGAGAAAACCCCTCCTATCTCGGGTGATGATTTACAAAAGACTCCTCCCCGCGCAAAAAGTGGGCCCAAGACCTAGGGGACAAAGGGTGTATCTCAACCGGTAGCCCAGGTCGGGACCAACGTGGCATCCTCCTCCTGGCCCGAGGTTGTCTGGTAGCCTGTCTTCAAAATGGGCGGTGAGCCTTTTTCGGCGACTGCCAATGTATGGGCATGGGCATAAGGTGAAGGCGGGCGTGTCGCTCAAAGTCTGGCATAGGGCCTTCTTCTGCCTGAGGATGTGCACCTTTTCTCTGAAGGTGATGATGAGTCGCTCGCTAGGTGGCTGCAATGGCACACTATCACGGTAATCTCCTTTTTTTTTACATGCTGCAATGCGTAAGTATTTCTCACATCTCATTGTTCTATTGCTGTTATGTCGTCAGGTTGCATAGTTGACCTGCATTATTGATGAGAGGTTAAAGGAGGCTGCTGAGATAATCAATTGGGAGAAGGCGCTAAAGGCCGTTCCTGAGGCCACTGCCAAGGAGAAGGGAGAAGCTGCTGCGGCGTCGGAGAAAAAAGCAATAGATACTGAAAAAGCCCGGCTGGCTGCTGAGATCAAGCTAACCAACGCAGAGACGACACTAGGCAAGACAGAGCTCAAGCTAGCGATGGCAAATAGCTTGAATCTAGCTTAAGCTGACCAGATTGCTAATTTTAAAGAATCCCTCAAAGCTTGCGAGGATAAGTGGTACAATGCAAGCTTCTTGGAAGCTAAAATTTCCGTGGAGCCAATTATTCACCAAGCTCGGAATCGTGGATTTGGGGAGGGGTGGTTGGCCGCTCTTTTGGCAATGGGAGTGGCTAAGGACTCCCCCCTATGGAATCTCAAGTAGATCCCCTACCCGGCCTCTTCACCCCCTGTTCAGAGTCGAGATGATGCCACAAACGAGGAGGATACTCCGAGCATAAGGGATCTTGTACGGGTGATTGATGATCACGTGGAAATGGTTGAAACAGAAGTTACGAGCAATGTCCGCACTGGAGTTGAAGATGCTTAAAATCAGGCCCCTGCTATGAGTTAGATGGCTAAGGACGAATCCGGGCAATCTGTTGCTTCACCTTAACCAACCGACTGTGGCGCATGATAATCCAGTTTTTTATTAAGTTCCTTCGTAGTATATTTGGTTAACCTGAGGTCGCCGGGTTATGGCGACAAAACAGTTTATTTAACATTTACCCTGACTAAGTCTATTTAAATGGAAATTGTGTGCTTCTTCTATTTCTCCTATTCTTTGCTTTTAATTATATCAAGGCTTGGTGTTTGTTACTGAGTTTGTACATGACTATGGTTAACTTGCTCATCATACCTTACTTTCTCACTTATGGTAAGCAGTTTCATGTCCTTAGGACAGTTTGACTTAGGGTTTTCATATGTTGGGTGATGAAGGTCGAACCGAGGATAAGTTTCTAGAAGAACATTATAGTCTAGGTTTCCACCTACTCGGTAATAAGACCGAACTAAGGACAGGTTTCTGACCTTAAGAAATTGTAGTTCACGGTTTCCACCTACTCGGTGATAAGATCGAACTGAGGACAGGTTTCTGTCCTTAGGAAATCGTAGTTTAAGGTTTACACCTGCTCAGTGATAAGATCGAACCGAGGACAGGTTTCTGTCCTTAGAAAATCATAGTTTAAGGTTTCCACCTACTCAGTGATAAGATTGAACCAATGACAGGTTTCTGTCCTTAACGTAGAACGAGTTGCTTTGACCTACGCAATTCTCTCCATATTTGTTGACCGGAAATAATAAATTTACAATAATAGAGTTAAGTGCACCTACATGAATATACATAATCATATTAACACGTAATACCTATATGCACAATTACATTCGATTTGCACCCGGGAGCGCAACCAGTCAGTGGTAAAATTTCTTTAAGTTGTGAATGTTCCATGGCTGAGAAAGTGGTTTTTCTTCCAAATCCTCCAAGTAGTATGCTCCTACACCTGCAATAGTGGTAACCCTATAGGGCCTTTCCCAAGACGGGGCTAGTTTCCCTGCACTAACGTCTCATGTATTCCCAATAAACTTACGAAGCACTAGATCTCCCGCGGCAAACTCCCTTCTCCTCATGCTTATGTTGTATCTTTAGGCGAGCTTCTGCTGATACTCTGCTAGCCGAATTGTTGCTGCTTCAAGGTGCTCCTACAACAAATTTAGCTGTTCGAACATCAACTTTTCATTCTCAGCTAGAGTGAACTCTGCTACCCGGGCATTGCACAGGTTTACCTCATCTAGAATGACAGCCTCTGCTCCAAAAGTTAGAGAAAATGGTGTTTCTCCCATGGATCTCCTCAGGGTTGTCCAGTAGGCCCATAGGATGCTTGGCAGCTTCTCGGCTCATTTACCTTTAGTGCCCTCCAACCTTTTTTTCAATCCGTTCACAATAACCTTATTAGTGGCTTCAGCTTGGCCGTTACTTTGCAGGTATGCTGGGCTAAAATACCGGTTTCTGATGCCACAGTTGCTACAGAATTTGCAGAAGGCTTTGCTGTTAAACTGCAGCTCATTGTCCAACACGAAGGACTCTGGCACCCCAAATCTCGTTATGATGCTTTTCCACACGAATTTCTTGACATCAACGTCTCAGATATTTGCCAGCGCCTCCGCTTCTGCCCACTTTATGAAGTAATCCACTGCTACCAATACAAATCTTCGATTGCCGATTGCCCGAGGAAAAGGTCCAACTATGTCTAGCCCTCACTGAGCGAAGGGCCACGAGCCGCTAACAGGATTTAGGCTCCCAGCAAGCTGGTGGATTATTGGGGCATGTTGTTGACATTGCTCGCATCTCCATGCATATTCAAGGGTGTCCTTCTGCATTTGCGGCCACCAAAACCCCTGAGTCATTGCTCAGTGAGTCAATGAACGTCCGCCAACATGACTGCCACCCATGCCCTTATGTAGTTCCTCCAGAAGTTCTTCAGTCATGCTAGGATGCAAGCATTGTAAGTACAGGCCCTCAAAAGACCTTCGATATAACTTCCAATCTGCAGATAGCTAGTACCAAGGAGCACTTCGTCATACTTTGGCTGTATCCTTCTCGTCCTCCAGTAACTGGTTCTCGGCTAAGAACTCGACTATGGGATCCATCCAACACTTCCCGGCAGCAGTGATTGTGATACTTCCGTCCCTTCGTTGATGCTCGGCTCATTCACTAGTTTCACCCTAATTAATCGGGGTATCTCACTAGCTATTGACGATGCTAATGTGGCCAGGGAGTCAGTGTGGCGGTTCTACCCTCTGGTAACTTGTTCTACTTTCACACTTGAGAAATGACTCATAGTTTGTTTCACCACCCGTAGGTACTCAACCATTTGGGGATCCTTAGCCTCGAAACTCCCCAGTATGTGGTTAACTACGAGCTGGGAATTTGAGTATATTTCCACCTCCTTAGCTCCCAAGTCCGAGACAACTCTCAATCCGGCCAGCAGTGCCTCATATTCGGCCTCATTATTAGAGACTCTAAAGCCAAACCTGAATGAATGTTCCAGCCTTATTCCTTCCGGGGTAATGGCCACAATTCTAGCTCCTACTCCTGCTGCATTGGAAGCACTGTCCATAAATACCTTCCATGGGTTAGTCCCTACAAGGCGCACCATCTCTGTATTTTTCGGTAAAAACTCGGCAATGAAGTCTGCAAGTACTTGACCCTTCACCGAGTTGCTCGGCTTGTATCTAATGTCAAAAGATCCCAACTGAGTCCCTCACTTAGCTATTCTGCCAGTAAAGTCAGATCTCTTCAACAATGATTGCAGAGGATACTCAGTCAAGACATGGACAGTGTGAGCCTGAAAGTAATGTGGCAGTTTCTGAGTAGAGTGCATGAGTGCCATCACCAATTTTTCCAATGGCAAGTACCTTGTCTCGGCATCAACAAATGTTTTGCTTATATAGTAAATTGGCAGTTGTACACTATTGTCCTTCAGCAGTACTGCGCTCGCGGCATGTTCAGATACCGAGAGGTACATATACAAATCTTCTCCAGGTTTCAAGGCCGTTACAATTGGCGCCTGCCCAAGGTAGTCCTTTAGATCTTGGAAAGCCTTATCACACTCCTCGTCCCACTGAAATTCCTTCCACTCCTTCAAAAGCTGATAAAATGGTCAGCACCGATCAGCGAACTTGGAAATAAATCGGTTAAGGGCAGCCAACATACTGGTCAATTTCTTAACTTCTTTCGGATTGAACGGCAGTTTCAGATGTTTCACAACTTCAATTTGATCAGGATTGACTTTGATTCCCCGTTTGGTAATTAAATAACCCAAGAATTTGCTGGACCCTACCCCAAAAGCGCACTTATCGGCATTGAGACACAGCTGGTGTCGCCGGACAATTTCAAACACCCCTTTAAGGTCATCGACATGCTGCCATTCCTGCTTGTTTTTATCACCATGTCATCAATGTATACTTCGACCGTACACCCAATCTTATCCCTAAACATCCTCGTCATCATTGTTGATAGGTGGCTCCGGCGTTTTTCAATCCGAATGGCATCACAGTGTAATGATAATTAGCATCAGGAGTTATGAGTGCTGTCTTTTCTTGATCCTCAGCAACTAGGGCAATTTGGTGATAACCCTGGAAAGCGTCCAAAAAGCTCATCCTTGGGTACCCGTACATCACATCCACCAACTAATCAATCTTTGGCATCAGGAACAGATTCTTTGGGCATGCTTGGTTTAAATCAGTAAAATCAACACAGACCCTCCACTTACCATTCTTCTTCCTTACTACCATTGTGTTTGCAAGCCATTTTGGAAAGAACGTTTCCTTTATGGACCCCGCTTCCTTCAGCTTCCCAACCTCTTGTCTGACGGCTTCGACATGCTCTTTAGCCAACCTCCTTGATCTCTGTTTCTTAGGAGGGTATAAAGAATCCACATTTAGCTTGTGAACTATAAATTCGGGGTCAACCCCGAGCACCTCATACGAACTCCAAGCGAACACGTCCATGTTTTGTACAAGAAAAAGCAACAACTCCACCTTCTATTCATCCTTCAAGTCAGCCCCTATCATAAAATTCCTTTCAAAATCCGGCAAAATCTTTACTTTCACTAGGTCCTCAGCATAACTGGCCCCTACTTTCTCTTGAGGTTGCTGTAATTGCTATAAGGGGGTTTTCTCGATGGGTTCCTTTTGCCCGGTTTCTCAGCTTGCTGCGGCCACTAAGCATTATCTGGCTACCTGTTGATTGCCCCTTATCACTGCATTTTCATCCTCGGTGTGGAATTTGACCTTTACGTGTAGGGTGGAAGGTACGGCCCCCATGTCATAAATCCATGGCCTTCCAAGGATCCCTGTATACGGTGAGAAAGAAGCGACTACTATGAACGTTACATTTACCTCCTTACCCTCCATACTAACAGGGAGTGAAATTTGCCCTTTTGGGATCACCATATGGCCGTCAAACCCCATCAATGGTGTGTCATACTTGGATAAGTCTTCTTTCTTCAACCCGAGCCCCCTGTACAAGTCCAGGTACATTACATCTGCACCACTCCCCTGATCAATCATTATCCTTTTTGCTATGAACCCTCTTATACAGGTCGTGACTACCAAAGCGTCGCCATGTCGCTGGATGGTGCCCTTCATGTCATTATCATCAAAAGCAATAGGTTGTTTAGTGTACCTCAGCTTCTTTTCGAGAGGACGCTCGCCCGCGCAACCTTCTCCGGAGCCACGACCAATATTCCCTTTGTCTTAAACGCTAAAACATCCTTTGGAACTGCATGGATAACTTCTATTATCCCCGAGAAGGTAGGAGTGGATTTCCGCTCAAGCGATCAGCCTGCCCGATCTCCTAATTCCTTGTCGCTACCACGAACTATTTCAGATGCCCAGCCTTCACCAACTGTTCCAGATAGTCTTTTAATACCCTGCATTGCTCGGTGGTGTGCCCTTTATCTTTGTGGTACGTAAAATACAGATTCTGGTTTCTCCTCGATGGGTTGCCCGCCATCTTGTTCGGCCACTTAAAGTACGGCTCGTTTTTTATTCGATTGACGATCCTATGCACTGGTTCCTTAAAAGCTACATTCACCCCTCCTATTCCCGGCCCGGGCTCTTGAATCCTCAGATCCTTCCAGGGTCTGGATTGGAAACTGCTATTCCGAGGATAATTTATGACCGGGGCCTTCCCCTTGTTCTACAACCGATCATCTTCTAACCGCTTATACTCCTCAATATGCCTCATCAATTGCCTCATATCCTCGGGTGGTTTTCTCGTCAATGATTCCCTCAGTCCGGATTCATCAGGCAACCCCATACGAAAAGTGCTCGCTGCAATCTTTTCATTGCCCTAGCCGATCTTGTTATACAGCTCCCAATACCGGTTAGCATAGTTTTGGAGGATCTCCCTAGCCCCCATTTTCATTAATAGTAACGCGTCCACTGGTTGTGGAACTCAGCTGTAAGTCATGAATTGTACACCAAATTCCTGGATCAACTTTGAAAAATTATGGATCAAGCATTTCTTTAATCCGTTAAACCATCTTAAAGCAGTAGGGCCAAGGCTCGAAGGGAAGACTTTACACATTAATGCATCATTTTGGGCGTGCAAATACATCATTTGGATGTAGTGGCTTACATGTTCTACCAGGTCCGTCTTTCCAACATAGGAATTGAACGACGGCCGTATGAATCGACTTGACATTGGTGCGCTCTTGATGTCTCTCGAGAATGGCGATCAGGCTGCTTGGCACAATGCCCAGCTCATTGCGTCCATGGCCATATTTCATGGTCGTCCCTCGTCCGGGGAAGTCAAGTCACGGTCTATATTCCCGCGAACGATTGCAGTGTCAATAAGACTCGGATTGATGGGACCCTGCTGCACAGTGGTTCCCTACACTTGCCGATCTTTCTCTTTGTTCATCACGGTCCCTTCTCCTACATCTGCCCCTTGCTTGCAACTCCAAGTCTCTCACCATTCCACGTAGGCGCTCAAGCTCTCGATCCCTCAGCTCAAGCTTCTGGTCCATTCTGTAGAGGCAAATGTGGCCTGAGGCGTCAGATGCTGTCTGGAAAGTTTGAAATGACCCCTCTCCAAGCCCGGACTCCTCTGCTTCCTCATGCCGCCTGTCTTCTTGTCTTTTTTGCCTCCTTTCTCGCCATGTAGACCCTTGCAATGACCCTCCGAAGCCACTTTCAGCATAACTTCCTAGCCTATTCTCAGACATTTTCCTGTGTGCACCTCAATAGAACCACAGCTACGTAGGAGATTTCCACAGATGGTGCCAATTGTGTGTACCCGAAATGTAGTTGTTGGGCCTGAACTCTACTTGGGCTCATAATTTATTTATGTGATGGCTTTTGGATTTCCTACAATGGGTAGTTCTATGCTCGACAACCCAAATGTCTCTCTTCACATAATTTCTCTCCTTCTTTTCTCCGAAGTGATCCTTCTTTTTTCTTAGTCTTTTCTCCCTAATTGCCAACCTCCAGAATGAATTCTCCTTGCTTATTTATAGCGAAAGTTAGTGGGAAGGCTATGATTATTTTCCTAGTGGATGGAAGGAGTGGGCCAATACTATTTACTCTAAGTGGATGTCTAATCGTGAGTAGGAGAAGGCGAGAGTGGTATTGGAACTAGTTTCATCGTTAGAGGTATTGTCTGGCAGCGGCACTTCCTAGGTAACGGAAGAAATGTCCAATGCTATTACTATTAAGTGGATATTTGGTGGTGAGTGGGAGAATGTGACAGTGACATTGGAACTAATTCAACCGATAGAGGTATTACCTGGCGGCGGCGGCAGCATTCCCTAGGTAATAGAAGAAAGGTCCAATGCTATTACAATTAAGTAGACGTTTGGTGGTGAGTGGGAGAAAGTGACAGTGGAATTAGAACTAGTTCCACCGTTAGAGGGACTGTTCAGCAAAAACACTCCTTAGGCAATGCTGTGCACTCCGAGGAGACTTCACCTTCACCATTCACGTCGAAAACGTTTCCATCCCTAGGCCTCGGGTTAAGGACGAGCATCAAAACTCACCTGGAATGAGCCCATGTGTCTAATTAGTACGAAGTTTTATGCGTGGCATCATTACAACGGGCTTGTATGAACAAATGGGCTTTGAAGGAGAGTAATGGCCATACAATACTTGTACAACAAGCAAAATAGTCTTAATCCTACTTGTAGTGCAAGTGCTACAAGTCTAGGATTAGCCTAGGGTTAACTACTATATACCTTACATTGTTTCATTGTAACACAAAATAATTCATAGAGTAACAAGTAGTTATTAAAAGCTTTCCATAACCCCACTCAAAAGAAAAAAAAAAAAAAAAAAAAAAAAAAAGCTTTCCATAATATAAATAAATAACTTTCCATTGCTATCGTATTTATGGAGGTTTGGTGCACAGTGTTCATTTGGGCTTGGACCCTACTATGATTTATGATATGTGCATGATTTCTTATGTACTAACTAGTAAGGTTAAAGCTCTATAACTGAATTGACACATTTCCATGTATAAAGTGTTTAGGAGTCTAGGGAGAAAATGTGAACCGCAGGATTAGCAGTATATTATAATTATTTCTTAAAAAAAACTATTAAGTTTAGGTCTCCTCTCCACTCTTCACTTCAAGATGATAGAAAATAACTCTAGGTCTCTTTTGTTTAGAGGCTAGGGTGGTTCAGTAAAAAATATAGAGACAAGGGTAGCTTGCTTCGTCAAGAGTTGTGTACCCAGCTTATAGTCTTTATTTGATTTTATGTGTTTCAATATTTTAGCATTTGTATTACTGTATTCCTCAAAGTCTTACCAAAGTGCATCACAAGGCTTGGATGCTATAGCATATGAGAATTGAGAAGGGTTTTGGTCTCAATCACAATATGAAACACACCAAAAACCCTTCTGGCTGGTGGAGGGCTGAAGCTTAATAGAGATCACGGGGCACATAGTACCAATCATAAGAAGCTAGCTGTAGAAGCGACAGGCATTCTGTGTTTCGCTTTAAGCTGAGGAGAGACATTTCTCTCTTGCCACGTAGTTCCAATGTGAACTGAAGGACGCTATCCTAACAAACGCACGTCACCCCAAATTTGTTATCATTAATCATTCTTTCAATTAAAGGACTCATGACATTTGTGGCTACTCTGCAAGTCTCGTGATCCAACAGGGACCCAACTATACCTATTAGCTTTTTTTTTTTTTACCAAAAATTCTAAGACCGTATAAAATATCTTTGTATTGCAACTGTTCATGTGATAAACCAGGAGTGATAAAAAGTGACAAACAATCCGTCATAATCTGACACATAAAATAATTGTGATAAAAATTGTGATATTTTATGTGATTCTAAAATTATTATTATTTTTTTTAACACCAAGAAAGGAACAAACTCAATAAATGTGAGTTAAAAAAAAGGACCTTGCTTTATCCTCCTTTCTTATCTCCTAGTCCTAGTCCCTTACTTTTTGAGCTGTTTGGTAGTAAGAATCCAACCAACATTACTGCTTATAGTTTGTGGTTCACTAGCTTTTGCATGATTGACATAATGAGGCTGGTTTTATGAAACTAGAAAATCTAAAATTTAAAACCTAAGACAAGTAGAAGAAAAAAAAACAAATAAGTCTAATTCACAAAAACTATATCATCATTATAGGCCCAGGGTCGGATCCATGTACATGGGTATGCCCCCAAAATTTTGAAATTTTCCTAAATATATATATAATTATTTTAATATTTTCAAAATTTAGTTTACAAAAATAAAAGTTGGCCCCCACCAAATATTTTAATTTGTCCAATGATATTCTTAAAAAAATAATTTGTTTAATATTTATAGAGACATGATTTTTTTTTTTGCAATTTTATTTTTTATTGTAAAATATGCTCTTATATTTATTAAATATTTTTTATAAAGTTTGGCATCAAACGTGTTTGGATATATCTTTTTCAACCTGTTATGTGACAATTAATAATTCATTGACTCATCAAAAAAGTCTCGTCATTAAAACTATACATGAAATATCCCTTTAGTTGCCACATAATGGGTTAGAACAAGATAGCTTCAAATATGTTTGGAGCAAAACTTATTCCTTCAAGTTTTGCATCATTCATGTTTTTGAAAATTTCATTGGTTCAATTGAAAGATTTTTACTTACTTTAGTATAAAATTTGATAATTTGTATTGAAAATAAAGCTTTTTAAGAATTTCACTACAAAAAATTGCCATCAAATATAATTTTGATCAAGAATAGTAAGTTTTTTTTTTTTTTTTTGGTGTGTATATATATAACTTACCAAATAAAAATGTGTGTATATAATAAAAAAGCATATGTTTATATATGTGTGTGAAAAATTGTTTTGATAAATATATTAATACTGCAAGTTAGCCCCAAACAAAAGTTCCTGACCCTGCCTTTATATAGCCCTTAGCATTCCTATTAAAAAGCCAACCATAGCTCATTCTCAGAGTCCATACAGTTCCACAAGTAGATAGGATGTCTTGGTTTGTAATAATATTCTTTCTCAGTCTTGCATTTAATAGCCTTTCAGAGGCTGGCCATGAGAAGAATCTTCCATCTGCCATTGTTGTTGGCAGTGTCTACTGTGACACATGTTTCCAGGAGGATTTCTCAAAGTCCAGCCACTTCATATCAGGTTCGTTTCAACAATTTCATAATTATTATTATTATTATTAGTGTTGTTCATGTTACAAACTTTGGGTTCTGTTTCAGTTCTGTGACAACATTAATGTTACCAAAATTGTATGCAGGTGCATCTGTGGCTGTAGAATGCAAATATGGGACTTCAAAACCAAGTTTTCATAAAGAAGTGAAAACAGACCAGCATGGAGAATTTAAAGTGCATTTGCCTTTCTCAGTAAGCAAACATGTGAAGAAAATTGAGGGATGTTCTGTGAAATTGATCAGCAGCAGTGAGCCTTATTGTGCTGTGGCCTCAACAGCAACTTCATCTTCACTCCATCTCAAGTCAAGAAAGCAAGGGACTCACATATTCTCAGCTGGGTTTTTCACCTTCAAACCATTAAAACAGCCAAACCTATGTAACCAAAAACCAAGCATTCAAAATTCCAAGGAATTGGGTTCCAATAAACTCTCACTTCCTCCAACTGATGGTCTAGATTTTCCACCTCCAATTCAAGACCCAACAAGCCCATATCTTCCCCCTCTTCCTAAACTGCCTGAGCTTCCACCATTGCCACAACTCCCTCCTCTCCCAAACCTTCCAGGACTTCCATTTCCACCACCTAATCTAGGAAAGACCACAAACTCAAAACCTACTACTACATCCTTAAAGAAAACTCAGTTACAAGATGAAAAGGAAGCCCACCCAGATGATCTCTTTCCACCACTTTTTCCAACTCCAATTCAAGACCCAACAAGCCCATATCTTCCCCCTCTTCCTAAACTGCCTGAGCTTCCACCATTGCCACAACTCCCTCCTCTCCCAAACCTTCCAGGACTTCCATTTCCACCACCTAATCTAGGAAAGACCACAAACTCAAAACCTACTACTACTGAATCCTTAAAGAAAACTCAATTACAAGATGAAAAGGAAGCCCACCCAGATGATCTCTTTCCACCACTTCTCCCACCACTTTTTCCACCACTTTTACCACCAAATCCATTCCAGCCGTCTCCTCTTATCCCTAACCCATTTCAGCCACCTCCACTGATACCTAACCCATTTCAGCCTCCACCAGCACCATTGTTACCTTTCCCACCAGCAGGTCCAGCACCATTGTTTCCTTTTCCACCAATACCAGGTTTCACTCCGTCACCACCACCCCCAGCTCTGCCATTCCCTTTACCTCCAATAGTTCCTATACCACCTATCCCTCGCATCCCTGGCATCCCTCCCATCCCTGGCATCCCTCCTGCTTCTTCTTCAAAGCAAATTAGTTCACCTTGATTAATCAGAATCTATCCAGCATGTACAATTTTTCAATAATAGCTTTCACATGTTCTTTACTTTGTTTCATGTAAATTATAATTTATATTTGTGGACTTGCCAGAACAATGAAGTTGGATGTAGTGTGTCTACTGTCAGCGAGTAAGGAGAAATGGATACTAAATTGTTGTATTATTGGAATAAAGGTTTCTGTCAATTATAGGTTTCACTCTGTATTTTTTTTTTTTTTTTTTTTTCTCCAGCATTGGGCGTATAGAGATTTTTGAGTACTTGATTATTTCCTGGGATGTGTAATCCTCCATTCAATACACACAGATAATTACAGGGAAGAATCTTTTTGGCGTGACCCCAATATATTGAATAGGAGTTTCGAGTGCTAGAATTTCATGAACCTCATGATGCATTGGAACCATTAAACCAATCCCTTAGATTCATAGGTTTCACTCTGTAAATCCTTATTGTTACTGTTATTTTAACCATTAGGCATTGTCACTGGACTAAATTCATTCTAATCAAATTTACTATGGTGAAAAGATTTCTGTTTGGAATTCATAATTTAATTCTTAAATGAATTGAATTGAATTCACTTTACTATCAACTCATTTGCTTGGAATAGACATCAATTGAAATCAATGGAATTTAGTTTCGTTTAAGGCATGTTTGGTAGACTATAATAGGTACTGTAATGTAATAATTATTTCTATAGTTTAGTTATTCTTTAATTTCGTTATATTTTTATTACAAGAAATTATCATTCTTTATGAATAGCTATTCTTCAAAATGAGAAATAATTATTCCTCTTAAAAAAATTATATTAACTTAACTTTGAATTCACTTTACTATCAACTCATTTGCTTGGAATAGACATCAATTGAAATCAATGGAATTTAGTTTCGTTTAAGGCATGTTTGGTAGACTATAATAGGTACTGTAATGTAATAATTATTTCTATAGTTTAGTTATTCTTTAATTTCGTTATATTTTTATTACAAGAAATTATCATTCTTTATGAATAGCTATTCTTCAAAATGAGAAATAATTATTCCTCTTAAAAAAATTATATTAACTATTCCTTAGTAAGTACAATAATTTCAAAACTTAATATATTTTCAAATAAACAAAGCTTCTATATACATCTAACAATTATAAAAATAAAAAATAACACATATCTCTCTTAAATTTAAAAATAACAATTTTTAAAGAGATATAATTGTATGAGTAAGAAATTTCCTAAAATAAATTTTAAGTTTCATTTGAATGTTATAACTTACAACCAAACTAATAAATAGATTTAGTTATTACATTACAACACATTTTATTCCTAGTAATAAAGATTACAATTCTTGTCGTAATCCCTATTCAATATACCAAACGCACCCTTAATATTTAGATTAAAATGTAAAATGCATTGAATTGGAAATAGTATATTCACCTTATATTGAATTTAGAATTTGAGCTTCCATTTCGCTAGTACCACTTGAGAGTTGAGAGGCATAGGTAGTGTTGGCTTATGTTCATTTACGAACTAGTTACCTCTATGTTGACTTGTGTATAAACTGTGTATATGTACAGTACAATTAAAACAATCACAATTGCACATATATATGTGTTCAAATTATGCCTAGTATCAGAGTTTCACATTTTAAGTCATAAATATACACAAGACCACACTCTCTTTTTATTGGGTTTTTGATGATTTATTTATATTAGATTCTTCATCTTTTATACAACATTAACTCACTTAGAACAAAAAAATTTTTTAAAAAAACTTATATAAAACATGTGACGCAAAATTAAAAAAAAAAATTAAAATCCAACTTATAATCTAGTTGAATTTTCTCTCAATTTTGGCTTTAAATATTGCCTCTATACTAATTAGTTTGTAACCTCATGCACATGCATGGATACACTTAAAGATATACAATAAGATGTATAATATAATTTATGTATATATAATTTAAATACTATTAATAATCATTTTTATATTTTGTTAACTTTTAAAAAAAAAATTGTAAGGATATTATTAGGTATAAAACGTAAATTGTCCATTTTTTAAAAAATTATTGTGAAGCACTTTTGTTTTTTATTTTTTTTATGATTCATTTATTTTGTACTCTTTAATTTTTGTACTTAATAACTCATTTCGATGAATATTTATAATGTGGTCTCACATTTAATTCTAAAATTAAGAAATACAACTCTTTAAGAATAAATAAATTAGGATACATGGCGCAAAATTGAAATTCTAATTTGAAATTATAATTTGAGTTTCATATAAATTTCTTAAGTGAAGGCATAATCATAAAATTAAAATAAAAGACATGCAAAATAAATGAGCAGCAAAACAAAAGAAATGAACTTGAGTATGATCGTGTGGTGCAAGTAAGTTTTTTCTTTTTTTCATTATTCTATTGTTATAATAAATGGGGTAAGGAGTTTCAAGTCCTAATTCTCCTCGTCATGAAAATTAACAATTGCTACTAGTTACAAAACTGTTAGCTTAATGCAATTAGTTGAGGACAAATATCATATAATTTTCATTTTAATATTTTATTGAGAGTACAACTTGAATGAGCCAATACAGTTTCTCTATCCCAATTATACTTAAATGAGTAAGGATTTGCTGCAAACAAGGTTGCAGCACTTGCTGTATAATAGTATATGTGTCAAAAAATTAGAGCGACACCTATTAGTTAGCAATTTAATGAATAACGTCTGTTAACCTCTTAACTTATTTCTCTCACATGAAGACAAACTCCTTCTCTCTCTTCAAGACCCCATAAATGTACTCCTTTCTCTCTCTTCTTCCTACTTCTCAAATACCCAGCCCCAAAAACCAAATCAAAATAAAAATTTCTCTCTATCTCTTCAAAAATAATTAATTGTTTATGATGATTAATCCCAATGAATAGAGCAAAAGGTGACATTTCATAAGATGCTACCTATAACCCAAAGCTTTCATGGCTGAAACATAGGTAATCGAAGCTCTATGGCTCCACCACAAACCTGCATGGCCGAACCTTCAAGAGCTCACCAACCACTGGTGGAGGTCTTCTCATCATCCTCTGTTTTATTTTCGATCTATTTTTCTGTGTATGGCTGAAAAAGCTCTACATTTGTTGGTTGGTTATGGGTTTGAGAGTTTGGTATTTTGTTTGAGGATTTGAAAAATGGAGGTTCTATGGCTCCACCACAAACCTGCATGGCCGAACCTTCAAGAGCTCACCAACCACTGGTGGAGGTCTTCTCATCATCCTCTGTTTTATTTTCGATCTATTTTTCTGTGTATGGCTGAAAAAGCTCTACATTTGTTGGTTGGTTATGGGTTTGAGAATTTGGTATTTTGTTTGAGGATTTGAAAAATGGAGGTTCTTGTTTTGGGCATGGATTTTTTTTTTTTCAAAATTAATCTATTTTGGGTTTTGGGTAGACCGAAAAAAATGGGTTTTAATTTGGGTTTGTCGGCTGTGATTTTTATGTATGTGAATCTAAGCATGTGTGTACAATTATTTTTGAACAGAGAGAGAGAGAGAGAGATTTGTATTTTGATTTGGTTTTGTGGGGCTAGGTATTTGAGAAGTGAGAAGAACGAAGGAGGAGGAGGAAGGAGTGAGAGAAGATATTTGTCGTTGCTATAAGGAAATTTATGACATTCATTTTGTGAAAGAAAATTGAGCACTGTGGACTCCAGTCTTGAGGAATTTGTTGGTATTTGGATCTGGCACCTCATGATCTAATGCAATAAAGCCTTCTTAACTCAACCTTGGATGAAAAGAATCTTTCTGAGCTTCCAAATTTTAAGTTGATGTTGAAACAACTAGTCACTATGGACAATGGAGGTCGTCCAATGGACATCTCTTTGGAATACATACAACTAGACAAGGATGAGTTTGAGAATGAAAAGAGCATGCTTGGAGGCTCTTTGGGTGACAAAGTAGCAGAAGACCTATGACAATAACTGAACATAACAGCGTAGGAAGGAGAGAGGAGTGCGTGGATGAGGTTTTGAAGAAAGAGAGATTTGATGTTAAGAGATAACCAACGTTATTCATTAAATTGGTAACTGACAGGTGTCACTCTAATTTTTTAACACGTATACCATTGTGTAGGAAATGCTGCAACCTTGTTTGCAGCAAATCCTTACTCTACTTAATTGAGATGCCATACACACATCTAGACAATTCTAGTGAAGGATGGTAAAACACTATAGAAATTCAAAAAAAGCAACATGCATTCTTTTCATTCCTATTTCTGATAAGTACTAGCTTGGGTGGCTCGTGCAAACTCTTGAATGATAAAATTAAGATAGACTTTCTATTTAAAAAAGTAGGAAACCATGTAAATAAAAGTGTATTTTATACAATGTTAATCTCATTTGTATAAAAATTTTGATTAAACAAAAATTTAGGGTAGGTGTTTAACAACATATGAATATCTATTTTATTATAATAGTTTCTTAGTACCTATTTTGCTAAGTGAAATATTTATACACTAAAAATTTCTAAGAATGATAATGAATATCATCATCTTCCAACAATAATTAACTGGGTTTTGCTAAAGACATTATCACAATATTTAAATTTTCGCAACGAATGATGCCATATGCTCTTCATCATTGAATACCTACAACCATTCACAATGAAATTTTTTACATTCATACTTCCTTCTTTATCACCTTACATTTTATGAGTCTAAGGGTATAATGTTTAGCTTAGTTTTTAATGAACACCCATTTTAACCAAGAAGAAGAAGAAGAAAATAACAAAAGATTGTTTCATCAAATTTTCCATTAGATAAAATTATATCTCTAAAAGATTTAAACCTAGCGAATCAATGTTCTCAAGGTAACAAATAAAACACCCTATATCACCATTCTAATTTTCAAAGCATTATTACCATCTAAAACTCAAAATACTTAAGGAAAATTTTTGGGATATCAAAATATAGTCGGGGTGTTTTAGACACTACATTTTATTTTATGAATCATAAGATTTCAATAGGGTTTAACTAAAAGTATGGGATATTTTCTAGTTTCCTAAAGATTAAGAGTCTGTTTGGATAGAACTTATTGCTGAAAACTGAAAACACTATAGCAAAATAATTTTTAAATATGTGAATAGTGTTGTGGGACCCATTCTTAATGAAAAAGTTGCTGAAAAGTGAAGTTTTTGGAATCCGTGAATAGTGCATGGGTACACTGTTCACGGGAGAAAAGTCAACAACTGCAGCTGGAAAAAAAAAAAACTAAACTGAAACGTGAAAACACAAACGCAATACTCCGAATCCAAACAGATACTAAGGAGAAATTGTTTGATTTTAAAGTTTAGGGGGGAATTATGAACTATCCCAAACATAAATGATGGAAAATGTTTTTATATTTAGTTTTTACTTTTTTTGTGTGTGTAAAACTATACGTTTTTTTTTTTACTTAAAACAGTGCATAAAAAAAATAAAAATACAAAAAGTCAACCCAAGAAAATTGTGCATGAAACAGTGAATTTTAGCTCAACAAAATGTCACAACACTTTGACAATACCTTTATTATTTTATTACAGTATATTCTATTTTGGCTTATATAGAACTGATAGCTTAATAGTTGCGAAAATATTGTGTAACATGTCACAACATTTCATAATACCTTTATTTTTTATAGTGGTTGGTTTCAATATAATATTTTATTATTTTATTTTAACGTAAAAAAAATAACACCTTAATAATTGTGAAAATATTGTGATAAGCTTCTCGCTATTTATATATAGAAATTAACACAAACCATATAGAAATATAAGGTTAAAAGGCATCGTGTGGGAGTAAATGAGTAAATGATAGAAAGACCATGCCTATTGATTCTGCTATGAAATTTAAAAAAAAAAGAAGCTAAAATGCAAAACTCACCCTCTATGGTTCACTAAAATTCATTTTACTTATGTTCATTCTAGTCTTCTAGTTTTCAAGTTTATTTAATTAAGGGTCTGTTTGGTAATAGTATATAAATATAATTTTTTCTTTTGTAATCCATAAAATGATGGATCCTACTCTTGAATTTATTGTTTGGCTAATATTTTCTAAATACAGTTTTCAAAAAACTATATCCTATTTTCCTAATTTAGAACAATATTTTGAAAACGGCTAAGAGGGTGTTTTCAGGATACATAAAATGTTTTTAATGTTTTTAATGACATAGTTGTAAATAAATTGAAAATAGTGGATCTCACATATTTGTCCAAACTCTTTTATCTCTTAAATTAAGATGCTTATTGTAAAGTTACAATTTGCACCCAAACCCAACAGTGTGAAGGGGATAGGCCCAAAAAGTCCAATACAATGAAATTTGTATAGAGTGGACTTGAAATCTAGGTTCTAGGGATGTGGGATAACAAAAATGATGGGCTAGATTATCAATTCACATATAATGTACTGTTTATGTAACAGAATTTCTCCTCGGATATAAGCCGATGACAATTTGTATTATCTCTCCTTCTTCTACAGATAGGTTACAAGAATGGATGGTGGTCTGTACCGTCTTTTTTCTCTTTCTTCTCCGATTCCCCTACTTGAATGCCTTTCTTTTCCTTTTATATCATTCTCTTTCTTCTACCCATCTTCCACGTATGGATCAGATCACCAATCAAAATACTTATCCCATCAACCCCTACTTGAATTCTTCAAACAATAGTTGTAAGGTTGATCACCACTATTCAGATGTCACTTCCTCATTAATGCGGCCAGAGAAGTAGGTGCAGAATCTTTAATGCGATGGTAGCAACCTTCTCTAAGTTATTTCTAATTCATTCTTCCTCTCTGTGCCCTTGTAGAACATGTCTTCATTCGCAAGACCTTCTAGAATATCATTCTTATTACCATGGTGTACTCTCTGATCTTCACTTCCCTTAGCTAAGGAGGTGCCCCTCCTCGGATTATTTTCATCAGCCTCTTTCGCAACAGTTTGCTTGTGGGCTTTTAAGTTTGATATCGTTACTACTACTAAACCTTCTTCGGACAAGTAAATACCCTCAGATTAGGCCCAAGGCCCAAGAACATGCCCTGGACCTTTTGTTCTTACAATAGCCCCTCAAAACTTCATTTTTCTTCTCTATTCGAGGAGAAAATTAAGGTTTTGACCCCATGCCCCAACTTTCGCATGCTTCTTAAACTGCTACATGTAAAAATGTCATTTCCCTTCTTTAAAACCATTTCTGACGCCTCGAAGTCCATAACACCCCTATTAATTACTCCAAGCATCGCATTGTCTTCCATGTCCAACGGTGAGATGTATATCTAACGGTCTAAATTTTCCCTTAAATATTGAGCGGGATGACCCCCATTCGATGCCGCCTCTCATATAAAACGCCTAGGGAGTTGCAATTTTGCCATTTACTCTAGAAATCAATCAGCTCTAAAGAATTCCTCACCTTCATAACTCCTAAGAAGTTCCTGAAGAGTCGTCTACTCCTTTTTCTCGTAAGTTTCCACACTTCTAAATTCTTTTTCTCCTTAGCTATAGTCCTCGGCCATTAATTGAATCCCTTTTCCTTTCTAAATCTTCACTTTTACTTCAACCAAATGGGTAGATTCAAATGTTTAGTAGACATTGATGCCGGTATAGAGGGTTTCTGAGCCAAATACCACATTCCCCAAGAAGTGGGTTTGAGGTACTGTCCTCTAGAAGACATAGTTTACAATAGGAACAAAGGAGAAGTTGTCATTCCCATAACCGCATTTCTAGAAGAAGGAATAACACTTCCCATGAAGAACATAACCCATGACTACCTGCGTAATCATAGAATATGCCCAGACCAATGTACACCTAACATGTTTAGAATCTTAGGTTGTGTCGAAGCTCTCAATGAGCAAATGGGTTTGAGGCTCACATGGCATGATGTTGTCCATATGTATGAGTGTCACAAACTTATTAAAGACGTGGGGTATTACCTCAAGTCTAGGTCTAACATTGTTAGACTCATGTCGTGTCTTCCCAAATCTAGCAAAGGCATGGAGGTTGACTACTTAATCTCCTCCAGGGAGTGGTACGACAGTCCTCACTGTCCAGTTAAAGAGGGAACACTAGGTGTGATTCCATAGAATTTAGGTCCCCTGGCATAGGGTTTAGTTCTTCTGATTTTATCATTTAGATTTATGTTGCACTTTACTTTTTCTTTGTTTGATGTCTGTTGTTGATCTAACCATGTTTGGCTTTTCGGGAGTTTTTGTAGATAAGCAACACGTATCACCTCGCTTGAGCCTATCCAATATCGAGGATCTCAACAGAGTTTTAAGATCTGAGGTATTTATGAGTGAAGATGGGCAGGTGAAAGCAGCCCATCTCATCCTAGGGTACGAACCTCTATCGACTATCTTTCAAGACATTGACAACGCAATTATCGCGGGTGACTGGAGACGTAAAAGGATAGACGTCTCAAAAATGGGATTCCTTGCCTCACGTGATCTGCTAGACAATCCCTCTATCCTTCTTTACATATGCCCAATAACAGCAGTCCTCCCACCTGTAAAACCTGAAGCAACAGCCGTCTGAGAAGAATCCACATCTTTTCGCTTGTCCCTTGAGGAGAAAATAGACCAATTCCAACTTAAGAAAGCAGTAAAACTTTTAGAGGGCCACATTGTTAACCTCTCGAATGAAGATAACAAATCCGCCGAGAGTTCTGGTATCAGAGGCCTCGTAGTTGCGCCTATAGATAGCAGTGCCGAGGAAGAGGAAGAAGATATGTCTCTTTAAAAAGTGAGAAGTTTGAAGACTCTACTTGCTGAAAGAGGCAAGCAGACCACCACGAAGGGCTCTACAGGATCTCAGCCTCTGGCCAATCTTCCAACCCCTCTGCCTCCTCTAGGTACCTTTCTTCCCTTACCCGACCTCAAAAAGAAAAGAACAATTAGGGGTGATGAAGAGGAGTTGGCACAGCAGAAAAAATTAAAACGACAAAAAACAGCAAAGGGTCAAACTCGAGACTCATCTATAGAGAGTAAAGAGAGCCATAATGTGGCCTAGGTGCACCAAACTCAGTCCAATTGGGCACCTCGATTGGAATTGGATGGGGTGCCTATTCCCTGCCACTCAAATATAAGAGAATTCCAAAAAAGGCATGCTTACTATCTGGCGGAAGCCTTAAAGCAGCCTATAATTCTGCCCAAGGATATGACTGCCCTAAGGAGAATGAGGCAACAGGAGCTTTTCTTGTCGCAGAAGAGGATCTTAGCTTTGGTACAATTAATTATTATTGTCAACATTTCCTTTTACATTGTCTTGTTATCATATTTCTGTGTTGTAACGCACTGATTCGTTGCTTTCATGTAGACTATCCAGGAGATATTCATTGCCAAGAAGTAGGTAGATAATGCTCGGAACGAGCCTAAGGCTGAAGCTAACCTCAAGATCGAGGTTGAAAAAGCCCTTGGCTTTGCCGAGAAGGAGAAAAAAGAGCTTGCTGACAAGCTAGTAAAAGAGGGAAAAGGAAGGAGGAGCACCGAGGCTGGACTCAAGACAATCGAGATTTAGGCAGAAGAGTAGCGTAAGCTGCTCCAGACAAAAGGACAAGAGCAAGCCACTGCCCAATAGGAAATTCGGGGTTTGAAGGGTGAGTTAGCTCAGGCCAAGGAAGCGGCTCACACCATCAAAGAGATCGTGGAGGCCGCATCACTGGCTACCTTCAACAAAAAGTTCGAAGAAACGGAAATTCGACTGGCTGAAGAACTTGCTGAAGTATGTAGGAACTACTGCCAACAGGTATGGGCAGAAGCCCTTAATGTGGCAGGTGTCCCTGCTACTTCCAAATGGAGAAAAGCCGAAAATGTATGGTATCTCCTAGATATCCGTGCAATTGAAGCCATCATTTCTCTTCCAACTGCCTTCGAGACTGTGCCCCTTACACAACCATTCTCCGTCTAGGGCTCCCTTCCACCTATTAAGGCATATACAAGTTCTAATCAGGCTGTGGATCAAGGTGAGAAAACCGATAAGGGTTTGAGAGAGAAAATTGGCCAGGATGCTCCTCAACCAGGGGTGAAAGGCAAAGGAAAACAAATTATGACCTCGTCCGAGACCAAATCTTCAAATGCTCTCCTTATTATCAAAGAAGTGGCTCTCCAACCCAAACAAACTGAGGTCAAACAAAAGGGGTCTGAAGATAAAACAAAGGAGATTGCAACCAAGTCTAAGGAAGACCTTCCATCAAAAACTAAGGCGTAGACCAGGACTTTTTCTGCTCCGTGCCCTCATTTGTGACAACTCCAACTTACCATAGGCTGGTTTTTATTATTCTGTCTACATTTCTTTTTCGCAATGTAATTACACAAATTCATAATGACAAGTTCAATACCTTTATCTTTCATTCCATACAGATTTCTTTTAACGGGGATGCCTAACTTTTTATCTTAATGCAACTTATGTACCCATCTTAATGCAAACTACATATACAATATGAACGATTTGGTGTTCAATTAAATAGTATAGGTCTTAATACTAACTTTGGTAATATCTGTAAATGAACACTTAAAACTCATATCCTCATTTGATAACTTGTGAATTGGGATTATATTCTTTAACAAGCTATATCAAACAAATAAATACCAAAGAATGCGTATAAACCCAAAGCAAAAGAAATGCGGCCTAAGACTAGGCTATATGTAATACTTAAGTAAATAAAAAAAGATATCAATTTCACCAAAGCATGTGGTCCGAGGATCCAAGCATAACCAAGGTTCTGTTTGATTCATAGAAAAAAAAAGAATTGAAGTGTTAATTTTCCCAAAGCAAATGGTCCGAGGACCAGACGCAACTAAGGTTTTGTTTAACACTTGATAGAAATATCAATTTATTCAATGTATGTGGTTTGAGGAGCCAGGCATAACCAAGTTTTAACTTGATACTTAGAAATATGAATTGAAGTGTTAATTTTCCCAAAATAGATAATCCGAGGACCAGACGTAACTAAGGTTCTGTTTAACACTTTATAAAAATATTAATTTATTAAAGGTATGTGGTCTGAGGAGTTAAGCATAACCAAGTTTCAGCTTGATACTTAGAAATATGAACTGAAGTGTTAATTTTTCCAAAGTAGATGATCCAAGGACCAGACGTAACTAAGGTTCTGTTTAACATTTTATAAAAGTATCAATTTATTCAAGGTATGTGATCCGAGGAGTCAGGCATAACCAAGTTTCAGCTTGACATTTAGAAATATAAACTGAAGTGTTAATTTTTTCAAAGTAGATGATCCAAAGACCAGATGTAATTAAGGTTCTGTTTAACACTTTATAAAAAATATATCAATTTATTCAAAGTATGTGGTCCGAGGAGTCAAGCATAACCAAGTTTCAGCTTGATACTTAAAAATATGAACTGAAGTGTTAATTTTTCCAAAGTAGATGATCCGAAAACCAGACGTAACTAAGGTTCTATTTAACACTTTATAAAAATATTAATTTATTCAAGATATGTGATCCGAGAAGTCAGGCATAACCAAGTTTTAATTTGATACTCAGAAAAATAATAATCAACACAACACAGTGTCAACAGAAACAAAATGGTAGAGGTGCCTTTCATTAATAATAATACCTTCGTAAGTTATTTACATTCAAGGGACATGGTACAACTTTTTCATCTAAATTTTTAAGATAATATGCTCCTATGCCATCTATCGAAGTAATACGATAAGGTTCTTCCCAGTTAGGTCATAATTTTCCCCATACTAAATTCTTGGCAGTACCCAAAACCTTCCTTAATACCAAATCTCTAAGTGCAAGTGGTCTTAGTTTCACATGGGAATCATATTCCTGTTTGAGTTTGTGCTGATAATAAGCTAGCTGAACCATGGCATTTTCCTGCCGTTCCTCAACTAGGTCTAGGCTTTTCTCTAATAAACTGTCATTACTGCTTGAGATGAAAGAGCTCGTTCTCAATGTCGGAAAGCCAGTTTCTAGAGGGATTACAGCCTCGGCTCCATAAGTCATAGAGAAGGGTATCTCTCTAGTGGATATTTGAGGTGTAGTTCGATACGTCCATAAAACATGTGGCAATTCTTCCACCCACCTTCCCTTAGCATCATCTAGTCATTTCTTGAATCCATTGACTATAACTTTATTGACCGCCTCAGCTTGCCTATTCCCTTGCAAATAAGCTGGAGTGGAATATCTGCTCATGATGCCTAGATCACAACAATACCTTCTGAAAGCCGTACTATTAAATTGCAGGCTGTTATCTGAAATAAGAGTATGAGGGATTTCAAACCTGATGATAATGTCCTTCTAGACAAACTTCTTCGCATCCACATCCCTAATGTTTGTCAATGGCTCAGTTTCAACCCACTTAGTGAAATAATCTGTTGCAATGAGCAACCATCTCCTATTCCTTACTATCTTTGGGAAATGCCTTACTATGTCCAAGCCCCATTGAGCAAAAAGCCAAAGACTAGATAGAGGGTTAAGGACACCCCCTAGGTGATGGATATTAGGAGCAAATCTCTGACATTGATCACACTTCTTTGCATAGTCCTGTGCCTCTCTCTGCATATTGGGCCACTAATATCCCTGTATAAGAGCTCTATGCAATAAAGACCCGTGTGACTTCCACAAATCCCTTCATGTACTTCTTCCAAAAGTAACTCCGTTTCCTCAGGATGTATACACAGCAAACTTGGTCTTGAAAAAGAACGTTTGTACAATTTCTAATCTTCGGACAGCCAGAACCGAGGTGCCTTTCTGTGTACTTTATCTGCTTCAGACTTCTCCTCGAGTAAGATATCATTTTTAAAGAATGATACTATAGGATCCAACCAACTAGGTCCCACTCTTATTTGATGAATCCGAATGGTGTCATTATTCATTCCAACTGGTTTACACAAATCTACAATAAGGATGACCCGAGGTAGGCTTCGTGCCGAGGACGTCGTAAGGGTGGCTAGGGAGTTAACATGGGTATTCATGCTCCTAGAGATATGTAAAAAGGTAAAATATTCACATTTTGATTGTAAATACCTTATCGGGGTTAGATATTCTTGCATTCTTGGGTCTCTAGCCTCTAACTTTCCTTCCACCTAGCCCACCACTAATTGTGAATCTGAGAATCTCTACACTGTTTTTCCACCCATTTTCTGAACCATATCCATTCCTATAGTAAAGCTTCATATCGTGCCTCGTTGTTAATGGCCGGGAACCCCAGTCTCAAGGATTTCTCAAAAGTAATTCCCTCAGGGAACACTAAGACTAACCCCATACCAAATCCTCTTTGATTCGCTGCTCCGTCAACATACACTTTCCATTCCAAAGGTTCTTTGCACGAGATCATGCCAACTGATTTTTCATCCATGTTCAACCTCTTAGCATTCTCTTCTAATGAAGGCTCAGCAAACTCCACGACCAAATCAGCAAGGACTTGACCCTTCATGGAGGTGTCAAGCATATACTTGATATCAAAAGCCCCCAAGATGGTGCCCCATTTAGCAATGCTTCCCGCATAGTCAGCGCTCCAAAGTATAGACTTAAAAGGAAGTTGAGTAATAACGACGACTACATGAGATTGAAGTAATGTGGAAGCTTACACGTAGCATGCACCACTGCTAGGATCGCTTTTTTCCAATGGTAAATAGTGCACTTTAGCCTCATACAAATATTTGCTCACATAATAAACTGGCTTCTATACATCATTATCAACCCATATTAGAACCAAACTAATGGCATGTTAGCCATTACAATATACGCGATCAGAACTTCATCAACTTCTGGTCGAGACATAATGAGCGGATGTGAAAGATATTCCTTAAGCTGCTGAAAAGCTACAGCACATTCCTCGGTCCATTCAAATCCTTTCTACTTATTCAGCAGTTGGAAGAATGGCCTGCACCTATCTATGGACCGAGAAATAAATCGGTTGAGGGTAGCAGTCATCCCTGTCAACCTTTGAATTTCTTTAAGATTCCAAGGTAGTTGTAAGCTATTAATTGCCTTGACTTGTGTAGAATTAACTTCAATTCCCCGATGAGTTACCTTATAACCCAAAAATTTACCAGATCCCACACCAAAAGAGCACTTGGAAGCATTAAGGCGTAATTTGTACCTCCTTAGCGTTTGAAAAGTATCATTTAGGTCTTCCACATGCATGGAAACTATTTTACTTTTAACCACCATGTCATCCACATACACCTCAATGGTTTTTCTTAATTGTGCCTCAAACATCCTGGTCATCATCCTCTGATAGGTAGCTTCCACATTTTTCAAACCAAAAGGCATCACCTTATAATGATAATTCCTTGTAGGAGTGACAAAGGTTGTCTTCTCCTAATCATCCAAAGCTAAAGGTATTTGGTGATAACCCTAAAAAGCGTCCAAGAAACTCATCTGAAGATGCCTAACGGTAGCATCAACTAGCTGATCTATACGAGGAATAAGGAAAGGATCTTTAGGACAAGTCTTGTTCAAATCTGTGAAGTCTATGCATACTCTTCATTTCCTGTTCTTCTTCTTAACCACCACCGTGTGAGCTAACTATTCTTAAGTGAGCTAGGTGACTTTGGAGAGTTATTAAAAGTCTTGAGCTTTTTAACTCAATTTCAGGAGAATTTAAGACTGGTTTAGGCTTTGAATGCTGTCTCCTCCAACCTTCTATGTCCTTTAGTAGTCATAGGATAAAATACCTCTTTGATATCACCAGCCTTTTGAACTTGAGTACCTCTTCCTTGGCAGCCTCAAAATGCTCTTTAGATGAGCATCGAGGTGATTGCTTCCTTAACACCATAGCCGGATTGACATTTAAATAATGACAAATGAAACTCGGATTAACCCTAGAAGCTTCATAAGCATTATATGCAAATACGTCCACATTCTTCTTGAAATACATAACTAGCTCCACATTCTCCTGAAAAGGCAACTAAACTCCCACCTGAAAGAATTTTTCAGGATCATCATCTATAAGAATCTTCTCCAATTCTTCACATGTAAGTTCTTCCGCTGCTGCAGCTCTGGGCGTGGCCAGAGACATTGATTGCTATGAGGCCCCCTCAGCCGAGGCCGAGGACTCCGACCTAGGCTGATGTAGAATTGCAGCCGCCATGCATTGCCTAGCCACAGATTGACTCCCAATTAGTTTTTCGATCTGATCCCTAGATGGAAACTTGACTTTGACATGTAGAGTTGAGGATACGACACCTAGAGCGTGCAACCAAGGTCTTGCCACAATGGCTGTGTAGGGTGAATAGGCATATACTACAATGAAATCCACATCCACCACTTGTGGGTCTGATTGTATAGGCAACCTAATTTACCCCTTTGGTATGACAGCTTTCCCTTCAAAGCTTATCAGTGGCGAATCATAAGCTGTAAAATCCTCAAGCTTTAAATTTAGTCCCTTGAACAAATCAGGGTACATAATATCTGCACCACTACCCTAGTCAACATCACCCTCTTCACATCATAGCCCCCTATCCTCAACGTAACCACCAAGGCATCATCATGGAGTTGGATAGTTTCGATCTTATCTTCTTCTAAGAAACCTAAAATAGGTGGGACATTTCCTTTAATCCTCTTCGGCTCAGAGCTAGACTTCTCGACAAGAGTTCGTGCCACAGAGATCACCCTAGAAGGACGTGAACCAATCCTACCCGGAGTAGCGAAAATAACATTGATCGTACCCAAAGGAGCCTTTGAAGTGTTTTTACCCTGATTTATTGAACCTGAATGATCTCCATTCCCATTGGGCCGATACAAAAACTGCTTTAACCTCACCTCCTTAACCAATTGCTTCAAATGATTCCACAGAGTCCTACAATCCTCAATGGTATGACCCCTTTCCCGATGATAGTGGCAATAGAGATTCTGATTACGCCTCATAGGGTCCCCTGCCATCTTGTTGGGCCACTTGAAGTATAGTTCATTCTAGATTTTCTCCAACACTTGATGTACTGGTTCTCAGAATACGATTTTAACCACTTGAGGAGTGGTAGGACCAAATTTCCCGACAAAATCTCTTCGGGACCTGTTGTTGTTGTATTTGTCCGACTTGAAATCCCTCTTCTCCTAAGGGATAACTTTCGCCTTTCCCTTGCCTTGCTGTTGATCTTCCTTAAGCCGCTTTTATTCGTCAATTCAATCCATAAGCCGACGTACACTTCTCACAGGCTTTTTGGTTAGAGATTTCCTTAAGTCATGCTCAATAGGAAGACCAACCTTGAAAGTCCTTATCGCTACATCATCAAAGTCTCCATCAATTTCATTGAACATCTCCCATGACCTGAGCTTGTAGCTGTCATCTTTGGTGTCCTCAAAAGAAGGATCAGAAAAGGAAGGAGTTTGCCTTCGTCTCTCGCGGCGTAACTTTTTCTTCAGGTGGTCAATCTCTTTCTGCATGGCCTTAGCATTTTCCTCGTGAGGAATCTTACTTATACCTCGTGAATGGCTCCCATTCATATGAGTTGTATGGACACTACCTTCTCGATTTCTTTCCTGCTTCAGATGCAAGATATGATCCTCATGCTAGGAGCCCATCGAGTCTGCATGGTGTGGACCTGAACCTACCATAATGCTTCATGCCCTAAAACACTAGATTCCCACAGACGACGCCAATTGTAAAGTCATAATTTGCACCTAAAACCAACAGTGTGAAAGGGATAGGCCCAAAAAACCCAATACAATGAAATTTGTAAAGAGTGGATATGAAATCTAGGTTATAGGGATGTAGGATAACAAAAATGATGGGCTAAATTACCAATTCACATGTAATGAACTACTTATGTAAAAGAATTTCTCCTCGGACATAAGCTGAGGACAATTTGTATTATCTTTCCTTCTTCCATAGATAGGTTAAAAGTATGGATGGTGGTCTGTACCGTCTTTTTTCTCTTTCTTCTTTAATTCCCCTACCTGAATGCCTTTCTTTTCCTTTTATATCATTCTCCTTCTTCTATCCATCCTCCACGTATGGATCAGATCACCGATCAAGATACTTATCACGTCAACCCCCTCTTGAAGTCTTCAAACAATAGCAATAAGGCTGATCACCACTATTCAGATGTCACTTCCTCATTAATGCGAGTAGAGAGGTAGGTGCAGAATCTTTAATGCGGTGGTAGTAGCTTTCTCTAAGGTATTTCTCATTCATTCTTCCTCTCTAAGCCCTTGTAGAACATGTCTTCACTCGCAAGACCTTCTAAAATATCATTCTTACCACCATAGCGTACTCTTTGATCTTCACTTCCCTTAGTCTAGGAGATGCCCCTTCTCGAAATATTTCCATCAGCCTCTTTCACAACAGTTTGCTTATGGACTTTTAAGTTTGATATCATTACTACTACTAAACCCTCCTCGGACAAGTAAATACCCTTGGATCAGGCTCAAGGCCCAAGAACATGCCCTGGACCTTTTGTTCTCACACTTATCTTTATCACACAAAAAAAAAAAAAATCAACATTTCAAATTTGAAAGTTATCATTAAAAAAAAAACATGATGAACTATATTCCCTTATCATTATCCCAAAAAAAAAAAAAAGTAATCTATAAATTCTACATTTTACTTTTTGTATTTATATGTGTGTGTGTGTGTGTATATATTGAGGTATAAAATATTACAGTATTGAAATCCAAAACTAGCAGGCCCTCAAAGAGGAGGAGGGCCCAATCCGTGAGCCAAGGCCCATTTAAAATGGGTAAAAGGAAGCTCAAGCTCATGAATGGGCAAGCCCCAGGCTTTAGAAAAAGAAGAAAAGACAGAGGAAACTTGGCCCAGCCTCTGCGAGAAGAGTTCCCAAGCAGCCCAGAAAGAGACTGAACCAGAATACCTAAGAGCTGTTAAAACCAGGGAATGAGATCATTGGGAAATGCAGGAAAGAATCAGTTGGGAGCTAGATAGCTCAGGGAAGCATGCTCATGGACACAAGGAATGAGGAAAGACATGTCCCATCATCTGCCTGCAACTTAGAGGAAAAGGCTTTAGAAACAAATGATGACTTAGGAACCAGCACCTAATAAACGGAAGCCTAGTACCTCGAGAAGAGCAACAAGGTGAACCGTGAAGGAAGGTGGCTTGGATCTTTCAGCCTGATAGGGGAAATCTGCCTATCTAGAGAAAAAAGACAAAGGGTGAGACAACCAAAAAAGGGATCTTGAAAAAGTCTGTCTAGAAGCCTTGGAAAAAGATATTGAAGGTCAGCCCCTAAGACCCCCCAAAAGAGGAAGGTCAGTTGGAGACTTTTTGGGGGGAAACCTCAAAAGAAGAATATAATGAGAAAATGAGAAAGTACCAGCCACCAATGTTGCTGACACAACATTAGTTCTAGTACCCAAGACAGCAAATAGAGGAAGTCAATAGCACATAAAAAACTCTAGGAATGTACAATGAAAGGGAAATCAAGCCATTAACAAAATTCATTCAGCAATAAATAATCAGAGCAAAAAGAACCTTAAAGAGACTCATTTAAACCTTTGAAAATAGAGAAAATAGGGAAACATCGCGAGGGATCTTGAAGTAAGTGTTAGAGGATATATTTGGATTCAAGGGGATTCAAACCTTACAAGTCTTGAAAACCTACAAAGACTTATCTAAGTCTGTGACTTTTGAACTTATTTGAACCTTGTGACATATCTCAGTGAGAAATAAGGTCCAATGTAATAAAGCTCAATATATTGACATATCACTTTATTTTCTAAAGATCTCTAACGTCCTTACTTGCTTTTTCTTTATTTCTTTACTGTTTCTTAGCCATTTATTTTACAATATGTATATATTTGCATGTGTGAATATGTATATGTTGTAGGGCCCATGTTTTATGCACAACTTGGTTCGTAATTAGTCTAATATAGTTACGGTGAACTAAGCCCATTCCACCAAACAACAAGTATAAAAATTCTTTGGAGGCCCAGGATCTTTATTTCTACTTAGGCCTGAATATTTTAAATCTAAAATATAGAAATGGTCTTCTAAACAATTATTTTTTGTTTTTAGTATTTTGAAAATTGATCTTAAAAATGGGAGCCAAACACATAAAATATAAGAATTATTATTCGAAAACTAGTTTCAAATTCAATTTTTTGAAAATTATTTTTATACTGTTTTGAAAATAAAAACAAAAATCCTCCTAAATCATCCTCGTCCATTAACTTTTGTCATAGGTTGCTGCCAATTAAAGTGTAAAAGACAAAAATACCCAGAAACACTTAAGGCCACCTAACTACTTTTCAAGGACAAAAAAGTCATTACATTTAATACAAGCATATGCACTTATTTATAGAAAAAAGACAAAACAAACCTTTAAATGCACTCAGCCTACTTGTATTTTAAAGGTAAAATGGTTATTGGCTTATTGCAATTATTAAACAAATAATAAACAAAAAGCAAGCAAGATGCTCAACAAAGCACTATTTTCAAGCTCATTCGCACTTTTTATATAGCTAATAGAAAAAGTAACAGATATTCTAATAAAAAAATTTATAAAAATATGATCCAAATTGACATTCAAAATGCAGGGAATCATTAAAAAAATCATCCTTTCTTGAAGATTATGCTTAAACAAAATCACCATGCCAAGTACACCTAGTGCAAAATGGCCTAGATTGCTTCCTTCGGTCCTTCCCAACTTCTCATGTCTAAAGGCATAAATTGATACTATACAAATTGGCCTAGATTGATACTATTCAAAAATTTCAACAATTATGCACTCTTTTCATCATTTTCATGATGACTTATATAACGATTATGTGTTCTTCTCACGTCTAAAAGGGCATTAAAAGCCTCTTTATTCATACATTTTAGCCAACTAAAAACAGAAAATGAGAGCAACAAAATACAAAATATAAGAGGGTGTTTGGATTGGAATAATCTCATAACTCAAAACACATAATTCAAAATACATAACTCAAAACAAATAACTTCTTTCTCAAAACTCTAACTCACTCAAACCCAAAACTGAATTTTTGTTTGGCAACAATATCTCAGGCCAGTTTCCACATCTCAGTACTCTTTTTTTTTTTTACTTTTTGGTGGAGCCCACATCTCAGAAGGTTAGTTTATATCTCGCGCGTGTCCTCTGCTCTCTCTGTTCACCCAATGCATTGTTTTGTCTTCCTCTCTCCACACACACACACCGAATGTAAGAGAAAGGTTTGCCACTTTTTCCTTTTTCTTTTCCTTTTCCTTCTCTAAACTTCTGCCTCCATATCCAGAAGACCTGTCACCTGCAAACAACCAACTGGTGAGTTCCTAGTCTTTCTCTGTTTTATGGGCTATGGTGGAAGAGGTTTGCTCTTCTTCCTCTGTTTTGAAAGAACCCCTAAATCCCTAAATTTTGGTTGAAACCCATCTCCATCAAACCCCTTTCTCTGTGTCTTCTAGGCCAAACCCCACGGCTTGTGCCCAAACCCCACGGGTTTATCCTTTCCTGTTGCTGATTCTAGTTCTCTGTTGTGTCTGATTTCCCCTTCTTACTCTGCCCCCAAAGAACCCGAAAATCAACCAATGGGTTATCCATTTTAACAATGTAATAGGTATATATATTCTCCCCGCTAATCTATTTTCCCCTCATTTATTGATTTCTTACTACTTACTCTGTGTTTTATTTTCGTTTGTGTAGTTGAGTTTTCTTTGCTTAGCTTTTTGGGAGTATAAGCTAAGGTGAGCAATTTAGGTAATCGGTTTGTTCTTAAATTTTAGTTTGCTTGTGGTTGTGATCTGTTTAGTTAGTACAAATTTTTGGGCCTACTAATCAGAGATATTAAACCTAAATTCGAGTTAAATTCAACTGAAATTGTTATCTTGCTATTAATTTGAATTGGTTGTGATATGGTAAATCCATCTCAATTGGTTGTGATTTGTTATGTTTGAATTGAAATTGTTTATTAGCATTCTCATATTCGAAATCATTGAAGCCTCATGTGAGAAATGTTGGTGTGCAGTACAAATGTCATTCACCTTGCTTATTGTCTAATATTTATTTAGTCTTTTTCTCCCTAACTTCCTTATATAGACAAAGAACATACTGAGGAGAAAAAGAACCCATGATTCAGAACCGATATATTTTTTTATCATCATGTTATCTTCCTGGTTTCTGCTTGATACTACTGTTATTTCAAACAATGTCCTGCTGGTTTTAGCAAAAAATTGACATTGAAACACCAATTATTTGCCCACATATGCAGAGGCAAGGGGTGTTTCAATCAATGTCTGAAGGAAGTAACTATTACTCTAGCTCTAACGGCCATGTATGCGACAAGGAGCGATGTGTGGTTAGGACATCATTGTCGCTTCATAACTTTGGTAGGAGGTTTTATGGTTGTAGGGAATGGACGCCGGTGAGGTCCAGTTAAACTATTTGTTTTATGTTAATAAATTCCTGTTATTAAGCCTACATTGATGTTGTCATTTATGTTGCAGGATGATGATCCTCATTGTAATTTTTTTAGATGGTTGGACAGCAACACTTGTACGCGTGGTGCTCAAACAGCACCTATTGTGATAGCAAGGTTCAAGAGGTTGAAGAATGAGGCAAACCTTGCTAATGAGAGAGAGAAGGAAGCTCGTGCGTCGGAAGAAGAAGCACGAGAAAGGGAAACAGCTGCGAAGCGAAAGGCAGAAAAGGCAAAGGTTGCACAAAGGATTGTTGAAGAGAAGATGAACAAGTACAAACAAGCTCTAATTGTATCATGGGTGTTGTTTCTTGTATTCTACCTATTTAGTACTAGGATTGGGGTAGTTGGCAAGACTGAACTGTATCTACTCTGACATTTGCACGTATGTAACAAGCAATATGTAATCGAGTTAGTTTTGGACACGACTGTAACATACTCCTGTAACTTTTGTTAGTGCTTGACATTAACCACTATATAACAAGTCCTTCTGTTTTGCTAGTTTTCAAGTCTGTGAGAATGAAAAATTGTATACATTTCTTTTACTTATGATTGAGTTAGGACTGTGTGCTACTGGCTCTGCCAGTTTGAAGTTTTGGTTGTTTCAGATATCCATGATCTCTGTTGAGCCTTCTTTGTGCTAATAAATTTGCTCAGACCTTCATGGACATATACTAACTATTGTCAAAACCCAAAAGAAGATGAGAGACAGAAAGAAGACGAAGATCAGAGGCCTTAATTGCTTTAATAGTGATATCTTCACATATATATATATATATATGTGCACAGCCATCTACAATTGCCTTATATATATATATATATATATATATATCAAATACATAAATAACCTGTGCACAGCCATCTACAATGCTTTGACATAACCTGTGCATTGTAAACAATCTAATTTGTTTACAATTGCCAAGAAACAATATATATATATATATATATATATATACAAAACGAAACATATCAGTATTAACATAAAGATGATATAACATATTCCATTGTCAAATTATAGGAATAATATATAAGTTACAAAATACATTGTCAAAAAGGCTTGGACAATGAAGATATATACTGACCCCCTAAACAATATCAACATAATGCATCATATCATCCAAAAGATACATCATGTACATTGTAGTTAGTGAATAGGTGTTACCTAGCCTAAAACAGACTCGTTGAAGTTCATAACTATAATATTACAACCTACATATTTCAATATACTGCCATGTGGATTAATGGCACCAACACAACAACAAAATACACCACAATACACAAAAAGCCATCACATATTTCCAAATTCAATGGCAACGACGCTCATAATCAGTCCACATGCGGTCCGTGATGTCATCTTTAAACTGATTCATAGCACGCTTTGCCTGGTCAGACATCTCCCTAACATGTCTTCGGGTGGTTGTACTAGCAGGTGCACCTGCAGATCCATTACCACTGTTTCGGCCAGCACCTCCACTCACATCAGCATTCTCCCAATTGTGAAACAACGCATCAAACCGGCTGTTCATGCATATGAAATTGTGCACAGCATAACAAGCAAAAATGACATACCGCTGGCGCAAAGGCTTGAAGTTTGGCATCGAGTTCAATATGGGAAAACGAGCCTTCAAAACACCAAAGCATCTCTCAATAACCATGCGCAGAGAGGAGTGTCTATAGTTATATAGCTCCTTCTTGGTTGTCGGTTGCCTATTGCTCGATCTAAACTCTTGAGCATGGTAGCGGGTGGATTTGTGCGGTGGAAGGAAAGACATACCAATGGGGTACCCCGAATCAACTAGGTAGTATGAACCTGCATCATAAACAAAATATTTTCAAGTTTCTATATGTCAACCAAAAATGTATGTCCATTTAAAATTTAAATATGTTAATCTTTTGATAGTGCCTTTTCATCATGATCCATTTTGATAAATCTTTCATGAATAGCTTTCCACAACAACATACTAATTAAATATGTAAATGTCAGAATTGATTCTTTGACAAATAAAAGAGAAACAAAATAAAGGCTGAAGTACTTAGGCCAGCCCCATTCCTTCATAAACAAAATATTTTCAAGTTTCTATATGTCAGCTAAAAATTTCTGTGAATTTAAAATTTAAATACTCTATTTATGTCAATTTCACATTTTCTACTAGTTACATAATCACTTTCAGATTGTATTCCAGGAATATGTATCATTTCTCAATTGGATAACTTTTAAAATTGCTGCATTTGCTGAATAAGCACTCCATAATTGGGCAGTGAAAATTAAAAAAAAAAAAAAAAAAAAGGTACCTTCTGGTGGCCACGGAAACCCATGCTTTGGGTCCTTAATGGCTTCCTCCAATACCCTTGAGTCGTTCGCACTACCTTCCCAACCCGAATGGACATACATAAACCGTATGTCATGATCACATGCACACACCACATTAATGGTGACAGTGTTTTTTCTACTCCAATATTGCTGAGTTTTGCCAGTTGGAGCCGAGCACTAACATGAGTTCCGTCAATTGCACCAACGCATCTCTACAAATAGTTAAAACTAAATTATAAACAATACGACATTCAGCTATATTTATTCAAAATATTTCATTTATACTATATTTCATTTGTACTTGCACAGCCTTGCATAGCCATTTTCCCATATGTCAAAACATTATTTTTATGAATAAAAGCAATAAGAGAAAGTCCAAACCCACATTTCCAACAACTTACAGCCTTGGAAAAAATTATTTTCATGAATAAAAGCAATAAGGGAAATTATACCTCAAACCATGGGTGATATTTGTTCACTTGGAGATGTCATGGAAGGCCGGTTACATTCGGATTAGGCTTAATCAAGTGCTGACCATAGGAGTGCACAGCTCGCAGAACCCTTCGAAATTTGCGGGCAACCGTCTTAGTTGAATGCTGAAATCTGTCAACAACACACCGCATTCGGGTGTTATGCCCAATGATGTACAAGAACATAGCGACAGATTCTTGCACATCAACACGACCCTTTCCTTCCTTCAGATGTCCATGCCGTTTCAACTCATCAATGAAATGGTAGAATAACCGCAAAGACATGCGGAACATCTCAAAGCATTGTTTTGGATTTCCATCTCTGACCTCCTCCATAAAACCACTACCAGTCAAAATGCTTGTACGCATCAGACGTTTGTTGTAGTGGCGTTGTACATAGGATGCCATCTCCCCCACCAAACCATTTATGTAATGAAACTCCTCCTCCTCACTATCACAATCAGACCAGTCACAATCAGAATCAGTATCGCTATCAGACCAGTCATAATCTGTATCGTACCCATTGTTGTGGAGGATGTCATGGTTAGGGTTAAGGCAGCTGTGCTCGGTATCATTGCGGCACCCATCCATGTCAGCATCTTGGTTAAAGAATGGGTCATTATAATCATAACTCCCATTGAACATCTCCTCATCCGAGTTCAAGTAGTCGTCATCAAACTCGTTGTCCCCACACTGCATCTCATAATCATTGCTGAAGTAGGCGTTGTCAAAGTCATAAGTCCAAAAGTTGTCATTGTGACCAGACATTAGGACCTATATGCTGAAGTGAAAGAAGATTAGCACAGATTCAAATGTACAAAAAACAAAAAAAAAAAAAAAAAAAAAAAAAAGCATAAACCAGCAGTTATGAAATAGACAGGGCAGAGTTGGTACCTATGGTATAACAAATTTTAGAAAATGGCAAAAGAGCATAGAACAACAGTTATGAATGTTGAAATCTTGAAACATAACATCACACAAAAAAAATAGCATTTAATAAACATGACAAATAACAGGCAAGGTCTACTACAAACACCATCAAATTCACATAAACATATTAAGTTTTTAGCTATCTATGATAGCTAGCACTAACAAAACAAAAGATGGTCCAACACACCACATGTCTAAATCCTGTTTTAATAAGTACATCCAGGTCCATCAAACTTGCACAACAAAGCCCAAAAAACATAAAAGAAATAAACATAAAGCAGATCAGTTCTGATTGTTGCCCTTCTGCTTCGCAACTAGGTCCATCCATCTCTTCCTCCTATGCTCTGGCATTCCCATGAACACCACCCTATTCTCTTTGAGGTGAAGAGCCGTGGAAACTGCAAAGTAGGCATCGTCATCAAGGTCCTTTTGCTGATTCAAAACTTGAATAGCCTTTCCCAGTGAGCATGGATCACTTATCACAGCTGATTGGCCACAATGGTCTGAGCTACCACCTGCCTTCCCCCTTCTTTAGGAATACCTCTCTCTAGTCATTGCAGTATACTCTTGTAATGCAATAGTCATCTCACTCGCCCTATCCACTTTCTTGGCAACCCTCTTCCTTTTATCACTAGAATCTTAAATGGGACGCTTCTCAAGACGTTGGGTTTGGTCATTAAAAGGGCTCTCGTCCCTGGGTATTCCGTCCAAGTTTGGACTGTAGCAGTCATCTTGACCTAGTTGAGTGCAATGACCACCGTTGGCAAGTGCCTTCTCTAGGGCACGCTCTTCATCACTATTTGGGGCTGGGGTGTTAGAGGAAATTTGAAGGGCCCCAGTTGTAGTGGTAGGGGCAAATAGTTGCCTTAGTTTGTCATAGTGGGGGCAGCCCTTCTTTCGTAACAATTGTACTCTTGGATCTTGCTAAAAAGAACAAAACAAGTTGACATCAAACAATATGACATACGAAAGACAACTGGGAAGTTAATAGAGATATGCAAACAGTAGATGGAATAAAGAACATACCGTAGCCATAGTTGCCCACTCTTCATCAGAACAGGTAACAGTTTGTGTTAACTCATCCCACCCTAACCCTGTATGATTCAACAATTGCCCCCACTTTCGTTGTTTTTGTTTTAGCCTATTATGCTTCTGAATCACCTTCTTAGTCTGGAAATTCTTGTGAGTTTGGGTATTAAGCTGCTTGGTAATAGATTCCCAGACATGGGTCTTAAACACACCATTTTCCATGTTCCCTTTGAGCTGTTCATCCAACATAATCTCAATGAAAATTTGTTCAATGTGGGCAGGCCACATTTTGTCATCCACCTCTTGTGATTCTTGAGCCATCTAATACAAATATCCCAACACAACAATGCGTTAACATGCGGATCATAGGTTGTAATAATATGTCAATGTGGGTCCTTTTGGCCTTTTGAAAGGTGAAACAAAATTTGTCTTCCAAATTTATGTACAAAAAGTGACATCCTTAACAAATCCAGAGGATGCAACCTCAAATAGACAGAAGAGAAAGAATAAACCCAGTTTGATCCAAGAGAAAGAATAAACCCAATTGTACACTTTGTTATTAGAAACAAAGCAGCCACTCTGGTTAAGAAGAGATGACCATAGACATTGAATATATAACAAATCACACACACAGTCCCTTCAAGTGATTATAAAGGAGTGATTCAAAATATGAAATTTCTGACCCATACAATAACCCATAACACATACCCGAATCATGTACATTGTCAGTCCACATTTCATGACAGAAAGTCCATTATTTTACAAAACCCATAAGACACAAATATTTTACAAAACCCATCAGACATAAATATTTTCCAAAACCCATCAGACACAAATATTTTACAAAACCCATATGATGTAAATGTCATTATTTTACAAACCCATCAATAGCAACGGGAAATTGAGAAAAAAAAAATCGAACACAAACAAAATCAAAACAGAGCACCTCAAAGCGAATACTTTGAAATACAAACATTGAAGAGAGAGAGAGGGATAATGTTTTTACCTGAGCAAAGGATCAAATTCTCAACTCGGTGTTGGCGCCAATATCGGATGGTTGTGTCGAGGTGTGCTGCTTTCTGCTTGATCTGGGTTTCTTCTTCTTCTTGGGTTGTGCTCGAGTAGCTTGTGAAAAATGTGAACAACCATCAGGTCTGAGCAATAAAAGAAAAGGCCAAAGTTTTGAATTAATGGGATGTTGGTAGAGGTGGGTGAGAGGAGTTAATGGAGAAGCTACTAGATTATTAATGGAGATATGGGTGAGAGGTGTTAATGGGGAAGTTGCCAGAGTAGTCATGGGGAAGCTGCCAAAGTAGTGTAAATTGAGAAGTCAGAGCAGTAAAGAGAAGAGAGGAAAATAAGAGGGGAAAATAGCGACCATTTTGTTTGCTGGAGTGTTTGGCACAGCAAAGCCCCAACGGCTTTGAGAATGACGTGACCAGACACTGACTTCGGGTCCCACACATTTCCAGTTAATTACAACAAATGCCACAAAACTCATAATTCAAAAAGTGAAAACACCTTCTCAGCTGTTCTCATTTCTCATTCTCAAAACTCAAAATTTTGAGATATGAGAACTGAAAACAAAAACTGAAACACAGTCCAAACATTATCTCAATTGGTGGGTCCCACAATTTTTAAGTTTTGAGTTAAGATTTTTGAGTTATGTAACTCAAAACATGCCAATCCAAACCCCTCTAAGGTTTTGCTTAGTAGAGTACATCACCAGAAAAGAAACCAAATCTAAAATCTTAGTAATAAGTTTATATACCGGGGAACCCATTTTTAATATTTTTTTTGAATAAAGTGGTTGTGGGTCCCATGAACAGTATGTAAACAGTGTCAAACAGTGTGTGAACAATAAATTTTGTCCCCCTGAAACGCATGCAGCAGAAGGAAAAAAAAAAAAAACTCTGAAGACGCAGACGCCTTCTTCTGTCATCCGTATCCAAACCAACGCATAGTTAGCATATAACAAGATAGACAAATTACGCACCATGGACTTAAGACCATAATTTAATATAGATATCCTGCTAATCCTTATAACAATTGTGGACAAGTTCTGACCAAAAGGTTTAGGAATGTACTCAAATCAAAGGGATGAGAACAATTGAATGCATATCAAACAGATTAGATAATAAGAACCATAATTTGACTATAGAATAAATCAAGTCAAGCAGGTAAAGATTTTTATTTTTATTTTTTTAATTTTAACCAAAATAAACTCCAAACATATGATAAAAACCGTATTTTACGTATTTCCTAAATCTCAATTCTCTAAAATCAAACAGAGGTGAAGTCACAATACAGAATCTCTAACTCAAACCAGTAGCCAAAAATCAACAAACAACACAAACGCATGGAACAATGTTTTTTACTAGACTCAGTAGTCTTTCCTTAGCAAATTCTGCTTTGAGAACCAACAAAACTACTTCAAAACAGTTGAAATTTTTTGAGAAGCAAAAATAATAATAAAAATATCTGTAGTGCATCATATGATCTGAAAGTTGGAGGCATTCCATTACTATAACAAATTAAAATTGTGCATTAACAATCAAAGAAAAATACATCCAAAACTTAATTAGAAAGCAAAATTAACACAAAAATCCTGCTTCACAAATTTAGAAAAAACCTTGGCAGTTGTTCCATAAATAACTCTTGTCCAGTAAACAATTGAAACAAGGATCCGATCACGACAGTTTGAACTCCCATTTAGTGAATTACAAGCTATACAAAATTGCTACAAAATTGATATGGCTAACTAAATAAGCCAAAAAATAATTTCCCCATATTAAAGCATCAACTATAAGGTAGAAGGAAAAAGAGAAGCATTTGAATTTTTGGCCTTCCATGGCTATGTAAAAATGTTCTTGTATACTCAAAAATGACTTTGAGTTCCTAAGCTTTATTCTTATAGATCTGCTGGCCTTAAACTTCATGATAATTGCTTCCTTGTAATCTCAAAACATAAAATAGTCTGCATGGAGATAGAAAATGGGATGCAGACAAGCCAAACAATTAAATAGCCTGCCAAGAATCACTAAATTCTTTATAAATGTGGAGCCAAGAGTTACAAAACCCTTAGACTGGAAAATCCCACTTTGACTTTCACATAATGCTCTTACTAAGGAGATCAGAATAAAGATATATTTTCCAATCCAAATGTATCATGTAAGCAATGCAGAAGAAGAAGGAAAGATTAAAAGATTAAGCAAACAACAATGACTAGCTTTTAGCTAACAAATTTCTCAACACTTTTAACATTGGAGTGCAGCATGTTATTCATGAAAACATTGATGCTAAAGTCATTATTCCTTATTGCCAATTTAGCATATAGAAAAGGTGGCATCCTTAAAGATATTGTGTTCATTCAACATAGTTGTTTATTTGGAGGCCTTTCCTATTTTTGTCTCTTTATTTCATCACGATTTTAAAATCACACAAGTTGTCAGAAATCGAAAGATTTGATTTGATGTCTAAAATCATTAAAAACTAGTTGAAACAAATAAGTGCATCGTAAGCACTAAATAAGTGTTGATAGTAAACTTCAAAACATCCACTTTGATCAGTAAAACTCAGAAATGCAGATAGTTACATTTGGTCCATGGGACAATCATCACATTAGGTTTTGGGCTCAATCAATTCTAAATACCAAGACCTAGAAGATTCATCTCTTTCAATCAACTGTATATATCCATCTGTTTCAATCAATGGAATAAAACTGTGAATGCAAAGAAAGAGTTATTTTAGGTACATGATAAAATAAAAGTTGTGTAAACAAAAATAGGCAAAAGCAGAAATACAGAAGACGGTGTCCATTTTTGTAGTTTTCTGGCTATTTCCAACAACCTCGTCCGCATGTTGCGTAAGACAAGGTAATTGTTCAATTCTAAGAAGACGATGTCGCCATCATCTAGCTGGAAAGCTAGAAAAGACAAGTCTTTAAAGGCCTCTCTTTCATTATCCTAACAAGCCTAGAAAGTTCTGAAAACCATGTCCATAAAGTAAACGTTGTGTTTCATGCACCATGTACCTACGTTACGAGGAAAAATGTCTATGGGTGGATTGATATGATGGCATTGTTCTGAACACCACAAAGCCTTTGATCATTTCATTTTCTATATCTACATCCACCCAATACAGCGTCCCCACTGCAGCGATTCAATCACAATGTTGACGAAACAACTTAGTATCAATCAGTCTCAGGGAAGAATGAATGCTTAACAATTTGTAATGCATTCCTGCCTGTGCTTTGTCACAGCTATAATTGACATTTGTAATCTATAGAGCCAACTGTGAACCATTGTTCGGTAAGCTGATTGCAGATGGTAGTACTCGCAAAACCCATCTGGATTGCATTCATTGATAAAATCAATCATAGGATGGTTCTGGTTCTTAAAAAACGGATTTTTGTTCTAAAAAAACTGAATTAAGCAAATTTATTACAGATTACTGTATCTATTTTTTAATAAAAGGCATTTTATTAAAACAAAACAAAATTATTTACAAGGATGATCCACCCCTTTGGTTAAAACTTGAAAGGGTAAACATGCACATCCATAGATACGTACTTGTTATCAAACCACAACAACTCAACAATAACAAGCCCATTGCTTCAAGTCAAATGTGTCCTGACTAATGCCCAACTAGGAATTTATTTAATTTTAACTTTTAAAATAGAGTAAATAAGTCAAATATGTCATGCCCAAATGGTTCAAATAGTGACAGTTCATTGCTCCATCTCTTCCAATACAACTTCCCAACTATCTACAAAGTGCTTGGGGTCTACAAAAAAAAGATTCAAATTGTGAAATTAATAGTATATTGTAATTATTTCTATAAAAAAAAATAAAAAAATAAAAAATAAAAACTTCTCATCCATTTCTAGTGGATGGGGGCATGAAAGCCCTGCGCACCTAATACACATTTCTGCTATTTACCTTTGACAAGAGCCCATATATTACTTGCTCCAATAGGAAACGTGATACAGTTTATGGATGCTGGCAATACACATATATTGGATTCATGCTGCTTTTTTTTTAGCATAGGTTAACAAGGGTGTGGGAAGTATATTTGACAGAGCTCTCCTAAATTTTGCACTTTTGGGGGGACATTTAGAGACCAAGGCATTTCCAAATTTCCTATGGAGATTTTTAGTTTATAAACCTTATTGCATTGGGTTCATTGTAATACAACAAAACATATATAAATGATGTAATTGCCAAAAGTTTAAAAGTTTTTTACTATGGACGTAGATCATTAGGCTGAAACACATTAGATTCTTGTTTTCTCTTCTTTTTTTTTTTCTGTCTCTTTCAATCACCCAAAAACTTTAACATATAGATCTTGCCCAAAGTTATGATGCACCAATTATCTTTAAGGATCGTGTTTGATTCATATAGGTGTGTTACACGTACTGCGTTCACTAATATTTAACCATATCATACACCCAGCTTTTTTGCAAACTATTGTAACACCTCTTGCCTGTAGATCATGCAAGCCCACAAGCATCAGGAGGCCATAGGCCCTCACATGCACAAGCATCTCACGTCACCCTGTGAAGATGACCACTCTTTAGCCTTTTGAGGTTAGACACGCAAGCCACATGCTATGCAGCCACTAGAATGTTGTCCACACATGATGATTCCATCTTTTAGACCATTTTTTAGCAATCTGTGTTAGCCATCACCATCAACTATGATCGTTCGAGACCATCAACATTTGTCGTGTAGGTTTCCAAATTGATCATGTTATACTTATTCATTCATGACTTCACAAATTCAAGGTTCCATCATCTTAAATTTGAGAGGATGGGCATTAGAGATATTAGGACCCAAGAGATCTAAATCTATTAGAGGCCAATGTAATTGTAGTGTAAGCATGCTAAACCTAAGGTTAGCTTGACTTCCCAAAAAAATAAAAAAACTAGTATTAAGTTATTTATTTATTTTTTTAAAATCAATAATTACAATTGGGATTGGGATTGAACTTTTTTTTATTAGACGAAAATTAATCCTTAAATGTTTTTATTGGAAGATATCAACCAATTAAAATACAAGTCTCTTAAAAACTATCAATATAATGTTACTCTAAGGTTTTTAAGCATATAAACCTTATATTAAATTCATCGTAACATTAATGGATTATATAGAAAAAAATTGTAGTAATAAAGGGATTTTTTTTTTTGTAGCTTTATGTTGTCAAGTCTAATAATGTTAAATAATTACTTCAACTTTTTTCCTTTCTTTCTTTTACTCACTTTACAAACCAACGAAAAAAAAGAAAAAGAAAAGGAAAACATTATTGAAAAGAGAGAGAGAGAGAGAGAGGGCTACATTATTGTAAATCAATGACTTCCTGGCGAAGTATTTTTTTTGTCGTATCTTGAAATCTGTGTTTCAAAGGGGTAGCAAAAGAAACATGCTCCTATCATGACTTGAACTTACGAAGTCTTTTTCATAGTAGACTTTGGTTTTTTTTTTTTTTTTTTAGATAGAAGGTATTTGAATACTGCTAATTTTGCTGAAACTGAAAAATTATTATTAAAAGTACTGTAAATAGAGGTAAAAGTTAATTGAAATAGTACAGTGAGGTTTATAAATAATGTCAAAAGTGCGATTGAGCCATAAATAGTAACAAAAATAAATTGAATAATAAAATAATTTTTATTTTTTATCCTAACCCAAATGCATACATAGATTGATTTAAAAGTAATCTAGTTTCTTGTGTACAATTTAAAGTTGTGGAAAAATCAGTAAGTAATGCATCGTAAGAAATGAGTAAATGATCCTATTAATACCATCCAACTCTATATCATCAATGACATCGAACAATGTTCAAATATTATTCTTTTTAATAAATAATTGATTATAAGACAGTAGCAGAAGTTTATTAATCTAATGAGTTGATTTGCTTTGCTCTATTTTTTTCTTGGTGGAGAATTTTAGTTTACTATCACCCCTTGCCCCGCCTCGCTCAAACTTGTCATATCTCAACCAAACCATATTATATATATATATATATATATATATATTATGAGTAAAGTATTTAAAGGATTTTAATCCCCACTTATATTAAAAATAAATTAATATCTTAATTTAATAATAAAAAATCTCAATAAAGTACTTAAAGGGTTTCAATCTCTCTGCATAAAAAATCGATTAATATCTTGTTTTCATAATAAAAAGTCACTTGAAACTCTATTAAAAAAATAAAACTTTTACTGTCACCGTATAAACTTGTGGTTCAATAGTAAAGTTGTCTGTTCAATCCGTAAAAACTAAAAATTAGACATTTTTTGGGTTTTCCAACTAATCCAATTTTTCAAACCATAAAAATAAATCGATCCCATCCAACCCAATTACCATCCCCACTTATTGTCGAACCCCGTATTTCCCGTTACCCAAGCATATAGAATTTTTTTTTTTTTTAAAGAAAGAATAAAGTACCAAAATTAAGAGAATCACTATCACTTGGAACAAAAGCAAAACAAAACTTCAAAAAGCCAAAAGAAAATTCCCTTCTAGTACCGCCTCAGCTCATTTTCCATGTAAAAACTAAAGTAGTAGTGAAACTATAAACCCCTCTTCTTCAAACTTCCTCACGCGCACACACACTCTCTCTCTCTCTCTCTCTCTCTCTCTCTCTCTCTCTCTGCGTTTCTCAGAATCCTCACGCACTCTGTCTCTCATTTCTCGCACCGATCGGCTCGTTTTTTCTCCTATGGCGGAGGGCGATAACCTCTTCGCCGGCCTCGCCGAAGCTCTCTTCTCCGGGTCGAAGCCTCTCTCCCCCACCGATCTTCTCCGCAAGCTTCGCTCCGAGGACTCCATCAGACCGGCGCTCCAGAACTTCTATTTGATCCTCAAACGCGGCGCCGAGGCTTCGCCGGATGACGGTGCTCGCTTAGGGCTTCAATCCTGGAACGACTCGCAGATTCAAGCCGTTGCTTCGATCGCTTCTGCGCTCGCCTCCGCTTCTCGATCTCTCTCTGGTGAAATTTTGCTTTATCTTCCATTTCTTTTCTTAATAATTCGGTTTTGATGATAGGAAAGTGCTTTTATTACTGTATTAGTCTGTGTAGCAGTTTGTGATTCAGGAAGTGAGAGAAGTACTTTTGGATGCTAATCAGAAACAAACTAGATTAGAAGCAGTTTTTATTTTTTATTTTTTATTTATTTTTTGTTGCTTTTGCTTTTGCTTTGATAAAGCTAAAAGTACTTCTCTTTGGTTTCAAGTTATTGATTCGAAGGTTATAGAAAATTTTGCTTTTTTTTTTTTTTTTGCCTTATATTTTATTAAATTTTGTGTATTTTTGTGGTGTAAATGAATGCATAGTGGAGCAAGCAGAAGCCTTAATTGTTGCAGTTGTGCAACAGTCGCTGGAATTTGCTGTTTCTTATTTGGAGAAATCGGAATTCAATGGCGATGATTTAAGTATTCAGGTTTGTGTGGCTTCTTTGGCAATTTATTATTTTAATTGCAGAGTTGTACCGTCTGTTAGAGATTCTTGTGCAGTAGTGTTGTATTTGTTTGTTTGTTTGTTTTTTTTTTTGTGGTTTGGTTTATGTCAAGCTGGAGTGGACTCCTTTCTAATACGTGGACGCCTTTAAATTTGATCCTGTTTATCGAAATTTTGGGTTATGTAGTTGTACTTAAACAAAATATATGAACTTGGTTTTATGTAATACTCAAATTGATTTAAGCTTTGCATTGAATGGAAATGGAATTGGATTATATGATAAACTGCATGTGCTTTGGGTTTGGTTCTAAATATTGCTTCAAGTATGACAATTCTCTTAATCCAAATGCGCCGCATGAGACATGAAGGAGCTGTTCCCCACGTCCCCATCTCCAAGATTGCCCAAGTTACATTTCCATGACTCCAACATAGTAAGTAGGGAATTGGACATTTTACCAAGTAACCCCTAATGAGCGGAGTAATACATCCCAGAAATCTCTAGCAATAGGACAATGTCGATTGAACTTACACATATTACACCAATTTGCATTTATAATTGCCCTCTCATAAATTATCCATTGTCAAAAAATTTCATATTGCTGCAATCCAAGTGGAGAAGGCATAGGTGCTGTTCTAGCTTTCCAAATGCACTTCCAAGGAAATGGGGTGGATCTTGCATTCCCTGATTGAAGCACTCTATCAATGTTGTTTACTTGAATTCCTTTCGTTGGTGATGGGAGCCACACCAATCTATCAATTTCTCCCTAGGCAACCGACCTTCATTGCATATAGTTCATCTGAAATGTGTTCCAACAATTCCATCTCCAAATCTTGAGCTTCTCTAAGGAAAAGTGGCTTCCAATGTAAGTGACCATTAACCCACTCTATATAGTTTGATACAAGGGCTTCTCCATCTCTAATCTCTATGAAATTTGCTAGTCCAATTATTTTTACAAAACAAAAATTTAGAGCCATCCCATACCCAATATGTGTATTAGTGACAAATCTAGTCCAACCGTTTGTACTTTATTTCCACAAACCAACCCCATAAGGGACTTTGACAACATTAGAACACCAATCACCCCTACCAATACCATATTTGTTATCAATCACGGAATCAACTTCCTCCACAGTGAGCCCCTTTCTACCACATAACGCCACAACCATTTACCAAGTAAGGCTTGATTAAAAATCAAAAGTTATCTAATACCTGAATTCCCTTTTGAATTTGGGTACACATTGTAGACCACTTCACCAAATGGAATTTATGCTCACCATGAATACCATCCCTTGAGAAATCCCTTTGTATTTTTTCCAATTTATTGGCTATACTAATAAGTATGTGGAATACAGGCAAGAAGTAAGTAGGGAGACTATAGACAAGAAGTAAGTAGGGAGACTAAATTGTACTCTTATTTAGATTGAGTTGACCCCCCTTTGTGAGATAAAAGTTTCTTCCACCCGGCCAATCATTTCTCCATCTTATCTAGTAGTAGTATCCCATCCCACCCCAAGAGGGAGTCCCAAATATTTCACTGGGAGAGCAGACTTTACATTCTAAAGTGTTAGCCAAAGCCTCCTTCTTTGTGACAATTCCTATGGGCATGAACTCAGATTTAGTCAGATTTACCCTAATGCCAGAAATAAGCTCAAAACATAACAAAATACATCTAAATGGCAGATCTGATTGACATCTGCCTTGCAAAAATCAGTGTATCATCGGCAAAAATCAAGTGCAATAATACACCAGTCTGCCAGAAATAAGCTCAAACATTAACAAAATACATCTAAATGGCAGACCTGATTGACATAATCAGGGTATCATCAACAAAAAGCAAGTGCAATAATACACTAGTCTCAATATCTAGAAGATACAGAAAACCATTTTCAAAACCTTTGTTTTTTTTTTTTTATAGGTAATAAAAGTTTTATTGATAATAAAAATGCAATGTGTTTACGATTGTAAACACACGGCAAAGAAAGAATACAAACAAATCAAATAGTAGATCTAAAAGAAATAAGGAAATCAGACAAGGAAATACAATGTGTGAGGCCCCAAATACTAGACCACTCAAATAAAGTCCTAGCTAGCGATGTCTTCAACAGTTCAATAGGTCTCTCAATGTCCTTGAAAGTTTGGGCTTTGCGTTCCTTCCATACTAGCCACATATGACACGCCGGTACCATATTCCAATCATTTGAAGAATAATTTCCCAACCAATTCCTCCAAGCAAAAAGAAGAGAGGCTACTGTACACATCACCCACTGAACCCCAAGCATAAGGAAAACCTCACTCCACAAAGCATGAGCAAACTTACAATGGTGTAAAAGGTGATCCACAGTTTCCTCATCACACTAACGAAGACAACACCAATTAACAAGAGGCAAGTTCTTCTTAACAAGGTTGGTAAGAATCCCATCCCTAGCAAGGGTCCATAAAAAGAAAGACACCCTTTTAGGTACCTTAATACACCAAATGCTCTGCCAAGGGAAAGAAACAGAAGGGGCTTTTAATAAAGAATTATAAAAGGAGTGGACATCAAAAATACCACTACGATTCAACTGCCAAATCGTAACATCATCACTCTCCCCCCTTGGTATTCTGGCAGAAACATGCTCAAAAAAAGAGTAAAATCTCCCCATTTTCAAAGCCTATAGCCATTACTTTAGACATCAGTCGATTAAGAGCCTGCATAACCAAAATGAACAGCAATGGGGAAATAGGATCACCTTGATGTGGACATACGACCACTGTCAAAGAAACCATGTGGATTTTCTTTGACAATAACTGAGAAGCAGACATTAGAGATGCAAAAATGAATCCATCATCCTTTTTTTTTTTTTTTTTTTTTTATAAGTATAAAACTTCATTGAAAAAGAAAAGAGGACAGAATCCATCATCCTTATAATTAGCAAACCTGAAAATCCTAGTTGACATGGTCACATGCCTTCTCTAGATCTACTTTCAAAAAATTCTGGATTTTAAACAACCATCCAAGCATTCATTAGCTATGAGAGTAATATCTTGGCAAGAATTTTGTAAAGATTACTAATGAGAGTAATAGGCCTGAAAATATTCAACTCAACAGAACTAATTTTCACAGGAAGAAGAGCAATAAAAGTAGTATTGAGCATTTTTAGAGCGTCCCTCTACCATGTAAGTAGGGACATGGAATTAAGGAAAAAAAAGCTCATGATATCTCCTCTAACCACACTCCAAACACTTTTGAAAGAAGGAAATGATGAAATTTTCTAGGCCTGGTGCTATGTCTCCATTCACAGTTGAAAACTAGAACTTTTTTTTTTTTTTTTTTAAATAAGTAAGAAGAGAATAAAAATAATAAAAGAAAAGCACGAACAATACAAGGAGTTCACGGTAGTGAACGAAAGAAAAAGGAACAAAAAGATAGTAGCAGCCCCTAATCTATTCTAATAGACGAAAGAAAATCCATAAGGGTAGAACAACCCGAGAAACGCGAACAATGAGACCAGACAAAGAGGGTCCGTTGGCAAAACTCTGTGAAATTTCTTTCCAAGTAGCTATCCTCATTTCCCTCTAGCGTGTCAAATGGAAGTCCTTCCACCTTTCGACACTAAGTACAGGGGTCTTGGTATAGATAATAGATTTTTGTTGAACTTGACCAAACTTTCTCGATTTTGTCTCTTGTAGGCAAACAATATTAGCTTTCCATCCCCTCAACAAATTTCTCCCCTTTCATGTTTTTTCCCCATCAGTTAGACCACGTGTTCCATCTTAAACTGCATTATGATTGCATAATTGAACTTGTGCATATCTTTGATGTCGCTTTCAACAAATCTCCGTCTCGTCATAATTCACTGGACAAGTTAGATATTTTTAGCTCTCTTGTTCCTCTGCCTGCTTCCTTTACACTCTCGAGTAATTTGAGCATACTTCAACAAGTTATTTATTGATTTATTTTTTATCTCTCTTACCATGTGCCATGAGGTATGTTATGAAATTATCAAGGGTTTTTGGGTAAAAAAACTAACTCAAAAATCTGGAGGGCTATTCATTTGTGTTTGACATGGAGTATACTTATCAAAAAGAAAAATTGTGCTTGTCGTGGAGTATTTTGAGAGAGGAATGGATGAACTATTAAAAAAAAAAAAAATTGAAGGTAAGTAACTCTTTTTTTTTTTTTTTTTTAATTATTTTTATAATTTATAAAAAAAATTTATTAATAAAAATAACTGCAAGTACACTGGGAGTATACTAACACAAAATCATGGTAAAGCTCCAAAATCACAAAAATCAAGAAGTTCAATTAAATCAGAGAAAGAAAACATCCTTGAGGCTGACATCCACTCAAGAAGTGTCTTCATAAAGAAAGCTTTCAGCTCTATCATAGTCCTCTCACACCCGTCAAAGCTCCTTGCATTTCTTTCCCTCCAAATACACCACATCAAACAATGAGGAATAGTCTTCCAAATTTCAACATATTGATGATGCCCAAAACTGCCTTGCAACAGGCTAGTAAATCAATAAACCGCTAGGCATCACCCAATAAATGCCAAAAAGGGCACAATCAAATCCCACAATTCTCTAACCAAGGAGCAATGCAACAACAGATGATCCACTGTTTCTTCATCCCTCTTATACATGCAACACCAACTAACCAGGATAATATTACTGTTTCTCAGATTCTTTGTTTTTATAATGTTCCCCAGAGAAGCCACCCAGAGGAGGGACACTTTAGAGGGGACTTTGGCTTCCAAATATTTTCCAAGAGAATCGAACACCACCAAAGGGAGCTAACATATTATAATAAGAACGAGCCTCAAAATCCTTTTTTTATTTTTTATTTTTTTATAAGTATTATAACTTCATTGAATAGAAAAGCACACAAGCAGTGTACTAACGAACCTCAAAATCCTTCTGATAAGGTGGCTTCGAGCAGAGCTTATCCACTCCACCTCCTGTCACTTTGCTAGAATAGAAAAGATCTAAGAAAACTTCAAGAGATTCCAGTTCCCAATCCTGAATTGCCTGAATAAAATATAATATCTAAAAAATTGAACCATTCCTTAACTTCATATGATCCGCTACTAGAGCTTCCTTATTCTGAGTAATACTATATAATTTCAGAAAAGACTCTTTAGAGGGGAATCATCACGCCACGCATCCAACCAAAACTTCACTCTAGTACCATCACCCACCTTGAATTTAGTGCATTGAGAAAATTTAATCCCCCCTGCTGGGTGAATTTCCAAAGGCTCACCCCATAAGTCCCAATGGCTGGTTTTGCACACCAACCAGCTCCCATAGAGCCAGACTTCAGATCCTCGACTTGCCTCCACAATGAGTCCCTCTCCAACCTCCACAACCATTTATCCAAAAGAACCTCGTTAAAGATTCTGAGCTTTCTTACAGCTAACCCACCATTTTGGTAAGGCAAACATATATCCCAGCTGAACAAGTGAAGCTTGGACTCTTCCCCCAACTCCCTCCGCAGAAAATCTTGTTGTAATTTCTCAAGACAAAGGGCTACATCTGCTAGAATAGGTAACAAAGACATGAAATACGTGGGCAAATTAGAAAGATTACTCTTGAGAAGAGTAACTTTACCTCTCTATATACGTTTTCCATCCTGCTAAACGCCTTACCATTTTTTCCAAAATGCTGTTCCAAATTGATTTTTCTTCACACTGTCGCTGCAACTTTTGAAAAAGGCTAAAGGGAACCCATATATACCCAGAGATATATCCCCATTAGCATCTTTAACCACATTTAGAATTTCTTCCTCCTCAAAAGGGGTTTCTCTTTAGTCAGTTGGTTCTGTATGTGTAGGTGTAGTGGGTACATGGTGGACCATTCATTGCTCCATTGTGAGGTTGCATATGGCTTGTGGAGTGTAGTTTTAAAATGTTTAGGGCTCACTGAGTGTTGTCACCAACTATAGCAGATCTATTGTTTGGGTGGAGGAACTGGTTTGGAAGGCACTCTTCTGATGTTTGGAATCTTACTCCATTATGTTTGATGTGTATATTTCAGAGGAACATAATAACTTCACTTTTGAGTATATTGCGAGATCTCTTGATCAGCTGAAATCCTTGTTGATTCGAACTTTGATTGATTGGTCTTGCCCATGGGGCTTTACACATTGTAATTCTATTTTTGAGTTTCAGGCCTCACTTCAATTATCTGTATAATTCTTTGTAATTTTTTAATATTCTTTGTGTTCAACATCATGATCATGAAGTAATATTCACATTTAAGTAAAAATTATTACTTATAAAAAGAATCCATATGTTTGATACAAAAAATGGCTAAAACTTCCAAATCAGGCTGCTTTTATAGCAAAATTAATTTTGAGTGTGGCTCTAGCCATTGTGTTGTTCTATAAATTACAAGGCAATGTTAAATCAGAATGAATGGAAGGATGACAGCAAGATTTTCAGCAGCCTAACACACACAGGTACTCACTTACTCACACAAAGTGAGATCCGGATTCTCTCTAGAACATACTAAAAGTGATGGAAGATATTATGGCTTCTGTTGGTGAAAAGTCATTATTGAAAGTCTTCCATGCTGGTTCCTGTTGTGGTTTGAAACCTACTTCATGATGGTTCTCAATAATAACGATTGGGTTGTCTTGATGGTTTAATGGTGTAATATCAATCACTTTTTTGTCTAGTGGAAAAACTTTTAGGAATATTTTGAGAAGAGTCGTGCATAATGGATTTTTGAACTCTTTTTTCTTGTAAAATGGAGACCGCTATATTGTACAGTTTTATTTATCACATAATAAGTACATAATTTGAGCCATGCAAGCCTGACTACCTCCTTTTCTCCTGAATCTGAACCACCAGCTAACTTGTGTTGTTAGAGGTCTTTCAACTCTGTGTGTGTGTGTGTGTGAGAGAGAGAGAGAGGTCATAGTCCTTGGAGTGTTAAATATCTTCTCTTGTTTTTTATAGATTTATTCAGTGTTAGATTGTTCAGTCAGTTACTTGTGCGTGTATCTTTTTTGAATCAGTTAAATGGTGATAGTTATTGTTACTGATGGCTTCAATTTTGTTTGATTTTTTCAGAATAAATTGGTACAGCTTTTGGAGATAGCTTTAGTTGATGGAGTGGATAAAGTATCTGACACGTTGCAGCCCTGCTCTATAAATAGCTTGGTAGACCTATTGCCAACGGTTGCTGATTGTTGTGGCATTGATTTGGAAAATCATGTTAAATGCAGTCTTCAAGGTATCTCTGATATTGTGAACTCCATGATCTCTTGCAGTTGTTTTATCTCATTGTTTACATTGTAATGTTGACATGGTTCTCATACTTTTGTCTGAACAGGGACCAGTTGCTCTGTGGAAGATAAACCAGTGGATCGGCTTCATATGACATTAGCTTCTGAGTGCATACAATCAGATAGGAAGACATCTGGATTTATTGCACATGCTTTCCACCAAAATCTGAACAAGTTTATTTTTCTGTCCCAGCATTGGGCTGTTGCTCATGTGGGATGCATTCGGCGTCTGGTATTGCTCTGCAAAGAATTGATTGCAATACCTGCTGCGTTTGACGAGAAGACAGCCGGTACAAATTTCAGCAAGAGACTCTCATTCAGTTTGAGGATTTTGAAGTTACTGGGAAGTCTTTCAAAGGACATTCCTTACGTTGAATATGATGTCCAGTTGGTTCAGGCAGTTGCTTCTCTTGCTGATGTATTGCCAATTTTGTTTAGACCTGGATTTGAGTTTGTAAATAGCCATGCTGCTATTGATGGTAGTTTTGAGAGCCTGATTCTGTTGCTTTTGGAAGAGTTTCTTCAGCTTGTCCAGGTTGTTTTCTGCAATAGTAGCATATTTCAGAATATTCAAGCATGTATAGTAGCTTCTATATTGGACAATTTGGATTCTTCTGTGTGGAGATACAACAAGTCCACTGCTAACCTGAAGCCTCCGCTAGCTTTCTTCCCTCGCAGTGTTCTTTACATATTGAAACTTATTTATGATCTCAAGAGGCAAACACATCAGCCGCTCAATTGGGAGGAGTTTGAAAGAGTGCTTGGTGGCAGTTCTGCTGATCTGATTGATTCCCCTTATTGTTATGTTCATTTTGCGAAGGTTCCTTTATTTAAGAGGTACACAGTTGAAGAACTATTGAAAATGATATTCCCCTCATCAAAGCAGTGGGTGGACAATCTAATGCATCTTATTTTTTTTCTTCATTCTGAAGCTGTAAAATTAAGGCCAAAAGTGGAGCGATCATCTTCCAGTTGTGCAAAAACTATTTCCAACTCTGAATTGGAAAATGCTGTTTGTCAAGAGGATGAAGCCCTTTTTGGTGACCTTTTTTCTGAGAGTGGTCGTTCTGTAGGATCTACAGATGGATATGATCAACCACCTGTTGCTATCAATTCTAGCTCCAGCCATAGCAACACACCAATTCAAGCTGCTACAGAAATGTTGAGTTTTCTTGAATCGAACATCTTCTCTCCGGAATGGCATACATCCATATATGAGGATGGCTGCAAACAAATCAGTAGGAGCCATATTGATATTTTGCTTTCCTTACTTATTTGTCAGGGCTGTTGTTCTGAAGATAGGACATCTGATAGCTGCGGCAGTTTACGTGAAGAGAGGAGAAATGGGAATATCCATGAACTTTGCTTTGAGCTGTGGCACAACCTTCTCACTCACCATGCTTTGTCTGATTCCCTTGAAGAGTACCTTGTTGAGAAAATTCTGAATGTTGAAAACGATATTTTTGTTTACAATGATCAGACTCTAACCTTGCTAGCTCGCACTCTTTTCTGTAGGGTGGGTTTGGCTGGTAGCCAGTTCAGAACCCAAATATATAGGGGATTTGTGGGTTTTGTTCTTGAGAAGGCAAAAGCTATTTCTTATAAATGTCCTAGCCTCAAGGAGCTTATTGGTACCCTTCCCTCTGTCTTTCATATTGAGATTCTTCTTATGGCATTCCAATTCTCTTCCGAAGGAGAAAAGGCAACACTGGCAAACTTAATATTTTCTTCCCTCAGAGCAATTGAGGTTCCAACTTCAGGTTTTAACAGCACACAGTTTTCATGCTGGGCTTTACTAGTTTCAAGGTTGATTTTAGTGCTTCGTCATATGATATTTTATCCACATACTTGTCCTCAATCATTGGTCCTGGATTTGCGATCCAAGTTGAGGGAAGCCCCCCATTCTGTTTCACGTCTGCCTAATAACATGAATGATTATTTATCCTCTTGGGCATCAATTGCAGTAAAGAGTTTGGTTGGTGCATGGATTGAAGAGCCTGTCATTAGTAGCTTGATCAATCAACTGATTGATATTTCAGCCCCTCCTACTTCACTATATCGGGATGATCAGGCCAAAGGTGGCTTATGCTTGAGTTGGAATGATATTTTTGCAACCTTCTCGCGGATTCTAGGGTCTTGGAAAGGTAAAAAAGCTGCAGCACCTGAAGATCTTATTATTGAAAGATATGTTTTTGCACTTTGTTGGGATTTTCCTTCGGTGTGTACTGCATCCGACAATCTGCTTCCATTTCGGACTGGCCCCCAGGCTCTGGACTTATCTGATATGGCACATTTCTTCTGCTTCAGCCACTCATTTTTAGGGTGCAGCAATGCCTTTGACCGTGGCACTAGTTTCCCTGGAGTAGTAGTTGGCCTAATTCAGCACTTGCATGCCATGCACATACCAGAGGGAATTGAGGAACTAGGTTGGGATTTCTTTAGGAATGGATCGTGGTTGTCTTTGGTACTTTCCATGCTTAATGTTGGCATCTGGAGATATTGCTTTAAGAATAAAATTTCTGGAGTAAGTCCATGGACGGAAGACACATCTAGGGACTGTGAGTATATCACTCTTTCTGAAGACCTGATTTGCTCCATTGTTGAAGCTGGTCAAATTGAAATGCTGGTCGGGCTGCTGTCTTCTATGTTGGAAAGATATTTGCAGGCTCAACAGAAAGCTTTCCTAGCTACTGTTGATAATGACCAGAGCAATGCTAATATGTTTTCGCCTCTATTGCTTCTCAAGCATTCTGGATTTGACAAATGTTTTCAAGATGAGCTCCTTGAAAAGAGTTGCACCACTTCTTCCCAGCTGGACCCTGTTCTTGATATCTTATTGAAGTTGGATGCTACCATGAATAAGAGAGCTGTCGGAAATTTATCCAGGGCCTGTTGGGAATTTATGTTGCACGGTTTTCCCTTTAGTCCTCAAACTGCTAGTGGAATTCTTATTTCTTGCATTCTTAGCATAAGAGGGATCATTTCCATTCTAGATGGGTTGCTAAGAATAAAAAATGCGGGAGAAAACATCCACCTGGAGACTGAGCTACTTGGTCAGATTCTTGGTACAGTAATGACGGTCAAGTTTGATAGGATCTTTGGAAGCATTCATGAAACGTGTGAACATATTTATCACATCTTAAGTGTTGGTTTGGAAGTATTGGATTATTCCAACTTACTTCTAATAAAGCACATGGAAGGTTTTCTAAGGGACATCAATGCCAGAGGAGTAGGTGATAGCAGTATCCGTGAATTGATAATTACCAAGGCTATTGATACAATTGATAGCCTTAAGAAAGACCCTTTAAAGTCTGCCATTTTCCAATTTTATGTTGGTGCAGAGGATGCGTCAGAGCAGGTGAAGGATCAGTATGGGTTACAGCATGGTGATTTGTTGGTTTTGATTGATTCACTGGATGATTGCTGCTCAGACTTAGTAAATGTGAAGGTTCTTTCCTTCTTTGTTGATCTATTATCAGGAGAGTTGTGTCCTGGTCTTAAAGAAAAGATACAAAATAAGTTCCTTGGCATGGATTCAGTTCACCTGACCAAATGGTTGGAGAAAAGACTTTTAGGTTGTGTCATGGAAGCTTCCGGTGGGGTCAATAGTGCAAATGGAAGTTCTGTTTCTCTCAGAGAGTCAACTATGAATTTTATTTTGTGCCTTGTATCCTCACCTTCTGAGTTGCAATCTAGTGAACTGCAAAGTCATTTTTTTGAAGCTGTGCTGGTTTCACTTGATACTGCATTTTTGCTATTTGATATTCAAGTAGCCAAGTCCTATTTTCATCTTGTTGTTCAACTTTCAAGAGGAGAGACATCAATGAAATTGCTTTTGGAACGGGCCATAAAGCTGATGGAGAAGGTGGCTGGTGATGAACGTTTGCTTCCGGGGTTGAAGTTTTTGTTCAGCTTTCTTGGAACCATCTTGAGTGATTGTGGGTCTGGTAAGAATACTCCAGAAAGATCGGCTGGAAAGTCATTGTCTGCCAATACTCATGGGGTGGGATCTGTGGCTTCTAGTCTGGTGGGATCAAGTAAGAATTCCGAAACATTGGTTCTTTCAGCTAATCAAGAAGGGGGATCCACATCTATTGAATGTGATGCAACTTCTGTGGATGAAGATGAGGATGATGGAACTTCTGATGGTGAGGTGGCTAGCATAGACAAGGATGAGGATGAGGATAGTAACAGTGAAAGGGCCCTTGCTTCTAAGGTATGCACATTTACATCCAGTGGCAGCAATTTCATGGAACAACATTGGTATTTTTGCTATACATGTGATCTGACTGTATCAAAAGGCTGCTGCTCTGTCTGTGCTAAAGTTTGCCATCGTGGTCACCGTGTTGTTTATTCTCGCTCGAGTCGCTTCTTTTGTGATTGTGGAGCTGGGGGTGTTAGGGGTAGCAACTGTCAGTGTTTGAAGCCTCGCAAATTCACTGGGAGTAGTGCTGCACCTGTGCGTGGTTCTAGTAATTTTCAGTCCTTCTTACCCTTTACCCAGGATGGAGATCAGATGCCAGATAGTGATTCAGATTTTGATGAGGATGTTAATACAGATATTGATAACTCTCTCAGGTTATCAATTCCAAGAGAACTTCAAGATAGGATTCCACTACTACTGGAGGAGCTTGATATTGAGGGCCGGGTGCTTGGCCTTTGCTCATCATTGTTGCCTTCTATAACTAGTAAAAGAGACTCCAGCCTTTCAAAAGATAAGAAAATTGTTTTGGGCGAGGATAAGGTGCTTTCTTATGGTGTTGATATCTTGCAATTGAAGAAGGCATATAAAAGTGGGTCACTAGACCTAAAAATAAAGGCAGATTATTCAAATGCCAAGGAACTTAAGTCACATTTAGCGAGTGGTTCTCTTGTCAAAACCTTGCTCAGTGTCAGTGTTCGAGGCCGACTTGCTGTTGGAGAAGGTGACAAAGTTGCTATCTTTGATGTTGGGCAGTTAATTGGACAAGCCACCATTGCACCTGTTACAGCAGACAAGACAAATGTTAAGCCCCTCTCAAAGAATGTTGTTCGCTTTGAGATTGTCCATCTTGCTTTTAATTCAGTCATAGAGAACTATCTTGCTGTAGCTGGTTATGAAGATTGCCAGGTCCTCACTGTGAACCCTCGTGGTGAAGTGACTGATCGTCTTGCCATTGAACTAGCCCTGCAAGGTGCATATATCAGGCGAGTAGATTGGGTTCCAGGTTCTCAGGTTCAGTTAATGGTGGTTACAAACAGGTTTGTCAAAATATATGATCTGTCTCAGGACAACATCAGTCCCATGCACTACTTCACATTGCAAGATGACATTATTGTAGATGCAACCCTTTATTTGGCTTCCCAAGGAAGGATGTTTCTTATTGTTCTTTCAGAACGTGGCAGCTTATTCAGGCTAGAGTTGTCAGTGGAAGGTAATGTTGGGGCCACGCCATTGAAGGAAATTATACATTTTCAGGACAAAGAAATTCTTGCCAAGGGCTCCTCTTTGTACTTTTCTTCATCATGTAAATTACTTTTCATATCTTATCAAGATGGCACAACCTTGATAGGTCGGCTGAGTTCCGATGCAACATCTCTTATTGAGATATCTTCGGTATATGAGGAGCAAGATGGTAAGCAGCGGCCTGCTGGACTTCATCGTTGGAAGGAGTTGCTGGCTGGAAGTGGGTTGTTTGTTTGCTTCTCTAGTTTAAAATCAAATTCTGCACTTGCTGTGTCCGTTGGGGCTCATGAATTAATTGCACAAAACCTGCGGCATGCTGTGGGTTCAACCTCACCCATAGTTGGGATAACTGCCTACAAACCTTTATCCAAAGACAAAATCCACTGTCTTGTTCTACATGATGATGGCAGCCTGCAAATATACTCACATGTCCCAGTTGGAGTTGATGCTAGTGCAAATGCAACATCGGAGAAAGTTAAAAAATTGGGTTCTGGTATCCTAAACAATAAGGCTTATGCTGGTGTAAATCCTGAATTCCCACTTGATTTTTTTGAGAAAACAGTGTTGATTACACCAGATGTGAAACTGGGCGGTGAGGCCATCAGAAATGGTGACTCTGAGGCTGCCAAGCAGAGCTTGTTATCTGAGGATGGTTTTCTAGAAAGCCCTAATCCTACAGGCTTTAAGGTATTGTTTTTTTACAGTCTAACTATTGTGTTGTGTCTCTCCACTCTTTCCATCTATGGTTCTGCAATTATTTTTCTCTCTCTCTGTTTGTAATTGCTTAAGAAAGATTTCCATTTCAAGCTCTCCTTTCTTTGAATAAAATATCTTATTTATAGAAAAAGGGTTTAAAGGGCATAAGAAAAGTGATCTACTTTGGGGTGATAAAAGATTTTGTTGATGTTCAAGCTAGTGCTGCAGGCTTTAAGGTATTGTGTCTTTACAGTCTAACTATTGTGTTTTGTCTCTGCCCTCTTTCCATCCATGGTTCTGCCATTAGTCTCTCTCTCTCTGTTTGTAATTTTTTAAGATTTCCATTTCGAGCTCTCCTTTCTTTGAATAAAATATCTTATTTATAAAAAAAGGGTTTAAAGGGTATAAGAGAAGTGATCTACTTTGGGGTTATAAAAGATTTTGTTGATGTTCAATGATCATGTAAACAATGACATGAACAATTATGTGTGCTGAAGGAGACAGAAGGAGAAAACTCTGGAAACTTTTGTTACATAAATCAAATCACACCATTCCATTAATTAACTTATAAATCTTCGAATATGGTGAAGGCTATTTGTATATTGTTGACTTTTACTTAACCTAATAGGACCAAGGATCAAAGTTAGACTACTAAATTATAGGCCTAAGAAATGCAATAAAAGATTCTCAGTACTAAGAAATTCTAGAATGATACTAAGAAACTCTAGAATAATCTAGACAGAACTCAGTCAAGAGAATATCCGTAAACATAAATTTATGAATGGGATAACTTATAAACCTAGTGACAAATTTTAAAACTGTTTAAGCTTAAGAAACTAATATTATAAGCTTCAAAAGCATATGTGTGCTTCAACTGGACGTCACATGATGGCCAATGACAAGAAAAGCTCTTGAGCTGCCAATACTGGATATCACTCTAAAGGCAGCCACTTACCTTTCTTCCATGGCTGTATCAGGTGCTGCTTCAACTTCAGTAAGACGTCAACGATAATTGAAGAACCTGGGGGAAACCTGTGATATCATCAGAATCCTTGTGTAGGATTATTAATTTTATAAAAAATAAGTAGTTGTACAATATTTAGGGATGGGATCATGTGAATGGTACGGGGTGGTCATAGCCTGATTAATCTTGATCTTCCCTGAAGCTGACATAATTTTCAGAGCAGTATTTGCATCTTCTCTTATGTCCAGTGGGTGTCCTTTTTGGGGAAAACAGTATGGTTGTTCACTGAATAGATTTACATACCTGGCAACAAACTGAAAATATTCATCAGCCTTGAATCTGAGACTGTCAAGCAGGTTGCCCAATTAACTACCCAGAAGATCATGGTCAAGTATTACTAAAAAAATGTTAATAAGTTAATCTAGTTTTATTGTCTTATACATAGTTTTTCCCCTTTTGATGTTTGTTATTATCTGTTAAACTAAAAAAAATTGCATTTGAAAATATTTGTTATATGTTGATTGATTAATGTATCCTTGTCACATCCTATCTTTGATTTTCACTCGGTCATATCTTTTCCTGTTAGATTTATTTGCATTTTCTCAGCTGTTGTTTAAACTTCTCTGATTGTATATTCTTGTTTTCACAGATAACCATCTTCAATTCAAACCCTGATATAGTCATGGTTGGTTTTCGTGTGCATGTGGGTTATGCTTCAGCAAACCATATACCATCCGATATTACTATCTTCCAGAGGGTTGTTAAATTAGATGAGGGCATGCGTTCTTGGTATGATATACCATTTACAGTTGCTGAATCACTCCTTGCTGATGAGGAATTTACAATTTCTGTTGGACCAACCTTCGGTGGGTCTGCACTGCCTAGAATAGACTCACTTGATGTTTATGGTCGAGCTAAAGATGAATTTGGTTGGAAAGAGAAAATGGATGCAGTTTTGGATATGGAAGCTCGTGTGCTTGGTTCTAATGCCTCGCTTGCAGTATCAGGGAAAAAGCGTCGTTCAATGCAGTCTGCTCCTGTTCAGGAGCAGGTCATAGCAGATGGTCTTAAGCTTCTATCTAGATTTTATTCATTGTGTAGGTCACAAGAGTGCTCAAGAGTTGAGGAAGTAAAACAGGAGCTGAGCAACCTCAAGTGCAAGAAGTTACTAGAAACCATATTTGAAAGTGACCGGGAACCCTTGTTGCAGGCTGCTGCTTGCCGTGTCTTGCAGGCTGTATTCCCCAAAAAAGAGATATATTACCAAGTACATGCCTAATGTTGTTGTGTATTTGTTAACTATTTTCCCTCGTTTTTTGGGTGTGCTTGTTAATTTTTTCTTATTTATATGCAAGTGAGAATTGTGCACTAGCTAACTGAAGCTTCTTACTTAGGTTAAGGATACCATGCGTCTCCTTGGGGTGGTCAAATCAACCTCTGCACTTTCTTCAAGGCTTGGCATCGGTAGTACTGCAGGAAGGTGGATTATTGAAGAGTTTACGGCCCAGATGCGTGCAGTCTCTAAGATTGCGTTGCAGCGTCGGTCTAATTTGGCTACTTTTCTGGAGATGAATGGTATTTTCACATCCCCTAATTGGCAATAATATTAAATTTCGTCAAATCATTCCTTCTGTATTCCTTTGTGCTTCTCCAGCATATTGTAGTGTCTTTAATATATTTTTTCTTACCTATCCAAAAAATAAAAAGTATTCCTTTATGTTCCTGATTATGGTTATGATAAATTTTACCTAAACTTAATATGGAAATTGAGGCTGGGCATGCTGTGCATTGAAGTTATTGGATTGCAGACCTTATAAAGGTGAAGATTGTGGTTTACATGTAGTTATTCTTATAATTGTCATGGTGACATAGGACAAGGGGAACAAAATCAGATTTAGAATTCCTGGATCAGGTCTGACAGTGCTTGTACAGGTTTTTTAACGAATTAGGGCTAGGGTTTGGTGGGGAAAATGCTGGAAAATAGTAAGGAATATAGGGTTCAGATGTTAAAAAGGAAGAGCAGGATTTGGGGATGAAATTAAGGGGAAACTCCAAAGTCTGGGTTGCTGTTCTAGGCTATGAATAGTAACCAGTGAACGGTGTTTTGACTCTTCATGGGGTATTCGGGTCTATTTGATGGATCAGTGGTTTAGGGTTTTGAAGTTTGGGATTTAGGTTTAAAAGGTGACAAAACAATGTGTTTTTGCTAGGTTTCAAGTTGCTGGAAATTTAAGGACGAAGAGAAAAGTAATAAACTTTTAGTCATCATACCTATGATTCCTTGGCTCACTCTTCAGAGAAGGTTGTCATTAAACCTCAAGCAAAACTTATTATTTCTGATATGGAGAAATTATTTTTTTCTTGAATAGAAAGCATTAGTCTATATAAATAGATGACTTAATAATAAAACAAAAATAAGACCCAATGGACTATTAGTACAGTCCATTCCTAGAAACCAAAAAATTACAAATTTGTCCTAGACGCCTTAAATAAAATAAAATTGAAATTGGCTTCTCATTGCTTGCGTCATTAAGTTATTAGATGGTTGGACTGATTGGTTTTAAATATAACATGTGAATCAGTTTTTATTGTATTCTCTCTTTCAGTTTTGTTTTGTATATTTTTAGGAGGTGTGTATATATATATGGGCTCTATTCCCGACCTCCATTCTACTCAGAAGGAATGCTAGATGCTTTGAGGGATGCGAATGGTCAATACTAGAGTTTAAGTCCTTTTTCTTACATACTCTCCTTGATTGGAGTATAGCTTTGTCACATTTTTCTTGTTTTTTTCCTTTCCTGCTTTGCTTGATCATTGTAATTTTGGTTCTTGATTTTTGCTCCCAGAGTACATCCCCAATGTACTCGGGTTGTCTATATTTTTATTAATTCTATCCAAAAAAAAAATCCCCATTCCATTTACGGTTTATGTGATAATGTGGTGCCTTGGGGGGTCCTTTCAAAACTTTCCCCCACCACAGTTTACCCTGCTTGAACATACAAACACCAATCACCACCACCATAATCCACTGCTCATTGTTAACACCACCATCCACTACACCCCACCACCCAAATCTACCATGCTCCATTATACCCAAGTCACCAAACACTTCAAAACTACTATTGACAACACCCATGCTCAAATTTGCATCAACACACCACTCTGTTGCCACCCCCAAGGCAAGAAAACTATTGTACACCGCTACATCACACCAATTGACATAATGCTCATTGAAAAATACTAAACCAAATGACAAATGAATCCACTGAACCTAAAACAATAAAGAATCAAGAACAAAAAGAACGAGGACAGATCTCAGCAATGATGGTGGTCAATGCAATGAGCGATGGTGATGATTGGGGCGCAAACTAGAGAGACATAGAGGGGCCAAGGAAGGAAAGACGGCAGATATATGGTGACTGTGGAAGGGCGGGCACATTCTCATAAGGTGAAAAGTTGGAGGGAGAGGGTGGAGGGGGGGGGGGTTAATGAACAAAGATGAAACCCTTGGGTTTTATTACTTAAAATAGATTAGTTTTACTATACTATATTTATATGTATACAAAATTTTAAATATACCCAGGGTGGGATGGGGAGACTAAAACCATCCCTGCCCTGAATTTGTCTTGTGTTTTAATTCTATGACCTGTTACTACACTGCCTATTGAGGAGTGATGCTAGGGATATTGCAAATTTTACTACATAAGCGTTACAAAATGATGTGTCAACTTCAACTTCTAAACACAACAGCAAACAAAAAAAGGGAAGGAAGAAATTCATTTATTATGTTGTTGATGTGTCACCAATGACATTCATTGCCATGGGGTAGGTAGGGGGTGGGCAAAAATTGGAATCCCTAGGCACTAAAATTGAAAGCACCATTTATTTTCTGTGTTAATGAAAATTCAATTAGTTTGTTTATTGCTTTGTTGAGCTCTATGGTGCAAAGAGCAATGATAATGATCCCAGTTTGTCAAATTCTATGAGGTGGATATTGTGAAACATATAAGTCCTAAATGTTTTTGTTAGGAAGTAGGCCAACAGTATATATCAAGTGTGCCATGCTAAAGGTATTTATATCATTTCATGGTGCAATGACTCTATTTAACATTGGGTTTTTGGATCTTCATTGCTCATTTCATCTTCTTGTTTGTTTCTACCTCTACCTTGGATGTTATATTGTGAAAAAGTTAAATGCAGCAACCCTAGGAATGTTAATGTTGTTTCTTGGTGTTACACATTTACCTGAAGGATTTTGGAGCATTGGTTTAGACAATTATGTATATTCTTTTGTTAATTAATTTTGAAGGAGAAGAGTAGATGAAAGTCTTTTAAGCTTAGTAGGTGACAACCCTAAAAGTGTAAGCCCCAAGCCCATCCCAGGAGGAATACTCTTGACTCTTAGGAAAGTTTTGGGACTTATAAACTATCATCCAACCATCCAAGGAGTTAAGATTTAATGGTCCGTTTGGATTAGGGGGAGGGAGGGAGGGGGAGTAGAGGAGAGTGAAATTGGCTCAAAATTAGCCTATTTTCAGCCAACTCTACTCTACTCCCCCCCCCCCCCCCCCCGGGGCCGCTTCCCCCTAATCCAAACGGGCCCTAAAAGTACTCCTTTGGGGTTGAGCTTAGGGCTTTCACCTATAAGGCCCCATTCTACTCCTCTCCTATGAAATTAATAAGACATGTTTATTCAGTTTGATCTGTTGTTTACATTCCAGAGTTTTGCTGTAGCTATCACTTCCATCATGTCTAATTGATCAATCAGCAGCATTGTGCCATGGAAGTGTAGAGAGATGTTTGTTTATTGATTTGTTCTGTATTAATATAAGCTGCCATTCCTCTGATATAGGTTCTGAAGTGGTGGATGGGCTTATGCAAGTCCTATGGGGAATTTTGGAATTAGAGCAGCCTGACACACAAACTATGAACAATATTGTTATATCTTCCGTGGACCTCATTTATTGTTATGCTGAATGCCTCACTTTACATGGGAAGGATACAGGATGCTCTGTGGCACCTGCTGTTGTTTTACTAAAGCAACTTCTGTTTTCCCCCAATGACGCAGTTCAGACTTCCAGCAGGTACTTATATTTGTTTTTCTGCTTTATTTGGAATCTGAATGGAGTTTTGTTTGTCAGATCCTTATTTACACTTGCTTTTTTTTTTTCAGCCTAGCTATATCTTCAAGGTTGCTCCAGGTTCCATTTCCAAAACAAACCATGTTAGCTACAGATGATGCAGTGGAAAATACTGTGTCTGCTCCTGTGCCTTCTGACACAACTGGTGTAAATACCCAAGTCATGATTGAGGAAGATTCCGTCACTTCATCTGTTCAATACTGTTGTGATGGCTGCTCCACTGTTCCTATACTTAGGCGAAGATGGCATTGTACTATTTGTCCTGATTTTGATTTATGTGAGGCATGTTATGAAGTATTAGATGCAGACCGACTTCCCTCACCACATTCTAGAGATCATCCTATGACAGCAATTCCAATTGAAATTGAATCAATTGGAGGAGATGGCAATGAATTCCACTTCACACCAGATGATGCAAGTGATACAAGCCTGCTGCCAGCCACTGCAGCTGCCAGCATGCAGAATTCTGCTCCATCAATCCATGTGTTGGAGCCCAGTGAATCTGGAGAGTTTTCTACTTCAGTGACTGACCCAGTTTCAATTTCTGCTTCGAAACGGGCTGTAAATTCTTTGCTTCTTTCTGAGCTTCTTGAACAGTTGAAAGGATGGATGGAGACAACCTCTGGGGTTCGAGCAATCCCTGTAATGCAACTCTTCTACAGACTATCATCTGCTGTGGGTGGACCTTTTATAGACAGTTCAAAGCCGAAAAGCTTGGATCTAGAGAAATTAATTAAATGGTTTTTGGATGAGATTAATCTCAACAAACCTTTTAATGCCAAATCCCGCTCTACTTTTGGGGAAGTGGAAATCCTCATCTTCATGTTCTTCACGTTGATGCTTCGGAACTGGCACCAGCCTGGAAGTGATAATTCCACTCAAAAATCAGCTGGAACTGTAGAAACAAATGACAAGAGTGTTATCCAGATTCCGCCCTCCACTTCAGCTGCTACTCAGTCTTCTTTGGATGATCAGGACAAAGATGATTTCATTTCCCAGCTGCTTCGAGCCTGTGATTCTCTTAGACAACAAGGTTTTATCAGTTATTTGATGGATATACTGCAGCAGCTTGTGCATGTATTTAAGTCTCCTCCTGTTAATCATGAAGGTGCGCATGGTTTGTGCCCTGGTTCTGGCTGTGGGTCTTTGCTAACAGTACGAAGAGATCTACCTGCAGGTAATTTTTCTCCGTTCTTTTCGGATTCATATGCTAAAGCCCATCGGACAGATATCTTTATGGACTACCACAGACTTTTGTTAGAGAATGCTTTCCGACTTGTGTACACTTTGGTTCGCCCTGAAAAACAAGACAAGAGTGGTGAGAGAGAGAAGGTTTACAAGACTTCATACAGTAAGGATTTGAAGCTGGATGGATATCAGGATGTTCTCTGCAGTTACATTAACAATCCCCATACAACGTTTGTAAGAAGATACGCAAGGAGGCTTTTCCTGCATCTATGTGGAAGCAAAACTCACTATTACAGTGTTAGAGACTCTTGGCAATTCTCCAGTGAAGTTAAGAAACTTTTCAAACACATAAATAAGTCTGGTGGTTTTCAAAACCTTGTCTCTTATGAGAGAAGTGTTAAGATTGTGAAGTGCCTATCTACTATGGCTGAAGTAGCTGGTGCACGGCCTCGGAACTGGCAGAAATACTGTTTGAGGCATGGAGATGTTTTACCATTCCTGATGAATGGAATATTTTATTTTGGGGAGGAGTCTGTTGTTCAGACTCTTAAACTTCTAAATTTGGCCTTCTATACAGGAAAGGATATTGGCCACTCTTTACAGAAAACTGAAGCAGACACGGGAATAGGTTCAAACAAATCAGGCACTCAATCTTCGGATTCAAAGAAGAAAAAGAAAGGTGAAGATGGAATTGAATCTGGTTCAGAGAAGTCCTATTTAGATATGGAGGCAGTGATTGATATCTTCACTGACAAGGGCAGTGACGTCTTGAGACAATTTATTGATAGTTTTCTACTGGAATGGAATTCGAGCTCTGTGCGTGCAGAGGCCAAGTGTGTTCTTTTTGGTGTTTGGCATCATGGAAAGCAGTCATTCAAGGAAACCTTGTTAACAACTCTCCTACAGAAATTCAAATTCCTGCCAATGTTTGGTCAGAATATTGTTGAGTACACAGAACTTGTCACATGGTTGCTGGGAAAAGTCCCTGATATTAGCTCAAAGCAACAAAGTACTGAACTTGTGGATCGGTGCTTGACCCCTGATGTTATTAGATGCATCTTTGAAACACTTCATTCTCAAAATGAGCTATTAGCTAATCATCCAAATTCCCGCATATACAACACTTTAAGTGGTTTAGTGGAATTTGATGGTTACTATCTTGAGAGTGAACCTTGTGTTGCCTGCAGTTCACCTGAGGTACCATATAGCAGGATGAAGCTAGAAAGTCTGAAATCTGAAACAAAGTTTACTGACAACCGAATCATTGTGAAATGCACAGGAAGTTACACAATCCAGACTGTAACTATGAATGTTCATGATGCACGCAAATCTAAATCAGTAAAAGTTTTAAACCTCTACTACAATAATAGGCCTGTGGCTGACTTGTCAGAATTGAAAAATAATTGGGCACTATGGAAGCGTGCAAAGAGTTGTCATCTTGCTTTCAATCAGACTGAGCTAAAAGTAGAGTTCCCCATTCCAATCACTGCTTGTAACTTCATGATTGAGCTGGATTCTTTCTATGAAAATCTACAGGCCTTATCCCTTGAACCATTGCAATGCCCGCGTTGCAGTCGACCAGTCACTGATAAGCATGGGATATGTAGCAATTGCCATGAGAATGCATATCAATGCAGGCAATGCCGAAACATCAATTATGAGAATCTGGATTCTTTTCTTTGCAATGAGTGTGGTTACAGCAAATATGGAAGGTTTGAGTTCAATTTCATGGCAAAGCCCAGTTTTACATTTGATAACATGGAGAATGATGAAGATATGAAGAGAAATTTAGCAGCTATAGAATCTGAATCAGAAAATGCTCATAGGAGATATCAGCAACTCTTGGGTTTTAAGAAGCCCCTACTCAAGATTGTATCAAGTATTGGTGAGAATGAGATGGACTCACAACAGAAGGACTCTGTGCAGCAAATGATGGTCTCTTTGCCTGGACCTTCATGTAAGATAAACCGTAAAATTGCTCTTCTTGGTGTCCTGTATGGTGAGAAGTGCAAAGCAGCTTTTGATTCCGTTAGTAAAAGTGTTCAGACGCTGCAAGGGTTACGCCGGGTATTGATGAGTTATTTGCACCAGAAACATTCTGATAATGGAGTTGCTGCTTCAAGATTTGTGATATCCAGGTCTCCAAATAATTGCTATGGCTGTGCAACTACTTTTGTGACCCAGTGCCTTGAATTATTGCAGGTGCTATCAAAGCATCCAAATTCTAAGAAACAACTTGTTTCATCTGGCATCCTATCTGAGTTATTTGAAAATAACATTCATCAAGGTCCTAAGACTGCCCGCGTCCAAGCTAGGGCGGTACTTTGTGCTTTCTCTGAGGGTGATGTTAGTGCAGTGACTGAGTTGAACAGTCTGATGCAGAAGAAAGTCATGTACTGCCTTGAACATCATCGTTCTGTGGATATTGCTCTGGCTACCCGTGAAGAGCTGTTATTGCTTTCGGAAGTGTGTTCTCTGGCTGATGAATTCTGGGAATCAAGGTTACGTGTTGTTTTCCAACTGTTATTTTCTTCCATTAAATTGGGTGCCAAGCATCCTGCCATCTCTGAGCATGTTATTCTTCCTTGTCTGAGGATTATATCTCAGGCATGCACTCCTCCAAAACCTGACACAGCAGACAAAGATCAAGGTGTTACAAAATCTGCTCCTGTTTCTCAGACTAAGGATGAAAGTAACTCTAATGTTTCAGGATCTTTGAGTGGTGTATTCAGTGGGAGCAAGTCTCAGCCAGAGTCATTGGAAAGGAACTGGGATGCTTCCCAGAAGACTCAGGATATTCAATTACTGAGCTATATTGAGTGGGAGAAGGGAGCATCTTATCTTGATTTTGTTAGAAGGCAGTACAAGGTGTCTCAAGCAGTCAAGGGTGCCAGCCAGAGGTCTCGTCCCCAAAGACATGATTTCCTAGCTCTTAAATATGCATTAAGGTGGAAGCGGCGTGCTTGTAAGACAGCAAAGAGTGACTTATCAGCATTTGAACTCGGGTCATGGGTTACAGAACTTGTTTTGAGTGCTTGCTCTCAATCAATAAGGTCCGAAATGTGCATGCTGATAAGTTTGCTCTGTGCCCAAAGCGCATCAAGGCGATTTCGGTTGTTGAACTTGCTAGTGTCTCTATTACCAGCAACACTATCTGCTGGTGAAAGTGCTGCAGAGTATTTTGAGTTGCTCTTCAAGATGATAGAGTCGGAAGATGCTCGTCTGTTTTTGACTGTGCGGGGATGTCTACGTACAATATGTAAATTAATTACCCAAGAAGTGGCCAATATAGAGTCTCTGGAAAGGAGCCTGCGTATTGACATTTCACAGGGATTTATCCTTCACAAGCTGATAGAGCTCCTTGGAAAATTTTTAGAGGTTCCCAATATCAGATCCAGGTATTATATGGATTTTTCTAATATGTCTTCCATACTTTTTCTTTTTCCTTTTTTTTTTTTTATACTTGTTTACCTTTTCACATCTAATACGATTTGATCTTGTGCCAGATTCATGCAAGATAATCTACTCTCTGAAATCCTTGAAGCACTTATTGTCATCCGTGGCTTGATAGTGCAAAAGACAAAGTTGATTAGTGATTGCAACCGGCTCTTAAAAGATCTTTTAGATAGCCTTCTGCTTGAAAGCAGTGAAAATAGACGGCAGTTCATCCGGGCCTGTATCTGTGGTTTGCAAATTCATGGAGAGGAGCGAAAAGGAAGAAATTCTCTGGTATGGATGACATAATCTACTCTGTTTATTATCCTCTTTTTCTGCTTATAATTTTCTTTATCATCTTTGATAAGTTACCAAAGACGTCAAAATCATTAAAGTTATGCCTGTTTCGGATCTATTTTTTAACTTAATTTTCTGCTTGTATTCTGTCTTGGTACAGATAAATTACTTAGTGGATGAGTGATGTATAATTGTATAGATTTTCAACTTTAGTTTTTGTACTTCTATTTTATTTTAATTTTTTTTAATCTAAGTATGTTGAGATTCAATTTCCTTTAATAAATCGTATTCACCTGTTTGTGCAGTTTATCTTAGAGCAGCTCTGCAATCTGATCTGCCCATCGAAACCAGAGCCCGTATATCTTTTGGTTCTTAACAAGGCACACACGCAGGAAGAGTTCATCAGGGGATCAATGACTAAAAATCCTTATTCCAGTGCAGAGATTGGTCCATTGATGCGTGATGTTAAGAATAAAATTTGCCATCAGTTGGATCTCTTGGGTCTTCTTGAAGATGATTATGGCATGGAGTTGCTAGTTGCTGGGAATATCATCTCTCTTGATTTGAGCATTGCTCAAGTTTATGAGCAAGTATGGAGGAAGTCAAATCAATCTTCAAGCACTTTGGCTAATTCTACCTTGTTATCTACAACTGCTGCTAGTTCAGCCAGAGATTGTCCACCTATGACTGTGACTTACCGTCTTCAGGTTTGTTGATACTGTTTCTTTTAAATTTATAATTTTTTTTCTCAGTAAATAGTTTTGTTTAATAACAAGTGTGGTTCCAGAAGAACAGAAGAAATTGCTTTATACCATTTTTCTATGTACTGTTTGGTTGCATATGGTGTCTATTCATGGAATCTGTCTTGAGATCCATATGGTGAATTTTCTGTTCACACCGTCCATTTGAGCTCAATTTATTAGTGAAGTATTGTGTATGAGGATGGTAAATTTGAAGTGTTTGTGTCCATTATTGTTGAAGGTGTGCATAAAAATTAGGTGGTTGTTTCTTTTATTGTTGTTTTTGTTGTTTCTTGTGAGGGAATGCAACGTTTTGTGGTGGTATTATTGGCAGGGATTAGATGGCGAAGCAACTGAGCCTATGATTAAAGAATTGGAGGAAGACAGAGAGGAGTCACAAGATCCTGAGGTTGAATTTGCCATAGCAGGTGCAGTACGTGAATATGGTGGACTAGAAATTATTTTGGGCATGATCCAGGTGTGTAGGCTACTTCTATAAATGATTGATCTATTTCCCTCTTGCTGATGAAGAATTTACTTTTAGCAATCATTCAAAATTATATTACCAGGTTCATTTGGGCACACCATGAATTTTTAACAGAAGAAATAGAAATTGCAAAAGATTTCAAGAAAATTGATCACATTACGTTTTTATGAACATTCCATTTCATGTCAATTTTGGAATGATATGTAACATTTGTTCTAGTGGCATAGCAACATTTGTTTTATTCTTTAAGTATTACTAATGGTTCTAGTGCCCTTTGGATTGGTGATGCATTTTTCGAGTATTTTCTGAAAGTTTGCAATTGTAATTGGGTGACTTTGGGTTTATGAATTATATTTATCTGAATCCATATGTCTATTTTCTATTTATAAAAGAAACAATGGCCTGTTTCATTGTGTTTCAGAGAATAGTTTTAAAAACTAGTTTCCAAAAAGAGGAAGAAAACTTAATTTTTTTTCAATGGTATTGTTTTTCCTGAACTGAAAACAGAAAACAGTTTCAGGAAACACAATTTTGGTTTAATCAAAGCCATTTCGAGTTATGGTTTAAAAAAAAATTAAAAACAACAATCACCTGCCATATCTCATTTTCTTATATAAAATAAAAATTAAACACAAACAAACCTGACTTTGTTTTTCCTAAAGAGCAGAAAACTGTATCAGGAAACACCATTTTGTTGTAACAAAAAGCCATTTTGAGTTACGATTTCAAAAAATCAAAACAAAAAATGCCTTCCGTATCTCTGTTTCTCTTTTAAAATAGAAATTAAACCAAAGAAGCCAGGTTCCAATATATAAGGAATTTTCCATTTTGAGGTTATGCACTCATGTCGTGTTATAAATGCATGTAGTTATCTAAATGATTATAGCATATCTTTTACTGGTTATATAAATTTCCTCAGTTATTTCTGTACCCTGAATGTTTATTCTGTGCTTCTAGTCATTCTCTTATATGATTTTAATAGCCATGCCTTGCCATTTGACCTGATCAAATTATCACTTACAGAAATGGTATATATACTTCGGAATTTTTTTTCCCATTTCAGTTGCTTATAAAGGCTTTGCTTTGTTATGCAAGGGAAGGCTATTTCTGACTATTATTATTTATTAAGCCATCTGACTTTTGTTTTGAATGTTCAGCGGTTGCGAGATGATTTCAAGTCCAATCAAGAGCAGTTGGTAGCAGTTCTTAATCTCCTCATGCACTGTTGCAAAATAAGAGAGAACAGGCGTGCCTTGTTGCGACAAGGAGCTTTAGGCATACTTCTTGAAGCATCAAGGCGGGCCTTCTTTGTGGATGCCATGGAGCCAGCCGAAGGCATTCTTCTGATTGTGGAAAGTCTGACTTTGGAAGCAAATGAAAGCGAAAACATTAGCATTTCACAGAGTGCTCTTACTGTCTCCAGCGAAGAAACTGGAACAGATGAGCAGGCCAAGAAGATAGTTCTCATGTTCTTGGAACGACTATCACATCCTTTGGGCCTTAAGAAATCAAACAAACAGCAAAGGAACACTGAGATGGTTGCACGAATTTTGCCTTACTTGACATATGGTGAACCTGCTGCAATGGAAGCACTGATCCAGCATTTTAGCCCTTACTTGCAAGACTGGGGTGAATTTGACCGGTTGGAGAAACAACACCAAGACAATCCTAAAGATGAGAGCCTTGCTCAGCAAGCTGCCAAGCAGAGATTGTCCCTGGAAAATTTTGTTAGAGTTTCAGAGTCACTTAAGACAAGTTCCTGTGGAGAGAGATTAAAGGACATTATCCTAGAGAAGGGTATAACCAGTGTTGCAATTAGACATCTGAGCAATAGTTTTGCGGTTTCAGGGCATGCTGGCTTTAGATCCAGTGCAGAATGGGCAATAGGTTTAAAACTGCCTTCTGTACCGCTTATATTGTCTATGCTGACAGGCTTGTCAATGGGGCATTTGGCCACCCAAAGGTGTATTGATGAGGGTGGAATCTTACCTCTGCTTCATGCTTTGGAAGGAGTTCCTGGAGAAAATGAAATTGGGGCAAGGGCTGAAAACTTGCTAGACACACTATCAAATAAGGAGGGAAAGGGAGATGGGTTCTTGGAGGAGAAGGTGTGTAGGTTGCGGCATGCAACTCGGGATGAAATGAGGCGTCGAGCTTTGAGGAAGAGAGAGGAGATGCTTCAGGTACATTTCCACTGAACCCTGTGCTGCATAGCAGACATACCTATCTATCTATGCTAATAAAATTGGGGCCGGTTATTATTGTAGCAACTCCTACTTCTATTTTGGGGAATTAGGGTTAAGGTTTGATGTTGAAAGTAGCAGGTTCAGATAGCGTTGGTAATGGGAAGTTTGAAGAATAGGATTTAGGGTTTGATAAGCTTATAGGAACGTTTGCAAATCTGATTTGATCTAATATTTGGATCAATCACAGAGAAGTCCAACTGAAAAAATAAATTAAAGGGAAGAAAGTAGAAGATAAAGTTATTCTCTGATGCATGTTTGTACATTTAAAAGATAAAATAGACAATGATTATCTATACGTGGAGGGATAATGTTTATTTAGGTTAGTAAGTGAAACTCTCAGGAGTGCAAAATTTATACATTATTTAGTTTTGGTTGTTGAAATTCTCCATTTTTTTTTTCTTTGACATAGCCCTCCTCTGTTTCCCTAGTATTGAGGTCTTTGAGGCCAAGGAAACAAAATATGACACATATACATTCTCCATATTGATGTTTCTTCCTAGAAAATGAAGAAATAATGGTGAGAACATCTATTTGGTAATTGGAACAGGGACTTGGAATGCGACAGGAACTAACTTCAGATGGCGGTGAGCGTATTGTTGTTGCTCAACCAATTCTTGAAGGTCTGGAAGATGTGGAGGAGGAGGAAGATGGGCTGGCATGCATGGTGTGCCGAGAGGGCTACAGTTTGAGGCCTACTGATTTGCTGGGTGTGTACTCCTACAGTAAGCGGGTGAACCTAGGTGTTGGCCCTTCAGGAAGTGCACGTGGGGAATATGTCTACACAACTGTGAGTTACTTTAATATCATTCATTTCCAATGCCATCAGGAGGCCAAAAGAGCAGATGCAGCGCTGAAGAATCCTAAGAAAGAGTGGGAAGGTGCAACCCTCAGAAACAATGAATCTCTTTGTAATTCCTTATTCCCTGTGAGAGGTCCTTCTGTTCCACCACAACAGTATAATCGCCATGTTGACCAGTATTGGGAAAACCTCAATGCTCTTGGACGTGCTGATGGAAGCAGGCTTCGACTGTTGACATACGACATTGTTCTGGTAAATAACTTTCTTTTACTTTTCTTCTACTCTTTTTATTTATTTATTTATTTATATATTGTATTTGGATGACTGAGTTGAGGTTCTGCTTTTGAGTAATCTTTTAAGTACATACAAATACCCTGAAGTTGAAGATTGATCCTGTCAAAGATTTCCTCTTGATATTATTTATGGCTGAACAAATTATTGGATGGTAAATAATGCCTAATAAGGTTTTGTTGAGAATTTTTTTATATATGAAATAATGCCTATTTGTGATGGGTCACATATTGATTTGAATGAGTTATGTATTATTCTTTCATTAGTAATTCCTTGCTAACTTTTGTGGTTCTGTCACTTCAATATTTAGCTTTTTACCTTCCTGTACCTGATGTTCATGAATTTTCTGTCATGTAGATGCTTGCTCGATTTGCAACAGGGGCATCATTCAGTGCAGAAAGCAGAGGTGGAGGAAGGGAAAGCAACTCCAGATTTCTTCCTTTCATGATCCAAATGACTCGTTACCTTCTTGATCAGGGAAATCCTTCTCAGCGCCGTAGCATGGCCAAAGCTGTCTCAGCATATTTAACTTCTTCCACTACAGATTCCCGCCCCTCCACACCATCTGGAACACAACCTTCTGTGGGGACTGAAGAAACTGTACAATTTATGATGGTGAATTCACTTCTCTCGGAGTCCTATGAATCATGGTTGCAGCACCGATGCGCCTTCTTGCAGCGTGGAATTTATCATGCATACATGCAGCACACTCATGGCCGGTCAGCGGCTCGTGGATCATCCAATTCAGCAAAAGTAGAACCTGGAAGCTCTAGTAGAAGCCCTACCCCCGAATCAGAGGGTGCTGATGATCTACTGTCTATCATCCGACCAATGCTTGTCTACACTGGTTTAATTGAGCAGCTGCAGCATTTCTTCAAAGTTAAAAAATCAGCAAATGTGGCAGCTGTAAAAGCAGAAGGAACTACTGCATCATTAGAAGGGGACGATGAAAGTGGAAGTGTAGAAGCTTGGGAGATTGTGATGAAAGAGAGACTATTGAATGTGAAGGAGATGGTAGGGTTTTCTAAGGAATGGCTCCCATGGCTCGATGACATAAATTCTGCTACTGATTTGCAGGAGGCCTTTGACGTCATCGGTGTTTTAGCTGATGTGTTATCTGGTGGAATTACGCTGTGTGAGGATTTCGTGCATGCTGCGATAAATGCGGGGAAAAGCTGATGATCATTCTGAATCAGGGGCATTGTGTGTACTTTGAGTTAAAATTCCAGTTACAAACTTCCTTATTTTGATATGTGAATGAATGTGATAATGATTTATGCCTGTTCTGTCCCCATGAGTGAAGGGGTGAGAACTTAATATTATGTCTTGTTTGAATCTGTAACACATACGCTCCTGCGGAAATGAAATTTGCTTTCCCCAAAGAAATGTCTTGCGGTGTCTTGAATCAAATTCATCAGGCTGCATGTACAGCACATCGTACTTAAGTTCATCAAATATCTTTACGAGCATGACATTATATGAGAGAAACGTCTGACTATATACCTGCCTATTAAAAGATTCTTAAAAGTAAATTTAACAACACAATGTAATTACTCAAGATAATTAAATAATTGAGAATTCGATCAATCAATACCTTCAAAATCATAATTATATTTTAATTATTATTGTAGTTCAGAGTCTTGAGACATTTTTCGAGTGGACGATTTTTTTATGTATTTATTGAATGTTGACAAAACAGTAAAAAAGAAAAAGAACATGGAAACTGATTGTTGAACAAAATAATAAAACAATGAAAAAGATAATAATAATGGAAACTGGAGTGGCATGCACAGTAGCCCAAGGAAATAGCCGGATAAGTAAATCGATATGACGGTTTTATTGTCTTTCATAATAGCTTGCTCGCTATCCGTTGGCCACTTCTGGCTAATGTTCTTTCACTCCCTCTTGGCTAAAGTTCTATGGATGTGTGTTGTGTGTAAAGAAAACAAAAATTATATAAATCTCAGTAAGTAAGCATATATGCTTTGCCTACTTGTTTCTCTTTAACTTTCTGCATATACTCTTTTTTTTTTAACTTTCTTTTTTGTTATGTGTGAAAAGATTCTCCTTTAACTTTCTCTTTTGGTGCGTGTGAAGAGATTAGAGAAAAAAGAACAAGAAGTATAGAAATCTAAGTAAGCAAACATAAATGCCTTACCTTCTTACTTCTCTTTATCTTTTGTTTTCTTTTGTGTTGAAAAATGTTTATCTATTGTGCCTTTTTGTTTTCTTTTGTGTTGAAAAATGTTTATCTTTTGGCACAATGTCATGATCATAATTTGATAAAATAATAAGGAACATATTTCAACTTTGAAATGTAATACACTCTAGTCTTATATATTGTGTAACATATCCTATAGAGGAGTAAAGAATCTCATAAATCAATGAAAAAAAAGAGGCTAGACATGTTAAATTTAAATAATAATAAAAAGGTTAGGAAGAAGTTTAGACATGGATAAAACTATATATATATATATATATATATAGAGAGAGAGAGAGAGAGAGAGAGAGAGAGTATATAAATCTAAGTAAGCAAGCATAAGTGTCTTGCTTACTTGTTTTTATTTAACTTTCTCTTTTGTTTTCTTATGTGTTAGAGAATGTTTTTCTTTTTTGGTACAATATATGGCATAATCATAAATTAATCAAAGTGACAACTAAAATGAGAACGCATTACCATCTAGGTAGGAATAATCTTAGTCTCAATACTCTCCAATTAAACATTCAATGATCTCATAACCGCATATCTTTCACCTAATTCTTGCTGGAAATGTGATGCCATCAAACTAGATATAGCTCATTGGCACACTGGAGTTTGAAGATGACAGCCTCAGTCAAGCCACCTTAGTGATTGGAATTTTTAGTAATCTATAATCTATGGCTATCAGTCCCTAGGAGCTGCTAGATTAACCGTACCATATATCAACACAGATCAGATATTAAAGACTTTGTCATTGCCTAAAATGAAAACTGATTGTTGAACAAAATAATAATAATGGAAACTGGAGTGGCATGCACAGTAACACAAGGGAATAACCGAATATAATTAAGTCGATGAGTCTATTGTCTTTCATAAAGCTTGCTCATTATCCGTTGGCCACTTCTGGCCAATGTTCTTCCACTCCCTCCCTAGAATTTGAATTTCGAATTTGGATGGAATGCTTTAAAATCTCAATTCTAAAACTTATATGGATGTTTGTTGTGTGTGCAAAAGAACAAAAAGTATATAAATATAAGCAGACATGCATAAGTGCCTTACCTACTTGCTTCTGTCTAACTTTTTACGCACACTTATTTTTCATTGACTTTCCTTTTTGGTGTGTGTGAAGAGATTCTCTTTAAACTTTCTATTTTGGTGTGTGTGTGTGTGAAGAAATTAGAAAAAATAGAACAAAAGATATATAAACTTAAGTAAGAAAGCATAAGTGTTTTACGTACTTACTTTAATTTAACTTTCTATTTTGTTTTCTTATGTATTAGAAAATGTTTTTCTTTTTTAATACATTGGCATGATCATAAATTAACCAAAAGAGACATCTAAAATGAAAATGTATTACCATCTCAGTAAGGATAATCTCAATGAGAAATATAGTTCTCAGGACCCTCTAATTAGACATTCAATCCTTGGGTAAAAAGAAAACATAAACACAGATACAAATAAAAATGTCTGAAATATTGAGATAATATTCATATGGAAGATCAATTAATATTACTCTTAGATTGGTAAGTTGCAGACACTAATCTGATTGGCTTTGATCTTTACCACATATCCTTTGCCTTATTCTTGCTGGAAATGTGATGCCATCAGACTAGGTAGAGCTCATTGGCACACTGGAGTTTAATGATGACAGCCTCAATCAAGCCACCAACAAGTGATTGGAATTTTTTGTGATCTATAATCTATGGCTATCAGTCCCTAAGAGATGCTAGATTAACCGTACCATGTATATAAACATAGATCATCAGGTATTTAAGACTTCCCATTGCCTAAAAAACCTCTGGCGATTGCAAAGTCGTTCTAAAAATTGAAGAAAAGATATTGCTTAGTAATTTAACAACACGATCTAATTGTCCAAACTAATTAAATAATTGTGAATTCGGTCAATCAATACCTTCAAAATTTTATAACTATATTATTCTTAACAATTTATATTTAATTATTATTGTAGTTGAGACAAGTTTTTCGGATAGATTTTTTTTTTATTGAATGTTGAACAAAACAGTAAAAAAGAAAAAAAAAAAAAAACTGATTGTTGAACAAAATAATAAAACAATGAAAAAAATAATAATAATGGAAACTTGGAAACTGGAGTGGCATGCACAGTAGCAAAAGGGAGTAACCGAATGAGTAAATCCATGAGTATATCGTCTTTCAAAAAAGCTTGCTCACTATGTCCACTTCTGGCTAATGTTCTTTCACTCCCTCCGTAGAATTTCAATTTCGAATTTGGATCGAATGCTTGAAAATTTTACTCCTAAAACTAATATGGATGTGTATTGTGTGGGTAAAGAGAACAAAATATAAATATATATATATATATATATATAAATTTAAGTAAGCAAGCATAAGTGCCTTGCTTACTTACCTCTTTTTAACTTTTTACAAATACTTATTTTTCTTTGACTTTCTCTTTTGTTGTGTGTTGAAGAGATTCTTTTTAACATTCTCTTTAACTTTCTCATTTGGTGTGTGTGAAAATACTAAAGAAAACAAAATAAAAAGTATATAAATTTAAGTAAGTAAGAAGCATAAGTTCTTTGCTTACTTACTTTTCTTTAACTTTCTCTTTTGTTTTCTTTTGTGCTGGAGAATGTTTTTCTTCTGGCACAATGTTATAATCATAATTTGATGAAATAATAAGGAACATATTTGAACCTTAAAATGTACTCTAGTCCTATATGTTGTGTAAACAATCTTAAGTTTGTATAACCTAGACATAGAGGCGTAAAGAATCTCATAATTCAATGAGAAAATATAATGTTAGTATGAACATGTTAAATTAAAAAAATTCTACACATGGATAAAATATGTATATATATATATATATATATAGAGAGAGAGAGAGAGAGAGAAAGACAAAGAGAAAGAAAAGTATATAAATCTAAGTAAGCAAGTATAAGTGTCTTGCTTTTATTTAACTTTTTCTTTTTCTTTTTTTTTTTTGTATTAGAGAAAGTTTTTCTTTTTTGGCACAATGGCATGATAAAAATTTGACAAAATTATAAGGAACATGTTTCAACCTTAAAATGTAAGACCCTCTAAGTCCTATATATAGCATAAGTATTATATGAGCTACTGAGCATAATTTTAACAAAATTGAAAATTGGGCTAACTTGGAGGCTTTCCAAAGAGTGTTTGAAGTCAAATTTGGATTCCCCCCCCCCCCCCCCCCCCCCCTGTAAGTACCGGTGGCTACTTCTGCAACTTCACTCGTGTGTGTCTCCTATTACTCTTCATAATTAGTTGGTTGGTTTGCTCACTTAAAATTTGTAATGTAGATGCAGTAAATTTTGGGAGTTTCGTAACAAGTGGTCCATTTCCCATTATTGAGCGTTTTCCCACTTATTAAGCTGTTGGCTTGCATTTGATTCGTGAGGTATACTATTGCTAAACGAGGTTTGGTTTATGTTAATTCCTAAATATTAATGACATCTTTTACCATGATTCTTAACAATTTATAATCACAAGTCTCGTTCTCAAATAAATTGTTAACAAACTTTTCACAGTCCAAAGCTGTTCATATTTGACCTTATAATCAAGAATGGTACTGGGACACTGCAGAATTCACATATTCACAACAGTCACATCACTTGAGCCAGTAACTTATGTAACCTGCTGTGAGCCTGTGAGATGATAGTGAATTTGGTGTCTAGCAATTTCAACATTTTGCATCACCAATCATATCAGAATATGGCCACGCCCTAATGACAATCGCTAACAATGTCTATTATGGATGGTTTTGCTTCACAAGTCCAATACCAATATCCGTAATAGAGAAGATATATTGAGGAAAAAGAACATTGTTATGCTGATTGCATTTTACAATATACTATAATTGTATGCATTAAAGTATGTATAGGTGGATTGCCTACTTACTTCTTTTTAACTTTTTGCACATACTTGTTTCTTTTTAAATTTATCTTTTGATGTGTGTGAAGAGATTAAAGAAAACATAACAAAAAGTATATAAATTTAAGAAAACAAGCATAAATACCTTGCCTACTTATTTCTCTTTAACTTTTTTGCGCATACTTGTTTCTCTTTAACTTTCTCTTTTGGCATGTGTGAAGAGAGTTTTTTTGACTTTCTCTTTTGGTGTGTGTGTGAAGATATTAGACAAAGCAAACCAAAAAGTATATAAATCTAAGTAATCAAGTATAAGTGTCTTGCCTACTTTCTTATCTTTTAATTTTCTCTTTTGTTTTCTTATGTGTTGGAAAAAGTTTTTCTTCATGATCATAATTTGATGAATTAATAAGAAACATATTTCAACCTTAAAATGTAATACACTCTAGTCCTATATATTGTGTAAGCTATCTTAGGTGTGTATATCCTAGAGATAGAGGAGTAAAGAATCTCATAATTCAATGAGAAAATAAAATGCTAGTATGGACATGTTAAATTTAAATAAATAAAAAAAGTTAGGAAGAAGTCTAGACATGGATAAAACTATATATATAAAACTAAGTATATAAAGAGAGAGAGAGAGAGAGAGAGAGAGAGAGAGAGAGAGAGAGAGAGAAGTATATAAATCTAAGTAAGCAAGAATAAATGTCTTGCGTACTTGCTTTTATTTAATTTTCTCTTTTGTTTTCTTTTGTATTATAGAAAGTTTTTCTTTTTTAGCACAATGGCATGATCATAAATGGACTAAATTTTAAGGAACATATTTCAACCTTAAAAGCTAAGACCCTCTAAGTCCTATATATAGCTTAAGTATTTAGATGAGCTACTGAGCATAAGTTAAACAAAATTGAAAATGGGGGCTAACTTTGGAAGCTTCCCAAAGAGTGTTTGGAAGTCAAATTTGGATTTTTTTTTTTTTTCCCTCTGGAAGTAGTGATGGCTACTTGTGCAACTTCACTCGTGTTTTGTGTGTTTCTTATCAATGTTCTTAAATAGTTGGTTGGTTTGCTCACTTAAAATTTGCCATGAAGATGTTAAATGCAGTAAATTTTGGGAGTTTCGTAACAAGCGGTCCATTTCCCATTGTTAGAGCGCTTTCCCAGTTTGAAGTTGTTGATTTGCATTTGATTTAACAAGTATCTTTAGGAGATTCGTGAGGCATAGTATTGCTAAATGAGGCCCAGTTCATGTTAACAATTTATGTAATTGAAATTAATTTCCTAAATATTAATTACATCTTTTACCATGATTCTTAAAAATTTATAATAGTAAGTCTCGCTCTCAAATAAATGGTAAACAACTTTTCAAAAGTCCAAAGCTGTTCATATATGACCTTATAATCAAGACTGGTACTAAGACAGTAGAATTCACATCACTTGGGCCAGTCATTTTTGTGACCTGATGTGAGCCTGTGAGATGATAGTGAATTTGGTGTCTAGCAATTTCAACATATTGCATCACCAAACATATCCGAATAGCCCACGGCCTAATGACAATGGTTAACAATGGCTCTCATGGATGGTTTTGCTTCACAAGTCCAATAACAATATCTGTAATAGAGAAGATATGTTGAGAAAAAAAAAACTCTGTTAGGTCCGTTTAGATTGAGCTGAAAACTGAAAACTGAAAAACACTGTAGCAAAATAATTTTTTAATGTGTAAATAGTATTGTGAGACCCATTTTTAATAAAAAAGTTGTTAAAAAATGAAATTTGTGGGGCCAGGAACAGTGCACAGTGTGTACTGTTCACAAAAAAAAGTCAAATCTGTCGGTCAGAAAATAATAAAAAAGTAAAAAAAACAAATCTGAAACGCACAACGTGCGTTTGGGAAGCGCAAACGCACTTCCCAAACGCCCTCTTAGTGTTATGTTGATTGCATTTTACATATATCGCCAACTGTATGCAAATCTGCTATATGATCACTATCTCCAGTAACCAAATTCTATACATCATAATCAGAAGTGATGAGACGGGGAAAATTTTCAAATGGAAAACTGCATTGTTCAAAGATCACTACCAACTTATAATAAGTATAACACAAAATCCAGTGCTACACTCAGGTCATTGCATCATAGTCGTCCAACTGATCATTGTACTCCTGCACCTTTCTCTTTATCTTGGATGAATCTACCCATGTAATGAAGTCTTCCATATTCCTAGTTACAAGGAATGCTGGGTCAGTAACTGTCTCTGGACCCACTCGAACATGACCTTGCTCAATGTACGTGATAGCTCCTTTCAAGTGCTCACAAAACTTCATTCGCACCAAAACAGTTGAGAGCCTACGCCTACAAGGACAAATACACAATAAATGTCAATTGTGTACACCAATGAAAGGAAGATGCCTGTTCATCTAGAGACGATGCTTGTTCATCTAGAGACGATGCCTGTTCACGTTATTCTAAATCCTTTCAAAATCAGACAAAAGTCTCAAGGTCGCTTGAGATCATGCATGAGCACTCACCAATGGTGGGCTTCGTGGGATTAGGCCATTCTTCTGAGAATTATGGATTACATGGGATATAATCCACACATTCTCTTAAAGCATGCAATGTAAACAGGCATCATCTCTTTATTTATTTATTAATTATAAGTAATGTGAACAGGCATTGTCTCAAGATGAACTCTCTGACCCAATGTAATGCATCTTATAATACAACATTCCCATGTGACCAGAACAGTGTGTAAGTGCCACTAAGAAATTTCAATACAAGTCTTCACAATATCAACAATCTGTCTTCTTCTTTTACCCTAGGACTACTAAATGGTTTGTAATTTATTTATTGTTAGGTAAAGACTAGAGAACCCTCATTCTTTCTCACTACCCTAACTAATAGGGTGGGTGTGCCACATGGCCCAAAGGCCATTAGCAGAAGTTGTTTGAAACTTAGAATCAATTTCAATATACTCAACCTTTTTTTATTTTAAAAAGTCTATTTCATTGTATTTTAACTAAGGGTCAATCTGCAGCAACAATAGTGAAAATGAATAGCAAAACTGTTTTTTTATACAAGATGAGTTTTATTAAATGTAAATGCATATAATACACATGGGGTATAGTAGATGAACAGCATAGCTAATAGCATAACTTTTTATTTTTCCTATATTCATGGTGGTGACTCACTATGTGAATAAAGCATGTAGCTACACCTTCCCTTACTTTTAAGGTAAGGGAGAGCAGTCCTAAAACTAAGCAGAAAGATATTTTTATGTTCAGAAGCTTTTGCTTACCTAAAGAAGGATGACACTGTTATACGTTCACACACTTTTAGAACATCAGCGTTGTACTTGGATGGTAGTACACCAATGTTGTACCTGTCATTGAGAAAAAACACACATAACAATCAATAATGAGTGACAACTGAAATGAGAACGTATTTCCATCCAGATAAGGATGATCTTAGTCAGAACTATAGTTCTCAATACCCTCCAATTAAACATTCAATCCTTGGAAAGAATCATAAACACAGACAAAAAGGCCCAAAGTATTGAGATAGTATTAATATGGAAGGTCAATCATTTTTATTTTTAGATTGGTAAGATGCACACTAATCTGATTGGCTTTGATCTCATAACCATATCCTTCACCTTATTCTTGTGGGAAAGGTGTGCCATCAGACTAGAGCTCATTTGTGCACTAGAGTTTGATGATGACAGCCTCAATGAAGCCACACAGTGATTGGAATTTTTGTGATCTATAATCTATGGTTATCAGTCCCTAAGAGCTGCTAGATTTACTGTACCATATATCAACACAGATCAGATATTAAAGACTTTGGCACCATTGCCTAAAAAACTATAACGATGTAAAAGGCGTTCTAAAAACTGAAGGAAAGATATTGCTTAGACAGCTCAAGACACCTCCTGCATTACAAAGAGGACACTTAAAAGCCCACCTAAAACAGTGATGGTTAGGTGATTAATCTGCCTTCATACCCTGATGCTGCTGTGGTGCAAATGTACAACCCCAAGAGGAGAAATGAGAAACATCATAGAAGTTGATAACTCAGCTAAGAGATGCTTTCATGGATGTCACATAAATAGCCTTTTAGAAGAAATTTCAAAATCAGCAAAAAAATATACGCATTCCCCTCAACTAAACAGAAATTTCCAGTATATTACCACTGACGGATGAGATAATCTGATCAAGCACATATACCTATTTAAATTTATTACATCCATAACATCACAAATTTTCCCCCTTTTGGTGGGGGAGGACAAATAATGTTAATAACTTCATGGTGATTTGGACCATTGGGTTAATCACGCACACTTATAAGTTAATCATGTTTAACAATATACCTTTTTAAAAAAAATATAAGTTTTGGCCCTAAGGGGAGGAGGAAGAGGAAGAGAATTTGAACTATTGACCTCTGCTTCACGAGGCATAGTCCCCATTCAATTATGCTACCTCTTGGGTTATTTCAAGGATTTTCCATTCGGTATTATACCTTAAACTACAAGTTAAAAGCAAAATAACCATAAACCATGCAAAATTCAAATCAATGTACACAATAACGGATTTTACCTGACTATTTTTATTAAATTTTTTAATCAAGTTGATTAAAACAATAACAAATAGCTAGAAAGCACGAACACTTCATTTTCATTTAGGGTGCCATACCCATGTCATATCTATCCCGTACGGTTGGAGGAACCATTTTATATTATAATTTTTAATTTTTCAAAAATTGTTTGTGTCACCGTGTTGTACTGTGTCTGTATCCATACCCTTGTCCCGTGTCCGTATCTGTTCCACTCCTCTAATTTCACTCACATCTCCAATGTAACAAGTACATAATCTAAACATGGAGTACATCAACACTTAACAAAACCAATATGAACAAATTGCAAGGCATAAAAAATGATAAACAAAAAAAAAAAACCCCCATTTTCCTTTATAAAAAAAAAAAAAAAGAAAAGAAAAAAAGAACTCACAGCTTTTCGAGTAGCAAATCAGTGAGTTGAATCCGAGAAGGGTCATTGTGGTCCATCTTCATCAAAACGTTGACTAGCTTCTGCACCATACGGCACAAACCCGAATACCTCTTGTAATCGTCGCGGTGAGTAGCATGGTACCGTTGCATAACAAGGCCTTCTCTGTGCCCATCTTCTTTCTTCCATTCCAGAAAATTCACCTTCTTCAACAGCTTCTTCTCATGATACTTCAGCTTCCTCATACTTCTGAAATTTCACACACAGAGAATGAGTGAGTTTGAATAGTGAATTGGTTTGGAATAATGGGTCTCTCTCTCTCAGAACTCAGAAGAATGAAACTGAATCAATGTTCAATAAGGTAGGGTTTAGGGTTTTGCTTAACGACGCCGCTTTCTATACAGGAAGAAACGACGTAGTTTTTATGCCAAACCCTACATTAGATCGATGTCGTTTAGTAAGAATCAATACGGCACCGTTTTTACGTTCCCTCTGGACCTGTCCAGTTCTCGGTTTTCATAGTTGAACCGGAGGTTCCCGGTTTTGAATGGTTTTTTTAAGTTGCTAAAACAATGATAAAGAGGCCCAATGAGCCAGCCCAGTGCAATGATTATGTTGACAGAATAGCCTTATTACATAATATGGGTTGCATTTTATAGATTTTGAATAGGGCCCATTTCTACTTTAACTTGTGCCATCAAAGATGGCCTCAAATTGCCAAACAAATATAACCGTAAATTACAGTAAATCAATAAGCTCTAACCAAAAAATGAGGAAAAATAAATAAATAATGTTATTGCACTTGCATCAATGTATGCAAAATGCTGTAAAATGCAAAATTTTGGCTAACTAACCCTAAAAATCACTTGCATCCATTTATCTAAAATTATGCATCTCTTTGTCCAAAATTAATTTTAACTACAAGCCTGTAATAATTGTGCAAATTTACATGACTATTGTGTTTTTTTTCTTTTTTTCTTTTCTTGCATTTTTCGATAATGGAAGAAGAGAGTAAATAATGATTGTGATGCGTGAAGAGGGGAAATTTTTAAAAAATTAAAGAAAAAAACTTATATTTTAATAAAATAAATAATTTAATATGTGTATTTTTGAAAAGTGACTATATAAAATAGAAAAAATGTAAGTTTTTACAATAAGGTAAATATAAATTTTACTAAAATTGTTAAATTTATCATTGTGAGATCAAATCAAGACCACCTCACCCCTTCTGCCTAATAAACTGTTGGAATGCGTTCGAGACAATTGGCATTAAAAAGAATGAATTTTGTATGGAATGTTAACCCCCAAAAAACAGTTCTCTTTGTAAATTAAGATTAAAGAACTTGTAAAAAACAAAAACAAAAAAAGGTGAAGAACTTCTATAAAAAGATTGAGCTATATGGATAAGATGATTTTAATACTTGATATGAAGCTAGTTCGGGATTCGTGTAGAAAGTAGAAATATAATCTGTATAGTTTTGCAGTAAAGAGTTTTAACTAAAAATAGTTCTAATACTTATTTGACAATATAAAGTGATATTGCTTTAAAGTGATACTAACCTTATCACACGTGCTTCGTGCATGCGATGAGGCTTTTTTTAAGTTTAGTGTTTGATGTGGTATGATAAAATACAACTCCAATTGTCCATGGAAATCGTCCAGAACGAGTCAAGACGAGGTATTCATCTCAATTTGAGATGTCTCTCTCTGCTATCCAATTTTACCACACGCATAGTGGTTTTTGTTTTGGACATAAAAAATACATTCATTAAAATAAAAAAAATAAAAAATAGAACAAATAGATGTGAAGAGAAAACAATTCGAACACCAACATAAATAAATCATGAAAAATTTTTAAAAAAATGGAGTACATTAAAAATCACAATTTTTTTAATAATTCAAAAATAAAGAAGAAGAGATTTGAAAAAAAAAAACATGAGATTAGAATTTAGACGGAAGGAAACCGAGAGAGAGAGAGAGCGAGAGAGAGAGAGAAAGAGAGAGAGAGAGAGAGAGAGAGAGAGAGAGAGACATTTAAGTCTTGATAAAGGGGAAAAAAGGAAAAGAAAAAAAAATTTAAAACATTAGGCTTAGTAGTCCTATTTTATAACAAAAAATTAAAAAAAAAATCTGCCTTTATTTTTTATATGAAATTTTTATTTTAAGAATCTAATTTATAAGTGGATAAAGCAATTTCAAAATTTATAGGAGAGTAATCCTATTTGTTAGGCAATACTTTAATGGAAGTTAAAGTTGTATTTTAACCGGATTATCCTTTAATTTTGTCTGTACTTTAACATAGGAGTGTAGGGGCATTTTTCAACCAAAAAAATGAGGATTCCAAACTGGGGAATCCCCTTAAATAGTAGTGTATAGATAAAGGGGATAAAAAGGAGAAAGAAAAAAAAAAAAAAAAAAGTGAAAACATTGGGCTTAGTGGTCATATTTTATAGCCAAAAAAAAAAAAAAAAAACTTGTGTTTTTATTTTTTATATGTAATTTTTATTTTGAGAAGTGGATAAAGTAATTTAAAAATTAACAGGAAAGTAACTCTATTTTTTAGACAATGTTTTTGTGAGAATTAGAGTTATATTTTTACCATATTATTCTTTAGTTTTGTCTGTACTTAAAAATAAGGGTATAGGGGCATTAAAAAAAAAAAAATGAGGATCCCAAATATGGAAAACCTCTTAAATAGTAGTATAGATACTCTTTGTAACCAGATTGATAAAATCAAAAGCTATTAAAAAAAAACTTTTAGCTTGAGAAATGACACACAAAAAAGAGTATTAATAAAAGTGTTTTGTATTATGAGTTTGGTTAATGGGTACCCTTAGAATATTTGTTAATTCAAAATTTTAGGAAAAATTTTATACCACTTTCATGAAAAAAATATAGAAAGCTGTCAAAAAATTATATGTTTTTTTCTTTTCCAATAAAAGGTTTCTAAAAATATTTTCTAAATCAATACTATTAAGGGATCCATTAACTTTTTCCTTGTAATTGAATGTTTCAAACTTGAATTGAATCTAATTATTTCAATTAATTACTGATGTTTGTTATTATTAATTCTCTCTCTCAAAATGGGTAGGCATTAGTTGTTATTGTGAAAAACAAGTATTGGTATTTATGTCAATTCATTATTTCTATTAAAGGTTGGAATAATGTACTAATGATCTTTAATGAGGAAAGTTGAGATTTCAGCTTTACCTTAAGGTTGTTTTTCAGCTTTAGGTATTTAGGAGGGGAGAAAAAGCTCTTTACCAAACCAAAGTAGTCAAAAGGGTGGCAAATTTTTCCAAAAAACTTTAAAGCTCTTTTTTAAAATCTAAAAATAATGTAGGGCCATAAATTAAGAATAGAAGTACTAAATAACCATTTGATATATATATATATATATATATATATATATTTGTTTTTTTAAGACAGTTACAATATGCTCCTAACTCAATAGTTTGAACCATTTTCCATCTAGACCTCCAAGCACCTCGTGTATGAAGAGGTATCAATTAACCCATTTGATATAGTTCATTTTTAAGATTTTTAAAAATGTGATTGTTGAGAAATTATGTACCTAAAAAATGTAGAATTTAAAAATACAATTAATAATATAAGCAAAAATCTCAACCATGGTAGCTTAAAATTCTGCCACGTGGCGTATTTTATGATTTTTTTTTTTTCATTTAGGCTTCTTCCTCATCAAAATTTAGCATTTGTGTCAAAATATGAATTCATGTAGTTGCATTTATTTCAATGTATCAATAAGGTTTAAAGAATTTGTATGCTTCTCTCTCTCTCTCTCTCTCTCTCTCTCTCCACATGCCCGCACATAAATACATATATGTAAAAATACAATTTACACCCTCTAAGTATGGTAAATTGTCAATTTAGTTACTAAGCTTAAATTTGTTATTTTAATTCGTTAACACCCGAGTAGCCAAAGGTTTATATTGTGTGATGCATCCTTAGAGAATTAAACAAATTTAAACAAAATCCAACAAAAACAATTTAACACACAATCAAAAATATAAAAATAATAATTATGTTCTTAAGTTGAAAATAAATTATATATTTGACAATTTACACAAACAAAATTACTATAGGTTTATATTCTAAATTATATTAATTTTAAAATTTTACATTTTTCCGTTTGCTAATGAAATGTAAATAATTGAAGCTCATTTCTCAAATAGTATAATATTTAATGAGTATTATAAATTTGTCATAAAAATAATTTATTATGAAATATTTCAAAATGAACTTGTAATATACACACGTCGGGTGCACCATCAGCTGATACTTTTGAAAAGTGTAGTAAGGAGAAAAGTGATCAAATAACCATCTTACATTTACTTTTTTTTACACTTTAGAACATAATTTGTGATTCATTAATCACATGCACGTAAGATATACTCTTTTCTACATCATATTATATTATAATACTGTGTCTTTTTTTAATAATTAAAGAAGTTATTGATTTTGTTCTAAGAAGAAAAAGTCATTGATTAAAGGGATCACTTGGGACAAAGTTTAAAGTTAAGGAGACAAAAACGTATTGAGGAAAAGTAAAAAAATGAAATAACTTTCATCAAAAAAGAAGAAAAAAAGAAAGAACTTTTGTTTCTGTTTTTCATTCTTGGATCATCAATCCAAGCTCAATGACCTTTCTTTTTTCTTTTCTTTTTTAACTCAGTAACAATATAACCATCACAGACTTATAAATGGATCAAACATCTTTGTGTAATTGGTAATAGTAAACTATCCACCACCTAATTGAATAAGATACTACGAAAACTTTGGTGGTATGTCTCAACTCTCGATGGTATACCATACCAGAGGTGAATGCAAAACTCATCTTTCGAACTCTCTAGTTATTAGCAGTATCCTTCTTCGATAATGGTACTGCAGAACTCATTCAGGATAATCATTGTATATAGAAGTGAAAATTAGCCAATACACTAATAATAATAATAATAATAACAAATGATGAATGGTGAAGAAGTTGTCACTTTTCACCTTGGTAGACGTGAATTATAACCCAATGAATAATTAAGATGACAGCAGTGAGCACCATGAGATTTCCCTATCAAGAGGAGAGGACAAAACCTTCGTAAATTTTGGAATTGGAAGGAAACAGAATTCACATGTGAGAGTTAAGAGCCCCTGCTAAATTTTTAATTAAAGTTACCACTAGATCCAAAGTCCTTTTTTTTATGCGTACTATACTATGTAGTCAAGCACTGTACATTATTGCAAGGGTCAATTCATGATAGTTCCACCACTCATTACTTGCTTAAATTGCACCAAATAACAAGTGGAGGTGTGTTTGTACTTCCAATTTTGGATTTTGAGTAGGAAATTCTAACTTGAATGCTCTTGATTAATTCTATATACAGTCCTTATTGGTAGGAGAAACAATCAAATTGTAGTTTTTCATTGCTTCAGATAAAATTAAAAAAAACAAAAAAACAAAAAAAACAAAACAAAACAAAACAAAAACCAAAAACAAAAACAAAAACAAAAACCTATTCAAGATATGTTTCACTTGCAATAGATAATTACAATGTGCACTAAGTGACTCGGAAGAATTCTAGTCTGGTGTGAATATGATGAGCATAGAGATAGACTGAAATATAGTTTGTCAGCGACAATCTCCTTTGTCTCAAACTTTCTTTCTTTATTCTAGAAAATTTAAAGTATTGCAATTTTGACCTCGTGACTCATTTTTTATACAACTCAGAGAAAAACAAAGACTATAAAGACTTTCAGTGGCATTAGTCTTCCACCATTGTAGACCCCTGTCACGTGCTATTTTTGTACCTGAGGATGCATAGTGCAGCATCAGCTATGACAATAATAGTTAATAATCAATCACGGGCATTTGTAGCGATTTTAAGTTCCAGAAACCATTTCTCTCTAAAAGTACACTACGGTCTTCAAATTTTCAAGAAGGATTTTCAAAATGAGTAACAAGTCAGGAATTTAATGGTACTTTTAATATGAATAGAAAAATAAACAAAAACAGTTAAATACAATTAATTTTCCGTACCAAATAAAATGTAAATTAATGTAATCGTTAATTTTTTTTTTTTTTTTTTTTTTGAGAACGTTAACTTATTTGTTCACATATATTGTCAATTTACTCACTAGCCGTCAATGAATTTTCACATTAAACCCTTGCTTTCAATATATATGTAATAATTGTAAAATAGATGTTATGTTCATTATAATTAATCAATCAATATCATATACTATATAATAAAAGTTGGGCTTAAACCCCATGGTTGCGTCAAGTGGCTGCACCGAATTGCATAATTTTTTTTAGATTTTTATATTTTAAAAAGACAAATAGCAGCAACCGTATACTACACTGAAAAAAAAATAAAATAAATAAATAAATAAATAAATAAAAATAAAGAGGTCTAATGCATCTTAAATTGCAGCATTTTTATACTACACTAAAAAAAAGAGATTAAATGCATCTTAAATTGCACCAACTTATACTACACTAAATCAAAAGCTCTAATGCATCTTAAAATGCAGCAACATTATATTACACTAAAAAAAGAGGTTGAATGCATCTTAAATTGCAACTACTAATACTACACTAAATCAAAAAGTTTAATACATCTTAAATTGCAGCAATATTTATAGAATATTTTAAAAAATATATTATTAAATTAAAATTTTACTACTAAATAGCTTTTAGAAATTTAAAACTTGCCATAATTTTTAAAAATATTTTATAATATATTTTTTTGCAAAAAAAAAAAACTTACATAATATAAATTTTCCACGTAACTTAATTTTTAAAAATATTTTTACTATTATATTTGTTATTAGATTTGATTATATTATCAAAAAAAATATAATTTTTGAAATTTATATATAATTTTTTTTTATTAAGTCATGCATCGTACGGGCATAATACTAGTACTAGTATATATAAAAGTAGAGACTTCTTGTTGAAGAGCACGGCATTGTGCCAAGTGGCACATTCCTTGAAGTTCTTTTTATTTAGACTTCTACTTCAAAGAGTTTGCATTTATATCAAATTACTAGTTTAATAAATTAACTAACAGAGTAAATGTATATACTAAGTATCTATAGCCGAGCTTAGTGACGTGTGCTTGTAACCGAGTTGGGGCATTAAAGTGGTTGAATGTATGTTGTGACTGGCTAGGGTGGATGTGGTTAGTCTTGTTTTGTCCATCATGGAGTCAATTTTAGCATGCCCCCTTGCCCTTGGGTTAAAAGGCACCCCCCACCCACACAAAAAAAGTTGTGCATTAATTATTTATATTAAATGAATTTATAAGATTATTTTTATAAATTTTATGGACAAAGTTTAGCTACAAAATTAATTGTAGCCTAATGCTACAACCTTATTCAATAAATTAACATTATTATGTATTTTGAAAATCTTACCATTAAATTGCATGTTCTTTACACTTTTAATACACATATCAAATTTTGTATCAATCGGATATTATTTACTATACGATCTATAAGTTTACATTTTATGCATAATTTTATACTACAAAATCTTGCAATTTAAACACTTTATTGATGACATACCTATCAATCTTCAATTTTTTAGAAATTTTGCAAGTATGGAGTATATAAGAAGAAAATGTAATCTAATGATAGATTTTTCAAAATTCACATCCAATAAAAAGATATTAAGTAAGATTGTAGCCTTAGGCTATAACCAATTTTGTAGCTAAACTTTATCCAAATTTTATTTAAGAAATAATTTTTAGTTGAAATAATAATATTAGATTTATAATATGACATCATTTCTCATATTTAGTTGCTTTGACAAAAATTGACACAAAAACTATAAAAAAAAAAATTGTGAATTCACTAAAAATTAATCTTAACCCTTTAAATTTCTTAATACCTTTCAGTGACATGTGATATATATATATATAGACACACACACACACATACATACATACATGCATGTATGTATGTATGTATGTGGAACTAATATTGTATTATTTATTCTATGTAATTAGAAAGAAAACTAATAGAATGAATATGTTTATTTTGTTATATTAATTACTTTAAGCATAATGAAATTTTAATATCATTTTTCTAAGATTTATATGAGAAACAATTGATTTTTTTTTTTTAATGTGAGAAACAATTGATTTGAAATATGGTATTCTTACTAAAATTTTAGTTGTCTTTGCGACTATTAAAATAATGTCCAACAAAAAGGGAAAAAAATAAATAACTTTACTAACACAAAATCTAGAATGTAAAAAAAAAAAAAAAAAAAAAAAAAAAAAAAAAAATTGAAGGATATTTGCTTTTTTTGTAGGCAATAAACATGCCTATTTATATGACCCAATATATCATGCAATTTTCAATTTAAAAACACATATAGATACTATGATCAAATCACTAAATTATATGTTGGCGTGTGAATATATTCTCTTATCTCATCCCTTTCCCCTATATATATGTGTATGTGTGTTTCTCAAAAAAAAAAAATCACTATATTATTCTTATTGTCTTTCTACTTTGTCTATAAAATAACTAAAGATTACCTTTTATTACAAGGAAAGTTATTGAATTTTATTTTTATTTTTTATACATATATAGTTGATGGTGAGAGATTTGAATCTCTATTAGAAATTGAGATGCCAACTAGTTAACTAAATCTTATTGAAATATTGGAAAAAAAACTAATAATAAGTTGCACCGCATATCGTGCAAAAACTCAGCTAATTTTATTAATTAGAATCTCAAATCTCTTATTTAAGGATAAAAACATTTATCAAGTGAACTAATTAGAACTCATACGGGAGAAATCTCTGTAGCTTGGCTCGTTAATAGTTCAATGCTCTTAGTATTCATACATTAGGTATTAAATTATCTCAATTATTGTTGTTGCAACAGAAGATGCGGATTGTGAGGTAAAAAGTGTACTATATGTTGATAAAAATTTAATATATCACAATCGAAATCCACCAGCAGACATAGATAATTATCCATTTAGCACTAGTAACAGTACTTATTCTTTTTTGATATCTTTCATGGTTGTTGTGGATGTGAACTGGAAATAGTATTGCTTATCAAATCACAAAATTTTTACTTATCTCTGTATCTGTCTCAAATGGAAATATTACCTTCTTGAACATAATAAAGCTTTCCTCTTTTTGTTTCTTTCTTTCTTTTCTTTAAACTGTAGTTTTACTTTTGGCATTCCAAACACAAAACAAAAAAAAAGTTCTACAACAATTCAATATGAAAAAAAAGAGTATACGTAATTCTGTTTTAAAATAGTACTGCTACTATTTAACAATATTTTTATTTAAATTTGAATATCAATGAGGAATAATATTATAATTTATTGTATATAAAACCTTATAAAATAATATTGAGCGTAATTACCACGCTTACACAATATTAAAATAAAATATAGAACCCATTATAATATATATAAATACACACACACAATACTAGTAAGAGTCTCATGTGTTGCACGGCTTTGATCATGAACTTTCTCTATATATATTTTCTAGAAAAATAATAACTAAATGAGTTGTTATTACATAATTTTAGAACTCATTTCTAACTAAATTAATGATTATTATTGTATAAAATGCATAATTTTGTATATTTGTCCTTATATATAATATCTCTAATTAAAATTATAAATAAAAAATTTTCTAATTATTATTTTTTAATAATTCCTTATTTATTAATGAAGAGGGTGATTTGAACTCAAGCAATTAAATTTTTTCTAATACTTTTATTAATAAGGTTATCCTAAAATAATTAATTCCAAACTTAAGATTAAAAAACTGTAAGGGCACGGATTGAGTTTGATATTGGATTGAGTCTCTGAGCCCTAAACAATGAATTTATAGAGAGCAGGATTTTAATCCATGTATTGGGCGGTAAATAACATTCAGGTTTGGCTTGATCACAGAACCTATATATATTTATCAATCATGGACGAAATATTCCTTTGTATATTATTGCCGAGGACAAATGCTTGAGTTTCTTTACAAGTTCTCACTCTTTCTCTCTCTTTCCCACTTTCTCTGATTTTTTCCTCTCCCTTCTACGTCTTCTTCCTCCACCTTTTATAGGCCTCTCTCCTTTTTCCTTTCTTCCACGTGTAACCCTGACCTTCTTCACTTTTGGATACTTGTCCCATCATCCATTTTCACTCAAGTCTCTGGTGGTGAAGATATGGTTCAAACCCAACGTTCAGGCGTCACTTCTTCATTAATGCGGCCAGAGTAGCAGGTGTAGAGCTTTAAATGCGGTGATAGCAGCTTTTTTCTGAATGTTCTCCTACCCCTCCCCTTTAATCTTTATCTTTATCTCATTAATTCCAGCACCACAAGCTTCCGTTAGGGGAGCTGTTGGACTGTTAAATCAGTCACGCCATCCTCGGCAACCCTTGCCGAGGACAATGCTGTACTCGGACGTCGTATTCCTTGGTATTTTGATCATGCATGACACCCCTTCTTATCACGTGTCTTTGTAGATTGGACGGATTACGTCCTCGGACCATTTCCAGATGTGAGGTTGGGCTTTTTTCATTGTGAGAGTTTCTGGGCCGGCCCACTGCGTGTAATTCGGGCTCAATGGTACTACAAAAACCAATTGTATTTGTACACCTAAAAGACATTTCAATTTTAAGTCTTATTTATCCCTAAAAAAAAGTCTTATTTTGATATCTAAATCATTTGTTTTAGTGTTTATTTTATTCAAATGATTAACACCCTAACTTATACAACTTGAGTGATGTCTCTTATTATATTGTGTTTTAGCCTTTAAGAACACATATATTAATATTATACATGAAAAACAATCCAAATTCCAAACTTTATAAAAAAAAAATGAAAAAAAGTTAAGTAAAGATAGATTTACATAGGAATTTGGACCAGCTAAATATCATTCTATGATCTAAAAGGATATAGGAGGAATTCTAAATTGAATTTAGTTAGACTTTTGAATAAATATGAGAGGAATTCTGCATATTAAAAAATTAACACAAAGCAGAAAATTTTTTTAAAATATATAAATAGATAAACATTGACAAAATCTTAACAATCCAAAAGTAAAAGTAATTTGGAATCATATTGCACTATAGCACATGAAAGACATATTTTGAACCAAATTTTTCGTAGTGATAGTAAATTGAAAAAATCAAAACACTTACAAATTAAAAATTAACACAAAGCATAAAAAAAATTTTAAAATATATAAATAGATAAACCTAGATAAAATCTTAAAAATCTAGAAGTAAAAGTAATTTTGGAATCACATTGCACTATAGCACATGAAAGCCATGTTTTGAACCAACTTTTCCATAGTGATAGTCAATTGAAAAAATCAAAACACTTACAAATTAAATACATAGAATAAACAAAACCTAAAACACACAAAATAGTTCAAAAGTTGAGAATTAAAAAAATAAAATAAAATTACCTAAGAGAAACCAAGAACTTAAATGGGTGTCTCCTGTTTTTGTTTTTTTTTTTTTTTTTTAATAGTAGACTTCCTTTGACATAATATTCATACATGAATGGTCATTCTACCATATCCCCCTCTTTTTGGGGGAGTACGGTGCCCACCTAAATCTAAACCATCAAATTAATGTTATGTTGATCTTGACCATTCATTTAATTTAAGTGGATATTTGTTACCAGTAAAGCAAGTCAAGTTTATAAAGTATAAACTAAAAATAAATAAATAAGGAAGCCATCGAATATGACAAAAGTACAGTTACATGTAATGTTGATACTGTCCAACGTGACAATAGAATTATTAAATGTGAAAAAAAAAGGGTAACACTGAATGTGACAAAAGTATGGTCAAATGTAATGTTGGTACTATCTAATGCGACAATGGAACTATTAAAAGTGAGAACCAATAAGGAGTTATTAAATGCGACAAAAGTACAGTTACATATGATATTGATACCACCTAATATGATGATGGAACTATCAAATGTGAGGAAAAAAAAATAAGAGTAAAAATGTAACAAAAGTACGGTCAGATATGATGTTGGTACTGCTTAATGTAATAATGAAATCATCAAATGCGAGAAAAAAAAAAATAAACCACCAAATATAACAAAAGTACAGTCACATGTGATATTGGTATTGCCCATTGTGACTATAGAACTGTCAAATGTGATATTTTAGTAACCTAGTATAACATGTTATCTACTTATGGGTTTGTAGAATTACCCATGTGTAAGTTGCAACTTGAAAAAAATATAAATAAATAAACAAAAACATGGGGTGCAAGAAGGATTCTATGGAAAGACCATTGGTGAATGTATATAAATTTTTAATTTTTAATAATAAATTTTTCGTTGGAGTAGGATTTAAATTTCAAAAACTTAGATGCATGTTACATGTTTTGTTAAAACTTTTATTGTTATTTTATCTAAAGAAATTGATAGGAATAAATAAATTATTGTTTCTATCAACTAAAACTTAAATGTATGTTGCATGTTTTCTTAAAACACTTATTGTTATTTTATCTATAAAAATTCATAAGAATAAATAAGTTATTGTCTCCGTCTAAAAAATTGATTTTATCCAAAACATTGTTATAATTTAGTGAAGTCACTTGGTGTAACCACGTCTCCTAAGCCTAACACTTACCGTTATTTTATCTAAAATGCACGTTTCATGTTTTATTATAACACTTATTATTACTTTATATAAAGAAATTGATAAGAACAAATAAATTGTTATCTCTATCAACTAAAACTTATATGCATGTTACATGTTTTGTTAAAACACTTATTGTTATTTTATCTAAAGAAATTTATAAGAATAAATAAATTGTTGTCTTTATTTAAAAAATTGTTTTTACCCAAAATATTAATGTAATTTAGTGGTGTAACCACAGTTTCTAAGCTCAACTATTATATATATATATATATATATATATATATATACACACACACACACTTAAAATTGGTTGCATGAAATTGCTGCACCAAATTATAGTAATTTTGAAAATACAATTAACCGGTTATTTGAAATCAGGCCACACCGACCAAAGCCAAAGGGAGGAGGAGGTGACATTTGACGATTACTCAAAACCAACAAACACGGGTTGATTCCCCCTTCCCTTATATATATGTGTGTGTGTATGTGTTTCTCAAAAAAAAAAACAAACAAACACGGGTTGACCTACCCATCTTTTATATATATATTGCTATACATCATTATATATTTTCACTATTTCTAACGTTATCTCTATTATTTAGTGCAAATTGATTTTACTAAAAACACGTATTAAGTAACAAAATTATTTTGACAAATGGTAAAAGAAAACTTTGATTAAAATTTGAAAAGGAAATGGTAATTAAAATAGTCAAAAGGGGTAGAATTTAATATGAGCATGTGCATAGCACATGTATGAGGTTGATATATTATTAAATAAAATAAAATAAATTGTTTTGTTTATGAATGCCTTCACATCCCCTCTCCCCTTCCAAAAATATAGGGAAGAAGAGGATACCCTTACTTTGAATTCTGAATGTGTTTATTGGAAATACAAGAAAATATCAATTAGTTGAGTTACAAAACTCTTGGTAATTAAGTTGGTAAGTTGACAAATTTAAGTTTGACCCAAATAGTATTGGATTAAAATAGTTTGCTATTCCTATGACCCTCATCAAGTTTTTGATGGTTCGAGTCAACCCAATACAACCAATTTTCTTTTTCACATTAAAAAGATAATTCAATATACTTACTACCTTCTTGTCTATTTGTTCATATATTTTTTTTTTCTATACATTAAAGAATAGAGAAAACACTTAGAGATAAAAATTGAAAAATACATAAACCCTTAAGTCTCGTTAATTAATTCTAATAGTCTATTAATCCAATAATTCCACATAATTAATGCTAATAGTCTATTGATCCAATAATTCCACACACACAAAACGTGTATATGTGTTCTATTTGAAACATGAAATAAAGTTAAATCATCTATAAAAATAATTAAGTGTGTATTTGGATTAGCTTTTTGTTCAAAATAATTTGTTGAAAGTTGAAAAATTATAGTTATTCTTAAAAAAAAATGAGGTTTTAAAATGTTATACCTACACAATTAGTAGTAGATATGACGCTAAAAATATTTATATGTAAAGAATTGCATGTCAAAGTGGAAGCGTGATATCAGTATTGTTTTCATCTACACAATAGAAAATTTAATATAACTTTACTATACAAACTTACGTTTAAAATGAGTCTATAAAAAATATTAAAAAAATATTTTATTTATGAAAGAGGCAGTGAATGAGCATGTCAATGTTTAATTTGGTGATTTAGTCCAATGGGTTCAAACTAAATTAACTATTATTTTAATGGAGATATCCCATGTTCAAATCCCCGTAATCCCAACTGTCAATGTATTACCAAAAAAAAAAAAACTATTATCTATACCATTTTTATGTGCAGACACGGACAAGTTATTAGATCCAAGTCCAAGTTTACTAGGTCTATACATCCATTTTCCACCCTTTTCAAGATATTTAAAATATAAATTAATATTCATTTTTTAATTAGTTTTATTATATATTATAATTTTTTTTATTTCGTAGAATTAATGTTTTTTGGTCATGTGACTGATTAAGATAATTAATTTAGTTTAGGTAAAATTTTATCAAAATTCAAGCCATTCACTAGTTATTATTATTAATATATATATAGTTTTGTTTTACTTATTAATGATTTTTAATTAAATGTGCATAACACGAATATAATACTAGTATATATGACCCTATCAAGAAAAAAAAAACTAGTATATATGACATTAGGCACTATATATTAAATGGTTGACTGTAATAATTACTAGCAATTACAGCTATATATTTTCATCGTTTTCGTTTTAAATGTAGGTTATAACACTCGAACTATTTTCATTGAACTTACTAAAAAAAAAACTATTTTCGTTAAAAATTTATCAAAAAAAAAAATTATTACCACTATGAGAGGGGAAAAAAGCACATCCAAATAAGTCAACTCAAAATATATAATAAATTTTGGGTGTGCACAACCCACCAATTACCAACCCAACTCATTCAAGAAAGAAGAAAAAAAATTAGCCTAACCCATATGAGTTAGGTTGGGTTAATTATTTTTTCAACTAGAAAAGGTCAAGTTGAGATGAAAAAACTCTTCAATCCAACTCAATTGGATCAATTTCTTGTTGTTATAAAGAAGTGTCATATCAATATAAAATTATAATTATTTTCTCAAACCATGTGTCATGTTTTGGAGAAGAACATGAACAATATAACTTTTTTTTTCTTATACAATATATAATTTATACTCTAACCTAATCTAAGTATATATGCGTGTGAAACTCCCTCTTGGAGACTTGAACCTCAACCTTTACTCCCTACACTCCACAAGTATTTGTACTTGTAGTTTTGTAAAGTGACCACCGCACCAAAGGTGCGCGGTGGCCATAAATAACAAAACTAAGGTGAAATGAATACGTCACCAAAGTGAATTAAGCAGCCAATTAATCATTTTAGCTAACTTAAGCGGCCAATCTTTTTAACCCAATGCTAATTTGCTTAGGACGCGTTTGGATAGGAATTATAATTCTTGCATTTGCGTTTGCGTTTGCATTTGCGTTTTTTTTTTTTTTTTTTTAAATCCAGCGCCTCTTGCATTGTTCATGAAACATGAACAGTGCAATTAGACAAATGCACAATGATTTCATTAATCAACAGTAACTATAAAATATTTTGTTTATTATTTTCAATTATCAGCAAAATAAGCGATATTCAAACACACGCTTATTCTACGAGTACATGGACCATCAGTCTTGACTTTGGACTACTTGGGTTTTCAACAGCCTACGCTTCAAATGAGAAGCTCTAAGAAAATTAATGGAATACCCTAAAATCTATTGCATTTCTTTAAATTTCTAGTAGATTAAAATTTGGCCACAATCGAATGGTCCAAAACGCCAAACCCACCATACCCTAAAATCACGGTATCCGCCAAATAATAACCCGTCAGATTTTCCAAATCAATGAGTATTTGGGCTATCCTAACTTAACAAATACTTCGCAAAATAAATAAATAAATAAAAGATGCCTTGCCAGTTTGCCATATATCATATCATTATCATATGGTACGATTAAAACCTTTACGTCTGTTCTTGTAAACAGTCCTAGATTGCAACCAAACACTTCTAGCGCCTGCATTTCAGGCTTTTTGGTTTCAGTTTCTCTTAGTTTAAAAGCCTTCTTCTTCTCTCTCTTTCTTCAACAACCTTCAACCCAGTTCTCCACTGAGTCTCACTGAAGATCTGGTCTGAGACCCCACCGTCAAATAAATCTTCTCTCTTTCTCAGAGTGAAGTTTTAGTTGAAACTAACTCATTTGTTTTTGACTTTTCTGGGGTTGGTTTTGGTTTTGGTGTTTAGTGTTTAAGGTTTAAGGTTAGTGTGGTGGGAGCAGTATACATATATATAAGATGGTAACAAAGTTAGGTGCGTCTAAGGTTATATAAGAGTTGGGTCTGGTTGGTTTTTTTTTTTTTTAATGCTGATGAAAAGTTTTTTTCTCTTTTTAAGAATCGAGGAAGGTTTAGACTTTCAAGGCAGTTTCATTATCTATGTGAGGAAGATAACATTTACTATGTGCTTAGAATAATCATTGCTTTCAGGATTTTGCACTGTCTTTTATGTAAGACATTTAAGTTTGGACCAAAAATTTAAGCCTCAATTATAAAAGTTGATACAATCTGAATTCAAGGTTGGTATATAGCATTGGAGAGTTAAAGAGATTTGAATTGGAGGGAAATAGTGTTACAATGTGTAGAGTGAAGGGGAATGATGGCAAGTGTGATCATAGGGAGGATTGTGAGATGGGGTTCATGTTTTCAAGTGAAGTAATGGTGGAGAAATCCAAGAGTCGTGTGGTTTTCAGGCGGCGAATAATAAAGCTATGGTTGATTCGTGTTATGTCGTTTACGTTGCTTTGTGCTTGTGTTGGTCAGATATTGACATTGGGGACGGTTTGGAGGCCAAGATTGCCAACGGTTTGGCGTAGTCATTCTGAATTGCCTCTGCGCATTGACTTGCCTTCTCATCTAACCAAAGTTGCTTCCCCACCAAAGAGTGAGTTTTGGGCTTCTCACTATAATCTTTCTTTACTTTGCTTCTCACCAAAGAGTGAGTTTTGGGCTTCCCCACCCATGGTTATTGTGCTTTCTTTACTTCTGGGACGGAAGTTCTAATATGCTGCTGAATTAAACAATCTGTTTTGGTTATGTGTTATGATTGTTATTTGGAATGGTCCTAGTTCAATCGTGTTCTCTTGAGATTTGACCTTGCACCTACTATGTTAGTCTGTTCTGTTTATTTCAAATTGTCCACAGTTTTTTTAGGCTATATATCCCTTTGTGTATTTTACTTGTTCACGGGGAGGCAAATTCTATAAAAGAAAACTATTGAATTTTTTAATATTCTCAGTTGATTTAGTTCCAAAAAAAAAAAAAAAAAACCCAGCTTTTATGCTATTATGTTTATAATTTTATTTTTTCATTCTCTGTTAATTTCACTATTATGGTCTTTTTTTTTTCTGTGGGTGAAATTTTCAGATTTCTTAGTGCCAATTGTCAGTTCTGTATTTGATAAGCTCTGTTTGCAGGGGTTTATAAGAACAATGGTTTTCTTATGGTTTCCTGCAATGGTGGACTGAACCAAATGCGAGCAGCAGTGAGTTATTTGCCACTTTGATTGCAATCAGTATCAATGTGAATTGTTCTGTGAGTTGTATCTTATAGGGCAATTAGTGTGTCCAGCGTTGTTTGTATCTCATTTCTGGATCTTCTCTGCAGATATGTGACATGGTTACAATTGCCAGATACTTAAATGCGACACTTATTGTTCCACAGCTGGATAAAACCTCTTTTTGGGCTGATTCGAGGTAGGTTGACACTCTTGCACTCTTTATTTGAGATAGTGATAAATTTGTCTTTATAAATGCATATTTTTCAATTAGGATTTAGTACTCTTCTCAATGCTAAGCATGTTTCCTTAATTTGGCAGTGACTTCCATGACATATTTGATGTTGACCATTTCATTACATCGTTGAAAGATGAGGTTCAGATATTGAAGAAATTACCACCAGGGCTCAAAGGAAGAGTTAAAAATGGAAAGTTGAAGTCACTGCAACCAGTTAGTTGGTCTAACATGTCCTACTACTATAAGGAGGTTAGTTCATGAATATGTATTATGTAATGCTTGCATCAGCTACCATTTTGCTTTACAGTTTGTATTTAATTTTCCCCAATGCAATTAATTTCCTTAAGTCTCTGCCAACAGATTCTTCCTCTGCTGAAAAAGAAAAAAGTTATACATTTAAGTAGAACTGATGCTCGACTGGCTAATAATGGACTACCTCTTGAGATTCAGAAGTTGCGCTGCCAAGTAAACTTCAAAGCTTTGAGGTTTACTTCCCAGATAGAGGAATTGGGTAGAAAAGTTGTCAGGATTTTGAGGGAGAAGGGACCTTTCCTGGTCCTTCATCTCAGATATGAAATGGACATGCTTGCTTTCTCTGGCTGCACACATGGTTGCAATAGTATGGAGGTGGAAGAACTCACAAAACTGAGGTTACTCTAATTTTATAATTACAAATCCTCCAAAATTTTAAGTTCTACTATCAATGTATTATTAACTTTGGCAAATCAAACTTCATTAGATATGACTACCCCTGGTGGAAGGACAAAGTTATAAACTCTAAGATGAAAAGGCTCTCGGGTTTGTGCCCGTTGACACCTGAGGAAACCACTTTAGTACTTAAAGCTCTGGGAATTGATCGTAATGTTCAAATTTATATTGCTGCTGGAAATATATATGGTGGGAAAAGGAGGATGCAAAGTTTGGTGGAAGCTTTTCCCAATTTGGTCAGTATGAGGCAGTGGAAGCAACCTTCTAATATCTTTACTTTAGAGATTCCATAACAATTTGTTTTTTTAATTTTATGCTACAGGTTACAAAAGATACTTTGCTAGAGCCCTCAGACTTGAGTTTTATCAAGAACCACTCATCCCAAATGGCAGCGTTGGATTATCTTGTTTCCCTGGAGAGTGATATATTTGTTCCTACATATGATGGAAACATGGCTAAAGTTGTTGAAGGCCATCGCAGGTAATATTCTGCTTCCAATGACGTGGTTATTATTCTCATGTTATAGATATCTCCACTCCAGTATAATATTCCCAATGACCTATTGTTCATTCAGAACTGAGTATTCTAGCTTTGGATTAGATATTGATAAATCTTTTTTGCACACAAATAAATGTTCATGTGTATATGAGTTGCATTTTTACATGTTCTCTTATAGATGAATTGATGAGTCCTAATTGAACTTCACTAACAATGATAGCTTTGCTGAGCATTCACTACTACTCTGTTTGGTATGAAGCATTAATTAATATTTAGAATGTCCACTACTCAATGCAAGAGAGTGGGGAGCATGATAATGTCGAATTCCACCTAGATCTTTTTTTTTTTTTTTTTCTGAATTGTCAAATTATTCATATGGACCAATTTAGTCTTTTCTTTCAAAAAAGTATAAAAAAATTTTATCTGAGGTGATACTTTTTTTTTCTCAATTATTCTCACTTCAGGTTTTTGGGACACAAAGATACCATTCTATTGGACAGAAAGCTTCTGGTTAGTTTGATAGATCAATTCAACAATCAATCATTGAGCTGGGATGACTTATCTTTAGACGTGAAAAAATCTCATGAGAACCGGATGGGAAGCCCAACCAAACGAGTCATCATTCCGGATAAACCAAAGGAAGAAGATTATTTTTATGCCAACCCATACGAGTGTTTGGAACTGTTAGATGAACCATTGCGAAGCACATGATCATCTTCATCTTCTTCCCTATTCTTCTGTACTTATCACAGAAAGTTTTCTTAATTCTTTCACTCTGATTTAAATACAAAGAAGGGATTCTCTTCTATTCATGAAATTCAGTTTGGATCTGCTAATAAGGATCTTAGTAATCTTTTTCAATTTTGAATAATCAAAATTTATGTATAGAGTGGAGTCCCTGCCCTTTTTAAAGCTGATACTAAATCAGATCGATTGTAAAGAGTACATGGGAAGTTTTTGGAATGGAATGGTTACTACCTTTTCCCTAATATATCATGTTTATGTACATTTATCAGCTTCAATTTTTAACAAAAGCTTCAGCTTTTATGTTGTTAGTATGGATGAATTAATTATCATATGAGTTGCATAATGCTACTCTTGAAATAAAAATGAGCAGCATCATGACAACTAAAGAGATTACTTGCCATCTATCAGACATGGGAGGTTGTGGTAGAGCAAGAAGACATTCGGTTTTTTGTATATTTCAAATTGTTGCATGATTTAGGCTATAACATGTGCTGACAGACACGAAGCAGGGCAAAGTTTAGAGAACATGCAACCACATCATCTTTGCTGACATTGGCTTTGGAAAGTCAGTATATTTGCTTTCTCAGAAAGAAAATGGCTACTGCTCCTGATCATTCTTTCCAAAACATTCATATGGTGGGGTTTGGAAAACTAATTCCATCATATATGTTGGTAGTTTGGATTGGAATTTGATCCCTCCTTCAATATTTGGTTGTGGCAATCTTAATCCATCGCTTATGTTGTAGTTAGGAGTGCTGGGTCTCTGCTTCAATACTGGTCAACACAAAAAATTATGTTTTACTCTTTATAATCCATTTCATATTATAGCCCAAAGGTGTTTTTAGCATATAAATTTATCCACAGAGAGAGAGAGAGAGAGAGAGAGAGAGGAAAACAAAAAATCTCAGTTGGGGGGAGCTGATTGATGACTCAAGAGTCAAGATAGCATATTACTGATCCAAAAAGAGTGTTCCACACTTCCCACTGCAAGAATTCTAGCTTTGTCGTACGCAATTGACAACTTCAAACTCCCAGTTGCTAGTGGGTGGGCTGCTGTTCATGCACTTCAAAGGTGGCTTTCACACCACATAATCAGTGCCAAATTAGTGGTGAGTAAAGTTTCAACGAACTCATTAGTTCCATTAAAGAAATTGGTATAAAAAAATTTTAAAAAATCAAAATAAAAATAATATAGTTCCTCTCTTTGATTAAGCCTCAGTTTGATTGTAATTTTTAATGCTAGGCAACCCAGCGTTTGACCAAAATAGAGTAAATTTAGATATTAATATAGTGAGAATACAAAAATTGTAAAAGAAAATCTGTGTGTGTATATAAAATAGTGGGCACATGTTTGTCTATCTTTTGGTGGAATCCATATGTCGGTCCTATAAGACATTCAAGTTCGTAGTGCCTTTTGGCAACATGGAAAAGAATCATTGCTTCAGAGATAAAGCTAATTATAAGCATACAATCAAGCCTGTTGGGATTGCCTACCCTATGAATGTTTCTTAATCAATATCTTCAAACTGATGAGCAATTTGGGATAAATTATAAGCACATGTGAAGTGGAAGTCACGTCACCAAAAAGACCTAAAATTTTTTGTTCTCAGTCACATTATATAAGTCACACATCTAAGTCTTTTCTATTTTCCAGCCAAAGAAGAGAGAAAGGAAGAAACCAGGGAAAAGTAAAAAACAAACCAATCATGTTTTGGCCCGGTTTAGTTTCTTTTTAAACCCCACTTTTTCTTAAGCATAACTTATTTTTTAAGCAAAATAAGCTAATTCAAACATACTTTAGCTTTCAAGTTCTTGCATTACAAGTAACGTAGGCTGACACTGAAAAATGCTAGCAATAACATATTTGATTTTAACTTTGGTTTTCTCCAAGTTTCCCAACATTTATCCAACCTTCCATACATTGAAAAGGTCTTTCATTCACTTAAATTTCAACGAACAACCATTTAAGAACACCCAAGTGGTGGGTAGTGAGCTTAAAGGACTTGGAAGGACTTGTCGTCCCAAGTTTCATCCCTCACAATATCGATCTATCTAATTATAAGATGTCTCATGAACAGAAGGTGAAATAGTGAAATAGTTTGGCTAAAGGCTTGTACACTCTTTCCTTATATTCGAAGAAAGAAAAATAAAAAATCAAGGGACGAAGTCAAAACCTCTTGGAAAAGACTCATGAAGACAAACCAGAAGCATCCAGTACACACGTGAGCCAGTTTTTGAAGTTGAATAATGAATACCAGCCTTGTCTGGTTGCATCTCTCATGTATTTCGTGCTAGTAAGTGTCAACGCTTGGGTCAACTGTCAACTTTAATTCTATACATTTCAAACTGCGATCATACCATCTTGTATTGCACAGCATCCTCTTGGGATAATTTTCTCATCAGATAGCATCCTATGACAATTTATTTTTCATTATGTTGATTGACTAGTCAACAACTCAAACAATGAACTGAAAATTTCAGAAAAAAAAAAAATATATATATATATATATATATTATATATGATACAAAAAAAATAATAAAGTATTCATAAATATAAAGGGAAATTAAAGACTTTATATAAAACAACTTAATTAATTAGAATGTGTTTTGAGAAAATAAAATATAATTTAATAAAAATGTATTTTATATTAGGTTACTTTATCCAGAAAACAGGGTGTGAACATTATTGAGTACTATTTATAATTTTTTTTAAAAATTAAAAATATATATTGAAATGATGCCATAGAAAGATAAAGACTTTTAAAATTAAAAGTTTATTTGACAGCATTAAAAACAAAAGTTTAAAAGCTTTTATTTTGTATTATTATATAAATACCCACACTGAATATTTCATAAAGACAATTCCATTCCATGCATCAAAATCAGACTTTTAGTGTACCTTTCAGCACTATCCGTCTGCGTATTCTTCCGTTTTTTTTTTTTTTTTGAGAATCACGCTCCGTGGCTTGTCTAATGAGTCATGTACACTGTTCACGAGACTCACAAATCTCTTTTTTCAATAAAACTTTCATTACAAATAGGTCCTACGACACTATTCACACATTTAAAAATTATGTTGCTACAGTATTTTTAGTATTTAATTTTTAGCAAAATAAACAGTATTCAAACACCCCCTTACCTACAAATATACATAAAACCAAAGTATACCAAATATCCACATGATTATTTCTTACTTGTGAGATTCACATGCGGTTATGCCAAGAAATCCACCTAAACTCAGTTTTTTTGCTTAAACATTACAAAATCACAAAAGTACAGTTACACCTTTAAAAATAAAAAATAAAAATTGTGAGACTTTAAATAACTGAATATATACAAAGAAGCTAAATAAAATCCAAAAATAAAAAATAAAGCAAACCAAATGCATGAGATAGTTCAGCAATTGATGATGAAAGAGATATTTCATGTTGACATCACATAGGAAAGAGCAAAAGAACACATGAAACATGAAAAGCAAGTTTATATGTTATAATGAATTGCAATGAAAGTTAAAAGCAGCTTCTCATTTATATGTTGCATGGAATCATCGATCTGAATTTGAAGTACAAAGAAAAGAATATATGACATAATTTTCTAAGATGGTTCATGCAACCTGTCAAACCAAAGAGCATTAACATGTACAACTGACCTGGACCTATTTGTCTGCCGACCATGACATGGCAAAAATGACCAGCACCAACCCCCACTTCTCAGGGCCCACTCAAAAAATAAAAACCCCCTCAAAAAATAAAAAGAGGAAAAAAAAATCAGAAAGAGAGATTAAAAATAATAGACTAGCTTTCTTCTGTTCTGAGCCTCTTATGAGCTAGTTCAGACTCATTACTACAGCTACCAACTCCAGTATGAGCCATCACTTGATCATCCATAGACTGTTTCTCATGATCCTGAAGGAATAGAAGTTATTGTTTTCATTAATATTTGTTCACAAACAAAACTCATCATTTGATATTAGTAAAAAGAAAAGAAATTAGAAATCATCATCCAGACTCCATGGTACACAATAAAAATGATGTCGCCAATGAGCTCTAACTCAAATAGCGCCTACGGGCATCAGAATGGGTGAAGGGTAAGTTTGTGGATTCAAAATTCAGTAGGTGTGTGTGCGTGTAAACTTACCAATTGAAAAGAAAATTAAATAAATAAACAATAATTTTTTTTTTAAAGTATGTCACCTGCCAATGTCATTTTGGAAAAAAATGAGCAGCAATACAACAAATATCCCCATATGGATTTTTCAAAGCAGTGGTGGTAGCAATAATAGAGTTGAAGAATAAATCAAACCTTCGAATTGGATGCTATGCTAATCGGTCCACTATTTGAACGTTTCCCAACATTAACTTGTACTGAAATGCTGGCCTGCGACAAATCGACCCCAGAAGATTGCAGCGCTCCGGTCAGAGAATTCAGTATCCTGTTCAACACCAAATCCCACTCAGCAACAGCAGACACAATACCATTTCCATGCATACATAATTATGCATCCTAGCCAAAGATTGACATGACAATAGAAAGTCTCAGAAATAAAGGGGGTGACAAAGTTTCAGAAGTACAGGAAATTAAAAACAATACCTTGTTGAAAATAACAATGGGCTATCCTGTTAGTACATGCACTAACATCAAAGGCGAGTACCACAGAGTGTCATTACAAACACAAAGTTCCAGAAATTACAGAGATTACTAGAATTTTCAAGAATAACCCAGCCTGTCCTCTAGGTGCCCTAACATCAAAGCCATACTGTAATTATGTTAAACAAACCTCTGAAGTATCTTTCAGGAGCAAATGAAACCCGAAATTCAATAAATCTCATTGACCAGGTTATCACCAATAATTTATTAACATAAAATTCTCTAATGGAAACCCTTCTTATAAAAGCTGCTACTCAGATAACCGCAGGTTTCTATTCCAAATTTCCCACTAGATGGGTTTCAAACCTTTGACACAAACTTGCCACATATAAGCAAGCAAACTTACTAGACATGTGAGACTTAGATGCACAAGAATTGAATAAGGATATACTTTTACACAACACGTGCATTGCAGATTACAGCTTAACACACAAGCATCAAGTAACACTGGCTGATATATGTAAATCTATACCAAGCCAACAAAGGTGGTAAACAGCTATATTTGGCAATCAGCGCAACAACGTCAGGGGGGGGACAAAAATGCAGATGCTCACCCTTGAGAGTAGGCACTTGAGATGCTATCTGATCCACTATCAACAGCCAGCTCCTCCCGTTCATTCAGCAAATTATTTGGAACAGCACACTCAGTTGCATATGGTCTAGCATGCCACCACTGGGGTTGGGGCTGGGAAGGCAGGTTTTCAGCATCAGAAATGGATTCCTGCAAAGACTGTGTAGGCATACCACCCCTACAAACAAGATCAAACATGTTTGGCTTCGTTTGAACATTCAAAGGAACAGGTGGAGTAGTTGACCCAGCGAGATGATCCAGTACTTTGTAAACCACTTCTGTGGCCAATTCAGATTCTGTTGAGTTCTGTGCATTTGAGAGAATAGCTGGGGGGTCAACATTATTCTCAAGTCCAAAACCATTCCTTATAATTTGGGAATGATCCATAAAACTCTCTGCAGGCCCACGATGATTTCTCTGTTGCACGCAAAAGTAAGAAACCATTAACATGTTTCTTTTGAACAGACTATGGGAATCAACAAGCTTCAAAATTCATATAATTTTTGACACTTCGCATTTTATGTCTTCGCTAGCAGAGAAATCAATGCTTTTATTTTTTTTCATCTTGGGCACAATCTACCAATTCTCCATTCACACAGAAATCATCAATCAAAGGAACACCCTTTTCAAAAAATAAAGCATGCACATTAGCTCTCAAGAAACAATCATTGAGCCCAATCCATAAAGACATACACCTCTACATTCATATGAACATGTGTTACACACTAGCAACAAGAACGTGCATGTGCACCTGGAAAGCACAGGTGTGCCGATTGGGTCAGCGCATCCGAGTCCAATACGCACGGACACGCCGTGCGGCTGTGGACGCGGCTGCACGTGCATCCGTTTTTTTTTTTCGTTTTCCAATTCGGGCTGAAACAGGCCCCAAATCAGTCCAATATGGGCCGAAATAAGTGTTTAAAAAAATAAAAAAATTTTGTCAAACCACACCGTTTTGACATCCTAGTTTAAAGAAAAAACCCTAAACTCATCTCAAACTCTCTCTGAACCTCTCATTCTGTCCGCCTCCTCTCTCTCTCTCTAACCAACAGCTCTCCCTCAAACTCCCTCCATCTACTATTGCTCTTAAATTGTTATATGTTTACCATTATATGAAAAAATATGCTTAGCAATATATAGAAAATATTTAATAAGTTATTACTAAATGTATCCCGCTGCACCCACACCCTACTTTTTCAAAATTTGCCGAGTCGCCACACCGCACCCGAATCCACACCTGTGCTTCCTAGATATATACATGCAAATTTACATGTATAAAAAATGCATGAATCCCCACAGCACCAAGATCTTGAACTTCAATTTGGTTTCCTACATAATTACCAGGACCACATCCTCAATTTTCCAAGAAGAAAGCCAGTTTGTATTACAAAAACTTAGAAAAGACTGTAACATGTCGACACCTGCACTGAGACTTTGGGACCACATGAACCAAGAATTGCATGCGTCATTTAAAATAAAGAAAATAGATGTTGGTATAACAGTTCAGAAACGAAGTTATTAACAAAGCTATGTAGGTTAATTTGCATAGGTGACTAAATCTAAACTTCAGCTTTACACACTGCATATAACAATAGCATATAGCCAATAACCATTTTAACAAGAAAAATGAATTAGAAAACAAATATATTCATTTTGGAAAACTTAGATGTAAGTTGAAGTTAGCATGCAACTGCAGAAACTTAGTTCTGGTTGAAATTTATTAAATAAGAAATCAAAAAAATTCTCTTAGATACAAAACCTGAAGCCCATATATCAGTCACAACTAACAATCCTCTCTTACACAGGCTCTGCTACACAAGCACTCATCAGCTGCAGGTTTGTGTCTAGAGCTAGGATCCATCTGCATTCCAAATGCTTCAGTGCAAGGGCAGAGCTAATTTTCAAAATTTTCCAATTTTCTTATTCATGCCCTAGTATGAAACAAAACATCTGCCTAGTGGCATCTCTGCTCATTTTCATATAAAAAAAGAACATACAACTTAAGTTTCTGTTGCGACTTCTAGGAAAGGACCATGACCTCTGTCATTTGTTGAAATACCTGATTGGCACAGGTCAAACAAGCAACATCTTCAACATGTATCTGATACACCATCCATGTTCTGCATTGTTCAATGCAAGTACTGTACACATTCATAGGAGCCCAAACACACAAAGCTCTAAAATGAATACAAGTGTAGAGTGCCATGCAAAAAGCAACAAGGAGTCCAACACTATAAATTAAAACTACATGCCATTGTGCAAAAACAGAGACAAACATATCCAGCATCAGTATTTTACCCATGGTATCAATTTTTTTGGCTCTGGACTCCAACCCCGGTAATCTCCTTCATACGTATTTAACTTCTCCTGTAAAAATTGAACGTACTCTATAACCTGCATATAAATATGAGAATTTTTCAATTTCTAGGAAGTACAGATGCAGAAATAGGGTATGCATATGATACGATATGGACATGGTGATACAAAAACAACTAGTTGCTAACCGGTGCATTCACTATTAAATTTTTATATATCATAAATATTTAATTAATAAGTACTAATAAAACAAAAGACAAATTAGAGAATTTATAAAAAAGAATATAGCTAATTTAATTCAAATTTGTTTAGAGAATATCAAAATTAATTTAATGAGAATTTGCTTAGTGTCAGTTACTTTATCCAAAAAAATTGCGAAGCCTAATTAGTTTAAACTAACATAGCAACGTAGTTTAACACTGTTTATTTGTAATTCTAAAAACCAAATTAATTAGTTTAATCAGTGTGATATATATTACAGTGGTGACATTGAAAAAAGTGGGCTTTCAAAAACTTATGTGACATTATTAGAAGTCAACAAAAAGTTAAAAGCTTTCATTTATAGATACTTTAATTGATTAAATATATAAATAAATCTTAAATATATATTATGTTATTTTTTTAGTTTAAAGATAAATAGAAAATGATAAAGGTCTAAAATATGTCTAAATAATAAAAAGTAAAAACTAATTAACAAATAATTATTTTTATCGAAGGGGCAAATGAGAGAAAGGGAGAGAAAAACCAAATTAAAGAAGCACCTGATACATACCTAATACAGAAATGGCAGATAATTTAAAGTATGTAAAGTATGTGTGCTTCCAAGGTCAATTTTGAGCCATAGGAACTAATTTCCAAAATAAAATTATAAAATCAAAACATGACAAATTGGAATACCTCCAACAAGAATGAAGCCTTATCTCTTTTTTGATCATTTTGCGGTATGAGATTCCTCAAAATCTGAAACCTGCCTCAACAAAAATGAGCAAAGAAATACTGTCAGGGCCATAAATTAGAAGGAAATATTCCATGGCAAAAAATATCACAGGAGGAAATTTGCATTGAAAATCAATATTCATGTATCAACAACACAATCACGTCATGTGAATATGAACAAGAAAGGGAAATATAAAAGAGGGGTTGAGAGCAAGCAAAATGATGCTAACTTTAAAAATTGAAGCACAACACTCTGACATCAAATAAGCACAAAGTATTCAATTTGGTGTCTTCACCAACTAGTCAAAAGATTCAAATTTAGGCTGCCACTAAGAAATCAAAGAGAACATAACTTGCATAGAAATCAGAAAAAGACAGCTTCAAAAACTTGAATGTAGTAAGTTCTAAAATTCATTAAAAAAAAAAAAGAAAAAACTACAGACAACTCCCTTTAATCTTAGATTATTTTCACTTGACCATCCTGAACATTCTTTTGCTACAATAAACACCCGAAAGTCAGCGGAACTTTGTCCTCCCACACCCCCCCCCCTTCAAAAAAAATACAGTAAACATTGTCAAGACATTGTCAAGAAGCAATTCATATCATAAAACATGCACCTCTTGTACTTGTTTATCTTTTTATTCCTTTTTCATTATTTTGCAACTTTGATGGACACTTGTACTTTTTCTGCTCTCCAACAAGCTTAAATTTCCTCTGCAGTATGTGAAGAATCAGCTTTCGACATAACATTATTGATGACAACAATTTCCTTAGACCAAAAATATAAAAAAAATAACCATGAAATGTAGTAGTTATTCACTCATTCATGTGAGAATGCAAATATACTCCATAAAACCCCTTGAATTATGGCTCAAATGGCACATACTCCCCTTGTAAGAACAAGGTGGGGAGTGATTTTATGGGTTCAAAACCCGCTATATGCGTGTGTAACTTACTAATTACAAATTAAAAAAATCCATTAAATCCTTGGCCTATAGAAGGGTAAAAGTGCCCGTTTAGAACTTTTAGAGGTCCTTTGTATCAGAGCCACATTAACTAAATAAAAGAAGAACAAGAGTTTTCTTTCTTTTCCTTTTTATTTTTATTTTTTTGATAGGTAAGAAAGAAAATATTATTGAAAAAGGAAGCGCAGGAAAAATACACAGGGTTCACAATAGTGAACAAAGAGTAAAAAGAAACAAAAAATAACAAACAGTCATTAAACTATTCTAAGAGACAAAAGAAAATCCATAAGAGCATAATAATTTGAGAGACCCTAACACCGATACCAATCAAAGGACCATTGGCATAAATCTAACAACTGAACTAGAGATTTTCCAGTATCCTCAAAAGAACGCCGATTACATTCAGTCCAAATAGTCCACATTAGACAGCTTGGAACTAAATTCCAAATATCAAAATTATGTTTCCCAAGCCAATGATAGCAACAAAATAATAAATCTGAACTGAACTTGGCATGACCCAATCAATCTCAAACAACTGAAGTATATACATCCACAAAGAATGAGCTACCAAAAAGAAAATCAGCAGGTGATTCAAAGATTCCTCAATACAACAACGCATACAACAACAATTCGTCAAAGAACGACCACAAAGCATAAGGTTATCCAAATTTAGAATCTGACCATGAGCTACTGTCCACATAAAGAAAGCCACCATTTTAGGAACCTTAACTTTCCAAATGCCCTTCCAAGGGAAAGTAGAATGAGTTGCATTTCAAATCTTATGGTAAAAAGACCGAGTGTCAAACTTCCCACTTCCGTTTAGACGCCAACAAAGACTGTCACAACCTCCACCCCTAGGAATCCAAGTTTGGATGAAGTGAAGAAAGGAGAAAGAAGCCGCTAACTCCCAATCATTGAATTCCCTATAAAATCTTAAATTCCACACTCTATCATTTTCACTCACTGGAGGACTTAACACTTCAGAAATCTTGCTTCCTTATTGGCTAAACACACAAATAACTGAGGATAAAGAGTTTTCTTTTCCTTTTTATTGGTAAGTTACACATTCACCCAGTATTGAATCAATGACCTCTGCAATACTATCCATCCCATCAAAGTCAATTAAGTTATAGCTCGTTCTTGAAGAACCAGTGGAGTTAATAGGTAAATACTATTATGGCCCATGGGAGTTGAATTATAACATAAGTTTCATTTGGATGAGCTTATTTTCACCTCAAATTTGAGAGAATGTGGAAATTGTTAAAATATCTTCTTCTTTTTTAAGGTATAACTGTACTCTTACACAATATATAAAATAGTCAAAATAAGTTCATCAAAATGCACGCTAATTGTGACCTAAATTTACAACAAGGCCAAATCTTGTTACACACTCCCTATTGCATACTCCCATGAAATCGAGTTTTGAAAACACGATTTCAGTTGTAATTGTGAAATGGTGAAATGGTGTTTTCAAAACATGATTTTACAATTTTAACTAAAAAATCATTTTTTTTCGAATCTCAATTTCAGCTGATGAAGCAGTTTGTGTCCCATAAACACATTGTGTAACTATCACCATTCTTCCAACAATACTATGGACACAACCAATTTTACAACTTGCTGAAGTGGTCGAAAAGATGTTGGTAGAATAAAGTATCCATCACCCACCTAGGAAGCATGAACACGGACACGGATATGCACAGGTACAACACAAGCAATTTTTTGAAAATTATAACATGAAACGGCCAGAAATGACACGTTAAATGAAGTATTCATGCTTCCTAGCCACCCACTCTAGCATAATTTAGCATGTGAAATTGGGTGTGTCCTAGATTTTTTCATTTCTAGTACGCTTCCTACAATTGTCCAAGGAGGAAAGGGGTTTTATTTTTTTTATTTTTTTTTTTTTTAAAAAGGGTGTTTTGATTTTGGTTAGAAAACTACAGTAATATAATAGAAAGGAAAAATTCATAAATTGAGTAAGCAAATAAAAAAAGAAAGAAAGAAAGAACGAAAGAAGGAAGGGAAGGGCATGCCTCTCGTTAATCTTGCTTCTCCTTCGCTGCTCAGTCTGGGAGTGCTTGGAGCGATGGGCAGTGGTCCTCTGATTCTGGGTGGTGCTGCTGCTCTTCCCACCCACCCTGACTCTAGGCCTAGATGTAGTCCTATTTAGGAGCGAAGAGGAGCTGTTGCTGTTACTGTTGCTGTTGTTGTTTCTGCCTCCACCATCACCATCACCATCACCATCACCATCGTCTTCCTCATCCTCTTCTTCTTCTCCCTCATCATCATCATCATCTTCGAATTCCTCATCACGGTGCTCGTATTGGTGAATCTTTGCCGACTTAACCATCTCTCTAACGAATTTATGAATATGATTGAAGATTGATTGTATGTACACTTGGCCCTGTTTCTTTGTCTCCCTGTCTATCTGTCTCTCAAGCCAAGCCCTAAAACTATTCTATAACAATAACAAACAGAATATTAGTATTTAACAATAATATTTTCAACCTGCTTCCTTCTTTCCTATTTGGATTTGTTCTGTTTTTTTTTTTTTTTTAATTAATGTCGTTGTCCTCTTGTTTTTGTATTCGATGGTGGTCGGGTACTAATGTGCGCCACCTACCACAATTAGTGGACCTTATTATTTTAAGGTTTCAAATTTACAAACCAACGGACTAAAAATGTTTCGTTTCAGAATGGGCTGACTTAACAAGGTCCCACACTTCTGTCTGCTTCCAACTTGGGCTGTACTGTTTCTCAGCCCATCTTTAATATGTGCCACAACTTGCTCTGTCACAGGTTGTGAGCAGCCGAGTTGCCTCGTGAGCAAGTTATGATAGAAGTTGTGATTTTAATATTGTTCATCTTTTTTTTTCTTTTTCTTTTTCTTTTTTTTTCCCCGAAAACATGTATGTTCTTCTAATGCAGCAAATAATAACTTTCTTCTTTAATTTATTTTTAAAAATATTGTAATTATCTAATGTATTGCTAGTCTGTTTAAGGGCACACATTAAACTATTTATTTTTTGAAAACATTTTCTTGAAAATTAAAAAAACTGTTAATATTTTTTCAATTCTCAAAAAAATATTTTAAAAAATAATTAATTATTGTGTGTGCACACATTAACAAAATCCATGCATTATTATCATCTATACAGACATGGGATTCACGAGAAATATATATCAACCTAATGATTATCTTATACATTCAATGTATGTGGCCTTAAAATTGGTGGGATCCACACAATATAAAAAAGATAATACATATATTTAATATATAACATATATTTTCCCTTCGAGCAATACTACAATTTTTTTTTTTTTAAGTTCTGCAATTCCGTAATATTATCTAGTTCTTTACATGGTTAATAAATTTGGGCTAGAATCCCCTCCACAGCTTATTGCAAGTTTTAAAAAAAAAAAATGAAACAAACACATAAAACTATGTACACAACTATTTTTACAATCTTTCTTTTACAACTTCTGCTAAGTTGTAATTGAAGTAAAATCATTTTCAAGTATACAGCTGACAAGATTTTTATCAGAAATTAATCACAACTTTTGCCACATGAGCAAGTATACAGCTGACAATTTTTAATTTTTCACAAACTGCAACAGATGAAAGATAAACACCAAAGACTAATTTAGACTTTTTCTTCTACATACAGTGAACATCAAATTTAAAAAATACTAATATAGTACACAATAGCCGTCTTAAGCTTCATCAAGCTTGAGCATTTTTTCATCTTCAATTCCTTTTCTTTTCTTGTCTTTTCTTTTTTTTGCCAAAATTGTGTCAAATCCATCCAAAACCCAATTGCATAACCGAAATGTACATAATTTGAAAGGGTACAAAAGCTTTAATGCAATTAGGAATTCATGGTGGCTTATTCTTCATCACAACCAGGCCCTGGAACTTCAAAGATCAAATCGAGAAACTAACCAAATCGCACTTTATGAGCAGAAGAGAAATGTTTAGCTGCAGCTACCATTGCTGCCTCTGGTCCAGACCGTGACACACACACATTCCTTGAACACTTTGATGAACTAGTCCTTGAAGACATTGGGACACGGACACAAGACCAAAATGGTTCTAGTAACAACATGTACCAGGCCATGTAATTTTTACCTCCATTCATTTTGTTCTAGATTGTTTTATCTTTGGTGAATGAAACCCCAAAAAGATGTGAAACTCTTCTAGTACTAGAGAAGTCAAAGAAGAGGAATTAGAGAGAAGGTTGCTATTAAACAATTGAGAGAATTGCAGTAGGAAGATAGCACTATGCACAGTGTACCTAGGTTCTTATTGTTGGGTACCTAGCTAGATTCTAGATTTACATATATGTAGGCGATTTCGTGCGCTTCACGCTTATATTTTAGAGGCTGTGGGGTATGATTGTTGACATTATAATACTAAGTGCTTTCTCTTTTTGACCATGACCCAATTTGCCGAGCAGGTTTTCTCTGCTGAAGTTGCTTGGAAACTGTCTTCTAACCTGTCTTCCAAGTTACTCGTAAATTTGACCAACGTGTTAAATTAATTTATTTTTATTGTTTTATTTAACATGGGTTAGTGATTATTAACTTTGATTTAGTCAAACTCGAACTGGTGGTTGCTTTTGTCTTAATTTTTTGGCATACCTGTAATGGAGTACAACATGACTTCTGCTAGCTTTCTCCGAAGCTACTCTGTATCTCACACGCTCTAGCAGGTAAGGTAATGCAGTTGCAGAGAGAGCAAAATCTTTTCTTTTTTTTTTTTGCTTTTAGTCTTAATGGAGTCTGCAATTAAATAAATGACACACCGTATTGATTCTCAAAAAAAAAAAAAAAATAATACCATTATGCCAAATAGATCTCTCTAAACTAAGAGTATTCACATCCGTGGGTTCCAGTTAGCTCAACTGGTAAAATCTTTAATGGTTGTATAAGAGATTTGGAGTTCAATTCATGTCTGCACCAAAAACTTATTAGTGTCTTGGTCTGATGATAACTCTTTATCATCAGAAACGAATGTCATAGGTTAAAATTTTCTCAAAAAAAAAAAAAGAACATTCGCATCCCGAATGCTAAATACCATATGTAAGGTTTATTTAGCATTTTTTCCTCAAAAACCTCCCATATTCGGAATTGCAAATGCTTAAAATTGTAAATATTTTTACAATCTTGCTACAGTGCCATTCTACGTGTAGAATGACACTGTACACTATTGGATATGTTTTTTAATCTAATTTATTCTCTCTCTCCTCTATGTCAGACTTCTCAACTCTCTCTCTTTCCTCACATTTCGTCTCCCTCTCTCTCTCTCAATTGCTCTCAACTCTCACTCTCTCTCTTTGTGCTGGTGGTTGGGCCTCCATGCCGATTGATTGGCAGTAGATAGACGGGTTCTGTGGTTTTTTTTTTTTTTTTTGGCTGTGACCAATGCTTAAAGGAAGAGGTGGGTATGGCTAAAGTGGGTTATGGGTCGTGGTTCTCTCAAGTCCGGTGTTGCTAGGTTTTGTTGGTCATCAAAGATCGCCAGTGTTTGGGTCCGGTGTTGCTGGGTTTCTGGGTTGCTCAGATTGGTGATGGGTTTGGTGGAGATTGGTGATGGGTTTGGTGGAGATCGGCTTGGGTTACGACGAGGTCGTGCATGGTGGAGATGGGGGTGGATTTCGATGGGTTTTGCTATGGATTTCTGATGGGGTAAATCCAATTGGTTGGACTTTGGTTGGATTTTGGATTCCGCATGGTTGGACTTTGGTTCTTTTGGGTTCCGCTTTTTTTTATTTTTCTTCTTTTTTTCTATTGTGACATTAGGTTTTTTTTTTTTTTTTTTTTTAAATATGGGTTTTTGTTCCGTGGGATTTTGGTGGGCAGTGAGCAGTGGTGGCGTGGTGGCATGGTGGGCATGGTGGAGGCACGATGGTGGTGACTGGGCAGTGGAGGCACAGTGGTAGAGGTTGAGTGAAGGTGGAGGAGAAAATTAGGAAAAAACAAAAAGGAAAAATATATTTTATTGTGTAGATATATTTTTTTAATAAGTAGAATAGGAAAATAAAAGTTTGGGTGCTGTATGTATTGTAAAATGGTATTGTGTAATTAATAAAATAGCTTTTTGAGATGGTAAAATAGAATAGAGTAAAATTTCTTAATGCAAATACTCTAAAAGGATGTTCCTGACACCGTTTTGCCGGGTAACACAACGTTGTTACACCACCACCTGTGTATTTAGTGTTTATCTTCAAATCTTACAGAGTCTGTGAGATTGAGATCAAATTTAAATAGAGAAATTTAGAACAAAACCTTAATATATTCATGTGGTAAATTAAAGTGTTCTAAGTTGGAGTCTCCCATGGAAGCCATGCAGGTTCCATACTTTGAACAGCCTTTTGCGATTAAAGTAGTTTTATTTCTTCCACATTTGAGGTATGAAAAATGAAAATACCACAGGCAAAATGTAGAGGATATATAGTTAGTAGTTACAAATAACATTGGAAACAGTGTGGACTAACCAACTAAGAGGTTGGATTTTGGTGTAATAGCAACTGCCTTCCACCAAATCCAAACGATGTGGTGGGGTTCAAGGCGGAAAATCAGCCTTTCCAAAAAGAAACGAAAATGAAACTGTCTCAATTTAAGGTATAAGTTCCCCCCACCTAGAGGAAACACTTTATAGCTGAAGAGGCATGAACTTAGGCCTCCATTTTCCTCAAGAACGAGGTCATCAAGATTCAAAAACTCCATTTTTTTTTAAAGAGAAAAAAAAAAAAAAAAAAAAAAGTGTTTGGTTTTTTGTGTTAATTGGTTTAGTCCATGATATTTGCTTCTAATTAAACTAAGTTCTAGATGTATTTTATTTGATGTAAAATGAGTTAAATTCTATGCAAGAAGGCTTGAAGATTTGCTTATAAAAGAGGCTCGCTTTAGTAGAGATTAAAGTTCGCTTGAGTGAGAATGTGTGAAACAAAAACCATACTTTGTTTTGCACTCTTGTTTAAGTTGATTCCTTAATCCTAGTTTCAAACACCTATAACCTTGTGATCATAGCTTGAAACCATAGAACCTTCATCGTAGTGAGTTCACTACAGATCAAACCTTTAAGGAGGTGTCTTGGAGTGGGTCAAATGCTTTGATTCATTAACAACCGAGTCGTTCATGAAGGGATCCATGCACAAGAAGTATAGAGTTCTAAAATTGATGTATGCATGGTTGTTATGATTGGGATCCTACACAGATCATTGAGAGGGTCCTAGGAATTATATCTTAAGATTGTATTGAGAATCATAATATTTTACTTTTATTAAGAGGAAAAAGTGAATGATAATAATAATAATAATAATAATAATAATAATAATAATAATAATAATAATATATATGTTAAAAGAATCATTAAAATGAAAAATGACCCTTCCCCACTATCCATCTATGTAAACATAAGTCCGATATTATCAATACATGAACAAATGACAATCTCCAAACTTCCAAAGTTATAACGTATTAGCACTAATTCGAAGAGAGAGAATTTAATGTTTATTAAAGAGAAAAGGGAAATAATAGCAACTAAAAGCAAAAAGGATTGGCAATGAATTGACAAACCAAAACATAAGTAATAACCTCATGTAAGCTTTGCTTTCCAAGCTAAATTTTATTAAGTTTTCATGTGTGCTTGTGGCAAAGGCAAGCCCTTAAAACAAAATTGTTTGGAAAACAACTAAAGTGCATGTACTTGAACGAGGGGTTTTTTTTTTTTTTTTCTAAATGTAATTTCTGTAGCGGTTAACAATAGATGTTTGAAACATTATCCCTTAGACAATTAAAATGAAACGATAAAGAGTCAACAGACAAAAGTTGATTTTGATGCATATTTTCACCATTAATTTAAATAATTAATTTAAAAAATCATGAAATAGCATATTAGCACTACAACAACAATCCTTGACCTGGCAGACATTTCAAATGAGGAAAATTTTGGGGCTCTAATTTACAACTTTAGGAAAAAACAGCAATGGGAAATTTAAGGAAATGTGATTTTTTTTAAAAGCATACGTTTCTTTTCTCCCTTTTGTTATTTTATGTAAGGCGAAAATCACATTTTCAATCGATTCTCACTTTGGTCCCTAACTTTTATTTTCACCACTTTTAGTTCCTATTTTGAAAAACGCATCTCGTTTTTGTCCCTGCCTTTACATCAAAAATAGAAAATACACACGTGATAAATGGAGTACACTGTTAAGCTGACGTGATCATTAAAATAATAATAAAAAATACTACACGTCAGCATTTAAATTTAAAAAAAAATTAATTTATTAATTTTAACTAAATAAAAAAATTAAAAACAGGAATAAAAACTAAAAATCACACAAATTGAGATCTAAACGTGTCTTCAACAAGAACAACGTGAACACAGTCTCAAATCAAAGACACAAACCCAAAAATAAAAATTAAAATTAAAAAATAAAATCATTTATGAACAATCGGAGCAAGAGAGAACGAAAATCTTTGATGAACAATCGGAGCAAGAGGAAGAGAACCATTTCTAAAAGAGAAGAAGGAGAGGAAAGTACAGAAGAGAGCGTCGGAGACGAAGAAGACAAAGAATACTCCACTGTCGTTGTCAACGACAACAACTTTTTTTAATTTCTAAGTTTGTGTTTTGGGTTTGCTTCTGTTTCCTAGAAAATAAAACTTGGAAATCCCAATTCAAATAAGCCTAACAGAATCACATCAACCTCAACAACCAATTGTGTTTTGTTCTCTTAAGCCTTAAAAGAAAACCCAAAAAAAAAGAAATCGATAAAGCTTCAATTTTTAATGCATACCCACAATTTATCATCACCCAAAGACAGCAAAAAACACATAGAATTCCAATTCCAAACACGAATCAATGAAAAAGAAACAAAAAAAAAAAAAAAAAAAAAAAAAAGATTTAAGAATTGGAAGCGGACCAAGACTGATGGCCTGTGAGAGGACCTGTCGGATCTTAAGGGATTTGATGGAGTCCATCGTCTCACCGATCCAACCCATTCTCCCAGTCTCTCTTTCTCTCTCTCTCTCTGAGTCTCAGTTATAAAAATCAAAGCAAAACCACATTTTTAATTTCTGGGTTTGTGAGTGAGTCAGTGAGAGAGAGAGAATGAAGAAGACAGGGAAGAGCTACAATAAGCCCAATGGAAAATCGGAGGAGAGAAAAGATAGGAAATCAGGGACCGGCATGAGTGGATCGCCGAAGAAGAGAAGTCACGGAGGCAAGTTCACCTGGGTTGGGGATGGCTACTCTCAGCTTGAGATTGGGTTCGAATCTGGAGGAGTTTTTGATGTCAAGGACCCCAACTTTGAAGACCCAGATGAGACCTTCACTGTCTGATTATGATAATCAAGTATTTGTCTGTCTTTTTTTTTTTTTTTTTTTTTTTTAACTAGATCATGAGACTTATGAGATGTTAATATTTCTTTTGAATAAAAATATTTCCAACCATTTTGTACCAAAAAAAAAAAAAAACTAGATTTGTATTCTTTAATTTAAAATGGATTTTTTGCGCTTTCCAAAATAAATGGGTTTTTCGCTTTTTTTTTTTTTTTTAATTTCTGGGTTTGTGTCTTTAATCTGAGATTGTGTTCATGTTGTTCTTGTTCAAAACACATTCAGATCCCAATTTGTGTGATTTTTTGTTTTTATTTCTGTTTTTACTTTTTTTATTTAGTCAAAATTAATAAATTAATTTTTTTTAATTTAGATGCTAACGTGGCATTTTTTATTATTATTTTAATGGCCACGTCAGCTTAACAATGCACTTCGTTTGCCACGTATGCATTTTCTGTTTATAATGTAACGACAGAGACAAAAACGAGACACATTTTTCAAAATAGGGACTAAAAGTTATGAAAATAAAAATTAGAGATTAAAGTGAGAATCGGGTGAAAATATAAGGACAAAAATGTGATTTTCGCCTTTATGTAATTTAGGTTGACGGGAGATTGCTTTTGGATCAAACAACAAATTCCTTTCATTTCAGGCTCATATTAAAGGACTAATTACGAGAAAATGCCTTGAAATATATGTAGTAGAATCGTGTAGGATCGTGATTTTGTATGATCCTATGATCTAGCATGCGATCTCCTTTTTGTTAAAAATAATAATAATAATAATAATAATGGCCTTAAAATTTCTTGGAGGTTTGTCCCTATCACGTTATGTGTTGTTGTGAAATGAACTACGATAGATTTGTGTCCTCTTAATTTGTTAACTATAATTTCTAAGCAATATGGGTCTATTAATATCACGACATATGTAATACGTGTATCAAAAATAAAATTTTAGCATATAAACACCAAAAGTTGTACTCTTTTTCTTCTATATATAACTATTCTCCTAATAATTGAAACTGTCCAAATAGACTTTGCCATACAACATAAATTCTCTTTTGTTTTGTTTTTTTTTTAAAAAATACAAAGTATTTTAACACTCACACAAGGAGAGATAGAACTATCAAGCCACAAATTCAGCTAAACAGTGAACACATATCAAAGATAATATAGTTTACAATAGTCAGCTTAATCAAGCTTCATTATTCTAGAATCCATCCAAAATCTCACTAACAAAGTTTCCTCCAAATCGATTTGAAGGAACTCCTTCAACCTATTACGCAACAACTCATAAAACCATTCACATGTATTATTTAAACAAATACGTCGTGTGACTAAAAATACACCTGTAAAAATCAATTATTATGTAATGGGTTGGAGGAACTTTCCTTCAAACCAGTTTAGAGATAAACTTTTTCCAAACCGAATTGCATAGCCGAAAGGAATCTTTTTTAAGGGTACAAGAGCTTATATGCAACAAGGCATTCATGGTGAGTCTGGTGACTTATTCTTCGTCACAACCGGACTCTGGTAACTTCAAAGATCAAATAGAAGCTAACCAAATCGTACTTTATGAGCAGAAGAGAAATGCTTAGCTGCATCTACCATTGCTGCCTCTGGTTCAGAGTGTGACACAATCCTTGAACATATTGATTCAGTAGTCCTTGAAGATAAGTGGAAACCAAAACATGACCAAAATGGTTCCAGGGACAACACGCACAAGGACAAGGCCATATTACCTTCCTTCATTTTGTTCTAGCTTTGTGTTTCTCTTTGGTGAATGAAACCCCAGAAATTGAGAACTGTTCTAGTAGAAAAATATGGTAAGATGAAGAGAGAAGCTTGCAATAGAAAGACACAACTTTACACAGTATACTGGATTCTTATTGCTGTGCAGCTAGGTTCTATATTTATATTTCTATATAGGTGAGATTTTCGTGGTGGTCACGTTTAAAATTTTAGAGACTGTGGTGGCTATGATTGTTGAAACTGCAGATTTTGGCAGAAAGTGCTTTCTTTTTTCTATGAGGTTGCTTTTGAAACGGTTTTCCAACCTCTCCTCCAAGCTTCCTGAAAGCTACTGAAAATTTTGACCAACGCGTTAGAATTTTATTTGACGTGGACAAATATTAATTCTTTTTTATTTTGTCAAAAATCATATTGGTGATTGATCTGATAAAAACTGATATAGGTTTAGCATTCACGGCAACTCGTTCAAAAATTTATGTCTATTTTAACACAAGAATTTACTTTTTTTTTTATTTTTTACATACCCTTCTTTCAAAACACTCCATATTTAGATTATCTATTTTAAATTACTCGTTCAAAAATTTATGTCTATTTTAACACAAGAATTTACTTTTTTTTTTATTTTTTACATACCCATCTTTCAAAACACTCCATATTTAGATTATCTATTTTAAATTACATTTTAATAAAATATCATTTTTCTTTATTTTTTAATTGTTTATGTTTATCCACACACAGCAACCGTGTATTTTTATACAAATTTGCATAGCTTGATGTGCAGGGGCGGCCCAACATAATTTGGGGCCTTAGGCGAAAAATTTATGGGGGCCTTTAATATGTAAATATTAATTAAATAAAATTATTTAATACCAATCAAATTAAGGTTAATTTGATACGTTAAATACATAAATAATACCAACTAGACTAATATTAATTTCATATAGAGAATTGAATATCATAGTTGAACTATAAATATTAATAAAAAGAAATCAAAATATATTGTGATTGAAAAATACACTTTGTTTTGGATATAAGAAGATGCATAGTTAAATAAAGTTGTAATCTAATTTTTAATTTTATATTTTGATTTTAAGAGAGAGAGATAGATATTATTTGGTGTGTGGTTTTGTAGGATATTAGTTTACAAAAATCAAAGTCTCAAACTATCCTGAGAGATTAATCTATAATTAATGATTCAACACATTTGCAACATCTTTTTGAAATATTTTAGGGTTTCAATTGAGATAAGGTTCTATTGGTCTCATATTTTGATAGTCTTAATAGAAATGAAAAAGATGCGCTAATTAAAAGCACTATAAAATGTTTAAAATATAATGTGACATTGTCTCTCATTGATAAACTTCATCAATTTAACTAATGAATGTTTATCACTTTTTTGTGATTAATAACATTGCAATATGTAAGTCAATATTAAAATTTGTAGTATCTTTAATATCACTAATAAAAAAAATGTACAACTTTTAGAAAATATATATAATTTTATAAAAATTTGGGCCTTTAAATATGAAAAATGGGGCCTTTTTATCTTAAGCAAATTTTTTTTTTTGGGTGGGGCCTTAGGCCTAGGCCTAACTTGCCTAGGCCTTGAGCCGGCCCTGTTGATGTGGGTGAATTTTAGATTTATTTAACTAAAATGTGCTACTTTTTTTATTATACAAGCACTAATGCGAGTGTTCTTCAACATAATTGTTTGGGGTAAATAAGGGTTAAGGAAGGCATATAATTAAAAATTTATTTCTATGCTTCAACATTAGGCTAGATCGATCTATGTCTAAAGAATGTTTCTGACACCATTGTGCCAAATAACACAACGTTGTTACTCCAACTGTGTTTTAAGGTCTATCCTCAAGTCTTGGACAGGTTGTGAGATAAATTTTAATTCGATAAAACTCGAACAAAACCATAAAATATTCAGGTGGCAAATTCTGCCAAGTTGAGCCTCCCACAGACCCAGGGAGAGTCCCTAATTTGAACAGCTTTATACTTGGTTTTAGGCTTGTAGCAGTTATTCCTTACTAAAAATAATAAAACAGTACAGTACATGCACTTCTAACAAGTCTAAGGTTCGAGAAATCAAAGTACCCCAGGCAAAATCTGCGTAGTTACAAATTGAAATAACATTGAAAACTGAGTGCAATGTTATTTATAATAATAAAATAAAAGATAGCGCTATAGATGTGAGAGGTCGGAATTTGATATGCCTTCCACCCACACATTATATTCCAGAAATCAATCTCCAAAAATTGAAAGTGAGAACTGCTTATCAACCACCTCTTTGAGACCTACTAATAAAATTGAAAACATACTAAGTACCAATTTTTTTTATAAATGTAATGCACTCTTTTCTTTATCATACACTCATAGCACAGACGGAAAACATCTCAAAGAAAGGTGTTAAGTCCCCCACCCTGCCCCCATCCCCCACCTCGCCTCCTCCCCAGAGGAAAACTTTATAGCTCAAGGAATGAAGCAACACTGCCATTTACATTGAGAACAAGGTCGACGAGGTTCAAAAACTTCTTGCACTGTTGTTGTCTTATTTGTGCATTTTTTTTTTTCACTAGCCTACTTAGGAATTAATGCATGTTGCATGTAATTTAATCTTAGGAGAAAGAAAAAGAAAACAGAAGTTCAATACACAGCTCTCCCATGGACCAAATAACCACGTTTACCTATAATAACATAGTAATGCACAACTGTATGTCAATGCATTGGCAGTAGAGGTAAAGCAAAAAAAAAAAAAATACTCTCGTATATGAATGGAAAGAATAAATATATATATTTAATCATGGTCATGGATCAAGCACAAACATATACCTTATTTTGCTTTTGATCAAGGTCCATAATTCGAAAGAAAGTCAAAATTCATAGGAATACACAATAGTCCTACAACGAACAAATTAGATTTTCAAATTTCCATAGACATGATAAGTTACATCAAAATCGATTGTGTGGTTACATTTATGAAGAGAGTAAGAAGCTATTCCCCAAAGGGTATTGAACTAAACTAAATTACACCATCCAATACAACATAAAAGTGCTTCATACCAGAGCTGCGGATCCAAACTGACATGAGCTGAATTAAAAAGTGCTCGAGTCACTGAGTTCTTGAACCGTAGTTAGAGAACTTGCTTGTCTTGTTGAACTTAAGTTGAGAATAAATTCCAACCTTTCCTGGAACAGACAAATAAAATTGTCATTTATATACAACTAACGATGACGAAAAAAGTGCATTATGAGCACACGAAGAGACACCATCACTGGCACTCATTTCATCTCTCACTATCTTTCTCCGCCCTCAAGCTCCTCTTGATCATCCATTTGAGCTTCTTCTTTGTTGTTTGATTCCCCACCTCCACTTTCATGATTTTCACCACCTTGTCGGAAAAACAATCCAGATGATGTGGAATCATCCTCATCAAGATCCTCTTCATTATCCTTGTCTTTTGACCGCAATATCAAATCACTTTTCATCCAGGCCGGGCATTGATGAGCAACTCCAAGAGTGGCCTGAACTTGCAATTGAGTTGAAGGGCTTGAAGCATGAACTTCTGTTTCAGTAGAGTCATACATCAAGCAAGAACATTCAGGAACTGGATGAGAGAGAAAAGACATTGGTTTTGATTTCGAAGACGCTTCTATTACTCCATCAATCAATCTCTTTCTCATATGCTTCCGTACTGATTTTAGCCAAGTATGGTTTGCATGATATAGATGATCCTGGATTTTTTCAAAATGCTTGGCAACTTCTTTTCTGCATTGACAGAGATACGTTTAAAGAACAATAAGAGAGAATCCTCATGAGTTAACAATTTGAGATAACTTAAAATGATTAGCATGACATTTTATTGATTAAGATAATTTAGGCATGCCACTATATCATATATATCAGCATTGGAGAAGAACAAACTACTGAGATTGCTTGACCAATTTACTTAATGTAGCGGGATCTTCAAGTGCAAGTCCCACATGCTATCAAGCTTTAACGTGGGAAAAAGAAACACCTACACTGATTTTATGGTCTCAGATAGCCTATGCTGTCCAATTAGTAGTGTTATGGCATAAAGACACAGCAATATAACAACTTGAAAAGAAAAATAAAGGGGAGGGACATTCGGCAATTGATCTCAAAGACACAGGCAGAATAACAGTCAAATAATCTAAATCACGTCCTGATTCTCTTATTCAGAATGTCATATGAAGATAAGTAGCATCCAGATAGATGTGATAATTACCTGTCTGGCCTATATGTTTTCAGTGCAGCTGACTGATAGAGTCTGTGCCCCATTACCAAGCTGGCAAAATTTGGATGTCCCTTGCCATCACGATCGAATCCAGGGATGAACGCATCAGCTTCAATGCATATAACATAGTCAATTGCTTCCCATAGCAATTTATGGGCATTGGTCCGCAACTCCATTACTGTGCTCTCAGGCTCATTATCGCTCTCAGCCACCCAACCCCACCAACCTTCAATGTTATATGATTTTGGTCGGGCTGGAGGTGGTGGAAGCGGGCGAGGGCGTGGGCCTGCAGTTTTCCAAGCTTCATGCTTCATCTCTTTCTCAATCGAAGGTGGAGTGCTAGGATAGCTGCTGTCAAGGTTAGCCTCACGACCATAAATCCAAGTGAGCTCCCATGGGGTGCTAAGGGAGGTCCTATCAACAACATTTTCAAACATGGAATGAAGAGGAATTAATGTCCTTTGACCACCAAAGACTTCTCCGCCAGAGACATATATTACCGTGTCCCATGAGTATCCATAAGCACGAAGAAGAATACCAACCTGTAGAAATCCATAAAATTAAGATCAAAGGCTCAGAATTTTTAAAATCTTGCCCCATCGATAGACAACTATGCTTAATTAAAAGAGTGGCCAAGTTGATCGGTCATTTTTAAAGCACGGACCCAAACATAACAGGTTTGCCTCCTTCCACAGTACACTGGAGAGTTTACCCAGACAATTTCCCATAAATAAATAAAAAGCTAAAGAAAGGAAATTTTAAAGTAACACCCATCACTCCTAAGGGTAGTGACATGAGCACCCTCCAACCCCTAAGGTTTGGAGGTTATCAGGAAGCAACCATCTTTGGTATTTGTGTTATTGGAACAATTTTAACATTGGGAGTTAATATCTAGCAATCTCATACCTCTTCTGGCATTAGTGGGCAAGAACCATTAAGGCGTTGCTTAGCTGAATTCACTGGAAGCTTCCCCTTGACAATCCCACGTTTCATCATCCAAGACCTTTTGTGCTGGATCAATTCAGTATGTACATCCTTGGAAAGTGATTCCAAGTCAGACACATATCAAATTCTGAGAAGAGTTGTAATACATCTTAATCATGCATTTCCAGGTTATAGGCAGATACCTGGAAGAGTTCCGCACAGCCATGATATGCTAAAGCATCTCTCGTCATCCCAGGATCATAGGCTATAAATGGCCGTCCAGGAGCCCTTAACCTAAAATAACATTGGAAGTTAGTAAAAAGTAGAGATGATAAACGAGAGAGAGAGAGAGAGAGAGAGAGGTTTATGAAAAGTCATCATTGACCTAAGTAAAATTTTGGTGGCAAGTTCCTGGACCTCTTGCCGGAACTGTAGAGCATGGAAAGCAACCCTACATCTCAGCCTTTGAAGCTCTTCATTGTGTTGAAGTTGGGGAGGAAGGATGGCCTAAATCAAGCAAGATAAAATAGTAACAGCTCAAAACGTAAAGAGAGATTATTATTAGGAACAATGACATTAAATCAAGAACATAAAACTCAAACAAAGAAAGATTTGTAAATTGTAATTTTGAGCTGCAAAGAAAAAAATATTCCAGGAGGAAAAAAAAAAATCAAACACAAATATTCTGACAACACCTGCATCCAATGCCATCTGGTAGATATTATGAACAACCATAGGGAATCTTCAGTGCAAATAGCAAATGAATGTATAAATTTCTTTTATAAGTTGATACAAACCTTTTTAGGTATACTATACATGTATGCCACTTAAAGTTTTTAATATAACAATGAATTGAAGAATATTTAAACACGAATCAACTTCCTATATTTAATGGTGCAAAACATATAAATGGATTAAGGGCATCCATGGCATCCCATGGAGATCAAACAAATCCATTTCCTAGTTAGATTTTTTTTTTTTTTGGGAGGGGGGAGGGGGGGAATGGGGGGTTTAACTTCCGAGTTGGATTACATTTCTAGTTTTGAACATCCCAGATGCACACCCCAAATCAACCCAGTTGTTGACAACATCACATTTAACAAGTAAATCTTAGAAGAGACAACCCAGTGGAAATATTACTAATTGAAGAGTCAATTAAGGCATCCAACAAAGCAGGATTAAATCAATATGCCATACTTTGCTCAGTACACTATGCTCCAAGCTGCAATTACAACTAGGGTGAAAGTCAAGTTCAACCTCAAGCTATTGATCCCAGAAATAGGAAGGGACACAATAACAGTCATTACCTGCAAGCATCCACCTTCAGACACAACTAGTTCAACCACCGAATGCCTCTTCAATACTACGAGAACTCGATTCAGATAATAATATGGTGAAGCTGAGTAACGCACTTTGAAACTTGGAATTTCTTTCTTTCTTCTTGCCCATTTGAGATTTTTTGGAAGAGTCTTTACGACTTTCACATCTTTTGCTAATGCTGCCATGAACTGTTCCTCGTTGTACAGGTATGCAAAACTCTTGAACTCAGAACTGCATAAATTATAAAATATAATAAACCAATTAGAATATTAACTGGTTAAATTAATTTAGCCTATAATCAAATTTGATCATTATGGTTATCTGGAGGAAATTCAACCTAATCCCCTTCTTGCTTGTAGTTGATTGGATCTCAGGAATTACCAAAGTAGCATTTAGAAGCCGAGAAACCACAACCACATCGCATATCTGAAAGAACACAATGGTATTATATTTATAGTTTAATATGACATTTGAATATATGCGATTCAAACACGATATCCTCACCGAATTCCTGATCTCATGGAAACCTCCTTGTATTCTAACAAAGATAAACCCATTTGTTTGTGATCTGACATCTGCTACAGATATTTTTAATCAGAAACACCCCTTTAGTTATTAAAAATAAACAAGCACGAATTGAAAAACAACAGATAAATGAACTTTTTAGTTTTCTTCTTCAACATAACACCCCCATCCCCCATTTTGTTCCCCAACTAGGCTTTATTTCAAATGCACAGTGAGTTTAATGTATTGAACTAAAATTTTCGGTTTAAAAAAAGGAGAATAATTAAATGAGTTGAACCATCTCCAATTCTATTTAGATCAAGAATATTTGGCATATCCTGCACAGATAACAAACAAACTGATATATTGACGAACTCTCTTAATTAAGTCACACCAGAGACTCTTTCAATAAGCATAAATGCCAAAGTTCCAAACATTGAATTTAAAGAGAAATGAACTGCAAGCATGAAACCAATTCGGTAAACTTTAAACAAGAATTCAGGAAAAACCAAGCATGTATTTGGCCAATATTTCACTTCCTAATCTCTTTTTAATGTGAACCCATGGTCCATGATCACATAGAGGACATATCTAGTTCCCTAAAAGTTTCAACTTTCAGGTTAACTTCTCAGATTTACATACAATGTCTGAAACATACTTTTGGGCTTTTGATATATATAGGTGTTATCTAAGGTTAAATTTAATTTCGAACATTAGTTAATAGTTCTTTGAAGCTTACTTCTCTATGCCAAATGACAAATAGTATTGTGCATTCCTTGAAGAGATTCAAAGTAGTATAATGGCTTCTTTATTTCATGAAAAAAAAAAAGTATTTAAAAAAAAAAAGGCTTAAGCTTTGGTTGATTCTGTGGCAAAATAGCACTACAATCATCCACTAAAAAGTTAAATGTCATTAGTTTGATGAGAACAAAAGTTTGATAGATTAAATGTCATTGACCTTTCAACATATATTCAATTATAAATTTATAATATGCTCCTATGCCTTGATAAGTATACATCTGTTTTTAGTAAATAGTTCACATTAAGATTTCATTGTAGACCATTGGCATTTGTCATAGATTAAAGCTTTTCAATCCCCATTGTTGCAGGTTAACTTCAAAAGGAAAAGACAATTTTCTTCCCAGGAAACATTTATCCCGAATTAACATCAACTCTTCGTTTGCTTTTGTTCTATCAATAAAAATAATATCTACAAAGCATTGAACTAATGCAGAATTTACTACCAAGATGCAAATGAGACCTAACCAGCATAGTGTCCTCTTGGATTTGCATCAGGATGCAAAAACTCAAGACGCCTTACAGGACCCCACAGCCTTCTATACATTGGACTCTGCACAAGAAATTAAAAGTAGAAATATAAGAAACCATAAACAGACAACAAGAAAAACAAAGTTTACAAGACACAGAGATAATAGGGTCCCCATAATACTAGAGGCCAATTGCTAGGTGAAGAATAGGATAAAACCAATGAGTACGAGGCCATGAGCTGTACTCTAAATTATTGCAAAAATTCAAAAACATAGATCCATAATAAGGAACAAACATAGAGCTGATCAAATTTATTAAGAAACCAAACAAACAAAATTCTAGCTGTGTTTTCTACAACAATATCTAAAGATCCAAACAAAATCCTACAATTATATGATATAGCAGCCAAGAGTGCCCATTAGCCCCAAACAACAATAGTGTCCTCATTCTTAGAAAAAGAAAAAAAAAATCACACCCCCATAAGCACCACCAAAGTAAGCGACAGAAAATTTAGACCCCAGCAAAATAAACAACGATATGGAACAATTATGAAGCTGGTTAAACAATACATTCAAACAGTATATATATAGAAAGCACTCAAATTTTCAGAGCATAAAAGGAGAAAGAAGCAAAAGAAGTAAATGGGGTTGTATTAGCACATTACAGTTATGGGAAAAAGAGGACTTTCAAAGATGGGTCGCCAAGAGAAGAGAGTGATTGAAGACTGGTAGTCTACAATGGCCTCTGCACTAAATCTAGCAAGCAAAAAGTGAATGAAGAGAGAAAAAGCAGAGAGCACAAGTCCAACCAGACCAACCCATTTCATTCTAGAATTCAACACCATCTTTCCCTCCCCTTTCATTGAGGATTGAGGAACCACTCTGTGTGTGCCTGTGTCTCACACTCTCTCTCTCTGACTAAACAAGGAACTGAGTCTGAAAGTAGTGTTGTTGTTGGAAAATGAAAACTGAGAGAGAGAGAGAGAGAGACACGGAAAGAGTGAGAAAGTTGACACGTGCGAGGCCATGTCTAGTATCTTGCACGTTACAGCTGGGTCATCAAATGATCCAGTAGTATCTATCCACATATATCTACTACCACAGTGCTATTGCCACTAGTACAGTACTATATATTCTACATAAACCCACCCTCAATTTTAGAGCGTGTACAACAACACCATTCAATCAAAGAAAATATAATTTAATATGCTTCGATTGGATAATGTTGTTTAGACCAAAGTGGTTGTTGGATTTTTTTTTTTATATAATTATTTTGAATTTTCTATGATATATATATATATATATATTATAATACATTATATTAAAATAATCTTTAAAAAAAAGAAGAGGAGGGAGGGTGGGAGTTTTTAGTATTTAGAGGGAGAATGGAATAAAAAAAAATAAGAAGAAAAAAGATTAGATGAGCTAAAATGGACATGTACATTTACATGTTCCCTATTGTATGTTGTATAAAATCTTGTATCATACATTATAGGGAGTGGGTGATTTTTGGAGTTTTGTGTTTTTGGACATCCATTTACATTTTTTTATGTTTTTGAAGCACTGGATAAAGACTGTTTTGGCTCGATTGGATAATGTTTTTGGTTTTTGGATTTTTTTATTTTTTTGGATTTGTTTTTATAGAATTTGTTAGGATTTTCTATGAGTGAGTGCATTCAAGCTCGAAAATGCAAAAAAAAAAAAAAAAAATATTGTATTTTGCATATTTTACATTATCATTTTAACAATACAAGCTACACTTCTAGAAAAAATAAGAAAAAAATTTAAGAGCAAGAGTTTTAAATGGATCAGGAGGAAGTAGACCCCTATTATGGGTGTATGTTTCCTCCTCTTTAGAGCTGGTGAGATCCACCAACCATAAATGGAAGAAAATATACACCTGTAAATTTTTAACATAGTATATTTCTTCTGTAAACGAGATGAAGAATGAAAAAAAGATAGAGGAATTACTGTAAACATGTCATAGACTCGTATGCACACACATATTTATTTATTTATTATTTATGTTGTATAAATTTCTATATTGTATATTACTGTATGTGGGTGACTTTCGGCATGCTTTTCTGTTTTGGGACATCTATTTTACATTTTTGGTGCTTTTGAAACACTAAGAATGATTTGAGTAGTGTTACAACTGATTGTGCAGAAAGTATATAAAAAAGTAATTCCAATTTTTTTTTAAACATTCATTTGTTAAGTTACTTTTTTGATAAATAGTTATACCACTTTACTTTTATGATTTTTGGAAACCTTACCGTGACAGGTAATTTGTTAAAGAGAAATGTTAATAAACACCGTACGATACTTGTTAAGATTTTTCTTTTTAAGTTTTATTTAGAAAAAATATAAAAAATTACAAAAAAAAGTACCAAGAGATATGCAAAAATTATCGAAAGTTGTCAAAAATTACTCAAAAATCTAAAAAACTGTCCAAATATGTATTGTTTTCGGTCACTTTATCGTGCCGTTAACCCAACCCTTTGTTAAATTATGATCTTATCAATTTGTAATAACCTTTTTCAATTCCCACGCTTGCCATTGTATTGTCAGGAGTCATGTGACTTTTGCACTTTTCTCACATGCTTTTGAAGTCTCTCTCTCTGTTTGTGACTTTTTCTATTCTTGGTGTAGTGGGGCTGTCATTTTGAGTTTGTGAGAGGAAGGGAATCTGGGGAGATATCGCCTATTGGCGGTTTAGGGACAATTGATGAATGATTGAGAAAAGTGGGGTTTAGAGTTTGAGTCATAAAATAAAGGTAAAAATGCAAAACTGACCCTTTAATTTTCAACGTTTTTCATTTCAGTCCTCTAACTTTAAGTTTTATCATTTCAGTCCTCTAACTTTCAATTTTTGTCAATCCAAGCTTATGTTAGAAATCAGTTAAGGTTACGTTAAACTCACTAATAAAAATGACCGTTTTACCCCCTTTTTTTTTTTTTTTTTTCAATTCGGGATTAAAAGAAAAAAAAATTTGTAAAAAAAAAATTAAGGCCAAGGCCAGCAACCCCACCCCAAATCAGCCACACCATGAACACAAATACAAACCCAACAACACCAAACCCGCATTTCACATGCATATCAATCATAGTATTACCAACATACAAATCAAAAGCAAACCCACCAATCAAAATTGTCTGGGCATGAACCTGACGCCCCAAACCCAAATCTAGAACAGCACCACAAGCTTTAAAAAGCGCTGAAAATATAAAGGACATAGGCCCAGTACCTTCACTTCTCATACGATTATACAACACAACTGACTCCGAAATGGGTCCTTGGGTAGCGTAACCACGAATGAGTGCAGTCCAGAGAAATGGTTTTCGTTGCTGAAGCTGAGAGAAAGGCGGCACGGAATGGGTGAGGAGGATGATGGATGAACGGAACTGGGTCGATGGTGGAGAAGATTTTTCAGATTTGGTGATGCTGGGTTTGTATTTGTGTTCGTGCTGTGTCTGATTTGGGGTGCGGTTGCTAGCCGTGGCCTTAATTTTTTTTTACATATTTTTTTCTTTTAATTCCTAATTGTTAAAAAAAAAAAAAAAAAAGGTAAAATGGTCATTTCTCAATGAGTTTAATGTTAAGCTTAACTGAGTTCTAATAGAAGCCTGAATTGACAAAAATTAAAAGTTAGAGGACTGAAATGACAAAACTTAAAGTTAAAGGACTGAAATGAAAAACGTTGAAAGTTAAAGGGTCAGTTTTACATTTTTGCCTAAAATAAAAGCAGCAATAAGTTTGGGGGGGTTGAAAATTTACTTTTGGAGTAGATTTTGACATGGTACAAAATGGTATCTCCTTCTTCATACGATTTTGTGCCAATGTAAAAAGTAAATAAGTGTGCTTATACATTTGCCCAAACTTGATTCCAGCATGATGATTTTGTAACTTTTTTTTATTATCTAATCTCTGTTCTCTAGCTCCTGATGTGGAAATTTTGTATATAATTTAGACAATGCTACTGTTTACACATTACACTACTCATTTTATTCATTATTACTGCTTAATGTCATTTAACAAAATCCTTTTTATAACCCCCCAAAAAACCTACAGATCTAATCAGTCAGTTGATAAAGTAATTTAAAGAAACCAATCTGTTTTTAAAAGGAAATAGGTGTAAGATAGCGTTGAACCATTTTAAAAATTTTATGAAATAAATCAACACAATTATAATTCGTAAATGAAATTAAACTCTGACACATCATTCAAGACTATAATTTAAAAATAAAATTTCCAGCCACAATTTTGCAAAATCTATATATATAATAATAGATAAAGCAGAAAGAAAATCCAATTAAATTTCAAATTTGAATTCAATTAGGAGAAATTATTTGCTCCTCCTGGGTAGAGGAGTGATGTGGTTCTCCTAGTGATATGGACCAATAAAAAGCAGCCATGTATTAAAAGAAAAGCTGAGTCAACAACACACCTGTACTTCAGCCTTATCAAATAACAAAACTCGAAATACACTTTCACTTCTATAATCCTACTTAGCCACTTCACCAAAAATTCTAAAACCCAAAAATTTCCAAACCGCCCAGCTCTCTTCTTTCTCCCTCCCTACATCATTGAAGGAATTTTTCTTTGCATGAACAAGCTCTATGAGATTTTGAACTAACTCTGTTCTTAGGTCTAACTTTTTCTAACTTGTCTCCCTCTTTTCCCCTATGACTAAAGTGATTGCTGGAATCCAATGCTCACCATCGCAACTAACCATCGCTGATCAAGGTATGTTACAAAGTCTCATTTCACTCTTCAAAGTCTTATTTTCTTGCTTTGTTCAGTCTCTATGTAGTTTATAATACAATGACTTCTACATGTTTGATAAAAAGCTCAAAATAAAAAAGTTTAAAACGAATGAAATTTTTATTTTTTATTTTCTTTCTAGTTAGTTTTCCTGACTATGAGCCCTTGTTTTTAACTCTAGATTGGAGGTCTTTTATTTTAGAATGAGTCTTTAATTGAGACCTTAAGTTCAGTATTATAACGTTGCTGGGTTCCTCTTTTCTTTTCTTTTTTTGCATTTGATTGTTACTATTGCTGATGCATTTGAATGTTGTGGTGTTTTTAATCATAGATATTAGAGTCAATGAGGAAGGTGTTGAAGATATTGAAACTTTGCTTGGAATGGTGGTGCATAGTGAGGATGAAGCATATAAATTGTACAATGACTATGCCATTCAAATTGGGTTCAGTGGTCGGAAAGAAAAAATTAGATATGCAAAAAATGTTGTAAGACAAAGAGATTATGTGTGTTCAAAAGTAGGATTCCCACAAGATAGTGACAATTTGGATGATAAGAAATTCAAAAAATTACAAACTAGGACCGGTTGTGAAGCTAATATCTGGTTTACAATGACAAATGGTGAATGGAAGATTACTCACTTCAATCCTACTCATAATCATGAGCTTGCAAAGCTGGAAGAAATGCCATTTCTAAGGTCGAATCAAAAAATAACTAATGCTCAGTTAGGTGTTATAAAAACTTTCAAAGGAAGCAGGTATAAGAACAATAAGTGCATATTCCTACTTAGTTGAGGAAGTTGGAGGGTTTGAAAATGTTGGATTTATAAAATGAGATTGCTATAATGTGGTGAATAAGCAGAAGTTAATCAATGTTGAGGCTAGAGATGCTCAAAGTTTTGTAAATCACTTTAAACAGAAGCAAGCAAAAGATTCTATATTTTTTTATGCAGTTCAAGTTGATTAAGAAAATTGAATGACAAATTTTTTTTAGAGAGATGGCAGATCAAGGATTGATTATAACTCTTTTGAGAATGTTATATGTTTTGACACTACATATCGAACTAACAAATATAATATGATATGCGCCCCATTTGTAGGTGTCAACCATCATTGGAAGAATGTACTTTTTGGTTATGCATTTTTATTGGATGAAACAATTGTTTTTTTTTACTTAGTTGTTTGAAACATTCTTAGAATCAATGGAAAATCAAAAACCAAAGACAATTTTTAGTGACCAATGTTAAGCAATGAAGAAAGCTATAAGAGTTGTGTTTCCTGATACATGTCATCGCTTGTGCTTATGGCATATCTCAAAAAATGTTGTAGAAAATTTACCAAGGCATTATGGGATTCCTGAATTCAAGGGTAGGTTCAATAAGATTCTTTATAATTGTGAGACTGAATCAAAGTTTGAGTCTTCTTGGGATGCCTTACTTAGAGATTACAATTTGGTAGGCAATAAGTGACTTAACACTTTATATGAAAATCGAGAAAGCTAATGTTCAGTTTTTAGTCATAACATTTTCTCTACAAGAATGAAAGCTTCATCAAGGAGTGAGAATGCAAATAATGTTTTTCAACATATGGCATGCAAAACAATGAGGTTAACAGAATTTGTACACAAGTATGAGAAAGCTTCAAAAAATATGCAGGTGGAAGAGTTAGAAGAAGATTTTCGTTGCAAACAATGTACATCTTCTCAAATAGTCAAGAATTGTGGACTTTTAAAACATGCATTATCTGTTTATACTCGTACATTTTTCAAAAGATCTAAGTTAAAAATTGGTTCTACCTTGGGGGTCACACACCAAGATGTGTATTCTGATGAGGTGTCTTTTACCAATGAAGTTATCGAAAGAGGTGATTGGAAGGTTCGTGTTGTCCAATTTAACTCCTCAAATAATGTTGTGACATGTAGTTGTAAAATGTTTGAAACATTGGGGTTATTATGTCAACATGCTTTGGGAATACTTATTGTGAAAAACGGCATAGAGCTGCCTGCTCAATATATTTTGAAAGATGGACAAAAGATGCAAAGAAATATAGTGTTTTATGTGATCATGTAAAACCAGCAAGTGCAAATGATGAGTTGTCAGTGACTTCATGCCATAATGAATTAATGCACTCAGTTTATGAAATTTTTACAAAAAGTGCAGCAACAACTTGACATACTGAAATGTGCAAAAGAAAAGTAAGAGAGATGATAGAATTAGTTGAAAACGATATAAAGCAATTAAATGTGGCTAGAGAGGGTGATGAAAAAGAAAACAGGATTATTGTTAATAATGTCTTTGATGATGTTGAGAAGACAGATTGCTCTCTCAATAGTTTGCCAATATACGATCGAAAGGAGTCACAAATGCAAAACTCAAAAGCAACTTGGAGAAGCATAAAAGGAAGCAATTAAAAGATGTTACAATATCAAGTAAATAATTTTTCTTTTATTTAAATTTTATACTGAAAAAAAAAATGTTAGTAATGTGGTTCAAATATTAGTTTGTTGTGAATAATGCCTATGATTTCCTCTCCTTTTTTTAGAACAATTGTCAACTAGAGGACTTTCAACAAGCTCTAGCCATGCCCCTAAAGGTTTCGATTCTTTTCTAAACAATTTTATATGGAGGACTTTCAAGTATTTTTATTTAAAATGTGCTTACTGTTTATAAATGATGCACTATATGATATACATTATCATATAAATCTTCACTGTGCAATGCTATAGGAATATAAAATTTTTTTTTATTGCCTTCTATTGTATGCATTTATCAAGTTTTTTTATATATGTTACCTTATCTATATTGTCTTTGGAATATTTGTCATTCATGTACCATATGCAGCACGCAAGTCTTATGAATATAAAAATATTACTAGCTTTAGCAACAATAATTGTCCTATGAAACTATATGCCTTTAGAACAGTTGTCATTAATTCACAAAACTCAACCTATTTCCACAATGTACAAGTTTTTGCTAGCCAAAGCACCCATCTAGTGTACCCATGGATGAGAGCTATAATAATCAAGCATGATCTAAGCCCCTTGCATCCTCTTCTTTATTATTATTTTTTAATGATGCCATATTAATCTCTTATTATATTTGATAGGTATTCCTTCCTTTAGCCATGCCAACAACCATTAGTCCAAGTCATTTTCATCATCCAAATTAGGTAAAAGTAAATAAAAATAAATAAATAATTGATTTGTGTAATTGAATGTTCATTTAAAAAAATATCTAACATTTAAGCTTGAGTTAAATTGAATGTAGAACCCCTTTTTCTATTGGAGCAGTGCTTCTCCAAATTTCAGCTTCACAAGTATGCTTCAAAGTAATGATTTCTTGAATCATTTAAGTCAGGTAAAATACTTGTTGTTTCTATTTTTTATTATTCATTAGTTATGTTTATGTATTTATGTCAATAGTTATCACCTTGTGACTAATAACTAAAAAATGTCCATCTTTATTTGTGCAGAATTCTTTCTCAAATGGTTTTACACACCTAGAATATAACCATTGTAAAACAAAAGACTTGATTTATTGAGAAATATCTTTCAGTACAATGGCTAACAAAAAGAAATAACATTCCTCTAATTCCCACCACAGGCTCTTCCTTTTCCTGAGAAAATTTTACAACTCACTAGCTGCATAGTTACAAGTTTTTTTACACTACATGAAAGGAAATTAATTCAAAGTTTAACATGAGTCACCTAATATCAACCAAAATTAATCATGCCTTAGCAAAGTAGCTTTTTCCATTTGTCAATGCATTCACTAATTCAGCATCTTGACAGTTCACACATCTGATACAAACATCTTTACTTCATCACATAGTAAACAGTAGTCCAAAAACGTGCAAGCTTGAACCCGAATAACATATTGTTTCAAACAAAGCAACAAACCAAGACACTGCAACTCTACCAACGATAACACCAACCGCAAATGTCCCATCTCTAAGTTTGTCATTTAGTGTATCCTCATCGGTCCAATTTGTATGCTCCTAAATACAATTTCAAATGTTAGCAATCAAATACAATAAAGCCTCTTTTAGAAACACATTAAAGTTTCAAGCACAAAACAAAAATGAAACACTAAAGAACAAAATGTAGAAGCACAATAATACTCCAACACATTCTTCCAATTAGTAATACCTTGATATTACAATAACAAAACTTTCTAACATATTAGAAACAAACCCTGTTGCTCAATGCAACGTCAAGGTTGAGTATTGAGCCATGGCTAGCCACAGTCTACTAATCCTGTATTTCATGCTTAACGCAAAACATAACTTGATTACTATTTTGTGTGTGAAACGCTATACTAAGTTAGTCCACAACACTAAACTGGCAGATATGTTTATAAAGCAATTTCTCTAAGACTCCTTTTTCATCCCTTTGACAAAAGTTAGGAGTGATACCCTCCTCCCTTTGTCAATTTGAGGGGGGAGTTATAGCGCAAAGCAATCAATGCATCAATCACGTATCCAACAACACCAATCCAGCACTTTGCATTAGTTCTGCAGCAGCTCACGCAAAACATTATTTCAAAATGCACTTCAAAAATTTGCCTCATTCTACCCAAATTCAATGCATATAAGATTGTTACATCAGCTAAAACAATGCTAGATTCAAGAAGAGTATTGTTCATTGACCAACAATGACAGATCATAGCTAACACACTCTCTCAGGCAAATAAATACAATGACTAACAGCTAACACACTCTCTCAGAAACAAACTAATGCAAGTACCACAGAGCTTCTAAAGCATTTACAACTCCAAATCAAAACAACTATTCCAAAAAACCACACAAGCAAAGTCTCATTTCAAGAAAAGTTTCAATTTATATGCTTCATCTTCACTATGCACCACCATTCCAGTCAAAGTTTCAATATCTTCAACACCTTTCTCATTGACTCTAATATATATAATTAAAAACACCACAACATTCAAATGCATTAGCAACAGCAACAATCAAATGCAAGAAAAAAAAAATAAAATAAAAGGAGCCCAGCAACGTTATAATACTAAACTTAGGGTGTGTTTGGTTGGGGTTAAAATAGGGATAATGGAAAATAGAGAGAGAAAAATAAAGTGAAAAATGTTGTTTTTCACTATTTGGTTAGAGAAGGAAAATATGAAAGATAAAAACAATGGAGGAAGTTTTCGCCCACTTTTTTAATCCTCCCAAATTGGGAGGAAAATGTGGAGAGAAAAGTGTTGTAAAGCACTTTTACACAAACACCCTCACCTACCCCCCATTCATGACTTAATGACTTTCTCTTCTCATCCCTATCATTTTTGCCTCTTCTCATTCTTACCTTCACAGAGCACCAACGTCCAGGTTCTCTTCTCTCTTTTTTTTTTTCTTTTTTCTTCCAACATGACCCGATCAAGTTGATACATAGTTTGCCCACAAAAGTTTTCTGACCACGTTTTCGTGGGCTGAATGTAGTGTAAATTTGCACCACGTTTTTGCTAGTTTTAAAATCTTTTCCCCAATTAAATTTATATGTACACAATTGTAATATTTACATTATAATAATAAAAATAAAAATTTATATTTATATGTAAGATGTGGTAAATTTTATATTATTTAATGATTACAAATTAATTTATTTCTTACATATTATGTAATAAGGGTATAATAGTCAATTTATATAAATTACATTTTTCATCATTCCCTTTTTCTCTCCAACTAAACAAAAGAGTTTTCTACCCTCCCACTTTTCCACCCCTCCAACCAAACACACAAGAGAGAAAATCAAATTTTTTCTATTCTCCCACTTTTTCATTTTCCCACAATTTTTCATCCTCTCACTTTTCTACTCCTCCAACCAAACAGACCCTTAAGGTCTCAATTAAAGGCTCATTCTAAAATAAAAGACCTACAATCTAGAGTAAAAAACAAGGGCTCATAGTCAGGAAAACTAAATAGAAAGAAAATAAAAATAAAATTTCATTCTTTTATAACTTTTTTATCTTGGGCTTTTTATCAAACATGTAGAAGGCATTGTATTATAAACTACATAGAGACAGAACAGAGCAAGAAAATAAGACTTTGAAGAGTGAAGCGAGACTTTGTAACATACCTTGATAAGCCATGGTTAGTTGCGATGGTGAGCATTGGATTCCAACAACCACTTCAGTCATAGGGAAAAAGAGGGAAACAAGCTAGAAAAAGTTAGACCCAAGAACAAAGTTAGTTCAAAATCTCATAGAGCTTGTTCATGCAAAAAAAATTTCTTTAATAATGCAGGGAGGGAGAGAGAAGAGAGCTGGGCAGTTTGGAAATTTTTGGGTCTTAGAATTTTTGGTGAAGCGGCTAAGCAGGATTATAGAAGTGAAAGTGTATTTCAAGTTTTGTTATTTTAAAAGGCTGAACTGCAGGTGTGTTGCTGACTTAGCTTTTCTTTTAATACATGGTTGCTTTTTATTGGCACATATCACCAGGAGGACCACGTCACTCCTCCACCCAAGAGGAGCAAATAATTTTTCTTCAATTAGAGTCTAATTTTGCATCATGTGTCTCATCTAATCTAAATTTTAAAATTTTATGCTAAGTGAATTAATTTAGTGTAAAAATTGAATTCCAATTAGAGTTTAATTTTGTGCCAAGTGTCCCATCTAATCTAAATTTTTAAATTTCTGTGCCAAATTAATTAATTTAGTGTAGAAAACGAGGAGTCCAATATAATAAACCATAAAAAAACATAATCACATAACTAAAAAAAAATCAAATTTATAAGTCATCTATATATATATATATATATATATTAATAGGTAAAGTTTAGAGAAAATTAAATTATAATTTGAAATTATAATACAATTTAGCGCCATGTGTCTAAATTTATATGGGAACTACACCATAGGTATTCATTTAAACTTGTGACATGTGTTTAGTTAAGTTTTTTAATCTTTGTGTCAAGTGAATTAATGAGTGCAAAATACTAAGAATCTAATATTAATGAACTATAAAATTAAAAAAAAAAAAAAAACAATCACATATACTCAGTAAAAATCACCATATGTTTCTCAAAAAAATAAATAAAATAAAAATCACCGCATAACAAAAATCACCGCATGTTCTATTTTATTAAAGGTTAGAAAAAAAAATGATCATAAGTAGTTTTAAATTTAGTTAAGAATTTTAATATGTGGCTAATTACATGTACTTTAAAAAAATAATTTGACTAATTATCTATATTTATGAAAAAAAATTGAATTTAATTTTAAATGTATCTATATGTATGCATGATTGCATGTGTTACATGCTTTAAGAAAAATTAATTTGACTAATTATTTATATCTTCTTAATAATTTTTTTAAAATTTTAAATGCATCTATGTTTGCATGGAGTTATATGCTAGTAAATAAATAATGAAGAACAAATATGCAATTTGCAATTGCCAGAAGGCTCTTGTATATTTTTGGTCCTTGCAGTTTGGGCCAATTCTTGTTTTGGTCCTTTTTTTTTTTTTTGAGGCGCCTATATTGGTCACTAAAAGTTCAAAATCGTTACTACTTTGGTCCCTAGCATTATCTCAATAATGGAAATGGTCTACGTGACAGATATAGTGCATTGTTGGCAAGTTAGATACTAATGTGGCTAATAAAATTTTATTTGACATTTGAAAAAATGTCACGTCAGCATTTAAATTGCCAGATCAACATTTGATTTGAAAAAAAAAAATTAGACACGTTAATTTTGAAGAAATACAAAAACAAAAAACAGAATTAAAAACCAAAACAAATAGAAATTTAGATCTAAGAACATATTAAACATAAACAAACACAAAAGAACATACCCAGAAAAAATCTCAGTTTTTCATTCAACTTGAATCCAAACCCAAAACACAATGCCTCACCCACTATGTTTCAAACCCTTCCTAAATTAAAGACCAATTGGTATTTCAGCCCGATAATAAAAGAAAGACTAAAATGCAAAACTCAGCCTCTATATTTCACTAAAATTCATTTCAATCCTCTAACTTTGTTTTTATTCATATTAGTCCTCTAACTTTCAAGTTTACTTAACTAAGGATTTTTCATCAATTTTTGTTATATGTTGTGGTTAATTTTCCAATTTTTTAAATTTTTCTTCAAATTTTTTAAATTAAAAAATTCAATTAATGATTGAAAAGTATTTTCCATATTTATTTTTCAATTTTTTTTAATAAAAGTTGACAAAAAGGCCTTAATTGAATAAATCTAGAACTTAGAGGACTAAAATGAATGAAATCAAAGTTAAAAAATTGAAATAAATTCAGAAGAAATGTAGAGGGTGAGTTTTGCATTTTAGCCTAAAAGAAATCACCATGACGTAAATCCTATAGGTTGAAATTATTAGATGGAAGCCTTGAATTAAATAAATTTAAAATTTAAAAGACTCAATTGAACAAAAATAAAGGACTTAAATAAATTGTAGTTAAACTTAGAGAATTTGATTTGCATTTAGCCAAAATTTTATGAGAAATACTATGTGCACAACAATTTCATAATATTTTTGTAGGGGCAGAAGTATCAAAACACCTATTTGGGCCTTGGGCCTAGTCCGAGAAAGTTGACTCCTCCAAAAGGCTGCAGGGCAGGGATAAGGCCGCCTAATTTAAGGGCCCAGAAGCCCACCGAGCGGGACATTGGCCGATTGGGAAGAGTCCGAGGAGAGAGGTCTCCTCAGACAACTGAAACAAGAGCCATAAGGTGCACTATGATGCCTAGGAAGGAACTCGTGAAGCTCAACAAGTAATGTTACACTCCAACGGAATGCAAAAGGGGAGAACAAATGGGAAGTGCTTTGCATAAAGCTGCTACCACCGCATTAAAGGTTTCACACCTACCTATCTGGCCGCATTAATAGGGAAGTGACCCCTGAGGGAACGGTGATCAGCTTTATAGCCATTGGGGGAAGTTTCCAAGAAGACAATGAATGAGAAAGGGATCTGCATTTATGGCTCTATAAATAGGAACATGAAAAGAAGGAATATAAATAAAGAGGGGGAGGGCATTGGAAAGAGATCCGGCCTCTTGAAGACAAAGGCTTTTTCTCCCAAGCAGAACAAGGGAAACGAATACAGGGGCTCCTCGACTCACGTCCGAGGAAAGCTAGAATCACACCGCAAGCTCATTGCACGCAACTGTGGACTTAGTCCAAACGCCACTGCTTGTCCCAAGAAATCTAGGCTTCAAGCCCACTCTCTACAAATTTTATTGTTTAGGCCACTTGGGCCTACCCTGTCACGCACTTGGGTCCAAGCTTGATTCGTGTCTCTACAATTTTCATAACAAATCTTATGTGGCAGGTTATTGCTGTTACTAGTGGATAAGAAAGTAATTTCAGTGTTGAATTTAAATTTAAAACCTGTAACAATATGACAATTAAAATTTGTTGTGAAAATATTGTGAATATAGCAGTTTTCAAATTTTATTGTTATTGTTAGCTTGATAGAAATCAATCAACATATACCGTAATTGGTCTCAACCCATTTTAAGTCAAATACGTTTAGGAATACAAAAATTTCACTAACTATTTTTATAACTTATAATATGATTAATTTTGATTAATGCAAAGTAAATTCCTTTGGTGACCTTTAAGAGCACTTTAAAACCCTGTTCTAACATACTCTCTCATGTGTCGACGATTAAATCAAGTAGAACAACAAGAGGTCTCCAAAGTCATCTGACCAGGCATATAATTCACGTTATTGGAGTCCGTCTAGGTTTACGGGTTTACCACTTATGTATACCCAGACACAAAATACTTTTTTTTTTTTTTTTCTTTTTCTATCTATCACAGTGGGACATGCTCCACATTATTACTATTTATTTTTCTCTGACAAGTCAATGCCACTAGATTCACTCTCATAAACCTGACACAGCAAGCTCTTTAAACCTAATTCTCAACATAGGTAACAAATCATATGACATTCTTAAGTCACAGTCAGTTCAATAGACTAATGAGTGCACGTTTGAATTGCGCTGAAAAGGAAAGCAGACGCGCATTTGTGTTTTTTGTGTGGATCCTATATATTATTTACAAGATTCACAAATACTTTTTTCAACAAAATTCTCATTAAAACTAAATTCCACGACACTAGCAATAAGCGATATTCAAACAGACCCTGAATCTAATCTCCAAACACACACCAAATCCAATCTCAAAGGTGCAATACAATCCTAAAATTATGAACTACAAACATTAGCTCAACCTAGTTAGTAATATGATTGAAGCTACATTCTTCACATTACTCAAGCTACTTCAATTTGTATAGTGGGTCACCAAATTCCTCAATTCTAGATCATTAAACAATCATATTAAAGAAATGCAACACTTTAAAAGACCCAACAATGTCTAAAGGACAGAAATTTGTTTCAACATTTTTCAAATATGATTTGTACACATTTTGAAACACTAGTTCCTTAAAGGCTATCAAACAATAGTTCCATTTTTAAGTAACTAGTTCCATTGCTTATTATCAAGTCATTACTCATTAGCACAAAAAGAAAATCATTCAACTTCGACCAAAAATAAAACATGACAACTGAAGCCAATCTTTTAAAGAAAAATTGAAAGGAAAAAAATCTTGAAGGTCAAAAATAAATGTCTAACATAGTCAATCTAAATCCTTGACAACCTTAATCCCCATAGAATTTGCAGTCCCAATGATGGACTTGGAAATAGACTCCAAGGACATGTACTGGCAATAAGGATCAGCCTGCTTGATCTTGGCAATCTCATAGACGTGCTTGAGGGTAATGGAGGAGGCAACCACGTGGCTGGGGCGGGAGCTGCCAGACTCAATTCCAGCTGCTTTCTTGAGGTACCAGGTTACGGAGGGGGACTTGACAATAAACTCGAAGGTGTTGTCCTTGAAGGCCGTGATGGTGACTGCCATTGGGGTGTCGGGCTTGTACTTTTGAGTGCGGGCATTGAAGTCCTTGCAAAAGGCCATCAGGTTCAGTCGGTACTGACCCAGTGCTGGGCCCACAGGTGGTGCAGGTCGGGCCCCTCCAGCTGGCACTGTCAGCCGGATAGTTGCCGCCAAGGGCCGTCGTGTTAGGATCTCTTTTAGGGTCGACATGCCTGCTCTTCCTGTTCCTCTTCCTCTACCCTTTCTCCACACTGCACCCTGCCAAAATATCATAGGTGTCTTGGGTATCATTTGAAATGTAGCATAGTAGTTCAGTACGCATTTCCCATTATCGTCAGCAAATAAATCAACTGATAGATAGCAATAGCATCATTTGCCTAATATCAAGTATACTCTCACATACATCTAGCAGGTACCTCTATACGTCAATAGGCATCAATCATGAAAAAAGAAACCTGATAATGACACTTGTAATAATGGATAAAAGTGAAAAGTAGATCAACATGCCCCCAAAGCCAAATACGCAGCCACTCTTTATCCTTTCACTACTTCATTAAAATATTCTTTTGTCCAATGCTCATATTTTTGAAACGGTGATTTCTCCAACATCCATATTATCCCAGTGGTTATATTTTCAAATTTGTCTTTTTTCGCAACAGTCTAGGCCAAAGCTCATTGGCAACCTTTGATTAACTATACCAAAGCAGAACAAGATACTGACCACATGTTGATATGTAACAAAGACACGAGGGGAGGGGAAATTGGTAAGTGATTTTAAATATATATTTGATCCAGCCACCAAAATGCTCAATAGTTGCTAATGTTAAACTCCAAAAGAAAGCATTATTAGCACAAACCTTGTAATCTTGCATAAACCTGGCATATGCAAAAATCCGTTGTTTCCACCAAAACAAGAGATTCAGATTCAAACCACATCTCCTATGCCATCCACATATCCTAGTTGGGTGAGTAACATGGAATTATAAGCATGGCATGTTCAAAGCGTGGAATTTGCTGCACCACCCAATTTCAAGGCACAAGGGCAAGGTGGAATGTAAAATATTTTGGCCTTTCTACCATACAGATTTACCAACTATCAGACAGTGTGTTCATGTATCAAATTTGCAATTAGCTGTAATATCTAACATGATATCATGTATTTTGCCATATCTAAACATTTTGTGGGGCCTACAGTAACAATTTTCCAAAGGAAAAAGTTTAGCTCCAAACTAGTTTGAATTGTCTCTTCCAACTCACTACGCGGCGATTTATAAGACTATTCAAGTATATTATTTAAAGAAGTTACTTGATTCATTAAAAAAGTAATGTGACTAAAACTAAACATGGATGGTCTTTTTGATCGCCACATAGTGGGTTGGAAAAACATAGCTCCAAACCAATTTGGAACTCAACTGCTTTCTTTTCCAACTTCATGGCTACAAGACTATAAAGATGACAAGATAATAACAACAAACTGAATATAAAATTTTTAATTACCACAATTAGTGCCTAATACATAGAGCTTTTTCAAATTCAAGTGGTGCTCCACAGAACTTGATGCCGCAGTTTATGAAATTACTGTACAGTGCAATGGTAAAAGTCAGAACAAAGAAAATGGCCTAAAGATCACTTCCTAAACAGCCGTATACAAACTCCCATCACAGTTCATGGACTGTAGAGAAGTCTCCAATAAACAAGTGAAATTAGAAACTGCATCTTGAATACCTTCATCAGTATAACAGACCATTTGTAGAAATACAAACATTTAAAACTAAAATGGACTTTGATAACAAGAGATACGCATTATAGCCCACAATGCCCAACAAATACATATAAATCTAGAACAGTGACTATCCTAACATAAATCTACACAAGCTACAAAGAGAAGTATGCAGCACAACCCTAGCATAACTCTATCTGGATCATCACGTAAAAATATCAACTAGAGACATTGCGTTCTTCTAAGACACTAGAAAATAGAAGATCCATGGAACATTTGCATCTGGATTGAAATGAAACTATGAATATCAATGCCAATTGTACCCATCAGGGTGCAACCTAATGGTAGGAGGCTTGAGATGAGCTATAAACCCAGACATCCTAGGCTTGATCCCCACTAGGAGTTCCTCTGGATTACCTGATACATGGTTATGGCAGGTGGGGCTGTGTATTCGTGGTTACTCTTTAGGGGTGGGTCCAAAGGGCCTTGCATTAGTGAGGTTCCATGTCATAAAAATAATGTGTATATGTGTGTGTGTGCACGCGTGCTAATTGTGCAAAGAACCCTTTTTTTTATAAGTAAAGCTCCCAAATAAACTTTAAGGTGATATAGCAATGATTCATCAAACTTTACACACTAAAAAAAAAAAAAAAAAAAAAACCCCAAATTTTAAATTAGTTTCAAATGTTATCAATGTGAGGTGAGAGTCCCAGCAAACAATAAATTTCATTATGAAAACTAATACTAATTCCACTCAATTAAAGTCAAAATGCCAACTTTAAAACATAACTTGCAGCATTTACCACCTAAGCACCCTGATAAAAATGACATGAATTTGATAAATACCTATCAAAATAAATCACACCCACCATTCAAAATGAAAATTTTCGAAAATTGCCAGAAGGAAAAACTAAAGTCACAAAGCTAACTAAAAAATTTCATTGAACAGAAAAAAAAAAAGAAAAAAAAAAAAGAGGAAGCAGAACACAGGAAGTATACTAAAGAAAACAGAAACAGAGGAAAGAAAAACGGTGGCTTCAAACCACAGCAACAAAAACGCATTTATAAATAGGAAAAATGACAAATACGAATACCCAAGCTTCAGAGTGTAAAGAAAAGCTAAATAGTGTTTGATATATCAGAAATAGCTACACCAAACTTGGGGCACCATATACATAGAGACCCATTTTTCTTTAATTCACAAAACAGAACAAAATGCATCAAATTTGGGGCAAACCAAAACACACACACACACACACAACACAAAGCAAGAGAGAAGAGATAAGAAGGTACCTTTTAATCGGCCGCCAAGAACTCTGTGCAGAGTACTGTTCCTCGAAGAAGAAATGACTGAGAGATACATTTGGGCCCCCATCAAAACACAAAATACCAATCACTATTAATAAAAAAGAGAAACCGAATTTTGTGAGAGATCAAAATCTTAAAGTATTTATTCAGATGGAATGGGATAGATATATATATATATATATATATATATAAGAAAATTATCAAACAGATTTGTTTGATAAACAATTATCAAACAGATTATAGTAACCAAAAAAGAGAGAGGAGTGGGTTAAAAGAAATGAACCTGAAATCGAGAGATTGGAGATCCGAGAGAGAAGAGAGAGAAAATGACTTAGTGAGGCGGTGAGGTAGGTTCGATGCTCGGCGGTGGGAGATTGGAGAAAGAGGCGGTGGCAGTGTGAGCGCTGAGACGGAATGGATGAAAAGTTGGCCTTTTGATTTTTCTTTTCTTTTCTTTTTTTTGAAAATCGGCTTTTTGCGTATTTGATATTTCCCCTTCTGTTTGCTTATTCCCTCTGTTGATTAGAGCCCGACTTTGGTCCCACGAATAAGTTAAGCAGCTGCATGGAATTTGCTTATTTGGTTGAAATTGAAAATTTTTTTGTTACAAGTACTATAGAGAAAAATAAAAATTAACTATCACGACATATCTTGGTGCGATAATCATTTTACAAGTATAAGTGCTTGTAGAGTGTGGAAGGTAATGGTCGGAATTCAAGTCTCTAAGAGAAAGTTTTCACACACATAATAAGATCTATAAATAGTACCAAAGTAAGAGCTATAAATAATAGCAAAGCTAAATAGTAAAATAAGTTGATTTTTTAATTAAAATCAAAACACCCACTAAATAAGCCAAAAAAACAAAGGCAACCAAAATAGGCTAACAGTACAAGCAGGTCCCACCAAAAACTAAATAAACTATTCTATGTGTCTGTTTGATTATCTTATTTTTTGTCAATTTATTTTACTATTCAGCTTATTTTTGCTACTATTCATAGGTCTCATTGCACTTTTTGATACTATTCGTGGAGAAATTATTAGGTCCACTAGGAGGATTGCTAACATGGTCCTCCCTGACTTCTCAATCAATAAAATGTTGTTATTTATGCAAATGCTAGTAATTTTTATTTTTTATTTCTTGTGTCGATTAGGAAGTTCAAATATATATTTGCATAGATGACATCATCTCATTGGTTAGAAAGGACTACATTAGCAGTCCTCCTAGTGTAAATAATAATTTCTCCTATTCATGAGTTCCACTATACTATTTTTGCTAACTTTTACTTTTATCTACAGTTCTTTCAATAAAAAAATTTCAGTTTTAGTAAAACAAACAAATTTCAAACAGGCCCTCAATGACCCATGTTTAAGAGTGAGAGAGTGATACTTTTTTTTTTTTTGGTTGAGAAACTAATACGGTGAGATACGGATAGGGTTTAAGATTTTTTTTTTTTTTTTTTAATAAGATAAAAATTATATTTTAGTCTAATATAAATGTATACGTGTGTGAAGTTCCGAAAACTTAAACCCTGAACCTTGTCCCCCCACTCACTCTAGAACCAATGATTTTTCAACTGATCAAATGATAAGCTCCAAAATTCAAGTAATTAAGATGTCAATTCTCAAATGTACAATATGATTGTTAAAAGCAATCAGCAATATCCAACCGCGACAAGGGGCAGCACTAGGACACGGAAAAAAAAATGCCGCACCAAAGGATACATACACTCCAATTTGGTTTATACAAGCTGTCATAAAATAATGTTCATAAATCATTCAGGACACCCTTGAGAAGATCCAGCCCTTCAGCTGATATACTCCTCCTCTTTTGGGATCTAGGAATTTCAATCTTAGGAGGTGGATCAGGGGAGAAACAGACCACAATAACTGTGAGATTATCACAAGTGCTGCGTTGGAAAGCCTCCTTAACAAGTGCACTCGAACACCTATCAGGATCATTATGTATCATGAGTTCTTTCCTCACCATTGTAACTGCACACTGGCTGCTCATCACATCCCACAACCCATCACACCCAATTATCAAAAACTCATCTTCCTCTGACAGGAGGATCTCCTCCAATTCTGGTTCAGAGCTTAAAGGGCTTTTTGAACCTTTGGAGCCCTTTATATGCCAGTCACCAAGAGCACGTGCCACGGATAGTTGACCATTGAGGTAGCCATCATATATGACACCGCCAAGTTTCTCAATTCTTAGTCTTTCAGCGGTGCAGTTGGGTTTGTGGTCTTTAGAGAGCTCAATTGCTCTTCCCCGTTTGCCAAGCACAGCTCGAGAATCTCCAGCATTAGCAATTAACATGGTCCTGCAACATTACTGTGTTAAAAAAAATGATTGCAATAAAGAAAACATCATAAAAGTAAAAAATAACCCCTGATGTTGTATCAACTTCAATGATCAATAAGTGTTTGGAACCATCAAGACCAAGTTACAGTCAAAGTGATAGATAGAAATGAAGTATTACAGTCTCTAACCTTCCTGTGATTAGGGCAGTCAATGCCGTGGTGCCAGAGGAACTATCAAGAGAGGAAGCATTAAGAAATGCACGATCAGCCTTCACAAAAGCATTCTTAACAGCCTTTTTTATGCCAGTCGGAATATTGAAGTCTTCAACGATATAGTTCAGTATGTTCTTTTTTATAAATAATGCTGCATCAATACCACCATGTCCATCAAACACCTACAGAAATATAAGAAACCTTAGCACATGACCTCAATCAATCAATTGACTTACTAGGTAGAGTGAGCAAGGAATTCTATATAATTCTTAGTTGTCTAGGCCCTAACAAGTCAGAAGAAGATCAACTTCTGGGAAGGATAAAAGGTATATGCTAAGTCCAAGAAAGAGTCACCACTGGACCTTATAGTTATAGCCAAGTGGTATGTGCATGGAAGGAGGAAGGCTATTACCCCATTGTGTAGCTTACAATTGCTATTTTTATCATGAAAAAGAAAATGCCAAGGAAATTTTGAATATAAAATGGCTAATCACATGCAGTTTGGCAAATGGAAGCAAGCACTAATAGAAGAGGATGCATAAATTTATTTTTTAATGTGCTAGAAGTTATTAATAAGAGTTCCTTTTTTTTTTTCTTTGGGGGATATATTACTATGAAATTTATTCCAAACAGAAAAATATTAGTAGTGTTTCATCTAAATATTGGATTTGCACTTATTTAAAAGCAAGAGACGCACCCCATAAAATGCACAAGGAGAAGGGAATTTTGCAGCTGTCCCAAGATGTTCGTGAAGATTATCTATAGAGATATACTCATCCTCCATGTACTGTTTTGGCCCTTTCTCAGAACAACTTCCTGAGCGAAATATAGGTAAAAATCCAGATTTCTCATTTGATGGTGACTGCAAGCCTAAAAACCCAATTTCTGATTCCTACAACAAATTAGCATAGAGAGATAATTAGTGAAAGTCTATGTTATAGGTATGTATTATGAGAAGACATAAACTCAACTTTTAAAAGCCTTGCACCAGCTCGTAAAAAAAAAAAAAGCAATGAACCAAGTAAACGTTATATTCCTCCTAAGACAATCCAGATGCATGTGCATGGGCCCAAACACTAGCATTGTGATTTGTGAGCATGTTAAAGTGAAGCTCATAGAAGATGCATAAAGGTTTTGGCTCCAAATTAAATTTAGGAACCTATGGTATCAACTTCATAGAAGAATAGAATCTAATTTCCACTAGAAAGATCTCTAAAGATCAAACTGTGATACTAAAATTAGTATTTACACAACTTTTGTAATAAGCCAGTTACCACTTGCAGCATGCAATATGCATGATATATAAATTCAGTTGTTCTCCAAGATACAGGGTTTTACCATGAAAAAGTAAGAACTAAAGAAAGAAATAAATAATTTCCTCATTTCAGTGTTTTCTATTTCCTCCATATTTATTTCAACAGCAAAACAAATCTAGAAAGTGAGTTTTGTTTATCCTTAGAGCATCAGATTACTAAGATGACTTAATGAAGATTATATTAATAGGCTAATGCTTAAGACACCGGGTTATTTCTTAGAACTTGGCAACCCCAAGATAATGAAGGAAGTTATAACTAAGCATTTTGTAGAAGTGAATTTAGCAACAAAATAACTGTATGAACAAAATAACTATACTTGGTGTTTCCACTACAAAGACTTCTCTCAAATGCCAAATGGATTTCCCCACCCTAGAAATCAATTAGAAAAACATGTCAATGCAATAAGACGATGCTCAAAAGTGTATTTTCTGAGATCAATAGTGTCAATCCAACAATAGGTTTTATTTAACTATAAGATCCATTTGGCCTTTTATAATGCAACGAAACTTGACAAAATAATGCATATAATTGGCCCAGAATCCCCCTAGACTAGTCAAAATCATGAATCCTACTATTACTACGAGGGCCTCAATCAAGAAACAATAATGTTACGGACACAATATATTTCACGACTTTTTGAGTTGACAAGTTATTATTAATTTTCACTTGGTCTACATTTTCCTCCACTTTTTTTATTTACCATTAACAAATTGTAACAGTGATTGTGAAAAAAAATTGTGGCCCTAAATTTATTGATCAACCAAACCCCCATCCGTCAGCACGAACACATTTCCTTTCCTAAAATAACTTGGTTATTGATAAAGTCTTGCGGAAATATCGCATTTGAAATCAAAGTGCAAACTTTTAAGGGCTATCAACTATCAAACCAAGTTAATAACTTTTTGAAAAAGAAAAAAGAAGGATAAGAAGGGATATTAATAATACTCACTGATTCAGCCAAGAAAGTAGAGCTGGTGCAGTGCCGCATTACAGAGAGGTTTCGTGGAGGTTTCCTCATATTCGTTGAGGCCAAGCCCCCCAAGGAATCATCATCATCATTATTATTATTGTTGTTGTTGTTATTATTGTGATCCTCCATGGCTAACACACTAGTTTCCTTCATGGATCCACCATCTATACCATTTGTCTGAGGCGAGAACTTAGCTCCTGGAGCCATTAAATTAATCTCTTTTCCAATCCCTACCCATTAACCACAATCAAATACAAAAACAAGAAAGAGCTTCAAAACTTTTTCTTAGTTGGATTTCCTGAACTTTTCCTTGAAATTCTACACCAAGTTACCAAACCCTTCAAGCTAAACACATTGCTCACAGTTTCACAATAAAGATTCCATTTTCAGACAAACAAACACCAAAAGCTCATACAACAACAACCAAATGTCCTTTCCCAATTGTTCAAGCACTCAATCATAGACTAAAATCCTGCAAGACAAACAGATCACAAGATCCATTTTTCCTGCCACAAAGAACACTGTAGCCTAGCATTTTTGGGACTTTAAAAGGAACCAAGCACATGTCCATGCCCAAAGTAATTGACAATAATGTAGATCAAAAAGTGCAAGTATTGAATGGAATAATGTATTTGCATGAGAGAAATGAAAGAGGGCAATGATTTAAAAATTCAAAAAAGCATCATGTAGTAGTGAGGAAAAGGAAAGAGGATCGTTAGAAAGAAGTGGTCAACAAGATAGTAACTTTGTAGAGGGTGACTGGCGATTCCAAGCTTTCCGGTCGCCGATATAGCGGTAGTAAGGTAAGGGAGATTGTGATAGTGACACGTGGCTTGCTCGTGGTGACACATCTACTATTGGTTGACCGGCTGGCTTTGAGGTTTGGCAGTTGTTTACATCATCGACCCTACTATTTATGGGGCTTTTCCGATTCCGAATAAACATTTTGGTAGTTCAAAAATACTCTGCTTTAGGTTTAAGTAGAGAAAATACTAAAAGATAATTTGCTAAATATATATATATATATATATATATGTAACTCCTACTATATTAAATTAGGAACTCAATTTAATAAATTAATCCAACTTCCAAATACGCACGAATACTTGCCACTCGCCTCAGGTTTTTTTTTCCCTCATAAACATCTTCGGTTTTGAGTCTTTTGACAAAAACTTCTTCTTCTTCTTCCTTCTTCTATCCCCATCCTGCATTTTCTTTAATTACAAATGAAGTCCCCCTCTTACTGTGTGTGATATTGGCTGATAACACTTACCGTGTACTCTAGGCTCTGTTAGTATTACCACTCCCTTTTTGACCTTTTCTTTATCCATTTGTTTTGTAATATTGGCAGTGTCTATTAGGATTCAGAGTCAAGGAAGGAATGAAGACATAAATGTAATCAGAAGACAAAAGTGAGCTCCATAATCAATTTAATCTGCTATTACTATATATTGTACACGTAGTTTCCATTCCACTCCCTTTTTCCTTTGACTAATCAAATGTCTTTTTTTAACCAAATCTTTAAAAGACTAATGAATCCTATGCTTTGGTTAGATTTTAATTTTCAAAGGTGAATTTCTTTGTCTGTAATCTGTATGTTAATTAAATTCTAACACTGTACAACTATCAACTGCATACCAATCCTAGGTAGCATTCAAATTTTGAAGATGTTGCTTAATGCTTACTGTTATTGCGAGACTTACTGAACATTTTCTAATATGTTGTTTAACAGGCCTTGACCAATATTTTAAAAAAGTCTGTTGCCAGTTTAGTTGAAGACCCGTGGTTTGAGGTCTATGGTGTGTGTATATATATTTTATCAACAAAGTTTCTCTCCAAACTAGTTTGGAGATAAACTCTACAAACCTCTAATATATCTTTATATTGAGTATGAATTTTGAAAATTTAACCGTTGAATTGCATGTTCTTATTATATCCTTTATGCTTATAAAATTTCAAGATTAAAGATCAATTACTATGTCATCAAACAAATGTTAAAATTTCAAATTTTTATGATCTAAAATTATGTATAAAACATAACTTTATTTATGAAATAGTAAATAATATCTAATTTGAACGAAATTTGATGTGCATATTAAGAACCTAAGGAACATAAAATTTAATGGTTAGATTTTCAAAATTTACCAAAAAAAAAAAAAAATACATTAGAAGTTTGAATAGTTTCTCTTCAAACTAGTCTGAAGAGAAGTCATGGTGATATTTTATGGGAAGGTCTTTGGTATTTGATGACTCAAACCTTTGCTATTATATATTTTGCCCATTTAAGGCAACCAAGTTGATCATTTAGGGTCTGTTTGGATACCGCTTATTCTTTAAAACTAAAAACGCTGTAGCAAAATAATTTTTAAATATGTGAATAGTGCAGTGAGACTTAGTTTTAAAGTTGATTTTGTCAAATTTTGTACTTGCGGATCCTGTAAACAATGCACAAGACCTACTGTTTAAAATGTAGACGCAGACGTGGTTGTCCAAACTCACGCTTAGTGTGCGTTTGAATACCATTTATTTTGCTGAAAACTTATTGCTAAAAACATTATAGCAAAATATTTTTTATTACTTAAATTTACTGTTCACCCGTAATTTGCACTTGGCTGGTCCATGAACAGTGCCATGGACTAGCCAAAAAACGCAGCTTACCAAAACGTAAACGCAAAAAGCCTTACCCAAACGGAGCTTTAGAATGATTTGAGAGGTGAAACCAAACTAATTTTGGGTTATATATATAGGCCGCATAAGAAGTTTCTCAGTTGCTTTAATTCCTTCACAAAAATTTGCTATGATTTGTTATCTATCTTATGTACTTTTCTTACCAGGGATTTATTGACCTGTTTGGAAGTTTAGAGAGGGGAGGAGAGTAGAGGGGAGTAGTTATTCTCCACTTTGTTTGGATGTTTTTAAAATTAGTAAGGAGGAAGAGAGTAATTAGCCATTCTTTTTGTTTGGATGTTTTAAAAATTAGGATGGAAAGGAGAGAAAATGATTTAAATAGACAAATTTATCCTTATTTGAAAATGAACTTGCAATATTGGTCTATGATTAATTTGTTAGATTAAATCATTATTTAATTAACATTTTTTTTTCATTAAATACCACTAATAAAAGTATAAGACTACTATTAATTATTATAAAATAATTTTTTTACCTAAAAATAATAAAAATAAAAATCTTTTGTAAATTTCTATAGTATCCTTGATTTCTCACCAACCAAACAAAAAGCAAGCTCCACCTCAGTCTATTATATGGCATTCAAAAGTAAAATTAGAATTCAAAATTTTCTGAGCAACCAAACTATTTTTTAGCTCTACTGAAGCAACAGATCTCTGTCCCCTTCATCCACGAGAATATCCGTTAGACACTCCGTTAGTCCAATCTCGCTCCTCGACTCGTTGTTCTCCTGCGAACCGCTCGAACTCGCTTCGGACCCAACACCGCATAATGAAATCGCGTCCTCCGTCGACATCGACGACGACGACGATGACGATGAGGAGTCTTCGTATTCCTCGCCGTTGTATTGGTTCACGCGATCTTGACTGTCGATCTTCTTGTTAGCCATAGCAAATCTCTGAGGAAAAAATATATAAATTGTCCCGGAAAGTTCGGATCAAATCTCAATTAGAAACCCTAGAATCAGGGCTTAAATCTTGAAGAAATGATGGCGATAAGGTATATGTGCGTGTGAGGAAGAGAGAGAAAGAGTGAGTTTTGGATTTGGGTATTGGATCGTTGGATTTATGCAGTTAGAGACTTTGTGTAGTATTTGGTTTTGGGTTTCTCTTTTCTGTTTGGTTGCTGAGAAAATATTGGATAGAAACTGTTAAAATACTAAATTTAGTAGAAATTGTGTTTGGTTGGTAAGAGCACTGGGAAGATTTGTCATTTGTAGTGTTAAATTTCCTCAGGAAACAAACAAAGATTATTTATATAATTAGTTTGTAATTTTGTTAATTTAAAAATGGTAAATTAGAGAATTCATTTGGTCAATAGTTAATCTACTCTACTCTCCATTCAAATCTCTCCAATTTGGGGGAATTAAAAATGAGGGGTTGGAGGTATTTGAAACCCCTCCAAATCCCTCCAAACGTCTTCCCCTTCTTCCTTAAAAAACTCTCAAACAAGGTAATTGAACTACTCTTCTTCCTTCTACTCTACTCTCCCTCTTTTTTTAAACATCCAAACACGCCATATAAGTTTGTGGGCATACAACCCATCATTACATGATCATACAAACTCAATTATAAACTTCATTTACAATAACGAAAGTGCACATGTTAATATCAAAGTATGTTATTAAAATAGTGTATTCTTTCACCAAATACCTTGGAAATCTATGGCAAAATAGAGTATGCATTTGTGGATTTTTTTTGTGCTACATCTCATCACACCTTAAGGTTTTTCAATGGTTAGAAAATAGTCAAAATACAACAATCTCAAATTAGGATAAACAAAAAATATTGACCTTTATAGAAAGAAAAATAGATATTAGAAGAGTCTCATGAGTCATGACACTATAATTGTATTAGTAGTTCACAAATGCGTAATATTAATGGACAAATGTGTAAACCTCAAATCGAGATGAATGAAAAATTATGATATATAACACTTATTACAGTTCCAAGTATTTTTATGATTGAAAAATCTAGTAATCTAAAATTATAACGAATACAAATTATTAACTTTTATAAAATAAAAAATAGAATAGCCTATAAGCATGCGTATGCTCAATTATTATTTTTTATAATTAAAGAATGTAAAATATTGCATTGTGTAGCCACCCATATCACTCCATATCCCCAACCAAAAAGAAAAAGGAAAAAGTGGCCAACTATATCATCTTTTTGCAGCACTACTTATATAAAACTTGCTCCTAATCATAGCACAAATCACAGCAGTGGTAGAAGTAGACGCACAAATCTATCATAGCACTTAAAAAAAAGGGAGTGTGATTCTTAAGTCATCCTTTGTTATCATTGAGATTTCAATAATTTTCTATGACAACGGAAGACATCCTTCTTTGGTGATTTCTTTTTTAATTAATCATTGTTACTGATTTTCATTCAAGATTCAATATTCTTCAGAGGAAAATATATAGCATGAGCAAGATAAAACATTTTCTTTATTAAGATCGTTTTTATCACTGTGGAAATATTCGTTCCAAAAAAAAAAATATATATATATATATATATATCACTGTTGGAATATGATGCATTTTTAATGTGGTTTTATCTGTGAACGTCTAAAAGCTTCTTTTTTTGCCTGTTGCAGAATAATTACACAATTTGCCGTATTACTAAGAATAAGAAAGATTCATAAGATCAAACAAGTTGTTGAGTGTTGACAAATCCAAGGAACAAAAAGAAAATGTCGGCATGGAGTGGATATTGACATGTCTTTAGTTTTGAGCCGCAAAAAAAGAACACATTTAACAAGGGGAAGTGTTAATGGATGCCTAAAGGCACTCGATAATGAACTATTTTTAGAAAGTTTTTATAGGAAAAAGAAAAAAAAATCATTAATATTTTGACAATTTTTTTTATTTCTAAAAAAAATAGTATCAAAACATTCTTAAAATAGTTTATTAACAACTGTCAAAGGGGACATCAGTTAAGATGACCCTTGAACAAATTCAATACTTTAGCAATGGATTTAATGATAGTGGCACAATATTCTACAATCAATTTTGAAGGAGACAGCTACATTGTGCAAGATATAGAAAACCTAATGTGCGTACCGAAAAGTGGCTGTTGGGCCCAACCTTTATTCGGGCTCACAATTTATTTGTATTGTGGGTTTTGGTTTTCCTACTATGGGTGATTTTGTACCCGGCTATCTAAGTACCCTTATTCTCTCTAATCTCATAATTGCTCTCCATTTTTCTCTCAAAATGGTCACCCTCTTTTCTCAGTATTCATTCCCTAATTGCCAGCCCTTATCTCAAATTCTCATCTCTTATTTATAGCCTAACGCTAGTGGAAGAGTCATGATTGTTTTCGTGGTGAGTGGGAAAAGAGGTCCAATGCTATTACTTTTAAGTGGGTGTTTAGTTGGGAGTGGGAGGTGGTGAGAGTAGTATTGGAACTGATTCCACCATTAGAGGGACTACCCGGCAAAGATACTCCCTAGGTGATGCCTAGCATACCAAGACTTATCTTCCCAGGAAATTGCATTCCCAGACTAGGTAGGATCTCGCCTTTGCCGTTCATGTCATAAATGTCTTTATCTCGTGGTTTCGAGCTTTTGATGGGCATCAAAACTCGTCTAGGCCGAGTTCGTGGGCCCGATAGTACACGTGACGGTGCACGATGTCCCAAGAGCCAGGGCGCAACAAGTGCAAGGTCTTACACGTGGCACCATTACGATGGGTTTTTACGAACAATGGGCACGAGGAAGAGTAACACCCCGTACAATAGCCCCCCATTGATTCATGCTCGGCTCTTGGTCATGAACCAAGGATTCTGAGAACTAGGCGTTATCCGAGGAGTCTAGTGGGTAGGTCACTGAGGGCGAATCAAGAGTGGTTCGAGTCGCAATAATGGTCTCCCGAGAATACCGAGCGCCCTTTGATGCGCGAACAAGTTAATGATCAAAGTCTTCTTGAAAGTAGCGTTGTGCCAAGTTGTCATGTCAGTAATTATAACCTGTCGGTTGGCGGTTGGCAAACAGTCTAACGGTTCCTGAACTGCTCTCACATGTGTGGGGAGGTTACCAAAAAGAGTTGAGAGGGGTTTTTCCCGCTTCTCGCATCATTAAATGGCTTAACCTCTATTTTCCTAGGTTCCAATTTCACCTTTTAAGTCCTATCTCTTTCAATCTCCTCTTTGCCAAGCATCTTCCTCCTGCACATAAACACTCCACTCCAGTTCCTCACTCTCTAGAGCTCAAAGTAAGTCTTCTTTACCTTTTGCTTTTTCAATTCTTCTTCACTCCATAATTTGAGAATGGGATTTTCTCACCTTTTTACCCCTGGGGCTGCCTTGGCCAATTTTAGAGAAATCTTTGGTCTTCCAGATGATGTTGATATTGCATACTACCATGAGGGTGACATCGCTCTCGAGAGGACAGCTAGTTCAAACGTTACGTTCTTTCCGTTGATGTCCATACTTGAGGGTGGTTTTAGATTTCTTGTAGACCCTCTCATCATAAGCACCCTTGGGTTTTATGGCTTATACCCCAACTAACTCCCCCCAAATTTTTATAGAGTCGTTAGTTGTGTCAGCGGATTGAATTAAATGTTTGGGTTGCAATTGAACCATCATGACATCAATTTCATGTATAAATTATGCGGCAAATTTCAAGTGATTATTATTTAAAGACTAGAGATATGCGGGTCTGGCTTATATCTTGTCTACCCGACTCCAATAGAAACTCGATAAGAGAGTTTGTTGGGGTGCGTGGCAACTGGCCTGCCAATGAGCTACTTTGCCCGCTTTCGCCACGTGATGTTGGTCGGTACTTAGAACCCCCATTTGCTTTATTTTTGCATTTTTTTATTGTTTACGTATTGAACTAATCGGTCCTTTTGTTGGTTTGCTATAGAGTCAAAAAGGTTCCAGCCAGATCTCTGAGTTGTACATGAGAAAGATCTCAATTTTGTACTTAGATCGGAGATTTTTGTGCATGACGACGGACAACTCCGAGCGTCCCATTTGATACTCATTGTCAACCCAGTGTATACTACTTGGCAATCTTGTAGCCAAGCGCTATTAGTAGATAGCCCGCTCTTATTGTATATAGACGTTCAACACGCAAAATTCCTCCATCCCACACTCACTACTGGCAAAGCTCGGGACCTCGGCCCCCGTTACATTATTGCAGACGATCTTGTGCCGGTGAGGGATGAGTCTGCCAAGTGCTTGTCCCAAAATCATAGGAAACACGTAGCCGTTGAACAGCCTGAAGCCCCCGCCCCAGTAGTTGAGAGAGAAATAACCGAGCCGATTGGTACTTTGGACGCCAAAGCCGACCAAATAGAGAAAATGGTGAAGCAGAGAATGATGACTCTCACTTGGTTTTTGCCTCGCGCCAGCCCCGCGGCTCAATCTCAGCTCCACCAAGGAAAGGGTCAGACTCCTCCTGCTGGTGAGAGTAAGAAGAGGAAACGCACCGCCGAGAAAATCATTCTCGTCTCGGGTGATGCTCCACCGAAGACCCTGTCCAGCGCATAACATGGGCTCAAGATCCAAGATTTGATTGGTGTTTCTCAACCGGTGGTCCAGGTCAGACCAATGTGGCATCCTCTTCCCAGCCCAAAGAGGGTTGGCAGCCCGTCTTTAGATTAGGTGACAAACCTTTGCCGGCGAACACCAGCGTGCGGATACGATCACAAGGCAAAAGGGGACGGGTTGCTCAGAACTTGGCGCAGGGTCTCCTTTTGCCCGAGGATGCTCACTTCCTCTCAGAAAGTGATGACGAGTCGCTAGCTAGGCAGCTGCAATGGCACACCATTACGGTAATTTTTTTTATCTCGTCTTCTTTCATGTGTCGCAATATATAGATATCTTTCTTGTCTTATTGTTTTATCATTGTCAAGTCATCAGGTTGCACAGCTGACTCGCGTCATTGATAAAAGATTAAAGGAGGCTGTTGAAGTCATTGATCGGGAGAAGGCATTGAAGGATGTTGCTGAAGCCATGGCCAAGCAGAAGGGCAAAGCTACTGTGACCTCTAAGAGAAAAGCACGGGATGCCGAGAATGCCCAATTAGCGGCAGAGAGCAAGCTGACAAACATGGTGACCAAGTTAGGTGAGACTGAGCTCAAACTGGCGATGATGGACAACCTAAACTTGGCCCAAGCCGACTAGATCACTGACTTGAAAGAAGCCCTTGAAGCCTACGATGACAAGTGGTATAATGTAGGCTTTACGGAGGCTAAGAATTCTATGGAGCTTATAGTCCACCAAGCTAGACATCACGGGTTCGAGGAGGGGTGGTTGCCTGCCCTTCAAGCAATAGGAGTGACTGAGGATTCTCCGCTGTGGAATCCTAAGAAGATCCCTTATCCAGCCCCTCCCAACCACATTTAGAGTCAAGCTGGTGCTGCGGATGAGGAAGATACCCCTAGCACGAGGGAACTAGTGCGAGAGATTGATTCCCTTGTTGATTTGGAGGTCACAAGCAATGTTCATACCGAAGCCGAAAATGTCCAAAGGTAGGCACCCCTTACAGTTCAGATAGCTGATGAAGTACCCAGTCAACCTGCTATTCAGCCTTAACCTACCGACCCAACCGCATGAAGACTTAGTTTTATGTATGTGTTTTTATTTATTTTTTTTTTACTTGTTATATATTTGGTAAGCCTAGGTCGTTGGGTTGTGGCAATAGAACAACTTCTTTAATTTTCGAATTGTTTTAATTAACCTTGTTGAGATGGAAGTTGTGTGTTTTTCTCCTTTCTCTTCCCCCCTTACCTTTGAACACATCTATGCTTATTGGTAATTACCGAGTTTATACATGATTGTGGTCAATTTGCTCATCATACCTTACTTTCTCACTTCTGGTGGTGAGGAACACACATTGGGGTTGACTATGTTTTAACTCATGGTCGCCACCTACTCAATAGTAAAGATTGGGCCTAGAACAGGTTTCAGACCTTAGATATAGCTTTAAGCTTAGGTTGTCACATGCCCGGTAAGGGAGATTGAGTCGAGTGGGGGGGCGTTTCCATCCTTAGGATACTTTAGTGTAAGGTTTCCACTTGCTCAGTGATGAAGATCAAACCAAGAACAAGTTTCTGTCCTTAGGATGTTTTAGTCTAAGGTTTCCACCTGCTCGGTGATAAAGATCGAACCGAAAACAGGTTTTGTCCTTTAGAATATTTTAGTCTAAGGTTTCCATCTCCTCGGTGATGAAGATTGAACTGAAAATAGGTTTCTGTCCTTAGGGTGTTTTAGTCTAAGGTTTCCACCTATTTAGTGATGAAGATCGAACCGAGAACAGATTTTCGTCCTTTAGAATATTTTAGTCTAAGGTTTCCATCTGCTCGGTGATGAAGATCGAACCGAGAACAGGTTTCTGTCCTTAGGATGTTTTAGTCTAAAGTTTCCACTTGCTCGGTAATGAAGATTGAACCGAGAATAGGTTTTTGTCCTTTAGAATATTTTAGTCTAAGGTTTCCATTTGCTCAGTGATGAAGATCGAACCAAGAACAGGTTTCTGTCCTTAGGGTGTTTTAGTCTAAGGTTTCCACTTGCTTGGTGATGAAGATCGAACCGAGAACATGTTTCTATCCTTAGGGTATTTTGCTTTCCTCAGGATATTTTGCTTTCCTCTGCATAAATATTAATCGGGGCAAATGAGTTAGAAATGAAGGAATCATAAGAACTAATACACTTGCGTGGATAAACATCACGTTTGTATTAATTAATAGTATGCATAGATAATATTACACTCAGCAAGTACCCTTGCGAACAGATAACTAGTGATAAAATTTCTTCAGATTGTACGCATTCCATTGCTGGGAAATGGTCTCTCAACCAAATCCTCCAAAAAATGCGCTCCTGCTCCTGTAATGGCGGTAATTCTGTACAGACCCTACCAAGTCGGTGCCAGCTTTCCTACATTGGTGTCTCGTGTATTCCCCACGACCTTCCGAAGTACTAGGTCTCCCACTTCCAACTCCCTTCTCCTCACGCTTCTATTGTATTTTCGGGCGAGCTTCTACTGATATTCCGCCAGCCGAATGGTCGCTGCTTTTTAGTGTTCTTCTAATAAGTTTAGCTGTCAGAACATCAATCCTTCATTCTCGGCTGGAGTGAATCTTGTAACTCGGGCACTGCATAGGTTTACTTTATTAGGTACGACGGCCTCTGCTCCGAAAGTTAGGAAAAATGGAGTCTCCCTCATGGATCTCCTTTGGGTCGTTTGGTACACCCATAGAACGCTAGGCAATTCCTCAGCCTACTTACCCTTGGCGCCCTCTAATCTCTTCTCTAATCCATTAACGATGGCTTTATTAGTGGCTTCAACTTCGCCATTACTCTGCGGGTATACCGGTGTAGAATACCGATTTTTGATGCCAAGATTGTTACAGAACTCACAGAAAACTTTGCTGTCGAACTACAGCCCATTGTTTAACACAAGCGATTCTGGCACTCCAAATCTCATTATAATGTTCCTCCATACAAACTTCTTAACATCTACATCTCGGATGTTTGCCAGTGCCTTTGCTTCTGCTCACTTCGTGAAGTAGTCCATTGCCACCAGTACAAATCTTCAATTGCCCGCTGCCCGAGGAAAAGGTCCAACTATGTCCAGCCCCTATTGGGCGAAAGGTCATAGGCTACTAACAGGATTAAGGTTCCTAGTAGGTTAGTGGATCGTCGGGCGTGCCTCTGACATTGCTTGCACCTCCGGACATATTCAATGGCATCTTTCCACATTTGTGGCCACCAAAACCCCTGAGTCATTGCTTAGTGAGCCAATGAACGTCCACCAACGTGACTGCCACACATACCTTCATGCAACTCGGCCAGGAGTTCTTTAGTCTTGCTAAGGTGCAGACATTGCAAGTATGGACCCTCGAATGACCTTCAATATAGCTTCCGATCGGTAGATAGCCAGTACCGAGCAACAGTCCGTCGCACTCTGGCCACCTTCTTTTCGTCCTCGGTATTCGATCCTCAGCTAAAAATTCGACAGTGGAATCCATCCAACACTTCCCGGTAGTGGTAACTTATGAAATCCTATCCTTGCATTAATACTCGGTTCAACCACCAATTCCACCCTGATTAATCGAGGCACCTCACTGCCTATCAATGATGCTAACGTAGTTAAGGAGTCGACGTATCGGTTCTGTCCTCTAGCTACTTGTTCCACCCTCACACTCGAAAAGTAGCTTATAGTCTATTTCACCAACCGTAAATATTCAATCATTTAGGGATCTTTGGCCTCGAAGCCCCCCTGTACTTGGTTAACTACCAGCCGGAAATTTGAGTAGATCTCCACATCCTTAGCTCCCAAGTCTAAAACAACTCTTAATCCGGCCAGTAGGGCCTCATACTCGACTTCATTATTAGAGGCTTTAAAGCCTAGTCTGAATGAATGTTCTAGTTTTATCCCCTTCGGGGTAATAACCACGATCTCGGCTCCAGCCCCTGCCGCGTTAGACACGCCGTCCATAAATACCCTCCACGAGATGACTTCTATCTGGCAGACCATCTTTAATCTTTTCGACAAGAACTCTGCAATGAAATCGGCGAGAACCTAACCCTTCATTGAGCTCTTTTGCTTGTATTTAATGTCAAAAGAGCCCAACCGAGTGCCCCACTTAGCTATCCTTCCCGTAAAGTTAGATCTCTTTAACAATGACTGCAGAGGATACTTAGTCAAGACATAGACGGTGTGAGCCTAAAAGTATTGGGGCAATTTTCGGGTAGAGCGCACGAGTGCTAGCGCCAATCTCTCCGACGACAAATACCTCGTCTCAACATCAACAAATGTTTTGCTTATGTAGTATACTGGTAGCTGCACACTATTATCTCTCAGCAACATTGCATTCGCGGCATGCTCGGATACTGAGAGGTACATGTATAAATCTTCTTCAGGTGCCAGGGCTGTCAACATTGGCGCCCGCCCAAGATAGTCCTTTAGGTCTTGGAAGGCTTTGTCACACTCTTCGTCCCACTGGAATCCCTTCCACCTCTTCAAAAGCCGATAAAATGGTCGGCATCGATCAGTGAACTTGGAAATAAACCGGTTAAAGGCAACTAACATGCCGGTCAATCTTTGAACCTCTTTCGGATTGCTCGGCAGTTTTAGACTTTTCATGGCTTCAATTTGATCGGGGTTAACTTCGATTCCACGTTTAGTGATTAAATAGCCCAAGAACTTGCAGGCCCCTACTCCAAAAGCGCACTTATTGGCATTGAGACACAGCTGGTGTTGTCGAAATATTTCAAACACTTCTTTAAGATCGTCAGTATGTTGCCCCTCCTACTTGCTTTTTATCACCATGTCATCAATGTATATGTCAACCATACGCCCAATCTTATCCCTAAACAGCCTCGTCATCATACGTTGATAAGTGGCTCTTGTGTTTTTCAATTCGAACAGCATCACGGTGTAATGATAATTAGCATCAGGTATTATAAATGCAGTCTTTTCCTGATCCTCGGTAGCTAGGGGCAATTTGGTGATAACCCTGAAAAGCGTCCAGAAAGCTCATCCTTGGGTGCCCGTACGTGGCATCTACTAGCCGATCAATTTTCGGCATCGGGCATGAATCCTTTGGGCATACTCAGTTTAAATCAGTAAAGTCAACACAAACCTTCTACTTACCATTCTTCTTCTTTACTAACATAGTGTTTGCAAGCCATTTCGGAAAGAACCTTTCTTTTATGGCCCCCGCTTCCTTCAACTTCCCAACCTTTTGTCTGACGGCTTCGACATGCTCTTTAGCCGATCTCTTCAGCCTTTACTTCTTAGGAGGGTACAGAGGGTCTACGTTAAGCTTATGAACTATAAACTCGAAGTCAACCCCAGACACCTCATATGGACTCCAAGCAAGCACGTCTACGTTCTGTACAAGAAAAAGCAACAACTCCACCTTCTCTTCGTCCTTCAAACTTCCCCCTATCAGAAAATTCCTTTCATAATCTGGCAGAATCTTCACTTTCACCAAGTCCTCGGCACAGCTGGCCCCCATCTCCTCTTAGGGTTGTTGTAGTTGCTATAAGGATGTTTCCTCAGTTGGCTCCCTCTGCCCGGTTCCTCGGTTAGCTGCGGCCACTAAGCACTGTCTAGCTACTTTTTGATTGCCCCTTATCATAGCAATTCCCTTCTCGGTGCAGAACTTGACCTTCACATGCAGGGTGGAAGGCAGGCCCCTATGTGTGAATCCATGGCCTACCGAGGATTGCGGTGTACGATGAGAAAGAAGCGACCACTATGAACGTTATAGTCATCTCCTTACCCTCTATACTTACGGGGACTGAAATCGGCCCTTCTTGAATTACCATATGGCCGTTGAACCCTATTAATGTGGTGTATCATACTTGGACAGGTCTTCCTTCTTCAGCTTAAGCCCCCTGTATAGGTCGGGGCACATTACATCCGCACCGCTCCCCTGATCTATCATTACCCTCTTTACTATGAAACCTCTTATGCGGGCCATGACTACCAAAGCATCATCGTGCGGCTGAATGGTGCCTTCCATATCTTCATCATCAAAAGCAATAGGCTACTTAGTATACCTCACCTTCTCCCCGGGAGGATGCTCACCCGTGCAACTTTCTGCCGATACCACGGCCAATACCCCCTTGTCCTAGACGCTTGAGCTCCCTTTGGAACCACGTGGATGACTTCTATTACTCCCAAAGGGTGTGGGGTGGGATTTCCACGCAATCGAGCTGCTTGCCCGACCACTCGATTTCTTGGCTCCACCATAAACTCTTTCAAATGCCCCGCTTTTACCAATTGCTCTAAATGATCTTTTAACACCCTGCACTGCTCGTTGGTATGCCCCTTGTCTTTATGATAAGTGAAATACAAGTTTTGATTTCTCCTGGACAGGTTTCCTCTCATCTTGTTCATCTACTTGAAATAAGGCTCGTTCTTGATTCGATCCGTGATTCTATGTACTGGTTCCTTGAAGGCTACGTTTACCTCTCCCATCTGGGCCCTGGTTCTTGAATTCTTATATCCCACCGGGGTCTTGTCTGAAAACCGATATGCTGAGAATGATTTATGACTGCTAATTTGCCCTTGTTCTGTAATCGATCATCTTCCAACCGTTTATACTCCTCGATGCATTTCATCAATTGCCTTATATCCTCAGGAGGCCTCCTCGTCAACGATTCCCGCAATCCTGAATCCTCAAACAACCCCATTTGAAAAGTACTCGCCGCAATTCTTTCATTACTCCCGCCGATCTCATTGTACAGTTCCTAGTATCGGTTAGCATAATTGTAGAGGGTCTCTCCAACCCCCATTTTCATTGACAGCAATGCATCCACGGGCTGCGAAACTCGGCTGCAGGTCATGAATCGCACACTAAATTCCTGGATCAATTCAGAAAAATTGTGGATCGAGCCTTTCCTTAATCCGTTGAACCATCTCAAAGCGGTGGGGCCGAGGCTCGAGGGAAACACTTCACACATTAGCACATCGTTTTGAGCGTGCAAAGATATCATTTGAATGTAGTGGCTGACATGTTCCACCAAGTCTGTCTTTCCTTCATAAGAGTTGAACGGCAGCCGTGCGAATCTACCAGGCATTGGTGGGCTTTCAATGTCTCTTGAGAATGGTGGCTGAACAGCACGACATAACGGCCGGCTCATCGCATCCATGGCCACATTTCGAGGTCATCCCCTTTCCGGGGAAGCCGAATCACGATCTGTATATTCCCATGAGCGATCGTGGTGCTGATGGGATCCAGATTGATGGATCTTGCTACATGGTGGTCCCCAACACTAGACGACCTTTCCCTTCATTCCTTGAGATCCCTTCCTCAACGCCTACCCCTTGCTTCCAACTCTAAATCTCTCACTAGTCTCCTTAAATGCTCGAGCTCCTGATCCTTTCACTCAAGCTTCTGATCCCTTCTGTTGAAACGGTTGCACCGCGAGGTGTCGGATGTTGTATGAAGTGTTTCAAATGACCCCTCTCCAAGTCCGGATGGCTTTTCTTCCTTATGTTCCCAGGTCGACTCCTAGACATCCTCTCGTGCGCGTCTTGATAGAACCACAGCTATGTAGGAGTTTCCCACAGACGGCGCTAATTGTGAGGACCGAAAAGTGGCTGTTAGGCCCAACCTCTATCCGGGCTCACAATCTATTTAAATTATGGGCTTTGGATTTCCTACTATGGGTGATTCTGTGCCCGACAACCCAAGTACCCTTATTCTCTCTAATCTCATAATTGCTCTCCCTTTTTCTCTCAGAATGGTCACCCTCTTTTCTCAGTATTCACTCCCTAATTGCCAACCCTTATCTCAAATTCTCATCTCTTATTTATAGCCCAATGCTAGTGGAAGAGTCACGATTATTTTTGTGGTGAGTGGGAAGAGAGGTCCAATGCTATTTCCCTTAAGTGGATGTTTAGTTGGGATTGGGAGGTGATGAGAGCGGCATTGGAACTAGTTCCACCGTTAGAGGGACTGCTCGGCAGCGATACTCCCTAGGTGATGCCTAGCATACCAGGACTCATCTTCTCGGGAAATTGCATTCTCCGACCAGGTAGGATCTCACCTTTGCCGTTCATGTCATAAATGTCTTTATCTCGTGGTTTTGGGCTTTTGATGGGCGTCAAAGCTCGCCTGGGCCGAGTTCGTGGGCCCGATAGTACACACGACTGTGCATGGTGTCCCAAGAGCCAAGGTCCAACAAGTGCAAGGTCTTACATGTGGCACCATTATGATGGGTTTTTACGGACAATGGGCTCGAGGGAGAGTAACACCTTGTACACCTAATGTCAAATTTATGATCATATTAACTTCGTACTTCTATATAAAAAAAATTATACATATATATATCTATATATATATATATATCTATATAGAACCCTTAATTTGTGGTTTATTGAGAAAATTTTTTTCTGTTTTCTATTTAAGGTATTGTTGCCTAAGTTAAGATAGCTTGCGTTTGCAGCATGGATGTTGTTTATGCTTGTGCTTGTTCTTGTTAGACTTAACTAGACATGAACTCTGACCCTAAATTTTTACCTTTTGGCTAAATTACAAATTGCAACATCTAACTTTGTTTAAAATTCAATTCGATTCTGTAAATTAAATTCAATCACAATTCAGTCTTCTAACTTTTAACTTATTCAATTTAGTCCCTTCATCAGTGTCTGTTACGTGATATGTTGTTAAGCACCCAAACGAAACCATGTGTTGTGTATTGCATGAGTGAGTAGACTTAAGTCGTTCACTAAAAACAAAATGAATTGTATCTCTATGCTTATTGCTAGGTTTTGTGGGAGTCTAGTTGTGTTTGATCCGGTTGACGACCTGACCCAATCCGAATAATGTTGCGTGGTTTTTAATGGGAGATTTCATGAGGCTTAGTCTATGGAGCGGAAGCTTGGGCCGATAGGATGGAAAAAAATTTTGGCCCATTTTGTAGCCCATTTTGAATCTTGTGTAGAGGATATAGAAAAACGTTATTTTGGTGATTAGGGTTTTTCAGTTGTTGTCTGTGAGAGAGAAACAAGAATGTAGCCGCACTTTGTATTTTTTCCTAATAATTGTGAAATCCCTGCAACTCTGTGTACGTAGGCAAATTGCCAAATCACGTAAATATTGTCTTGTGCATGTGATTATTTTCTTTGGCATGTGTTTTCTCTATTTTCTGTTTCTCACAGGTTAGGAATTTCATGATAATTCCCTACACTTATGACTCAGCTAGTGAGGCAAGCGAACTCAAAAGATGGACAACTATAGATACTTCATTTTGTACTTCTTATAACTTAAGTCTCCTATTCTCCGATTACAACATTTAGACTGCATTTGTTTTAGTGTAAACTATTTTTCGGGTGTAAAATAATTTTAGGTGAAAATATTTTTGGGAAAGGAAAATAATTTCTAGTGTTTGGTTGTATTTTTAAAATTATATTAGAAAATAATTTCAAGTGTTTAGTAACATTTTGAAAATGCAAATTTTCTACTAGTTTCTCACATTTTCTCAATCACTTTCTCAGCTTCCAAACAAATTTTATATCAGAAAATTTACCACCACCAACACCCTAGCACCCACAGAAAATCCACCACCATCCACACAAAACCCACCACCACACAACGCAAAAACCACCAAAACACCACCACCCACACAACCACAACAACAACAAAAAAATTAGAGATCAAAGAAAGAAAGCAGATCGGCGAGTGGCGAACGACGAGATCGAGAGGAGATGATCTGACCCAGAGGAGGACGAGGCGATCTAAAGGGTGGCGGTTCGAGCTTGGGGCTTTGGGCAACGAGATCGGTGGTTTGATTTAGAGGCGGTAGCGACGACGGGGGTGGGTGGTGGGTTGTAGATCGATGACATGCGATCTCGCTAGCGATCTCGCTCCTCGATCTCACCGACGCGAGCTCTATGGCGCGATCTAGCGACTCGATCTCGCCGGCACGAGCTCAACGACGCATCTAGGCTTGAGGCGATGGTCTGAGCTCGACGGCGCGAGCTCGATCTCGATCTCGCTCTCTCTACTCTCTCTTCGTGCTCTCTCTCTCTCTCTCTCTCTCTCTCTCTCTCTCTCTCTCTCTATTTTCAATCTGAAAAATGTGATTTGAAAGTAAAATAGAAACATAAATGGTTTTACGGGTGGGAAGGCGTATTTTACAGTCAAAGTGTAAGTGATTTTTAGTTTGACCAAATTTTCAGTTGCTCTAAACACACGCAAATGTGTAAAATATTTTCTGAAATTGATTTACCGTCGAACCCAACGCAGCCTTAAAGGACTACTTATTACCAAGACGTCTTGGTCAAGCAAGATGATAGAGAACTCAGAACCATCAAAAGCCTTACAAATTCCTAGTTTTGCACACAAAGACTTGGAAGCCTACGTATGCAACCGCAGGGTTGCGTGCGCAAGTTATTGAGCCCATGCATACATGCAAGATTGGTAGAGGCATGGAGCCATTTATGGGAATTTTCTCTTGAACTCAAGTCCAACCATGTGAACCTATACCAGGTAATGACTACTAAAATTTCTCTTCCTGCTCCATTCGAACGCAATGTAGTAATGTACTCCTAATCCCTCACACCTAGGGTGATGTAGCCACTAGCCACAAAATCAACCAAACAATGTGAGTAGCGTTCATGTTGTTATTGAAATGCATGTAGAAATATAATCTCAAACATGTGAACACAATTAAAAGTAATGCAAATCTAATGTAAATAGTATGGAGTCATACCTCCTCATTTAACATTTTTGAAGTAATCTTTTGACTAGTCTCAGGGCTGCTCATCAACTTTGGGGGCCTTAGGCGAAAATTTTAAATGAAGTCTTTTTTCTATTTAAATATTCATCAAATAATATATATATTGAAATTTTTTATTCAAAATCTATTTTTCTTGCTTTTTAAGATGCAAAATTACTAATTAAGTTTTTGTATTTAAGTTCCTCTTACATTTCTTTTGCAATTGATAATGTAGTTAATCCATTTAATCTTTCTTTTTCAAATAAAAATTAATTTATTATATGGTTCAATGAATTAGTGTCACTATAATACAAATGCGTTGATATGATACATATCAAATTATTAATTGATATGATAATTTATAATAATTGATAAAGTAAGAAACGTGTTGTCCTATGATTATGGGCCACTGGGTTGTGCAACCTTTGCAGCCTATGCAGTGTGTAGTGCGCAACTGTGCAGCCTGTGTTGCTGTGTAGTGCGTAACTGTGCAGAAAACGTGTTATCCAACCTAAATTTAATTTTGTTAGCAGAAGTTTAACTATTTTTGTTTTTTCCTTGTTTAATCTTCTGCATTTTAGGATACAATTAGGTCTTTTTAATCCATTTTATTGACCAATAGAAGTACTTAAAATTTTTATTAATTAAAATATATATAGATAATTATATTTTATATATTTTTTTTTACAAGTTGAGACCTTCTTTTATTTGGGGGCCTTAAACGATTGCATCAATTGCATCACCTATTGAGCCAGTTCTAACTAAGTCTCTCAACCAACTCTTCTAAGATAGTGGGAACCTTGTATGTCTAACACAACAAGATGATGGAAAACCCAGAAAAACTCTGAAGAAAGGTTTAGTAATATGGATACATTTATTTTCCCAACCAAATACTTCCTTAAAAGTAGTCAGTGTAACATAAAACTTCTATCCTTTTATCTCGTGTTCTTGCAAGTCATATAACTAACAATAAATCATCGTATCCGATGGTCAATAATACGGAAACTTGCACACCAAAAAACAAGAGGGTTTCTCTTGTACAATAAATTTTCCTTCCTTTTGTTTTCATAGGAACCGCACAGCAAAGAATATGTAATCGATTTGATTGTAAGGCAGGTTTCGTTCGAGATGTTTCTATTTACTAGCTTATTGACTATACTCTTTTCTATATTCAAGCTGCAATGAAAATCTTGCTTTTAAAGTTCTTACTTGAACACACATTTTATCATACATTTTGACATAATTTGTATACCAATTTCATACGTACTTATTTTCATAAACATATGTGTTACTTTCACACGATTTTTTTTTTCTTCACTAATTATGATCAACCATATCTTTCATGCAAAATTGTGTCACTATAAGACTTTTTAGCCCGGTTTTTACTAGAGTGGATAAAAAGGCGCATGGTATTGGCGAAATAAACAATAGCCGTCCGTATTAGATTCTTCCAGTGTAGTATTGGACTTCCTAGCACTGTTTGTCTGTCGTCAATGCAACCGGATGTAGCCACGTCATCAATTGAAGGTTCCACCGTTCACTACCTGTCTTAATCTCCGCATCACACGCCGGGCCCAACGGATTCTGTTCTAACAACATTAAATTTTTTTTTTTTATAAAAGGAAAAGAAAAATATGATAAGTACTATAAGTCGTTCACTAAAAACAAAATGAATTGTATCTTTATGCTTATTGCTAGGTTTTGTAGGAGCTTAGTTGTGTTTGATCCGGTTGACAATCTGACCTAATCTGAATAATGTTGCGTGGTTTTTAATGGGAGATTTCATGAGGCTTAGTCCATAGAGTGGAGGCTTGGGCCGATAGGATGGAAAAAAATTTTGGCCCATTTTGTAGCCCATTGTGAATCCTGTGTAGAGGATATAGAAAAACGTTATTTTGGTGATTAGGGTTTTTCAGTTGTTGTCGTGTGAGAGAGAAACAAGAATGTAGCCGCACTTTGTATTTTTTTCTGATAATTGTGAAATCCCTGCAACTCTGTGTACGTAGGCAAATTGTCAAATCATGTAAATATTGTCTTGTGCATGTAATTATTTTCTTTGGCATGTGTTTTCTCTATTTTCTGTTTCTCACAGGTTGGGAATTTCATGATAATTCCCTACACTTATGACTCAGCTAGTGAGGCAAGCGAACTCAAAAGATGGACAACTATAGATACTTCATTTTGTACTTCTTATAACTTAAGTCTCCTATTCTCCAATTACAACATTTAGACTGCATTTGTTTTAGTGTAAACTATTTTTCGGGTGTAAAATAATTTTAGGTGAAAATATTTTTGGGAAAGGAAAATAATTTCTAGTGTTTGGTTGTATTTTAAAAATTATATTAGAAAATAATTTCAAGTGTTTAGTAACATTTTGAAAATGCAAATTTTCTACTAGTTTCTCACATTTTCTCAATCACTTTCTCAGCTTCCAAACAAATTTTATATCAGAAAATTTACCACCACCAACACCCTAGCACCCACAGAAAATCCACCACCATCCACACAAAACCCACCACCACACAACGCAAAAACCACCAAAACACCACCACCCACACAACCACAACAACAACAAAAAAATTAGAGATCAAAGAAAGAAAGCAGATCGGCAAGTGGCGAACAACGAGATCGAGAGGAGATGATCTGACCCAGAGGAGGACGAGGCGATCTAAAGGGTGGCGGTTCGAGCTTGGGGCTTTGGGCAACGAGATCGGTGGTTTGATTTAGAGGCGATAGCGACGACGGGGGTGGGTGGTGGGTTGTAGATCGATGACATGCGATCTCGCCAGCGATCTCGCTCCTCGATCTCACCGGCGCGAGCTCTATGGCGCGATCTAGCGACTCGATCTCGTCGGCACGAGCTCAACGACGCATCTAGGCTTGAGGCGATGGTCTGAGCTCGACGGCGCGAGCTCGATCTCGATCTCGCTCTCTCTACTCTCTCTTCGCTCTCTCTCTCTCTCTCTCTCTCTCTATTTTCAATCTGAAAAATGTGATTTGAAAGTAAAATAGAAACATAAATGGTTTTACGGGTGGGAAGGCGTATTTTACAGTCAAAGTGTAAGTGATTTTTAGTTTGACCAAATTTTCAGTTGCTCTAAACACACGCAAATGTGTAAAATATTTTCTGAAATTGATTTACTGTCGAACCCAACGCAGCCTTAAAGGACTACTTATTACCAAGACGTCTTGGTCAAGCAAGATGATAGAGAACTCAGAACCATCAAAAGCCTTACAAATTCCTAGTTTTGCACACAAAGACTTGGAAGCCTACGTATGCAACCGCAGGGTTGCGTGCGCAAGTTATTGAGCCCATGCATACATGCAAGGTTGGTAGAGGCATAGAGCCATTTATGGGAATTTTCTCTTGAACTCAAGTCCAACCATGTGAACCTATACCAGGTAATGACTACTAAAATTTCTCTTCCTGCTCCATTCGAACGCAATGTAGTAATGTACTCCTAATCCCTCACACCTAGGGTGATGTAGCCACTAGCCACAAAATCAACCAAACAATGTGAGTAGCGTTCATGTTGTTATTGAAATGCATGTAGAAATATAATCTCAAACATGTGAACACAATTAAAAGTAATGCAAATCTAATGTAAATAGTATGGAGTCATACCTCCTCATTTAACATTTTTGAAGTAATCTTTTGACTAGTCTCAGGGCTGCTCATCAACTTTGGGGGCCTTAGGCGAAAATTTTAAATGAAGTCTTTTTTCTATTTAAATATTCATCAAATAATATATATATTGAAATTTTTTATTCAAAATCTATTTTTCTTGCTTTTTAAGATGCAAAATTACTAATTAAGTTTTTGTATTTAAGTTCCTCTTACATTTCTTTTGCAATTGATAATGTAGTTAATCCATTTAATCTTTCTTTTTCAAATAAAAATTAATTTATTATATGGTTCAATGAATTAGTGTCACTATAATACAAATGCGTTGATATGATACATATCAAATTATTAATTGATATGATAATTTATAATAATTGATAAAGTAAGAAAACATGTTGTCCTATGATTATGGGCCACTGGGTTGTGCAACCTTTGCAGCCTATGCAGTGTGTAGTGCGCAACTGTGCAGCCTGTGTTGCTGTGTAGTGCGTAACTGTGCAGAAAACGTGTTATCCAACCTAAATTTAATTTTGTTAGCAGAAGTTTAACTATTTTTGTTTTTTCCTTGTTTAATCTTCTGCATTTTAGGATACAATTAGGTCTTTTTAATCCATTTTATTGACCAATAGAAGTACTTAAAATTTTTATTAATTAAAAAATATATAGATAATTATATTTTATATATTTTTTTTTACAAGTTGAGACCTTCTTTTATTTGGGGGCCTTAAACGATTGCATCAATTGCATCACCTATTGAGCCAGTTCTAACTAAGTCTCTCAACCGACTCTTCTAAGATAGTGGGAACCTTGTATGTCTAACACAACAAGATGATGGAAAACCCAGAAAAACTCTGAAGAAAGGTTTAGTAATATGGATACATTTATTTTCCCAACCAAATACTTCCTTAAAAGTAGTAAGTGTAACATAAAACTTCTATCCTTTTATCTCGTGTTCTTGCAAGTCATGTAACTAACAATAAATCATCGTATCGGATGGTCAATAATACGGAAACTTGCACACCAAAAAACAAGAAGGTTTCTCTTGTACAATAAATTTTCCTTCCTTTTGTTTTCATAGGAACCGCACAGCAAAGAATATGTAATCGATTTGATTGTAAGGCAGGTTTCGTTCGAGATGTTTCTATTTACTAGTTTATTGACTATACTCTTACTTGAACACACATTTTATCATACATTTTGACATGATTTGTATACCAATTTCATACGTACTTATTTTCATAAACATATGTGTTACTTTCACACGATTTTTTTTTTCTTCACTAATTATGATCAACCAAATCTTTCATGCAAAATTGTGTCACTATAAGACTTTTTAGCCCGGTTTTTACTAGAGGGGATAAAAAGGCGCATGGTATTGGCGAAATAAACAATAGCCGTCCGTCTTAGATTCTTCCAGTGCAGTATTGGACTTCCTAGCACTGTTTGTCTGTCGTCAATGCAACCAGATGTAGCCACGTCATCAATTAAAGGTTCCACCTTTCACCACCTGTCTTAATCTCCGCATCATACGCCGGGCCCTACGGATTCTGTTCTAACAACATTAAATTTTTTTTTTTTTATAAAAGGAAAAAAAAAATTATGATAAGTACTATAAGTCGATAATTGTCGTTAAATTCCCACGGCCCGCTTCTCCTTAAAAAAAACGCCAATTTCTCCGAAAGCGGGATTTTTGTCACTATAAAGCAACACCCAATCGTAGCCGTTTATCTTTCCCTCTAAAAATTAACAAAAACCAGAAGTTCTGACTCGGTGTCCAATCTCAGCCGTCCTTGCACGGCGGTGTCTCCACCGTTCGATCACCGATCCAGCGGGTCCTCTCCCAGGTGAGTCAGTCAGTCAGTGAGTGAGTGAGTGAGTCCGACTCACTCGTCCGAGTTCGTCCCTTGCCTCGTGTTTTCCATTTTTCCGATAGTTTCTGAATTGTGAACATTTATCTTTAATTTCTTTCCTAATCCTCTCTGTCTCTCTCTCTCTCTCTCTTTTGTTTCACTGAATGCTTTAATTTTGTTGCAATTGACTTGATGTGCTGATTTTTCGGTGCTTCTCGAGCCGATGAATTCAAATTTTAATATTATTTTTATGGACTGTATAAGACGGATTGGATTGTGTAATTTTGTTTCCTTTTATCTTATAATTTTCTCTTTGAAAAAAAAAATTGTGAATTTTCAGAAGTAAAGGAAGGAAGGTGTAAAAGGATGGGCAGGAAGGCTTGGAAAATCCTTATGAATCAGATTTGGAGTTTGAGAGCTCTTTCGCATGGCTGAAAAGGCGAGCAATCTTATCTGATTTTTGGTTCAAATTTATTCGTTTTATTTTTTTCTTCGCTAGGAGCGAATTATTTATTATTTATTCTTAAGTAGTTAGACACAAAGAAAGATGTTTGGATTATAAGATTTGGTTATATTAAGAATGTTTGATTTAATATGATACAAGTTTTACCCTTCTCTTTCTTTTTTCTTTTTTTTTTTTTTTAATTTTTTAAAAGGAAGATTATTAATAATAATCGTAGTTTTTTACGAGGTGTGCTGTCAAATATAGGTTTTTGGGAGAATATGGTTGATCTTATGTTTGTAAGAGGGTGTGAAAAGTTATACTACACATAATTGAAATTGTGCTAATTTGGTTCTCTGTGTGTGTGTGTGTGTGTGTGTGTTCATCTTTCTATTATTAATATAATTTTTTATTTTTCAATACTTGGATCTATGGTTTCTCTTTCAAAGGTGTGAAACTCAATGCTTCTTTAGAAATTAAAATTGACCAAACTTTATGGAAATATGAATTGAGTTGATAAGAAACCTTTTGTTGACTCTTTTATTTATTTTATTTTATTTTTGTGGGGGGGGGGGGGGGGTGTGTGTGAAATTTGGATTGATATTTTGATGATAGGGATGAATTTTGATGATCAAGTTTGCAAGGTAAAACTGAAAGGAAGCACCAAGATTTTTCATATGCTTGTAACAAGATTATCTGATTAATGTTGAGGAGGGATTCCCCGATACAGCAATTCATGGGGCCTCTTATTCTGCCTATAGTAGACATGTATTCTATTATGTTGTCAAAGATAATTGTTCAAAGAAATTCACAATCAAGTAGAAAAGGCAATAGGTAATATTTATTTATATATTTGATAGAATTTCAACCTGTGGCGTTCGCTTCATGATGGTTGCTCTTTATCATCAAGCCGATACATCAATTGGTTTTGGGTTTAGACGGAGTTTGAACCTCATATCTCTTATTTGACAACAATAGACTTTACCAATTGACCTAATTGGGACCCACTTAATGTTTGACTAATATCTCCGGAGAATTTCTATCACATCTTAATTAACTAACCAACCAATTTTCTAAAAGAGTTTTTTTTGTTCCTTCAAGTGTTCCTTGGGGAGGGAGAGAAAGAAGCTTTTTTTTTACTATTATGGTTAAAGAAAATTTGTTCTTGACATTTTTCCTTTTTGGAGAATTGCTCTCTAGTTTCTACTAGTAAATTCTACTAATTATTTTATGCTTATCAATCAGGCAGCATTATCAGGTGGTTCTCCAATGTAGCAATTTTCATTTTGTGTTCTACTCTACTTCATATCAATCAATGGTTGTTCCGATGTGAAAATCACGAAAGCATTTGCAGTCGACTGGGTTGATTATGATTGCTTTCCACACATCATTTTCTCTCCTTCAACTGCTGGCATTTGAGTTAGGCGTCTGCTTGAGAGAAAAGCTCTCTGCTGCTGCCATCTCTGTCGCTGGCATTGACCACTTCACCTCTTCCTCTCATGTTCCCTGATTTGGGCCCTGTACATAGACAGATGGCACTAGGACCTCTTGGTGGTAAGTATCATGTTAATGAGAGAATGGAAAGAAAATCTTCTGGGAAGAGACGTGTGTTTGTGCAGACAGAAACTGGCTGTGTTTTGGGTATGGAGTTGGACACGAGTGACAATGCCCACACAGTGAAGAGGAAGTTACAGCTTGCCCTTAATGTCCCAATTGAGGAAAGTTCATTGATATGTGGTGATACAGTGTTGAAGAATGATCTCAGTGTTGTTAGAAATGATTCTCCGCTTCTTCTCACCAGGAACTTCTTGCACAGAAGCTCGTCTACCCCATGTTTCTCACCCACTGGGAGGGATCTTCAGCAGAGGGATCAGAGTGGCCCAATTGAGATATTAGGGTGCTCAAATCAATCTCCTAGAACGAAACATCTGGTCAAGGATATTGCAAAGGCAATAAAGAGTGGCATTGATCCAATTCCCGTTCGTAGTGGGCTTGGAGGTTCTTATTATTTTAGAAATTGCCTTGGTGAAAATGTTGCTATTGTGAAACCAACAGATGAGGAGCCTTATGCCCCTAACAACCCAAAAGGTTTTGTAGGCAAAACTCTTGGGCAACCAGGCCTGAAACGTACAGTGCGGGTAGGGGAGACAGGATTTAGGGAAGTTGCAGCCTACCTTCTTGACCATGATCATTTTGCCAATGTGCCCTCTACTGCTCTTGTGAAGATCACACATCCAGTTTTTAATGTCAATGATGGGGTAAATGGTCATATTCATCAAGACAGGAATCAGGTCAGCAAGATTGCATCACTGCAGCAATTTATTCCTCATGACTTCGATGCTAGTGATCATGGTACATCTAGTTTCCCTGTTACTGCTGTGCATAGGATTGGGATTTTAGATATCCGGATTTTAAACACAGATAGGCATGCAGGAAACCTTTTGGTTAGGAAGCTTGATGGGGTGGGGAGATTCAGTCAGGTGGAGCTTTTTCCTATTGATCATGGCCTTTGCCTACCCGAAAGCTTGGAGGACCCCTACTTTGAGTGGATCCATTGGCCCCAGGCATCACTCCCTTTCTCAGAGGATGAGCTCAAGTATATAGATCATCTTGACCCATTTTGGGATTCTGATATGCTTAGAATGGAGCTGCCCATGATTCGAGAAGCATGTCTTAGGGTCTTGGTTCTATGCACAATTTTCCTCAAGGAAGCAGCAGCTTTTGGTCTTTGTCTTGCTGAAATTGGTGGGATGATGAGTAGGGAGTTTCGGGGCCGTGATGAGGAGCCAAGTGAGCTTGAGCTTATATGTATAGATGCAAGGACATTGTTGGTGGAGAGGGAGATATCAACTTCTGAGGTGAAAGAAGGAGACAAGGATGAGTTTCAATTTGACTTAGATTGCGAGGAAGAGGTGTTGGAATTAACTTCAAATATGGAAGAGGAACTGACTGTTGAAACAGCTTTTCATTTTGGACCAAAATGTAGGAATGGCCATAATCTACTTTATAAGCTAGATGAGGGTGTCGAGGAGGAGGCGGCGGCAGAAGATACAGAAGGGGATGAATTACCTCTAAGAGGAGATGAACACACTGGCCGTGTGCCGGACAGGAATTTAAATGTTTCAGAGCTGTCCTTGTCTATGAAAAATATCAGCGTTGCTGAGAAGAGTTGGCGACACCCAGGTGCATCTCAGAAGTGTGGGTATTTGGTAGGTACATCATCTGGAAACAGGAGTGCAAATGAGCAGTTTCCTGTGAGTAGCAGTTTTGTAAAGTTGGCAGATATGAGTGAAGAGGAGTGGAGGCAGTTTCTTGAGTGTTTCCGGAGGTTGCTGAAACCAGCTTTTGATAGTTACAAATCAGGAAGTGTAGGTCAGAGGCAGAGACAGAGACTTGGGACTTCTTGCCAGTTTTGAGGCGTTATCATGAGATCAAATCTTAGAAAAATGTGGGATCCAAAGGTTTGCACATAGTTCTGTACAAAGAGCTTCTTCTCTAGATGGTAGAGTACCATTTAGGAGTTGGAGAATAGTGCTATAGTCAGACAATAAAACTTGACATTTGGCTAATGGAGGGGAGAATGCATTAGCTAATGGGGATGTAAAGTATGTTTTCATATACCTAGAGAATGTTTTTAATAAAATGGAATGTGGAATGGCCAAAGAAGCCAAAACTATCACTGTACATGTTTTCTTACCATCTTTAGAGATGCAAGTTATGTGAGCAAGCTTGTTTGTTTTTTCTTTCCGCTTGTATTAGATTATAATCCGGTTTGTGCTAATTTGAATTTCGTACTTTTGAAGCCATACTTTCTTAGCTTTGGGTGTGTTGATGCATTTCATAACCTTATTTCATATGCTAAGTGGTTCATGACAACTGGGCTCTTCAACAACATAGGATTCAGACAGTGCATTCTCCAGTCAGCTGCCAGCTACGGGGTTTCTCCTCCTTAATCTTCATTAAAAATTGTTAGATATATTTCCTGCAGAATTTTTGTTAAATGAGAGACTGAGAAATCTATTGTTGTCACTGGTAATTCTTGAGCTTATTTAGACATGTTAAACATTATATGTTTACTGTTACTGTTGGATGAAACGGCAGCGCTCTCAATGCTATTAGAACTAAGCATCATGAATTTGGGGAAGAATTTCTGAAATGTAAGAACATGATTAAGGAAGGTGCCTGTTATGTCACAAGCGATGAGAGCAAGGTGGATGTTTGAAATTATTTATGAAGGTTAATCAGTTGTTTACCTAACAATTAGCACAGTAAATTCTATGAATCCCCATCTCAATTCTCGACTACTAGAGAACTAGATAGGCTAGTATGTAGTTATAGTGAGTGTTTGGATAGAGCAGCTGGACGTCCACGTCCAGCTGCTCCACGTTTTTTTTTTTCGTTTCTGGCGCTGGGAGACAGCGCGTACTGTGCGCACTACGCGCACTGTTCACGTCCTTTTTCAGTAATTTTTTTATTAAAAATAGGTCTTGCAGTACTATTCACGCATTTAAAAATTATTTTGCTACAGTATTTTCAGTTTCAGTTTTCAGTTCAGTAAAAATAAGCTCTATCCAAACGGACCCATATACGAGTCCCTATCAATATGAGGGCCAACCTTATTTATTGCATCTTTAAACAACCAAAATTCTTTGTTCGGATCCTTTTTTTTTTTTTTTTTTTTTTTTTTAGAGTTTCAACCTATAACCACTCTTGATGATAGTTTTTTATTATTAGATCTAGACTAATCAGTTTTTGGCGTAAACGAAGATTGAACTCTAGATTTTTTATACAACTATTCAGAGATTTTATCAATTGAGCTAATTGAAACTTATTTTGTTCGGATGGTAAAATATCGAACAAAGAGATGGAAAAGAATTTCGATCTTGATCGAGCTGACTTGGCTCGCCTATTAATGAATCATTTTTAGATTTAAAATATTGCCAACTTGTCACTCTTCAAAAATGTAGGTCGGACTTATCACTTTAATGGGTATCCAAAGCTACTATTCTACTAATTTTTGTTGTGGCCATTGGCAGTCCCACCATTCTTGTTGTCAATATTTCTACTCGTCCAAAATGTGGCATGAATTGATAGGTCGATTTATGAAATTCTAAACCGACCCTTCAATGTCAGTGTAATTGGCAGTTTTATTTCGAAGCAGGGAACACATGGACCCGCAAATACAAAACAATGCAAAAAAAGGGTTGCGATGACAGTGAAAGCGATACCATAAAAATTGACCTGCACATTTAGAATAATGCCGACTAAATTAAGGCTGCGATGAAATGGAGAGGGCCATTATCAAATGGACCCACAAATTTAAAATAAGGCAACTTTAAATTTTTATTTACTTTTTCATGTCAACTTTTTTATTTTGATTTTGATTTTTTGTTTAGAACGGTTGGAAAACAGATAAAGTTTAGATGTTTTCGTTGAAAACACTCAGAAGTTTCAAAATTCGAAATTATACATATGTACACTATCGTATATTATTAATAGACAAAGTTTAATTCCAAATAAGTTTAAAAGAAATCTCTTATCAAACAAGTTTTGAAAAATCTCCTATAAGTTTCTAACTCGCATAGTGGGTTAGAGAAATTTAACTCCAAACTCATTTAGAGTTAAACTTTATCCTCTATTAATTCTTATATACTTTCATAAAATAAAGGCGTAAATGCACTTTTGGTCCCTACATTTTGGGCCATTTCTCGATTTGGTCCCTAAACTGATTTTGCTCCTAAGTGAGTCCCTCCTTTTTCATGCTCGTTTTTAAAATGGTCCCTGTCGTCAACCCAGTTACAGAAAATGCTGACGTGGTAAACGGAATTCACTGTTTGCTGACGTGGCTAATAAAATAATAATAAAAATATATATTTAGCATTTTTTAAATGCCATGTCAGCATTTATATTAATAAAAAAAAGCCAACTAAGAAAATTTAAAAAAAAGTAAATTAAATTTTTTTAAAAAACCTAAAATCTAATTTAAACTAAAATCATTTCTTAACAAATAAAAATTCATAAGCTACTTTATTGTTCTTTCCTTCCTCTGTCTTGGTACTTTTTGCTGTGATTTTAAAAATACAAGCTCCATAGCCCTAAAATACAAATGTGATTTTGCTCAGCCTTCTTCTCCATTAGGCGCCGGAGCTCTAAAACTCACAAGCTCAGCTTTCTTTTTTTCTCTCATATCTTCCTCTCTCCCCACTCTCTGTTTTGTTCTTTCCTTCCTCTGTCTTGGTCCATCTCTCTCAGATCGGCGTGGTCGAGGTTGAGGTGTAGGTCACGGTGCTTGCTGGGCTATGGAATTGATGAATCGGTGGTTGGGTTATGGAAATCGGTGACTGGGTTGTGGGAATCGATGGGTGGGTTGTGGAGTCGGTGAGTGGGTTATGGAATCGGTGAGTGGGTTGTGTGGGTTTGGGTATTGGTGGGTCATTAGGTGGTGGAGTCTGGTTTGTTTGGTGGTGGAATCCGGTTTGTTAGCGTTTGTGGACATGGATTTGGCAATGGTGGTGGTGGTGTTGTTGTTGGATTTTAGGTAGTCACGGTGGCTGTTGTGCTGTGGGTGAGTTTTTTTTTTTTTTTTTCTATGAGATTGATTTATGGGTTTGATTTCCTAGAGGTTTCAACGTTGATTGTGTTGGAATTTTTTGTGCTGAGATTGATTTTGAGTGGGTTAGTCAATTAGGTTTGTCTTGATTTGGAGAAGAACATGAAGAATGAAGTTCTGGGTTTGAGGTTTCTGGGTTTGACATTTTTCTGGTTTGGAGGTTTGATGATTTTCTAGGTTGGTTTTCTCACGTGGGTTTAAGTTTGATGATTTTTTCATGTTCTGGAGGTTTCGGTGGAGGATAGGGATTTTGATTGTTCTTGGATTCGGGAAGAACATGAAGAACAAGTTAGTTTCTTCGGGAAGAACAAGTTGGATTCGGGAAGAACATGAAGAACATGAACTGTTTGGGAAGAACAAGCATGAAGAACATGAACTGTTTGGGAAGAACAAGCATGAAGAACAAGTTGGATTCGGGAAGAACATGAAAGCAATAATAAGAATAAAATTAGATTTAAAAGTTAGTTTCTTTAATTTAGTTTGAATTAAATTGAAATTGAAAAATATAAATTATTTTTATTTTTGTAATTAAACTGACATGGCTTTTTTTAATTAAAAAAAAGCTGACATGGCATTTAAAAAAGGTTAAATATATATTTTTATTATTATTTTATTAGCCATGTCAGCAAACAATACATTATGTTTGCCACGTCAGCATTTTCTGTAACTGGGTTGATGGCAAGGAGCATTTTAAAAACGATTATGAAAAAGGAGGGACTCACCTAGGAGCAAAATCAGTTTAGGGACCAAATCGAGAAACGGCCCAAAATGTAGGGACCAAAAGTGCATTTACGCCTAAAATAAAATCATATATACTATTAAAGGCTGCCAAGTGCTAACGTCCAACGAAGAGGAAGGCATAATGGAAGTGCATCAAATAAGTGAATAACTTCTGCCTGAAAATATTAGGCTTTTTTTGGTTTTTTTTTCAGGAAACAGAAACTACAAAAAAGAGACTATTTAGAACACCTATGAGGTTATGACCAATCTTGAAACTATCTTTTACTTTCAGCTAGGAAAAACAAAACTATTAAAAACAACTTATCCATGATCTTTATTTTTGTTCTATGCAAATAGTTTTTAGAAACTATTACAATAAAATAAAATAAAACCACCGCAGCCAGGAAATGTTTTTTTTTTTTTCAAACATGAAGTTTACCTTCTTCATATTATTAATTTTTTTTTTTTAAGTTTACCTTCTTTAGTGGAAGTCCATTTACACCAGCAAAAAGATAATTCCCAGTAAGGAGTACTTTTTAAGTTTTTTCTTTTTTACCATTGGCTTTTAGATCTGTTAACAGTGAAAATCAAGACCTAACCAATACGAAATTGTACATTTTTGCGGCTTTCTCAATTGACACTGATATTGGTTTACACACTACTCTGATTGAGTCGGTTGTCATCAGCGTTTTAAGTTTTATGATGCACACCCCTCCTGGTATCCTATAGCTCATTTTGGCCTAGAGGGTCAGAAAGACTTTGTACTTATAATCAGGACAGATGTTGACCTATATGAACCATGGAATACTCATTTTGCAAAAACAGCTCATTGATTCAGTTACCTTTTGTTCGACTATGCCTAACAAATGGTAGCTTTAGTATTACTCGAGGAACAGCCAGAGAGAGAGAGAGAGGGGGGGGGGGGGGGGGTGTGTGTGGAGGGGGAGGAAGGAAAAAGAAGCTTTGTTGGTCATTCACTCACTCTCCTTCAAGCTGGCCATCTTCCTTAACTCCACTTGTTGATCCTCTATTCGGCTCACTGCTCGTGAAAAATCACGGCTTGCAAAAGACATGGTATCTACTTTAGCAAGGCGCCTCTGTTTTAACTTCAATATAGCTTGTGAAACCTCTGCTATTGAAGGTCTCTTTCTCGGTAATTTGTGCAGGCATTTGTGCGCAATACTCGCAAGCCCCCTCACTTCGTCAATGTTGCATTCTCCAACAAGCTTCTTATCAAGTATTTCATCAACACCATCATGACTCATTGAGGCCTTAAACCAAAATTATTACAGGTCTATGGGTTAGAAAGCTTGGCAATGCAAATAATTTAAAACAACTAATGCAAAGGGCTAACAACTCACAAGATTTATATATTCCATCAAGTTTTGTTGGGGGTGAATGGATGTGATGAGTTCAAAGATGATAATGCCAAAACTGTAGATGTCACTTTTCATTGTGAAATTGTTTGTTGATATGTACACTGGGTCTATGTAACCATATGTGCCTTTCAGCCCAGAATTCCGGCCATCAAAGACCTCTTCCTTTGACAACCCAAAATCAGCAACCTAAAAGAAGTAAGGTAAACACATAAAGGAGCTGAAAATTTACAATAACAAATATAAAACTCACAAAATGCATCTGATAGCAAAAGCATATGCCAGTCTCAAGACCAAAAACAAGGGGAACACAGCTCTTTACTTCTGTTTTTCATATTTTTTGTTTTCCCTAATGGCATGTTTGGAAGTTTAGAGAGGAAGGAGAGTAGAGGGGAGTAGAGGGGAGGAGAGTAGTGGGAAGGAGAGTAGAGGGGAATGGCTATCCTCCACCTTGTTTGGATGTTTTTAAAATTAAGTAAGGGGGAGGGGAGTAATTAGTCTTTTCATTTGTAATTTTGTTAATATAATAAGGGCAAATTTGGTAATTCATTTGGTCAAGCATTTTTATTCTCCACTCTCCCTCCAAATCTCTCCAATTTAGGGGAATTAAAAATGAGAGGTTGGAGGGAGTTGAAACCCCTCCAAACCCCTCCAAACTCCTCCCCCTCCTCCTTTAAAAAACTCCCAAACAAGGTAATTGAACTACTCTCCCTCCCTCTACTCTACTCCCCCCTCCTTTTTTTAACTCCCAAACAGGCCATAAATGTCTTTGGCAGTCATTCATGCTCTTAGAACTTCCACCTTGTACAACCAAAGAGGTGGAAGGGGAAATTGAGGGTGGGGTTCTTGGCAAAGCAAAGAAATAAAATTAAGTATGGCAATGTGCTTATTTCAACCGATTTTGGTAGTATTGTTACAAATTTTAGATACAAAAGAACTTAATAGACTGTTAATGTACACTAGCTTACCTTGGCTCTCATTGATCGGTCTAATAATATATTAGCAGACTTCAAATCACGATGTATAACAGGTGGCACTGCCTGTTCAAGAATTTTCATATGAATTGTATAAACAAAAAAAAAAATTGCACCATGGGAGAAAAGAAAGAACATAATAGTCAACATACCCCTTCATGAAGGTACTCAATCCCATGTGAAATGTCGAGAGCAATTTGAAGCCTTTCATCCCAACTCAAAATCCGTTCTCCTTCACCTAGGCAAATGCACAGCAGGATGGTTCTTAATAAGAACAACTCAAAACCCTTTTCTTTGAGAAGTTTAGTCATCAGCTAGTTTACACAAATAGAAAAGATATCTACAGATCATACAAATGATTGTGAAGTTACCAAAAAACATGTAATGTTCATAAACTCTCCCAATAAATTTGATTACCTTAACTGAATTATCCAAAAAAGAAAACGAAGATAACCTTTTCATAACACTTAATACTCATCACAGTTTGAGATTAATAAGATGTCCACTTTCTCCTCACAAAGAACAGATGCCTTCCAGCAGACAGTTACCATGAAAATAAGAAATCTTGATATGAATATTAAAGAGGGTTCTGAGCTTACCATATAGAAGGTTTGCCAAGCTCCCATTACTCATGAACTCATATATCAACATGTGTTGTCCTTTATCTACACAATATCCTACCAAATTCACAAGATTCCGATGATGCAATCTTCCAAGCAGAGATACCTATATCATGGCCAGATATTTTTGTAAACTGAACATGCTTCATGGATGGTCAAAATTACAATATAATAATATATGCATAGTGACACAGGATGGGAATGGTAAAAAATAAAATAACGGAAAAGGAAGAAAAATAGGACAAATCCTATCCTTCACCACCTAAGGGTACTTGGAATCAACACCAAGCTTAGAGAAACATCCCTAATCAGAAATTTTTATTCAAATTGCACTGCTCAAAACCATCCCTAGAGCCTCATTTTAATGTTTTAATAGGTTTCAAGGAGTACAACAAACCACAATTACATTCCATAAAATCCTCAACAAAATTAAAGCCTAAATTCAAATTTTGAAAATGAAATCTAAAATTCAAAAAATAAAAAATGAAATATGGGTTAAGAAAATTTTTTTGAAATAAGTTTGATTGCGCTCCCCACATCATTATCCCCTAGTTGGAGAAAACTCAACCTCTAGTTTTGAAGTGTCTAAGGATAAGAACTTTAGCGCTTAAAATTTGTACCTCAAGTTTTGAAGTGTCTTACAATAAGAACTTTGGCACTTGACATTTGTACCTCAAGTTTTGAAGCGTCTTACAATAAGAACTTTGGCACTTGACATTTGTACCTCAAGTTTTAAAGTGTCTTAAAATAAGAACCTTGGCCCTTGACATTTCTACCAACTCATGATACACTTTTGGCAACACTAAGAACAAAGAATCTTTTTGTTCCACCAAATTAATATCATCAGAAATGACAAAATCAATGGGTGAAATCAATTTTGCAAATGGCCTTATCTTAATACTCAAGAATCACCATCATCTCAAGCCTTTCACTTCATGCACCATAGCAGGCTGAGTAGCAAGTGCATCAAACTCAATTTTCAAATCACGTACACCCTCTAATTCATGGATCTCTTGTTGCACATTCTCCTCATCAACTAGTGACCCTCCAACATGTTGCATTGGGTCTACCTTATGCAAAGGAAAAGTTACCACATTTAAAGGATCTAACTACTTCTGCATATGCATATAATTAAATTGCACATGTTAAATTGAAGCACATATAAATTGGGGCATATACAAAACCGGCCACTCCATGATGCCTCATGCATCCAAGTGCCACATCACATGTTGCCAAGCCACTTCATCACCGTGTGCCACACCATCCATATATGCATTAGACTATGTTATACTCCCCCTTTAAGAGAAAACTTGTCCTCAAGTTTTTTCAGCTTCCCTTCTCAACCAAGAACTTCACCAATACCAACGCTAGATGCATTGCAATCCAATTCGAGGACCTTGTCAAATTTGGGTAGTGAAAGAATCAAAGCTTGGCTCAACTTTGTCTTCAAAAGCTGAAAACATGTTTTCAGCATCTTGATTGCACTCAAAAGATGTCATCTTGAGGCATTCAATAAGTGGGGCTCCCATGGAGCTGAAATTCCAAATGAATCTTTCATAGAAGGTGACAAGACCATGAAAACTCCATAATTCTTGTACATTCGAAGGAGTAGTCCAGTCAGCTATAGCCTTGATAGTGTCATCCATCCTGATACCTTTAGAAGTCACTATGTAACCCAAGAACACCACTTGCTCACCGCAAAACTATATCTCTTGAAGTTGCACATAACTTCCCTCGCCACAATAGATTGAACACTTGTTGGAGATTCACCAAAAGATCCCCTCCTAACCACCACTGTAAAGCTATGAAGCAAGATATTGTTGAAATACACGACAACACATATCCCCAATAGCAGCTACATCTACATCATGATCTGAATGAAAGTACTTGGTAGTCCTCCAACTCCCCCACACGAAAGCACTTGGTGCATTTGAGAGACTGAATGGCATAACAAGTCACTCAAACACCCATGCACAACGTAAATAACTCCTAGCCTATGCATAACATAGCTATGCAAATTCGTTATAATCTCCTTCTTGTTGATGATAAAATTCATATTTCTCTGAGTTGAAGATTGAGGTGAATTTCCCTCTCTTCGTCCAAATCCTCTCTCTCTCTAAAATTCTCTTGGGAAATTATTTCCTCACATCAATACAACACATAATTTAGTTGTAGTATGTATACATTTTTTGGCACTTAGTATTTCTTTTTCAGCACTAGGTTTTGGTGGTACTTTCTCTTGGGCATGAGCATAAACAGCTTAGCCTTTAGGGGTGAATGCCACTAGATTACCTGGAAACTAATTCTAGCAAGTGAGCTAAGTTGCCCACAGGTTTTACTTGTTAAAGGCTCACTCAAAGGACTCTTCTTTATTAAAATTCCCTACGTTATATTTAAAAAAACTAGGTTTTGGTGTTACTTGAGATTCCTTCATCACCAAGGTTTCATTACCAACACTATCGTCTCCTGTGTGTGAAATTGCAATTTCATTGCTACAAGTCATCTTTTAAAAATACGAGTTTGTTTGGATACCGCTTATCGCTGAAAACTAAAAACTAAAAACACTATAGCAAATTAATTTTTAAATGTATAAATAGTGCCGTAGGACCTAGTTTTAAAGTTGTTTTTGTTGAAAAAAGTACTTGCAAGTCCCGTGAATAGTGCACAAGATCCACTAAAAAATGAACAGACGCAAACATTGAGCTGAAAACGTTGTATACAAACTCACACTAAGCCATTAACTTGATCTTTATAGACAAGCCATAGGAGGCTTTCAGTAGTGGATCCACTGATAGTGAAGTGGGCTTAGGACTAGAAACTACGTGAATACTCATTTTGTCTATTCAAATTATGCCCTGTAACTAGTAGGGAATCTATTCCCTTGTCTTAGATTGTTTCTTTGATGTAAAAACTAAAAAGTCACCCTATTAGTTCTTTCATTTCTTCCCAATAGGTTATAGCTTGCTGTCCCTTCCAAGGTGATGGTTCAATACCGTACCAATAGTCCCCAGTTTTACCTATTAGTTTCATCCTACCAAACCTATCCTTGTTATCAAATAAACCCATTTGATCAAAGAACTGGTCCATTTCATGTAGCCAATTGGTGAAGATCCATGGGTCTTGATGACTGCTTCTAACATCACCATTATTCACTACAATAATAAGTTTCAACCAATTGAAATAAGAATTGGCTTGCTAATCAAGGCCACTTTCCTGTCACAATGGGTCAATTCATGTGAACAAGTGGTGCTGGCTAAGATGCTGGCTCACTGAACCCGGGCTCAGACATCACTTTATCATAATTTTTTCCTATCAAAAAAAACTTATTGAATAATAGGTTGACTACACCCATGTGCTAACAAACCCAATATATATTTTTTAAATTGATAGAACAGGCAGCATAATTGTTAATATTATTATGAGATCAGTAAAGCAAAATAAGTCACGAGTACTTTGCAGCTTGACCAAAATGAAGTTGCTTAGAGATGAGGGTCTGTACAGTGGCGATCAAAGGCAACATGGTGACATTAGTGAGCATCTTCAGTCTCAGTCCATGTGGTGGCTGATTGGCATAGGTCAAGCAAGTGAAATAGGAATGATCTCTAATGTGACTCTCAATGATGATGAGTGTAAGGTAGCTTGTTGGTGACAGCTCAGCATCGACGAGGAAGGGGCAATACCAATGGAGGTGAAGTGGAACTCAAGTGATTGGGTTGCAAGCAGTGAATGGTCGTTGGATTATGGGCTCAAGTGGGAAAGCTTGTTTGGGGTTCTGGGGGGTTTGAAGTCTGGGTGATTTGATATGGATCAGGTTTGTCGAGAGTGGGTGGGTCTGTTTCGATGAGGTGGGCTCTGTAGAAGTGGTTTTAGGGCTCAGAGTCTTGTAGTTCTGGGTTTCATGGGGATGGTGGTGGGCTTTTCGGTTTGCTAATGAGATAGAGATAAGGGAGCCCTTTTGGCAAAGGTCTCATAGCTGCGGTCTTCTGGATTTTCGATGATCTGGGTGTGATTTGTTTCTAAGGGCCATGTGGGGAGGTCGACAAGGTTGGATTTCAATATATATATATATATATATATATATATTATTTAGGTATGGTTTATGGGTCAGAGTTGACTGAGCTGCTAGAATCTGGGTGTGGAGTTGTGGTTGAGTCTGGGTGGTTGACATGGGTGATATGATTCTGTTAGATTGAGGGGTTAGGGTTTGCTTTAAAAAGTGGTTTACATTGTGCCTTTGTTGTTTAGGGACTTGATTCTGCTGATTAGTTCAAGGTTACACTCTAATACCAAGTTGGCACAGGACGAAACTGGTAAAAAATAGAAACAACAAAAAAGGAATAATTGAAAAATCCTAGGTTTCCCCACCTAAGGGTGCTTCGAATCACCACCAAGCTTAGAGAAACATACCTAATCAGAAAATATTTATTCAAAATACCCTATCAAAGCAATCCTGGAGCCTTTTATAGTAGGCTTCAAGGAATACACTAAGCCACAATTACATTCCATAAAATGTTAACATTAAAGCCTAAATTCAAAATTCAAAAATGAAATAAAAGATAATAAAAACGATTCTGAAATAATTTTGGTCGTACTCCCTGCATCACCTAGTTTGCCATTTTTAGATTCTAATGGTCCTCACATGAGAACAAAGGCATACAAAGGCCAAACTAGTAATGCAAAATACTTTTTTTAATAGGTGCAAACTTTTTTCCTCTACTCACTACCGTGAACTCTTTGTATTTTTCTTGCTTTTCTCTTATTAATAATATTCTCAACTTACCTATCCAAAAAAAAAAAAAAAGGGTGCAAACTAGTAATTCATAATACTGTCATACTTGTAAAAAGAGTCATAATACAGTCATAATCTCTCTAGTTCCAGATTGAAAATTAATGCATTTAAAAATAAGTCTTCAGACATAGAAGAGCTTAAAGGAATCCTGGTATTCAATCATAATGCCAATATGGATTTTAGAGACAGCCATAGCTCCTGGGGGGCTTCCTTGCCAACTTGGGTTCAGACAGACAATCTCTGACCATATTTTAACCGCCTGGGGTACTTTTGAAAGGTTTAGTTTTCATTTGTGTGTCCCTTTGAATTAGGAAAAAAAGGTGGGGGGGTCTATAAAATATATATTAGGAAAAATCTTTTCTTGAATATGCTAAATCTTAAGGGATCAAGAAACTTCGTTCTTTCTAGACTAACCATAAATGTAATTCGGTGGCCCTTACCTCTGTTTGAAACTCTTTCTCTCCCTGTTTGGAATTAGAAGCAAGCACCTTCACAGCTACTTCTCCTGGGTTTAGTGTTGCTTTATAGACAGGACCAAATGACCCTTGTCCTAAAATAGTTGTGAAATTCTGTGTAGCTTTCTGAATATCCCTGCATAATGGGTTAAATAAGTCATACACATAATATAACATATCAATTCAGAAGACATGCATTTAGGAACCAGTAACCTCAGATGAGTATATGAAAGTTGCACCCCAGACCAGGTATAAATTCCTCATAATTTCAGCTCCTTGGTCATCAAACATGTAGGGGAAAGAAATAAGGCAAGAGAAATTTTACAAGCTGAAAAACAGCCCAGCTTAAAGTTTTTAATTTTTCCCTTGCATCAAATGAGGAGAGAAATTCACAACAGACAATATTCAGTGGAGATTCTAAAATTCATTTCCCCCAATTGGTAGCTAGATTCACAGTAGTTGGGGTCTCCCTTTGCACCTAGAGGCTGCTTGATTGCTTGTGACTGAATCTACCAAGCACTCTATCCCTCTATGGTTTGGTTTGCTTTCAACCACACTATACCTCCATGTTTGCCCAATTTCATAAATCAAGTAGTACATTGGGCCACATGGTAACTAATCTGAGATGCTTTTTTTTTTTTTTTCAGTTGACCTGTTGCATGCAACCTATCAATGGAAATCATTCCTAATATGTCGATTATCTATTGAAAAAAAAGAAGATATTTTCCCAGGAAAAATATGTGATTGTCATTTTAAAAGTTTAGTTGACCTTTTTAAGCAAGTACCTGCACAAAACCAATTCAATATTATGAAATATAGTAGAAGTAAGATCTTATGGATGCAGTGCTAGTGCAATAGTTTTCCATCTGCAATTTTTTTCTCTGTCCAACTAAACACAGAAATCACAGTTTTTAAATAGTCATTATCAATTTACTTTTAGGTTTTTGGTTGGGTGGCTCTGAAGTGAAGATGAGCTTCATTAGAAAGATTTAACAAGCTAACCTCTCCACATCCAACATAATACCAAGCAAAAAAGATGGAGGTCATTTAGTTCATGATCGATATACACATTATATAACAAAATTCTACAAGTGAGAAGCTTCCACAAAAAGTAGACTTCAGAAGTACAAGAGCATAAATTCGTTTAAAATTCAAGCTTAGGCAAATCTCAGAAACTACATACTTGTAAGAGTATCTAAGTATGCCTGATGCAGAAGCAATGCGATCTTTATTCTGACTTTTCCACCAGGAAAGCTGAGAACTTTTATGAAGCTGTTCTGATCCCTGTATGGTTATTGAATTTGTGAGAGATGCGCTAAACTCAGTGCTTGTACCTAAGCCATTTGTGCGTATGGGAAGGGTTGTGCTTGGTATACTATGCTCATTTGCACATCGGCGAAGATGAGCTCGCTTTCTGTACCACCTTATGCCACGGAATACCAGGAAAGCTATCAAAATTCCAAGGGCCAAACCAACTGAGATGCCAATGATAACCAACCCAGGACTATCCATTCTTTGGTCATTTTTCAAATACTGACTTTGAAAACATCTTTCAGGGCAGAAATGCCACAGATTCACTGTCATAAGATGAAGACAAATCGCATGCAAACTTAAGAACCTTATCTAAAGGGAACTGAAGAAAATGACAACTCAAAGCCCATGCTCATTCCCCTCCCCCTCCTTTGCTGACATATGAGCATTAAACTAACAAAGGAAATTCACCTTAGCAGATAGTAAGAAGAATAGTGTACAGAACGTCTTGATCACAAAGAATGATGACTGTGCTGTATCAAGTATTAATGCCAATCTAATATGATGGAAATGTTTACTTGCAGAGGAGACCAGTAAAATGACCTATAGCATTCTATAGTTTGTTCTGGTGCCACCCGTGTATACAGGAGGTATACAACAGGTACACAAAAAATTAAACATAAAAAGTAAAATGATCAAGCAAATCAGGCAGAGCAAAAAAATAAAATGAGCCCAAAGCATTTAGCCACTCCAACAAAGTCTGAGGAATAAAAGCTTAAGGTCATCAACCCATCTTTCTCATCATTCCTAACCAAATACCCCACATGAGACAATGGGGGATCATGCTCCGTATCACAGCATTATTACACCTAATAAAATTGCCTGGCCAACTAGCTGAGAGCTGGGCGTGGGGGCGTCTTACTCTTTATAGTTTATAATTCAATTTAGATTCATGATAGATTCATTATTTATAATGGTTAGGAATTTATGCTTGTCTTCTTTACTAAAAAAAGTTGACCCATGTTACAAATATTAATCAGCAAGACAAAAAATCAATTCAGATAGTCCTGTTCTTTAGGGAGCATTTGGCAACTCACAGAATTGATTTAGTTCTAATATAAGCTGTACCAAAAATAAAATCAGTACAAAATTGAAGTCGTTTGTTTATTTTATACCGAGTTTGCTTAAACTCACTATACCAAACTGAAAGCAATTTAAAAAAATTTTATTGCTTACTTGGCAGGTTCTTTGACAGGCCAAGTGTTAAAATAATGGTTAAATAATTAAATTCTACCTTCCCTAATAAGTAATAACTTAAAATTTTAGAGTTTTCAAAGAAATGGTCTTGAGTTTGAACCCTAATTCCACTCTACCTCCCATTTATCAAAAACAAAGTTATGAATTCAACATGATGGGTCTGAACTACTGAGAGAAGGATTTTGGACCCCCACTTGAGGAGTGTAAGAATAATGGTTAAACAATTAAAGTCTGCCACCTTTAAGCTCACTGGCTCTTTCTTCTCAACATGTTTTTGTTTCTCTTTTCCATATCCACCAAAAAGTTTTGCCCATTAGAGCTGTTGTTGAGGTAAAACCCGCTATAACCGCATAATTTGAATGAAAATTGCTGGACACTCTACCTCATCTGGGATCGAATTATGTGCAGAAATTTGCAGCGGTATGCAGAAGGAAATAGCAACAATAGAATGTTCTACTAATCCAAAATGCTCATTCACCATACATGTTCATATAATTATCAAGATGTTATTAACTCACACAATCCCACAGTACAAAGTATGAAAAGATAACTCCATAATTTAACATAACCATCAGTAACAATTCTTTCCCTAAACTCCAAAGTAACAGTACTCACACAATCAAAACCAACAAAAACACTATAAAAACCCAATAACCAGAACCAACCCAACAACACAATCAAGCATATAAGGTACCTTAAAAGTTAAAACACAACACCAGCAATAAAAAGGTCATAAAGCAAAACCCTCTAAAACAACAACAAAAACAGTATAAACCCAATAAGCATAACCAACAGAAGAACACAGGAAACCAAAATGTTTCCCAAAAAAAAAAAAAAACAGCAAAGAAGTAAGAAAGCTTGAAGAAAACCCACGTACCTTATCACCTGAAAAAAAGTAACAACCCAACAAAATTTGATGCTACTTGTTTTGCAATTTTGATTGTTGTTGTTGTTTACTTTTGTGGTGAAGACTGGAGAGTCGAGAGACAAGTTCATGAAAGAAACTGTGTAGAGAGAGAGAGAGAGTGAAAGAGAAGTCTGAGTTGGAGGCTTTGTGGACTTCGCTATAAAGAAAGTAACGCGGTTTATTGTATTGGTTTTTTTTTTTTTTTTTTTTTTTTTTTTTGCATTATTTATTGTATTGGTTTTGGTTGTGTTAATTTAAAAAAGGATTTTGCTCAAAAAAAAAAAATTTAAAAAGGATTAACTTTCAAAAAAAATTAAAAAGGATTAGGTTATTAAAAATAATCAAAAGGAATAATTGCCAATTGGATTTTTTTTTTTTTTTTTGGAGAAGGCCAAATTGAGTAAGTAAAGAAAGTAATGCGAGGAGCATTAATTTTCTTGCAATTTGTCCACATGATAAGTCGTGAGTAGTAGAATTGTAAACCCACCACTTTTACTCTACAACCCAAAATTTGTCACGTGAGCTTACAAAAATTGTAAGAAAAGTTATAATTTTAACATTTTCTTAAAAAAAAAAAAATTGTTGTCACAAGTAAACTATTAAACTCACAACTTTTGCTCAAAAAACAAATAAATAAATTTACAACTTTTGTCACAACTTTCTTATCACATGACAAGTCGTGAGTGGTAGAGTTGTAGGCTCACTGCTTTTACTCCATTATTATTCGAAATTTATCACGTAAGCTAGTTGTGACAAAAATTGTAAAAAAAGTTATGGTTTTAAAATTTTCCAAAAAATAAAAAAAGAGTTTTTTGTTGTCACAAATAAACTATTAAACTCACGACTTTTGCCTCAACTTTCTTATACTGTAAGAGCAGTGGCGACTCTAGGAATTTTTTTAGAGGGTCATTAAGAAATTTAAATTAAATAAAATTTAATGAAAAAATTTTTGAATATATCGAGTCATAAAAAAATGCAAATATAATAAATTTTACAACTTCTATGAGTTTTTATATTTTTAAATCATTACATGATAGGTCATTATCAATTTTTATTATTTATTGTCAATGTGGCTAGATGTGAACTTTTATTTTGTTAAGTTTGTATAACTTTTATTTATTTTTATACAGTTGTCATTATTTTTATAAAAATATTTTAAACTAAAATGACAAAATGCAACCCACTGACACTATATTATTTGTTAACCCACACATCAATATTCATCCACACATCAATATGCAAAAATATTTTTAAGTATAAAATAATCTAATAGAAAATTATTTTTTGTATATAAATTTTTTTTTTTTTTAAGTCAGGGGTTCAATGAACCCCCTGAACAACAAGTGCCGCCGCTCCTGTGTAAGAGACTAAACTGATTATTTGACATTATCACATAAATTTATCATTTTTTTTCCCACCAATTACCCTGTGCCAAATAAAGCCTTATGACAAAAAATAGTACATTTTTACGTGGTATTAAAATAATATGCCTAATTTTGGAGTTTAATGGCCGTACGACTACGAGGGTGGTCGTTAAACATGGGCGTACCCGCCTCCTTTGAACTTTGTGTTTCTTTGTCCCTTTGGTTGATTTTTCAATGCTTCTAAAAACAAAATCAATATCCATCCAAACCAAACCAAGCCAAATCAAAGATGTTTCGAATTTCAAGGGAGCGCATTGATATAAGATTATACAAAAATGATCGTCTATGTTTATATTAGCTCATAAAAAGAAATATTTTTCATTAAAAATTGACTTGTTTCATTATCTAGATTAAATATTACAAACTTTTTTTATAGAAGGGATTAGATATTAAAAACTTAAAAATATAGATAGTGTCACGTTATTTAAAATATAAATGACATGGTAGTTTATACACAATTAAATTCAATGAGTCAAATCTTAACTATGAAATGAATTTTCATAATTCCAAGTAAAATGGAGAGTATATTGTTCATAATTCTTAAACCCTAATCGGCGTATCGCAAATTTGATTTGTCTCTCTCCACTCCACCCACAGATAACGGCTTTAAAAAGACACGAGGTTCAAAAGTTGTGATTGAACTAAACCAGTAACTCCGGTTACCACACCTTTACAAGAAAAAGAATATTAAAAATCAAGAAAAATGAAATAAAAACTCTTGAAAAGGTTGACATTTGTGAATTGGATTTATACCAAATTAAAATTTGAATTTATTAGTTAACCATACTCCACGAACTAGTACTATCCAATTTTTGGTGGTTGACGGGGTCCAGATTAGATTTGAAGCAAAACTTGGAATATCTTCTTTAATTGATACTATAGAATATGGCATCTATTTGCAAAATAATATTAAACTTTTGTGCACACAACAACAATGCCAGTTTTTGTTTATTTTGTCCATGCAACAAGGATGCCATTAATTATTATTTTTTTTTTTTAAAGTAAAGAGATCATGAAATAAAATTACATAAAAACATTCCCATAAAAAAATTTACATAAAAACATTTATAAATCATTATCTAGAGTCATTCTAGACCCATTGGAACGTAGCCAGATTAACACCTTTTGAAAAATGCAAATGAACACTTTTTTGAATATAAATAAATGGAGAGTGGATTTAACATTTGGGTGAAAACTGAAAAGGGCTAGCGAAAAGGGTCCCTTTTTCTTTTTTTGAGAAAGCGATTACAATCCATTTGGTTTTTCTAGATTCCACAATCTTATTTGTCAAAATGTATATATTATTATTATTATTATTATTATTATTATTATTTAGACTATATCTATTTTTTATTTTGTCAAATTTGTCCTACTTAATAGTTAAAGGGAAATGCTAACGAATGCCCTTAAGACATTGGTTAATGATCTATTTAAATAAAGTTTTTATGAGAAAAGAAAAAAACAATTAATGTTTTAACAGCTTTTTTCATTTTTCATAAAAGTGGTGTCAAAACTTTCATAAAAGAAATTGTTAATGAATGCCCTAAGGGCACTCGTTAGCATGACCTATAATCAAAAAATCTTCAAAAGAAAAGTAATAAGGAGGAACAAAAAAAAAAAAAAAAACAAACAAACTAAGCAATTTAAATTTTTCATGACCCCATTAAAAAAAATGTCCCTTAATTTTACATGGTTCTACTATAAGTCTATAACTGTTCTTCCAAAACTCTTAACCGTTTAAATTCTTGCTTATTCCCATTGTTTTTATTATTGTTATTATCGTTATTATTATTAGCTCTCTCTTAAAATGGGTGGGCATTGAATCATTAATAGTTATTTTGAAAACAAATATTGACATTTCTGTCAATTTATTATTGAGTATATTAAAAGCTAGAACAGTGCACTAAAGAACTTTAATGATAACTAAAGACTACATATTTCTTTTCTTTTTCAAGAATACGTAGTATTTTAATATACATTCAGCGACATGAGAGAAAGTCTTAAAGAAGCCCATAGTAGTGTATATTCAAAAGGGTCTAACTCTTAAATACATAACTCATGCTTTAAGTGTCTTTAACTCACACTTATTTTCCAATATAGAATTAACCTACTGTTTTCTTTTCAAATACTAAAGGTTCATTTGGTTGGAAAAATTTTAGGTACTCTCAGAGTACGGAGAAATGGTGTTCGCTCCTATTACATTTATAGTAGACTCCGCCATGAATTTAATAAGTGACCCACCTTGAATGTGAAATGACAGAGGAGAGAGCATCATTTTTCATACTCCGAGAGTACTTAAGAATTACTCCATTTGGTTGTATAGTTTTAATCGTAGAACTTTGCGCTAAAAGCTTTGACAAATTAGTTTTCAAATGCTTTAAAGTTGTTAAAACAATAAAACCATTTGGTGACCAATTGTGAAAGAGTATTTAGATGAAAAAGTGTTATGTCTGCAACATTTTTACATCAAATTTTAGATAGTAAGTTGTTACTAGTTTTAATTTGAATACACCACTAAATCACTTTTTTATCCACCAATAACAATCAGTAACAATCTGTCACTTATAATTTGTTGTGAAAATGTTATGGATATAACATTTCTCTTTAAAATGTAAGAAATAACAAAAGCAAATATAAAATTAAAAAATGATACGAATCTAATTAATGTCCAATATTATTTATTTATTTATTATTATTATTATTATTAATGCTCTCTTTTCCTTAAAAAAAAAAAATACTAATGCACTCCCTCTCACACAAAATGAGTGGCCTATTGGTCATTAAGTTACATTTTGAAAATATAAAGTATAATAAACATTTACGTCAATTCATTATTTTTATTATTCTAAAAAAATCATTATTTTTATTATTCTAAAAAAATCACTATTTTTATTATTCTAAAAAAATCATTATTTTTATTGATGGTGGAACAGTGCACCAAATTTCAGGTTTAGCCTAAGTTTTGTTAACACTATTTAACAAAATTGCCAAACGTGTGACAATTTTTTATTAAAAAAGCTATGAGATTTTTTTTTTTTTTTTTGAAAAACAACCCTAGCAGGCAATTTATTTTAGGGTCATGCTAACGAATGCCCTTAGAACATTGGTTAACAATCCATTTTAGAAAGGGTCCTGCTAACGAATGCCCTTAGGGCATTGGTTAACAATCTATTCTAGGAAAGTTTTTAACTCCACTTTTATGGGAAATGAAAAAAACTGTCAAAACATTAATTACTTTATTTCATTTTCCCATAAAAACTTTCTTTAAATGGATTGTTAAAATGCCCTAAGGGCAAAAAAAAGTTTTTACATCACTTTTATGGGAAATGAAAAAAACTGTCAAAACATTAATTGGTTTATTTCATTTTCCCATAAAAACTTTTCTAAAATAGATTGTTAATCAATGCTCTAAAGGCATTCGTTAGCATTTCCCTTTATTTTAAAATTTGACTTACTTCCTGTACTTTTTTAATTGGACATCTCCTATTATTTTAAATATATAATAGCAAGTGATAATGAGTTTTAATCTTTATATTTTATTTTGTTTGTAGATGATATGATAGTTTCTCAATAAAACAAAAAGAGATTCTTGTTAAAAAAAGTACTAGCGGTAAGCCACACCCTTTATTTGATAGCTAAAATGTCATAAATATAAACCTTATAAATTTCAAGAGGAACGAACTCAATCCATACTAAAATAGGAAAAAAAAATATCTCACTCTCTTGGCTAAAGCATAAGCCGTCTTAAAGCACTATTTATTTTTACCCTTTCTTACTACAATAGAAAGGCAAACAACAATGATGAATTAGTTGTTTTAAATTTTTTTTCTTTTTTTAAGTTGGTTTCTATTTAATTTGGACACGGAAGTTAATTTAAAGGCTTCAATGTGTATGTAGCTGACCTGCAATATGGTCCCAATTCCCTACTCTCAACTGCCCGCTATGAAGTTAGGAGAAAGTTTGCAACGAGGATTGGCTACATATATAAATGAACAACAATATGAAAAATGTACTGGAAGATTATCCAACCGATCCAATTCGGGTTTTGTTTTCTTTTGATTTTGTATACATGTTTGGGTTGGTTTATGGGGTATCACTGCAACTCTGAGTCTTTTGGCTGAAAATTGCAAAATTTTGAGTTTATTTGCGTTATAGGTACTGTTTAAAGTTAATTAGAAAAATGAGGAAAGATAGTGAATTTCGGCAATAATATTGTCGAAATTTTATCAAAAGTATAAGAGAGAAAAAGAAAAAGTTAGATAAAGAAAAATTTGAATTTCGGTAATCTCATTACCGAAATTCTTGTTGCCTAGTTTGGCTCGAAGTGAGTGTGAAGTACCCGAAGTGTCCTTCTAGGTGGAGTGGCCAAAGGAAACCAATCGTGGTAATGACATTGCTGAAATAGTAAGGGAAAAAATTTTGTGGCATTTGTGGCAATAGTATTGCTGAAATAGAGGGGTAAAAAAAGTTTTTTTTGTGGCATTTGTGGCGATAGCATTGCCGAAATAGAGAGATAAAAAAAAATGCCACAAATTTTTTTTAACCAAAATCGTTAATAACAAATATATATATATATATATATATATATAAACCAAATTATTTTTTAACCCAAAAAAAAATCGCACCCCTGTCCAGTACCCAAAGTAAAGACCTCCAAAAAATAAAAATAAAAAAGGTGCATGTTGGTTATGCTATCAGAAGTTCAGAACATTATTGGTTGTAAGTTTGTCACGTCTCAACTATACAAAATGCTTGACAAAGACACTGTACAGGGCCGGATTCGCTCTCATCTGCTCTTGGCACGTGATTAATGCCATTGCCACAAATGCCACAAATTTTTTTTTTTATTACCCCTCTATTTTGGCAATACTATTGCCATAAATGCCATAACTTTTTTCTCCTTATTTCGGCAATGTAATTGCTACAATTGATTTTCTTTGGACACTCCACCTAGCACCAGCACACTTTCAGCATTTCACGCTCACTTCGGGTAGCTGATTTGGACAGAAAGAATTTCAATAATGAGATTATCGAAATTCAAATTTTTTTCTCTCTTACTTTTTCTTTTCTTTCTCTTACTTTTTTTTGAATTTTAGCAACACCGTTGCCGAAATTCACTCTCTTTCCTTATTTTTCCAATTAACTTTGAACAATACCCGATATTGCTGAAATTCGCTCTCTTTCTTCATTTTTCCAATTAACTTTGAACAATACCCATAACGCAAATAAACTCGAGATTCTGCAATTTTTAGCCAGAAGACTCCTGCAACTCCTGTCGGGTCTTTTGTATTCATTATATAATATGAGTCATGTTACGCCACCTAAAAATTTAATTATTAAATTTAAATTTTAAAAACTCCACTAGTAGATTTCATGTACTCTATAATCTTAATATGCATACCAAAATTTATGTCAATCGAATGTTATTTATCATGAAATCCATCCCATCTTTTATGCATTTTTTTTGTGCATAAGTGAAAATTATAAAAAACTTGAAGTTTAAACGTTTGATAAATGATTTTATATCAAATAGTAAATAACACCAAAATTAAATTGAACTTGTCATGTATTGTAAGAACATAGAAAACATATAATCTAATGTACCATTTTTTAATTTGTAAATTCAATAAAAAAAAGTAATTGATGTAAAATTATTTAAAATTATGCAAAGTATAACTTAATCCTAACTCATAAATTTCCACACAAACCTGTGTCGGTGTGTATATATATATATATATATATGTGTGTGTGTGTGTTCTAATATGATTCTCTTCAAAAGGAGAACCGGACAATTTATTTGACCCACAAAACCTTTTGTCTTCTTCTCATGGGTTCGGTGTCATGGAATAAAGTGAGGAATGGAAAATTACAAGCTCACAGAAACTTTAGCCTTAGAATAATCAATGCATATTTGTTCTGCACAATCAGTGCTATCAATTCTGTTGCTATCCAAAAGGAAAAAAAAAAAGTTTCTCAAGATGCATTCGTGCGCCTCTTTCTTACATGTTTTTATCTGGGTCTTTAATCATCTTCATCAAAATACAAACATACTACTAATTAAATTAAAAAAAGCTCTTCTATTTGTTACATTGTCTCCTTCATGCTTCTTAAAGATGGTAAACCCGCTTAGCACGCAGAATAATTACAACCTTTTTTCTTAATCAACTTTAGGAAAGCAATGCAGACTCGTAAGAATTTCCGCTCCACTGACCAAGTCACTAATCCAATTAGCATTTGAGACAAAGTCCTATGTTATATGGTTGATCTTTCATTGAATTATCTTTGTGGTCCACACCTTCTCAAAAAAAAAAAAAAAATCTTTATGGCCCACTCCACTAACTCCTTGATTGGAATTTTTCATATACCAACAACCCATGATAGCATAATTTATGTCATTCTCATGCAACCACTCCTTGCATGCACTGAAGGAATTGAAAGATTCAACAACACCCATTTAATTGACAATTGACTTTACCTATGTAATTAGTGAAGGCAAATAGCATAAAGACCTGCACAGTTAAAGAGCATAACTATTGCATTTAAAACACACTTTTTTTTTCCCTTAATAAAGTTAGTAAGAGCATTCTTTTTGAGTCCATAGTAAGATCATTCATGTCCGTTACTTTAAAACCCATTAAAAAACTAAAATAGAGAATATTGTACATAAAATATTGTGAAATGACCCCACATCAAGTCCAAACAATAATTCACTCAAAAAAAAAAAAAAAGTCCAAACAATAATATTCCAAAGGCAGAAGAAGATAAGTCTTGTAAAAGAAATTATGAGAGAGAGAGAGAGAGAGAGAGAGAGTTGGGATTGTCAAAACGTAGGCTTGAAGTTAGACTGCACCCCACTTTAATAAATTGGTCACCTTATGATGCATTGTGGTCTAGTCGATTTTCATATATATTACAAATATGAAAAAAGTTAATGGATGTTCTTAGAATATTGTTTAATAATTCATTTAAATAAAATTTTTATGGAAAAAAAACAACTAATACTTTTACAGCTTTTTTAATTTCCTATAAAAGTAGTGTCAAAACTTTTCTAAAATAAATTTTTAATTAATGCCCTAAAGGCACTCATTAGCATGACACTACAAATATATACTAAATATATTTAATACATGTTAAATACTAAATATATTTAATATATGCTAAATATCTATTAAATAAATTTAAAATATGTTACAAATATTTATAAAATATATATTAGATATAAAATATATCTTTAACATTAATAGGTGGATGCAAGACACCGCACCCAGTGCAGTTTTAATATATAATATATATTAAGATTGTGGGGTACAAGAATTTCAAGTAAGGTAATTACGTCACATGCCATACCATGGCTGAGAAGGACAATTATTGTGCCGAGGAGGCCAAGCCCTCTGATATTTGGATCATGTCATTAATACGTCATCAAAGGAGGCCTTATTGTGTAGAAAAAGCTTTGAGGAGGGGGCTAGTAGTGACGTGATTGAAGAGCTGGTGGTTACTACCACATTTAATGTATCTCACCAAACCTCCTAGCTACATTTATGTAGAGAAGACCCCTAAACAATGCTATTTTGGCTGTCGCAACTCAAAAAGGGATTGAGAAGGTGGCTAATAAGACGGATACTCAAGTAGTGGCTTGGATGATCAACAAATGGGGGGTCAAGATCGTTTAGGGAGGGCTATATAATGTAAGGAAACCTTTAGGCACAAGGGATCGAGAAAAGGAAAGAGGGAAAAATACTGTAGCACCAATAACAAGACTTGTAACCCAAAACTCAATAGGAGAGATATATAAGATTTAGTCTCTTAGGAATGTGCCAATGACGATTTACTTTGTGTAAAGTAATTTCATTCTTGTTTTTCTTTTTACCTGGGCTCACCACTGCTATTTGATTCATTAGAGCATAGTTTTTCAGCCTACTTTCTATAAATTTATTGTATTGGACTTTTTTGACCAAGATCTTATTTCCCTGTATGCTTGAGAACCAAATTTAGTCATTACAAAGATAAACATGTGCGCACGCACGCACGCACACATACATGTATCTATGCATATAAAAGTGCAATGTGGTGTGGTTTTCTTAATATTGAACTGCAAACCACACAACACTATGCAGTGCGGTTTTTTCACCTCCAATTGTGGTGCGGTGTGGCTACTCCATTTTTTGGGCAATTTTGGTCAGTTTAGATGCGGTCATGTGGTTCAAATGATTTTCATGAATATCCTTGGAGTTTGAGCGAATTAGGCTACATTTTGGTTAAGGGGATAGAAAATAGGAGAAAATATGGAAAAGTGGAGGAATAAAAAATATTTAACATTGTATGTGTGTATATATATTTGAAAAATGAGGGTATCTAAGCCTTTTCGAGTGTTAGATTATTTCCAGGATTGTGTGAAGTCCCTAGTCTCACATACATAAGGTTATTACAAGAAGAAATCTCTTGAGTTGACCTCAAAATGACAAGTAGTTTCGAAACAGTATCTCATGGAAATCATTATACCTTAAAAACTGACTAAACCAATCAATAATAGTTCATGTGCCTCTCTCATTCCTTAGGGCATTCACTATTCATTAAAATGACCCAATTTTATTTATAAATTGTAATGATTTCCGCATTAATGTCCTGATGGCAAAGCTATACACATTACGGACCAAAATTATAGTTGGGCCATTGAAATAAAAACATGCATAAATTTGTCTATGTAGGTTTAGCCCAAGCCCAAGCTCAACCTCAACCTCATTTCCTTCTACCCTTTTCGCTCGAGTATCAGCCGCTAAAACCTCAAAAAAACCCCTGCTGCTGCGTTATTGAAGCGAAAGACACAGAATGGGGAAGAACAATAACAAGAGGGAGCGGCAGCTGAATCCACAGCCTTTCTTATCGGACAATGACAGCCATGCTAAGCGATCCAAATTCAAAGCACCCAAGCCCAAATCGCGCCACCAGTCGGAGAAGGCGGACGAGGAGAACGAGGAGCTCATATCCTCCACCATGAGTTCCAAGATTCTCAAACAAGCTTTGGCTCAGCAGAAAGAGATTCAGGACGAGGCTAACCTCCAAAACCCTAACAGCGCCTTGCTTTTCGCTCAAGAATATGTCACCCCCAAGGGTGCCGCCGCCGATGCTCAGACTGACGACGACGATGACATCGATGGCTTTGACGGCTTCTCCGAAACTCAGAGCCGTTTTGGCGCCGATGATGTTAGTCATTCACTCGCTTTACTCAAATTTTTTTTTTAATTTTCTTTGGTTCTGTTTGGTTACTGAGAATCCGTGGGAAAATACAATTTTGCAGGAGGAGATTGACGAAGAGGATGAGAGAGTGCTGGAGGCGTTTTTGGCAAAAGATGCAGCTCCCCAACGCACTCTTGCCGATATCATTGTTGAAAAACTCAAGCAGCAAGATCCAATTACTGCTTCAGGTTCACAATTATTTTGGTTTTTTAATTGCATCAGTTGTTTAATTGTTGTTATCTTTTCGTATTAATTTGAATTTATTCGATTTCAGAAACTCGACCATTGCCTAAATTGGATAGTTCCATCATAGATTTATATAAAGGGTATGTAAGCTCTGCATTTTCTTCTTATAACATTACATTACATGCAATATGAAAAACTTATATATATGATATGTGCAATGGTAAATTGAATGCCTAAACTTTGTGAGGGAACATTGCTTAGAGCCTTGTATGTAGCTTAGTGGCATTGCATGGTCTTCTTGTTTGAATTCCACACCCCAATTGTTGTAACATTTGAATTATCAAAAAATAATAAAAGGCGACAACTTTATTGATCGTGGGTAGAAACATACCATTGCAGAGTTGGCAAGCTTCTTAGTACTTACACAGCAGGCAAATTCCCCAAAGCATTCAAGCACATCCCAGCAATGAAACTTTGGGATGATGTCCTTTATCTAACTGAACCTGATAAATGGTCACCGAATGCAATGTATCAAGCCACAAGAATTTTTGCTTCCAATTTGGGTGTGAAGAAGGCCGAACGCTTCTACAGACTAGTGTTGCTTCCGCGGGTGAGAGATGATATTCGAAAGAATAAACGGCTTCATTTTGCTTTATATCAATCTTTGAAGAAGTCACTCTACAAACCTGCTGCATTCTTCAAAGGAGTACTGTTCCCTCTATGTGAGGTATATGATCTTCAACATAATTTGGGGGATTTTTTCTGTCCTCCCTACCCAAAATTTTGCTGAATTTTCTGTTATCTGTGCTTCAATATTCACAATGTATTGTTAAACTTTGAACTTCTGATCTACAAAGTCGGGGTGCTTGCAAATTATTTCTTTTGGTAGTTGTCTCTTTTACTAAAACTTGATTCTTTAGTTTGTTTGCTGATCTCTGTGCTATTTAGTGATATTTGTGTCCTCTACTGAAACTTGATTCTTCAGTTTTCTTACTAAGTGATGGGACCAAAACTTTTGATCACTTTTGTTTTCCTGTCTTGGTACATAGGTTGCCTTTTAATTTAAAATATATATTTGTCCTTGATGTACAGTCGGGGACGTGCAACCTCAGGGAAGCTGTCATTATCGGAAGCATTTTACAGAAGGTCTCCATTCCTCCGCTTCATTCAAGGTATGGCTAGTGGAGATCAATAGACATAAAATATTAATGCATGGATTGATAAAGTGGGGGTACACTTCCTGTATTTTTTACATTTCCTCTGGGAGATATTTTTTGTTCTTTTTGTTTTTGTTGTTTTTGGGGGGAAGGGGTTTGTCCTGGATCTGAAGATTCAGGATAAGTTTTATTGTGTTGGTTGTAAAGATGAGGAGCAAATATTCTCCGCACAATCTGATTAAAAGATTTTACTGCTCTATTTTGTTTTTTGTTTCGTTCCCTCCCCAAAGTCTTTGATAAAAATGGAAACATGTTTCGGATGCTTCCCCGTCTCTCCTCTCAAAATACAAGAACCTTACTGTTATAAAAGAATTTCCCTAACTGGGCTGTGGTGAAAATTGAAAGTCTCACCTTTTTTGAGCCCAAAAAAGGTGAGACTTTCATTATTCCATTATTAAAAGAGTTTGGACCTTGATGTGATGATGAGTGCTCTGTGCCTAAGTGATGTTGAGTCTAGGAGTTAGGCTGTCCAAAAATAGGGGTAAGGCTGCTTACCAATTTCCTTTTGCAGAACCTGCAAAAGTGGGAGCCTTGTGCATTGGGTATGACCTTTTTTATTCTCTTCTTAAAATGAATTGAGGACACATGGTACTATCTTTTTATTTAATAAAAGTACCCTGAAGATGACATTCATTGCACTTTTGACTTATCAAAATAAGAAATGTACTGGGCATTTGATGAATATTTTTTTAAAAGTTTTAAATCAATGTGTTGTTTTCAGAAACTAAAAAAACCATTATGTTAAGATACTGTGCAAAATTTTAGAAGAAAATGTGCCTTATTATTATTATTATATTTTGTTGATTTTTTAAAATTATCAACAAGTGGAGCTCATAATTCTTTTGTCTCCTTTGATCATGAAGTAGTGTTTTCTCAATAAAATTTCTTATATATATATGTGTATATAATCAATAAGTGGAACTCTATGGCAAGCATTTGTATTGCTTTGCTGACATGAGGGCCTCATTTAGGATCCTTGCCAGTTAATTGTGGACACTTAATTAATTCGTATTTGTTAAAAAATTGTTATATCTTTGTTTTTGATTATGAATAGTCCTTTGCAACATGAACTTTTCAATTTATAGTTAATTTGTGGTTTTTTCCTGCCTTTGATCCCTCTTTTTTGTATCTGTAGATACTAATACACTTGAATACGTGTTCTAGTGAATGTTGTATATTGTTGCATGCCTGAGTGGTTCTTGAAATTAATTTAGATGAATATTTTAACCTATTACATGTGGGGAATTTCTAACTGAAATTTCTGATTGTATTTGCAGTGTTGCATTATTGAAACTTGCAGAGATGAATTATTGTGGTACAACAAGGTAGTAAATATTGTAATTTGCTCACTTAAAAAGATTGTGGAAGTGTATGAAGATTAATAGCTTGTGCCATGTGTTTGTGTGCATATATTATTGAATGGCTTCTGGATACTCAAGTGCTTGAGTGTTTGTGATTTGGTTTGAGGATTATGAGGAACTGTGGGAGTTGGGTGCATAATGCTTTGGGTTTAATTGGTTTCTTCTCATAGGGATGTGTAGATCATCTAGTATAATGGCTTGTGCCACTGTGTGTGTTATGTATTGGTTTTGATTTTATTTATTTTCTGGCCCAGATGGATGTCTAGATTGTCAACTTTGCTTTGGTATTTCTTCCTTTTTCTATGCTTTTTGTGTAAGGACTTTGTAGTATAGGATGCACGTTGTGATTTGTTGCTCAGCAAAGAGGGAAGCTCAAAAGCTCCACTTGTTTGGGGGGATATGGCACTTTGTCTGAGCTTTGAAGTGAAATTTGATATAATGCTTGCTATAATTTAAGAAATTTAAGTTTTCTGGGAGGGCACAAACCTTAACGTTAAGGTGAGAAGTTATACCTAATGTGAACTTAAGGTTTGGGGTTGAACCTAATATGGATTGATAGTCAACTTTGTTCAGAACTAATTAATTTAAGTAATGTCACGGTCTGATGCCTTTACTCTATTTGGGGCTTACAGGGTGATGCCTGTGGAGGTTATTGATTTATTCTTTGTTGGATTTCAGGTTTATTTGGATGTCATAGTAATTTGGGGTTTATAGGGTGATACCTGTGAAGGTCATTGATGTGTTTCTATGATAGAAAGTTTTGTTTGGATGTCATAGTAATGATTCAGCATGTAATTTTACTCCTTTTTGTATGATGTGGACTTTATGAAGGGAGAGGAAAATAAGACCTTTATTTTTGAATGAGTGGATGCTTGAGTTTGACTGCATCCATTTTTTTTTTTTACAGATTTTTTAGATCTGATAATTTTGTATGTATTCTCTAGGTGTGCCTGTTGTATACATCCTGTATTTAGGTCTTTCTTTTTTCCTAATGAAGTTTCATTTTACTCATAAAAGGATAATGTAATATTAGGTCAATATGTGGACAAATAGATAAAACCCTCTGTTTTTGGTGTGTCATTTAGAAATGGCACAAAAAAATAGACTGTGCCATTACTTAGAGGAGATTTACCTTATATGCAAAAGCTGCTGAATTAAAGGCTCTACCAGATAAATGCCTTTGTATGTAATCATAATCACTGACTTTCTAATTTGACATTTGTCAAATTAGAATCATAGAGATTAGCATACATGAATAATTCTCATTGATGTCCTAATTTTAAATTTCTTCATAAAATTATTGATGCTAGTATATATTACTCATTGAAAGGGAGAGAGATTTGGTTGGTATTGCTGAGATTCTCATAATTATTCGAGATTAGTATTCATTTTGATTCATGATAAATGTTTTGATTCTTTACTTTGGGTATGGTTTATAGAATCAATCAATTTTTGATTTAATGAAATCTCATAAAATAGCAATGATTTATTATTATTATTTCTTTTACAACCTCTCCTCCTTTGCCAAATGCATTGGAAACTGCTTGACAAAGTTTCCTTGGTAAACCATTGCAGCTTTTTTATAAAACTTCTTTTGGAGAAGAAGTATGCTTTGCCATATCGTGTTCTTGATGCTACTGTTGCTCATTTCATGAGATTCCTTGAAGATAGCAGGATGATGCCTGTAATATGGCATCAGTCACTCCTTGCATTTGTGCAAAGGTTAGTAACTTATATTAAAGAGTACCTTGTCTTGCCTGATTAGGTGTTGAGAAGAAAATTTCTCCTTGTTAGGATAATATGTTTTATGGAAAGTTCATTTGGTTCACTTACAATATGTGTTTTGGAGGGAAGGATGGAGAGGGGTAAAAGGGAAAAATGGATTCATCATCTGTTTGATTTAATGAAAATTTTGAATTTAATAAGGGGGTAGGGACTAGGGACTCTTGCTCAAATGGCATTTCTCCGCCCTCAATAATGGGGTGCATAGCTAATTTATCGATTAAAAAAAGAATGAAAGGGAGGGGGAGTTTGATTCTTTCTTGATAGAAATCTTACTCTCTCTCTCTCTCTCTCCCTCTCTCTCTCTCTATTTTTTTCCCCTCCTTATTGGCTTTAGAGTTGGCAAATGATCTGGTTTGGACAGAGTTGATATGTATAGGCACAGAAAAAAATGAATAATGTTGCAGAAGCACGGAGAATTAAACCTAAGGCTAAAGTTACAGACCTTGCGGCATCAGGCTAAACCTAATACGTATCCATTATATTTAGTTAGGTTGTTAGTATTAAACTATTTATATTTGACTTCTCTTTTTAGTTTTGTCAGTGAGGGCATTCCTGTTGTTTCCTTATTGCTCCCAGGGGTCAACTTATTTACTTCTAATTTATAGTTTCTTAATTACAACTTTTTTTTTTTTTTGATAAGTAATAAGAAATATTGATACCAAAAAAGAAGCACCCTAGCACACAGGGAGTGAACAAGGGTACAGCAAATCAAATACAAAAATTGCAAGAATTTAGGAAATCAATAAAAGAAGGGAATGATTGGTTTTGCAAAGCAAACAACCAGTCCAATAAAGTTCTAAAAAAGAAAAGCTTGAGGTCCGGAATAGATCTCTCAATATCTTCAAAACAACGACTATTTCTCTCCCTCCAAAGACACCATATTAAGCCATGAGGAACGATGGACCATATATAACCATTTCGATAACGACCAAAGCTGCCTTGCCAACACCCTAACAGCCCCAAAACAGTATGTGGCATAACCCAAGAAACACCAAATAAACCCAAAACCATAGACCATAGATTTGTAGCAATGGGACAGTGAAGGAAGAGATGGTCAACCAATTCACCGTTACTCTTGCACATGTAGCACCAATTCAAAATCCACACCTTCCTTTTTCGTAAGTTATCAATCTTCAAGCATTTTCTTAAGGCAGTAGTCCATACAAAGAAAGCTACTCTAGAGGGAATCTTCTGCATCCAAATACTTCTCCAAGGGAAACCGAAGATAGTAGGACCAGCAAAAATTCTATAATAATCTTTCACCAAGAACCCCTTATCTTTGCTAGGAATCCAACACATCTTATCCTCACCAAACCCCCTTATTGAAGAACCGTATATGGTTTCCATGAAGCTTGACAAAGCCTCTAATTCCCGAATATGCACACCCCTAAAGAAGCTCACATCCCAAAAAAGGACTCCATTGGGGGATTTCATAAGCTCAGCCACACTATCCTCTTTATTCCTGCAAAATTTGAATAGGTCAGGGTAGCTAATTGCAAGAGGAGTCTCTCCACACCAATGGTCTTGCCAAAACTAGGGGTGTGCAAACCATCACCGGAGCCGACGAAACCGACCGGCACCGATCATCTCGCACCGATACTGGCACCGACCAACGGAGCCGATGCCGGCGATCGGAACGCGAATGGAGCTCCGACGCCGGTGCGGTGAGGACGTCGGAGACGCAAAGCGCACACCGATGAGCGCCGAACCGAACCGATTCATAGGCGTAGATAAGAAAATATGAAAAATAGCTTCAGACTTCAGTTCAGAACTTCACATTTAAATATACGGCATCGTTTAGGACCTTAGGTGCGTTCATTTGAAATTTGTTTACTAACGTGAAACGTCGTCGTATTGGCCATTGGGTAATTGACGTGAAACGCTAACGTGAAATTGAAACACACACACACACAAAACGCACCGTTTGATGGAGGGTTATAGCAGTGACTACTATAAATTCACTTTGAAACTCTTATACGCCTTAACTCTCTCTCTCTCGGTCTTGCCACTGTCGCCAGTCGCCTCTAGCACTGGCCATCTCGTCGGCCTGAGTCACGCATCGCAGCAGCAGCAGCTCACGGCGGGCTGCGGCAAAACACGGTAAGCCACTGAACCCATTTCCTCTTGAGTCTTGGTTGGACACTGCACAGTGGATACTGCCATACTGGATAATATCAACTGATTCAACCCATTTCCTCACTTATCACTTTCAGCCCCTTTCCTCTAGCTCTCTGCCTCTCTTCACTGTTGCTCACTTGCTTTGCTCGTATTACAGAGTTAATGAGTTATAGTTATAAATTTATTCCGTGCATTAAGTCATTTCCTATTAATGTATTATACTTATAATTTATACCGTGCATTTATTAAGTAGTTTAGTTAGTTAATTTATTATACTGTGTATTTATTAAGTTAGTTTAGTTAGTTAATACATTAATTTTTAGTTTGGCACATGTTTCTTGAACAGGTTGATATATTGATATTGGATTTGAAAAGTAAAAACTTAATTTTTTTTATTATTAAAAAAATAGTTTTTTTTTTTATATTTCAAACCGACCAAACCGCACCGCTATAGTTTGAAAAACCGACCTTAGGCAGTGTGCATCGGTTCAAATTATGAAAAAACCGACTTCTATCGGTTTGGTAATAAATTTGGAAAAAAACCGCCCCTACCGAACCGCGCACACCCCTAGCCAAAACTTCACCCTAGACCCATCACCAATATCATACCGAATATCGCGTGAGAAAGAAGGCCAACCCTGACTGATACTCTTCCATAAACCAACACTGTGAGGACCTTTAACAGATCTGGTACACCAGCCCCCCCACACACGACCATACGTCATCTCTATCACTTGTTGTCCTCGTTGAACAAGGAAGAGTTAATGACTGCAAATACTAAATACGCACTGATCAACTTTTACCAAAGTTCAATTCATGAAATATTTGAGTTTGTTTTGTGAGTTCTTTGAGGGGTATTGTGCTGCTCTCTTTTTCTCCCATATTAGATTCTGTTCATCAAGGCACAATCAGTTGCATCCACTAGCTGCTTCTGTTTACCTCCATCAGATCTTACACTTTCTAATCTCAAAATTCTAATTCATCCTTCCATCATTCAGCAACCCTGTTGCAGAATGGCCTATATCAGTGTTCTTTGCTAGGAAGCACACACTTCATTTGGGGTGCCGTACCCATGTTGTACCCACTGTGTCATGTTATAATTTTTCAAGAATTGGTCTTGTCACTGTGTTGTACATGTACTCGTATCCGTGTCCGTGCTTCCTAGGTTCTTTGATTCCCAGACAAACAAGATTTGATCCCTTGAGTTAACCCCAAATGAATTTCTTCTTCATAGCTTTAAATCCCAAGCGTCTTCAGGAACAGTGTTTCTTTGCCTGAAAGAACTAGTCTATTTTAGCTTTAGCTAGAGTTGAGCCCTATACATTTACTATCCCTGGCCCTAAACCGCTAGTTTCAATTTCAAACCTATGCCTACCATATAAGCATCTTTTGACAAGTTTTAAATCTTTATACATCAAACTCATGCCTCATCTTAATTGAACAGAAGAAAAATGTAACTATGTGGGTTGTTAACCAGTATGTAAATAGCAAATTTCTCTCTTATCTAAATGTGACTACTTGATTTTAAGCTATTGTGTGCTATTCTAAATGTAACTCATGGTATAAATTGATACACTATTTCATTTCCTTATATCCTGTTGTGTGAAATTCTTTGCAGGTATAAAAATGAACTCCAAAAGGAGGATAAAGATAACCTCAGAAATCTACTTGATAAGCAAAGGCACAAACTAGTAAGGACATTGCCCCTGAAATAGCTGCTTCTATGAACCTATCAATTTAATTTAGTGTCAATATATGATCTCTATGCTCTCTTCGAATGTAGGTTACTCCTGAAGTCCTCCGGGAGCTAAATAATAGTCGCAACCGTGGTGAAAAGGAGGATGATCTTATGTTAATATATATCCTTTTCTTTTTCCCCTAATCTTTACATAAAATTTGAGTTTTATTTAATAATTCTTTATTTTTTTCTTATAAAAAAATTATTATTTTTAGTATGTGCACAGTCCACATTCTCTCAATTGAAAAAGAAGGAAAACTTCTCATTGATTTTTGTTATGCTGTTGGCTATTTGTTGTGTTTTTCATGTTTGTTAATGCATATTTTGTGGAATATTTCAAATGGGTATCATATCTTTGGAAGGTTTTTTGATTAATTCCACCTTCGTTTTTGATGTAGAAATAGGGCTTCAATTAAGTTATTTCTAAGTTCTATGGGATAGAAACCATATACCATAGGTAATTTGCTAATAAATTAGTATTTATAACTTCTGTTTTTGATTTTCACTTTCTAAGGTTCTAGACTATAAAATTTTTAAGTTTTCACCTTGAGCAGATCAATGTTATAATATATAATTTGCTTTCCGCCATGTAGCTCAACGAGCAACTTCTGGCACAAGTATTGAATTATCAAAGAAATATATAATCTGCCTTGTAACTTATTGAAGCTAGAAAATTGACACAGCACATTTTCCATGTATGGATGTACTGCTCTAACAATGCATTGAGGCAGTAACTAATTATGGAATTGATTTAGTTGGTTGAAGTTTTATTTATTTATTTATTTATTATTATTATTATTATTTTTTTCTCCATTAGACATAAAAAAGAAAAGATAAAAAAAGCTTTCTGCTCTCCATTAGATTCCTTGAATAGATAAATTCTTGTTTCCTTGACTGTCCATACCCTCTCCTATTTCTGTGATCAATAGAACCATTGAAGAAGATAGGTTTGATGTTCCAGAGGTGCCTATGGAGGAAGATTGATTGATGGCCTGGTATGATAATTCACACTGTGATTTGTTTTATTATTTTCACTATCCATGAGACTGGATTAGTCCATCATGTGTAAACTATTGAATCTTAGTAAATATTTGCTGCATCCACATTGGATTACAAGGTCTTCTCAAGCCTATCATGCATGCCCATTTATACAAGCGATTGTTATGTCCCTCAATAAGTTTGTGGGGTTTAGTTTTTAATAATTCAACTTGCATTACAAGCTTTCCTCACACGTCCATATAATTGGATACAAGGAGTTACGTCGTTCACATGACTTTCAAAATTACATAATGGTTCATTTGGATAGAAATATTTAAAATGGGATTTGCATTTTAATTTTTTGTTTAAATGACTTGAATAAGATAAAAGAGGGTCCCCTGCCCTCTATTGATGAAATTTATGTATGGATTTGAGGTTAATGTGTATTGGAAATGGTCCGACATGTAATGTAAAATGTCATCTCAAATCCATAACATCATAAATGTTTCAGCTAGAGTAAAATCTCCAAAACTCAAATTATCTTCTTTTGTTAAATTCATATCAAACACTTTATGTAACAATTGCAATTGCTCTTCAAAACCCATGATTTCAAATCACAAAATCCATGCAGAACCTAAAAGAAATGTAGGGCTCTATATCTTATAGTTTTGATAAGCTTAAAAATTTGTCACTTATCACTCAAATTATTATGCATGAGCATGACAAGTGTAAGGTGAATGTAATTTTCATTGGCTTGGAGAGACTCAACCCTAAAAAACCAGATGTTCTTGAGTGGTCAGGTCAAAGAACAGGAGCTTTGAACGTGGTTTAGATTGATCATGCCTATATGTATATTTTTTTGTCTGAGGATATCGTACTTGTTTTGGAGCAAATGCTCATTGGATGATTGTAGGCTGGTTTCTTTTCAGGGCATTGACATGGGTTCCCAAAGAAGTTACTACTCTATATGTTTTGTAGAGGGAAATGCAGTCTCATGCTTTTTGATGTCTGGCTCGCTGGGAGATATGCAATCTCATGCTCTTGGATGTCTGGCAGTCATATGAGTGAAGTTGCAAAGCGGATACTATTCATATTCAAAAGAAGATGATGGTTTTAGTGTTAGCACACTGCTATGGCACTGGTAATGGGAGTTTCATGAAGAAATGATATAATCTTATAGGAATTTTTGTGTTACGGTTTTTGTGTTTGTAGAATCACATTATACATTGGATAAATGTATTTTCAGATGCCAAATTTGGGTAAAAGTAATATTTTTTTTTTTATTCATACCTTACAATTAATTATCTGTCTGAGCGATTGTCGAAGAAGTTGTCAAATTTGCTTATGTTGTGGGCATGCATCTGTGATTCTCTATTCTTTCAAAAGAGCAAGAAAGGCCTTGGTTGTGGTAGCTTAACTCAAATACCTATCTACTTGAAATAAGGTATAGATGACAAAACTCGACCTCAATAAGCGAGTGTTGGGAGTAGTCTTTCTTTTTAATGCGAGAAGTAACTTGTATATTACTTTAGCATTCGCATGGCATGAGAGGGAGAGAGAGAGAGAGAGAGAGAGAGAGAGAGAGAGAGAGAGATGTGTTTGATTTTTCCGCAAAAGAGACGTTGGGATTAGAATTGTGTGTAGTGTGACGCTTTATTGATTTATAAAATATTGATGCTACAGCACACTTACGGAGGGTTTAAATTTATGAATTCAAGGATTTACATCAAATTCTTAAAAAAATTGAATTCATCTTCTATATATATGAAATAAAATGTAGCATTTGACTTGTGTCTAGTGCTTCGGAGCGCTGGAGTCCAAAAAATGATCACATATTAAAATTGTCTCGTCCAATACTCAAGTGCATTAGATAGAAAACTTACCAATTTAGCGTGCGTTTGGATACTATTTATTTTGTTGAAAACCGAAAACAATATAAAAATAATTTTTGATTACTGTTCACAAATGAAAATACTATTTATTTGTCTTAATACACTGTTCATTTCCAATGAACAGTACAAGAGACGCTGGTTAAAAAAAAAAAAAAAAAAAAAAAAAGCAAAATGCTAAACATGGACGTATAGACGCAATCCAAATGCTACCTTAATATTATGTACAAATGATGTTTTTATTTATTTATTTTTAAAAACGTTTCATAAAGAACTTTTGCAAGTTTTGCCATACGGTAGTAAGAGACACTAAAGTTATCTACATTGTCTTATTCATTCCATGCAAGCATGACACATTGATTTTGTTGTGAATGAACGTGAAGAAACACAGAAGCTTCTTCTCTCCCAAAAGGTTTTTTCTAAAAAAAAAAAAATAAAATAACCATTTGTACATAATATTAATGGGCAGATTTTTTGTCTAATGTACTAGAGCACTAGATGAGACACAATTTTGACACATGATCATTTTAGGGCTTCTTACATTAATTTTGCTGCAAATAGGAGTGAAGAAATGTAAAAGCTTCTTCACTCCCAAAATGTTAGTATTTAAAGAAAAAAAAAAAAACTGCAATGACAATTTCAATATCTATCTTTTGATATTTAACAAATTTCATTATAAATTATGTAGATTAATAAAAACTTTCTTAATAAATCCAAATCCTAGATATATCTATCTCTTTCTCATTAAAGACATAGTATAGGATAATTTTTCTTACACTGCATTTGGAACGAGTGAAAGAAGAGAGAAAAGGAGAAAGTGATGCATTATTTCTGTTTGGTTGATAGAAGAGAAGAGAGTTAAAGTTCAAAAGGAAGGAAAATATATCATTCCGTGCTCACATTTTGCTTCCATCCAATTTGGGTGGAAATGGAAAGAAACTCCACTAAAGAATTGCAGCCACATTTGTTAACTTTAAATGTCTCAAAAAGTTACATTTTTTTGCCTAGGAATTTTATTACTTTCTTTACTTTTATATATCATGGTTAAAATTATATATAAAAAAAAAAAAACATTTTTCTTTCCATTTTTCTTCCTTTGGTAAACCAAACATAGGAAAGAGAACTATATAGGCCACAACTATTAGTTTGCACTGAGCTCAAGACATGTTTCCTAAAACGGGTCCTTCTCGCCCTACTTACTAACTGAGCACCTCACCCATTTCCTAGATGGGCTTGGCCCAAACTCACAGCCTAACCGAGCATCACCTATTATGTCGAGATTAAGAGATAATGCCTTGGGGGAATCTGCCAACCAAACATTAATTGGCACTTGGTGCAAGTTCCAACAGAGTTATACTAGTCATGAGTAATGGGTCCCATCTAGTCAAGAATATGGCTAAGAGGGACCCATCATCATGGGAAACACTACTCTTATCATGACAATCCTACTAAGGGAAGTCTATAAATAAAAACCGATGGATGAAAGAGAGGGGGTTGGAAAAATTAGGGGAGAGAAACACGAGAGTAGTGAGGTCCCATGAGAGAAAGAAGTCCATTTTGGATTTTACAGAAAGGGATCAGATACATTGTGATGTTCTCAAGAAATGTAGGGATTTGAGAAATGAAGCGAAATAAAGAAAAACTTTCATTAGTCTCCTATAAAACTGAATTGCCATCTTTGGGGCATCCCATTGTTGGATATTCTTGACCCATAATACAAGTAAATTGGGAGGCTTAGCCCAAAACCTTCTTTCCATTGGACTGAGCCACCACAAGAACATATTCTTCTCTTTCTATTTTCTCATTCCCTCCTTATTTCCAATATATAGGAGGAAAAACAAATTTCTTTTCCCTTTCTTTATCATCTCCCTTCCTTACTCTCCCCCAATTACAACTATGCACAATGTTAAACCTAATTCCCTAGTGAGTAGTGACAACTCAAGAAAGAACCAAAAATTAACATATTTAGGAAAAAGTAAATTGATGCCTTAAGGGTATATTAGTTTATAAAATATTTTTAGAAACTTTTTATGAGAAAAGAAAAGAAAAAAATAATTTTTTGACAACTTTTGACATTTCTCATGAAAGTAGTATAAAACCATTCCTAAAATTGTCTATTAACAAATGTCTTAAGGGCACCGGTTAATCAGACCCGTATATTTATATTAAGCCTTAGTGGTAGAGTTGTTTTGTAAGTCGGCTAACATTTTCGATGGTGAATCCTTCAAAAAAAAAAAAAAAAAGAAAAAAAAAAGAGAGAAAATTCTAACCTAATTTAAGCCATACAAAAGGCCACATCAACCTGTCATATTTAGAATGTGATGTTCCATCAAAAAATTGCGCTGGCAATTGTCGGTTAAACATCACAAATTAAGATTAAAAATATAATCTTAGTGTGGTGGGCCTTTTTCGCAACTGCAGGTTGGCCAGCTGCCTTTTGCCACACTATGACCCAATGGTTCTATGTAGGAGAGTTAGGATTGGCTTGACTGCAACACACCCAAGCTAGCTTGTGCACAAACTAGAGTCCTTTTACTGAAACCTAGGTCACATGCACTTGGTAGAGGAAACTATTACAAAAAAGTTATGGCAGGTAGGTATAGTGTAGCAACGACAAAAGGAATATGTTTACTGTCAGCTAGAAAACAAAAAATACTAAGTGATGAGCTTAATAAAGGAAGAAGTAACGCAGTAATATAAATGCAACACAAATAAGATGATAACAATAAATAAAGGAGAGCACACTAATGTTTAATCAATAAAATAAAGGGAAGAATGGTCAGTTTTCCATACTTGATTTCCCTACAAAGTTAAGTCCAAGAAGGGAACCACTCTTCAATGTGGACAATCTTACAGGAGGATCTTGCCATGAAAATTACCCCTTTGAGAGAATGGGCCTAAATGGCTGATCCTCAAATCTCTTAATCCTTACTAGAGGGTAGACTTTTAGAGGGAGAGAAGGGAATAGCCTATTGGTGCATGCCTAGGGGTGTCCAAATAGAACCGGAACCCAACCCACCCACCCAAACCGTTCGCTCCGACCAGAGAACTGGCCGATCCGATGCTAGTGACGGGTTAGCGATGGGTCTCTACCCCTTGAACCTAAAAACGACGGGTCGATTGGTGGATTTGAGGCTGAGAATCTGATTTTCAACTGACGTGACCGTATACTGACTGGAAAACGCTGATTTTCTATTCGATCTGAGTAGATCCGGTGTGAACTCAAAGAGATCAGGCGAGATAGCGCTAATTTTCTGTCCGATCTGAGGAGATTTAGCATGAACTTAAAGAGATCCGACGAGATAGCACCAATTTTTTGTTCGATCTGAGGAGATCCGGCTTGAACTCGAAGAGATCGGCGAGATACCGCTGATTTTCTGTCCGATCTGAGGAGATCCGGCGTGAACTCGAAGATATCCTTCGAGATAGCGCTAATTTTTTGTCTGATCTGGCGAGATCAAGCGAGATAGCGCAAAATTCGACAGAGTTTCTCACAATTCGAAACCAATCAAAGGCCAATCCGTACCCGATGAAAATCTAACCACCCGAATCGACACTGTTCACCGGTTGGCGGCGGGTTTAGGCATGGAAAACCTGAAGTGATTGGGTTGGTTCCGGGTTGGGCACAAACCTGACCCATGGACAGCCTTATGCATGCCCACTATCACAATCTTGTTTTGCTCTCCGTTTTTTTCTCTAATTCCTTTCTTTTTCTTTCTAAGTTTTCTGTTCTTTCACTCTCTTTTTTACTTTCTTTTCTCTCTGTCCTTTCCTGCTCTGTGGTTATGTTGTTGTTGTTCCACTGTGCACGGCTGAGGCCCTTTTTATACTGTCTGCCGTGACTGAGTTTTTACTATTTTACCTTTCAACTGCTTTTGTCTTGGTGTGGGTGTCCTTCCTAAACCACCCACTGGTCTGTCGACTACCCAGTCATCACCACTTACCTGTGCTGGTCGTGCCACAGCCTATTCTAGACAAAAAGTCTTATTTTGTTTGTTTGTTTGTTTGCTCACCGTGACATTCCCATCCCGATAAGGGTGGACATTCTCTTTCACTATCCTTCATGGCATGAACCTAGTGATTCTAACTCATCTTTCCCTCTTCTGGGTTGTATGTCATCCTAGCAGAACATTTCCCTCAAAAGAGTTTGAGCGGGAACTCTATAATAGACTTTCCCCTTTTCTCCACCGCCAGACCATACATTTTCTTACCTCTGACCCATGGCTTACCACTCCTGTATTGACTAGGTATAAGCTGGTGGTGCCTGAGCCTTGTGCGTACTCCACTTCCATGTGTATTCATGGCTTGTCTGCTGTTCATGCGTTTGCCACAACCCGAAGGCTCGTCTGCACATTTTGCTGCTCGTTCTTGACCTTTTGTGGCATTAATGAGTCTCTGGGCTTTCATTCTTTATGTCTTACTTCTATCCTGGGCTAGGCCTTACTTGATTGCAGGCTTTTCCTTTTCTAATCCATCCCTCACTCTTTTTGCAAGTCGGTTAGCACTTCTGCCATGCCATTCTGTTATTCCTGCCATGCTATTATTTGACTCGTGCTTGCTAGGCCCTTTTTGCGCCTGTTGTATGCTTTCCTTTTGCTCAATTCTAGTAGCCCAGCATCATCCTGATACTCATGTTGTTTTGGGCTCCCTTGGCTCGTTTCATCGCTTTCGAGCTTCCTTGACCCATTTCATTCTTTTGGGCATCCTTGGCCCATTCCATTTCCTTGGGAATTCTTAGCCCATTCCAATTTTTCATTTCCATGGGCTTTTGTTAAGTCTTTTGGGCTTCCCCAGCCCAAATTACCATATCCTTTACCTTTGGGGTTTGTGAGCTTTACCACCAATCCCTTACTTACTTAATTCTTTACTTGGGTCTCTTTGGCCCATTCTTGCTTGCTTTCTATTTCTCATAGTACTCATGGGTTTACTACTTCTTTCTCTAAGCTCCTTTAGGCTCGTTTGCTTTCTTCGAGACTCTTTTGTTGTTTTTTAGGCCTATGGTCAATTATTCTTGCCATTTGGGCTTAATGATTTTTTTCTCAATTTACTAACTCCCTTTCTCCCATATTGTTGGGTTTCTCCTTGTTATTCGGCCTCCTTACCAAAGTGGGCATCAACCACAAAAAGTCACAAAAATAAAAATCACAAGCATAAACAGGAAAGACAAACCCTATTGGTCCTATTTTTTTTTTGGTTGAAAAAACCTTTGAATTAAATTCAAGGGTGGTCTTATGCCACTTAGGTCATGGCCTAAGGCCCCTTATTAAAGAAAGGCTCCCAAATGTGAGGACAGTAATTTATTTATTTTTATTTAAAAAAAATGTGAGTTACGTATTTTTCTTCCACTTCCAATAAGCCCCAAAAAGATAATGGACTAATAAAAATTCAACCCAATCATCATTAGTTTTTTTTTTTTTAAAATTATTGTTAAGCTAATGAGTTATATTAAATTTAAAAATTTTATGATATAGAATGTTAACTAAGTATTAGTTAATTAATACTTAATTTTTCGCTTCAAACCTCAAACTGTATTGAGTGGATCAAACTTGACCACAATTCCAATTAAAAAAAAATTAGAATCTCTAATTCATCAAGCTCTTTTAGACGAGAGTTTAACAACTTAACCTACCTCGTATCTGTCACGTATATATGTCACTACACCCATAGTTTCCTCCTCTTTTTAAGCTCAAACTAAGTAATTTTCATGTGACTGGCCCTTCCTTCCTGGGATTCCTCACACAAAAAGAGCCATAAAGAAAAAGCTATATTGCTTCTCATTTGTCTACCTCACCCAGCACATTTCCTCCTATCTTTCTCTGACAACAAAATATTCCTAGTGAACAACAACTATAATGACTTCAATGCCACTCATTTTCTTGTCCATTTTCCTTCATCTTGTCATTCTGATCCATAGTTCACCATTGGCACCTGCATTATATGTGCTTGGAGATTCCATGTTTGACAGTGGCAATAACAATATTTTGCCCACCTTGGCTAAGGCAGATTATCTTCCTTATGGTGTGAACTTTGCCAAAGGTGCTACAGGAAGATTCACCAATGGCAGAACTCTTGCAGATTTTATAGGTGTTAATTCTACATTGTTTAAGATATATTTGTGATATAGATTTATTTTTTATGTTGTAATGGCCAAAGAGGCCAAAGTATAGTAATAGACTCAGTTAAGGTTAACCCTTTCCCCCTATAACACACTAGAGAATATAGTAAAGGTTCCTGTTCTTTCTTGCTTTGGCTCTTACTTAATCTTTACAATATTCTTTTTTATACCTTCTCTTTTAGATTTCAACATGGTTTGCATGAGAACATATTCAACAGTTACTAACAACATTGATAAAACATACAAGTATATAACTCATACTATTATTATCAATGCTCAAAGTATTTCAATTCTTATGTTCTTTCATTTCTGACCCTTGTAGCTGAATTTCTTGGGCTACCATATTCTCCACCATACATGAGTATACGGAGATCAACACCAGTTACAGGTTTTAACTATGCGTCGGGGTCTTGTGGCATTCTTCCTGAAACTGGAGACCGATTTGTAAGAACTCATTGTGCACTCTTCTTTGCTTCTTTTTCTTCTTATTCTTCTTTGTTTTCCTCTTTAGTGTCACTTAAAAAATTTAGCAGCCCTTATACTTATTCAAGAATAGAAAATAATAAAATATAATACGGTTTCGTTATTGCAAAAGTATTTAATCTGTTTTGTTTGTGTCTTCAAATTAACCCATATTAGATAGACTTTAGGAATGTATAATAAGCCCGAATTTAAGAGGCGTGTTACTGAGACAGGTAAAGCTCATTGTAACCTCATGGTGTGTTTTAATTTGCTTATATTATGTTATAGTTTTGATAGAAAATGTATTTAAAAATAAATAAATTGTGTCCTGACCTGACAAATTGTGAAGGAGAATAAATTATTACAAAAAAATTGAGATCTTATTCTATTATCAATTTGTTATATACTTTTTAAAGGTTGCAATAATGTTTCAATTTATTTTCTCTTGATTAGAAATCTTGCTTCTTCTTCTTTCTTTCTTTTTTTTTTTTTCCTTTTTTTTAATATGTGTATTTATTATGGTTTTTCTTATATGAATTATGAACTATAATAAGCATCGATAACATATGCTTCTTTTTTTCTTTTTTCTTTTTTTAGTGAAATTTGACATATAATAAAAGATAATAATTTATTAACTATATCAACAAGAAAATTTCACAAAAGAAAAACAAAAGACAAAAGTCCAATTATATTATAAGTTAAGTAAGAATGGGTTTGTGGTTTTCTAGTTAAGGTTTTGTTTTGTTTTTCTTGGGGCGAGGGGTGGCTCAGTCTTTGATTGTACAGACTGAGAAAAAGTGAAAAACACGGTTCTGCGGTCAATTTTTTAATTTCTTCTACACCAATGTCACCAAACACATGAACAATCACATGCTTGTCAAATAAAACCCATATACTAATAGTAATCAAAGATCAACATACGTCGGTAGAGTTACAAATATGAAATCTCACAATATAAAAGCATTAGGGGGTAATATATATATATATATATATATATATATATATAAAAAGGAGAGCTTGCATGACCAAAGAAAACCCATAAAATTAAAATTCATAAATAAACCAAATAGAACTCATTACAAATACAATAGGAAGGAGGGAAAAAAGGAAAAAGAAGAATATAATAAAATTGGCATAACAAACCTAAAGAAAATCTATCCTAAACTCAATATGAATCAATCCTACACCCCCATGCTAATCCAAGTAATTCATTATGTAAAAAATCACAATCATCTCAAACCGATTAACATGTACCTGAATTAATTTGATACAATTTCACCAAATTTTCACTTTGACTTAAATTCTACCTCCTAATATTTTCCCCCACCTCAATCCAAAAGGCACGAGTCACAATTGAGACAAACTTTACAACAATGGTGTGGTGATCTTTGTTAGGGATTTATTTGACATATTAGTCCAGATCTAAGCTCATTTTACTTTGTGTACAAATAAGAAATTCGGCTTGCACATATAAAAGGATTGAGATTGGGCTTATGATATTGGGCCAATATATCTCTAAAAACATATTAGCCCAATAGTATATCCCCAAACCCATCCTAATTTGCATACAAATAGGAGACTTGGTTTGCACACATAGAAAAATTGAACTTGAACCTATATTATTGTGCTAATATATCTCTAACAATCTTGAAAGAGTTACTGAGGTTAGAGAAATTAGAGAGGGACAAGTTGGGGGCGCTAGGATATAGGAAGTTGGTGCCTTCTCATTTTAGTTGGTCTCAATTGAAATATTTTTGACACCTAGATTAAACGAAAACCAAAGATTTTGAAAACTTGAAATTGAAGCCAATAACCAAGGGTGCAAATTAATCTAAACATAACCAAAATTCTGGTCAGTTTCGGACGCAGTCAATTAGGTCTTGCAATTTTTTAACAACTATGGAAATGTGGTATAGACTTGCAGGTTATAATCGTTATATGGAAAAATTCAAATTTAGACCCTAAACAATTTATGTAGCAGAATCAACGGATTTATTGCACAACTTATGACGTAACCGAATAAACATCACAAACAATTTAAATCAACCGCACCAAAAACAGTAATAAAGAAAAGAGGCACGCGCGCATATCTATATATCTATATCTATAATAATAATAATAATAATAATAATAGGTAAAACTGAGAAAAAATTTAATTAGATTTCAAACTAGAATTCAACTAGAGTCTAATTTTGCACAACGTGTCTCATTTAATCTAAATTTTAAATTTTTGTGCCAAGTGAATTAACTCAGTGTAAAAATTGGATTTCAATTAGAGTTTAATTTTGCGCTACGTGTCCCATTTAATCTAAATTTTTTAATTTTTGTTCTAAATGAGTTAATTTAGCATAGAAAACGAAGAGTCTAATATAAATAAACCATAAAAAACCTAGTCATATAGCTAAAAACAATTCAAATTTATAAGTCATTTATGTAATATACCATGATTATGTAATATACCATGATTATGTAATATATGTATTTTAACCAAAGTTTAGAGAAAATTCAGTCATAATCAAAATTGGATTTTGCTTTTGTTAGTTTTCCATACAAATTAAATTGTTTAGATTTTTGTTTTTTGTTTTTTTTTTTTTTGAACTAATGAGCATATTTTTTATACGGTTTCTATTCAAATATTTTGTATGTGAATATATTGAACATAATAAATTGTAATTGTGCTGAACGATTTCATACACCTATCCTCTTTCAATTTAGGAGATACTATTTGACCAGTTTATTATTTTAATTTGTGTTGTATTTAGTAGAATTTCGCAGATAATAATTATGAATTGATAGTATCCAATAATGATTTTCAAAATCATATATGTAATAGCAATGTAACAAGAAATTTGATGTAATCAATATCATGAAAATTGTAAAGAAAAACTATTTTAGTACCTCCAAATGTCATGGTCAAACTATGTGTTATATCTTTAATAACTCAAGCTAATATCAACAGCAAAACTACAATTCATCATTTTCGTGCATAAGCACGAGTTACATACTAGTATACATTAATAGGCAAAACTTAGAGAAAGTCCAATAAGAATTTCAAATTAAAGTCCAAATTTTGCGTCATTGTCCTAAATTATTTATTTTTAGAGAGAATTTTATTTTCTAATTTTAGAATCAAATGTCGGACCACATCATAAATATTCATTTATGTGAGTTATTGATTATAAAAACCAAAGAATCTAGAATAAATGAATCATAAAAAAATGGTGCTTTACAATAACAAAAATTAAAAAGTAATAAATAAATAAATACGAACAGTTTACATTTTATACCTAATAATATTCGAACAAAAATTTTAAAAGAGTTAACAAAATATAAGAATGACTATCAATAGTATTTAAATTATATATATAAGAAATATATTGTGCATCTTTTTGTATATCTTTAAGTGTATTTATTATGCATATGCATGGAATTGTAGCTAATTTGGTAATAATGTGGAAAATCAATTAATGAAGAACTTTCTCAATGGAAAAATTATTCCTAGGATCAATTCTTAAAAATTTACAAATACTAATAGTCTAGTCACATGATCTTTGTACAACTGGACCCTCCATAGAAAAATTCTTCGTTTGCTGTCCTACTGCAATAGTTCCAGACCCTCCAGAATCTTCCTAAGTGAATATTCTCCTCCACAAACCATAAGCTCTGCCACTTCAAGAAGTCCTTAAAGATCTAAGGCAACATTTAACTCACTAGAACAAACTCTATGATTTCAAGAATGGTTTAAAAAGTGTATAGGAACACAATGGGTTTCTTTGTTTTCGAAACAAAGTACAATGATGAATTCACTGTTTAAGCATAGGAAGAAGGCTTTGAGATCTGAAATTTTTAGCATTGGTATGGTATGGTAGATTTTCTTCTCTCTGAAGTCATAATATGGTACTTTATACAGTTGCACAAATGAAGGTTAAAATTGAGCAAGAATCCTTTTTCTAGCAAAATTCGAAATTAAGAATCAAACGATTTTGCTTAAATGAACGCTGGAGAAATTTCTATCACTTTAATTCATTTGGCCATACGACACTCATTTCAAATTTAAATCAGGTCAAATTTGTATCCATTTTAATGTTCCAAATGTCTAATTTCCCATGAAACAGTTTTATTCAGAAATTAATTATGGTATACAAGATTTGAGTGAAAGATCACCAACTCATTGTATTTGAACAAATCAAAACCTCGTTATTTTGAGTAGCTTCTAAGTTTTAACCCTAACTCAACTGTAACACAGTTCTATTGACACAACCTTTATTTTAAAAATAAACAAAGAAGAAGAAGATGAAGAAGAAGTGAAAAGAAAAATACATATGCTCATTGCTTTATCATATGGTGGTGGTTGTTTGCAGGGAAAATGCTTGAATTTACAAGAGCAGATAGATTTGTTTCAGAGGACAGTTCTGTCAGATTTGCCAGAGCATTTCAAAAGCTCTTATGATCTTTCAGAGTACTTGTCAAAGTCTATATTTATATTATCTATAGGCAGTAATGACTACATCAATAACTACCTTCAACCCAATCTGTACAATACAAGCAAAGATTACCCTCCACAACCATTTGCTCAACTCCTTGTGGATGCGCTCAGCCAGAGTTTTGAGGTTATGTCTCTTTCTAAACTTAAGTGACCATCATTTCTATTATCCATATCAAAATAATTTGATTTCCGTAATTAATTTAATATATTATTCTTGCTCATTTAATTAATACATATATACTAATGGAAAATAAATTTGTTCAACAGTTTACATCATGTAAAAGTGGTTTCTCTCTCGTTCTAGATAATTAGATAATTATAACAACAGGAAGAAGGGGATTTGAAACCTAAATCATGGGTGTTAGAAATATTGATATACGTGTACATGTGTGCACATGCATTAAATTGTTTGCCTTAAGATACCTTATCAAATCATAATATGGATGATTTTTTTTCCTTGATTGTTCATAAGCAACAAATTTATCATTCACTCATATATCTTACAGTTTTACATAATTTTTCATGAATCCACAGAGGCTATATAGTTTAGGAGCCAGGAAGATAGTAATTTTTGAAATCGGCCCCATTGGATGCATACCATCAATTACAAGGAAAGTACGTAATAAGCACAATGGACAGTGCGTGGAAGAAATAAATCAGATTGTCTCACTTTTTAATCAGAGACTTCCGGCATTGTTTAAAAATTTGACATCCACTCTTCAAGACTCAACCTTTGTTCTTGGCCAAGCTAATTTTCTTGGCTATGATGCAATAAAACATCCTTCTAAATATGGTAAAAATAATTTATTTTCTTCTAAGCATTCATAGGTACTGATTGACAAGCAATATAGATAATTTTCTTTATTGTTTACAGGCTTGACAGACTCAAAAACACCATGTTGCACTACCTGGGAAAATGGGACTTCAGGGTGCATTCCACTATTGCCTCCATGCCCTCATGCAGATCGACACTTCTTTTGGGATGCCTTTCATCCTACTGAAACTGCTTGTTCTGTCATAGCAACCCGATGCTTCAATGATGCTTCATTTTGCTCTCCCTTCAACATTAAACAACTCGTACAATTGTAAACTACACACATTATATATGTTAATTGTATTAGCATGACCTAATTATTCTAGATTATGTGATTGGTAAAATTAAATTAATTTTTTTTATGCGGTGGTTTTAGATATTAATTTTACAAGTTGCAAACCATGCAATAATATAATTATTTTAGAACAAAATTTAACTATAAAATTGGTTGTAGCCTAAATCTACAACCTTACTCAATATTTTTTATTGGAGGTGAATTTTGATAAATCCATCATTAGATTACATCTTCTTCTTATATCTTTCGTGCTTGCAAAATTTCTAGAAAATTAAATATTAATAGCTATGTTATCAATAGATAGTTTAAAGGCAAAAAACTCATTTTCGTTCCTACATTTTTACGCGATTCCCACTTTGATTCCTAACTTTTTTTCCCACCGCTTTTACTCTGCAAAACGCGTTTCATTTTTGTCCTTGCTGTTACATTAGAGACGAAAATTGCACATGTGGCAAACAACATAAGTTAAAAATATTGAAATAATGTCCACATAAACCATATGGTTTTCCATGTCAGCATCTAAATTAAAAAAATTAAAAACAAAAATAAAAACAAAAAATTACATTAATAGAGATCTAAGTGTGTCTTGAACAAGAAAACAAAATTAAAATCCAAAAATCACAAACCCAGAAACACAAACACAAACCCAGTAACAGATCTTCCTTGTCAACCAAACACAAAAGCAACAAACACAAATCCAGCAACTAATTTTTCTTGTCAACCAAACACAAAAACAACAAACACAAACCCAAACATCAGTAAGAAATGGGTACGAAGAGCTGACTATAATGGATTTCTTCAAATCCATCTTCTCCGAAGACCCGAACCAACCCCAAAATGACGACACTCCCGAACTGAACCCGGACCCAAACCCAAACCCGGATTCGGACTCGGACTCCACCGCGATTTGGAGTTTCGGTGGATTGATTAAAACGATCACGTTGAAATCGGAGTCAGTGATCCAGACCTACCGGTGCAATATAGAGAATTCAAATTCAGGTTAAAGAAAGAAACGTTGGTGGTCGAGAAGATGCGTCGCATGCCGTCATGGATTTCCCAGCTTCGCTTGACTCCGGTGCTTCCGTTCCTCCGGAATTGCTCGAGTCAGTCGATCAAGCCATCGACGATATTGGCTCCTCCATATGGAATTTGACGGCGGAGATCATCACTCACGACGCAAACAAGCTCCTCGTAGCCGCTACTTCCGGCTCTGATTCTAATTCCGATTCCAATAATGGTAGGCGATTGAGTAGTAGTAGTCAGGTTTGGATTTAGGTTTGTGTTTGGATTTGGGTTTTTTGGGTTTTTCGAAGATGGATTGCAGGTTTTTTGAAGATGGATTGCTAGGTTTGTGTTTATATTCTTATTGATGTTTGGGTTTGTGTTTGTTTTTTTTTTTTTGTGTTTGGTTGACAAGAAAAATTAGTTGCTGGGTTTGTATTTGTCGCTTTTGTGTTTGGTTGACAAGGAAGATCTGTTGCTGGGTTTGTGTTTATGTTTCTAGATTTGGGATTTTTGGATTTTAATTTTGTATTCTTAGATCTAGGTTTGTGTTTGTGTTGTTCTTGTTCAACACACACTTAAATCTTAATTAATGTAATTTTTGGTATTTATTTCTTTTTTAATTTAGATGCTAACTTGGAAAGCCACGTAGTTTATGTGGACATTATTTTAATATTTTTAACTTATGCCGTTTGCCATATGTGCAATTTTCGTCTCTGATATAATGGCAGGAACAAAAACGAGACGCGTTTTTCAGGATAGGGAGTAAAGGCAGTGGAAAAAAAGTTAGGGATCAAAGTAGGAATCGCGTGAAAATGTAGGGACGAAAATGAGTTTTTCGCCTAGTTTAAATTGCAAGTTTTTGTAGTTTAAAATTATACATAAAATATAAACTTATTGATCATATAGTAAATAATATTCGATTCACACAAAATTTAACATGTGTATTAAAAGCATAAAGAACATACAATTCAATGGTTAGATTTTCAAAATATACAATAATGTTTATTTTATTGAGTAAGGTTATAACCTTTGTGGGGGGGGTAACGGCGCCCAGGCACCCTGTGGGCTTTGGGCCTAGTCCGAGGACGCGAGTTCCGCTAGGTGGGCCACATGACGGGAGCAAGGCCCTTTAACACTGGGGCCCAAGGGTCAGCCTACCCAGCCACCAGAGACGAGCCGAGGAGAACGTCTCCTCGGACGTGGAATTGAGAGCAGGACACTGCAGCAGAGCACCTGGGAAAGCGTCTCCGGACCTCGGCAAGCCACCCCACGCCCCAATGATACGCCGAAGGGGGGGGGGGACAAGGGGGACATGCACTACATAGTGTTCCTGCCACCGCATTAAAGACTTCCCACCTACCCGCCTGGCTGCATTAATGGGGAAACGACTTCTGAAGGGACGGGGAATGGCCCTGGGGGCATTGGGGAGCGTTTTCTGGGAAAAGACAGGTGAGAGCCAGGAGTGGGAGGTATAAATGGAGGGGGAGATACCATGAAAAGGGGATCCAGAATTTTTACTGAGAAAGAGAAGAAGGTTCTCTCCCTTGAAGAAGAGAACGCCAGTCAGCCCGGAATCTCCTCGGCGTACGTCCGGAAAGGGAATTAGTCCGCCCCATTAGCCAACCATGTCTCAGAAGCGCATTTGGACCTTACGCAGCATCTCTCAATAGTACCGGGAGGTCTAGGCTTAGAACCCATTCTCTACAAATTCTATTGTAAAGGCCACTTGGGCCGGCCCAGTCATCTATTTGGGCCCAAGCGAACTTTGTGTCCTTACAATTGGCGCCGTCTGTGGGAAGCCTTGACGAAAAGGGACTGGGAGTGCCATGCAAGGTTCAGGTTCACGCCAAGCAGAGTCTAGGGGGTCCCAGCAAGAGGACCATCTTGCGCGGCTGGAAAGAGAGCGCGAGAGCAGTGTCCACACGGAGCGCACGCGCTGGAGGAGCCATGCACACGATGGTAGTAGAATCTCCCGCGAGAAAAGTGTTGAGACCCTGCAAAGGGAGATTGATCATTTAAGAAGGAAGCTGCGCCGGAAAAGGCGGAGGCGCACGCCTACCCCTTCAGACCGATCCTCAGTGGATGCCAGTAGTGGCTCCGACAGCTCCAGGTCTAGGACTCCCCTAAGCGAGTCTTCTTCCCAGGAGGATGAACGCCGTCGCCCACTCAGAGACAAGGGGACGTCCTCCAGAGGCCTGGCCAACAATGCACTGAGCAAGGCGCTTCACCAAATTTCCAAATCGCCCTTCACTCGGAGGATTGAGAAGGGAAAGCTCCCAAGAAAGCTCACCCAGCCAACCTTCACAATTTACAACGGGAGGACGGACCCAGTAGAGCACGTGAGCCACTTCAGCCAGAGGATGGCGGTGCATTCGAAGAATGAGACCCTGATGTGCAAGGTCTTCCCCTCCAGCTTGGGGCCCGTCGCGATGAGGTGGTTCAACGGCCTGAAGGCGAGCTCTGTCGATTCCTTCACAGAGCTCACCAGGGCATTTGGCGAACGGTTCATCACCTGCAGCAGGATCCTTCGGCCCCTGGATTCGCTGTTGTCCATGGCCATGAGAGAGGGAGAAACCCTCAGGGCGTATACTGACAGATATTAGGAGATGTACAACGAGATCGATGGGGACTTCGACGAGGTGGCCATAAGCACCTTCAAGGTCGGCCTGCCAAACGATCATGACCTGAGGAAGTCGCTAACCAGGAGGCCTGTCAAGAGTGTCCGACGTCTCATGGACCGCATCGATGAGTACACACGGGTGGAGGAGGATCAACTGCAAGTGAAGGCGAGGGTGGAGGTTATCCCTCAAGAGAGGAGGGATTTCAGGTCGGACGGGTATAGCAACAGCAGGCCGAGGAGAGAGTTTGTCGGACAACCACGTCGGATCCCAGCGCAGGCGGTCAGCGTCGTGTTCCGCGAACCCATGCAGCGGGTGTTTGAAAAAATCCGCCACGAACCCTACTTTAGATGGCCCAGCAAGATGATAGGAGATCCCTCAAAGCGAAACCAGAACCTTCACTGCCAGTACCATCAAGAGCACGGCCATACAACCGAGAACTGCAAGAGCCTACGCTACTACCTTGAACAGTTGGCGAAGGAGGGAAAGTTGAGGCAGTTTGTCCACGACCAAGGGAGGGCGGGGGAACATCATGGTCCGACAGGTCAGGGCCAGCACGCACCGAGGCCTCCTCTGGGAACCATCAACGCCATCCTCGCAGCTCCTGGGAGGACTGGCTCGAGCCCTTCCAGGGTGATGAACGTGGTGCGAGCCCACGCTGGGGGCTCTGGCCCCGAACCAAAGAAGATCAAGGGCAATGAGCCGCCCACACTAGCCTTCTCGGACGCCGACAAGGAAGGGACCATCCAACCCCACGACGACGCCCTGGTCATAATGCTAAGGATTGGAGGCTATGATGTAAAGAGGGTGATGGTGGACCAGGGAAGCGCCGCAGACATCATGTACCCCGACCTGTACAAGGGGCTGAACCTGAGGGAAGAGGATCTCTCGGCCTACGACTCGCCCCTGATAAGCTTCGAGGGAAAGATGGTGATCCCTAAGGGGCAGATCAGATTGTCTGTGCAGTCGGGACCGGCAGTGGTAGAGGTGGACTTCATCGTGGTGGATGCCTACTCCCCGTATACGGCCATTGTGGGGAGACCTTGGCTGCATGCCCTAGGGGCTGTCCCCTCCACCCTCCACGTCAAGGTGAAGTTCCCTTTCGGCGCTCAAGTCGAGGAAATCATCGGGAGCCAGTCCGCGGCGAGGCAGTGCCTGACCGCCGCAATACTACGCAGGCCGGACGTCGAAGCCGCGGCCCCGGCAGCTCAGACCTCATAGCAATTAGCCTCCTCTGCCACCGCCGGAGCAGCAGTGGTGGGGGAGTCCGCGTGTGAAGGACTAGAAAGGGTCCCCGTGGACGATAACCCGGAAAGGTTCTTCCAGATTGGGGCTCGTTTGCCGACCGAAGAAAAGGAGGAGTTGGTTACGTTCTTGAGAAGGAACCTCGACGTATTCGCATGGGACGAACACGAGATGCCCGGAATCGACCCAGGCTTCATATGCCACCACCTGAACGTTAACCCGGCGGCAGTGCCGAAAAAACAACCCCCTCGGCGATCCTCGGCGGAACACTCCGAAGCCGTGAAGAAGGAGGTCATCAAGCTCAAGAGGGCTGGGGCTATCAAGGAAGTGTTCTACCCCGAGTGGTTGGCGCACACAGTCGTGGTAAAGAAGAAAAACGGGAAATGGAGAGTGTGTGTGGACTTCACGGACCTCAACAAGGCCTGTCCCAAGGACCCGTTCCCGATGCCGCGCATAGATCAATTGGTGGATGCGACGGTCGGCCACCCCCGCATGAGTTTCTTGGACGCCTTTCAGGGGTATCATCAGATACCACTAGCACTGGAGGACCAGGAGAAAACCGCCTTTGTGACCCCCACCGGCAACTACCATTACAAGGTGATGCCCTTCGGTCTAAAGAACGCGGGGGCTACCTATCAGAGGATGATGACTCGGATGTTCGAGCCACGGCTGGGAAAGACCGTCGAAGTATACATGGACGACATGGTCGTGAAGAGCAAAGCCGTAGCAGACCATGTGGCCGACCTGGATGGCACATTCCAGACTCTGCGGGAACATAAGTTGCGGCTGAATGCCTCTAAGTGCTCCTTCGGCGTAGGGTCTGGTAAATTCCTAGGCTACATGCTTACTCACAGGGGTATAGAGGCCAATCCCGAGCAGATCACCGCAATCTGTAACCTACAACCGCCCCGGAACCCGAAGGAAGTACAGAAGCTGGCAGGGATGACGGCCGCCCTCAGCAGGTTCATCTCCCGCTCCGCGGACAGGTGCCGACCCTTCTTCCAGCTACTAAACAAGTGGAAGGGGTTCGAATGGACCAAGGAGTGTTCCCTGGCATTCCAGCAGCTGAAGGAATACCTCTCTCGGCCCCCAGTTATGTCCCGCCCCGATCCAGATAAAGTCCTATTTGCGTATTTAGCGGTAGCTGCCCACGCCGTCAGCCTGGTCCTGGTAAGGGATGACGCTGGTATACAAAGGCCGGTTTATTATGTGAGCAAGTCCCTGCAGGAGGCTGAGATCCGGTACTTGCCACTAGAAAAGGCGGTGCTAGCTGTGGTGCACGCCACTCGTCGGCTCCCGCACTATTTCCAGTCCCACACGGTCGTCATTCTAACCCAACTCCCACTTAAGTCCGTCCTACGAAGCGCTGACTACTCCAGCAGAATCGCCAAATGGGGGGCCTTTTTAGGGGCTTTCGACATTAAGTACCTCCCCCGCACATCTGTAAAGGGGCAAGTCCTAGCCGACCTGGTAGCAGAGTTCACTGAGCCCTCCCTGGAAGAAAGCCTAGCGGCATGCGGCTTCAACAGAAAGCTAGTCGGCCTAGCCTCATGCGAGAAACAACCGATGTGGGAAGCTTACGTGGACGAAGCCTCGAACCAAAGGGGTTCTGGCGCTGGGGTAGTCCTGATATCGCTGGATGGGATCGTCATCGAGAAGTCTCTGAGGATAGCGTTCCCGGCTACCAACAATGAGGCCGAGTACGAAGCCTTGCTAGTTGGAATGGGCATGGTTTGGAAGATGGGAGGAAAGGCGGTCCGAATGTTCTCGGACTCACAGCTTGTGGTCGGCCAGGTGGAAGGGAAATTGGAGGCAAGGGAGCCAAGGATGCAGGAATATTTAGCGCGCGCCTTGTGCCTACGGGCCCAGTTCGAGTCCTTCTCACTGTCGCATGTTTCCAGAAGCGGGAACGCTCACGCAGACTCCCTGGCGACTCTCGCAACCTCATCGGCACGTGACCTTCCTCGGGTCATTCTCGTCGAGGACCTTCTTAAGCCAGCTGGCACAGGCTGCCAGGCCATGCGGGTCCAGCAAATCAGAACAGGGCCCAGTTGGATGGACCCCATAGCGTTGTTCCTGAAACACGACACGCTGCCCGAGGACAAGACTGAGGCCGACAAGATCTGTAGAAAGGCTCCTCGGTTCTGGCTGTCCGAAGACGGCAAGCTCTATAAACGGTCGTTTTCGGGGCCATACCTGCTGTGTGTGCACCCGGACGGGACGGAGCAGCTCTTGGAAGAGTTACACGAGGGGACTTGTGGAAGCCACACGGGCGGAAGGTCACTAGCCCACAGGGCCCTTACGCAGGGGTACTGGTGGCCGAACATGCAGAGAGAGGCACAGGAGTACGCGAGGAAGTGCGATCAGTGTCAGAGGTATGCGCCAAACATCCACCAGCCTGGTGGTGTACTCAATCCTTTGGTCAGCCCTTGGCCGTTCGCACAGTGGGGCTTGGACATAGTGGAACGTTTCCAAGGGCAGCGGGCAATAAGCGATGGCTGCTTGTCGGGACGGACTACTTCACTAAATGGGTCGAGGCCGAGCCGCTCTCGAATATCCGGGACGTGGACGCGAAGAGATTCATCTGGAAGAATATCATCACCAGATTTGGGATTCCCCGCACCCTCATCTCGGACAATGGGCTGCAGTTCGACAGCAAAGCCTTCCGGAAGTACTGTGGGGACTTCGGCATCACGAATAGGTACTCCACCCCAGCTTACCCGCAGGGGAACGGCCAGGCTGAAGCCACGAACAAGTCGATAGTCAATGGGCTCAAGAAAAGACTAGATGATGCGAAGGGCCGGTGGGTGGATGAGGTACCGCACGTGTTATGGACTTATCGAACCACGCCGCGAAGATCCACCGGCGAGACTCCTTTCGCGATGACGTATGGCGCCGAGGCCGTGATTCCCGTGGAGATGGGGTTCCCAACGATGAGGACACAGTCCTTCGCCCCAGAAGCCAACGACAACATGCTACGGGAGGGGCTGGACTTGGTGGAAGAAAGGCGGGAAAACGCCATGGTCCGACTAGCCAGTTACCAGCAGCAGCTCAACGGGGGTACGACTCTCACGTGCGGTCCAGACCTCTCGCCCCGGGAGACTTGGTCTTAAAAAAGGTCGTAGGGACGGCAAAGGACCCATCGTGGGGGAAGTTGGGGCCGAATTGGGAGGGTCCCTACCGGATAACCTCAGTGGCCGGTCTGGGAGCATATTACCTAGCCGACCTGGACAACAAGCATGTAAAGCGACCTTTCAATGTCAATAATCTTCGAAGGTACTACTACTAATGAAAAGTATGTCCGCCATGTATTTAGGTATCATTGCATCGCGCCAATTGTCGAATACTATTATCCCTATCCGTTCAATCAAATTTTATTTAAGTGTTAATGTCAACCTTGGTTACGCCAGGTCCTCGGACCTTCTGCCTTGGGAAAATTTGACACGGTCCAAATTTTATTTAAGTGTTAATGTCAACCTTGGTTACGCCAGGTCCTCGGACCTTCTGCCTTGGGAAAATTTGACACGGTCCAAATTTTATTTAAGTGTTAATGTCAACCTTGGTTACGCCAGGTCCTCGGACCTTCTGCCTTGGGAAAATTTGACACGGCCCAAATTTTATTTAAGTGTTAATGTTAACCTTGGTTACGCCAGGTCCTCGGACCTTCTGCCTTGGGAAAATTTGACACGGTCCAAATTTTATTTAAGTGTTAATGTCAACCTTGGTTACGCCAGGTCCTCGGACCTTCTGCCTTGGGAAAATTTGACACGGTCCAAATCTTATTTAAGTGTTAATGTCAACCTTGGTTACGCCAGGTCCTCGGACCTTCTGCCTTGGGAAAATTTGACACGGCCCAAAGTTTATTTAAGTGTTAATGTCAACCTTGGTTACGCCAGGTCCTCGGACCTTCTGCCTTGGGAAAATTTGACACGGCCCAAATTTTATTTAAGTGTTAATGTCAACCTTGGTTACGCCAGGTCCTCGGACCTTCTGCCTTGGGAAAATTTGACACGGCCCAAATTTTATTTTAGTGTTAATGTCAACCCTGGTTACGCCAGGTCCTCGGACCTTCTGCCTTGGAAAAAAATTAGCACGGTCCAAGTCTTACTTGAGTGTTAAATGTCAACTGGGGCTACGCCAGGTCCTTACACCTTCGGCCTTCGAAAAATTTTAATTCATATTCGTTTTACTGGTCAAATTAAGTGTTAATGTTAACCTCGGACACTCAATTTACGTGATAATGCCGACCTCGATTCAGCCGGACTCTCGGACTTCATGCCTTATGAAATTGTTTAACACGTGAGGTTTGTTGTTTGAAATTACGGGTTACAAAATATTCGTGTCATGCCTTAGACAAATTTAACATGCAATCTGGCAATGATAATGGGTTGAATCGCGCGTGCTAACATGCGACACGTAAATGATGAACACGAAGCAACAGCATAATGAACATAACGCACCAGGGAAATTACACTGTAAGGGAAAGGAAACGGAATGCATGTATAATAAAGCTGTTCAATACAAAGTGAAAATGAAAGGAATTACAAACAAAACGAACGAAGCCTATCTAATGACGATTCGCAAAAAAACAACAAAATGACTTGGGGAGAGAGGGAGAGGGCCGTCGCTGCCTACTCGAGGATCTTTAATGGCGCCTCCTTGGTCTTGCCCTCCATCTTAGCTCGTTCCGGCGCAATCTCGGACGGATCTTGAATTTCCTTTCCTTTGTCCCTAGGTTTGGGAGGAGGTGAAACCCGGTCGGCCGGCTCGCTCGGCCCTGTTGCCGGAGCGCTCACCTCTTGAGGGGACAAGACTTGGTCAGAGGAGGAGGGGGCCGAAATAGGGGGAGCATCATCGACCAGTCGGATATCTGCTGGGTACCAGATTTTCTCTGCACCCCTCAGCTCGGAGTCGGCAGGGATACCCGCAGCATTAAGGGCCTCCGCCCAGACCTGCTGGTAGTATTCTCTGCACAGCTCGCCCAACTCCTCCGTCAGGCGTTCCTCAGTCTCCTCCACCCCCTTGCTGTGGGCGGCCTCTATAGCGGCGTCCACGGTCTCCCTCACAGTCCGGGCCGCTTCCTCCGCCTGCGCGAGCTCTTTCTTCAAATCCGAGACCTCCTGCCCCGCCTGGGCCAGGGCCTCGTCCCTTTGCTGTAAGAGCTTGCGCTGGGCTTCTGCCTGCGCCGTCGCGTTCTTAAGGCCAGCATCTAAACTCTTCCTCTCCGTCTGCTCCAGGGTCAGCTTAGCGCTCAGTTCAGCCTTCTCCGCCTCGGCCCGACCAAGGTCCTTCACGGCCTCGGCCTTGGCTGCCTGCTCGGAGCCAACTTGGACCTGATAATGCTCGACCAAGGCGTCGGCAGCAAAGGCCTCCTGTATAGCCTGTGTGAAAGGCATCAACAGAAGTTTGTTAGGTACAGGTTACCCCAGAAATTTGTTGAAGGACATAGGCAACAGTGAGGGGCAGAAATGCTTGAAGCTTACCAGGCCTAAATTCCTCTTGAGAGAGAGGAAGAGACGCGTGCGGCCCGTCCTCCCCAGCTCCTCCATGTCCCTTGGTAGGAGTAGAGGGTTCTCCAGCGAGTTGGCAAGGTGGAGGGCGTGGCCCCTCTGGTAGTCTCGGAGGCTCGCCTGGGATGAGATTGGAGCCCCGTCCACTTCCAAAGGGGGAAACCAGCTGGGCTCACCTCGGCGGACCTCAGCTTGCCCGCGGATTTTCCCACTTTCTAGAGAAGAGGCTCTGCCCCCTCCCTTGGCAACTAGCTGTTGCTGCTGTTGTTGTTGCTGCTGCACCTGCCTGTGGTGCTTCTGCTTTTTCTCTCTCTCTGTTTGCCTCCTCGTTCTCGTTCCTTCTTTTCTTTTGACCGTCGGGAGGAGGAACGAGGGGGTCGGAGGGAGGGGGAGGCGGAGGCGGGAGTATCCCCGGTTGGGGCCGGGAAGCATCGTCTTGGGGGGCTTTGATCCCCCTCTTCTTGGCAAAAAGCTCCTTCAATCTCGACATGTCTTCCTCTTCGTCCGAGGACACCTCCGGTTTGGCAACTATCAATCCCGGGATACCAGAGTGCCTGTCCGAGGCGGTCCCTTCTTCGTCGGAGATATCGACCACGTGTACTGCCAACGGTCTCTCGGCTTCCTCTAGATTGAACCTATCAATCTCGTCGCCCAGAGATGAGGACGAAGTCACGGAGTCTTCTCGGACTGCCTGGACTTCGTGATGAGCGGCTAAAGGAGTGGCCTGAAAAGGCTGGCCGTACAAGATTGTGGAAGGCTCGTCTGGCAGGGCTCGGGGAGCAAGAAAGCCCTCGTAACGGACGTCTATCCGAGCTCGCCTTTTGTGGCCGGCAAGAATGGCGTCGTCAACCTCGCTAAAAACTTTGGAGAGGGGATTGTACCCCAGAATCAGGTGAGCAGCTCTGACTTGGAGATCGTCGTTCACAAAGACCTCGGACCTCAGGACTCTGTTGAGATCTTGGACGTTGACGTTGCCCAAGTTGGGAGACGTATGTCGCTTATCTGCAAGAAAGGAGGAGAGAAGGCAAACGGAGTTAGACACTCCCGGCAGAAACGAAAAGAACGGCAACAAGTGACAACAAAGCTACGAAGGGAACTAAAATGGGGGAAGGTCACGCAAGCTAAAGCTCTTAAACCCTAGGGAGTCACACCTGGCTGCCCCGCCCTCACCGGGCAATGGGGACCGTCGTACCACCTCCCAGTAACAAGGAGATAGTCGTCCTTCATACCCTTGTTGGACTTTGGCAGACAGGAGACCAGCTGGACCGTGCTAGACCTCGACTTGAGGTAGTAACCTGCGTCTTTCAGCCGGTGACACTCATACATGTAGACGACGTCGTGCCATGTAAGGTGGAGGCCCATTTGCTCGTTAAGAGCGTCGACGCAACCTAGGATTCTAAACACATTGGGCGCGCACTGGTCTGGGCATAGCCTATGGTTGCGGAGGTACTCCCTGGTCACCTCCTTCATGGGGAGGGTCATCCCGCCCTCTAGAAAGGCAATAATGGGGATGACGACCTGCCCCGCTTGCCTGGAGCCCGCCACGGCCCCAGGGGCACAGTATGCCAGTCCCACATCGATAGGAATGTGATACTTGGCCCGGAATCCTTCCATGCCGGAGGGCGTATCCACTAAACACTTAAATCTACCCATGGACTCGAAACTAGGGAGGTAGACTCGTGAAGGAATGAGAGGGGAGCTGACAGCCAAGGAAAAACTTACACAAGAGAAGAGACGCGCGCTTGGGGAGCTTGTTGGGAGAAAGGAAGGAGTTGGATGGCTCTGCAGTGAGTTTGTTCTCTGAAGCAAATAATGAGTATCCCGTCTACCAAAGTGCTTTAGATGATTGGGAAGTAGCGATTTGGGGGAGTATCCCGCTCAAATCTTCGGGGCAGATCCAGGCCGTTAGATCTCCATCTCACCGTAGAACGTGCGCGACAGGGAGTTACCCAGCGCATTAAATGCAAGCGTTGCGCGTTACGAAGCGCCCAAGAGGCGTCCAAAGGGCGCAGGCATACTCCGCACGTGCGGTGATTTAAACGACACGTGGAGAGAGTTTGTGGATCAACAACCCGTTTGCCTCCTCGGATCAGAGTCAAACGAGTTCTTGAGGGGCTATTGTGGGGGGGGTAACGGCGCCCAGGCACCCTGTGGGCTTTGGGCCTAGTCCGAGGACGCGAGTTCCGCTAGGTGGGCCGCATGACGGGAGCAAGGCCCTTTAACACTGGGGCCCAAGGGTCAGCCTACCCAGCCACCAGAGACGAGCCGAGGAGAACGTCTCCTCGGACGTGGAATTGAGAGCAGGACACTGCAGCAGAGCACCTGGGAAAGCGTCTCCAGACCTCGGCAAGCCACCCCACGCCCCAATGATACGCCGAAGGGGGGGGACAAGGGGGACATGCACTACACAGTGTTCCTGCCACCGCATTAAAGACTTCCCACCTACCCGCCTGGCTGCATTAATGGGGAAACGACTTCTGAAGGGACGGGGAATGGCCCTGGGGGCATTGGGGAGCGTTTTCTGGGAAAAGACAGGTGAGAGCCAGGAGTGGGAGGTATAAATGGAGGGGGAGATACCATGAAAAGGGGATCCAGAATTTTTACTGAGAAAGAGAAGAAGGTTCTCTCCCTTGAAGAAGAGAACGCCAGTCAGCCCGGAATCTCCTCGGCGTACGTCCGGAAAGGGAATTAGTCCGCCCCATTAGCCAACCATGTCTCAGAAGCGCATTTGGACCTTACGCAGCATCTCTCAATAGTACCGGGAGGTCTAGGCTTAGAACCCATTCTCTACAAATTCTATTGTAAAGGCCACTTGGGCCGGCCCAGTCATCTATTTGGGCCCAAGCGAACTTTGTGTCCTTACAACCTTAATCTACAATTAATTTTGTAACTAAAATTTGTCCATAATTTTATAAGAGGATAATGTAAAATTTGTTGGTTAAATAGTGCATGTGTTATTTAAAAGCATTTTATATTTTTATTACTTTTATGTAATGGAACACATAATGTATTTTGCATTCAACAACAATACATAGCAGATTGTAATATATATTTTTTTATATAAATGGAGAAAATTTTATTAAAATGATTTTTTTTAAATACTATGATCGGTTGGCTAATTTGAACACATCCAATAATACTAAAATAAAAATGTACACCCCTCATTCATGGAACACATGTAACATGTTATAATAAGTTTAAAATTTTAGCATTTTTTTTCTTTCCAAAACTACAATCCCTATAAAGTATATACTATAAATATTCTTATGATTTCATTCAAACCTAGAAAGAATAATGCCTATATTATTGAAACTTGAATTTTAAAGTAATTTTTATCTCCAAAAAAATTTAAGCTAATCTTTTGATTTTTTATCATTTTTATTGCTTTTTCCAAAAACTTAAGAGTGGCTCAAATTGAATAAAATTTCATTCTTTTCAACCCAAAAAATTAAGAAAAAAAAAAGGAGAAAATTTTGAGCCAAAAACTTAAGAGTGACTCAAATAGAATAAAATTTCATATTTTTCAACCCAAAAATTAAGGTAAAAAAAGAGAGAAAATTTTGAGCTAAAAATTGAGAAGACTATTTACAAAAAGAATCAATTTAAGGTCCAATTAGTCTAAAATTAATTGAAGTAGACCGAAATAGACTGAAGTAGACCAAATTTGACTGAAGTGGATTGAAATAAACTAAATGGGATTGAATTGGTCCTAATGGAACCGAAATGGACCTAAATTGGACCAAAATAGACTGATTAAGACAGAAGTGGACTGAATAGGCCAAATGAGACCGAATTGGACCAAAGTGACCCAACAGAAGCATAGCATAATAAAGGTTACTCTTCAACTTTGAGATATTAAATAAATACATTTTCACCATATTGACAATAGATAAGAATGTCTCATGGTCCCAAGCCAAGTAGAGAAGTAAAAATGAGATTACTCGCATGTAAACCATCATAAATCAGTACCAACTACTAGGTCAAAATCTCATAGCAAATATTTTATTGCTATTGTAACTTTTACTACAAACATTTATACAATTCCACCCGCACAACCTGATCACTGGGAGTCGGGACCACAGACCAGCCTACGTTGGTAGCCCAACCTTGTGCAACCAGAATTAGCAACTAATCTTTTACATTTCTTGCTTGATCATTTGTATAATTTAATTTAAATTTCTCATTCTCATCGTTAACTTGTGCATTTATCAAGAAGTCCTGTTAAGTTAGGCGTTGCCAAACCCATTCTTTCTCCCCCGAAGTCAAATATTTTGCCTCATGTGGTTCCTAATTGGAAATCACCTCGAGCTGTAAAAAAGCTGGTTTCTTCTCAACTCAGTTGAGTTATTAGCTGCCAACTCATGGATTTTTGCATATTGGTAATATCTTGAAAACCCTATTGGCACTTTTTTTATCTATGAAAACCCATTAGAAAATAAAGCAGTGATGCACTATTGAGTATTGGCTAGTGCCTTTGTATGGAGCTACTGTGCGTGCATGACTAGAGAATCCTGACATGAGTTAAAAAATTTTGAGCTATTTTTCATTAAGCAATAGGGATACAGCATGTCCCCACCTACATTGTTCTTTGTTCTTTTCAACCTCAATGCTCAACCAAATAAAAATTTATTGATTGACAAGAAAAATTCAACTATTCTGTAAACACAAACACGGCGAGTTGGCTACACGAGAAGACAACAAAAATGAAAAGAAAAAACTCCAAACCCCAAAACATAATAGGAAACCCCACCGATAAGAGAAAAAGAAAAACAACCCAAATCTATGTGCAACTATTGTATGAAACTTCATGCCTAACAGCATATCCCTTATAACTGAAGACTGCACCGTGCCATCTTCAAGTGTGTTTCACCATGCAGAGAGCGCAAACTGCAAGGTATTTTTGCACTGTAACACAGACTGACCATCTTAATAAGCCCATGGTTCCCATGGTCCTATTGGTTTAGTGCTAACCTTTTTGTCATACATACCTCTTTGTCTGCGGTGTCTGAGGCAGTACAAGCGCTTAGCGTTGTTGAGCACCTTATAGGTCAAACCCCAGTTTGCATACAGATGAAAAAGTATGAGCATGTCATCCTGATTTATCACTTGCACATAGCCTAGCTCGGCCAGGATTAAGAAGTGATTCTGACATCTTCCACCCCTAACAAAAAGGGAAAAGCCAAAACAGAAAATTTGTATTTTAGAAAGAATGTATCATAACCCATAATCAGTGAATCATCATAACTACATTTGGGTTGGTGAATGAAACGTGAGTCTAAAGACACACACACACACACACACACACACACACACACCATATAACAATAGACTTCATTCTAACTACTGCTTAATTCCTGTCAAGATCTTTGCCTTCCAAAAGTAAGAATTCAGAGCTAACGTCAGGTGCTTTTAGACAACTTCCAAGATAATTACTGAAATAGTATCCAATAGCCTGTACCACTAAATCCATTCTTTTGTTCAGAATTTTGGATAAAATTCCATCTTGTTGAAATTACATTATGTAGGAGTTGGACAGTTATCTAATGGGACCACCTCTCATGCAAAATTGCTTGCAACCACAACCATACTGTACTGAATACAAATATCACAATACAGGAAAAACTTTTGCAAATTTTTTAGCAAAAATAGGCCCAACACTACGTTGTTTCAGAATGTAATTTATAGCCCAAAATTTCATTGTAAGAGCAAAACACACACTACAGATTACAAGTAAATAGCAGCATTGAACTCAAATGAGCACCATCAAGTGGTTGTCAACCATTCTAAAGGCTTCATAGTACCTCCTGTGCAAGTGATTGAGTATAAGCCCCTCCAGGATGGAAGGGTGATTAAGAGTGTAGATGATCCAGTGTTGGGAGTCTAGCCCTTCATTTTTTGTTTTTCACACTAGCACAATTAAGTAGGCATTGCCTTGAAGGAGGCCTACTAAACTCCAGTAAATTTCTCACTTCTCTAAATTTCTTGTAACTGGTAAGCCAACTACTTCAAAAGCACCTCAAGCACAAGCCCAAAGGATGCATACACAAAGCTCAAAGCTTAAAACACTGCACATTGACACACACACACTCTTCTCTGAGGAAAAAAAAAAAGATATTAGATTTCCACCTACCTGCTCTGCAGCTTTGCTCTTGAAAATCCCATATGATTTTGAGACCATCTTACATGACTCTGACATATGAGCCTCAAGATCAGTAGTTGTCAACACAATATCTGAATAGTTATTATACTCCCTCTGCTTCTGAGAACTAGATTGACTCTCATTTGATGATTGTACAAAATGCAGAAGCACGCGAGCCTGTTATACAAGGTTAACTAAATCTTAAACACAAAACATATGAGGAAAAAAAACTCAAGGTTAGTTTAACCAGTACAAACAAAGTCAAAGATGAGTGAGAAATCTCACATGGAATGCTGCTTTTAGAATGTCATCTGACTTTGCCTGATCTTTGAGCAATGCATATACTTTACCTTTTGATGGATTATATGTCACAATATATCTCTCTTTCTGTCACCAATCACGAGGACATAATGAATACATACAAGAGTGACAGAGCTAATTAAGAAAAAGAAACTACTTGATCCATGACAGCAATTTCCTTGAAATTTGTTTCTTCCCAAAAAGAAAATTACCTCAAAGAGAGGCTCTATGGTAAGATATTCACCTGGGTCTTGGAAAGCATCATTAAATCTTTGCCCTGCCAAACAATTGCAAAAAAATTCAGATTGAACTCCCAGGAATAAGAGGACCAAAATCAAGTGGGAAATCTTGCAATATGGTTCCTCTCACATACCAAGAACAACAGGCCTATCTTTCAACCATGGAAAACTGAATATGTTTTCGTTCAAGTTCCCCTCCCGCAATGAGGGGACTCGTCCTGCAAATAGAAAGAAAGAATGATTAAGTCATTACACATTATAATATTCACCTCTCATGCTTATACAGGGGACTAGTCTGCTTCATTTAGGATACCATAAAGAGACCATCAGATATAATTAAAAAGAAAAAAGGAGGAAAAATTCTGCCTCTAAAGTAGGCCACTTATGGTGAGTTAGGAACCTGTCTTAAGGAATGAATCAACTGCCACAGTGAATCTTGCTCGGTTCAATGTGTGCAACTCTACAGACTTAACCTGAAGGAAAACATATGTGAAATTAGCCTTGACTAATTCAACTTACCCAAACACAAGGGACGTGAAGAAGCTCTGATAAACATTGTATCCTTCTAACCAATCTAACCTCTTGGTAAGAACTGAAGACATATCCACACGAAAGTAAAGCAAATGTAGTAACCAAGGACGGATTTCTTTTTGAGATCATTATGCTCATCCCAGTTCCCAGCTTCACAAGACAAAATTTTTACAAGCAGAAATTAGTACAATGGAGGAGAAGAAATTAGTACATACTAGCAGCACACGTATGACACAGGCCTACTTTTCCAGCTTACCATTGACAGTTTGACACTGTCACATTTAGTCATGAATTATATCATTTACATAAAAATGCTAACATACATGTCCATATCGTTTACTCCTCTTGTCCCCAAGTATAAATTTTTTGAAATGGCATGACAACGAATGAAAAGGTAAAAATATAGTAATCTTCTTAATGTCCTAATAAAAAAATTCTACTCAAAATTTTTTTAATGGTAAATTACACGTGCTCCCATGGGTTTTGAACCAATGAATTCACCCTCTTCCCGCACTTGTGAGAGGAGGAAGTGCCATTTGAGCTTGGGCTCATTGGCAAAATGGCATTTACTTTATATTGAAGGTGACACGACTTCTAATAAGAACCTTGTTTCACTTATTTTTGGGGGGGGGGGGGGGGGTTGTGGGGAGATGAGAATAATATAGGAAACTGAAGTTCCACTTTTGGAAACTTTCATATATTGATCAACCCGAAAAATAATAGGTTAGCTTCTATTGTGGGATGGAAGCATATGATTTCTATAATGCCAGAGGCATATGATCAATGCAAGCTTTGTTCATTCCGTATTTCCATACAACACGACACACACACAAAGTTTAGTTTAAGTTACAATTAGTATAATTCTAATCAGTATTCTGTGACTTGATAAATTTTCATTAGATGAAAATTATGACAATACAACCGTTTCCATCAAGATGATCAAAGATTAAGAATACCTCATATATAAAATGTTCACAACTGTGGTTCTTTATATTTTAATAGTTACAAGTTACATGGCCTGATGAATTGGATGATAGATAACATTTGATTGATACAAAATTTGGTGTGTGTGGGTGTTAAGCAAAATGTGATCATGCAACCTGATGGTGGATGACGTAGGATAGAAGATGCGATGGGCTTCAATACCAATTTGATGGAAGATTTTTAAGAACACTAAATTAGGTTCTTTGTGAGCTGTTAGACTTAAAAGATTCTTGAATGGGTCAAGGTTACAAAAGGTTTGGGTGGGTCATAAAAAATTGAATCTTGAAGGAATTCAATGGCATTTTGTTTTTCAAAACTTTAAATTAGATTAAAAAAAAAAAAAAGGAAAGATAAACCCTAGATTAACCATAACTTAAAGCTTAAGAGAAGCTGCTAGAAATTTATTTGATTATATATAGTCTGAATCTTTAAAGCTTACATAGAAGCCTTTATATAAACTATTCCTAATTATTGTAAAACAAAGACTAGGATTCCCAAACAAAGAAGAAAAATGATAGTTAAACTAAGTAGGAAAGACAAAGAGAACTCCAAAACTTAAAATAAGACTCATGGCTCTCTACTAGAGTTAATAATAACTGAACCAAAAGCTATATAACCTAGATCACAACAAAATAAGACTTGATTCAACTTAGACTAGCTAATCAAGATCAAAAGAGTTATAAGTATTCGAAGTGGGGCTGACAATAACATTCCCTGTCAGTGGGATTATCAAAATGGCAATCCAGCTAAAAGTTATTAAATGGTATAACATAACTAAGAGTTACGTCCAGTGTAATTTGAACCTAATCTATATAAACATATGCCAAGGTACTTATCAAAACAATCTAAGCCAAGATAATGAACTTAAATTCAGACTCAATTTCCCCTTCTTGAACCCATTAATTGAAAAACAAAATCTAAGCTCCTTTCTGTTGAAAGGCAACCCAATTACAATTGTTTGCCATACACAAAATTTTTACTTTGCTCTACATAATCATTTAATACTATAGAATCGTATTTGATAGTTTGACACATGAATCGATGAAAAGGATATGGCTGCCAATGATTGAATGCTGTAACAAGGAAAAGACCATGTAGGAGGAAAAACAATTTGTTAAGAGAGAATAAGCAGCCTATATTACAAGCTCAGACCTATTTCAGAGAGTACTTATGTTAGATGTGTGTCAAAACAGTGTTTTGGGCCCACAAACCCATGTCACTATAAATTTCATTTGATAGACCCATCTCACATTCCTAGTTATAATCATAATGCAAAACTAGAAAGAGGAGTTTAATAAGCATACCAGATCTGCAACATTCCCAACACATTCTCCTTTAGCAGTTACGTCCCCGATGTTTTCTCCTATGGCAAAGGCCTTGTAAATTGCTGTACGAGTTGATGTTGATGTTACAGCAGCCACATTCTGAAAGCAAATAGTAAAGAATATGAGAGCTCACAACTACATGGCCATGATAGATTGCGTAATGAAAAAACCATCAAACCTTTACTACGTTAGCAGCACAAGCCAAAGGAAGAAAAAGGTGTGGCACGGCTGCAGTTGCCAACTCCACACCGAGACCCAACTCCATAAGGAGATCACTCGCAAATCGTAGCTGTAACACATAATTTTGGGGAGATGGAAGGTATTATAAGCTGGGAGATGTCAGGTTGAAAACTGGACTGCCAAATTGAACAAAACAGCTATTAATTATACCTGTTTTAAATCACTATCAAACTTCTTTCCTTGGCGGGCAAAAAGCATTTTCCCAACACGACCAGCACCATCCTATAAATAATGTAAATTTACCTTCATGAACACATTGCGAATTTTCCAATAAGACCACAATCAATCTCAACAAGGAGGGCTTGAAAGTAATTAAATAGAGCAAGACAGGGAACTAAAATTGCAGTCAAAATGGAACCCTTTGTGGTACTGCTTCCTAAAATATTCTAAATGCAATTGGCTGTCAGCATAAAGTGTAAATTACCAGTAGTCTCCAGCATAAAGAATTTTTATTCCTCAACATAAATGAGTAATATTTTGGGAATACTAACAGTAAAACACCCAAATGACAAGCTACTGTAACAAACAGAAGCCCATTGACAAATAATGTTCATTTTCTAATGATATAGATAAGAACATTACGATAGTATGACACAGAACGCAAGCAGGGAAAAAAAAGAGATTAGAGAAGCCAATAGACATACAATGCAACAGATTTATATTTCAAACATGAACAGTACATACCATGGTTTATTATCCAACTGAAAACTATATATAGCAGCAGTTCCTCATTTCTAGAACTTTAGACACATTGTAATAAAACAGTCATATTCCATTAGAGTCTTTAATTTCCTTGAAAAATGAACCCTTGTGGAGTGGACTACTCAGCTCAACAAAGGCTTACTTCCAAATATTCAGGGCTGGCTACCAAGAAGCTTCAATGGCATTTATCTCTATCTAGAGCCAAACTCTCCAAATCACATAGCTCTCCTAACTGTCTACTCAATACTCCTGTCCTCATTGACCTTGTTTCCTTCATTTACCTTCAATCATGGCACACCTATACACTTATGCAAGAACAGGTCTTCATTGCATATGGGCAAACCAACCATCAGATACATGTCAATAGAACTAGTTAAATTGTTCACTGAATGCATGAGATGTGATACTAAATGCCCTTGGTTAGAAAACAACAACAAAGACTTAGTCCCAGTTTTTTTGGGGTCAACTATGAATCCTCAATAGATTAGTCAAGGTCGACGCCACATGTATTCTTTTCCTCCATTCTATTCTATCTAAAATCATGCTCTTTGTCACTTTCTTAATTGACATTTCCTTTTTTACCACTTCTATTAATGTTATTTGGTCTTCCCCTACTCTTTTTTTTTCTCGACTTGAATCAACTCACCCTTTCTTATAGGTGCATTAGTTGTTCTCCTTTAAATATGACCAAAGCATCTTAAGCGGCTCTCCCTCATCTTTACATCAATAGGGGTCACCCCTATCTTTAATTAGATTTCTTCATTTGAAATCCTATATTTCCATGTATTTCCACTTATCCATCTTAACATTCTCATCATTTTATGAATGTTGCTTCTTATCAGCCCAACATGTGGTACCATAGAGCATAGAGGGTCTTATAGGCTTACAACAATCTTATAAAATTTTCCCTTTAACTTGAAATGTACTCTATGATCACACAATACCACAATACTCTTGATACATTTTCCATCAACCCCACTCTTACCCTATAATTCACATATTCTTTAATCTCTCCATCTTTAAGAATTATTAATCCAAGATATCGGAAACTCTCTCTTTAGTATCTCTTGACCATCAAGTCTTACCCTCTTTAGGAACCCTTTCATATACTTCCTCCAAGTCAATAAAGACCATAAGAAGATCTTTTCAGGCCTCTCTATATTTTTCAATTGGATGTCTATGTCAGAAAATAGATTCCATTGTAGATTGTCCAATCATAAGCCTTGCATATTCATTGTGTGGATGGTGTTTTTTATATGCTTTTGGTGTGATTTTGATGTATATGAGGTGAACTTGTTTTGTTTGAGTTGTGCTTTTTGCTCAGTATGTGTTGTAGTGGTAGGTGTGACATCTAGTGTATTTGAGTTGTTTTATTTCTGTGGGAGTTGTGTTTACTGCTCAGCAGGTTTGAAACTGCGTCTTGATTAATGAAATTTATCATTCACTAAAAAAGAAAGCATAAATAAAGATCCTCCAACGCATCGAATTCATTTGTACTTCAAAGAATGAAACTCTTGGTAAATAGTGCATATATCAGATGTCATGTCATACATCCAATGGTAACATGCCATTTAAGATAGTTTGAACCACTTATTTGCATGTGGACTTCAGTATGGATCATGCATACTATCTTGCAAAACCAGCAGACAGGAAAACTTGTAGCTTTATTCATTTTGAAAAATGGATACTATCTTGTGAAATGTAACATTGTGTTTACCTTGAGAATCCAGTTAATAGCAACAGCGCCAGAAGTTGCTTGGTTTCTAGAGACTCCAACTGAAGTCAAAAGTGTTTGTGTCGCGAAAACACCCATTGCTCCACCGAAGAAATGCTACAATGAATAACAATAATCATTAGTACAGCATTTAAGAGCACCAAAATTCTTGAATCCCCACTGGCTGGTAATAAAACATGAAGTGCTGCATGTTCCAGTACTTTTTATTTAATATCTAGTTCCCCATTCCTGTACGAGTCCACCATCATTCCAATGTTTCACTGAAAAATTACCTTCAAAGCTCTCCACTTCATAAATGGAACATACGAAGGAGAAACACTATCAGGGAAACCTTCTGGAACCACATAGGATCTTAAAAATGACATCAAATACTGCACCAAAAACAAAGAAATAAAATTCAACAGATGCGCCACATCACAAAGTCTCCATTCTAGTGCATTTAATAATTATAGCACACCAAACATCCATTCTTTCCATCAAATTTTCTTTGTTAAATAGGTTCACAATTTGACTTTGATCATTATGGACCAGTGTCAAGATCTAATCCTCGACATGGAAACCTAATTTTTACTAACAATGAAAACCACTGCTTTAGTGAGATTATGAGCATGAACATCATAAGTGGATATCTAGCAACGATTTTAAGTTTTATTATTTTTTGATAGGTAAGAATTCAATTTTATTGATAGAGAAAAAAAAAAAACTTGTGCTCACAATGATGAACGCAAATGGACCAAGCAAAAAGAGTACAAACAAATAAAGATTTTAATCGATCCAAAGAGCATTCAATATCCTCAAAAGAACGGCAATTCCACTCCTTCCAAACAATTCACATCAAACAACTCAGCACCAAGTTCCACACATCCAAGCCATGCTTCCCAAAACAATTCTTAATTTCTTATAAAACCAATCCTAGAGTCAACAAGTTTTATTTATTTATTTATTTACTTATTTTAATATATATACTTTTACAGATATAATAAGAATTGAACCAATGGTGTCCATTTTATGACGATTTCTTCTATCCATCTGGTCAAAACACCAATACCAATAAATAGGCTTGCATCGATGAGTTTGATCATTATGGATGGATAATCAAAATCGCTTTCTATACATGCAAAACTAATTTTAACTAACAATGAAAACAAAACTACTCCCTTATATAAGCATGGACATCATAATGGGATATTTAGTAATCATTCTTAATTTATAACTACAATTCATGAAGTCAGTAAGCTATATTTACATAGAGTTGGGTTCAAACTAAATCTGGTTTAACTTTAAGCAATGTTAGACACTCAGCATTTATAAATTGAATGTGAATTTTAACAAATTCACCATTGAATTACATTAACTTCGTATATATTCTTCATTCTTGCAAAATTTCATGATGATATCAATAGCCATTTTATCAATCTAACCGTTTAAATTCAAGTTTTTACAGTGTATAGAAGTGAACCTCATGTGGAGGTTGAGGAGTGTTCAGAGTGAGGGCGCGAATGGAGGCTTTGTTGAAGGTTCCAGAGAGTGCGTCTTTTTCTGCCACGTAGTTCCATCTGCAGCCGTCGATTTCCTCGGAGCAAATCAACCTCAAGCTCGAATTCACGTACTCTTCCTCCACCAGACCTAGACTCGACCTCCGATTCTCCGCCGAGTCAACTAAAGAAAGCGGCGGCGGCGGCGGCGGCTCTGGCTCTGTAGAATTTAAATTAGAAGTAGCGAGATTCGCGCTTATACGCAGAGTTTCGCGGACGAGGAGAGTCTGCGCCGTCGAGTTCGTTTGGGATTGCTTCAATTTGATAGGAGGAGGAGGAGTAGTCGCCATTGTAAAATGACTCTGTGTCAGTGTGTGTCTGTGTGTTTTTTTTTTTTGGTTTATTGGTAGTTTACACGGTTTGATTTGAAGGAAATGAAAGAAACAACAAAATGAGGTATTGGTTGTAACGGTTTGATTTGTGTTTCGTTACTACACACTTTCACTTCACTGGGGCCAGCCTTCTTTTCTATTTATTTATGTACTGTATTTATTTACAGTTTTTCCAGCTCATGAACAACTATTTCAAGTTTTACTCTCTTTTTATTTTTTTTTTAAGTTATAAACTTATAATCATATTTTTGCTCAGTCTTTATTTTCAAGTTAATAGCATTTACATCTGTGTTTTTAAAAATTATATATATTTTATGGAAAAATAAGAAGAAGTTATTTTTATCTATTTTAACAACTCATTTTACAACTCACACAAAATCCTAATTTTTATTTTAATATACAACTCATTAAAATAATATAAACTGTCTCATCAAATAACATAAGCAACTTATTTCTCTATTCCTATTACCAAAAAAAAAAATACTCATTTCTCTCTTCTCTCCCACCTCAATCTCTCTTCCTCCATCAAACCCACACAACCAACAACCACCACCAAATCCAACAATCCCACCACCGCTAGCAACCACCTACTAAAACTCGACCAAACCACCAAAACCCAGCCATCACCACTACCACTGAAACACCACCAAATTGAAAAGGCAAAAAACCACCACCACTACCAAAATTGAAAAACAAGAATCAACCACCATTACTGAAAACACCAAACTAGAACCAACAATAACCACAAAAGCTCAACGCCGATCTACAGCCACCCAAACTACTGCCCATATATACTTGCGAGTGAGAGGAAGAGAGTGATAGGAGTGTGTGTGTGTTTTGAGCTTCAGTATATACAAGTGTTAGTTACTATGCCAACTGTATGTGTTAGTTACTGCCAACTGTATGTGTTAGTTACTGTCAGTTAGGAGTGGGCTGATTAGTCTAACTAATTGTGGCCAGGTGTAACTAACTGAGTGGATGTTACTAACTGTATATAAGGTGGAGGAGAGTGTAGAGGAAAGGAAGCTGAAAATAATACAATTCATTTTGTCTCATTCTTTCCTAATCTCTAAACTTCTCTCTGTTCTTCCTATTTCCCCAAATTCTTTCTCTATAAATCCTTCTTCCCTAATCGGATTCTATCAGAGAGAAGAGTGAGAGTAAGAATAAGAGGTGGCGTTTGGGTATTGTGTTTCTTGCGTTGTGTTTTCTGCATTTTTTTTTTTTTTTGGACGCGCGTCTGGCACTGTTCATTGTCCATGAACAAAGGTTTTAGGCCTATGAACAGTGCCAAACGCATGAACAGTAACTTTTTTATTATTTTTTTATTATTTTAAGTTTTCAGCAAAATAAGCGGTATCCAAACGGACTCAGAGTAAGAGAGAAGAGAGAGAGACTGAGAGTGAGAAGGACTAAGTGCCCGTTTGTTTCAGCTTTCCCTACCCAAAAAGCCCGTTTTGAAACTACAAATACAAAAAGCCCGTTTGGTTAGGTATTAAAAGAAACTTTTTGGAAAAAGTTGCGTTTTGGGTTTGTAAAGAGAATGCACATTCGCAGAAAGGAGCTCTAAGGTGCATTTTGGAAAAACCCGTGTGCATTGATTTATATATCCGTTGGACTCTATGGCAATTACCAAATTACCCTTCAATAAATCAGAAAATGTTCTCAGTTCTCACGCTAGATTCCTCGTTCTTCTCATCTCATCTCTTTGCTTTGCACTTTGCATTTAGAGGAAAAAAAAAAGAATAAAGAAGATCAAGGTGAAGAAGTGCGTGGGTGTTACAGACAAAGTGCTAAGAGAAAAGGAAGAAAGAAAAGAAAAAAAAAAAAAAAAAAAAAAGAGGAAGAACTTTGTGGAAAATTCTGGAGATTGGAGGAAGTGGCAGGGAAAAAAAGATGAAAGAAGGGAAAAAAACAAAAAACTAAAGGTACGTGTGTACGAGGAGAAATAAAGATGGGAAAAAAAAAAGGAAAAAAGAACGAAATATGGTACATGGAGGAGAAAAAAACTGGAAAAAAAAAAAAGGAAGAAAAGAAGGAAATACTATCATAATATTTTCACAATACTTTCATAATAAATCTTAAGTGGTAGGTTATTATTAGCTAATATTGGTGAGAAAAAAATAATTTCTTTAGAAAGAGAAAAAAATAATTGTAATAATACGTTCAAATTAAAATCAGTATCAATTATCGCAATATTTTCATAATAAATCTTAAGTGGTAGGTTATTATTAGCTAATATTGGTGAGAAAAAAATAATTTTTTTAAAAAGAGAAAAATTGATTTAAGTATTATGAAATAATTGATTTAAGTATGAAACAAACTCCTTTATATTTACATTGTCCTTTTTAGTAATTTACCACTCAAACTACCACTTTTATAAGTATTAGCCAAACACTCAGTTTTTTTAAAAAACACTTTTTAACAATGTTTACCAAACGTTCAATTTTTTCAAAAAACACTTTTTCATACTGCACTTTTTGAAAATCCTACTTTTTCAAAAAGCCTAGTTTTAAAAAGTTGAATCAAACTCACCCTAAGTTGAGAGATAAGTTAGAGAAGAAAGAGAAAAAGTAAATAAAATATGAAATTTTAAGTTTACAACCCATATACAGTAATTTGTAAATATAAGTAGTTACTGTTTACCATTGCTAAAAAATTTTATCAATACCCAACCAGGTAAAACTCAACTTGAGCATATATGGTTATAAAATAGCAATTTTGGGGTTTTACACCCCAATGCTAATATATATATATAAAACCGAAACCTATGAAGCTCTTACAATTTTCCATATCAGCACTTTTTTTATTTTTTAAATTTGATTTAAAAATAAATCTCATTTTTCCCCCCACCAAATACATGTTACAAAACCCGATACCTCTTTAAAACCAAAAAACCAAAAAATCTCTCCTCTTCTCACATGCTAACATCTCCTTCCCCTAAACCTAACTCACTCTTTCCTTCCTCCAAAATCAAAACCCAAAACTCAGATTCTCCCGTTGTCGCCATCGCCACCACCACGGATCACCGCCACTGCATCTTTTGGTTTTCCTCTCTGTATTATGCGACTCATTCTTGGTCTATTATTATTTTCAATTGAAAATCAAACTCCATACCCAAAGCCTAGGTATGCTTGCTTTCCTCTTTCTCTTTTCTCTGAATTTAAGTTTTTCAATTGAAACTAAACAGAGGAAAGGCAACCTATTGAATGATGCAAACAGAGGAGATAGTATTGATTTATTGGTTTTTTTTTTTTTGGTGTGTTTTTGAAAGGCCTAAGAGTCGGCCTGGTGATTAATTTATTTGGCTGAAAAATTATTTTATATTGATGTAGATTGTGGTTTCAAAATTTTCAGTGATATATATGGGCTGTTTGTTGCAGATAGTTTTGTTTATAGGGTTCAATAAAAATTTTAGGCACAATTGATTTGATGCTAAATAATTATTGGGTTTTGTCTTAGAAAATCTTTAGATTTTTATTGTTATTTTGACTGACTTTTTTTTTTTCTTCTTTCGGTTGATGTTGATTACTATCTTGATTTAATCGATGAAGTCTTGAAACACACATATTTTTACTTAGTGAAGTGTTATACTGATAGCATATATTATTGATAAAGCACTGCACTAGAGCTTGCAGCACGAACTAGAGATAGTAATGGTCAATGGGTTAATGTTGTCGGGTAACTGCCAATACTTGGACCTTTAAGGAAGCCTTTAAGTTGACTGCACTAAAACAGGCAGATATTGCTGTCATCGATAATGCAGATTTGATATGCAACAAGATTGACCTTTTTCAATTTCCCTTTTTAAGTAATTTTGCTTCAATGTATATTGCTCATTTTGATCAGCATGTATTTAGCTACTTGAATTCTGACAGATGCAAACTTACATTTAAAACATAATTGGTATGCTATTGAAATAATTAAGGTTGAAGTTTGATCTTGGGTTTCAGACAGTGTCATATCTATGCAAATAATCTTTTACTCTAATTTTTCTGCTTAATAATGAAGCAGCATTTTTGCAGTTTTGCATATGTAAATTTTAGGTTATTTATGATGGATAAGATTTTAAAATGTAGTGGTCATTGATTTGAGCGTTTATTTGATATGAGTAGGAGGTTTAAAATTTTAGAACTTTTACCCTAGTGTTTTCATAATTTTGCTTGGAGTCAAAGTGGTATACGGTTACTTTTGAGAATATTATTTCTTTAGGAATTTCTAGATATTGATTTGAAAGCCATTGTAGTAGTTATGTCTCTATTTAATGCTGCTTTTTTTTGCTTATTTCCCATTTTGAACACCATTTTTTAAAAAAATTATTAGTTTATTACATACCTTGTGTTGGTTTTAAAACTAACACTTGACGGTTAGTTTTATGTCATTAGTGTGTTACCTAAGCTTTTGATGATAGATGTGTCTATTTCTACTAACAATTTCTAATGGATAACAAAGTATACTTGGATTAGCAACCTATATACCTCTCTTTATATTGTTGTGATTGGTGACATTACATAACAACCATATCTTAACGTCAATTATATACTATTTTGTTCTACCAAATAAAATTACTAATTTGAGTTGTATTTATTTGTCATAGGGGTTAGTTAATCTATTGATTGGCTTTCATTGTCACTTTTGAAACCAAACTAAAGGTCATATATTCTTTTTGGTATTTTTTTTTTTTAATTTGAAATTTTGTGCATCAAATATTGTTAAATATAGTATATATTTTCTTTAACAAATATGATCTAGGTTTGGGTATTTTCTTGGGATAGATTATAATTTAGGCTTTTGGATTAGATAAAGGTATAAAGGTTAGATTTTGTTATGTTTTAGATATTTATTTGTGTTAGATTTTGTTTGGTTAACTAAGCCATGTGACTTGCTTCAAAATTGTACATACTGTGTGTAATGCAACTGAGAAGGATACATATTAAGTCAACTTTACATACATACTAAACAAATAGTAGATATGGAAATAAACATTACCTTTATGAACTATAAGTGCAACAGAGATATTTACCATTGCAATAAACATTACCATTATTTGTGTTGCCTATGGTTCCATTTGGAATTTATTGATTTATTGCAGATAAGCTTTGGCTTTGCAAAAAAAAAAATTCAACTAATAAAATGGTCCAACCTGATATGATCTTTTGTACTAATTTCTTAAACAAGTGATTGTGTCTAATGTTTCACCAAATTATTTGACCCATGGAAGATTAGGGCTATATCAGATCTCTATGTTGGTGTTTCAGCTTTGTACGAAGCTGCAAGCAAGTTCATTTTATAGATATTATATCATATGCCAAGGCTTTGCATCTTCAAGGGATTTTTTTCCCTGTTGGTTCTAAATGCAAAAAATGTATTATTGCATAGTTATATTTCTTTTCCACTTGATGTAGTGTGCATATATTGCACATTTTTATTTGAAATTGTTCCTGCATTCTAGGAAAAGAATTTTGTATGGTTTTGATTCAAGAAGTGATACAAATTGAAAATATTGTTATCTTCTTTTAGCAGTTTGCGTATAGCTATATATTTACTTAATTTTAATTATTTTCAAATAAATGTACTTTCAAATAAAATAATTATATTTAATTTTTATTTAGTAATCTCGTGCATAGCTTGAGTTAGCGACTAGTGTTTTAATATACCTATAAAAATAAGCTATCTCAAACGAGATTAAATAATTGCCAAAATTATCTAGTAGAAAAGCCGATCTTGTTATGTGTGCATTTATCATTAGCTTATTTAGCTTTTTGTTAAAAAAATTTCCTAAAAGTGTGCTAAGTATATTTGTATTTTGAATAAAAAAAAAAAGTAGGATTTTGAAATGAAAAAAAAAAAAAATGATGCCTGATGGAACGTGAGTTCGTCAGTCAGAGTGAGCAGACGGAGCCAATTCCCAATCCATGTGAATGTACTCTAAAGGATGATTACCGGTGTGGTGTCTGCCACAACGTCTCCAATGCTAAAGTCAGTACAAGGGAATTCTGTGTAAGTAGAATTAGAATTGTAGAATAATAGTGAAAAAACCTCAAAAAATCTCTCATACCTTGCGTTGATATTATGCAGGTCTTTTATATGTTTTTGCAGATTCTAGCCATCGGGGTAGTTATGGTGGTCTTAATATCCTTCTTGGTAACGTCTTATGCTTTGTAATGTGGCTTTAATGTGCCTCAACGATTTGTACAGTTGGTTTAATAACTGTCTAGGGAATTATTGGCAGTATTGAATGATCCTGATACCTTCGTTGGTGATGTGGGCACTTCTTTTGGTTCGTCTGTCTGAGTGCCCCTCATCTGCGATTGATCTCGTCATTGATTGATCTCGTCAGTCCCATCAGCTGCCCCCGGATTCTGTGGTCGTCATGACATGTCATGACGTCCATAGAAGATGGAAGGTTTGCAGGCGACTCTTGGAATTTCGTGCCATATTAAATGCGTAGTGGCGGCGCCATACTAGTCATGGCCACATGGCGTGCTCCGGTTGGTGAGGTTAATCTTCTCATCATATGACTCTTCAGTTTTCCCGCTGATTTTCAATTTTTCTGCACCTTGGTTTTAATCTCTCCTCCTCATTTTTTACTTTCCTCAAAAAGCTCCCAATCATTGCTCTAAGTATTTTCTTTGCTGAAACTTACTCTACAACTTCTTCTTCGGATTGGTGTGCGGTGGTGTTTTCTTTGTCTGCAATTTTCAAGGTACCTATTTTCTTTCTCTCTGGCTTTACTTTTCCCCTTTTCATTTTGTAGCGATGTAGCTTCTGATTTTTTTTGGGGGGGGGGGGGTTTAGTTTGTATTGTCCCCTTCGTATTGTTTCTGGATTTCCATGATCAGTAGTTCTGAGTTTAGGATAGTTTGCCCATCAATTTCCTTCCTATTCGCGCGCTTAGAGGGGTCTTTAGGTGATTTCCCACATCTTGAGAATTTCGTTTTTGAGGGTAATTATTTGGGCATTGCATTGGCTGACCTGTTGCCTTTGCTTCGTCAGTCGATTAATTGGTTCAATAATCGGGTTAGAATGCAGGAGATGATGTCTGAGGTTAGGTCTAGTGAACTCAAGACAGGATTGTCGTCTAGTGATGACCCAGTGGGGGGAGATACTGCTGTTTCAACTCTTCGAGAAGTTAGGGCTTTTTACGCCCTTGAGGAGGAGTGTGGGTTAGATGCTGACACACTGGGGAGATTTAGGGTTAGATTCCAATTCCCGGAACAAGTTAGGCTTTTTTTGCCCAGTGAGGAGGATCGGGCATGTCACTTCTTCCTAGGGGAGGTATGTTTTTATGAGTCTGCCTTCATCTGTGGGTTGAGGTTTCTTGTCCACCCCTTCCTCATGGAGCCGTTGGATCACTTTGGTATCGCTCCTGGGCAGCTTATGCCTAACTCGTGGAGAATTGTGGTCAGCTGTATGGGAATATGGCTGGCTACTATGGACAGAGATATGCTCAAAGTTGACGAGCTTGTCTATTTGTACCTCTTAAAAGCGTCTAAGGAGCATGGGTACTATGAACTAGTGCCCTGGGAGAGGAGGACCAGGATCGTCAAGGGTTTACCTTCGTCTTTCAGGTATTGGAAGTCCAAATTTTTCTTTATGTCTGGGGATGATTTTGAGACTTCCTCGGGCGAGGTTTGGGGTGATCTCTCGAGATTACATCGTCGGTGGGGAACCCCGACCTTAGGTGCGTCAATATTTCTTCTTGTCATTTTGACTTTATTACGTTCATTGTTGTCGCTATTAATTCTTTCACTTCTTTTTTTGCAGAAGGCCATCGAGTACGCGTAGACGATTGAGAATTGGGACAATCTTGTGGATTTGAGGACTCTTACCTTCTACTGTCTTGGGCCAGAGCCCTCTTCCTTCGTCCTGCGCAATCTTGAAATTGAAGGAAAAAAAAAGTAAGTGTTAGATGCATGGGTGCTGATTTTGTCGTGATTTCTTGCATCTGTCCTTCCTTGCGCTCTTTTTTTTTTTTTTAATTTTTTTTAATTTTTTAAACGCATGTTTCCCACTTGCAAAGATGACGACCAAATTCAATAAGGACATGTATGCAAAGATGAGGTCGAAGAAGGGTGAGCCGTTGTCCAACATAGGGAAGAAGACAGTGCGAGTCACTGGGAAGGGTCCTTCCGTCACTCCAGCCGCCCACGTTACCCCCGTCACTTTCAGTGCTGAGGCGATGAGGACGGCTTCTCCTTCAACTTCGATCGAAGAGCTTTCCACTCCTGCCTCTAAGAAGCATCGTCTGTCTGACAGGGAGAAGTAGAAGGAGAAGGTCGATCCTTGCCTGTCTACTGTCTAGGATGATGAGAGACTGGCGATGGATAGGGCTCACAGGGTCGTGATTGCCGAGGATTTGAAGGTCCTTTCTGGATTGCCTTTCAACAACATCTCCAGTCGCCATGTCCATAAGCTTATTCAGGTAAAATGTTTGGGTATGGTAACCTTTAGTTTCTTTTTCTTCTTCATCCTACTAACGATTTTGAATTTCGTTTCAGGTGTTGGGGGAAAGTCTCCACATTACCTCTGAGTACTTCACTCAAGAGGCCAAGGTGGCTTCTCTCACATCGAGGATAGAGGCCTTGGAGGCGGAGAATTCTACGCTAAAAAAGAACCTAATTAACTCCATGGGCAAGGCCACCACCTTGAAAGAGAAAATGAAGACCTTGAGTGATGACCTCAGAGTTGAGCGCCAGTTGACCCTCGAGAAGGACGAGCAACTTCTGGGCGCCAAGAAGAAGCTCAAGACCATTGCTGAGTATAACACCGTCCTGTTCAGCTGGTACTTCAAGGGTTTCGAGCTCTTGAGGAGGTACCTCGTCAAGCATCCTTCTGAGGTGGACTTGGAGAACTTAGATTTGGAAGAGGTTGACTAGGAGATGGCTGCTGACGAGGTTGCCCAGTCTTCTGCCATTGAGACCGATGCCCTTGAGAATGTCCTTGTCGGCGATGCCCCTGTTGGTGACAATGCTGCCCCCGATGTCTGAACCCAAGCCTTTTTTTTTTTTTTTTTTTTTTTTGCTCATTATGATTTTTGGTTTTAGTAATTCTAACCTCGTGACAATTTCTTTTTAATCTGTTTTAAGAACAATATTTTTGGCTTAGCGTTTATGGGCTTTTAGATGTAAAGACAGTGGTAATTGCCGTTGTTTTTGGGCTTTAATTTAATTTATGGCTATGTACTTACTTGCTTTTCGTCTGTGCTTGGTTTTGCGATCCAAACCTTTTCCAGTAACCTCGCCTGTACTGACTTTGGCATCAAAGACGTTGTGGCAGGTACCACACCGGTGACCATCCTTGAGAGTACATTCACACGGATCGGGAATTGGCTCCGTCTGCTTACTCTGACTGATGAACTCACGTTCCATCAATGCCAAAAACACCCAAAAAGAGTCTATCCTAGAAACAACAATAACCATTAACAAGTTCCGATTCAACCATATTACAGATCTCTTAGAGAGTATACTTCTATACGGTATGAATCGTATGGTATTCTAACACCGGTCAAAGAGGTGTATGAACAATATCAATTGCATGTAATATTATCATGACGTACAAAAATGTTAGACAAGTTTACGCTATATTCAAAGAGAGCTATTCACAATTGTGCATCCACTAATTGCCACACAACACACCATCCACACACTTCCTCATCTCTTTCACTTATGTCTGATGACTTTTGTCACAAAAGCCCAAAGCTCCCAAAGACACGAATTGGCTCTCATATATGTTATGCTCCATTTGTTTTAATGTTAATATTTTCAAAAAAAAAAAAAAACTAATTTTCTAAAAAGACTATTTTGAAAAACTATCAACTTGTTTGTGTTTGATAACGACATTAAAAATAAGTTAGAAAACATTTTCTAGTATTTGGTATATACAAAAAATTATTAACATTTTTTTTAATAATTTAAAATATATATATAACATGTATATTGTGTAAATCAACTAATGTAACCAATTTAAATTGAAAAACAAAGTATGCATTCAATTAGGATATTAAAGCTTTATTGGGTTTGTCTCAAATTTCTCATACTAAACAGTTGTTTGACATTTCAAAAGTTCTATTATAGACTTACTACGTGTTTCAAGGTTAAATCATAAGAATTTTCTTCTGCTAATACAAAATCTAACCTAAACTGTTGGCATGAATATTTAGATATCATCTTCATATGGTTCAAAAGAAAATATTTATCAAAAATAGAAAATATTTAGATCTTTAAAAACAAAAACACACAATTGGATAGGGTATTTTATTAATAATGAAGGATAGATAAGCATCTAGGCATCTAGCATAAGATATTTATTTCTGGAGAGAGAGAGAGAGAGAGAGAGAGAGAGAGAGAGAGAGAGAGAGATTTCTATCTCTGTGACTTGGATTTTTTTTTTTTTTTTTTTTAACTTTCCATTTCGGTTAGCTTTGTTGCTAACTTTGGCTTGGTTTTGTGATTTGGCTCCGAAGTGTTCTGTATTTTACTTTGTTAAGGATTTTGATCATTTTCAATTTACACCTTAACTTTGTAGAAGATAAACATACAAGTATACAACTAACTCATTGTAAAACTGTTAAGCCGTAGCTTTTGTAAATTGAGACAGAGTTATTTTAATTGGGTCTTATGAGAACCTTTGTATCAATTGTTATTCCCTACTTTAATTCCATTAGTGGATGTAATTGCACAGCAGTGAAAGGGGACAATAAGATGCTCCAAACGTGAATCAATTTTTGTTTTTTTTTTTAATGATAATTTGATAATTACAGTGGGAAATGAGGATTTGAACCTTGATGTTTTTGTTAGAACTAAGAAGTTTCAGTTAAAATACAATGCTCTCTCCGCTAATTGTGTATCAGTATCACTCGAAACCAGAGCTAGGAACTCCTTCAATAGAAAAGAAAATGAAAAGTAACATTCGTGATCAGTTTTCAGTCTCTTTATAAATTGTTTCTAACACAACATAAGTAATCAATTCGTCTGCGGATTTTAAAGCTAAAGATCATATCCTTGATTATTTCCTCACCACAAAATAATATACTGTAAAACAGATCAAATTATTTGGCACTAATATCACATTATATTATATATTACTTCACAAAACTTGTCTAACTTCACTTTACCAGAAGGCTTATGAAGGCACACTTAATGTACATCACTTTTATGTCTTCTACTTCTGACTATCATGTCAAAGAAAAAAGCAACACTTTCAGTTCCTATCTTTGCCTTTATGATCCATATAAAAACAAAAAACCAAAAGAAAGATATCCTATTTTATGTAGGTAAGGACTTCACTTCCAACAGCAAAATTGTGAGCCTAAACCTACTCATGATTTTTGTTTAACTCAATGCCAAGGCTCATGGTTATTGATGGGTGGTTTACGGCGACCCATTCCCTGATAATCCTTGTGCATCAGGTTCACAATCTCTTTGGTTGCCTGAAGAAGCCATCGGGCTTCATGATCTCTCTGAGAAGTATGGTACTTTTCTAGAGAGGCTGGCTTATTGTCAGACCATGAGGAACTCCCCAAGCTGGCTTTGGTTGGAGCTGCCTTGGAATCTTGAGAGTTTTGGGGTTGAGCCGGCTTACTCCTAGGAATTCTGAAGCTTGCAGACTTCGATGACTTCGACTCCAGCTTGTTCAAATTGTTCTGATGGGAAAATGAACTAAATTAATGTCAAGTTGGAATACTTAAAACTGATACTATATGACATTTGAAGAGTTTGGCTTAGGGTTAATGTATGTGAGGTTGACATGACATAAGTCCTAAAATTATTATATATCATTATCGTGTCTTGTTTAATGTACTAGAGTATTGGACGGAAGCTATTGTCTTTATGACAATGTTGTTCAACTTCTATAAATTATTGATATTTGCAAGGAATTGATTATAACATAAAAGTTGTTCCCAAAAGGTATCTCAACATGCATCAAATTAAGCTTATATATGTTACGTAATTTCTGTACATTTTCATTTTACAATTTTTTTTTTTTTTTTTTTTGAACAAAAGGAATATAAAATTTCAAATTAATTTGAGTACATGTTTTTGTGAAGTGTGAGAGAGAGAGACCTGAACATTCACTTTGTATTGGGAGCAGTCAAGAGGCTTCTTTGAGGCGTCACTGTCCTTTCCTGCAGTCACAGAACAAATATTCATAATAAACCATGAAATTTAGCTTCTTTGCCCACAACCAAGACATCGCAAAATTTAGTTTCAATATTGTTAGAGCAATATAATTTCCTTTGTAAGATTGTAGAATATTAAATTGTAATATTCACATAAACTGGAACACCTTAATTTATATAAGCATCAAAATAACATTCCTTCCAACAACAAAATTTTTCGATTATGTACATACAAGTATGATATACACAGATATATTCACCATGACATCTATCAAGGCTGAAGGCAAAGAAAGGAATCTTAAAAGGGTTTTCAACACTAGCTATTCAATTATGTGTTGGAGAGTGGTGTTTAGGCCCTTGATAATCAGCATTGAAAGCTACAAAACCAGCCACTCTGTACTTCTTAGGAGTTTTATTACTATCTCCCAGTTTACATTTTACTTTAAAATCCCCCTTCACTTCAAGGTCAGAGTTTCCATCGAAATGGGTTGCACCTGAAATCTCTGAAGTAATGACATCTTGCTCCTTAATCTCTTTGCTCATCAGCACTTTGTGGACTGCCATTTTCCTTCCTCCAAGCCCTATTTTCCTCAAACCAGCAGTGTTAACACCATCCAGAAGTCCCTGTAATTCAAACTCTTATATGCTTCAGTTAATCAATTTTTATTAAGGAGAATACGTATATATTATGCTAGCTATAACAAGCCTAAAATAACAAACCTATACCTTCTGAACCCCAACATTTTTTCTTGTAGCCTCAAGCCCTTCTTCACCTACAAAGTGAGGTTAAAAGTCAAAACAAAATCATCTCAAAACTTTGGTATGTATTTTGATAATTTTCAACAAAACTAGTGGAGAAGAAAGAACTCTTGGCTTTACCTGGATGAGAGTATGCGCAAGAGTTCCTAAGGGCATGCATGACAAAGAGAAGCCCTAGTAAAAAACTCGTAAACCTTGTGTGCACCATATTTTTGTGTTTCTTCTTTTTTTTCTTAGTTGTGAATGTATGTTGTTCAACAACAGAAAGAGAGGAAACTTAGAAAACATAAGTGTAGGTTTTATAGAGATTTCAAAGCCAAGTCAAAGCTAGCTAGGGTTCCTACACCTGGTCACATAAAATATTAGTACATAGCTCCTGGGTATGTGCAAAGCTTGGGGAAGCTCAATGTAAACAGATAATTAAATTAATGGATACACTTGGTTAACAGATAAGAAAGACAAAAACAGTGGTCTAACTTCAGAAGTTTGAAAGTGGTTTTTAGTAGTATAAAAAAATGGTATGTACAGTACAATGTTTTTCAAAGTAATATTGGTGTCATACCCAAGATTGTTACATCTACTTTTTCTAATCTAAGATTAATAGTTGAAATGAAATCAATTGTATTAGCTAGCCAAATGGTTTTTCAGGGTGTCTACGTACGTGGAAGTGGTTAAATAAATGGTAATATGTCTTTTGGATGGAAGCAATGGGTGAAATTGCTTTGCACTAATTATCTTCTGCCATGCATTCAACGTGGATGATAATATGGTGGACCAATTCTTTTCAAGGGTTTTTAGTTTAGGATATATGTTTTGGAGCTTTCTGGAATAGGAAAAAAAAAATAATTAGGGGTAGAGCCACGAATTAATTTAGAATGCAGCATGGTGAAGATGAAAAAAATCAACCTAAGTTTAAAAGATTGCAACAATGGTGTTCACACAGTGAACCACTCAATGAGAAGCTACAAATTCAGAGAGAAAAGGAGAAAAAGTTTAGAGAGAGAGAAGAAGAAGAAAGAAACGAAAATTTTGGAAGAATAACTGCTCAAATCTTCATTACACTGATGTACAATATATATATATATATATACACACACACAAGAATCAATAACTGCCTAATCAGAGACCTCTGAAATCACGGGATTGATCCGTAAAGTGTGGAGGGAAATTAGGAACAAAGTAATTGCTAATAACTACCTAACAGGTTGAGCTTACACCAACAACAGCTATATAAAACGCAGCGTAGCAAAGAGATAATGACAGACACATAAAACGCAGCGTTTCTAATAAATATAAACGCAGCGATTCTGTAAATATAAACGCAGCATTTCATTAAATATGTCCACGCGCCTTCGTTTAACTAGAACGACATCGTTCTGATGAATAGCTGAATTAGTCGTTGGGCATTTGATGAGCAATGCTTGGTTAACCTTTGGAAATTCTGGAACTACTCTCAACATCCCCCCTTAAACTTGAGGCATAGTCAGCCAAGAGTTTGCTACACATAACCAAAAAATGGGGACCAGGCAAGAGTTTTGTAAAAATGTCAGCGAAATTGTCACAGCTAGAGATGAACTTGATCCCTAAAGTACTACAAAGAACACAACCCCTCACATAGTGATAATCAACCTCAATGTGTTTGGTTCTGGAATGAAAAATAGGATTAGAGGCCAGAGCAATAGCAGAAATGTTATCACACCAAAAGATGGGAACGTGAGGAAGAAACAGCTTAAGTTCTTTAAAAGGGTGCGAAGCCAAGCTAACTCCACTGCTGTGGAAGCCAAGGCACGATACTCTGCCTCTGTGGAAGAACGCAAAACAATGGATTGTTTCTTGGAAGACCAAGAAATTGGGCTTAAACCAAGGAAAACCAACATGCCAGTAGTAGACTTCCTGTTAGTGGGGTCACCATCCCAATCTATGCCAGAGAAGGCTGAGAATGTGAGAGGACCAAAAGCAAGATGAATTCCAAAATGCAAAGTACCCCTCCCATAACGAAGAACAGGCTTGGCTGCCTCTAAATGAGAAGTAGTGGGATGATGCATAAATTGGCAAAGCTGATGCACACTAAAAGCCAAATCAAGGCGTGTGAATGTCAAGTATTGGAGAGCACCCACCATACTTCTATATTCAGAGGGACCAGGTAAAACATAACTATCAAAAGGAGTAAGACAAACATTAGGACAACAAGGAGTCTTTGTGGGCTTAGAATTATCCATTTTGAATTTCTGAAGCACATATGAGGCATACTTGGATTGGCATAAGGTGAGACCAAATTTGAAAGGCACAATTTTAAATGCCTAAGAAATAGGAAAGAGCACCCAAATCCTTAAGCTCAAAAGCCTGACTAAGAGCAGTGACAAGATGAGAGACTTGGAAAGATGAATTGCTTGCGATGATAATATCATCAACATACACAAGGAGATAAAAAATGGTCTGATGAGATTGATGCACAAACAAAGAGGAATCTACCATGGAAGCTTCAAAACCAAGATGCAACAACTATGAGGCAAATCTGTCAAACCAGGCTCTTGGGGCTTGTTTCAAGCCATACAAAGATTTATGCAATCTGTAGACATGATGAGGAAAATGATGATCCACATAGCCTGGTGGCTGCTCCATGTACACCACCTCCTTTAGAAAACCATGGAGGAAGTCATTGGAGACATCCAATTGTCTGAGAGGCCAATTACAACTTACTGCAATGGAAAGAATAAGCCTCACAGTAGCTGGTTTCACAATTGGACTAAATGTCTCAGTGTATTCCACACCTGCCTGTTGATGAAAGCCCTTTGCAACCAACCTAGCTTTATAACAAGCAAGGGTTCCATCACTATGCAATTTTAGCTTATACACCCATTCACAACCCACCAAATTGATACCAAGAGGAGCAAGAACAAGAGACCAAGTTTTTTGTCTTTGCAAGGCAGAAAATTCTACATCCATAGCTTGAACCCATTGAGGAAACTTAGAAGCAACCTTGTAGGATAGTGGTTCAGTATAAGTGCAATCAAGCATAGCCTTAAAACAAAGTTTAGGCTTAGTGATACCATTCTTTGATCTGGTGGTCATAGGATGGGAATTGACAGGTGCAAGAGTACAAATTTGGGTAGAAGCTGAAGCATTTTGTGAAGGAGCAGAAGTTGGTGGTAAGGATGGGGAAGGAGCTAAAGTAGTAGGTTGTAAATGGTAGGTAAGTGTATAGGCTGGGACTGGGATGGAGATGGAGATGGAGATGGAGGGTGAGACTGAGTTGAGGGACTATGAGCAGAAGCTAAACTAGGACTAGACACAGATGGGGTAGGAGTAGAGACAGGTAAGGAAAAAGAGGAAGGATTAGATGTGTAAGTAGAATAGGGACCTAGAATAGAGGGCTGATTGGAAGAGTGAAGGTACAAGAGATTGGACAGTCTAGAGTTGGTGGGTGAGAAGGTGTGACAGAAGGAGATGTAGAAGGAAAAAGGAACCTGTGCACATTAAACAACACATGCCTGCAGGTATACAACTTGTTAGTGAGTAAATCAAAGCACAAGTAACCCTTAAAAACATTATAATAGCCTAAGAAGATGCAATCAGCAGTTCTGTGATTAAGTTTGTGTTGACTGTATGGTTTGAGGTAAAGGTAACAAGCATAGCCAAATACTTTGAGAGAAAAGATATCTGGATGGTGACCATAGAGTTTAAACCAAGGAGACATGAAGTCTAAGGTGGCTATTGGAAGGAGATTGATGAGTGTTAGGGCAGATTCAACAGCAAAGGACCAGTATGTGGAAGGGAGAGAAGCTTGAGAAATTAAGGTGATTGTTATGGTCTTAATTAGGTGTCTATGTCTCCTTTCAACCAAACCATTTTGTTGAGTAGTATAAGAACAAGAAATCTGATGTTGAATCCCATTGGAAGACAGAAAAGACTCAAAAGACTTAGAAGTATACTCACCACCCCCATCTAATCTAAGAACCTTAATGGTGGAAGAAAATTTTGTTTTAATCATAGCATGAAACATGACAAATTTAGAGTAAACCTTTGATTTATTAGTGAGCAAGTACATCCTTGTCGAACAAGTGAAATAATCAACAAAGATGACATAATATTTGTAGCCATTTATTGAATCAAGAGGTGCAGGACCCCATAGATATGTATGTACAAGTTCAAAAGGAGAATTAGCTACAAACCTAGAACTAGGAAATTGAAGCCTGTGCATCTTGCCATGAAGACAATGAATACAAGAATTTGCAAGATTAACACTATTAGGAGAAGACATTCCATTATTATGTAAAACATGCCTAAGAATTTGGAAATTAGGGTGACCAAGCCTGTTGTGCCACAAGTGCCAGTTAGAATGAGACAACTTGATTGAATTACACAGTTTTTGGGGAAGAAGAAGCTTAGTGGCCTTGTAAGGATAGATGGGATAAACACCACCTTCACTCTCGCCCTTGTAAAGAATTGTCCCCATGGCCAAGGCCTAAATTAACAAAGTAGTTTCATCAAAATAACAACTACAGTTATTATCATAGCAAATCTAGTGGATTGATGCAAGATTAGAAGCAATAGAAGGAACCCTTAACACATTTCTAAGCTGAATAGCAAAATTAGAAGAAGGAATTAGTGAATTACCTATATGAGTGATAGGTAAATTTTGTCCATTCCTAACTGTGAATTGTTCTTGGCCAGTGTAAGGCTTAGGAAAACTTAGATGGCTGAGGCTGGATGTGACATGATCAGTGGTTGCACTGTCTGCTAGCCAAGGTTGCTCCTAAGTCAACAGATGGTTGGATGAAGTGGCCATAACTGCTAACTTTGTGGGTGGATGCTTACCTTGATAGGCATAGTCCATCCTGTGGTAGCAGTCAATAGCTAAATGACCTACTTTACCACATATTTGGCAAATTGGCCTTCCTGCTCTAGCATTAGGGCCTTGAGGCTGTGGTGAAAAATGATTGAACTGACTTGAAGATGGACTTGGACCTCTGCCTCAGCCGCTGGTATTGTTGCCTCTCCCTTTACCTCTATTAGTATTATTTGACTGATTGTAGGTATGAAAACCACCACTAGTGTTATTGAATCTTGGTGTGGAGTTAACTGTCATTGCAAAAGTGGAGTCTTTGACCTCCATATCTTCATTCAAGGATTCTTCCTCTGCATTCAACGGAGTAGCTAGTTCATCAAAGCTTAATTTTGTGCTTCTGGTTCTGATTGTAGACCTGAATGCACTAAACTCATTTGGGAGACCTTTGATTGCTACATGGAGTAGCTCTTCATCCTCCAAAAGAACACCTACTTCCATTCGCTAGTCTCTGATCACCTTAATCTTCTGCAGATATGAATCCACAGAATCATATCCTTTCTTCACATTATGCAGTTTACCCTTGAGATTCATCACATGAGATCGTGAAATTGAAGAAAACCTGTTTTCAAGAACCTTCCATACTTCTTGAGTAGATAAACATCCAACAGTGATAGCCAAAACTGAAGGAGTTAGGGTAAAGCTGATGAAGGTCAATAATGCCTTTTCGTTTGACTTCCAGATGAGATAATTTGGATTAAGCACAAAAGTAACAGCTCCAGAAAGATCCTTGAGAAATTTCTCAGGAAAAAGAGGGACTTCATCATGAAGCTCAAACATAGAGTAAGTTTCCAATACCATGGAAATATGATGCTTCCAAACAATGTAATTGGAATAATCGAATTTAGCAGTCATCATATTTGACATGTTTAACAGCAACAATAGAGATTGATTAGTGAGATTGATGGATGAAGAAGTTGAAGGCATGGTGGTGGAGGTTGAAGGCACAGTAGAGGAAGTTGATATTGAATTAGTTTTTGCCATTGTTGGACCTTGGGATCGTGGCTACTTTGATACCATGAAAAGAATCAACGTAAGCTTAAAAGATTGCAACAATGGTGTTCACACAGTGAACCACTTAGTGAGAAGCTACAAATTCAGAGAGAAAAGGAGAGAAAGTTTAGAGAGAGAGAGAAGAAGAAAGAAACGAAAATTTTTGAAGAATAACTGCTCAAATCCTCATTACACTGATGTACAATATATATATATACACAAGAATCAATAACTGCCTAATCAGAGATCCCTGAAATCACAGGATTGATCCGTAAAGTGTGGAGGGAAATTAGGAACTAAGTAACTGCTAATAACTACCTAACAGGCTAAGCTTACACCAACAACAGCAATACAAAACGCAACGTAGCAAAGAGATAATGACAAACACATAAAACGCGCGTTTCAGTAAATATAAACGCAGCGTTTCATTAAATATATTCACAAGCTTTCGTTTAACTAGAACAACATTGTTTTGATGAATAGCTGAATTAGCCGTTGGAAAACTAGTCGTTGGGCATTTGATGAGCAATGCTCTGTTGACCTTTGGAACTTCTGTAACGATTCTCAACAAAAGACGTGAGAGTTCTTACCCATTTTTCTAATCAACTATGAACTTCAAATTGCAGGCTTGGTGGCTTACTCTAATTGGCACTTTCATGTTCAAGAGAGAGTAGCCAACGGGGGCTTGGCTCAGCTGGCAAGGTTCGGACGCTTCGTGCAACACACCTAGGTTCGAGTCCCGCTACCAGCAGGTTTCCGTTGGTGGGTAAACTTGGTGGGGGGTGTACTCAAATGAGGTGACTCCCACACAGAGGGTACAGGGTGGTCTGCCTGCGATGTCCTCGCCTTACCTACCCCGAGGCCACTGGCTCCCTGCCCGGGGGTGTAATATGACCATAAAGACCCCCATTTTTTTATTCTCAAAAAAAAAAAAAAAAAAATGTTCAAGAGAGAGTAATTTTAATAAAAATTAAAGGAAATATCACTTATGTTACGGCATAAAATGTTCACATTCTACTATTGTTTGATAAGAAAATCAATGATAACTTATAAGATTGTGAAAAATGTTATGTCTATAGCAATATTGGTTTTCCCCCTCTTTTAAACTGTTTTCTTTCCTCAATAATCAAATTTATTCATTTGTCTCATACTTTTTCTCAAGCCAAGTTTTTTATTTATACAAATGATTTTAGAATAACTTTGTTTTTGACTAATTTCGATTGAGACTAAATTGGTAAGACCAACTCGAACTACTAATAGTTGAGTCACTATGTTAGTATTACTGCCTAGTCTTCAAAGAGTTAGAAAACATGCTTTCAAGCTCAATTAACTTCCTTAAATGTAATTCCACTATGCAACACACCTTGTAAATTAATAGAGTCAATCCTGGCAAAGATCTAAGTCAGAGATTCGGTCCACAGTATGAATATATATTAGGCAAGAGTAAAAGAATGTGATAGCTCTGGCGGATTATTCTCCAATTGGATACCCTGCTATTTCTGTGGAACACTTTCAAAAAACAAACGAATGATATTACTGATATGGTCTGCTAAGGGATCTTTTTCTTATATATATAAAAGCAAATTTTAATCTATAGTCTATTGCGTACTCTCTATGCTAGTTAATTATTCTTTATTATCAAGTCAAAACATCAATTAATTTTTTGCATAATGAAATTTGAACTCCGAATATCTTATTTGATGACAAAAGTTTTTACTAATTGAACTAATGGTAAAATATACATGTATATTCCTCCTTTGATTTGATACAATTTTGTAGATACCTCTAGAGTTTTCAATTTTTTCTAACTCTACATTTTGTAGTAGCATATTTTATTACTAATTATTATAAGTAATTACTTATATTCACTCTCATTAAAATGATTAAGGAAAATTAATCAAGAATAATGAAAATCTAGGTTTGTGGTTAAAGAAAGAGGGAGACTTGGTGTATGAGGTCACTTGCATCCAATGTAGAAATGATTAATAGAACAACATAACAAAGAGGAGTAGGAAATTTGAAATTTTAGGACTGTCAATTAAATTGCATTAAACAAGAAATGGTGTATAGACGCACTTTATTCAATTTTTTTAGCAATTCGAGAAAAATAATCCCTAACCCTATAAAATTGGCAAATAATAGTTCAAAGAAAAAAAAATTAAGATTTTGAGGTTTGAAGATGACAAATTATAAATGTAAGGCATCCAAATGTTGAAGAACTAGATTACTTGAAACCTAACTCTACAAGATTTGGATTTTGAGTGTGCATGTAAACGTGGTCTCAAGTTGACTCCAAGAATTCATCCCAATGTGAATCCAGATGTTCAACATCTAGATTTCTCTCTTTTTTTGCCTACGAAGTAAATTCAGATGTTCAACACCCAAATTTATTGAACATCCATATTCACATTGGGATGAGAAAAGAAATTAATTAATTTTAATCCAGATATTCAACATCCAAATTCCACTTGACTTCACTTTTACAAATATGCGTAGAATCCAGATTTTGAAGAGCTGAATTTCATCTCACATTTATAATTTGTTCTCTTCAAATCACAAAATCCTAATTATTTTTTGCTATGACAATTATATCGTTTGTGAAAATTAATTCTGTTCAGTAAAAAAACCACATGATGTTAGGAGGGGCAATGCTATATATATATACACACATATATATATGATAAAAAAAAATTCCTAAGATATGTGGATTAGAAATTTAGAAAGCTTGAATATCACCTCAAATTCCTAGCCTTATGTATCAGGAGATCATCGAAGAGTGTTAAGAACGGAGTAGTTTCATGAAAATTTCCTGAAAATTCTCAAGACTGCTCATGTTATTATGGCAGCGATGCCTTTGTTCTAATTTTGCCATAACAAGGAAAATAAAGGTATGTTATTCTCTGGTTACAATTCCGTTTTGAAAGCCAAGTAAAAGCCAAAAGGACACGGTTTATGGATGTGTTGATATATTTTATAAGAGCATCCACAGCAGATGTTGCATAAATTATGCCATTTTGCCACATTAAAACCCTACTTTATTATTTTCCCACATCATTTTACAACATCCCATTTATCAGATGTTTTATATTCTAATTCTATACATTAAAATAATATTTACTACACAATAAAATAATATATTCTCTCATCTCTGTTAACAACGGCAGCAACCACTACTTCAACGCCGATCAACAACGGAAACAACATCAACACCAACAAACCAACACCAACAACACCAACAAACCAACAACATCAACACCAACAACACCAGCAAATTCCAAATCCAAAAACCTCAAATAAAAGAGGAAAAAAAAAAAAAAAAACTCAAACAGACCCAAACTCAGCGGCGAGATCAGCGGCGAGGACTCCGAGATTTGCGGCGAGGAGCTGACAGAGGCGATGACTGCCGAGATCGGCGGCGAGGACTGCCGAGATCGACAGGGAGGAGTGAGATCGCCGCTCGACACCGAGATCGGCAGGGAGGAGCGAGATCGCCGCTCGACACCGAGATCGACAGGGAGGAGTGAGATCGCCTTGAGGGAGGAGCTGGGAATTTGATCTGAAGATGGAGAGAGAGACCGGTTGGGAGAGAGAGAGAGTGAGCGACAGATTGTGCCGATCGCGAGATCGGCAGGGAGGAGCGAGGAGCCTTGAGGGAGGAGCTGGGATTTGATCTGAAGAGGGAGAGAGAGACCGGTTGGGAGAGAGAGAGAGTGAGAGACAGAATCTGAGGACAGAGAAAAAAAAAAAAGAAGAGAAAAAAAAAAGAATTAAAGAATGGAGAGGAGAGAGAAAAGTTAATTAAAAAATAATAAATTTTTTTCAACATTTGTCCGTACCGTGGCAAAATTGCCACGGTACTGTTCAATGTTGCAAATTTATGCAACATTCCCCACATCTGATGAGGCTGTGTTTTTGCATTTGATGTGGTAAATGTGCCAAATTTTTGGCATTTGGCACATTTGCCACATCTACTACTGATGCTCTAAAGGGGTCACTTCTATACTTCCAACTTCCAAGTATAATTTAAATTTATTAGCAAAGTCACCATTGCTTTCATTGTAGTTTTCTTTATGAAATTAAATAAATTTATTAACAAAGTCCTCCACCCTTGTGTCTATAAACATATATATGTGTGTGGTTTCTGAGAGGTGAAGTGATTTTGTGAAGAAGTAGGTAAAACTTCGTTTTTGTTTATTGACTAGAGTCTAGAGATATACATAGTCCTGATTATTCTACGACATATGCATTTAATACCCTCCAATTACTATTATTCAATACTTATTAGTGTACTGTATTTTATTTTTTAAACGTTAGTGAGTCACCCTAAGGGCAGAGGTTGGTGACCGGCCCCAAGACAAAATGGCTTTAAGTAATGCTAAAAAGGCTGTAATTTCCTAATTTTTTAAAATATTCTTCTATGACATTTTCTTGGATCTAAGAGAAAAGTTAATAAATGCCCTAACAACATTGATTTAGAAATTATTTATAAAATGGTTTTATGAAAAATAATAATGTAATTAATTTTTTTAACAACTTTTTATATTTTCAATAAAAATGGTGTTAAATTTTTTTTAAAATGATTTATTAACAATTGTTATATAAACACTGATTAATATGACCATTTTTTTATCATACATATACATATATAGATAAAGCAAAATTTTAACTTATAGCATTTATTCTATGATAATTACTTTTTAAATTTAAGACATTAATCAATTTTTTGTGCAAACAAGATTCAAACTTACAAAAAATTTTACTAATTAAACTAACTAAAACGTACAATAATTTGGTTAGACTTTGATAGCACAAGCTGAAGAATTGAAGGGCATAATTATAAATGGGGAAGAGAGGCATGAACATCAAATTAAGAGCCTTTGGACCATTAGCTCCTCGGCAAGTGATTATGCATAGATTTACTAAATCATATCACCTTGTAACAATGAATGAACATATATATTATTAAACAAAAGTTGATTGTTAGAGAGAGATTTTTAGAACACGAGGGCGTGACATCCAACTTGAGATGCTTGTGGTTGCACCTTGATAACAGTAACTAAGTCGGTTCGTCAGGTCATGAGGTGAAAAAAGGAGAAAAAATTTAACCGACAACTTTAGCTCAGGCTCATAGCTGTCTTGGTCTGATTTACTACACGAAAGCACACTCATTTTCTTGGAAAGTACATCTTTGTTACTATTTGTAAAATATGCTAAAATCACAAAATCTTAAAAAGCCTCTCTCTGTCTCTCTCTTTTGGAGTACTTTCGGCTATAGTGCAAATTTTATTTTTCCTTTTTTGGTTCAAATGCCATATCAAACTACTTAACATAGAATTCATGTAACGATATCTCCTATTGGGCAATGCAGGCAGATAAATTGACTTATGAAGTTTCTAAAATCATCCCCATAAAAATAAATAAATAAAAAGTTAACAATATATATATATATATATATAAATACTGTTTATTACACACAACTGAAAAAGTAACTAAAATCATGATTTGAAGTAATAATTTTAAAATTAAAAGTTACTATTTTAGACATTTTCATTAGTTGTGTAAAAGTGCGTGCATAAAGCATTAGCATTTAGCATTAGGGTGTAACCGTCCCCCCTCGTCTTTCCCATTGCTATTTTACCAATCAACACCCCAAAAATCAAGTTTATTTGAGTGTGTATTACTATTTTTTTGTTTTAGCAATCGTGAATAGTGAGTTCTCAAACATACAACATGCTATTCATGGGTTGTAAATATAAAATATATATATATATATATATATTATTGGGGAGAGAGAGAGAGATGGAAGAGAAGAGAGAGAAACAAAAATTTTATATTATTTGATTGTGTAATTTATAATATTTTATTGAATTGTACGTAAAAATAAAAATTGAGATGTTGAGTGTAATGTTAAAGAAGTTGGTAAAATAAATAAAATAATATTTATAAATGTAAAATAGTTTTTTTTTTTGTTTTTTTTACATGCGAATGCTCAACAAAATATATATATTAGAAAGTCAGGAGCTGCAAAAGTAAACAAGTAACTCATTACAATTCATCCAAAATGAAAGATTAACAAATCCTTGTTTTTCTTTGGTGGGTAATTTCCAACGAATCTTCCCCCTCATACAAGAATATATAGGAAGGTAACAAGGATAATAAGGTAAGGGCACCCCAAAAGAGGAATTTACACATGGATACAGAAAGCATGGCCCCATATACCGAGGCATTGTCTTTTGATTCTTTAAAATCCTGCTATTAATCATATAATTAGTTGTATTAATCTTTCCACCAAGCACATAATCATGGGGTGCTCTAATAATTGAGAAGGAAACAAACTCATAAACATTTGTACCCCGCGTACGGAGGTGAAGCTTTTTAGGTGTAGAAAGCTGAATAGTGTTTACCAAAAAAAGAAAGCTGAATACTACTTTTGTTACTATTGATAGGGGCAGTGGTGAGACTTTGATTGTTCAATTTTCAATGGAGAGAAAATCTGTTTGGCTTTTAAGGACATGTTCACATGAAAAGTTGACAGATGTATGCCACCGAAATTTTTGACATGATAAATTGATAAAATAATTAAAAGCATACTCGCTATACCAAATATACATTTGAGAACCCAAGGAAAAGATTCCTTATGGATAGCCTAATTTTGAAAGGTTCGGGCTAATATTAATAAATCTGTTTTTAAAAAAAGTTTATTGAGAATTAAAAAAATTGTCAAAATTTTTTCAGTTCTCGATAAAACTTGTTTCATAAATAATATATTATTATATGTCTTTAAGGCACACATTAATAAAATCCATTCTGAAATCCTATGACAGCAATGCCCTCAAGAATATTTACCAAAAAAATAAATGCCCTCGAGAAGGAAATATATTCCTAATTTAGTACAAACCTTATTCCTTGTTAAAATCATCTACTATTCATAATTTCAATACTTTATATTACTTTTTTCAACAAATATATATATATATATATATATATAATGTTAATGGATGCTCCAAAAGCATTAGTTTAGGAACTATTTTAAAAAAAAAAAATTATGAGAAAAGGAAAACAATTTAATTGTTTTGATGATTTTTTATATTTCCCACAAAAAGTGGTATCAAAACTTTCCTAAAATAACTTAACAACAATTACCCTAATGATTACCTTAAAAGCACCCATTAATATGACCCATAAAATAAAGTTGGGAGATGGGAGAGGATAAAAAGGAAGAAATTACACTGAACTCTAAAGTTTTCTATTATTACACTCACTTTCTTTCTATTTTGAAATAAGGTACATGTCTCCTCTAAATTACAAACTATTTACACTAACCATCATAGATGACTAAAAAAAGTTCTGACTTTTCTAATTTAATATTCACTTAAACTATCATCTACACCCTCTCTAATAGGAAATTCGGTATTTATCAAAGCCTTTTGTGATTTTTTTAAGCATTTTTTCAATTATCTAAAGGAGATCAATGTAAATAGTTTATAATATAAGGGGGTGAATGTAATAACTAAAAACCTCAGAAGAAATTAGTGTAATTTACCTAAATAAAAACTGATTAAATTAGTATGTTTTTAGTGAACATAATGAAGTTTAGCCAAATAATTTCCAAAATGGATATTCAATTCAAGGCATTACCTACTAAACATATTCCATTCGAGTCTTCAATATATTGAGATTTTGAAAACACTTGGTAAGATATAATGCCAATTAGAGGTGTCCACAAGTCGGGTTTATGCCCAACCCGATAAAATCAAGTGGAGAAAGTTCAAACCCTCCGCCGACTGGCGAGGGAGTCAAATTGGAGCAGTCAGGTCGGCATTGGAAAGCAATCGGTTCCAATCAAGTCCGTCCACAGTGGAAAAAGCCGTCAAAATCGTTTATTTTCGGCGAAAATTTGCCAAATCCGACGAAGATCTCACCGGATTTGGTGAGATCTCTCTAGATCTAGTGAGATTTCCACCAAATCTAGCTGAAATCTCCCCAAATCCAACGTAAATCTCATTGGATCTAAAGAAATTTGACCAAAAACTCTCCAAAAAAAGCTTAAAGCGCTGGTTTTTGTAAGTCTCTGATCTGGTCAGTTTAGGTGGGTTTTAGAAGAGAGAATTTGCCAACCAACCCATAAGAATCGGTTTTTGGGATTTGTAACCCGCCACCGACTACCGGAGCTCACGGGTCCATTGCAGGTAAGTCGGTTCTAGTCGAGCCCGAGTGTTGGTGGACACCCTTAATGCCAATATATAGGTGTCAATTGGCACCTATATCCTAATTACCATCAAATTTGAGTTTCGGCGCATCTTACCAGCTTGAAATGCAATTTAAATGTGCATAAGGATAAGGATAAAAACTAAGGGTATGTTTAGTACATATGTTTAAACACATGTTTTCAATTTTTAAACAATATTACATGTATTTTCACACACTTTTTCACCCACATGTATTTCCAAAAAAACTAAAAACTGTTGTTTAAACACATATACCAAACGGACCTTAAGTTCGAAAACTCCTGAGGGATGGAACTGAGGGAAAGTCCAACCCTTTACTCCATTCCGCTCTATAAAATAGAGCATCATTGCCAAGTTAAAGGATTCTTGAAACTTTTAAGCTTACTTATAAAACAAAAAAAAAGTGTGGAGAGGTATTGCATAAATTTTGAGGAAAAAGACTAAGGTGGAGACATTTTGGTTACACATGCAACATCACTCCTCTTAGATCTTTGAACACACATTCAGGCATTCAGCCACATACAATCAAACATTTCGATCTCTATACCAAGCAAGCTACAATATACACCCCAACATCCTATGTTTATCAAAACGCATAACTCCCTCCACCAATCAAGCAGGAGATTCGTGGATTTGAGAGATCCAACACTTGAAAGAGTCATGTTCACTTTTAAATTTGCCATTAAGCATTTTGAAGAAGGTAGTGCATGCAGGTATAAAAATCACAACATTTAAAAATATATCTATATCTATATTAAAATATGTTGATTGATGATGATAAGGGATAATAGCTTTTATGTGTCTATATATATATATATACACACACACTATTGTATTTAATCATATATTAGATTAGGGTATTATTTAATTCTTGTAAATGTTAGAATTAGCATTTAAGCCTATCCTACATTGTCACATGTTGACTGAATCAAGAGCATCGTCATCTATTTCTAGAAGACCAATCTACAAATCGAGCAGATGAGTGCCTAACACTTTCTTATCTCCACAACTTAGCCTTAGATTTCAAATCTATTATTTGTAAACCATTTTCATATCATATTTGTTTTTATTTTCTAAATTGTAACTGAGAAACAAAGTAATGTAAACTTTTACTTTATATAATGTAATTAAGACCAAAGTCTTGTAATTTTTTATTTCTTCGATTGTGCCAAAGACCAAAACCATTTTTCCCCCTTTTGATCCATTGATGTAATTCATTCAATTATCAATAAAGAGTTAAAGAAATGACATTTCGTTCCACAAATTTGGAGTTGTGAAGCAATATCTTATAGGTGTATGCAGGAGGACCTAAGTACACTAGTCCTTAGTGGGCATCATCCATATGATGGATGAAGTGCCAATGAACCCTATGACTAGCACATCTTCCCTCAATTAAAAAGGATGAACGGGTAGGGTTGTAGGTTTAAAACTCATTAAATGCATGTGTAAATTTACCAATAGAAAAATTAATTGATTTTTCAGCCATAAATTGAGGAATTAATCCAAGGAAAAGGTAATTAGTTATCATCAAAAACAGAGGCGGCTTTTTATATTACATTTGTTGCTTTAGATTGCACAATAATCCCATATCATGGACTTTTAGCCCAAGGTCACATTACAAATAAATTTCCCCAGCCACAGTTGTCATGGGAACAATGAAAGAATGCTTTTCACGCCTTACTCTTTTTTTTTTTGGTAAAATATTATTTTAGTCCTTAAATTTTATTAAAAATTTGCTTTTTGTCCCCAAACTTTAAAAGTTCTTTTTTCATTCTTAAACATTATAAAGAGTTTTTTGAATAGTATAGAGACAAAAATAAGAATGAAAAAAAAAAAATAGTTTAGAAATGAAAAACAAACTTTTAGTAAAATTTAAGGACATAAATAAAAAATTTTCAATAGTTCAAGGACGAAATATGAACTTTTCAATAGTTTAGGATGAAAAATGAACTTCTTAAAGTTTAGGGATGAAAAACAAACTTTTGGTCAAGTTTAAACCAAAACAGTATTTTACCCCTATATTTTTTTTTAGCTAGTTTAGAAATCCTAATGCCTAAACCCCACCCTGAGGCTTGAACTAGCAAGCCCATGAGAAACCTTCAAGCTCTCATGGCAAAGGGAGGTACCACTTTGCCCAACATAGATAATGCTTATTTGCCAACTTTTACAATGCATAAAAAGGATGGAATAAGTGAGTGTGTGTGTGTGTGTGTAATAGAGAAAATGAACACACACACACACACACACACACACACACATATATACACATTGAGAAGAAAAGAGAGATGATAAAAATGTGATTTGTATATATTTATTGTTATACCCTAATAAGCAGTAATTTTAATTTTAATTTTTGAGTAAGAAAATAAATATATCATCAACTAACTAACTAGAGATGTGAACATCATATTCATTATTATTTTATTTTATTACCTTCCCATTTCATATAAAAATAAAATAATATTTTGATAAGCTTAATTAAATACAATGACAAAAATAAAAACATCTTAAAAAATAAATAAATAAACTCCTAATTATACTCTTTGTAGATTTCTTTTTAGAAAAATAAAATGGTCTTGTAATAGGTGTCAAGCAAAACTTCTAAAAATTTGTAATTAAAAGGAACAAAATAGTAAGTTCCATGGAAGAAACAATTTCTCTCCAAGTATTCTCAGGAGTATGGTCTCTTCATCTGCCCCTTATACGTCCTCCCTCGTTTCCTCCATATCCCATTTTCCAGCATTTCCCAACCAGACGGAACATCAATGATTCACTTGCTAGTAACTCATGAAAAGTACTGCCTTATATGCTTTCACCTGACTTGTAGTATGGTGAAAACAGAACTCATAATTAATAAGAGAAAGTGGAAAGCAATTTACAATATTTACTCGAGTAAAAAAATTTGGGTAAGGCTGTCTACGATGACCTCTCTTAGAGACAGCAAAAGTGAAAGTTCTATGACACGACTTGAGGGGAAGAATTGATCATACAAAGTCCAGCATAGCTTAGGGTGAGTGACTGCTCATGCATACAGGGCTAGACAACTAACTACTCATTCTAATAATTCGTGGTTATGGCTGTAACATTCTAAACCTTAACTAAGACTTTAACTCAATTGACTAACATAGAGAGAGAGAGTATCCTATAATATTACAAAACATTTTAGAATCAACTCAAAACAAAGCCATAAATCCAACTAGTTGGGTTGGCATGTAACAAAGTAGATGTAAATTAAATAGATTGTTGGGTTACTAGAAATGCACAAGTTATGATGGTACTGATTGGTCCACACCCCATTCACCAAATTTGAGAAGTGCTTCTTGCATATGCTTTAATAAGCAGAACTGCTAATAGTGGTCAGGCATGAAACCTTTCCTCTTCTTTTTTCTCTCTTTTTCAGTAAATTACAAATACACCTAGTGTGTTCTGAACCCACGACACTCAAACCTAGCTCAAATATCACAAAACATATGCTAGCACCCAGGTTTATCTAAGGGCTCTATTAGATACTTTTCAATTCATTCTAATGTTTTACCAACAATGTTTTACAAACTGCAGAACCCTAATGGTAGAATATGAACAGCCATTTGGAGGTTGGCATGTATCTGGAAGACACAACATGGTTTCTGAGAAGTATCCCTTTCTGTACTAATGAAATAAGTGGAACAGAACACCCAACCTCTAGTTGGTATGGTACCTCCAGGGGCAACTCCCCACGGGCACTAGTCCCCCACCTTTACTATAGCAAGAAAAACAAAAATACTAATAATAATAATAATAATAATAATTTTCAAATGTACTTATCAAAAAAGAAAGAAATAACATTTCAAATTTGGACCTGGAAAACTCTCAGCAAACAGTAACTAGAGCCCAATGAACATTCTTAAAACAGCATTAATCTTTGCACATGGTCAGTCTCTTCTATAAACATAAACTGTAGATACTAGATATCCATAACTTCAGTACAAAACAGTAAACAACAAAAACTTTAGACAGCTTTAAAGTATTAGTTCATCCGACTATGGCTACCATAAGAGCTCAGCTGATATCCCCATTGTCACTAACAGTCTAACACAGAAGGATATATGATCAAGTACTTCAAAGTTCAAATACCATTGTCATCCTATAGAAGTCCACCTTGTTTAGTATAACAACCCCTTAAATAATTTTTTAGGGTATTGCCGAACCAAACTTTAGTGTCAAGCTTTACACTGAACCACTGGAGTCAAAAAGTCCATTTGCTACAGAACTAGTGGGTAAATTCTGAAAACGACATAAGCAATGCAAAAATGTGGAGTCCTTTGTCACATGGGTGAAGGCAGCAAACTAAATATATATAGTATGAAATGGGATGAACATAACAAAGTTCATAAGGTCGGTGATCCCAGAAGTAAAAGAACCAAAGTTCTGCTCATTAACAACAAATAACAAATGGCTGTCAACATAACAACCATTATAAAAGACACAGTGCGAACAAGAAAAAAATGTGAAATTTGACCATACAAGAGCTTCTAATAGCACACAAAAGCACGTAAAAGTGGCAGCCAAAAAGACAAACAATTCACCACTTAGTAACATACTTGCAATATATAAACCAAGATGATGGCCCCACAAATGAAAAAAAAAAAAAAAAAATCATTGTATAGTAAATTAATGAGCAACATAGTATTAAGATCTAAGATATGTAGCTGGCATGTACAAATCAATTTTAAATATCTTACAGGAGTTGGAAAAGAAAATTTCCCACTTGCGATCCTTCCCTAGATGTCACCATTCATTTACTTCCTTAACAAGCCCAGCCCTTGAGTTAAAACCATACTCAATTATTGTACATTACAAAGTCCTGGCACTATCACCCTTGAATTGTCAAAATCTTGCCAACAAAACTGGTTTCTTCAGATGCATCTTCATTACTGATATGGCATGAAAAGCTGAAAGAAATTAATGATGAACTAACCAGCTTAGTGTGAAGAACCTTCCTCTTGGATGTGCAGAAGATATTAGAGAAGATGCCAAACGAGGATGCTCACCCTCAAAATAAATAAAATAAAAATTAACACCACATAGCAAAATTTCCTCCTCAGTAGATAGAAGCATCAAATCTTGGCTCATAGAAACAAACTTGACTGTTGTATGACTGAAGGGCACAGCCGGCAATCCATGACCAAACCTTCTTATCCACATCATATAGAAGGCCCTTCCCTTGGTTCCAAGAAGTGAAGCAAATCAAATTGTCCTGACCAAAGCACTCAAACCTCTCAGCTGATAACCTCAACAAAGCTCGAAAATACTTTGGTGGCATCCTGCTAATCTCCACCCACATGATTTTTACATGATCCAATTCCCAAATTCTCATACTCTGAAGTGTACTATAAAGGCCAATCCTTCCAACTAGAAACAAACGCTTCTGGGTTCCAGCAACTAAATACCCATCCAACAAAGACCGTGGGAACTTAGCTGGTATGTGTTCCCAGTAGCCAGTATCCAGCCGATACATCATTAGACCAAGTGGTGAAAGGGTTTCCAAGTACAATTTGGAATCACAATATGCCATCTTTGAGGAGCAAAGATTGACTGCAGGCATTACCTGGTGAAGTGACCAAATGTTGAGCTTCGAATCATATACTTCGGTGGGTAAAGATTTGTCACCATATATATCACTAGTGGCTATAACTTTAAATGATCGGTCTGTCCTATCAACAACCATTATCAGTTGCCTTTGCTGATTATAATGCATAGTCGGCAACGTCCTCCAAGTTTGTGTGAGGGGATTACAAACTAGAGTTTTGAAAGTTAGCCCATCAAGCCCAGAAAAGCAAACAAGACCGCCTGAAGAACCAACCAACCAGAATGCCCATGGAGGCAGAAACGTGAACGGAATCCTATACCACGTTTTCAACGGCAAGCTGAAGACTGAGCATTGTGGGGTCTGAGAGTTCCTCCAAAAAGTAAGAAGACAAGGCCCATGAGATGGCACTTGCGAGTGAAATTTGAGAAAACTACTATCTTGAAGAATAGAATTCCAACGTTTACAAACAGAACGTAGACGAAAGATAATAAATGGAGGAACCCTAGCTAAAATCTCATTCAACAAGTCTTCTGGCAACATTGCCCATATACTATCTTCCATTTGAACATCAGGGTGAACTGCTTTACCAAATGTAGCAGCTGTTTCCTCATCTAACCCGCGCGGTTTGGTCTTAATAACTTTCTGCCTCGAAGGGCTAGTGTTCCTTGATCCTACACGACCCAATGGACTTGTATTCCTCGACCCACCACCCCTAACAGGTGACACTTGCTTAGGGCACCTATCACTATCATCCTCACCAAAAGACCCATTTTTCTTAGATTGAGAACTAGACACTCCATTCCCAGATTCAGAAGATTCCCCAACACCATCCATGGTGCTCAACTAACCCAATTTAAATCCTTACACAAACACCAAATGTAAACCCTAAATCTAGGCTCCCACATCCAAAGATCCAAACTTTCCAAGCCTAAATATTGATTTCTAACATCAAATTAAAAAACCCATTAAAAAAAACTTTACTGGGAGCTCAAAGAATCATTGATTGAAACCAGGCATTACAGTTCAAATCAAAAAAACCCTCAGTTTCCAGTCAGATTACGAAGAAAACAAATAATGTTGTAAATGATGAAAGGTAAGACTTTTTGCAGAGATAAATCTGAGAACAGAAAATTGAAGTTGTGGGTTTTCGGATTTATTACCTTTTGGTTCAAGAATCATCGGGTTTTTGCTTGGTCATAAAAGCTTGTCAGAGCTTCGAGAAGTAAAAAGTTTCCGAGGGATCAACATTTTCACATTGTGTTTGGCTCTTGTTGTTGCTGTTGTTGTTGTTTCTTTTTTTTTTTTTAATCACATAGTGACAAAACGAACAGGAAAAAATTATAGATAAATGAGTGTTTGTTGTGGGAATGGTATTGTGTACTATATAGTTCATGAGTGACCAATGAGAATATACCACATCAGCAAACAGAAATCTGTCTGTTACGGGTCAAATTTTCTAGTTTACCAGTTAATTTGAAGAGAAAATGCACTTTTGTAGTATTACTACCGCTACCACCAATGATTATGGTAGAAAATTTGGGGCATTTTATATGGCAAATAACACTTCTCAGGTATGAAGATTTCCGGTGCCAAATCTATTACTAATGTTGAGCAAATTGAGGTGAAATTCATATTAAAAATTTACTTATTTTTTACCTAATATGTTATGTTTTATCTTTAAAACTTTTTTTTTATTTAGTTATCTTTTTAGGTAATATAACTTTATTATTATTTTACATCTTGAACAAAAACTTGCGCATTTGAGAAGGTTGATAACTTAATATGGACCACGATATATATATATATATTAGACAAGCGAAATACCAAAAAAAAAAAAAAAAGACAATAAGTCTAGATGCATAATATCACTGAAGTAGAGCTACTACTATGTCTTCTTTTGCTGTTTTTGAAAACCTACCGCCTGTGGTGGGTAGTTTTTTAGCTTATGATAAAGTAAACATGTGTTGTAACAAACTTGTTAATTCCTAAGTTTAATGCAACTCCTTTGTTTACCAAAAACAAAACAAAAAAAAAGAGTAAGTTGTTGTGCTTTATACCTAAACTTTGGACCTTAATTGTTATGACGTGCTTTAAAGCATTGGTCTATGTGACTAAAGCGTACAATACCATGCCAATAATGGATTGGGATGTGATAAAATGATGTCGAGAGTTGTTGTGTTAAATGTGTCAAATGCCAAATATTTGGCATTTGGCATTTGGCATTTGGCATACCAAACACCAAAAACAAAGCATCATGAGATGTGTTAAATGTGTCAAAATTTGAGACATGCTACAATACACTCTCATCTTTGGCACAGTATGGACAGATATGCCATATGGTTTTATTATTTTTTTATTCACCGTTTCTCTCTCATTCACTCAGACTCTCTCTCTCTTTTCTCTCATCTGGAACTTCTTCTCTCTGCCCACCATTTCTTTTCTCTCACTGATCTCACCAAAGTCGCCGATCTCCCTGCCAATCTCACCGAAGCTGTCGATATCACCACCAATCTCACTGCCATATTTGTCTAGATCGTCCTCCACAGCTCCCTCTTCTCTCTTATAACCGATCTCGCCTAACGCCACCTGAAGCCACCTCGCCGATCTCTCTTTCTCTCTCTCTTTCTCTTGGTGCTTATGGCAATGTTTATAATAGTGGTTGGTTGATTTTGGTTGTTGTTGGTTGGTTGATTTTGGTTGGTGTTGATGGATTTGTAACAATGGTGGGTTTGTATCAGTGGTGGGCTGTGGTGGGGGTGGCACCATGGCAATGAGTTGGTGAAAATGACGGTGGAAATACATTTATATAGTGGGTTTTTTTAATGTTATTTTAATATTTGTATATATTATTTTAATGTTTAGAATCAATGAATAGAAGATGTGATAAATGGTGAATTGTAAAATGGTGTGTTAAAATAATAAAGTAAGTCTTTGGTGTGTCAAAATGACATTTTTTTTATAAGAAAGCTGATGAGAATGCTCTTAGGCATGAGCCTTGGACTTGTTTAGTATAATGGCCTTTAAAACGGTAAAAAACACACTGTTAGCCTCTCATTGATGGCAATTTATGATTTGAGGTATCTCATCAATTAGCTTACTTATAAAAATAAATAACTAAATAAGGGAGCTCATGTGTGTAATCATCACTCCACGCTTCAAGGTATAATTTGGGTAAGTTCAAGGATACCACTAGCGCACAATGAGGCATACCACTAATCGCACCCACGTTTTATACTGTCAAGCTAGCTTGAGCCAAATGCCGAAGCAGCCCACAATACAAAGTTGCATGAGCTAGGACTCGAACCTTTGAGCAAATTAACCTAATTAAACATTTGACAAGAATGAAAGAAAAAATCTAAAGTGCCTAAAAGATTCATTAAAATTAAAAAATAAAATAAAATTAGTGGTGAACTGTATGGAAGTTGTTGATGTAGACGAGTAGATCCCTTAACTATGTTGGAACTGGTATGTTGTGTTTGTCAAATTCTCTTTAATAAAGCTCCCACAATTTACGTAAAAGTAAAAATAAAGCTCCCACAAGGCCACAACCACTAAGACAAAAAGTAGAGTCCAATGACAAAATGACCAGCAACTTAGTGGAGCCCAATTACAAAAATAAAAAGAGTGACAGGGGTGCATTTTCTTTGAATTGTTGTTTTTTTTAAAAATAAAAATATATAGGTATGTTATCTTTAAAATAAAAATGTAATACTTGATTTTTTTTTCCTTCTTGCTAAATTCAATTTATCTTATTCCTAAGAGCATTCACATCCGGTTTCTAAAAAATAATTGCATTTTACCCTTTCAAAAGCTACTTTATCATTTATATCATACCATTTTACAACACACTCAACATCCTAACTTTTATTTTGTCCTACAACACATTAAAATAATATATCTACACAATAAAATAATATATCCCAAAACCATATCTATTCTCTCCCATCTTTCTCCTCTCTCTAATTTTTACCTCTCTTCCTCTGTCTCTCTTCCACTGAAACCATCTGTGACCACCATCTCCACTGTCCAAAAAGGCTACAAAACTCAAACAAATCACCCCTGCCTCATTGCCCATCACCCACCACCGCATAAAAAAAAAAATAAAAAAAAATAAAAAAACCCACAAATGACCAATAAAAACCCAGCAAAATGGGACCCACACCAATCCAACAATATCACCAAAATCGAAACCAAAAAAAATCCATAAATGAACAACTCGCACCATATTCTATTAATCCCAATTGAAACATCATCCTTCTCATAGAACCTAGCACCAATTAGTCCAAAACCAACCTTTTGCCCTATTTATGTCAGAAATTTCATGCCCAATCTAGACACCAAGAATTACCAAACAACATTGTATACTATAACATGGTGCAAGACACAAAGTAAGGAAGAAAATAAACTTTTTCCCATCTTTCCGAAGTCAACAACGATCTCCACGCCACATCCCAACACCGATCTCCACACCACACCCAAACACCGATTTGTGCCAAACCCCAAATGCTGATCTTCACGCCATCACACTGATCTACAATGAGAGAGAGACGAGAAATAATGAGTGAGTGATGGCTTGCCATGGCCGGTGACAGTGGGTCAAGCCATGGTATGGTGGCTACGGGGTTTTAAGTCTGAAGAGAGGAGAGCAAAACGAGAGAGAGAGAAGGAAGATAGAGAAAAGAAAAGAAATAATGAGAGAGAGAGGAGAGAGAAAGTTTGTTGGAGTTTTTAATAAAAAGCATGAAAGAGACAATTAAAAAATAATTTTTAGAAATACCATTATGCTACAGTATCATCATATAAATAAGATGCTACTGTAGCACAATTGTAAAGTTTTTTACAGTTATAATACCGAGTAAAATGGCCTTTTTGTGCTTTAATGGTAAAATAGACTAACATATGGCATATGACATGCCTGGTGTGAATGCTCTTAATATCACACATACTCATCCAAATTTCCACCCGGATTAGTGAAAAAGTGTCTTTTAAAAAAAGACTATCTTATGGTGTATCTTTATCCAGGAGTGTTCGCGGTGCTGTGCGATTTTAGGCCATTTCTAGCATTGCACTTTTCGGTGCGGTTTATCTAAAATCATAACTGCACGGCATTTTATTTTTGCAGTCACATGTGCAGTGCGGTGTGGTGCGGTGCGGTGCGGTTTAAAGTTTAGCCAAAACCATAACCGCACTACACCTCATTTTTGCGGTCACATATGCGGTGCGGCGTATAAGATGCGGTTTGAATGATTTGAAGTTGGTATATTTTTCAAATTTTGGGCTTTTTCTACGCAGCCCAAAACTAATTTTTCCCTTTGTTTTGGTCCAAGTTTTAAACTATTGAGCTAGCTTTTTTTTATTTTAAACTGACTTTCCTAATCAACAATTGCTAGGATTATCAAACCATTTTTTTAACTAGGGTTATTAAACTATTAATAATATATTTAATATTAAAATAATTAAATATATTCATATATATAGAGATGGTGCGGTGCGGTGCAGTTTGTATGGTTTTCTTATAATAAAACCACAAACCGCATTGCACCATGTGGTGCAGTGTAGTGCGGTGCAAAATTACTTGTGGTGTGGTACAGTTATACCATTTTGCATGCGGTTTTGAAGCAGTTTTTGTGGTTTGTGCGGTTTATGCGGTTTGGTGAACACCCCTATCTTTATCCCATTTAGTGGACCCTTGAAACTTACATGTTATAAGAGGAGTACTCCATAATATACTCTTATATGATAAATTTTTTTAAAAAATATTATTGTTTATTTCATTGGAAAACCTTATGTAAATATAGTTTTTTGTATTTTCTTGTATTTGGTAGCATTTAGGTCAAATAAAAACTATTTTTAATCAATGGAAATTTTTATTAAAAATACGACTTACCCGTTTGTTTCAAAGGAAAACCTTTTGTGAAGAAGTGAAGATAGTTTTTTTTTTTTTTTTTTGGAGTTTTCTTGTATTTAGTATTATTAGAAAAAATATGTCAAAAGAAAACAACAGAAAATTCTAATAAAAATATTTTTTTTTAAAATCGCTAATTTTTTTTGAAAAACAACTCTATCTCATACCACACTAAATAAAAAAGGTTAAGAGATAATATGTAAATTATTGAAAACAGCCCTATCTCATTTTTCAAGGATGCTACCAAAATGAAATAATTTTTTTTAAAAAAATACTTTTTTAAAAATTACTCATTTTTAAGAAAATATTAATATCGAAAAGAACGGAGCAAAGATGTTTTCTGCTAAAATTTCTAAAAACAAGTTTATCTCACCGCAGCTCAGTTTCAAAGTTATTACTAAGTGTGCGTTTGGCATGGATGAAATTTGCCAACTTATTTTACTATTGTGCTTATTTTTGTTACTATTCATATGTCCTACTGTACTATTTTAGTTAACTTTTACCTTTATCTATAATACTTTCAACAAAAAAATTTTAATCTCAGCAAAATAAGCGGATCTCAAACGGACCCTAAAATTAAGAAAATAAGATGATTTTTCAAAAAGTTGGTCATTTTTTAAGAACTTAGACAAAACAAACAGAGAATTTAGGGCCTGTTTGGTAATGTTATTCTGGTAAGGTTGTTTAAGTGTTGTGAAACTATGTGTGAGTGAAAAAGTGTTTTGAAAATACGTGTTGTGGTGTTTAAACAACGAAAACTCATAACTCAGTACTCATAACTCAAACTCAAATCTCATAATTCAAACCCAGTATCACTTAAAAACTCCAAAACTGTTGTTTGGATACAAAACCCAATCACATATCTCAACTTTTAAGTCCACTTTTTACCAAAATGGTATAACCTATGTTTTAAAAACTAGACCAGACCAGCCGGTTCAATCGGGAACTGGCCTTCAATCCGGTCTGGTTATGGGCAAAAACAGAAAATGACTTAAAAAATGGAAAAATTCAAAACCTGGTTGGTTCAACCGAAAAATCGAGAACCGGCGTGGTCGAACCAATTATGACCGGTTGGGTTGAAAAACTTAAAACTACACCGTTTTTTGACTTTTTCCCAGCCTAAAACTACTTCATTTTGGAACATTTCAGTCAGTTTTGGGCAAAAGAGTGGCTGAGTGCTTCTACCTTTTGCGAGATTTTTTTGACAAATAAATAAATAAATAAATAAATGAGCAGCCACTGCACAATAACGACGTAATGCTCTTCAAGATTTTTTGACCAAAAGAAAAATAACCATGACTGTTTCCGTGAGTAAGACTGAGAAGGAGGCGGAAAAGGAGTTTTGTGAGGAGATTTGTGAAGAAGAAATAGAAAAGGGGGAACACGTGAAGAAATGTGTAGGCTTGAGAAAGTAAAAAAGAGGCATTGGGAAGGTAAAAATTTTAAATGGGTGGATGACCTGAAGAGATATGCAGGCACTAGGCTTTGGGAAAGTCAAAAAGTGGCATTGGGATGGTAAAAAGTATAAATGGGTGGATGAGAAAAATTTATGATATTAATAAAAAAAAATAGAAAGCAAGAGATAAAGATGTAGAATTAAAATTTAAAAACGATGGAAGATTTACTCAAAAAAAAAAAAGGTGGAAGAGATAAATCACTCAATCAAACGGTGGAGAAGAAGGGAAGAGAAGGAAAATAAAAAGGGGAAAAGGAAAAAAGATTGGACTTAGCTTAGGCAATTGGAAAAGTTCCCTTCTCACGTCACTTCATCTTTAATAATTATCAATTTGGACAGAACCTAAAAATTAAAAACTAACCTACAAACATAATATTTCAATTTATTATATTAAAGATAATTGTCTTGTAATTTTATTATGTTAAATTTTTTAAAAAGATGTTATATATTGTATTTTTTTAATGAAATATATTTATTACTATTGGTTTGTTAGTTTTAGTATATTAAAAAATTATTAATTATTTATATAATTTAAATAAATAAATAATTAAATTATTTATGACGTCACCAGTTTGACCATCGGTCGGACCCCGGTCCGACTAGAAAACCGGTACTTAGTTCTTTTTCGGTTCTTTCACCGTACCGGTTTTTAAAACCTTGGGTATAACCCACCCCACTGACACTACAAAGGGGTTATGGTTGCTACCCGCGTCCATTTTCTCTTCCCCTCTTTCATATTCACCCAAGTCCATCACCATCATCAATGGCAAACTCAAAACCCACCGCTGTTAACACCACCAACGACTACACAACGGAAAAAAAAAATCTCAACCAAAAGAAAATTCAACCATCAACTACACTCATAAAAAGAAAAAGTTTCCAATCATCAATACCACCACCAACCATACAAACCCACCTCTATCACAGTCTAAACTTCATACCACAACTATGAATACAGAAATCCTAAATGCACCAATACAAAATCTTCAGATCAGCGATCCAAAATTGCCAACCCAAACCCACAAACACAGAAACCCCAAACACAGAAACGCCAAACCCAAACCTAGGAATCCTTAGGTCGAGGACCAAAATCACAAAAATGAGGAGTGGGATTTTGTTTCTGGGTATATATTTATGCGTGGATGAACGTGGTGGAGTGGGTCTAAAGAAGAAAGAAAGAAAGAAAAAAAAGAAGAAGAAGAAGAAGAAGAAAGAAAGACAAAACCAAGAAGAAGAGGAGGAAAAAAAAAAACACCTATTGGTGGTGGAGTGGATCTAATGAAGAAAAAATGAAAGAAGAAAGAAGAAGAAGAAGAAGAAGAAAAAGGTTGTTGGTGGTGGAGTGATTATGAAGAAGAAAGAAAGAAGAAGTAGAGAAAAAAGCAACGAAGAAAAAAAAAAAAAAAAAAGAGGAAGTCGGTGGAACTCTGCATAAGAAGAAAGAAAGGAAGAAAAAAAAAAAAGTAGCACGACATTGTTACTTGATAGTGACAAGTCAGAAGAATGGGTTCCACAAATTTTCTTTTTTTACATTTTGGCCACTATAACTCATATTCCATAATTTGAAAAAGCCAAAATTTTTTTTCAATTTTCATCACCCAAACTCAAATTTTTGAGTTTTGAGTCATGAAAACATCACTCAAAACACAAGCTAAACAATTTGAAAATTTCCCACACCATTTACACTAAGCCCTAAATACCCATCATCCTTTAAAAAAATGTTTAAAAAATAGGTCAAGTCACAGGTCAACTTGTTTTTACTTTGAGTAAAAAATATTAGGTTCGGGTTAGGTTATAGGGTTGGGTCCAATTTTGTCAGGTCTAGCAAATAAGTTACCAAAAACTATATTTTTTTTGTCTCATATTTAACAAACAAGCTACTCGAAAACTATAGGATACCAAACGAACACTAGAATATTTAAATACTAGTAATTTTTTTTTTCATTTTTAAGTCAATTTTGACCTCCAATCTTTTCACATCCATATCTATTCATGAACTCAACTTCTTAACCATATAATTTTTTAGTACTAAGAATGACATTTTATGGGCTAAAATTGAGTTAGTAAATCTTATATTATCATGAACAAATAGAGGTGGGGTTTTGGTTTTTTTCTCTAAGCCACAAAATTCAACCAAAATTTTAGGGTATTTTTAACACTGTTGATGCTTACTTTGGCAAGAAGGCCCAATAATAAGAAGAAGCTCAACAATATAGAAGGGAATAAGGGAGAAGAATTAGCAAAGTGAGAAGAAAACCATTAAGCCCAAATGGCATGAATAATGGTTCACAGGCCTATAAAATAGTAAAAATGCCCCAAAGAAGACAAACGGACCCATAGGAGCCCAAAGAAGGAAGTAGTAAGCCCATGTGAATTATAAGAAACGGAAAGTAAGCAAAAATGGGTTGGAAGAGCCCAAAGAAAGGAATTAGTAAATAGGGTTAGTACAAAGGCGAATAAACCCCGAAAGTAAAGGATATGATAATTGGGCAAAGGAAGACCAGAAATATAGCAAAAGCCCATGGGAATGTAAGAATGGAATAGGCTAAGGATGCTCAAGGGAATAAAGCGGGCTGAGGATGCCTAGAGGAACGAAATGGGCCAAGGAAGCCCAAGATGGTATGAGCATTAACCCAGCAGAAACACTAGGCAACGTGAATTGAATAAGAGAAAAGCGCATGGCAGGCCCAAAAGAGGTCCAGCAAATACAAGTTAAGTGGTAACATGGCAGAAGCAATGAAATAGTGTGGTAGGAACGCTAGTCGACCCATAAACTAGAAATAAAGAGAGATGAGGGCTACACTAGAGGAAGAAAGGCCCATACCCAAGCAAGCCCCAGCCCAAAGAAGAAATGAGGTGTAAAGAATGAAGACCTAGTGGCTCATCCACGCCATAAAAGGTTAAGAATGAGTAGCAAAATGTACAGCAAAGACTAGAAAAACCCCCAGGCAATGGCAAACACATGAACAACAGACAGCCCATGGACTCACATGAAAATGAGGCACACACAAAGCTTAGGCACCACCCACTTGTTCCCAGCCAATGCAGGGGTCGTGGGCTATGGGTCAGAAGTAAGAAAGGGTATGGTCTAGTAGTGGAGAGAAAGGGGAAGTCTATTATGGGATTCCTAGTCAAGCTCTTTTGGGAGAAATATTTTGCTGGGATGATATACCTCCCAAAAGAAGGAAAAATGAGCTAGAATTACTAGGTGCATACCATAGGATTTAGTAAGAGAGGATACGCAACTCTTATCCAGATGAGAATGCCACGGAGAGCAAGAAAACAAAACAAAACTCTTTTGTCTGGGAATGGAACGTGGCACGGCCATCATAGGGTAGTGTTGACAACCCATTTTGCAACCTGTATTTAACCTCGCATGGAGGGTAAGAGGGTAATTTTACCTTGGGAATATGCATCTTAATTTTGGCCATTAGATCCTTAATCTCATTCCACTGAAATGATCTTGATATTGTAACGATCAAATCAACTGGTCATAAACCCTAATCGAACCATCAGATTGAAAGTTATCATCAAATCAAGTTTTAATGGTCGAGATGCACTATCACAAATTGAGTCCAACTATATGTAATTATGAACTATTAATTCCAATTGGTTATAATTATGATTAATTTGGGATTAATGATGTGTCATAATTTAATTGGCTAAGATTACATTTATGGTAAGGTTGCACACAATGAATTAGATAGTTAAACATTAATTATTCAATGAGTAATTTGTGCAATTATCTTTTTAATTAGGGTAAATTTGAAACTAAGTCTGAAATGGAAGTGATTGGAGCCTATTAATGTTAATTGGAAATTAATTTGGGACCTATTAATGTTAATTGTGCTGAAATTATTTTCTAACAAATGACATTTGCTCACCATTTTGTTGATATCTCTCAGAATATTCTAAATCTGTGAATGAGGTTACTTTTCTCAAAAACTAGACATTCAGGGCTTTAATTTAAGTACAAGAACAAGACAATTCCGATCAGAATTGAGTAAAATATGATTTTTTAAATTTGGCTTTGCAAGCTGTTATAGTAACTACGAGAAAACCAAATTTTGCTTGCTCCTCACTCCCACCAATCTCTACATTTAATGCACCAGATTTTTCCAAAGTCTAAAATGAGGTCTAGGTTCATGATTCATTTTAATCCTTTGTCAACCCTCATTAAATGATCTTCTATTCATATTTTTTCCAACACTACTATATAAACCCTCCTTCTCCTTCATTCCAAAGCACACAAAAACTCATCTCTTCTCCTTTCTTGAGTTCCAATGAAATAGAGTAGTTTTAACATATCTTGGTCTTCCTGAGACTCAAGGTATTGAATGAGACACACTCTCGCTCTCCTAACTCTTCTTTTTCTCCACCCTTAAGACCTCTACCAAGAGTCTCCTCCTTCACCATATAGATCTTGCATGAAGGTATAATCTATTTCCCTAACTTGTTTTTTTGTGTTGCCATGGTGAGAATTTAAGATTAAAACATGATAGCAATTATTTAAATTCCCTTGAATATGTTTGAATGTCCTTCAATGTTCTTATGTGTTCTTCGTATGTTTTTGGTTGTTCATCACATGTTCATGCATAACACTAGCTTTGATCTTAAATCCACATAAAAGAGATGAAAACGATGTTTGCTTCACAATTCTTTCAAATCCTTGAATCTAGGATATCACCATCCACACACATTCACTAGATTTTTTTTTTAGTCCAAATGCAATACTTAATAAATTGAATTATGATTTATCACACACACACAAACACACACATTAAATTTAATATACAAATTGATTGACATATTGGATGCTATGATATGAATTTTGACCATCATAGTCTAAAAGACTGGTTTCATTGGACAAGATAGGTGCCTAACACCTTCCCACCTTGTAACATAGCCTCTGAGCTTAGACCAAAAGTTAGTAGATCAAATGATTATTCATTTAATATTCAAATTTTAGATTGTAACTAGGAAACAAAGCCATGTACTTTATCTTAGATTGTATCTAGGACCAAAGTCATGTAATTTCCTATGATTAATGTAAATTCAATTTCAAATTAATAAAATGATGAATTTTTCAATTTTGATTTTCTTATTTTTTCTAATAATTAAATAAGTGGCAACTCTATTGTAAAACCCTTAATCAAAATGGGAAATATAATCAGTCGAACCTCCATTTTGAGAGGCAATAACACAACTTTACCCATTCACATAGATTTGACCCAACACCTAAAAACGGGCCGAGGGTGCGATCTCTCACAAGTAATGGTGATGGCTGGGCAGCTAATAGACCAGTGGGTGGTTTGGGAAGGACACCCACACTAGGTCAAAAGTAGTTAAGGGGTAAAACAGTAAAACTCATCACAATAGGCAGTATAAAAAGGCCTTAGTTGTGCACAGTGAACGACAGCAAGAAGAGTAGGAAGACCAACGAGAGGCAAGCAGAGAGCAAGGAAAAACAAGTAAGAAAAATAGCAAGAAAGAAAACAATGAAAAATAAGGAAGAAAAGAAGGACTATAGGAATAAGAAAGAAAATGGAGAGTATATAAAAACAGAGAAGATAAAGAGTAAAGTGAGGAAGCAAGAGTGTGATAAGGGCATGCACCAATAGGCTACTCCTTTCTCTCCCTCTCAATAACCTACTTTCTAGCAAGATTAAAACATTTCGAGGATAAGCCATTTAGGTTCATTCTTTCAAAGTGGGCAATTTCCATGGTAGGACTTCCCTGTGACTTAAACCTCCTAAGGAACGAAGTACAGCAAACTAACCACTCCTTTTTTTTTTTTTTTATATATTAATTGATCAGGAATTAACGTTACTTCTTTTTCTTTTATTATTGTCACTGACCTATTTTTGTCGTACTCATATCATTGTGTTTTCTTACTAAGAAAGTGGTTTAATCATTGTCTTTGGTTGGTAGCAAATATATTCTTCTTATTTTATTATATTATGCCCTCTTGCCATAACATTTTTTGATAGCATCTTTTGCCGTGGACACGTGACCAAGATCTTAGTAAATGGGTCCTAACTTGTGCACAAGTTGGCCTGAGGTGAGATTCAATCAAGCCAGTCCCGACTCTCCTACTCCAAAACAATTGGGCCACAACGCGGCAGGAAGTAATCCAGCCAAGAAGTAAAGGCCCACCATAAACACCATTAGCATCACGTCATGTAAATTTTACTATCATAAACTACAATGTCTCAATTAATTCCATCCTACAAAACTTCAATATAAATTATGGTCACTTAAATGTTTCATCTTTCAAGTTATTTAACCGGTAAAGTCTTTTGTTGTCAAATAAGAAATCTGGGATTCAATCTCATTTATACAAAAAACCAATCGGTGTCTTTGGTTTAATGCTAAAAAGAAATTATTAAGAGTAGACGCTATAAGTTAAAACTATTTAAAAAAAAATTACAGTCACCCATAGGAAATTTCAAAATAATTTTGGGTTAAAACTCTCCCCACTCCCAATTATCAATTTATAAAAATTAAAAATCAATAAATATATAAAAATCTAAAATCTCCTTTATTAAAATGAGGAGTATCTCCACAGATGAAAAATGCTTAGGACACGCTTAGTAATCTCAAGAAAGGAATATGTTGTTGATCTTATGGAGCTAGATATCGTTTTATTGCAATATGAGTATAGCAAGATTTAAGTTTACAACATATTTCTAGAGAGAGGATGTAATGTTCAAGATTGGCTGCTGCACAACAAACACTTACAAAGCACAATTGGTTGTTTATTAACCTTTTTCTTTTAGTATATGATTTAGAATTTTATTCTTCCTTAATCTAATAAGTGTATATACGTGTAAAACTCCTTCCTAAAAAATTGAACTCCAACCCTTGCCCCCTCCTCCCTAATCAAAAAAACTTGTACTTGTTGATAGACCACCGCCCACCCTTGGCAGTAGTTTCTAAACTTAAATCATTCTATTGTTTATTAACTAACCAGTTTCTAAATAACTTTCTTATGGCAAGTACTTTTATCAACAGTCAAATCTTGACCACTTACCTGCTGCATTAACATTAAACTAGCTGATATGATTATGGGTTTCCGTTAATTCAATTAGTAAAATATCTTGGGTTGAATAAAAAATATGGAATTTGATCCCTGTTTACACCCAAGACTAATTGGTGTCTTAACTTGATGATAAAAAATATTCATTATAGAGCGGACATCATAAGTTCGAAAAACTATTTTATCTAAAAAGAAAAAAAAAAGAAAAAGAAAAAAAACATAGCACTAGCTGGTATCTTGCCTGAACCACTACACCAAACAACAGCCTGCCGCTGCAAGCCTGCAACTACCTGCTGCACTGCATTACATTGCCTACTGCTGCTGCTGCTGTATCATAGCCAACTACAACACCAAGACAGATGCTCTTACATTATTTACTTCTATCAAAATCTTGATATTTTGTTTTAGGTTCATATAATTTGTTAACCTGACATTCCTTGGGTGGTAAATTCAAACTTTGAGATTCTAGTTTTATTTTGGTTTAGAGAAAATTTGGGAAAGAGTTATAAAACTTCTCTGTTTAAAACTTATAAAATTTAAAAAAAAAAAAAAAAAAAAAAAAAGACTCTAAGCTGCTAGGCAGGCCCAGTAGCCCATGTTGATTCAAAGAAACTTGTAATGAGCCATACAACCACTTCAGGAAATTCCCCTAAAGACAAAAACCTACCAAGGGCCCAGCCCTTTTTATTAATGACAGAGAACCCAAAATTTCTTTTATTTCTTTAGACAAAAGCTTAAGCTAGGAATACAAAGGAGGAGAGCATAGTTGAAGATTTCGGCCCAAGTCAAGCATTGGTAGTGCCGGGAGTTTCATTGATTTTTAGTAGGGGTGTGCAGAAAACCCACCGACCCGCCAAACCCGACCCAACCCGCCCCAACCCGCCGGGTTGGGTCGGTTTTTAGGGCTTGGTGGGTTGGGTTGGGTTGGGTTATAAAAATTTTTTTTGTAGCGGGTCGGGTTGGGTTATGGGTCATAAAATTACAAACCCGCCAAACCCGACCCGACCCACTCATATTTTAATATATATTTAAATAATAAATATTTTTTTTAAGTTAAAACCTAGTAATATATAATATAAAATATATTATATAATATAAAATAAAATCCTACAAACATATATAATATAAAATCCTATTACTTTCTTTAATATATATTTAAATATATTATATAATTAATAAAAAAAACATAGGTTCAATTTAATAATTTTAAAAAAAAAAAGTCTAACCCATGGTTCAACCACGACCCAACCCGACCCATGTGGGTTGGGTTGGGTTGGACATATGGGTGTTGGGTCCCCTCAACCCGACCCAACCCGACCCATGCACACCCCTAATTTTTAGTACAGACATTCGTAGTGTTCCTTTACAAGCTACAGCTTGCTGATGAATTGGCAAAAAAAGCATTTATTACCCAAAAAGATTCATCTTGTGCATGAATCACTAACCCAAAAAGAGAAGACAGTTACAATGTCAGGTTGGGTATTTCGCACAAATTCGGTTCTTATCTTAGAATAACAATGTGATGATTGATTGATTTCCTTTTGTCTTGTTTATTCTGTCTTTACTTCGATTTTAAAATGATCATAATCCTTCGCATGAGAAATCACTTTCCTATTGTCTAATGGTGCTCATGATTTTGCACCTTTTTCATTTTTCAACAAAAGGCAATAGGCATATTTGGGTAAAAAATAATATTTATATATAATTGGAATCGGACTATTACAAAATGACACTATTCATATTGTATTTAGTTGTTTAATTTTTCTTTACATATCTTGAGAATTAAAAAAAAAAAAAATTAGATGGTGGTTGCTGTGTATGAAGAAAAAGAAATAATTAAAAAAAATTAAGAAAATTGATGTTTTAATGTAATATAGTGTAAAATAGATAATCTGATATTGAGAGCCCGTTTGGTGAGTAAGTTTGAGTAATATTGTTTGAGTATTTTTGATATATGTATGAGTGAAAAAGTGTGTTAAAACATGTGTAAGTGTGTTTAAAATGTATTGTTTTGTATTTAAAATTGGCTGCCCAACAGCTCTGAGTGTTTTGAAAAATGAGTATGTAAAATAAAAAAATAAAATCATTATTCTAAAATAGACAATAATATTTGCACAAACTAATGCAAATGCTGTTACTAATGGTGTTCATATTTTATTATTTTCATAAAAATGTATATATATATATATATATATATATATCATTATTTACTAAGTCCTTTATATTCTCGAAGCGTACGTCACTATTGTGTTGTTACATTTCTAACTATCAAAACCCAGATACCCATATTTGCTTCGAAGTTGGAAGCCCATATCTCCTGTCAAGTTAAAAGAAAAAATAAGAACATTTATCTTTCTTTCTTTCTTTTAAAGACCTATGTACGAAGTATAAACACACGCGAACCATGGGCAAGAATGATAGTTGTGGGTATGTGTGTGTTTTTCTTTTTTAAAGCTCAAGAATCAAGATTGATTGGTATATTGTTTATCAACAAAAAAAAAAAAAAAAAGATTGATTGGTATAATTGAATTTATTCTATTTTTCTTAGAACTTCATCGATATCAAGACAATTTCACCTTTCTCTACTTTATATTTGCTGTTCATAAAAAAAAAATACTTTATATTTTCTGAGAAAATGTTCTCTAGTGTGTGGGGACTGAAGAAAGCATGAGGAGATGTGATATTATAAAGAATATGAAAATAGGTTAGGTCTGAATTATGGCCCATGAAAGCTAATGAATGACATGAAAGATAACTGTCATTTTCTTGTACTCTTCAGTGACTATTATGTGGAGCCCTGCATTGACAAGAAACTCTTAAAAACCTTCACTATTAATGTCGAAATGTTGTAGGCATCCAATTGCAATAATGGAGGGCGTTCCTGTTTTACTTCTCACACCTGACCCAAACCCATATGGCCTTAGTTTTTCTAAATTGTCAAAAACCCCACTTGTGACTTTGAGTGGTTGTTGGTGAATCAATCTAATTTTTAGTTCTGGACATTGATTTTTTTTTTTTTTTTTTTTTTTGAGGAACTGAACATTGATATTTACCTAACCATTTTACAACTGATGTTTGGAACGTCAAGGTTTGTTGCAAGCACATAACCCTAAGGGAGGAAACAAACAAAATTAGCTCAATTTTTTTCAGCATATATAGTAAACTCCTAAAAATGAAAGAGAAGTTCTTAGCCTTTAATGTAATCCACAGGTTCAACAATAGGAACTAAATTGTAGTCATAAAAAAATAAAAAATAAAAAACAAAAGGAACTAAATCTTGTGAGAGTGAAACAATAATAATTAATGAGAACAAATAAACAAACATAAAGGTCATCAGTCACCACACTAAAACTTTTATTGCACGGAATATGTATTCCATTAGGATATATTTGGACGAAAATATCATTTTGATCCTTATATTTGAGATCACTATTAATTTTGTCCCTACATTTTAGCAGAAATCAATTTGATCTTTATTGTTTTAAATATTGCAAATATAAAATAACATGAGCTAAATTAATTATTGTTGAAATATAAGAACCAAGTTAACAGTGATTCTAGAATATAGGCCAAAATTGTGTTTTTGCCTTAAATTTTATTATCAATCAAAACCCGCTTACTTCAGGTAGAGTTCATATGGCAAAAATGGTCATCAATTGAATTTAAAAATTTAATCGAAGTAGGAAAATATTTCTACAATAATTTACTAGTGTGTAATTTCGTACATATGCATGGGTACAATTAAAAACAATCACAATTTTACAGTTTAAATTATACAATTCTTTTAGAAGATGTTAAAATTATACATAGTATTAACTTACACTCTTTTTAGACCTTAGATTTTTAAAATATATAGCGTTTTCTCATTATATATCTAATTTAAAATTTGATTGGATTTTTTTTTTAGAAATAATTACAACATGCTGCTAACCCCAAATTTGATTGGATTTAGACTCTTTAGTTTTTGCATTCAATAATTCACTTGCCACAAAAAAAAAAAAAAAAAAAATTAGATAGACATGTGATGCAAAATTAGACTCCAATTTAAATCCAATGTAGAATATAATTAGATTTGGACTTTTCGATTTTTACACTCAATAATTCACTCAGTACAAAAATTAAAATTAAATAGGACATGTGACGCACAATTGGACTCCAATTGAACTTCAATTTAGATTCTAAATTGAACTTCAATTCAGTACAATTTGATTTTCTCTAAGTTTTAACTTTTAATATATATATATATATATATATATAAAACACAATTCATGGCCATAATTGCGACTGATCTCAAGTTCAATATCCTAATATGATTGTGACTTGTGAGTAAGTGGTTATGCTAATCTAAACCTGTATATTTACTTCCTAAAAAAAAACCTGTATATTTGGATGAGTTTATTATTTAGTTTTTTTTAATGGTATAGCTTTTTAAAGTCTTATTTGTTGACTTTTTTTTTTGAGAAACTTATTTGTTGCCTATTGACTCTATTTAAAACTGTATTTTTATACATTTTATTTTCTTAAAAATTGTGAAAAGTTATTTTTAAGTCTTCGGTTTAAGTCTTTTGTTTGTATTTAATATATAATGTTCACGTGGTTTGGTATGTTTGGTAAAGCATAAAGTGAAGCATATAAGTTAGAAAGAAAAAACTATACCCTATTTAAAATGAGAACAAAATCTCAAAAGACAGCTAATAAATAATCAAATATATTCTTTTTTCTCGCACTCGCAGATAGTTAATAAATATTCTAGCAAACTTCTTATCATTTAAATACAATAAATGTTTTGCAATGCATGGTCGTATTAAATACAAGAATATGTACGTCTATACCATACTAAACAATCAAATAAGGCACAGCTAACTGATACGGAATAAAAATTATTATTGCGTTAAGTTATACAGACCATGCATAATTATTAATAAACGCACCTCTTTCCCAAAAAAAAGAAAAAAAGAATAAACGCACCAACCCACCAACCTGAAGTACTACTTTGAATAACAATAAAGGTATAAAGAATAACATTTAAAAAAAAAAAGTATAAAAATAAATATAAAAATCCCAAAATTTTATAATCAATCCCTTTAAAGCCATTTTTTTTTTTTTAATATTCCAAAAAAACCCTCTAGACAAATTCACACCCTCACGTCGTTAGTTCTCTTAAATATGTGAAGTGAAATGTTTCTCCTTTGAAAGATAGAAATACATTTAAATTTATTTCGGTCCCTAAAATTTATTTATTGAGCATTTTTTAATCTCTAAAATTTTAAGTGAACTTTATTGGTCTTTGAAGTTTCAAAAATGAGTGCTATTGATCAATCTGTTAACTTCTATCAATTTCGTTGTTATATACTTATAAGAACAATTACGTGGCATTTTTGTTAATGACATGAAAACTTTTATTATTAAAAAAATTACAGATGAGAAAATTATGTATTAGTTTAGGAAGCCCCATTTCTAGTTGGGTCTTTCCCTAAATCCAAATCTTTTTTTTTTTTTTTTTGAGAGAGCCTAAATCCAAATCAGTATAACATAATTCCTAAAACTTTATTTGCAGCTGTTATCTAGATTCACTATGAAATAACAACAAGAGATAATTACAGTAAACCCACCTATGGTTAGGCCCGTTTTCACTTTGCCTATCCGTGGTTCAATTATTTACACTTTGCCCACCTGAGGTACCTTCCGTCAATGATCTGTTACCCACCTCTCCCTTTGCCGTTAGAAAAACACATTTTTAAGCAAAAACAAATATAACAAGAATCAAAAAGGCCACTGTAGCAGGAAGGAAAAAACAAATATACAAGTTCATTGTAATTGGAAGGTAATCATAAAAAAACATTTCTTTTATTCCTGCTCTCCCAATCCTCAAGGCCTCATATAGAAGTAACACAGTAGTCGGGACAAAGACCAAGAACAACCGGACTCGTCTTCCTCCCAATCCTCCCTGACTCGGGCTCGCGTTCGGCCCAGCTTGTCGCAATATTCCTCGTCGGAGACCGTGATCGATACGCGTCGGTTCGTGCGTCTGTGAGATTGTGGGTCTATGCTCCAGTTGTGATATGAGTTTTTGTTGGTTGTGCTCCGATGGGTTTTTGTTGGTTGTGGTGGTGAGATTTGTGGGTTAGGCCGTGGGTCGTGGGTGTCACTGTTGGTTTGGACATGGACCGTGAGTCGTGGTTGTGGTGTTGGGTTTTTTTTTGCTTGGGTTGTTGAGTAGCAATGGTAGTTCGGTGTCAATGGTTCAGTGGTGCTGGGTTTTTTTTTGCTTGGGTTGCGGTTTGATCTGTGGGTTCAGTGGTTAGTTATTTCGTGGTTTGAGGTAGAGAGAAGATGAGAAGGAAAAGATGAGCCACCGTGTGCCGTGGGTTGAAGCTGTGGGTTCAGTGGTTAGCTGGGTTTTTTTTTTGCTTGGGTTGCTTCTTCTCTTTCTAGAATTTTTTGATGGTTTGAAAATGAAATTGATTTTTATTTGGTAGTTTTTAAAACCGGTTGGGTTTTTTTTGATAACCCTAAAGATACACAAAATCCATTACATAACAGATTAAAACCCAAACTCAAAACATGAAGATTTCGACAAATAGGCACCAACCCATGAAAGAAAATCCCAAATCTCGATCTTGGTATTGCAGAAAACTAGCCATTAAGATCGATCAGACGCCATTGACTTTTCTGGGTTGTTTGTGCCTTCACTTTGTTCTCATAGAAGTTCTTAAGTAATCAAAAATTTTAACTTTTTGATTCTTGTTATGTTTGTTTTTGCTTAAAAATGTGTTTTTCTAAAGGCAAAGGAAGAGGTGGGTAACAGATCATTGACGGAAGGTACCTCAAGTGGGCAAAGTGTAAACGATTGAACCACGGGTAGGCAAAGTGAAAACGGGCCTAACCATAGGTGGGTTTACTGTAATTATCCCTAACAACAAATTTTACTACATCCAAGCCATTGTTAAAGAGACATTATGATTATACCTAATTGCACCACTTCCAGGACTATGAGAATTCATAGAGGATTACACCAAAGGTGGTTACCATGTGTTATGAAAATAAGTTTAACCATGTATTTATAAACTCTTGGGTACTCTCCCCTTACAAGCCGGTTTTCAAAAGTGAGTTCTACCCATGAGTTTGTAATATTTGGTATCAGAGCTAACTACCACCCCAAGTAATCGGGTGTAGCTCATTGAGTATGGATTCAAATGAGTTGCAGTTTTGTGGTTGGATCTTAGAGGGGATGACTTAGAGGCTAGATTAAAATTATTGATAGGTGAGTGGAGCCGCCAAAAAGAGAAAGAGTTACCATTGGGTCAGTATCGCTAGAGTGAGCTGTCATAGACGTCAGTTGCGAAGCGTGGTGATATGTTATGACTTATAATCCTAGTGTCCCACATGGATTAAGTATAAGTTTAACGATGTGTTTATATGCTCTTGGGTACCCTCCCCTTGCAAGCCGGTTTTCAAGAGTGAGTTATACCCATGAGTTTGTAATACCATGTTATGAAATGCATCGAATTAATTGTGAATCTTTGGAGCTTCAAAAAAATTTCACGTATGGTCCAAGCCATTGGAGTTAAAAGCCAAAGAGATTTCTCACCCATTCTCTATAAAACCTTCAAATGGAGATCAATTTTAGGGAATTAAGTTCTTCTGATTTTGATTTAGGGAACCACCCAAATAAAAATTAGTCTACCCAAGCTGAAGAGTGATTTTGATGTGTAATTTTTTAAAATAAAAGTTGTTGGGTTATTAAAAAATATAATGTTATTGCTCAGTTAGAGTTAGGGGTGTTTGCGGTGCGGTTTAGTCAAATCCATAACCACACTACATCTCATTTTTGTAGTTACATAAGCGGTGCAATGCGGTACGGTTTAGAATTTAGTCAAAATCATAACCACACCGTACTTCATTTTTGCGGTCACATGTGTAGTACGGTGTATAAGATGCGATTTGAAGCTAGTATATTTTTCAAATTTTTGGCTCTTCTTACCCAGCCTAAAACTGATTTTTCCTTTTGTTTTGGGCAAAGTTTTAAACTATTGAGCTTTTTTTTTATTTTTTTCAAATTTGAGCTGGCTTTCCTAATCAATATTTGCTAGAGTTATTAAACTATATATATTTTTAGAAAACTAGGGTTATTAAACTATTAATAATATATTTTATATTAAAAAATAAATATATTAATATATAGAGAGGGTGCAGTGCGGTGTAGTTTGTGTGGTTTTTTATTTATAAAACCGCAATCTGCACTACACCATGCGGTGCGGTGTGGTGCAGTGCGGTGTGGTGTAGTGTAGTTATGTCATTTTGCGGGCGGTTTTGATACGATTTTTGCTATTTGGTGAACACCACACGTAGGCAAATAAATTAATGGAAGTTGATAGGGTGATTAATATTGCTCATTTTTCAAACTTTAAGGGACTAATATGTAAACTTCAGGAATTAAACATAGTATTTTGGCAAAAAAAGAAGGTAGTTAATTTCTTTTGATATTCACGTATAAACTTTTGAAAGTTCATATTTTTCCACATTATTATTCAAATGGACAAAATTTAGGTACATGTATCTTAGGTGCTCTTAAAATTCTTATGGAATAACACCTAAGTATTGTATCCAAATTTTGCTCCATTCCAATATAGGCAAAAATAAATTTTAGTTTCTCTTATTTATAATTAGATATTTGGGTAAAATTATGAAATTTTTTTATAATAATAACTAAACATGAGATTCCAACATGATATTTGTTGTGTAGTTTTTTTTATCGTGTATTGTTTTTTTTCTTTTTTTGGTAGTATAGCGTATTGTTGAGTGATTTTTTTTTTTTTTGAATGGTGAATGATTGGGATCTAAACCAAATAAAAGAGTCAAACAGAGCAGATTGCAAAGCAGAGCAGAAACAGAGCATTACAACATATCAAATTGAAGGAAAGAGGCTACAATAGGAGGCGTAACTCCCTTCCATAGTTGCTGAGTTCTCGATCTTCTAGCGTGTTGGGCAAGCTCGTGAGCCACTGTGTTGAAGTTTCTACTTAAGTGCTTGAAAAGGCAAGTCTCAAAGGAATCACTAGCCTGAAGGATCCCCTGAATGAGGTGCCTAAAGCTGCTACCTGTGGCTTTGTCATGGATTGCTTGAATGGCATTTAAGGAGTCTGATTCAATAATGACCCGAGACAGGTGAAGCTCTTGAGCTAAAAGAACACCTTGCTCCAAAGCCATGATCTCAGTAAGCTCAGCAGAGAAACAAGCTTTAAGAGGTTTGCAAAAGGTAGCCACAACTTGACCCATATAATCTCTAATGACAACACCAATACTTGAGAAACTTTCCAGCTCTGATGATGCCCTATCAACATATATTTTGTGGAATCTAGGGGAAGGAGGAACCCAGCTAGATGGGAGAGTTCTAATTTGGCTGAAGTCCCATGTGGCAGAGCAAGCAAAGTCATTAGCACTATCTTTAGCCAATTGCCACACCTATTCAGAAGGGAGCACACAGCCCTCATGTACAAACCTGTTTCTATTGAACCAAATAGCCCAAGCAATGGTAAAGAAAAGCTCTAAGTCTTGGAGTGTTGCATGGGAAAGAATAAAGATTACAGAGTCCAAGAAAGATTTTTTAATACCATGAATGCGCATTAGGTTCTCAGGTCAAAGACTCCAAACTAAAGATGAGAAAGCACAGTTAAGGAGGGCATGGTCTAAACATTCTGTTTCATATCTACACACGAGGCAAATCTTATTTTGAGATATCCCCCTGCAGTTTATGACCTCCATTGTAGGTAGACCATTGATGCATGCTCTCTAAGCAAAAGTTTTAATTTTTGCTTGGAGATTAAGGTGCCATAACTTCTTCCAAACCAGTTTACAAGGGTCTCCATTTGAGCATTCTTCACTCACCTTTGTTTCCTGCAGTTTATGGGCTATATGGTAGGCATTTTTTACGGTAAAAACCCAGCCGCTATTCCCAATCCAGATTATTTTATCTTCAGGGAGGTCGTGGCTTAAGGGTATTTTTAGGATTGTGTCTGCTTCAAAGGGAAGGAAGGTAGCCCTTGTTATGTTCACTCTCCACCACTTTGTCATTGGATCAATGAGAGAATAGACCATTGGGTATTGGGAGGTATCATTTGGAGGTGAGATGACCTTGCAGGTAGATGGAGTTGGCAACCATTTGTCATCCCAGATATGGATTAGTTTCCCATTTCACACTCTCCACTGAGTTCCCATTCTTATAACTTCAAGACTACTATGAATGCTTCTCCAAGAGTATGATGGGGAATTCCCAAGTTTTGCATTTATAATATCTCCAATAGGAAAGTATCTAGATTTCAGAACCCTTGCCACTAGAGAGTATGGATTTTGGAGGATTCTTTATAGTTGCTTTGCTAGCATTGCCTTATTGAAAGCTTGCAAATTCTTGAAACCCATACTACCATAAGCTTTTTGTTTACACATTGTTTTCCAACTAACCCAACACATTTTTGTTTCTTCCTGCTTTTGGCCCTACCAGAAGTTTCTCATCATACTTTCAATTTCTTCGCATAAGTTTTGGGGAAGGAGGAAGCAACCCATATTGTAAGTAGGAATCACTTGAGCTACCACTTTAATGAGGATTTCTTTCCCACTCATAGATAAGAGTTTTCCTTTCCATCTGGCAAGCTTCTACCCAATTCTCTCTTTTAGGATGGCAAAAATCTGTCTCTTTGATCTCCCAATAAAGGATGGGAGGCCCAAGTACCTTAAGTGTCTAGTATCTTGCATTGGGCCTAGGGTAGCCAAGATCTCATCCTTGGTTTCTTGTGTTGCATTAGGACTGAAGAAAATTGAGGACTTGTCAGCGTTAATTTTCTAGCTCGAGGCTTCCTCGTATTTTTGAAGGATATGCTTCAATTCCTAGCTTTCTCGCATACTAGCTTTGCAGAAAAGAATATTGTCATCCGCAAAGAGAAGGTGGGTGACTTTTGGGCAGCTCCTACAAATAGAGATGCCTGTCAAAAGTTGGTTTTAGGCTGCCTTATGAATGAGTGCAGAAAGCCCCTCAGTACAGATGAGGAAGAAAGTTGGGGAGAGGGGGGTCCCCTTATCGAAGCCCTCGTGTAGGAATAATGTTTCCACAAGCAGCCCCATTTATGATAACTGAATATGAGACTGAAGAAATGCACCTCATTACAAGATTTATCCACTTTGAACTAAACCCCAATTTCTCCATAACCCCTTGTATAAAGCACAACTCAACTCTATCGAAAGCCTTGTTCATATCAAGCTTAACAGCCATATAGCCATCCCCCATTGCATTTTTGTGATTTAGAAAGTGCATTAACTCAAAAGCCACAAGTACATTGTTAGTAATTAACCTATCAGGAATGAAAGCACCTTGGTTCTTTGAAATGATGTGAGGGAGAATAGCCTTAAATCTATTGGCAATAGTTTTAGATATGAGTTTATAAACTACATTACACAAGTTTATGGGTTGGAAGTCAGTCAATTTTTTGGGATTATTTACTTTGGGAATGAGGGTAATATTGGTTTTGTTAAGGTATGCCATAGACATATTACCATTAAGAACATTAAGACCATATTAGTGATGCTACATCGCACAATGCTCCAATATTTCTGATAAAAAATAGCAAACATACCATCGAGGCTAGGCGCTTTAGTGGGGTGGATATGTTTGAGAGCAGTAGCAACCTCCTCCCTGGTGGAATTTCTATTTAAGCTGTCATTCATTTCTTCAGTCACCCATGTGGGGATGGCAGCAGCTACCTTAGCTATCGCCGATCTCTCATCATGTTGGTTCTGAACCTCAGTTGTTGCTAAACGTTGCTTCTTCTTTGAAGTTATTGATTCTTTTTCAAAAATTTCCCCGTTCTCTTGGATTCACTACTTAAGAGCTGGGCACCTTTAACTGGGCTTTTATTTTTACCTTTCTCCCTTGCCATTCTTTTCCATTGGGCTGTTGCTTTTATTTTCCCTTCTATTTCTTGGCCCATGACTTCAAGCATGCCTTCCTTTTCCTCCATTTGGGCAGTTATGGGTTTAATTGGGCTATTGACCTCCAAACCTTATTTTTCTAAATGGGCTTGCTGGCCCACTAATGAAAGAGCTTCAGCAGCACCCATATTCTCCTTTAAGCCACGTGGGAAACCAGTGAATGGGTGATTGTTCAAATCACATGCCTCTGACATTTCATCAGTGACTTGTTCCATCCGAGTAGAGTAGGCATGTGTAACGCCTTGCGCTTTGTCTCCCTCGCTGATGTCATTCCGTTCAAGGCTTCTGGAATTTGAATTTGAAGTTTTCTGGTTTCCTTTGCTACCTGATGGACTGTCACCAACGTCAGACACAGAAGTAGAGGAAAGCTTCGTTTTGCCTAGTTTGTTTCCTTCGAATCGGTTTGCACTACCTTCTTCTCGGTCTCCATTGCTGATTGGCCTTGATTTTTCAAATCCCATCTTTGGGTTTCCTTGAGCTCGGAGCCATTCGCCGTATTGCTTGGAGTTTTGCTGGTTTGGGGGCTCTTTACAATGCTTCTCATCATAGCCCAGCCTCCCAGACAGAAAACAAAAGGTTGGAAGCCTTTCATACCTGAAGCTTACCCAGAATTTTTCTCCTTCCACACTAGCAATCTTACCCTGTCTTCTGAGAGGCTTGTTTAATTGGAGATCCACTCTAATTCTCATAAATTTTGCTTGATCCGATTGTCTTGCTCACCAGTTTACTTCGATGAATTTTCCTATGTTGTTTCCAAGCTCTCTGCCAACTTCATCTGACATAAGTTCGAAAGAGAGTCCCTAAACTTGGACCCAAAAAGGGGAATGAGTAAAATTTATATTTGTAGCTGAAAGTCCCCTTCACCATCTGCACAACAATAGCAGATTATTGTCGAAGTTCCACAGCCCATTTTGTTCGACCCATTTCATTTGATACTTTGATTTTAATCTGAACTGCATAATGTTATTTCCCAGATCCACGATTTGTAAATTCGAGCCCATTTTCCACGCCATCCACAGCATGTTCTTTAGTGCTCTTAGGTTCTGATTTTTGTCTGCTAGTAGACGACCAAATAGACTTAAGCGAACACTCTTCCAATAGATTTGATTTGCAACTCGATTTAATGTATATTTCCTCTTCTTCCTTCTTTGTGAGGCGAAGATTAGACAATCCCTCCACTACCGTGTGGTCCATGGCAGTGTTGGGAAGGAAAAGAAAGATGAACTCTAAGGAAAAACCCTTGTTACAAACGAAAGGGAGGGGTGACTAGGCTAGAGAAAGAGAGAGAAAGGCTCCTACTTGGGAGAGAGAAGCTTACACATTGTTGTGGTGTGAATTGTTGTGCGGTATAGTATATTGTTGATAAATGTAAAGCTGGCACCTAGCTAGTAGTCAAAAAAAAGCCATAGGCTACAGTTTTTTTCTTTTTTTTGGGAGAAAACCATAGGCCACAGTTGTTAAAAAAAAAAAAAAAATCCATAGGCTAATCCTCCATTTTTAATTTAATTAATGGCATCAGCAGCTGAAGTTTTACCCTACAAGGACACGTGGATGGCAGCCCCCCCATGTCTTGTTGTTGTAATAGTTGCTACTAAACATCACCATCACCCTCACTGTCACTCACAGACAATCACTGCTCATCCCCACCTCACCTCACCTCGCCTCCCCTCCCCTCCCAAAATTTATTCAATAAATTTCCACACGTGCCCACTCTCAATTTCCACGCCGGAATTTCCTCCTCTCTCTCTCTCTCTCTCTCTCTCTCTCTTACTTCTTACTTCTGCTATTTGCCTCTCACAAGTCACAACTCACAAGTCACAATTCAATTTCTCCAAACCCTAGAAAATGATACAAAAAATAAACTACCTTCAAAATTGAATCGAACTCTCACACGTTTTCCTTAAATTGAATCTAAAATTTCAGGTTTTACCACCAAAACTGCATCTGGGTCACTCTTAAATTCCGCAATAAATATATCTATATTTTTTTTTTTTGAAAATTTGAAAGTTGTGGGGTTGTGTAAATAATGGGGGCGATGACGTCATCGATGGCGGCAAAGTTCGCGTTTTTTCCGCCGAGTCCGCCGTCGTATGAGGTGGCGGAGGAGGAGGAGGAGGAGGAGGAGGAGGGTGGGGGAGGAGTGAAGCTGAAGCTGAGGATGACGGGAGGAGTGGAGACTAGGAGGGAAAACGGCGACGTGTTGAGGCTGAAAACGAAGAGAGGGAACGAGGTGGTGGCGGTGTACATAAGGAACCCATCGGCGTCACTGACGGTGCTTCACTCGCATGGCAACGCAGCTGATCTGGGTCAGATGTATGACTTGTTCACTGAACTCAGTATTCACCTCCGAGTCAACTTCATGGGGTCTCTCTCTCTCTCTCTCTCTCTCTCTCTCTCTATCTCTTCCTAATTTAAAAAAAAAAAAAAATTATCCCTTTTTACATGCATATATAATGGGGGTAAATTACACTAGCACCCCCGAAATATATTGAAAATTAGATAATTTTTTCGGTGGTTGTTGATTTTTTTAGTTTTTTACATGCTTATATGAATATGGTTTTTTTTTTTTTAATTTTAAGTTGTGTGTGTTGTGTTGTAGGTATGATTATTCAGGGTACGGGCAATCCTCTGGGAAGGTATGTGATTTTGTATTTTTTGTAATTTTATTTTATTTTGGTATTCTGTTTGGATTGGATTCTGGTAAAGTTTTGGTCTTTATTTTTGTTCTATATATTTGGTTTTATTTTTGTTCTGGTAAAGTTTTGGTTTTGGTTTTCTTTTTTTTTTTTTTTTTTTTTTTTTTTTATTTTTGGCCTTTTTCTAAGTAACTTTCTGTGCAATTTCTTGTCGGCCAAAAAAATTTGTAGTTTGCTTTTGTTATATGGGACCCAAAAAGGATTAAAACTTTTTCTACACTGAACTTTATATTACCTCTTTGGAATATTCAAGCTTTGGATTTTTTTTCAGTAGTGGAAGTTTTAAAAACCCAAAGATGGAAGATTTTAATTATTTTCAAATTAGATTGATTTAGAATTTGTTGTTAAAATAAGATGGGAGATGACTGAGTTATTATGTGCTTTACTGGAACAGCCCAGTGAGCAGAACACATACTCAGACATAGAAGCCGCATATAGATGCTTGGTGGAGAAGTATGGCACAAAAGAGGAAGATATTATTTTGTATGGGCAATCAGTTGGTAGTGGGCCCACTTTAGATTTGGCTACTCGGTTACCGAATTTGAGGGCTGTAATTCTCCACAGTCCGATCATGTCTGGCCTCCGGGTCATGTATCCGGTGAAGAGGACATACTGGTTTGACATTTATAAGGTTGATTTTTTTTTTTTTTTTTTCAATGTAGAATTATATAATCTTAATGTTGAATTGTTTACAATATTTCAAAATTTGACCTCATAAATGTTTTATGCTTGTTTGTGGTGCAGAATATTGATAAAATACCCCTTGTCAAATGTCCAGTTCTGGTAATTCATGTGAGTATTTTCCAATTTCTTCATTTTAGTAAGATGTTTGTAAAACTAAAATGGCATGCTAGTGTAGTATAGCTTGACGGAAAATCAGACTATAGAAGTTAGTCTCTGCACTGGTTGATTGGTACATCATATATCTGCTTCAAATTTTTCTAGTTCTGACGTCTTCATTACTGGATTTTATAGTATAGAACAAGGGGTTATGTGGTTGCACTCAGTATGTAATATGTTGACTTTACGCAATATCAAAAGAAACATGAAATATGGAATTCTTCATGATTAGGTTGGAATTTAATAGCTATGGATAACTCTATGCCTCTTTCATTTTGGTGAAATTTATCAAAGACGTTGAAAATTTCACCAGAAATCATAGGTAGGGGTGTTCAACAATCAGTTTTAGTTGGTGTTAAAGCCAGTTTTCAATGGAACCTACATCTTTGTCTTGTGATAGTTGATAATTGACACCAATTGACATGGTTAGATAACTAAACTTAATTGACACTGATGAAAAATTTCTTCTCTTTTGTTTACTGTTTATGTTTTTCTTTGTTCATCATCACGAACACCCTGTATGTTTCTTTCTTATTTCATTAATAATAGTTCTCATATTATCTATCAAAAAAAAAACAAAGCAGTTTGGTCAGTCAGTTTTTAAGCAAGCAATGGTTACTGACAAATGAAATATGTGGGGAGATGAAAAAACAAAGAGGAACTGGGGCCATCTCATCTGTGGAGGAACTTGGAGTGCTCATGGCAGAGAAGGAAGAGATCAAAATGATGGCGCGTAAGGAGCGTGTCTGCCTCAGTTGCAAGGGTAGGGGTTTGCAAGGGAGAGAGGGAGATAGGGGCAGTGAGGTGTCCTGTGTCAGAAGGGGGTTTGGCATTTATTATTGGTGATAAATTGAGGGGGTCATGAGAGGTTTTAGCTTGTAAGAGTGAGAGAGAAGTGACAATGAAAACTAATAGGTGAGGAAGAGAGGAAGAAATGCTGTAGTTAGGCATTCAAAACTGGATTATTATGATTTCTTTACAGGTGCACAGTGAAGCTAATACTTTTTCAAGCAATAGAAAAATAGAAGTTCCTAGTGAAACTTGAGGTAGTTAATTGAATCTTGCCAAATGTTCATCATGTATAAATAAGTTCTTAGCTATTAAATTTATAATAGCATAGGTAGGTTTTACCGGCTAGAGGTGTGTCCAAAGGGCTCTTCTTTAAAAGGTTTCCTATGTTATCTAAAAAAAGCATAGCATAGGTAGGTTATGTGCCAGTAACTGATAAGAAGTTGTGAGTTTAGTGGGTCTTTAGTTAAGGGAATGTGACTTTGATGGAGGGAGCTTAACTGAAATTATTTTGGAATTTATTATTTCAGATTTCCATTTATGTTAAGGGATTGGATTATTTTAAATTTTCATTAAAAAAGATTTTGGATTCAGATGGGGATCAAGTTTCATGTTTTAAGATAGGGATAATATTTAAAATTATGTACAGTGAAAGTTTTATGGGACATGAACGTTTGTAATCCTGGAAGCACTATAAAAATGCTCCACATGGTGTTTTTTTTGAATCAGATTTGTGAGAAATTTCTTTATCTGTATGGTGGTGATTCCAGGCAACCCTTAGGTGGTGAAGCTTAAGGTTTTCAGGCTGCTCTAGGTAGTGAACCCTAGACTGTCTTGCATCATCGCATTAGAATTACACATGGCAGGTGTGCAGACCATGAAACCTTTATCAGCATGCTTTTGCTGTTGTGTGACAGACTGTTGGTTTTGAAAGCCATAAAACTGCATGCAGACCTGGTCGCATCAGTATCTCTCTTCTATCCACTGAGCAGAACTGAATCTCTTAAAATGCTGTCTGAAATCATTGGTTTAGTCAGTGTTTTCCATCTGGAATCTTTGGTTTTTGTCAGTGTTTTCAGTTAACTTGATCTTATGTACAGCGCCACCCAAATGATCTCTGCTAGTTTCTGCCTTTTTTGTCATGTTGTGGTCAATCACATACATGTCATTGTTTATGTCCTGACAAAGCTCCAACATCCCAAAGAGTTATGTAAATAGACATCACATGTATGTAGATTACTCCATAGCAGCAGCATAAATTCACCAGGTGTCCAGGACTCGAGTTTTTATGTCTGTCACATTATTAGGGAGAAGACCACTCATTTGAAATATTCTTCTTTCTGAAGGGTCTGAAGTGTTTCCACTCTAGCATTTTGCTACTGAAAGCCCAGAACAATTATTTATTGGGTTATCTTAAACTCATGTTTTGGAAATTCTTTGTTACTTCCACAAGAATATAAAGGTGAATTAAGGATATTTTGGCTGCTTTACTTGGTGGTCTCCCCCTTTTTGATAATCGATAATTGGGGGGTGGTGTTGGGGGGGGGGGGGGGGGGGGGGGGGGGATGAGGGGATTTGAACCTTGGATGTTTTTACTGGAACCACCAGGATGTCTGCCCTTTAGGATGCTAGAGGATAAGTGGAAGCAAGGATGAGTGCAAGAGTTCAAGAGCAGTAATTTTATGTGGATACATAGTCCAAAGTTTCTCTAGAGGATTGAAAGGTCCTTTTATGTCCAAGTTTAATATTTTTTTGAGTATAATGCATGTACATTTACAACTTCACATGAAGAATAGCATTAAACATAAACAACTGTGGTGACATGTAAATTATATTTTTTTGGTGGTCACAAATTAAAATTTCAAGTGATGACTGATGAGATAGTGAGGGAATGTGATACTGCCTTTGACCAGCTGAATCGCATATTTTATGCCCCATAAGTTTGATCTGTGGCTTACAGAGCAACTTGTCCCCTAATGCTATGGATTTCCTATCCCAGTTGCCACTTCTGTAGAGAGCGATTTCGATGCCTTTAAAGATTATACATCACTTGAGGTGGATGTAGGCCCAGATGTTCTTGGATGCTAGCTTCCACCCATTGTGGGTATAAAGACCATGACGTGGTTCATGCATGATTGTCTCATTGTATTAAATGTCTTACTATGATCCTAATTGGCGCACATGATTAATATAAATTCATGTACCCATTTTATAATTGATTGGTATCTGTCACCATATACGTTGGTTAGCTGCCTTTCTTTGCTAACTGAAACTCTCATAGCATCTGAACCTTAAAAGTAAGGTATCATGCAACATTGGCTCAAGTAATTAGAAGAATGCTCATTTACCAAGCTGTTGTGCTGTGTGTTTGCCCTTTCTTGCAGGGAACTGCTGACGATGTTGTTGATTGGTCCCATGGTAGGAAACTTTGGCAGCTCTGTAAAGAGAAGTATGAACCATTGTGGATTAAGGGAGGGAATCATTGTGACTTGGAGCTTTTCCCACAATACATAAAGCATCTCAAGAAATTCATATCAGCCATTGAGAAATCACATCTGAGAAATGGATCTGGGCCAATTACAGATCAACTAGAAAATCCCAGGAACAGCACAGATTGTAGAGAGAAATCCAGATCCAGCACAGATCATAGAGAGGAGAGGTCTCGACCGAGTACTGACCAGAGAGAAAAGCCAGGGCTGAGCACAGACCGTAGAGAGAAATCAAGAACCAGTAGTGATAAGAGAGAGAAATCAAGAAAGAGCATTGATCGGTCTATTAAAGTTCACAATGCTGTGGACCAGCCGGAGAAACCAAGGAACAGGTTAGCTATAATTTTGACCAGATAGTATTGTTATTTACCCATTTATGCTTCCTTTTTAAAACAAAGCTTGTCCAATGTGGTGTGCATAATTGCATATATATTCAATATCTGGTTTTCCTCACTGTTGGAATTGCGTTGTGGTGGCAGCTTTGGGGGCATTGTGAGATCGGTCGGATTATGCAATATTGATTGTTTCAAGCCCACAGCTACTAATTTATGAAGAAGATATCGGATAAGCCTACATATTGAAGGTTTTATTTCACTTGAATTTCTATGCATTTGATTGGTCAATTGGGGTTGTTTGGGTGATAGAAATGTGTTGTTGTTTCTTATCCACTTTCTAGAAGAAAAATAGGAAATTAATTTAACAAGAAAAGTCATACGTCTCATTTGATTGTTAATACTGATTAATAAATCTGACCTCTCTCTCTCTCTCTCTCTCTCTCTCGTGATAGTTTTTGTTACTTATCAACTTTGTATCTGTTCAGGATGTCTTGTCTCAGTTAGTCTAGGTTTCCAAACCAAATGGAAGTTGAGAACAAGTTATGGAGAGTAAAATGGCACTAGGAAAATATATATATATATATATATATATATATACATATGGGCAAAAGTGAGCCAATAACTTGCTTACTTGAACTGCAAGGTTAGGTTATGAGTAACTTAATTACGGTTCTTTAGATATTGTACCTCAAATTTCTATCCTCTTGAAAGGCTCTTGGCAAGTTTCCCAATTAAATAAAAATGTGTATGCATTGATCAATGTAATATAAACATTGTTATCTTTCAGGACGATTAGAGCTTGTTTGGTAATGTTGTTCTAGTAATATTGTTTAAGTTTTTTGAAAATATGTCTGGGTGAAAAAGTGTTGTGAAAATATGTGTTGTGTTGTTTAAACAACGGAAATTGTTACTTAAATACCCCTACCAAATACCCCCTAAATTCAATGCAATCAAGAGTTGGAATTTCTTTTTGGGTTGGGGGGGGGGGGGGGGGACTTTATTTAAGTTTTACCTTTTTGTATGTATAAAATTTATGAGTTAAGCTTGACACATTTTCATCAATTCATGTCAATTAATTCCGATTGAGTTAAGCTTGACAAATATTTTCCACCCAAATTGGGAGGAAAACATTGGAGAGAAAAGTGGTAGGATGGGGGCTTTTACACTTTTACTAAAAAGCTTCCATCCTACCTTATGCTTCTCATCTTTTCTTTTTTTTTTTCCTTCAACGGTACTGGATTTTTTTTTTCAACATTACTGAATGTTTTTTTTTTCTTTTTTTCAACATTACCTGAATGTTTTGTTTTTTAACGTGACCTAATTTAATTTTTACATTATAATAATAAAAATTTATATATATGATGTGATAAATTTTATATTATGTAATGAGTACAAATAAATCTATTTTTTACATATCATGTAACAAGGGTATAATAGTCAATTTATATAAATTACATTCTCTATCCTTCCATTTTTCCTCTCCAATTGAATAAAAAAGTTTTTCACTCTTTTACTTATCCACCCTTCCAACCGGACACGCCAGAGGGAAAACTAAATATTTTTCATCCTCTCATTTTTTTATCTTCTTACAATTTTTTGTCCTCACTTTTTCACTCTTTCAACCAAACGGATCCTTAACTTTCATTTGAGACCTGGCGCCAAAAGGGCAGAATTTAAAAAAAAGGTTAATTGTTTGCTCCATTGATTCATTAAGCTGATTCTTGAGCACAGGGACCCTGCCTGTAAGGGCAGTTAATGCTCATGGTAATCGGCACAGACGGGCTACCATGGCTTGAATCGTTTGTGAATGCAGTTTCTGATCAAATGAATATGTTTCTCATTCCTAACTCTCCAACTTTCAGTTCACTGCAAATTCTGATCGGTTCACTCCAAGAGGGTGTTGGGACCCTAATCTGTCAGCAAATATTGTTGTTTAATGTCAAATTAGGAACCATTAGAGATTAGAAGTACGGTGGAAATTTTATTGGCTCAATCAACGCAGTTGCATGTATATTGTTGAATTTAATTGGAAAAAGTCATTTATGAGTAATATGTTAATGCAAGAAAATTCACAAAAATATAAAAGAACTATATTTTGTTTATTTATTAAGGGTTTTTTCAAATAAAATAAAAAATAAAAAGAAAAGACTAAGCTACATTTCAAACTTTTAATTTTTCTTCCCAAATAAAAATTTTGCTTATGAATGAATGGATTTTTAGTTGTTAGATAGACAGGTACTAAAAATAAAAATTTAATAGTAAAGATCCTAATTCAAGGATAATGGGACAAATTCGGTGATAAAATAGTAAAAGTATGACTTTTTCCTTTTTGTGACAAGGAAGCAGGTTTCCTTGAACCTTTTATTATCCGTAACTGAGGACCATTGATGTCATCTTTTTTCTTTTTCTTTTTTTTGAATGGTAATATTGAGGATTTTTCTTTCATGGTAGGCTCTTCAATGTGTTTCAATAACTTGAGAATCTTGTATGCTAGTTAGGGGCATTTTAGTTGAATTGGCATATCTTTACGTACAAAAGTGCTTGGAGGTTTAGGGAGGGAAATGGTTCGACCTGCGGAGTTCGCAACATATTATAACTATTTAAAAAAAATTCTCATATACTAATCACTTGTATTGATCATGTTCATCTTCTCTTTTGGTATAAGCATAGACACTCCACTTTATTCTAGTCTATGTTTGAGGCCCTAGTCTTAATGATGAAGAATACCTTGAGCTCCTACTAAAATGATTAACACAATATAGTATATAGTAAGTTCAATAGACCAAAAGATGTAAGCCCAAATTACCTGAAGCCCAAATTAGTCTTCTTATAAAAGTGGCACACATTGTCGTACACTAGTTATTACCAACTGTAGAAGGGGAAAATTTCCGGCCTATCACAAGCTGACATGTCATGCCACCAAGTCCATAAAGTATGACTAATTACAAAACATCACATACTACTACTCGAAATTTGCCAAATTCCATCAAGGTAAAAACATGAAAAGCATGCAAAATGCTAATCACATATAGGCACGTGTAAGCGAGTCGGCGCGTGTAAGCGATGACACAAGCAGACCAATCAAGCTGTGACATGTGTCACCAATCAGAATCCGCCATGTGTCGCTCACCTACCACTAAACTCCTACAAATGGAAGCCTTCCTAAGGCATTTGGAGACACCAAGACATCTGAGGAAGAACCGGAAAGAGATCTTGAGTTTAGAAATTCAAAAGCTCTGCTGGAATCAAGCCCTGAAGCCTCCAGGAACTTCAAGAACTTCAACTTCGAATACGAAGAACATTCGAAGAAAGATCAACCAAATCATCCTCCTAGATCTCAAAGGTCACTAGAATCAAGCTCAAAAGCTTCCAGAAACCTCATAAACCACAAATCAGCGAAACTCTACGGATTCAAGCCTCCAAAGTCCTGAAGAATTTCTACCACAAACCTTCAAATACGAAGAACATTCGAAGAGGAGTCATCCAAATCAAATTCCTAGATCTCAAAGTTCACTGGAATCAAGCTCAAAAGCCTCCAGAAACCTCATAAGCCACAAATCAGCGAAACTCTACGGATTCAAGCCTTTAAAGCCCCAAAGAATTTCCACCACAAACCTTCGAAGATGAAGAACACACGAAGAACACGAAAAACGCGAAGAATGTGAAGAACGAAAGATTTTTAACAAGCTCATAGCCAGAGATTCATTGTAATTTCGTTTCAAAGGTCTTCGATCCATCCTTCAACCAAATTGAAGGATATTTTGTGTTCGAATAAAAATTACACCACCACAATTCCAATCAATAAATCTTTCAAGGAGATTGAATCAGAAAATCACTCTTCTGTAATCACAGAGAATTGTACCACACATTCATCAATACAAATTCGCATTTGTGAAACTATTTTACTTGTTTGACTTATTTCGAACCGAGAAATTTAGTCGTCCACAAATTTTGGCACGCTCGGTGGGACCTCTCTGCCTCTCATCTCTTTCTCCTCCAAAAGAAAAGAAATTCGATTTGCTACCAACCTCAATGGCCTCTAGCAAGAACATTCAAGTTTCGACAATAGCTACTTCAATTAGACTTGGTATGGCTACCACCAACAACTGCATTGGTGCAATCAATTGTAGCCAAACAAAAGCTCGTAATCAACTTCAATCTCAATCAACCAAGGAATCCAAGGTTCAGAAAATCATCTCCTTAGACCCTCTTACAAGAAACAAGGTCATCAACAAGGACATCTCCACTTGGAACACCTCAAGTATAGGGGCAAATCCCCTTCTTCCTTCACAAGAAGTTGGTCACATGATTTCTCTCCCATCAAAGGGAACTCAAAAGATGAGATTTCACGCGGTCACTCCAATTCACTTCTTTCTCCATCATCTTGGGAAGTTGTGTCAGTCATAATGACTAACACCTCTACCATGGAAGAAAAGATGGCTGAAATGGGGTAAAGGGTCATCCTTCTCACAAAAGCACTTGAAAATAAGGACCTCCAAATTGCAACTCTAATGAATAAATTTGAAATACAAGATCTTGGTGAATCAAGCCATGATCCTAAGTTCCCATTTGGCTTCACTTCTACAAAAGGTGACACAGGGAAAGAAAATCAAGACACTCCTCAATAGGAGCAATCTACTTCGGTTGCTTCGTTATCAGTTCAACAATTACAAGACATGATAACAAATACCATTCGAGCACAATATGGAGGTTCTTCTACAAGTTCTCTCACATATTCAAAACCCTACACAAAGCGCATCGACAACATAAGAATGCCAAATGGGTATTAACCCCCCAAGTTCTTGTAGTTTGATGGCAATGGAAATCCTAAGCAACATATTGCTCACTTTGTAGAAACTTGTGAGAATGTAGGGACTCAAGGAGACCTCCTTCTAAAGCAGTTTGTCCGTTCACTCAAGGGGAATGCCTTTGATTGGTATACAAACTTAGAACCCGAGTCAATTGATAGTTGGAAACAACTTGAAAGAAGGTTTCTTGACCGATTCTATAGCACGCATCGTATGGTAAGCATGATGGAGCTTACCAATACTCAGCAATGGAAAGATGAGCCCGTTGTTGACTATATCAATCGATGGCGCTCTTTGAGTTTGGATTGCAAGGATAGACTTTCTGAAATTTCTGCTATAGAGATGTGCATCCAAGGCATGCATTGGGGACTTCTTTACATCCTTCAAGGGATAAAGCCTTGAACATTTGAAGAGTTAGCAACTCGTGCGCATGACATGGAGCTGAGCATTGCTAGCCATGGGAATTCAAACCCTCCCACACCTGAAGTAAGGAGGAATGATAGGAATGTAAAAGGCAATCTCAAAGACCCAGTGGTTGTTAACACTGCCGTAGTTAAGGTTCCAAAAAAAGGAGCAAAAGCAAATGAAAAACAGCTTGAAGGATGGCAAAAGAACGAAGTGTGTCATCTGACCTTTAAGGAACATGAGCAAAAAGCATATCCGTTCCCCGATGAAGATGTGCCAAACATCTTAGAACAACTATTACAATTGAAGCTAATTGAATTGCCAGAATGCAAACGACTAGAAGACATGGGGAAAGTTGATAACCCTAATTACTGCAAATATCATCGTATCATTGGCCACCCAATCCAAAAATGTTTCGTCTTCAAAGAACAAATCATGAAGCTTGCTAAAGAAAACAAGATTGATCTAGACTTTGATGAAGTTGTCGGGTCAAACCATGTGATCGTTGCTTGTGATGTACTTCCAACTCTCAAGCAGAGGGCAAACACAAATAAGGATTACAAATTGGTTGACAATGATGGTGTAAGGATCGATCCTATCAATGGGAAGTTTCTCAAACACTTCTATGCTTAAAAAAACTGAGGACTGCTCCTCGGTAAGAGCTTAAACTACCCACTGCAGCGCTACAAGGGTACATGATGTTTTCCCATTACCTTTGAAAGCGTACAAATAAAAAAAAATCATAAAAAAAAAAAATCAAGAAAAAAAAATCATAAAAAAAAACAAAATCAGTTGAACTACGTAATGACTTGATCCCTCTTCGGGGTACGTAGGCAGCTTAGTACTTTTCACTAAGTTCAGTCACATGAAAAGAAGAAGGATTGCCAGTCTAACTTGAAAAGTTTTCTAACGGTCGTCAATATGCTTTTAAGGTCCCTTTGGTTGGCAAGGCATTGTTTAAAGACAATTAACTGCTCAATAGGATGATCAAAAAAATCGTTGTACTCAAAGATGAAGTCTAAATGAAGTCTGCATGGCATTCCCCATCTTCTATGGACATTCTCCAACATTGATGAAGCATGTCTTACATCATCTCTCCTCTATGGGCATATTTTGACATCTTTGAAGTCTTGGCGACATTCTTCCTGCATCTTCAAGGTTTTGTTGACACTTCTTTGAATCCTCAAAATCTTGATGGGAGCGTCTTGAAACTTCAAGGTTTTGTTGACCTTTCCTTGCATCTTCAAAGTCTTGATGGGAGCTTCTTGAAACTTCAAGGTTTTATTGGCATTTCCTTGCATCTTCAAGGTCTTGATAGGGATTCCTTGCATCTTCAACGTCTTGTTGGTATCTCTGAAGTCTTGATGTCCAGCAACAGTGCTAAGTGCCCTCGATATTTGAGCTATGTTGCCTTTGGAAATTGGTGTTGTTGTAGCTTTATTATAAATGTCAATATTGGTGCAACTTCAATGCAAGTGCGGTGCGAATGAAGTGTTGACGTGGCTTCATGGCAGAGATGAATGTTGGCACGGCTTCAATGTCAATGAAGTGTTGACATGGCTTCACGGCAAAGATAGATGTTGACGTGGCTTCAGTGCGAATGAAGTGTTAACGTAGTTTCATGGCAAAGATGAATGTTGGCACGACTTCAATGTGAATGAAGTGTTGATATGGCTTCATGGCAAACATGAATGTTGGCATGGCTTCAATGTGAATGAAGTGTTGACATAGCTTCACGGCAAAGATAGATGTTGACGTGGCTTCAGTGCGAATGAAGTGTTGACGTAGTTTCATGGTAAAGATGAATGTTGGCACGGCTTCAATGTGAATGAAGTGTTGACATGGCTTCACGGCAAGGATAGATGTTGACGTGGCTTCAGTGCGAATGAAGTGTTGACGTAGCTTCATGCCAAAGATGAATGTTGGCACGGCTTCGGTATGAATGAAGTGTTGACATGACTTCATGGCAGCGATGCATATTGGCATAACTTCAATGCAAATAAAATGTTGAGGCAGCTTTATGGCAAAAGAAGAGTACTAGTGCATATTCATTATAAAGGCAAAAGGTGGTGTGACCTCATGGCAAATGCAAGTGCAAGTGCAAATATTGCTTCAGTAAACAAATTAATGATGATGCTTCATAGCAGTTGCAAGTGTCTGCGCCGCTTTATGGAAAACAAAAAGGATGAGTGGAGACACGATTTCGATGCAAAGAAAAAATGGATGCCACTTCATTGTAGAGGCAAGTGTTAAGGGACAAATGCTGGCGTGATTTCATGGTAAAAACTCTTGATGTGGCTACATTGCAAAGACTCTTGATGTGGCTGCGTTGCAAATACGAGTGTTGGTGCAATTTAATTGCCAATACTAGAACCATAACGACTTCAAAGACGAGTATTGACGTTTGCATTATTGCCTAGCTGAATATCCTTCTGGAAACATCGTTGCAAAGACAAACATCACTAAAAAATTGTGGATGCAAGAAAAGAATGTAACAACATGAAGGCATATGTCATTGCAAGAAGGTTGCTATCAATGAAATACAAAGCCACCAAATAAAGACAAACACTTCTATGAGAGCGTCGGCGTAAAGCTTGGTGTCAAAATCCAAAGATCAAGGAAACTGTGCTACAAAACAAAAACAAGCAAATTTTGTCAAAAAAGATCTCATAGCATGAACTAAAAAAAAAAAAAAAACTTGAAAGGAGGAGAAGAAGAAAGCTGAAGGTTGAGCATGTGATGAAGGTAATAACATGCCTTTATATAGAAAAATTCTGAGATAAGAGACAAAAAAAAAAAGTGTGAAAACAATTGAAGCTCAAAATTCAGATTTTGCAAACACAAATGCACTCAAAGTCAAAGAAGTCTGCACTGGATTTTGAAATGAAAGAGCAGCCAGCCAAAATGCACCAAGAAGGTTACAAGGCCAACAATGCCAGCGGACTTCTCTCTCAGACTCGTGAAAATCTAGACCTTAGTTCACAAAACTAACATCACAGCAGTCTTCTACAGCCCTCTATGTACAAAACCCAGAAAGATCGTCAACAATGGGGCTACCACGTGCTGCCACGCGCCACCAGAACTTTGCGATGACCAATGGCTTAGTCTCTCAAAACTGTGCAAACCTGTCCACAATTTCACAAAACTGACCCTACAAGAGTATTCTACGGCCTTAGATCGACAAAACCTGAAATTTTCAAGCCCAACCGATGAGCCATGCGCCGCCCCGTGCCACCAGAAGTTTCGGTGATCACAGCGTCAGTTTCACGCGCCTCCATGCGCCTCCTTTAGCTTCCACGCGCCGTCACGCGACAACAGTTTCTCTCACGCGCTCTCACGCGCCTCATGTGCTCCTCACATGCCATACACGCGTTCACGCGAGCATCTCTAGCATATGACGTCATGGATGATGTCACCATCTTTCCCGGACCGGTTTGACCCGCCTGAAAAAAAAAAAAGGAGCTTTGACCAAATTAAACCTTTGACTTTGACCAAAAAGTCAAAATTTTCAAAACGAACCTGTCCCACTCAATTTTTCGAGTACATTCCGATTTTGGGATCCGTTTCTTCATTCGAAGCTCGAAAACTGTGCAAACAGTCCAATTTTCAGAAAGTTGACTATTGCACAAATCTTGACCAAAAGTCAAAAATTTCAAGACAGACATGTCCCACTTAATTTTTCGAGTACATTCTGATTTTGGGATCCGTTTCTTCAATCGAGACTCGAAAATTGCATAACGGTCCAATTTCTAGAAAGTTAACTTTCGCATAAATCTTGACCGAAAGTCAAAATTTTCAAGAGGGACTTGTCTTGCCCAATTTTTCGCATACATTCCAATTTGGGGGTCTATTTATTCATTTGAGAATCCAAAATTTCTCAAATAGTGCGATTCTACAGCTGTTGGCTTTGATGTGAACTTTGACCAAAAATCGAGAAACCTGAGCAAAGTTTATCCTACTCAGATTTTCACAAAGACTCTATTTTTGAAATTTGCTTATTTTTTTGGACTTAGAAACCACCAATCTGACCCAGTTCTCCAAAGAACTAGCAGAGTCCAAAACTTAAGCTCCCAAAATCAAAATTGGAGACCATCCATTTGGTCTGGATTCCTTCAAGATTATCCTCCAAGACTTCATCAAAGCTCCCCTTTCAAAGAACAGATGAACTCTCACAAGTATGTCTCAAACTTGAAATTGCATTGGATCACTACTCCAACCTACCATTCCCGTTCGGTACTTACCATTTTCGTTCTGTGCCTACCAGTCTCCAAACGACCATTCCCATTCGGTGCCTACCGTTCCAATCCACCATTCTCACCAAGAAATTTCATCTGTCGTTCTCAACTACCCAACTACCATTCTTCATCTCCCCGCTATAAATAGAAGGGTTGGATTCATCGAAGGCTCATCAAGAAAAACATACCGAGTCATGAAATGAAGATTTGCTTCTTTCAAATTTTCGATGCCACCTTCTCACAGCCATTTCTCACTATGGCCTCATCATTCTCAACACCTAGCAACCAAAATTACTTCATGGTCGGTTTGAAATCAACCCTCTCATGGTTCAGTAGAAACCCTTCTCACAACATCATCATTGTTTTAGGGTCCAAACAAATTTTGTTTCTTCACTTAACGACCACATTTGTCCATAAAGTTATTCATAACAAGGTCTGCATTATGGTTCCATGCTTCCTTCGACTTGGCTGGCCAAGAAATCTAAGTCCAACAGAGACACCTGTTCTTAAGATCAGGGCTCTTATAGCTTCTCTTCAACTGTTTGCTCTTGTGGTAAAAGGTGTTGGGGTATCCTACAAATTGTCTCTCATCCAACACTTATGATGACCTCCAAGGTACTAGCTCATCAAAAATTCGCCTTTGGTGTTGGTAAATGGACGCCAAAGCCTTATTCCATGTTCCCACCAACATGTGGCCCAAAGGTCATCATTGCTGGTACCTCAAAACATACTTTCTGGAATTACTCCAACTTAAAACCAACTTGAAGAATTTCAGAAGATATACTTCTGAAATTACTTCAACTTAATGTCTGTCAGCATGGTCCCGTCACACATGCACATTCAACTACTTGATGTCGGACCTCATTCAACATGCAGTCAGTCCCGCATCCTAAGGTGTACTTTCCAAAAACATCTACGCCAAAGGGATCCCAACGTACAGGGCCAGCGCCATGGTGTCTATGTTTCACCCATTCACTTTGCTTCCTCTCCATCTTCTGCGTCATCACCACCACCAGACCCAAAATCCGTTCTGAAATTACCTCAACTTAACCTGAGTGATGCGATAACGCATGCACATTCAATCACTTTCCCACATGATCCCTCCGTGGTCCAAAGTATATCCTTCAGATATAACTTCACCAGAAGTTCTTAAAAATGGGAGGCCAGCTCCACAACTCTGCATGCTGTACCCAGCCAACATCCTCACTTCTTCTCCATCTTCAACACCCTGTGATCACTGCCAACGATCCAAAATACTCCTCTGAAACACTCTTTTGAAATTACTTCGATTTAACCTCTGCTGAGAAGGCTCAGTTATGCAAGCACATTCAAATACTTGCAGACCCCTTCTCGGTCTCATCAAAGCCTTTCACGTGGACGGGTCTACTCTTCTGAAATTACTTCATCCTGCTAAAAGCCCCACCACCTCTAATTTCTTCACTCGAAGAATCAAGTATAAAAATCCATTTTCAAGACTCATTCACTCACCACACTCTGAAGTTGTGTACGCGAACGAGTCTCGAGGGGACATTTGTAGAAGGAAAAAATTCTCGGCCTATCACAAGCTGACATGTCATGCCACCAAGTCTATAAAGTATGGCTGATTACAAAACATCACATATTACTACTCGAAATTTGCCAAATTCCATCAAGGTAAAAACATGAAAAGCATGCAAAATGCTAATCACATATAGGCACGTGTAAGCGATGATGCAAGCGAGTCGGTACGTGTAAGTGATGACTCAAGCAATCCGGTGCGTGTAAGCGATGACACAAGCAGACCAATCAAGCTGTGACATGTGTCACCAATCAGACTCCGCCATGTGTTGCTCACCTACCACTAAACTTCTATAAATAAAAGCCTTCCTAAGGCATTTGGAGACACCAAGACATCTGAGAAAGAATCGGGAAGAGATCTTGAGTTCAAAAATTCAGAAGCTCTACTGGAATCAAGCCCTGAAGCCTCCAGGAATTTCAAGAACTTCAACTTCGAATACGAAGAACATTTGAAGAAAGATCATCCAAATCATCCTCTTAGATCTCAAAGGTCACTGGAATCAAGCTCAAAAGCCTCCAGAAACCTTATAAACCACAAATCAGCGAAACTCTACGGATTCAAGCCTCCAAAGCCTGAAGAACTTCCACCACAAACCTTCAAATACGAAGAACATTCGAAGAGGAGTCATCCAAATCAAATTCCTAGATCTCAAAGTTCACTGGAATCAAGCTCAAAAGCCTCCAGAAACCTCATAAACCATAAATCAGTGAAGCTCTACGGATTCAAGCCTCTAAAGCCCCGAAGAACTTCCACCACAAACCTTCGAAGACGAAGAACACATGAAGAACACGAATAACGTGAAGAACGAAGGATTTCTAATAAGCTCATAGCCAGAGATTCATTGTAATTTCGTTTCAAAGGTCTTCGATCCATCCTTCAACCAAATTGAAGGATATTTTGTGTTCAAATCAAAATTACACCACCACAATTCCAATCAATAAATCTTTCAAGGAGATCGAATCAGAGGATCACTCTTTTGTAATCACAGAGAATTGTACCACACATTCATCAATACAAATTCGCATTTGTGAAATTATTTTACTTGTTTGACTTATTTCGAATCGAGAAATTTAGTCGTCCACACCAACGTATGCCTGTTATTTTAGGTAGGGGTGTCGATCGGGTTAGCGTGTCGAGTTCGTGTTGTGTCGTGTCGAGATAGGCGTATTCGACTAAATGACTCAACCCTAACCTGACCCATTTAATAATCGTGTTATGATTCTTCAACCCTAACCCAACCTGTTAATAAGGCGGGTTAACTTGACCCAACCCATTTGACATGCTTAATAAACGAGTCGTGTTTTGGATTGACATGAATGTAACACAACTCATTTCAACTTGCATAATATTAGATATAACATTCATTTAGAAATAATTTTTTTTACATCCCAAAAAGTAGTGCATACACTTCAAGTCTTTAACCCACATTCAAAATAATATAGTTCAACAAAAATATAACATTCATCTAGAAATAATTTCTTTACACTCCAAAAGAAGTGCATACACTTCAACCTAAATTCAAAATAACAAAGTTTAACAAAAATAAAATAACATAGTTCAGTAAAAATATAATATCCTTGGAATTCGTCAAATGCTAGATATCAATATTGAAAGAATTTGAGCAAACAGTATACTAATCTTGACTATGATCACGATTATCATCTCTAGATTCTTTGTTGATGTCTAAATTCATAACATCTTCCACAATCTCATCCAATTTCATTTGTGCAAGTTCTATGCCCAATATATATATATATATATATATTAGCAGTTCTAGGGTTTGTAAAGTTTCAATTTCCAATTATATTCCTTGTAAATTTTTGTAATTACTCACTTTCTTTTTAAATTTAAAATATATGTTGGATATAAAAGGTATTTGACAAATCTAAAATAAAATTAATATTTATTTGTTATACGAGTTAAACGGATTATGTTAAATGAGTCATTTCAAGTTAACACAAATAAATTGACGTGTCAAATGTGTCTATTATGAATTACGCAGGTTGACCCGCTTATGACATGTTTCTTATTGTGTCACTTTCGGGTTGACCCGTTTATGACCTAAACCCATTAAGGCCCAACCCTAACCTAAAAAAACCCGTGTCGGGTTCGTGTCGTGTTCGAGGGTTGGGTCGAACATTAACACCCCTAATTTTAGGTGTATGCCACTTAGTGATAGCAACCCTGAAATCACTTCATTACATATCTAACTCAAAGGTTGATCAACTATCAGCTATCAGCACTCTAGAAACCTTGGGGTTTTGAATTTTGGCTATAAATACCCCCCTTTTCGCCATTATAGGACAATCATCATTAGCACACCAAAACTCTACCAAAATCAATCTTGAAACTACCATTTTCTCATTTTCAAGGTGATAGAGAAGAATAGTTGAATATTATATTTAGTTTTCCACCTACGTAGATGGAAAGCTAATGTTTTATTCGAAGTTTTGAAATTCCATTACTTTGCTCTAGAAATTTTATTGTTGCAATATATGCAAACCTAATTTGAGAGAGAGAGAGAGAGAGAGAGAGAGAGAGAGAGAGAGAGAGAGATTTACTTTTGGGGTTTATGATTTTGTTTTTGGTTCCACTCTAAACAACTAAGGGTAGGGATTTGTTTGGGCCCATTTTATGAAAGTATGTGGTTTGTTTAGAGTTCAAAATGAATAAAAGTAAAAGTTCATAAAAATGAACCTAAATTTAACACTAATAAATTCTAATTAAATTAAGTTTAATATTTATTTTATTTTTTAAAAGGCTTAATTTAATAAAGTTACACATTTCCCACAAATATTTTGACTTTTTTTTTTTTTGGAAGCCGGAACCAAACAATTTTCATTAATTTAGAAGACTAGAATCCAAATACAACACATCCACCACAGGCGGAGGATCCTCCTCTATCCATACAATTTCATCATAAATTAATCTAGCAAATTTAGCCAAAGCATGGGCGACACTATTTGCACTGCGCCTAACGCAATTAGTAGAATTGGATCTAAAACTTGCAACCAAACACCAAATATCCTCATAAATTAATCCAAGCTGCGAGAGGTTCAGTTGAGCCTAAGAAACTGTTTGCATCACCAAAACACTATCACCTTCCAAAATTATCTCCACGAAGCCAGCATCTATTGCAAACTCAAGGGCTTTACGACATGCCATCACCTCAACCTCTTCACTATCCCTTACAGCACTGCCCTTTGCAGCAAGAGCAGCCATTACTTCGCCCTTCTCATTCCTAATCACAGCCCTATAGCCTGAAGCAGCTCCCTCATCAAAGCAAGTGCTATCGAAATTCAACTTGAATAAATTTCCCTGTGGAGGCTGCCATGTTTGCTGCGTTGGAGTCTAGATTGGAGCTGGCACACTCAATTGATCTTGTGCTTCAATATACTCCCTCAAATAATCCAATGCTCACTGAGATGACCTTGAAGGATGTTGGAATACACTTGTACGTTTTTGGACCCCTTAAAACACAAGTTGTTTAACCTAGTTATTTAGTCAAGTGATTAATTTAGGTAAATTATTCAGATCTAACTTAACACAAACAAAACATATCATGTAAAGCAGTGCGAAAAAGTAAATAACACACGAAATGATAACCCAGGAAAACTGATAGGCCACAAATACGTAGACCACTTGTGATGAATTAAATTAATTAATTAGCCAAGTTTTTAATTAATCAAATTAACATGCAAATTTACATGGTAGCACAAACAAATCACCAATAAACTAAAGTATGCAGTGGAAATAAAATTGACACGTTGATTTGTTTACGAATGGGGAAAACCTACACGGCAAAAACCCCACCGGGTGATTTAAGGTCACCACTCCCGAAATTTCACTATTATTACAACAAGCGGTTACAAGTAAAGGAATCCTAGTACCTTACCAACCTACAGTTAAACCCTTACCCCAATACCCAATTGGACTTGTTCTGTAGTGACAGTTTCTCCTTTTGATGCATGGCTCTCAGTACGTGACTAACCAATTGCGCGGATCCCAGTACGCGACTTCAATCACCAACTAGAGAGAGAGTTGTTGGCTGTAAAGTTCTTCACTTCATCAACAATGAAGATCAAGAAGCACTTGGTTACAAAACCCTAAGGCCCAAAGACGCAGTAACTTCTTTCAAAGAGAATAAGGCTTCGGTCACTTTTTGCATATGCTCTCCTTGTATTCTCTTATGAGACGGCCTCTAAAATAAGCCTTATATATGTCTAGGGTTGTGAGAAAATAAACCCTACATAAATACATAAATATGGGCCAAAAATCAGATCTGGAAATCTGAATTCCCATAACCTCGATAGATACCTCGATCGATCGAGAAGCTGTCGAACTTCATTAAACCTCGATAGATAGAGGTATCGAGCAGCTGTCAAGCAGCTGTTCGTAGGTGTCCACAAGTGTCCAGCTATCTGTTTGCAAGTGTCCAGCTATTTGTCCAGCTATTTGTCCAGCTTTAGTAAACACCTTTTCTTCACTTGTTTTTTGGTCCAATTTTCATGGTTTTAATACTAAACTTGAATAACATGTTCTTTGAAGTATTAAACACATCCTAGATCTACCAAAATACAAGTAAAGTGCGTTTTGTCAAAGGATTAGCCAACTACATAAAATATGTCCTTAACATTCTCCCTCTTTGGCAATCCGTGACAAAATCATAACAAACAAATGAACATATGAGAGAAGTTATAAATCACTCAACTCATACTTACTTGTTGAATACAATAAAATCTACCCTAACACAAACTCTTGAAAAATTTTACAAGAAGAGAGTACATGGCAAGGAAGACTTTGACAATCTGTTTTTCTGAAACACTTTAAACAAAACACATCAATGTATTTTTGTGTGAAGTAGAAATAATAGATTGCATACAAAATAAAGAATCATGTGTATAAAGATTGAAAAGAAACAACACATGTAGAGATAGGTGAAGAAAATATACATCATCATATATATACCACTTGATAAATACCATGTTGTATGTAAAAATGGTCACAAATTCTCCAATTTCTCCCCCTTTTTGTCACGGTTGACAGAGAGTATAGGAAGTTATAAAGCTTTACCCGAGAAATATAAAGATGATCAAAGATGATCAAGGAGGCACAAAGAATCCACAAAAATGCATGAATGTAATGAAATAAAATGTTATGGATGACAAGATAAGAGAAACATGAGAAACAAAGAAAAATGAAATGTATGCAAGGATATCTCGATCGATCGGGAGGTGTCGAGAAGCTATCGAGCCAACCTCGATGGATTGAGAAGGTGTCGAAGATCTATCGAGCAGACAGAATATATCTTGATCGATCTACCTAGTTATCGAGAGGTGTCGAGATTGCGAAAAAAAAACCAACTGAAGATCTCGACAGATAGCCAAGTATCAAGAGGTGTCAAGAAGGTGTCGAGATCGCTTAAAAGCAGTTTTTCAAGAAGAGAAAAAAAAAAAACACAGATGTGAATGCAATCAAGCATGCAACTCAATTAAAGATCTAAACAAAATATTAACCTCTAAAAAACATCTCTCAACAAGAAAAATTTCATGCATTTTGATCCAAAATGCACACACACTAAACAAGTCTAATCAATTTTTATTTTAAAAATAAGTTAAGACAGTTTAGTGAGCATACATCGACGCATGTAAATCTTATGATGGCCAAATTACATTGTACCTGCACATGTATCAAGAATAGCAAAGAATATTGTGTGTTGTGTATGAAAAACATCGCAAGATTGCATAAGTGTTTCAAAGTTATGACGATTTGAGATATGAGAAAATTACTTTAACTCACACACAATCATAACTGTTTGATGTGGACTATCATCTTCGAGGTACATCCTATAACTCTCACATCTCTTAGAAAACACGCTTGCAATCATATTTTAAAGCATTTTGTTCTTTTTGCTTTTTATTTCTTTGCATATTTTCTTTTATTAAGCATATCATTCATGGGCATATAAGAGAGAAAAGAAATACCCAATTATGTTAAGCCTTTTGACATTGCACTTTTGCTATGTCGAAGCATACAGATGTCATTTGATGATTGGCGAGTAACAGTGGTAAGATGGTTATTTATGCCTTTCTCTTAGGATTTTCTAGTCCTACCCGTCAAAAAGAGTGATAGTAGCGATAAGAATAAAAGATCACTTAACCTTACTCATCATAAACAAAGAGCCACAAAACTCACTTGCTTAGTTATGCATAAACTCACTTGCTTAGTTATGCATAAGGATGCTTATCTAAGCTAAAAGAGATACAAAGTTCAGAAAATTCTGTTTCAAAGGCCATTTTAAGGTTCACAAGAACCAATGTACACATACACATACTGTTTCTGTATTTTTCTGATTTTTTCATTTTTTTTTATTTTGAAAACAAAACAAAATAAAAACTAAACAATCAAATAAAAACAAATAAACAATCATGAAAGCATGAAGGAAAAATGTAAATGCATGAAGGCATGATAGAAAGGTGCAGATGCATAAAAGCATGATTCCAAAAGCAAAGAAGAAATTAAGTAAAGAGAGTCCTACTTAAGATAGAAAGAATTAAAACAGAGGACAAACAGAAAAGACAATTAAGTCTTAGGCTCCTTTCTCACCCACACAGTACGAGTCTTTGGCCGTGAAGATGAAAATGCATGAGTCCTAGTTTGACTACTAAAGGACATAGAAGAATTAAAATTCTCCTGAAATTAAGTTAAAAAACTCAAGACTTTTAATAACTCTCCAAACAAAGGTGTAGGTCCTTGAGAGGAAACCTGTGACCGTTTAGACACATGTTTTTTAGGATACAACTTAAAGTAATTAGGACGAGTGTGTCCAGAAACACCATAATGGTGACAAACATGAGCAGTTTTAGAGCTACTTGGCCTCCTAGAAGGAGGTCTAACTTTAGAGGTTGACAGAGTCCTCAACTTAGGACAATTTGGCCTAATATGACCAATAATGTGACAATGATGACAAGTGGGGACAAAAACAGATTTATCATTCAACTTAGGAGGAGTTTTAGACATAGGTTTAGAAATTTCAGCATTAACATCAAATTGTTTACCTTTGTCTATCCTAGCAATATTAGCCATCAACTCTTCATTATTCCTTTTAAATTGGGGAATATAAAAACCTTTTTCTTTTGAGTTAGGCTTAACAAGAAGTTTGGCACTAGTTAATTTTTCAACTTCAGTTTTAAATTCAATTAGTTGCTCTTCCAAACTCTTAATTTTGTCCATTTGAGATGAAATTTGATTTTTAAAACTCTCATTCAAATTAGTGGTTTCATCCAATTTTGCAATCAAATCATCTTTTTCAAGCTTGATCTTTTTAAATTTAGCTTTTAATTTTGTAGAACACTCAAGAGATTTCATACAAAAATTATAAAGCTTGCAATAGGCATCATGAATATCATCATCATCATCATTCAACACAAGATCATGCAAATCAAAACAATCAAGAGTTTCCATGACAACAGGGGTCAATGGATCACACATCAAAAATTAAAACCTAATCAGAGTGTGCTTGCTCTGATACCACTTGATAGGCCATAAATACGTAGACCCCTTGTGATGAATTACATTGATTAATTAGCCAAGTTTTTAATTAATCAAGTTAACATGCAAATTTACGTGGCAGCACAAACAAATCACCAATAAACTAAAGTATGCAGCGGAAATAAAATTGACACGGTGATTTGTTTAAGAATGGAAAAAACCTACACGACAAAAACCCCACCGGGTGATTTAAGGTCACCACTCCCGAAACTCCACTATTATCACAACAAGCAGTTACAAGTAAATGAATCTCAGTACCTTACCAACTTACAGTTAAACCCTTACCCCGATACCCAATTAGAGTTGTTCTGTAGTAACAGTTTCTCCTTTTGATGCATGGCTCCCAGTACGTGACTAACCAATTGCGCGGATCCCAGTACACAACTTCAATCACCAACTAGAGAGAGAGTTGTTTGCTGCAAAGTTTTTCACTTCATTAACAATGAAGATCAAGAAGCACTTGGTTATAAAACCCTAAGGCGCAAAGACGCAGTAGCTTCTTTCAGAGAGAATAAGGTTTCGGTCACTTTTTGCATATGCTTTCCTTGTATTCTCTTATGAGATGACCTCTAAAATAAGCCTTATATATGTTTAGGGTTGTGAGAAAAGAAACCCTACATAAATACATAAATATGGGCCCAAAAATCAGATCTAGAAATCTGAATTCCCATAACCTCGATAGATACCTCAATCGATCGAGAAGCTGTAGAGCTTCATTAAACCTCGATAGATAGAGGTATCGAGCAGCTGTCGAGCAGCTGTCCGCAGGTGTCCACAAGTGTCCAGCTATCTGTCCAGCTATCTGTCCAGCTTTAGTAAACACCTTTTCTTCACTTGTTTCTTGGTCCAATCTTCATGGCTTTAATATTAGACTTGAACAACATGTTCTTTGAAGTATTAAACACATCCTAGATTTACTCAAATACAAGTAAAGTGCGTTTTGTCAAAGGATTAGCCAACTACATAAAATATGTCCTTAACAAAAACCAAATAGGTAAAAAACCTGGAGAAGATTTAACCTAGCTATCCTCAAGGTAAAACAAGATCCACTATGAAAGAATTGAAATTTTACAATAGCGTTTTAGACCACTAACATCCTATTGCTACCTTGAGTAGAAAATTTACTACTATGACCACGTGACAGCTCTGAGTCCACGGACTACTTTTTTCTCAGATCCACGGCATCCACAAGTACACCACTTGTATTTCTTAAAGTTCGTTATGCAACAATTGAAATAATCATTAAGCTCTCGACATCAATCTTAATCTTGATAACCCTAAGTATGTATGAAGGCAAACACCTCTAGATCTCACAAAAGATTCACACACATAACATAAACAACAACACTAAAACGTGGCTAGGGTTTTTCCTTTTATACTTAAGCCAAAACATAAAACCCTATACGTTAAACGGGTTTGGGCTGAGTTGAAAAATTCTGCAGAAAAACAATCTGCACAAGCTTTGATCGATCGAGTCTAATTTTCCATCGATCGAGCCTTGCAAAAAGTGAACAGTAATTTTCTACAATTATTCGATTCCAACTTTATATTAAACATACTTTGAGTAGCCTAAATCTAGATTCTAAGTTTTGATCATGGTTTGACAACATTACACATTGAAGTTCTAATACATTTAGATCCTAAATCCTTAAAACCTAACAAACTCCCCATTTGGAAATCCGTGACAAAACACAAAATAAACAAAAAGCTCAAAGTTACAAAAACAGCCTAACCAAACACAATTCAACCTAACCACTATCTATCAATTGCAAGTGTAGACAGTAGTATGACTGAATTAACCTGTATATTCCTACAACACTTAACAAACACATAAATGCATGTGTGGAAAATACAAGTAAAACAAAGTAAATTCTTGATTTCACATAACATAAAATATAAGGCATATATCATGAATAACCTCATAAATATAAATCAATAATCAATGTAGTACAATGTGAAATAAGGAACAGAAATAAAAACATAATGTCTCCCCCTATCATATACAACTTATAAAAAGGAAAGATAACAAAATAAATACATTATGAGCCAAAAAGAATAAGTGCCAAATGAAGCCCCTAGATACAATCTAAAGCTCCAAAGCTCCAAAAACTACAAAAATCTCCCCTTATAACAAAAATCTCCCTCTGTCTCCATCCATATGTACTCCCCCTTTTGTGATGAATTGCCAAAGGGCAATCAAGACTTATCATCAAAAGGAGGTGGTGGAGGAGATCGTCTAAGGCTCACCAACTCTACAAGTAAACCCTGAAGCTTTGTGAGGACATCCACCAAAAGCTGACCATGAGCTGCCTGAATGGTCATGACAGTGTTTAACATACGACAAATGCTAGAATCATTCAAAGTAGAAGGTGAAGGATCAACAGTAGCAGCAGCAGTCGGATCAACAAACTCCTCAGCATCGAGATCACCTGAAGAAGGAGGAGGAGGAGGAGGAGGAGGTGGAGGTGGAGGCGCGACACCCGAAGAAGACTCAACTCTAGTTTTAAAGCTAGCTCTCATCTGAGCAACCCTCTGCCTAAGAAAGGTGGCACCTATAGGAGCTATAATGTATACGGGCTCAGAAGCAGGAAACCCATCTAAACTTAGTTGCGACAAAATTCGATGAATAAAAACAAGGAAGAAAAGAGTATGAGAAGAAGAACTACTCCTATAAACCTCAACTAAAGATCGAATGAAAAGATGAGGAAAACTCGTAAGAGCATTTGTGACAAGGGCATACAAAAATGCACATCTCTCTATAGGAATGATATGCAAATGAGAGATGGGCTAGATAGAATGGCAAGAAATTCGAAAAGAGAGATAATGAATCTTGGTTAACTCATGAGAAGTGATCTGAGGATCAGAACCCCACTGGGTAGAAGTACTAGTGATGTAGGACATAATATCATCAAGAGGAGATGACTCACCATAAGGATACACAGGATGCTGTACCAAAGGTATCCCAAGAGCAGAAGCTACTACTGAAGGAGTAATGGTAAACTCATCTCCCCTTATCTAACTCTTCACAAGCTAAATATTGGAAGAAGTGGAGTGAACAGAGAGGTTCGAGTAGAACTCTCTAATCAAGGTAGTCGGAGGGGGGTGATCAATATCCATTAAAGGCAACCATCCCCTACGCTCAAAATTCCTCATAATCTCCGAATCAAGCTCATCTAAAACAACTTTCCTCTCAGCCCACACAGATCTAAGAAGGTTTAGCTTCTCATATGTTTCTTGGTTTTTCTCACTCAGAAACCTCTCACTATCAAAAGAAGAAGCAGAAGAAGAAGAAGAGGAAGTCCTATGGGCTCTAGTCTTCCTAACCATGATTCTAAAGATTAGAAAGGATAGACAGAAGAGAGACAAAAGAAAAAACAAGAAAAACCCAAAGGCAGACTGCATTAAACACAGTTAAAGCAAAAGAAATATTGAAAATAACAATCTATATGATGCATGAATGTAATAAACACATGACGCATGCTCTAATGCAGTGAGAATAGTTCAATTTCACTTTAAAAACACATAATTTGGCTAAAACATAGAGTGTATATCAAAAACCCCAAATTTTGAAAACCCACTTTCAAAAATCCCAACAAATTGATCAAATTATCATTACACACGTTTGATAACAGTATATAATGACAAAATGCATCAACAACACAAGCCAATTTCATCAAATTATGTTTAATTGAACAAAAACCCCAATTTGGGTAGATTAAAGCCCTAGAATTTCAAATTTTTCCAAAATTATAAAATTAATCAAATTAATGCATGAGAATCATGTTAATAACATGCAAGGACAAAAATCCATTAAACAAACTTGATTAAAAACAACTAATTTGAACAAAAAATCCAAAATCCCTAGGTTTGAAATATCCCACTAAAATGCATGAAAAATGCATGTAATATGTGATTTGAATAAAAAAAACAAAGGTTAAAAGAGACTTACAATCACTAGAAGACAAAAACCCTTGAAGATTTGAGGCAGAAAACCACAAAAATTGCTTTAGGTTGGATCGATCGAGACAAATAGAGTGAGGAGTGTTTGAAAAAAAATGAATAGGTGAAGAACATGTGAGAACCAATCCCTTTTTAAAGACACTCAGACCGATTTTCGATCGGTCGAAAAATATTTTCGATCGATCAGAAAACATATTCGATTGATCCAGCATCAATCGAACAGCGATCGAGCCAGGCAGATTCAAACCTAATTTTTTATTGCATATTCGATCGGTCGAGTAACAGGTTCGATCAATCGATCGAAAATCTCAAAAATTCAATTTTTTGAAAAACAGAGCATTTTAATGTGGAACCACCTTAAAGCACATTATTTTATAAATGAAATGCATGAGTATGAGATGTAAAGTTTTTCAAAAACCCTTAAATTTAGCCCAAATCTTCCAAAAACATGATTTTCAATCAATTTATCCAAAAACACAAACTTTAAACACATTTTGTGTCAAAATCAAGGTTCTTTCAATCTCGGATGGCCATAACAAGATTACACACAATAACATGTACCAAGTTTAGCAAAGAGTAACTTGTGAAGTGTGTGCAACTAGTAAGAGTTTGAGATACATGTGAGGTGATAAGTAGATAGTAATCAATCACAATTTCTACAAAATTCATCACATAAATTTGAAAGAGACTACCACTTAAAGAGTTAATCATATAACTCTCACATCTCCTAGAATAAAAGCTTGCAATCATGTAAATTTCTTGAATTTGCTTCATAATGTACACACTAATTTTATTTGTTTTGAAACTTATTAAAAGAGTCAAGATAGTGTACACACACATTTTATTTGATTGTGAAGTTATTATAGCCTAATAATGTACACACCAATTTTATTATTTAAACTGAGGCTATACCTTATGATCTTTTTGTGCATGTGCTACATTTTCTCTAGCACAAAATCTTATGATATATACTAAGGTGTTCATGATTGACTAGTAAACAGTGGTGAGATGGTTATTTATGCATTCTCATTAAGTTCAAGTCCAACAATCAAAGGCATGTGATTTTAATATCAAGATCATGTGATAAAAAACTATAAACAATTCCCACACAACATGCACTACAAATTTCAAACTAGTAAAGTGCAATAAAGTAAGCCCATTCAAGCAAAACAAGGTACATAAACATGTTATGTAAAGATAATCTGGCCAATTTTGATTTCAAATCCAAAAAAGATGATGCAAAACACACATTTTTTTTTATTTTTTTTTTAAAACAAACAAAAATAACTTAGCATGAAATGCATGAATGACATGCAATGCAAATCCTAAAAACAAAAACAAACCAAAATAGCAAAAGAGGAATGGTCACAAAGAATAGAAAGATGAAGCACAATTACCATGAAAGCCAAAGATGATCAGGAACACAGGATCATACCAATTACTTGACAAAGTGTTCAAACTTACTTCTATTAAGAGGTTTGGTGAAGATGTCAACATTTTGATGTTCAGTAGGGATATACTCACGAGCCACAATCTTTCTTTCAACAAGATACCTAATAAAGTGATATTTAATCTCTATGTGTTTAGTCTTAGAGTGTTGCACATGGTTCTTAGAGATATCGATAGCACTAAAATTATCATAATAAACAACCATGGTGTCTTGTGATATCTCATAATCATTCAAAAGCTTTTTCATCCAAAGAAGCCGTGAACAACAACTTCCAGTAGCAATATATTATGCTTCTGCAGTAGACAGAGAGACAAAATTTTACTTTTTTACTCATCCAAGCAACATCATGTTCTCAGTCTTTACCTTATCAAGCAATTCATTAGCATTAAACAATTTCAAGAGCAAATTCTTCTTATCAAGTTTAAGAGAAGCAATTTTCAGTAAGCCTAAATCAACATTTATAACATCCTTTGCAGCAACCTTGTACAGTTTATTATAGGCTTCTTGCAAATCAGCATTTTTAGAGAGTTCCCCATTAGAAGAGTTCTTATCAACCACAACACTTTCATCAACTACAGCAGTAAATATGAAAGTAATGAAGTTTTCATCTTCATCACTACCAGACTCATTATCAAAAACTTCATCATCACTAAGGGTTACAGTCATAACTTTATTCTTTGATTTCAAATATGCAGGACATTTTGATTTCACAGGACCATACCCTTGATAACCAAAAAATTTTTGACCCATAGAATTATTAGAGGTTTGACCTATTTTTTTCTTTAGATTTTTCAGTATTGTTCACTGTAAGGACATAATTCAAGCCTGGATCCAAATGCGTGAAGGGAACAGGCTCAAAAGGCCTAAAACAATGAAATTTGTAGAGTGTGGATTTGAAACCTAGGTTGCTCTGAACATTGAAAAACAAAGACGTTGAGCTAGGTCCACGAATCACAAGCAAAGAACCTTTAATGTATCATGAGCTCTCCTCGGATGTAAGTCGAGGACTTTCTGTATTAATTTTTCTTTGTTATTGAAGACAATTTACAGTTGATGATGCTGTGTACAATGTTCTTCTCTTTTTTATGGTCCCTCCTTTCTTTATTTATATTCTTCTTCCCCTTCGTTCTCCAATTGATCAGATCATTAATGCAGATACCTTTCCCATCCACCACCCACTTGAAATCTTCCCCCAATAGTTATAAGGCTGATCACCATCATCTCAGATGTCACTTCTTCATTAATGCGGTCAGAGGGGTAGGTGCGAAGTCTTCAATGCGGTGATAGCAGCTTTCTACGATATGTTACCCATTTGTACTCCCTTTTTGTATTCCTCTGGAGCAAATCTTCACTCATTGAGCTTTCTAGGTTCCTCCTCAACATCACGACGTATCTTAAGACCTTTACCTCAATTAGTCGAGGATGCACATCTGCTCGGACCATTCTAACTAGCCTCTATCCCAACAGCAAGCTGTGGGCCTTTAAGTTCGGTACCCTTGTTGTCGCTAGACCATCCTTGGATAAGTTACTACTCTCGGATCAGGCCTAAGGCCCAAAGACATGCTTTGATACTTCCGCCCTCACATTCACTTTAGTGGATCATTCCTCCTAAAATTTATAGGTTTAACATTGTTTTTACCTCTTGCCCTTTTATTATTATTCCTAAAAAAATTTCTAAAATTCTTAGCAAGGTAAGCAATCTTTGTAGCAAAGAGCTTATCATCAAATTCATTCCCTTCAATATCATCAACTGATTTGGATTTGTTTGTCTTGAGTAGGTCCAACTCATAGGACTGAAGAAATCCTACAAGTTCATCAACAGGGATGGAGTCCACATCCTTGCTTTCAGTAATGATAGTCACTTTGAGTCTAAAGTCTTTAGTCAAAGATCTAAGAATCTTCCTAACAATCTTAGGTTGATCATAGATTTCACCCAAATTATAAGCAGAATTAACAATGTCATTAAGCTTAGCATAAAATTCATCAAAACTTTCATCATCAGACATCCTAATGCTTTTCAAATCTAGATGTTTACAATTGCAACTTATTAATCTTGACTGCCTTTGTACCTTCATGCATAGTTTAGAGAATATTCCATGCAGTATGAGCAACCTTAACATTAGAGATTCTCTTGAATTCCTCCATAGAAACAACATTAAAAATAGCATTCATGGCTTTGTTATTTAAAGCGGCTGCTACTTTTTGAGAAGTTTGCCACTCACTAACTAGAGTAGTGGGCTTCTCCCATCCGTACTCAACAGAATTCTAAACTCTCTCATCAATGGATTTTAGGAATGTTTTCATCTTTACTTTCCAATAAGCATAGTTATTCCCATCAAAGTGAGGTGGGATCACAAGAGAGTGACCATGTTCCATGACAACGGGAGTCAAGGATCAACTCTTAGATCAAAGGATCTAAACATTAGAACTAACCCACTTTGATACCACTTGTACGTTTTTAGGCCCCTTAAAACACAAGTTGTTTAACCTAGTTATTTAGTCAAGTGATTAACTTAGGTAAATTATTCAGATCTAGGTTAACACAAACAAAACATATCATATAAAGTAGTGCGAAAAAGTAAATAACACACGATATGATAATATAGGAAAACCAAACTGGTAAAAAACCCGAGGAGGATTTAACTTAGCTATCCTCAATGTAAAACAAGATCTACTATGAAAGAATTGAAGTTTTACAATAGCGACTTAGACCACTAACATCCTATTGCTACCTCGAGTAAAAAGCTTACTACCACGACTATGTGACAGCTTCGAGTCCATAAACTACTTCTTTCTCAGATCCACAGGATCCACAATTACACCACTTGTATTTCTTGAAGTTCTTTATGCAGCAACTGAAACGATCATCAAACTCTTAACATCAATCTCAATCTTGATAACCCTAAGTATGTATGAAGGCAAACATCTTTAGATCTCATAAGAGATTCACACACACAGCATAAACAACAACACTAAAACATGGCTGGAGATTTTCCTTTTATACTTAAGCCAAAACATAAAACCCTACATGTCAAACGAGCCTAGGCTGAGTTGAAAAATTCTGCAAAAAAATAATCTACACTAGCTTTTATCGATCGAGTCTAATTTTCGATCGATCGATCGAGCCTTGCAGAAAGTGAGCAGTAATTTTCTGCAATTACTCGATTCCAACTTTATATTAAACATACTTGAGCAGCCTAAATCTAGACTCTAAGTTTTGATCATGGTTTGTCAACATTACATATTAAAGTTATAATACATTTAAATCCCAAATCCTTAGAACCTAACAAAACCCTTGTGCATGACTGTGTTCCGCTGATGCCATATCTGCCAATAAGTGACCCAAAACAGATCCCACTCCTCCTTTGAAAGCTTCAGCATTAGACTTGTAACTAGTTGCAGAAAATCAACCTGCGCAGTACCTAATTTTTGAAATCGACTTGGACTCCAAACCTAAACATCCTATGCCGCCCCACAGCCCCAGAGCACATGCAAGATTGATTTAGCCTCATTCTGACGGAAGCAGCACGGTGCCTCCTCCACCACCCTTTTGCGAACCAGATTTTCTTGTGTAGGCAAAATGTCAAGACATGCTTTCCATGAAAAAAGTTTAATTTTGTTAGGAACGTTGGCCTTCCAAGTACGTGACCAGAGTGCCTCATTTGTTCTTTGCATCGATGTCTCCCCTCTATTGCTCTCTTCCATCCTTAACTGCTTTGCCACATGATACCCAAACTTTACTGAGTAATTGCCCTTCTTTGAAAGAGACCACACAATCACATCTTGCACAATCCGCCTGCTCAAAGGGACTTGAAGAATAGCTTCTACATCAAATGGATGGAACATGACAGTGATTCGTTCTTTGTCCCACTGATGATTCAGCCAATCAATTAATCTGAGACCCTTCACTCCTAAATCTCCTCCTCAGGATGGAAAAGAATTTTTTTTGTTGGCTGATTATGCAGCCAGCAATCCTTTAAAACCTGAATGGAAGCCCCATTACCCACTCTCCCATAGCATCCTTTCCTCAAAAGTGGTTGAGCCGCTATTAAACTCTTCCATATATAGGAACTATTTTAACAATCCTTTGCCCCAAGGAAATCACACCTCGGAAAATATTTTGCTTTAAAAAAACTATATAAAAGAGTGCTTTTATCCTGCAACAATCTCCAACCTTGTTTTGCTAGCATGGCTAGGTTAAATGATCGTAAATCTATGAAACCCACGCTGCCCTCTTTCTTGGACAGTGTTAAAAAACTTCAATTTTTCCAATATATTTTCCTTTCCTTCCCAATTTGTTCCCACCAAAATTTAGCACACATAACGTCCGATTCATCACATAATTTCACAGGTAACTGAAAAACCCCCATTGTATACATGGGAATGGATTGAGCCGCTGCTTATATAAGAACCTCCTTGCTGGCCCGAGAGAGCAACTTCTTCCAACCTTGCATCTTTTTCCAAACCCGTTCCTTAATAAAATCAAAAGTATCATATTTTCTTCTTCCTATCAAAGTAGGTAGCCCCAGGTAAGCATCCAAATTCTCCACTTCCTTTACCTTTAGTTTGTCACTTATCCATGCTTTCTGCTCTACAGACACATTGCTACTGAAATATGCAGAAGACTTCTCTAGGTTTATGCATTGGCCCGAAGCTTCAGCATATAGTTGTAGAGTATCAGAAACAACTTGCACCTCATCTTTATTAGCTTGACAAAAAATCAAAGAATCATCAGCAAAATGAAGATTAGTTATAGATGGGGCACTTCTACATGCTGTCACTCCGTGCAACCTCCCTTCAAATTTGGCTTTAGCAAGGAGCAAAGTAAAGCCTTCAGCACATATAAAAAACAAATAAGAGGACAAATGATCACCTTCATGTATACCCCTAGAAGGAGTGATATTCATATAAGCTTTACCATTGATTTGGACTGAAAAGGAGGGTGTAGAGACACAGCTCATAACCCTATCCACCCAAACCTCCGGAAACCTAAGTTTAATCATCATGCCTTTAAGAAAGCCCCATTCCATCCTATCATAGGCCTTACTGACATCCAAGTTAAGAGCTAAGGTCCACTTCTTCCCCTTTTTTCTAATATGCATGGCATGTAGGGTCTCATTGGCTACTAACACATTATCAGGAATAAGGCGTCCGGGTACAAACGCACTTTGAGTAGGAGAGATTAACTGTGGCAAGATCAACTTTAGCCTGTTCACCAAAACTTTTGAAAGAATTATATATATCACATTACATAGGCTAATAGGTCTGAAATCAACCATTTTTCTCGGTTTCTTTACTTTGGGAATCAGAACAATATAAGTATAATTAATATCGGGCACCATATGATTAGTATGTAAAAAATCTAACACAACAGCAGTCACCTCATTATCGACAATATGCCAAAAATTTTGATAAAAAAAATGCATTCATACCATCAGGTTTAAGAGCCTTTGTTGGTCCCATCTAGAACAATGCTGCTTTCACTTCTTCACTGCTATACGGCCTAGACAACACCTCCATCATATCATCAGTTATTTTTTGGTTAACTGTGTTAAGGCATTCCTCCATTCTGTCACAAGTGCTTGCTTTAAAAATATTCTTGAAGTAATCAAATGCCACATCCGCCGCTTCATCCACCTCCTCCACCCAAACCCTATTAGCATTCTTAATTCCCTCAATAAATTCCTTCGCCTTCGTTGGGAAGCCTTGGAATGAAATTTTTTAGTAATTCTATCCCCATACTTTAACCATGACACTCAGGACCTCTGACACCAAAAAAATCTCTTGCTTAAGTAATAAATCATCCAACTGTTTAATTGCTTCAAGAAATTCACTTTTGCTATCTTTGGTCATCTCCTTTGCACTCAACACTTCCAACTTCTTTTGTAATCTTTTAATTTCCTCTGTCTCAAGTTTAGTCTTTGAAGAACCCCACGCATGCAAATCAACTCCATAGCCTTGGATTCGGTCCCTAACTCCCCTCAAACCCGGACTGCTCTGCCCTCCTTTTGTCCACTCCTCAAGCACAACCTCCTCACAATCATCCCATAACAACCAACTCTCCTCAAACTTGAAACCACCAGCCCTCCTTCCTTTAAGCCGCTTATCATTCATAGTTCTCAATAGAATAGGAATATGATCAGAAAATGGCTGAACAAATGAGAAACCAAACTGCCAGGGAACTTTTCAATCAAATCTTTGTTAGTAGTAGCTTTATCCAATTGTTGTTTTGTGTGGGCTGAACCTGGCCGCCAGTTTGTCCAAGTGAATTTATGCCAAGTAAAACCCAAATCTGTCAATTCACATTACTCCAAGGCAACCCGAAAATCCTCCATTTGGTTATGGTAAGGTGCATTGACACTTTGTTTCTCTGATGTGTGAAGTATGGCATTGAAATCACCGATACAACACCAGGGACCTTCACCAAATGACCTTAAATGAGATAAAAGTGCTCACGGTTTCCACTTTTCATTGGCCTCTGGCCATCCATAAAACCCTGTAAGATACCACACAAAACCATCATTTTCTACTACCTTACCCAAAATATGGTTGTCAAAAAAATTAATAACATCTAAAGTCACCTCCTCCTTCCAAAGCAAAGCCAACCCTCCACCCAAATTAGGCTTTTTCACTATCAATTTATTTTTAAAAGGTACATCACTACAATGCTTCTCAAATCCACTTTGATCCAACATTGTTTCCATTAAAATGCATGCATCGGGAGCTTGTTCCCTCACTAATACAAATATTTTTATTTAAGTTTTCATTAATTAATACATTCGAATATATTATATGATTTATACTTCTTGATAAACTTTTCTGTACCTTTACAAAGAGTTATGTGATTATCTCTTGTTGACTTACATCAAATAGTGTGTAGGTTCCAGCTAACTCAATTAGTAAAGTCTCTAATGATTAAATAAAAGATTTGAGATTTAATTCCCGCCTACACCAAAAACTAATTGATGTTTTAGTTTGATAATAAAGAATTATTATCAAGAGCAAACGTCATAGGTTGAAACTGTCTTTAAAAAAAAAAAAAAAAAAAAAACATCAAACTGGACATCACTCACAGACACAGAGTTCAAAGTTCACTCTTCAAATTTCAGACCACACCCTAACCCCTTTATTGGCCTACATAACCAAAAGTAGGAGCCATTCACTATCCAGACACGTCACATACTCATAAGTCCATATTACACTAAACCCCCCAAAAAACTAAAAAATTTGTAGATTCACCCTTTTCGACTGAGAGACAGAAAAGAAAGCTGTGTACTGTGTAGGGAGATAAAAAAGAAAGAAACAAAGGTTTAAGAAGGGTTTAGCTTCAGCCTTCAAAAGGCGGCTACTACTCACTACTTATTTGATATTTCCTCTGCTATTCTCTTCCTCTCTCCATGAATTCAATTCCTTTTGTAAATTCCTTATCCTACCTAACTCTTCGATCCCATCGCCAGTTTCGTTTTCCTCAGAATATTTGATGTCCAGTGCTAAAACTCCTCTACTAGTCTCTGCAAATCACACCCCCCAAATCGACCATTTCCTTCCCTTTTCTAAGCCCACAAGCTTTCCACAAAACCCTTCTAGGATCTCCACAACCATGTGGAGCAACATTGCCAAGAGAGCCATTCAATTTCAAAACCCCCGCAGGTTTTGCCTCCTCAATTCCCAATCCCTCAGACGAGCTTATAGCTTTCTGGGTCTTACCCACGACCCGATTCCCCCCGAAAAACTCAAATACAGGCCAAGTTACGGGTTTTCTGAAATGGGTTTTCGTAGAAATGGTGAAATTTTGTCACATGAGGAGTTTACTGGGAGGCCAAGTTTTGGGTTTAATGGCTTTTTTTGTCCCAAAGGGTATGCCAGTGTTGCTGAGGCTGAGGCGGCTTCATCTACAGATGTTGAGGAGGATGTTTTAGTTGGGGAGGAGGTTCAAGAATTGTTGCAGGAGATGAATAAGGAGGAGAAGAGGCAGGTTGAGTATAAACGGAGGAGGCGACGGACTATGATGAGGGGAATGGGGCAAGGGAAGTATCAGATGCTAAGGAGGAGGCAGGTGAGGATTGAGACCGAGGCTTGGGAACAGGCGGCCAAGGAGTATAAGGAGCTATTGATGGACATGTGTGAGCAGAAGCTGGCCCCGAATTTGCCTTATATGAAGTCGTTGTTTCTTGGTTGGTTTGAGCCTTTGCGGGATGCCATTGAAAAGGAGCAAGAGTTGTGCCGGAGGGGGAAGAACAAGGCGGCTTATGCCCCCTATATCAACCAGTTACCGCCTGACATGATGTCATTAATCACAATGCATAAGTTGATGGGATTGTTGATGACGGGAGGTGAACATGGGTCTGCAAGGGTGGTGCAGGCGGCTTGCGCAATAGGTGATGCTGTTGAGCAGGAGGTAGGAAGTTGTTTTCCTCTATTTTCTCATGGTTATTTTGGTTTGAACCCTTATATCAGATCATTCTATGATTTTTAGTTGTTCCTTTTAGGATTGAGTAAAGAAGATTTTGTTTTGGTTTGGAGGGCAATTTGGAAGCTGATAGAAACTAAAGAAGAGGAAAGATCTTTTTAATTATTGATTTTCAAATGTTTTGAGAGTAGTGGTTATAGCATTTGTATTGAGGGTGATGAAATTATAGAAATGGGAATGGTAATTGTCAAAATTGTTTGATTAAAACCATGGAGCAATTTCATATTTTAGCCTTAGTAACGCTGGTAAAAGTTAGAGTGATAAGTGATTTTATGACAGTAGGATGTGATGTCTGATAATGAATAAGCTTTGACTTACGACTAAAAATGGCACATAAAGGCCTTATTGTTTGTATGGCTTGAAATTTTGGTGTTTTTGTGAAATAGTGTGGAGCAAAGTCTTAGTAACAGCTGAGAGTTTTCAACATTTAAGTATACTGGCTTTAGAAAATGGATATGCCGGAATCTTGCCAATTTCCTTTTTTATGATGGGATACTTTTAGAGAGATTAAGCGAATTATAGAAATTAAATGGAAGTATCGTGTTGTGTCCAATATTACCTATAACATTGGACATGCTAATATTTTTATTGTTAAAATCAGTCACATCCATGGTTCTGTTTCATTTCTAGCTTGTTAAGTTCTATTGAGATATGGATTCAGGGGTGTGGGGTCATGCTTTTCGAATTAACCTCTCTTCCTATCATTTCGAAGTATCTCACACTTTGTTTTCTCTAGACTAAGCAAAGAAGTGTTCTGCTCTCCTTACATCCTTTGCTTTATCCTATAACGAGTGCTGATGTGTTGTTTCTTCAATGTGTCAGGTTAGAATACACAAGTTCTTGGAGAAAACAAAAAAGAAAAAGGGTGACAAAGATAAGGAAAATGATGGAGGTGACTCCAATGCTGTTGTTTTGGATCAAGAGAAGTTAAGGAAAAAGGTCACTACTTTGATAAAGAAGCAAAAGCTGTTAGCTGTGAGGCAGATAGTGAAAGGAAAGGATGATTCAAAACCCTGGGGCCAGGATGCTAAGGCTAAGGTACATGACATGTGTTGACTTGGTAAAAAGTTATTAGTTTTCTATTTATATGCGCTTTGTTAACTACCAATTGTCACAAAAACTTAAGCTATTGGGAAATGATACACAAAATTCTAACACTCCCTTCACGTGTGAGCTCAAATTCTCTTTTAATAGGTGAGGCCCAACATGTGGGATTTTAAATGAGGTAGAATGGAGGAGGCATGGATCAAACATAGAACCTCCCGCTCTGATGTTAAATTACTAATTGTTTCAAAAGTTTAAACTATTGGAAAATGGTAAATTTAATCATTCAACCACATAACTCTAACATGCTCTAAGAAGGTGCTCTTTGCCCTTATTCATTTCAGGTTGGAAGCCGTCTGATTGAACTGTTGATGCAAACAGCTTATATACAACCTCCAGCCAATCAGTTAGCAGATGGCCCACCTGATATTCGGCCTGCATTTTTACACTCGTTCAAAACTGTGATGAAGGAAGGAAAGTAAGATCCATTCATCTCTATCTTATTAATCGATTATGTTTTTCCCCTGATCACTTTAAATGGTGCTTCTGTGCTTTTCCTTTTAACAGGAAAATCAGCAGAAGATTTGGCATTATAGAATGTGACCCTCTAGTTATCAAAGGCCTCGAGAGAACTGTAAGAAAAATCCTATCAAATTTTCATTCATTAATAAAATTTACTTCTAGATACCATTTTCATAAGATAATGAGAACTTTCATGTTGGCATTTGTAGATTTTTGTTCAAGGTTTAGACAGCTGGTAGATATTTTCTAGATTGTTAATGTGGATAAATCATTTTCTACAATGTTATAGTTGATTGGAAGATAATAAATTAGCCTCTTGAATTTTCTTTTCTTTGTTCTTTTTTTTTTGGGGGGGGGTGGGGTATTCCTTCATCTTGAAGTTTTCGTAAAACTTGATTTTCTTCTTTCTTCATGTATAAATGATGGATTTTAAATTTTTTTTATTTGCACAAACAGGCAAGGCACATGGTGATTCCTTACATGCCAATGCTGGTGCCGCCAGTCAAGTGGACAGGGTATGTTAGTTGATTCTTCTTATTTATTATTATTATTTTCAGTGTGCTGCCTTTTCTTCTATTTTTTATTTTATCATCTCTCTATAGAACTTAGCCGAAAATTTAAGATTTCATACAGAGATAGCATGATTAAAATCATTTATTTTTCATACTAATCATTGAGTACAACTTTAAGGGTCCGTTTGTTTGGGGTGAAAATAGGGAGGATGGAAAATAGAGAGAGGAAAATAGGATGGAAAATGTTGTTTTTCATTGTTCGGTTGGGGAAGGAAAATAGGAAAGAGAGAAAACTCGGGAGAAAGTTTTCTCTCCAAGCCCACATTTTTTTTCCTCCCAAATCGGGAGGGAAATTTGGGGAGACTTTTACAAAAATGCCCTCTTCCCACCTATTTTTTTTCAACGTTCTCGTCTCTTTTTTTTTTTTTTTTTTTTTCCAACATGACCTGATTTTGTAACCATCTTTTTGCTGGTTACAAAATCCTTTGCCCAATTAAACTAATATGTACACTATTATAATTTTTACATTATTATAATAATAAAAATAAGAATAAAAATAAAAATTTATATATATGATGTGATAAATTTTATATTATGTAATGAGTACAAATAAATTCATTTCTTACATATTATGTAATAAGGGTATAATAGTCAATTTATATAAATTGTATTTTCCATCCTTCCCTTTTTCTCTCTAACCAAACAAAAGAGTTTTTCACCCCTCCAACCGAACACACGAGAGAAAACTAAATATTTTCCATCCTCCCACTTTTTCATCCTTCTACTTTTCCACTCCTTTAACTGAACAGACCCTTAACCTTTGAGGCAAGTCTAGTTTATGCTGGAGTTAAAAATGGTACAAAGAAATGCAAGTGCTGGTTTGAGTTTAAATTTAGTTTTTATAATTTTTAACTAGTAGGGTGTTTTGGTCTTTAGACTTAATAAGTGATAAGAAAGATAGGTAAGAACTAATAGTGTGTTTGGTTGGATGTGTTTTAGGGAAAATGGAAAATAGAGGAAGGAAAAGAGAGAACTTTTCATTTTCTTTTGTTCGGTAGAGGAGAAAATAGGGTTGAAGGAAAATGGGGTTGGGAGAGTTTTCTCTCCGGGGCTCACAAATCTCTCTCCAAAATGGAGAAAAAACATGGAGAGAAAAATTGAGGGAGGCAAATGTCAAGATTACCCCCACTTTTCCATCCTCTCTACCAAACACACGTAGTGGAAAACACAAATATTTTCTATCCTTCCACTTTTCCATCCTCCCAACCAAACAAAGCCTAAAAGAGCTTTATCATGAAGAAGGAGTGATTTCCATATTGATAACATGTATATGTTGTTGATTTTTTTTTTAAACATATAAATTCAATGAATTTTGAAAAAGAAAATTTATATAGTGTGTCCTTATAATTTTCTAGGATCCAGCCATTTGTTATGGCCTTTAAATTAACTTTTATGAGCCAATTAAGAAATCATAATGGAACTATCAAAAGGGATTAAATATATGTAATTTTGAATGGAAAAAAGATACTATTAGACGTTAAATTGTTTCCATTTCACAGAAAAAACCTGTGGTCCTTGCTTTCTTGCAGGCTGACGTTATCTCTAGAATTTCTTAATATATTAAAGAAGTAACATCATCTAGGACCTTGCAAAATATTTTAGGCCTAGACTTGTGATAGACTAGTAAGAAAAGTTTCTTCTCTATGCAAAACCTTTAGTTAAGCTCTCTAATTATCATGGAAAAGAAGGTTACTTCAGTGGTTTTCTTGTAGAATATTATGTAAAAAGCATATAGGCTTTGGAGTAATAAGTACTTTTATATATTCTAGTTCTTTTGAAGCAAGGGTTTTTTGCTCCTCCTGGTCAAACATGTAGAAATTCCTGGTTGTTTTGAAGTAAGGGCTTTTTGCTCCTCTTGGTTGGACATGTAGAAGTTCACAGAGGCAAGGTTCTTTTAAATATTCACATCAATATAGACACATATGAATTATAAAAAAAGATATAGACACATATACCCCCTTCTGGACAAGTATTGGTTTATCTAAATGTAAAAATTAAGCTAAAATTCAATATAATTGGACGCTAGGAGCTCTGTTTTCATTAGTGCATCCATACACCAGAAAGGGAATTCCAACTCTTACTTTCATGTATTATTCTGCTAATCAATCTGGTTCAGAGATACAGATGGCTTTTGGGGGTTTCAATGATGGTAGATAATTGTGAAAACAGCTTGCCTAGGTAACCTCCAGGTTGAATAGTTACACTATTATTCACTGTTCTTTCTTTTCTTTTGTACTTTCACAGTTATGACAAAGGAGGACACTTGTTCTTGCCTTCCTATGTCATGCGCATTCATGGAGCCAGACAACAACGTGAAGCAGTTAAAAGGGCTCCTAGGAAGCAATTAGAACCTGTTTTTGAGGTCTGAAACCATTTGCATTGCTTTGTGCCTTTATTTATGTTTCATATCATTTAATCTGAACTCTTTGTTGACCTGGCCATGAGGACTAGATACCAGCATTATGTTTGGCTGTCATATATGTAAATTTATCTGCTTAGAATTTTCCCCACTTTGTTCCGTTAGAAAAGCTGCTACAATTGTTTTTGTAAATTACTGCCAGGCCCTGGATACTCTTGGGATTACCAAATGGAGGATAAATAAGAGGGTACTTAGTGTTGTAGATAGAATCTGGGCTAGTGGAGGCCGTCTTGCTGATTTGGTGGACCGCAATGATGTGAGTTACTTCATGTTATTTATATTTTTATCTTTCTTGTTATGATGTACTTGCATTGTTTAACGGTATTCCAACCTCCAAGTGATTGGTATCACTCTACAAACTGTTGAATAAGTCATGTGCTATATGAAGTGTGCTTGGTTCATTGAAATGCTTTTGTTTTAACTTTATGTGTTGTAGATTCCCTTACCGGATCAGCCAGATACTGAAGACGAAGCTCAGCTCAAGAAATGGGGATGGAAAGTTAAATCTGTGAAGAAAGAGAACAGGGAGAGACATTCACAGCGTTGTGACATAGAACTTAAACTTGCAGTAAGTTCCTTTTCACTTCCTGTGACATAGTAACTATAATATATTTTTAATAAGGTTTATATTGACTTTTCTTTACTGGGAGCAGGTAGCCCGAAAAATGAAGGATGAAGAAGGTTTTTTCTACCCACACAACCTTGACTTTCGAGGTCGTGCTTACCCAATGCACCCATATTTAAATCATCTTGGGTCAGATCTATGTCGGGGTATTCTAGAATTTGCAGAGGGACGCCCTCTTGGAAAGTCAGGCTTACGATGGTTGAAGATACACTTTGCAAATCTATATGCTGGTGGTGTGGACAAATTATCTCATGATGGTCGACTGGCATTTACTGAGAATCATTTGGATGATATATTTGATTCTGCAGACAGGCCACTTGAAGGCAAGCGCTGGTGGTTGAATGCAGAAGATCCATTTCAGTGCCTGGCTGTTTGCATGAATCTCACTGACGCTTTGAGAAGTTCATCCCCGGAGACCTTTATTTCACATATTCCCATACATCAGGTACTTTTGTTGTGGCATGTTGCCAGTTTTTTCTCTTTTGAACTCTGAAGGATTGGGTTCATAAGTTGATAGTGTACTACATGTATTTGACATAGGAAAGATGTGGGGAATCTGTCTATGTGTGCTTGTGGTGGCAGAGCTCTTGCAGAATTCATGGATCTAGAGTTTGGAATTTTAGAAGAAATGGTTAGGGTTCGGAGATTGACTACGGTTTCAATACAGGTTGCTGGAAAATGTTGGACAGCCAATGTGTTTGGGAATTATGGCTGCTTTGATAGGTTACTCAGTGGCTATTTAGTAGGAAAAAATGTGGCTTTTAGGTTTAGATAGGTAAGGATAAAGGTTTAATTTGAAATTGCAAAACAGAGAAGAGAAGAAAAAAGTTTGTGACTGCTGTGAATGGTATCCGGGAACTGTACCAGTGCACTGTGAAGAAGAGGAGGAAGAGAGAATGCACTAGGAAATCTTGCCGCGATACTCTACTCTATCTCCAAGTCTAAATTTTTTGAATAAAAAAAAAGAGCACATTCATATACATTAGTTGACCCTTAACCTACTAGGGTTAGGACTCTCAATTTGGCCAGTAGAACCCAACAGAAGACACCTAATACCATATCTATTCCAAACATGATTAAGAAATTAACCCTAGATATTAAGTTATTCTTAGGAATTTTATGAAGTTGCACAGCTTCCCCTTCATATAAAAATGCTAATAACACATTTATCAATGGCTTAAATTAAAAGATCTTATATATTTTTTGATATTGAAAATCAAATTAAAAGATCTTTTAATCCTAGACTTCTAACGGTATGTTGTACATGAGCTCCATACAAGCAATACATTAAGTTGCCAAAATTGAATATTACAGCAACTTGACTTTCTTCTATGGCTGCATCATTATTAGCTCGGAATAGTAATTTATATGGTTTTGGACGTCTTTCTAAAGGAAATATGTAAATGACCTTACGAGAAGCTATATTCGTATGCTAGATTTTAATTAAAGATTTTTTTTATCAGTAAGAAAACTTTAAATAAAGAAATTGATAACATTAATTGGATGAAGGAAGAACAAAGGGAAATAAGTGGATTAGAGCTTGGTAAGGGAGCTACAGGAGGCATAGAAAATATTTTCTATGTACTTATACATTAACTCCATGATTTGTGTTTGCATGTGCCAAAGAGCTATAGCTCAAACACCACTTCCTCCCCTTGTAAGAGAAAGGTGGAGGGTGAATTCGTGGATTCAGGACCCACTGGGTGCATATGTAGCTAACCAATAAAAAAAATGGTTCTCTCCTTACTCAAGTCTGTTATAGAGACAAATTAAAGGATAAACTTAAGTGGGTTTCTTCTTTAGGGTTTTTACTATTTTGCCGTATATTGTAGGCCCTTTGTCATATCATTGCATGTTGCATGGATGTGGGTGGAACTATCAAGTTAATTGCATTTCATATTTCTTTCGTCATGTGATACCATCATCTGCTAGCTGTATAAGTTCTTCTACTATTGCTGAGCTTTGGTTTAGTCTTGTATGTCATGTTTTCTTCAGAATTAATAACTTCTAATAAAATATATTTTTTTAATTACCCTTTTATGATTTTCTGTAGGATGGCTCTTGCAATGGTTTACAACACTATGCAGCTCTCGGACGAGACAAGGTAATGGTGTTGTTTTAATTTATAATTTAATTTAGAAGTAGGTATTAAGGTTTCACTTTTGCTTATATGAACTCCAAATAAGGCAACCAAAAAAAAAAAAAAATCTAGCGACCAAAGCTTCCTAATTATATTAGAACATAGAAAAAGATGATTAATTATTCCCTATTAGTTACTCTGCGCCTTTGAAGGTTATTTTCTGTCAATATTTTATGAGCGCTGATGTTCGGATGCTTTAATGGAAAACTCTCTCACTTGTTCCTCTCCTCCCCTTTTCTCTCTCTTTAAAAAAAAAAAAAATGCTTCGTTCTCAGATGCTTTTCCATTATTTATTATTAATAAATAATATTGTTTCATTCAGTTGGGAGCAGCTGCTGTCAATTTAGTTGCAGGAGAGAAGCCTGCAGATGTCTACTCAGGAATAGCTGCTAGGTAAGCTGTTCTTTACCAAGGCAATCTCCAGAGTTGATTTTATATATACAAATTTAAAGCATTAATATAATTCTTGAGAAGTTTGAAGCAATACCACACAATGTAAAAAGAGGAAGTAACTTTTGGCTTAATAAAGGAATTTAGATATTAGACTAGGATCCGTTTGGCGTTACTGTAGGAAGTAGAGCTTTTGTAATAATGAGCTTTAAATGAAAAGAGTTTTAGCATTCTGAGCATTTCATAAAGTACAATAAAAAAAGTTATTTGAAGTTGTTAGACCCGTTTGGTGACCAAACTGATAAACAGCTTTTAGATGTGAGAAATAACAAAAGAGGACATAATATAAAAGTGCTTTTATTCATATTTGAACCCAATTCATTCAATTAATCACCAATATTATTGTTATTATTATTATTATTATTGTTATTATTATTATTTTGATAAGTATGAAAGATGTATATTCAAATGCTACTTTATGCACGAGAAACACAAAAAAAATTATTATTATTATTATTATGATTATTTATTTATTTTGATAAGTATGAAAGATGTATATTCAAACGCTACTTTATGCACGAGAAACACAAAAAAAAAAAAAAAAAAAAAAAAGTACAAAGAAAAGAAAGAAACAAAAAAGAGAAGAAAACCAAGAAGAAAACTAATTACAAAAGAGGAGAGAACAAAGGAACGGAGGGAGAGAATCACTAGATTTGAGTCCCCAAGCCTTAGACCAGTCGAAAAGAAATCCGCTAAAAGAAGCAAGCAACTGATCTCCAGAGCTATCCAAGTCCTTAAAATCTGCCGATTGCGCTCCTTTTAAAGACACCATAGTATGCACAACGGAACTAACTTCCAAATATTAGACGAGTGCTTCCCCCACAAATTCCACTAACCAAAGACTAGATCTGGAACCATTCAGACCCACGAAGTCCCAAAATATTTAAAAATAAAACTGCACAACTGATGAGCCTTCTCACAATGAAGTGGTAAGTGATCTACAGTCTCCCCACAATAGCGACACATAATACAGTAGTCAACAAAATCAAATCCCCTAAGTTTCAAATTGTTACTCGTGAGAATCTTGTTCCAAGCTACAATCCAAACAAAGGAAACACGTTGAGGGGCCTTAACTTTCCAAATACTTTTCCAAGGAAAGTCAATGGAAGAAGAACCTTGCAACTTATCATGGAACGAACAGATATCAAAATCCCCATTAGGCTCCAACTTCCATCTCATCCGGTCTCCAATATCCGTTGAAGGAATATTGGATCCCAAGATACGAAGAAAGTCATCCCCTGTAACCAACTCCCAATCATTAAGATCTCAAATGAATCATACATCCCAACTTCTCATTTTCCCCGCCCCCAGCCTTGTCAACGAAGACTCAACGGAGGCCTGCCTATCAATGGCAATACCATACAGCCTGGGAAAACTAGTTGGAGAGGTTGATCCCCACACCACCCATATTGCCAAAATCTCACTCTATTCCCCATCCCAACAACAAAATGAGTATTTTTGCTGAAATCCTCCCAACTAATATGGATACCTCTCCATAAATTACACCCATGAACATCCCTACCCAATTTAGAAGTCCATTCCCCCCGTTCTTTCCCAAACTTTGAAGGCGATTTTTTTATTATTAATAGCATCATTGTTAGGATTGAGAGATTGAAAATGGTGTGAAAAATAGGATAATAGTAAGGAGGATGGATGGATTGTAATATTATTGGAAAATTGAGTCACTCTAGTTTAGTGAGAGGCCTGGCTACCTCGAATTAGTCACAAAACTGGTGGTTTTTCACTGTTGTTATGGGAGGTTCAATTTTCTTTTTTGTTGAGTCCAAGACCTTCAAATTCTTAGTTGAGGAGGGAGGTACTTATTTTATGTTATGCATTTTTGAGCGAAATCAGGATTCTCTTCGATCAGTTTTCATGGGCAAAGAGAGTGCAAAGCGTTTACTAGCTATTGTGGAGGATCTAATGTCCAATACAACTCCTGGCAACTTTGCACGAACCTTTAGAAATGGTGAGAAAGTATTTATTTTGCAATTGGGTTTCAATGCACATGGCAGTTTTTTAATGATCTCGGAACTTATTCATGGTTGTCAGAAAGGCTTTCTCGTGGTGCTAGAAGGAAAATCTGGTAGTGGGTGGCGAGGGTTTGGATTTCATCTATGAAAAGCAATTGCCCCTGACACGCTCGCCATCAAACAACCACCCAATTCTATCTTGAAACCGATAGTGGAAAATTCCAAACCTTTTCTGTTAGCAGCGGCGGAGGGTGATCGGAGAGACGGTAGTGGTAGCAGGAATGGAAAGCAATTAATGGCAAATTTTCAAATCTCAACCAAATCAAATTTTAGCAATCAAAGTCACGATACACGCCACTTGAATTCTGGGAAGAAGCAAGCGTCTTCTAAGGCTAAATGGTCGGTTGAGATTACAGAGAACTTAAGTGGTGGCAATGATTCACATTTAACGCTAGATGTTTGCCTGGGATTGGAGCGTGGGCCAGATGGTGGGTGGGAGGTGAAGTGGTCCGAAGTCCAGGAAGTGGGCCGCATCGATAAGCCCAAGGATAATAACAAAAACTTAAGCCCAAAGCTCCCTTCAATACAAAGCCCAAAATTAATCCCAAGCCTATCATAGTCTGGCGGCCCAAACCAAAAAAACACTACCAAATGGCGAGACCCAGAACCCAAGAAACTTGCCTTCGACTCTGACGAGCTCAATGCGAGGTACTAGAAGATGCGATGTGGTTGCCAACTCGAAGCAACCTCAACCTCAAGCTGATTCACGAAGCTCGTTGAGGCTAGCACAATCAATGAAAGTCTCTGATGATGCCAATATTGACATTATCGGCACCGATGAGCCCGATAATGTGATCCTCGGCTCTGATGGGACCAATACAGAGTTCCTATGCCCCGATAAGGTTGATGAGTCAGCAAACACCTCCGATGTTGAGGAGAACTTGCAGCGAGACATTTGCTTGATACTTCAAGAGCATTCTGGGAATGTTAGCAAGAAGTGGGAGAATTCAGAGCGGTGGGTGCTTGAACTCCGAGATGGAAGAAGAGTGGCAGTTTTGATTCAGATTTCTCTGCCTTCGGGTGAAGTCATAGAGGTTTTGGAAGAGCAAACCCAATTGGCCTTGGTCCCGTGAATTCTTCAGACGTTTTGGAGGTTTCATCAGCTCAATTTAATGGGAATGAAGTACTTGTGGAGGATTGGGTTTCGGACACCTGTTTAGAGCCTGCCAAGCTACCTAATGAAGGGGGTTTGTCGCCTTTAGTTGTGGAACTATTGGCCTTTTCTCTACCCTTGGCAATGGAAGGAAAGGAAGTGGTGGGTGTGGAGAGTCCAGTGAGTGAAGAAGCTTACTTTGAGTGGTTCCAAAGCAGATTTAACGTGTTTGATAACTTCCTAGGCACCTCTCTAAAAGGCTTGGAAAATCAAGCAACCACCTTTTTGTTGGTTGTTGAGGCTGAATTACTCCATAGGGCTGCTTGGAAAAAAAAAAAAAAACATGTGACTCTAAGAGCTCTAGAGTGAAAGGTATAAGTGAGCTGAAGGGTCTATTCAACTCGATTAATTATGGTTCTACTTCAACTAGGCGTAGTGGTATTAATAGGGAGCGAGGTCTTTCTGTTCCTAAATGAACCTGAAGATGCCTTCCTGGAATGTCAGAGGATTGAATGAGGCTAAGAAGAGGCTTCAGATTTGTAATTTGTTGCGTGCATGGGGGCCTAATATTGTATGTTTGCAGGAGACTAAACTTGAATGGATTACTAGAGGAATTGTTAGGAGTATATGGAGTTGTCCATATGTAGATTGGTTGTACTTGGGTTTAGAAGGTGCTTTTGGAGGTATTGTCTTGATGTCGGATCGAAGGGCAGTGGAAAAGGTGGAGGAAGCTGTAGGGCTTTTTTCTGTTTCATGCAAATTTAAAAATGTAGGTGATCAATTTGAGTGGGCTTTTACTGGTATACATAGGCTAAATTTGAACAGGAGGCGTAGGAAAATGTGGGAGGAGCTGACAGGGTTAATTAGTTGGTGGGATGTGCCATGGTGTCTAGGAGGTGATTTTAATATAATCCGCTCCCCATCAGAAAGATTAGGGGCTGCAAGTTGTACTCAGGCTATGTATGGATTTTTTGAATTTATCTCTTCATGGGCTGATGGATATACCCATGGAAGGAGGTCTTTATACTTGGTCCAATACTTCCTTCGGTTCTAGATTAGATCGGTTTCTTTTCTCTCCGCTCTTGGCAGATCACTTCACTCTATTTTCACAAAAAAGGCTATCTAGAGTACTTTTAGACCACTACCCAATTTTGTTGGAGGGAGGGAGTCATTGGAAAATGTGGAACACCTTTTCGTTTTGAAAATATGTGGTTGAGGGTGGAGAATTTTGTTGATAAAGTGAAAGCCTGTCGGGCATCGTATTTGTTCCAAGGAAATCCTAGTTTTATACTAGCTAAGAAGTTGGCAGCTTTGAAGTTGGATCTAAAAAAATGGAATGAAGCGGAGTTTGGCAATGTCACTTTTGAGAAACAGCAACTCTGGAACAAATTGAATGATTTGGATGTTAGAGAGGAGACTTGTTCTTAAACAGCTGAGGAAAAGTTAGAACAAGTTAATCTCCGTACTGATATTGAAAAGCTCACCCTTTTAGAAGAGATTAGTTGGAGACAGAAGTCTAGGGTGCTACACTTGAGGGAGGGGGATGCAAATACCAAATTTTTTCATAGAATGGCTAATTCCAATAGAAGAAATAACGGTATTGAGAGCCTTATAGTTGATGGAATCTTGTCCTCTGATCAAGGTATGATTGCTGGTTGTATTACTCAATTCTTTATGAATTTATACTTTGAGCAGCAAGTTGTTCGACCATTCCTAAAAATCTTGGTATTTCCAAGGAAATTTGGTGATAATGCAAGTTGGCTAGATAAAACCTTTGAGGGGGTAGAAATTTTTGATGTCATATAGAATTTTAACGGTGATAAATCGCCTGGACCGAATGGGTTTCCAATGGCTTTCTTCCAAACTTGTTGGGAAATTCTCAAACCTGATCTTATGGCTGTATTTCATCACTTTTTTGCTAAAGGCCAATGTGAGAAAAGTTTGAATGCAACTTTCATCACTCTTATCCCTAAAAAGAATGCAGCAATTGAAGTCAAGGATTTTCGACCTGTTAGTCTTGTTGGGGGGGTTTATAAAATCATTGCTAATGTCTTAGCCACTAGATTTTGCACGGTTATGAAAGATATAATTTCATCTTCGCAGAATGCTTTTGTGAGGAATAGACAGATTCTTGACCCTGTGCTTGTTGCTAATGCATGCTTTGATAATAGAGTGAAAACTGGTTTGTCAGGGCTACTTTGCAAGTTAGATGTTGAGAAGGCTTTTTTGATCATGTAAACTGGAGATTTCTTATGCAGTTACTAGAATGAGGTGGGTTCTCTGCAAAATGGAGGCAGTGGATTTTCTTTTGTATATCTACCGTTCGCTTTTCTATTCTGATAAATGGCTCTCCTTGTTGGTTTTTTGAGAGTTCGAGGGGGTTGAGACAAGGTGACCCATTGTCCCTTTTGCTGTTTGTCTTGGTTATGGAAGCCCTTGGGAGGATGTTGGATAAAGCTGTCCATGATGGTCACATGTCAGGCTTTGGTGTGGGTCGTTTAGAGGGAAGATCTTTAGCGGTGTCTCATCTTCTCTTTGCGGATGATACGTTAATTTTTTGTGATGCTGATCTAGATGAGGTTTTGTTTCTCCGTATGATCGTCATTTGGTTTGAGGTTATTTTTGGTCCAAAGATAAATTTGGGCAAGTTAGAGTTGGTTCCTGTTGGTATGGTGCATAATTTTGACTTACTGTTGAATGTCCTTAGCTGTAAACAAGGTACTCTTCCAATGAAATATTAGATCTTCCTTTTGGAGCTAAATTCGAGGATAAGACAATATGGAGGAGAAGATAGAACGAAGATTAGCAAGGTGGAAACGTTTGTACTTATCCAAGGGAGGTAGAGTCACTTTAATTAAAAGCACTCTATTTAATTTACCCACGTATTTTCTATCTTTATTTCCTATTCCTACTGCTTTGGCTAATCGAATTGAGAAACTTCAGAGGAATCTCTTATGGGGTGGCATTGGTGATGAACCAAAATACCATTTGGTTGAAGGGGTTACTGTCTGCAGTCCCATTGCTTTGGGTGGTTTGGGGATAAGGAAGGTAAGACTTTTTAACGAAGTTTTGCTTAGGAAGTGGCTATGGAGATTTTGGGATGGAGAGGGCTGCCCTTTGGAGGCAAGTGATAGTGGTGAAATATGGCTGTGGATGGGATGGCTGGTGTACTAGGCCTATTAATGGCTCATATGGTGTTGACTTGTGGAAAACTATTAGTTGAAGATGGCCTTTTTTACCTTGCCACACTCTATATGATATTGGGGATGGGTTTAGGGTGAAATTTCGGCAAGACCGTTGGTGTGAAGAAACATCTCTTGCAGTCAGATATTTTGAATTGTTTAGATTTTTCCGTGATCTATAAGTTAGAGTGGTTGAGGTTATGAAGTTTGATAATGGAACCCTGTTTTAGGATGTCAGTTTCTTTAGGGGTGTGCATGCTCGGGAATTAGAGGTGCTAGCCAGTTTTATGGATACCATATATGGTGCTTTGGTGAGAGGGTTTGGTGAAGATAAGATGTGCTAGAAATCTTATAGAGAGAAGGGCTTTATGGTTAAGGATTATTATAGTCTCTTAGTGGGTTCTAATGATTATTCATTTCCTTGGAAAAGCATTTGGAAATAGAAGATTCCTTCTCGAGTAGCTTTTTTTGTTTGGACTACTACTTTAGTAAAATGCTTAACGATTGACAATTTACGTTAAAGGAAGGTTTGGATATTGGATTGGTGCTACATGTGCAAGGGTAATGGTGAATATGTTGATCATTTTTTTCTTCATTGTCCGGTTGCAATGGATTTGTGGGCTATGGTGTTCGGTTTGTTTGGAGTGAGCTGGGTTATGCCGCAATCTGTAGTGGGGCTTCTAGCATGTTAGCAAGGTAGATTTGGCCGTCATTGAAATGGGTATATATGATTGATGGTTCTCCATTGCTTGTTGTGGTGCTTTTGGAGGAAGAGAAATAGTCAGTGCTTTGAAAATAAGGAGAGATCCATATCAGACTTGAAGCTATTTTTCTTTAGAACTTTAATGGATTGATTGGTTGCTTTGCGGAACCAATCATTTTTATCTTTTCTTGATTTCTTAGATTCTTGTAATTTTTGTTCTTGATTGTTTGACTCCTTGTACACTCCCTTTGTACTAGGGTGTTCCCCTTTTTTGACAGCAATAAACTTGTTACTCATAAAAAAAAATAGCATCATCGTAATCATCATCATTATTATTAGCTCTCTCTCTCTCTCTCTCTCTCTCAAACTAGGTGAGCATCAAGTGTCATTTTGAAAAATACTAACGGACATTTATGTCAATTTATTATATCTATTAAAAGATATAACAGTGCACTAAAGAGCTATAATGTTAAAGGTCATAATTTCAGCTTTAGCTTAAAACTATTTTCCAGCTTTAGCCCTTAAAGCCCTTTTCCCTCTCTCTTGATGTTATACCAGACGGGCACAAGGCTTCATTTCTTATCATTAGAATAAATTATTTATATGTTTCTAGATTGCTGATTAAAGCATGTGTAATTTCAAAAATTATGCTCTCATTGCATCTCCAGTTTGCGATAGAGGAAAAAGAAAAAGTAATATCTCTGGATACCCATCTATATGTTGTAGGAGAGAATGATGCGTACATCCCTCTTTATCATTTTATGCATGAAAAATAGGAAAGTTAGCATAAGTTGAGCCATCATAGTGGAACTCAAAGTCTTTCAGTATCATCCTGGAGGACGCTAACTGAAAAGCTCTGGTACTTACATTTCCTCCGCTATTGCTATTTGGATTTTGGAAGGAGGAATTCTCATTGGGATGGTTTTAAGTTATCCAAGTAGAGCTCCTGTATTTCAAGAACTAAGAAGTAGGTCTGCCATCTATGGCAGCTATGGCACTTGTCTTTTTTTTTCCTTGCGAAAGTAAGAATTAGGTCTGCCATCTATGGCTATTCATTTCTTGCATTTCCAATTTTCTGGTTTTCTGACAAATTATATTTTGTAAACAATTACATAATTGTAGTGAGCACTAAGAAATTATATTTAAACAGATATATTTAAAGGATATAAATTATTTATAATCAGGAAGTCTAAAGATATTTTCTCTCCCCGATATTATTGATCGCTGTAATCTGGGTTCTTGATTTGTGCCACTGTAGTACATTTCCAGTGTACTTGGTTTTTTTAATAAATTTCTTACATTACTTATCAAAAAAAAAAATTGGGTCATATTTCTGGGTCAAAATTTAATCCCCAAACTTTGTGATTACTGCTCAGCCTAATGTCAACCCTTTATGAATTTGCTACCAACTTTAGAAAGATGTGGAGCCCACTATAAGATTTTTCCAGGTTGGTGGTAAGAAAGTACAGTATTGATTAGCGGTCCTAAAGAACCCAAAAGGTATGGGTCCAGAGGATTTGATGTTGTCTATGGAAAGCAAATGACTAGTGAAATGTTTAAAGTTACTTCTAATTTATTTATACTAAATAATTTTGACTTTACAATCAAACAGAATCGGACTAATATGATTTTAATAACAATTTTATGTGGTATTCCACAAAGAGGGAACACCAATTTTTGTGGAGTATTTTTAACTGCAGTGGCCATCATTCTCTTTCAAAGGAAGTTGTCTAAGAAGACAGTTTGTTGATGATGTCATTTTTGCAATGCAGAGTACTAGAAATCATGCGGGAGGATGCGCAGAAAGATCCTACAATTTTTCCAGATGCATTGCATGCAAGAACATTAATTAATCAGGTTCTTTGCCTACTTTTCATGCCATGATTTGAACAATGTCATGTGTTGCAAATGTTAATAAGATAAACTTGTCAAACTATAGCCATCAAAATCTTGAATTATTTTTCATCATGAATCATTTAGAAGATGCAGTGCAAGTATGTTTTATGCAATGTGGTCGGTATAGATTGCAATTTTGCCTACTTGACCTCCTGTCTTTTGCAACCAATAGTTGAACTAATGGCTGGATGTTGTCTAGGTGGACAGAAAATTGGTGAAGCAAACAGTGATGACATCGGTCTATGGTGTCACTTACATTGGTGCTAGGGATCAGATCAAGAGGAGGTTGAAGGAACGCAGTGTCATTGCAGATGATGTAGAGCTCTTTGGTGCTTCTTGTTATGCTGCAAAGGTATGGAATATGTGGGAAGGAGGTTTGGTACTACTATATAGCCCTACTTTTCTTCACTAAGATATGACGAATGCTTGCTTCACACGTTACACGTGTGTGTATTCAATGATTTTATCTTCAATAACAATTCTCTGTATTATTCTGTGCAGATCACCCTAACTGCCTTGGGGCAGATGTTTGAAGCTGCACGCAGTATCATGAGCTGGCTTGGTGAATGTGCAAAAGTGTGTCCCATGGCTCTTTTCTTTTGGTTTGCTTAAATGTGTCCACCAACCTTGTTTACTTATTTTTCTGTAGTCATTTTACAAATACTTGACTTCAAAGTTTAACATGAACAGATAATTGCATCTGAAAATCAGCCAGTGCGGTGGACAACTCCACTTGGACATCCTGTTGTGCAACCTTACCGCAAATTGGGAAGGCATCTTGTGAGTGTTCCAAAATTTATAGAACATTAAGGATCACTACTCTTATCATATTTATAAAGTCCAAAGCAGGACTTCAAGTCATTAAGCTTTTTTTTTTTATTTGTGAAATTCAATGCAGATAAAAACTTCTCTTCAGGTTTTAACACTACAGCGAGAAACAGAAAAGGTAGCTGTAATTATTTTCTGTTGGGGTTCTGCTTTAGATATGTTGGATGCCATTTAGTGTTACTTGCAAGATACACCCATGCGTTGTATATTGACATGTAAATTGAAGATAGCCTTGCATTTTTTTCCATTTAACCAGAATATTTGTCCTAAGATCTTGTCATCTTATCTCATTCCATGTCTGGAACACCTATTTTAAGCTGTACCATTTCTCTGCAAGCATGTTGCAGGGGTGCAGTTCCTCCACCTTCCTGCAATCCTGCCCCACTGTGTGACCAGGGAGCCACTTTTCTCTCTTCCTAATAATGTAAAAATTCATTAGTTTGATATATGCACCCAAGTTTGTATATTGAAATTATCGAAGTGATCATGAAAATTGAATGCATTCATATTTCTACCACACCGACAACCACCCTCCCATTTTCTCTTTCCTCTCCCCTTTGACATCTGCTTAAATTCACTAGCTTGATATATGCACCCAAGTTTGTATATGGAAATTATCAAAGTGATCCTGAAAACTAAATGCATTCATATTGCTACCACACCGATAACCACCCCCTATTTTCTCTTTCCTCTCTGTCATCTTCAAGGAAAGATTCCTGGCTCTGCCCTTTCTAGCAATCCTTATGATCTCTTTTGATCCTGTGAAAACCATTAATGGCTTGGAGCAAATGATGGATCCAATGAATATGTATGGATTTGGTTGGTTTTCATATCCTTAATGGAACACAAAGATGCATATCTTTGGTCAAATTCCTCATGGCCCCAAATGAAAATGGAACCCAAAAAAAAAGGTGGAGGTCTTTGATATGATGAATTTAGCCATCATATTTGTTGAACACTCTGAACCTCAGTTAAACGTGATTGTTATTTTACTATCATAGGTTATGGTCAAGCGGCAGAGGACAGCATTCCCACCAAACTTTGTTCACTCCCTCGACGGTTCTCATATGATGATGACTGCAAATTCCTGCAAAAAGGCGGGCTTGAACTTTGCAGGTTTTTCTGGTCATTCCTTCTTTTATTCCTTTTTTGTTTTTAACTTCTACTGACTATGCCGCCGTTATATGATTACAGGAGTTCATGATTCATACTGGACACATGCATGTGATGTGGATGAATTAAGCAGGATACTCAGAGAAAAGTTCGTTGAACTCTATGAGATGCCAATATTGGAGAATGTAGAGTCTCTTCACTTCTTAGATACACTTAAGTTATAGGGGAAGCATATTTACTTTTAGTATTGTGAAGGTTCTTAGAGTTCCACCATGGACTTCTTAAAATCTTATCCATGTGGATTGGATTTGGCCACTTCATCAATAATTTAACTAGTTACCAAAATAATAATAGGCAACGTTTTTTTAAATGTTTTTGACGCAAAATCTAATCTACTAATTTCAAAATGGATGGATAGGATTCTAAGAACTCCATAATGGAGTTACACTAAAAACTCTAGAGGATCTTAATCCGTGACTAATATTTGAGTTTTCATTGAGTTCTTCTGCAATATCAGCTCAAATCTTGTCTGTCTGCTTTTTAAATTTGTTCTGTGGTTACTTTTGGTTGAGGCGATACATAAATAAAAGACTTTATATTGTTAAGGTGAGGTTTTGATTCAAAATGACAATAATTGGGTTTCTTAAAATCACCTTGCTTTCTGAATCTTTTATCGATTCCTCATTTTCTTTTTATTATCAAGTTTGTACAAATTTAAGCAATAGATGGTATTATGATATATGCATAAGCTGCTGATTTTAAGGAAAACACAATAGTTCATTTATTTATTTTTTCTACTGAACTTAATATTGAAACTAAGAAAAGTTTATTTTCTTCTAACCCATTGTCTTTGAATACAGTTACTGGAAAGCTTCCAGCAGTCCTTTCCTACATTGTCTTTCCCTCCCTTACCTGAACGTGGAGACTTTGATTTGAAGGACGTCTTAGAATCACCCTACTTCTTCAACTGATCTGATGCAATGATTTCTCTTCATCTAGGGCTACAGTTATCCCAGGCCTCTGCAGATGTTTGCTATCTCTGACAGTTCTCTTTGTTTCTACCCATGAGTGGTTAGGAAAAGGAGGTTGTTTTATCAAGATGCCTCGTTGAGAACTGCTACACCACCCTTGTATATATTTTGGAAGATGTCCCTGGGCATTGACATTGAGATGATAGAAACATGGTCAGTATCTGCTTCATGCAGCCCTGACCTCGGAGCTTTCTGTGCCCCTGTACAGCCAACATGAACTTTAGTTTCTGAATGTATGTATGCTACGTAAATTAAAAAGCTTTTCTGAAACTGAATCATAGAGCAAGACATTTCCAGAAAGGAAGCTGGGAACTTAATGCTTTGCCTGGTTGCAACTGGACAAAGCTCATTGACAATCCATTTCATAGGATCATGTGAAAGAAGAAGAGCTTCACGATGATTTAAGCGATTACAGAACCTGTTTGCATATCTTTGACAACGGAGAATGCTAACATCTGGTTCCTTTGGTTCTTGCTGACTGATAAAAATATTGCTTTTACTACAAGATATGTACCTCTTTTCCATTCTTGTTCTAGCCCAATTGTTATATGGGTGTTCTTTCTTCTTTAATTTTCTTTTCCCATGTAAATGTGAACAAAAAATATACATTGTTTTCCCCCCTCACCCTGAAGTATGTACTTTGAATTAACATGTAATAGAACACAATCAAAATTTTGTATTGAAACTATAGATTGCCTTATAAATTAAATATATTTGGTGTATCTAATGCCCTTAATTTATATTGCAACCACTATTATAAATTTGTCTTTCAACAATAACCAACCAGGGAAAAAAAAATCAATTTAAACGCATAAAGCTTACAAAACTCAGTGAGTTAATAAATAAAAACTACATTAAAAAAAAAAAAAAAAAGCTGGATCCCTATAAATTAGTGCCTATCGGTGTTTGTTTAAGACTATTTTTTATTCTACAAAATTGTTCAAATAGTTGCCTACTTGCCTTTAGTTTGACATTATAATATTATATTCAAACAATGAACTTGGTTATGGGTGGAATTATAAATGGAATATACAATTCTATCATTTTTAGATTCCTTTGTAAATATCAATTACTTCATCCAAAGTTCCAAACTCAAGTCAGTTTATTTACTATTCAATTAATGATTGACCATTTTATTTTTTCTCTCCTCAATGACATATAATATTCCGAAGTATTTATGACATTATATACAACATAATGAGATTACATATAAACAATATAGAAATCTTTCCTACAAATTATTTTAAAATAAATTTACAATCTACCCATACATCACTGAATGAATAATTTGAAAGGGTCAAATAATTCACCCTTGCAAGAGGAGCCTTCTCACCTCTCATAGGGGGTGCGAGCTCTCGGTGGGAGTAGTGAGGACTCCTTCCAAATAAGTGAATAATTTCTTTTTGAAAAGGACTTAAAATGTATCCTCTCAAAATTTCACATTAACTTTCTATAAATGCATTTTTTTAGTACATTTAACTCGTTAATTTTATTGACATTAATTACAATTATTTATATAGATATATATATATATATATATATATTGAGTATAATAATTTCTTTATTATAAGATAAAAAAAACAAAACAAACTTTCTCAAGAATTTAAAAAGTTAGGCAAATAAATTATTCATTCTTAAATAATATTCGCTTACAAAAGTTTGTGCATCATCAAAGTACATTATAATTGAAAATTATTCCCCAAAACAAGCTTTCTTAAAATCCATTCTTTTTTTTTCTCACCCTATATCCAAAAAACACATTACCTATCTAAAAATTTATACTTCAAGGGAAAAGAATTTGAAACAAAAACTTTTAGGGAGTCAAAACCGAACGAAATCACAATTTAAAATCAAAAAGAAAAAAAAGTTACATCAAAATCCAAACTCTCTTTGCCTAATATCCAAAACAGAGGAAAGGTATTTCAAAAATTTACAAACCAAAATTAAAATAAGATTAGTGTGAGTTTGAAAAGTGATTTTAGCAGATTTTTTGCTTATTTATGTACTATTTGTAGGTTTCACACTACTTTTTGTTTCAGTTTTATTTTAAATAATATAACTTTTAGTTTTTTTGAAAATACACTAACCTTTAGTTTTTTCTCACATTATGCAAAGAAATTACCAAAAATAAGCAATTACCAAACGAATACTTAGGTTCATAAGAAATAGAATTTGTAATAATCAAATACTCAAATAATTCATAGACACATAACACATTCAAATACATAGTTAAGTCGAGTGTGTTATTATATAAACTCAAATTCTCACTTCCAAAACAACTAAATAGTAACCCAAAGCAAAATTGCAAGAATAAAAATTCAGCTTAAAGGCATCAAACACATCAATAAATCCACCAACAAAGAAGAAAATTGGAGAGAAAGAGAGAGAGTAATCACTTTTTTTTTTGTAGGAACAACATGGAATGAATGGGAGAGAGATGAAAATAAAATAAAAGGTAATTTATAAAAAATAAGATGGGAGAATTAAAAGAGTAAAACAAGGGAGATGAAGAGCAGAAGAAGAGTAATAATAAGGTGAATAAGTTAGTTATTGGGAAGAAGGGGAGTTAAGGAGGGTAGAAGAAGGGTTGGAAGAATGATGGCAAGGGGAAAAGATGAGAAACCAAAATTAATTACCAAATCACCATTATTATATATTGCAAAAATAGATATTGTCATTTTTTTAATATTCAATATTATAAGAAAAGAGGAAAAAGCTTTAGAAAAAATAAGTAATGTGGCTTATGATGTGATGCAATAAGAGCTTTATGAAATTAAATACAAAGGATCCATTATTATAGTATAATAGTATATATTTAACTTATAAAAAAACATTTGAGAAAAGAGAAACTGTTCATAAGGGTCTAGTAAAAGCAAATTATTGACATACGCAATATATATATATATATATATTCTTTTTTTTAATAGAATTAACACACATAATGAAGAATGTAAAAAGATTAAAAGAGAACTGTTTGCCTATGATTAACCTAAATATTAAGTAATTTTGAATTCCTTTAAGTAATTCATTCACAATTTTAATATATTTAATAAGATAATTGTATCATTTTTAAAATTTACATTTGTTTCTTTTCTTCTTTAAGGACATCATAATAATAATAATAATAATAATAATAATAATAATAATAAATTTCTCAAATGGTAATGATATCGTATATCACAAATTTAGTGATTCATATAAGAATGAAACTATAGCATGTGCACTCATCCTACAGGGCATCAACTAATATATATGTAAAAGCATCACCACATACAGTTTTATGGGATGTTTTCATTTTGTCAGATTTTTTACAATCAAAATTCTATGATAATCCTATAATGGTTTATGCAGTAAGGTCTAAATAGGTTTCAAGTGCAACTTCAACCTCGGGTCCTTTTAATAGAAACTCACTGAGGACCCAAATTATGACATTGAAACTATCGTTAGAAACCAAATTTCCATTGGCAACGAAAATGTTTTTTGTTAACTTGCAAATTTCACTTGCACCAAACATCTAAAAATGTTTTTTTTTTTTTTAAATTATAAATTGCTGAAACAAAAGGATCATTAAATTAGATGAGAATATGCTCCAGTCAACAGAAAATCTGGATTGCAATCCAATCTATTCGTAAAATGAAATACAGAATAATCTCAAGAACAAAAACAAAAGGGTTTCTATCAATAATCACTGTACATGCTACACTAGTGAATTTCATGCTGCTCTGTCAGTCAATTGTTTGCCAAATATTAACAGCTAAGTACAATTCTTTTACTCAATTCCATGTTGCTACGCCTCTCTACTAATACATGTTTCCACAGACCATCTCCTACAAAAATCATTTCAATCATATACCCCCGGCCCCAACTTCACCTTGATCAATGTAAAGCCACTGCAAGCATCACTGGCTACTTCCCATGATGATGATGCCATAAACACATAATTTTAGTGCATGCATCAATGCTACATTATCAATGACAATTATAGGCCATCAACAAGTCTTGAGTGTCACAGAACCGCACAACATAGGAAATCACTTCTTCACTCCTAAAATTCAGTAACCTAATCGTTCGTTCAATGAGGTCCGCCCATCACCTGTTTGACCTGCATGGAACATAATGATATTGTAAATATTAAAGGAAATACATATAAATTCAAATTTAATAGTCAACAAGCTAAAATCAAATAGCTTACCTTCAGGGGGCACCCATGCTTCATAATCTGAATTACTATCTAGAAATTTGGGCTTCTCAGGACCAAGCACTCTCTTAGGCTTTTTGTTATCCTTACTCAATTGCTTAACCCCTGATGTGTCTTGACCTTCATGTCTTTCTTCATCATCTGGTTCATAATACCCTCTTTTATGTTTTAACAACAATGCTACAGCATCCTCTGCCATGAGTTCAGGTCCTGAAGATGAAGATGTCACCAGCTGAGGTGCATTGTAATCACCACCTTCAGGATTTTTAACTGGCTTCTTCTTCCTTATAATCAAACCTGGCGCAGCACTTTCAATTCCAGACCCTGCGTTTGTCTGCGTTCCATCTCCACTAGCCAAAATATTCTTCCTGTCTTTATAGTCAACAAAATCATCAGGCTCATGCAGATCCAAAGGCGCTGATTGTTGGGTCTCTTCTGTCAACCTGTCTTCTACAGCCCCAAGCCATTGGGGCTTAACAACAGTGTATGCAGAAGTTTTGCCCTCAGTTGTATCACTGACAATCTTGACAGCTTCTAGCTTTTTGCTTGACTCCACTGTTGCATCTGTAGTTCCCTCTTTCAGCATGGAGCCATTCACCTGTTTTTCATGTCCACTGCTTTCTTTTGAAGCCATAGGAGGTTGCTTCTTAACAACAGCCACAGGGGTGTCCAATTTGTTATGCTTTTGTTCCTGTAGTTTCAGATCCCTTTTCTTAGCGGCATCTCCAGCAGGATCTGCAATCTTCAACAAGTAGCATATCCTATCCATTTCAGACTGCAGAGCTGATAATTCCTTCTCAAGTTTCTCAGACTTGTCAAGCACTGAAAAAATAAGGAATTAGCAATAAAACAGTAAGCTGAGATGATCTCAAGCATTAACTAATTACTACAAGAAGATGCCAATATGGAAAAACCAAACATATCAATGTAATATAAAAGGAGTACCAAACATATCATGTGCAATGTAATAGAATAAAAGTTGTCTTACATGCTGCACTTACATCATTTAGCTCAACCTTTTTTTTTTATAGGTAAATCCATCATTTAGCTCAACGCAAGTGTTACGCATTGTATCCACTTCAGCCTTAAAGATACTTCGCTCTAGATTTTTATTTTTTTTTATAAGTAAATAATTTGCTCTAGATGAAACTCTATTACTAAAGTTCTAAGAATTTATGAATACTCTTCTATATAAAGATTTTCATTAATTATTTTTAAATTGTTTTAATCTTCTACCATAATTTTTGGTTGGCAATACCAAATAGCTTAAGATATATACTAATCAAACACCATTGTTGTGCCAAGTTGATACCCTCTTCTTAGTTCCTCAATTTTCTATTTTATTTTTCACCTTTTCATGTAGCGTGCGATAGATACAATATAATTAGGCTGAAATGCACTTTACCGCTTCTAAATTCAGGGTCACTTCTAAATTGGTCCCTTAACTTACAATTTACACCCTCAACTACTACAACAATATCAATGCGTTCCTTTATAGTCCATCATATTTTTCTCCACTGGCCTCTCTTTTCTAATTTTTTGTCCAAAACGGCATAAGTTTTGTATGGTTTGATGAAAAGATTCTAATGGATGTTGAGAGAAAGAGTACATTGTAATCCTCAAGGGTGCACATTGCAAATTTTCATAGATTTGATAGGTAAATAGTGAGGGAGGGGAGGTGGGATTCAAACTTATGAGGCACCACAAAAGATGCCTTTACCACTAGGCTATCATTTGGAATCCTGCGAATTCTCTTAGTTAAGAGACCAATTTAGAAGCAACCTCAAACTTAGAAGGAGTAAATAGTTTTTTTTTTTTTTTTTTTTTTTTTTTTTGATAAGCAAGAATAATATATATACGAAAGGCTACTCTATGCAAAAAAAAGCACATAGCAAACCAAAAAATTACAAGAATGAAAAAAGAAAACAGGAAAAATACAAAAAAAGAAAACCAAACAGCAGAATAATTACAAAAGAGAGAGAACTAAGAAAAGAAGGGAGAGAATCACTAGTCGTGAGTCCCCAAGTCTGAGACCAATCAAATAGAGTTCCACTAAATGAAGCACGCATCTGATCACTGGACTTATTCAAATCCTCAAACGTCCGTCAATTCCGTTTCTTCCAAAGACACCATTGTATGCACAATGAAACTAAATTCCAGATTTGAGATGAATGTTTCCCCAACCAACTCCACCAACCAAAAAGCAAATTTGGAATCGATTTAGGTATGACCCATGCCACTCTAAAGGTTATAAAAACAAAATTCCATAACTGATAAGTCATCTCACAATGAAGAATTAATTGATCCACCGTCTCCTCACAATATCGACACATAATACACCAGTCCACAAAATCCAAACCCCTCAATCTCAGATTATCACCTGTTAGGATCTTATTCCAAACTACACACCAAACAAAGAAAGAAACACGTCTAGGGACCTTAACTCTTCATATCCCTTTTCAAGGAAAGACAATTGAGGGCGAATCCCGCAATTTGTTATAATACAACTAGATGTCAAAATCCCCATTAGGCTTCAATTTCCATCTCAACCAATATCCTACATCCATTGACAGGGTATTGGCTCCCAGGATACAAAGAAAAGACAGCCCTTCCTCCATCTCCCAATCATTAAATTCCCGAATGAAACGAACGTCCCAAATTCTTCTATCCTCTGCCCCTTCCCTTGACAAAGAAGTTTCAATAGAAGCCTCCTTGTCAATAGCAATGCCATACAGCCTCGGGAAAGAAACTTGGAGAGGTTGATCTCCATACCACCCATCCTGCTAAAATCTCACTCTATTCCCCAACCCAACAACAAACTGGGTATTTTTGCTAAAGTCCTCCCAGCACATATGAATACCTCTCCACAAACCACACCCATGCACTCCCCTACCTAACTTAGAGGTCCATCCCCCCCCCCCCCCCCCCAACTCTTCCCCAAATTTTGAAGCTACCACCCTCCTCCACAGACTATTCTCCTCTTTGCCAAACCACCACAACCATTTCCCCAATAATGCTTTATTGAAAGTAGTAAGTGAAATTTTATTGTCAAAATTTCAAGAAATATAAAATACTACTCCGATTAAAATTCTAACACCAAAGATTCTAGAAATCTAAAAGAAATTTCATTATTTTTTTTTAAAATATTTTAAACATCTATCATAATTTTTTGTTTTGATAAAAAATAATAATAATAATAATAAAAAAGGTTAGATCTTATATGTCATGGTTACACTATGTGACTCTTTTTGATAAACTTCAATATTTATTCAAGAAGAGGGAAAGAAACAGCAGTCTGCCTTACAAACAAGAGCTAAGTCACTGAGCAGACTCTGATTATTGAAACATAAAGGGGCAGAAGAGGTTAGAGAGAGCTTGGCTGCTTTATGAGCAGAATGATTACAACGTATGATGTTCTTTGCCATGCGGCATATTATATGTACATAAAAAATTATTAATAATATTTGCTCCAAGTGAAACTCCATTAGAAAAGTTTCAAGAAATTTAAAATATTACTCTACTTAAATTTTAATAATTTATTATACGTTTGCCATGTGAGTCACTATAGGTAATTTAAAATTGTAAAGTTAATTTATTTCAGATGAAAATTTATCACCAAAGTTCCAAAGAGTTTTAAAATAATGATAGGGATGAACTTTATTACAAAAATTATACTGAATTTAAAACTTCTCTTAAATTTATTTTTATTTTTATTAAACTATGTGGGCATACTATTAGTAAATAAATATTTTACATCATTATAATGCCTCCACTGCTGTTATATTATCACACAGAAATGCCTGTGGACAAAATATACACACGTGCAAGCATGGAAGAACACCACCAAAAATCATCACAACAGAATTTTGTTCCTCACTGTAAATAGTTCAAAATAAACTCAAAAAAATCAAGCATATGATGCATAGAGAACTATTTTAAATTCAGAAATCCATACCTAGCTGTGATGAAAGCCCTGACATGTAAGCATCAAGTGCATCTCCAACTTCAGTTTCAGCTACTGTTTCTGATGCCAGTTTCTTCTTCTCAATTGAAAGCAACTCATTCTTGTCTTCCATTTCCTTCATTATGGCATCTCTCTTAGCAAGAAGAGTATCAGCAGTTTCAACAGATTGATTCTCACCAGCTTTTTGACTAGGCTTCTTTGTCCGGTCATAAAATTCATCATCATCACTAACCAATGACATATAAATACATGCATTATCATTTTTATTTGAAAAATAAAACTATATAGACTTATTTTTTTGGCATTGCAAAAATTCCATTCATTAAAAAAGTTAATGCTTAATCATGTAAAACAGGATCAAAATTATTTTTATTAGACAGGATTTCAATTAACAAAGATAGCTGATCAAAAAGAGGAGCCTGGACAATTTCAGATGAATTTCAATGTTTTGGCATAAAAAGAATCAACGTGTGAATTTTTCATTTATTTATTTCTTAATAAGTGAAAAGAAATCAAAACATGATAACACTTGGTTAGTCTTGAAGATTCTGTTTGAAAAAATAATTTTCCATAGATAAAGTACCTTGAATATTCTTCATCGTCTTCTGTTGCTCCTTTCTTCTTACCATGAGATATCTTTCCACGAGCGCCTAGACTTTCTCTGATACTATCATTCAGTGTCTCTTCCAAGTTTTCAAGCTCTTCCAAAATCTACAAAATTTGGTAACAAAGTTACTATGTGGGAACCACCTGCATTCTAAAAAGATTAAGAGCTTTTTAAGTAGTCCTATTTAAAACAGTTTTGGTCATTTAAATACATAAATTGATGGATCCCATAAAATGTTATAACTTATCTGGTAAACATTTTTCACAAAATCACTAAGCAAAACGGTTCTTAGAGAACACCCCTTTGGGTGTTTTCTCTCATATTTAGTTCTCATATTTATGGTACACACGTGAGCGCACACACTTATAAAATATATTTTCATTCAACTCTCTCTCTCTCTCTCTCTCTCTCTCTCTCTCTCTCTCTCTCTCTCTCTCTCACAAACCATCAACTTCCTTCTCTCCCCATCCAAATTAGAACCATATAAAGCAGAAGTCCAAACAAAAAAATACACAACATTATGGAATTTACAAAAAAATAGTGTAACCTCGCATGGCCTCTTCCAACTTGTCTACCACCTTTCATCCCAAAGTAGCAAAATCCCTTCAGATGCTCCCACTGAACTCACATGGGACCCATCCACATTGGTTAGCCCATACACTTCCCACAATCTCAAGAGACAAACTCCATCTTGGTCTCTTGTAAGCAAATATCATATGCCTTCCCACACTTCACCAGGTCCCTTCGTCACTTTTCCTCGTTATTCAGTCCACGCATATTCCATGATTACTAACTTAAGTTACAATAAGGTTGCATTAGGAAACCATTGCATTTTCTTAATGTGGCATTATTTGAGCTGTCACACTTCTTTGTATCATAACTTTTTTTTTTTTTTTTGGTAAGTAATGAACTTTATTGAGAACAAAAAAGTCACCCAAATATACAGGATATATACAGATGGGGACAATACAATCAATCATGCAGATTAGTAATTACAATGATCAATCAAATCACAAACCGAACATAAAGAATAACATTGCACAACTGACATCCAATCCAACAAAGTTTTAAAGAGAAACAGTTAAATAACAGGAAGATTTCGTTCAGCATCCTCAAAGCTTTGGGCATTCCACTCCCTCCAAATATACCACATACAATGAGGAACAACTTTCCAAATCACCCTTGACAAGAGGCTAGTAAATCTACAACTTTTTTCAGCATGAACCAATACACTCCAAACAAGCCAAAGGCCGTAGAACACAACTCCAAAGCTACAATCCCAAACCCAAATGCTCCTCTTATGCAGGTCATCAATAGTCAAAATTGTTTCCAAAGCTACAGCCTAAGAAAGAAAGCTAATCTATCTCTAGATGGGATTTTCAACTTCCAAATGCTCTTCCAGAGGAAAGAAGCCATTAGAGTAGGTCAAAAAAATGCTTCTTTGTATCATGATTCAATGTGAAATTCATATTTTTCAAATCCCTTACTCCTCTGCTAGCTTTCTTCATGCTCTAAGTTTTCTTGTTCCCTTTTGCATTAACTTGAGCTAAATTGATTCTCCTATTTTCAATAGCAGCAAAAAGATTCATAGCCTCCTTTTTTTTGATAAGTAAGAAAAATTTTACTATAAAAAAAAAAATAAGACTACTTCATGCAAAAGACAGGAAGTAATAAAAAAAGAAAGAAAGGAAAACAAAAAAATTATTTTCCAAAAAGAAGAGAATCTATAAACATTGATAGGGATTCACTAGATGTAACACAAGGGAAGAAAACTAAAGAAGGCCCTCTCAGGGCGTTATAAAAAGAGCAAATATCAACTCCCCATCCTTTTTCGACCTCCACCACACTTGGTCCCCACTCTCAATGGAAGAAGTATGAGACTATGCGATGAAGAAAAAGCTCTCACAAACTCCAACTCCCAATCGTTAATATCACAAAGGAACTGCACATCCGAACTCCTCCTCTCACCCACCCCCTGCAGAACCAACAAAGATTCCACTGAAGCTGCCCGATCTATAGCATGCTCGTACTAAAATGGAAAAGCAAATTTGAGAGGTTGGTCACCACACCAACAATCATTCATACCCATCAAACAAAACCCTAAAAAAGTGTTGAATTTGTTAATGCGTCTCATCACCCAATCCGTAGCTTGCATTGCAATGTTTTTGTCCAATTCCCTATGTTCCTCCACTCCAAATTTTCCATGAGTGCAATCAGAATCGGATCAATTATAACCGGTTCTTCATACACAAAGCTCCATTCTCAATCCATTTGCAACCCCTCTTCTTCCCCACTCCTCAATACCCAAGCCAAACACTGATCTACTTCCCCACTTCCTTATATTCATCATCAAATTGTAAAATCACCTTGCATGTGTCACCATCACTCGTGTCATTCCAAGATTATTTTCTTGAATTTGAACCACAACAGGGGGCCACACACCACATGATATGCATTTTTGTCGGTCTTTCCCCTGCACATTCGCCAATTCCTAGTAACCAGAGAGTTGTGTCATCGTCAATGATCTCAATTGCATTCCCCCATACTGGTTACACAAGTGAGCTCTTTGGCTCCTTTATATATGTGTTATCTCCTAAACCAATAAATTCCATTCAATTGCCAAGATCAGGTCGTGGGTCAATTGGGTTAAGCAACACATTCATTGCCCTTTGCGCTGACCAGAAGGAACTCTCTCGTTTGCCAATATGGTCGGATTGTTTCAAATGACCCGCTAACCATTGGGCCTGGATGGAGTGAAGTGTACTATTTACCCACGAATAGAGGCCCATGTGTTTGAGCACATTCAATCCTCACCCCACCCCCACCCCAAAACTATGCATGTTATTAACACCTGATTTTTTTTTCCCAATGTGGAATCCACTTTGCCATCAGTTTTTTTCCTCCCATTCCTGGCCCAAGAAACCCGCCTTTTGCCTCCTCTGCATATAATCTTTAATGCTAGCCTTGGGGGGCTTTTGTTGGTGGGGGGGGGGGGGGGGTGGGGTGGGTCTCCTAATCAGCATCATGACCTCCACACTACCCTTATTGCATTTGTGTTCACCACTTTTCCCGATTTTCTCCTTTTGGCATGACGGCATATGAAGGACACTTTTCCTTCAATGACTTTGATCAACCATCAAGTCTTTTATCATAGTTCCTTCCTCTGCTGATCACCAATTGGTGTGTATTGGTTCGGGCTAAGATTCTTTCTTGATGTTCTATTTGCTGATTGAAACATGGGTACCATTGCTTGGTTTATGCCCCAGTGGCAAGTTCGGGTTTGCATATTGATTTGGTTCAAGCAGTTTTCATTCCTCCAAACTGAAGCCCTTCCAACCACTCATTTGTTGTCCTTGTGATGTACTTAGCAACCCCCTACATTCTCCTTTGCTGAACTCTGTAATTGCAGGAAGAGTCCACATGATTTTTTGTGCCATTGCAGTACAATGGCTTTCCCATCCTTCTCATTGATATAATGAACTCCATCAGGTTATCTGTCATTATGAGTTCCTCCAAGCTTTTCAAGAACCAACGTGCTCCCTCTCTCCAATGAAGATTGGGCAAGGAAAGTTTATTCCTCTTTCAAAGATTCTTAATGTGTAAGTAGAGCACCCTCCCACTACCATGACCTCAAGAGATCTGGATTCAATTGTAAAGCATCTCTTACGACCCGTTTTTTATTAATGGCTAGTAAAACAAAGAAAATATCAGACACAGTCTACCGCCTCTATGCCAAGGGGATCTCCAATTTTGCCATTACCAAACAAAGAGGGAAATCCAGTGGAAAATTTCTAGTGCTTCAATACTTTGAGGAAAAGCTAATCATCTCTAGATTATCCGTATGCTCTTCATCCTTGATAATACAAATTTCAACTACGAATTTTCAAGATCAAATTATCACAAATAAAATCCCATGGTGGTCCTATCACTTGCAATGCTTTCTTCTCATGCAACAATAAAATGGTTGTACTTCTCAACAACAACATCACTGGACTATTGACTATTCCTTATATATATTCTAAAACTAATCACTTATAAAAATAAAATAAAAAATGCCAAGACTAATCAAAATAGAGAAGCATACGCATGATATATTGATTGTCATCACCTGCTTTCTAAGGCTTATACCCTGTTTGGCTTCAGATATGCTTTTCGTGTGGATTTTTTTATCATGGAATATTTAATGCTTCTCTACTTGAAGCTTCTGTACAAAGAGGCCACTTAAACACCACTTAAAAAGTCTAAAATTGGCAAATATCTCAGGCTAGCTAGGGTATGCCTAACTTGGGGTCAGTATCCAGGTTTGACTACAGAATCCCTTTTCTTCATCAACGATTATACTTTAGATTTCAGCCTTCTCCACCGTTGAGTCTCCGCAATGTTTTTATTGGTAAGTTACTCACCCATTGGATTCTAAACCCACAACGTCACCCTCCACAAATTTAAACTTTCAGGAGAGAATGTTATATATATATATATATATATAAAAGAGTAAAATAGTAGAGATAAAAATAATTTAAGTAAAACTTGAAGGAGAGAATATTCCAACAAATCCATATGCCAACTCCAAAAAATATTTATCTTATTCAATTTTTTTATACGTAAATTACACATGCACCATATCGATCTTGAACCCATGACCTCAACCTCTACCTAGCACTTGCAAAGGAAGAAAGTGTTAGTTAAGCTAGAACGCATTGGTATCTCATTCAATCTTATATGATTTGGTTGGGGATTTGTGTGTGTGTGTGTGTGTGTGTGTGTGTGTGTGTGTGTGTGTGGGTGGGTGGGTGTGCGTGTTTCCTAGTTTCCTTCTCATGATTCTTGATAATATTTGTTTGTCTTGTCCCAAAAAAATTTCATAATAGCTCTTCCCTGACATGATCCCAAATGCCTAACCTCGTTGGTACTTGTATGGATTCCAAGTGGTTTATATTTCAGTATTTGGCATGCCTTCTTCCTTTCTCATTCTTACCTAAGATAAAGGAAAATATTATTCATAGATAGGTTGTTTTATGTGCAAGTGTAATGGTGAATCGGTTGACCATCTTTTTCTTCATTGTCTGGTTGCTAGGGATTTGTGGTCTATGGTTTTTGGTCTATTTGGAGTAAGTTGGGTTATGCCACAATCAGTTGTCGGGCTTCTAGCTTGCTGGCTAGGCCGGTTTGGTCGTCATCAAAATGGGAATATATGGAGAATCATTCCCCATTGCTTAATGTGGTGTCTTTAGAAGGAGAGAAATAGCAGATGTATTGAAAATATTGAGAGATCCATACCCAACCTTAAGCTTTTTTCTTTAGAACCTTATTGGATTGGCTGTCTGTTTTGCAAAACCAATCATTCTCTTCTCTTTTCCTTTTTCTTGATTCTTGTAATTTTTATTCTTGATTGTTGACCCCTGTACACTCCCTGTGTACTAGGGTGTCCTTTTTTTATATCAAAAAAGTTTATTACTTATCACAAAAAAAAAAAAGGTTGTTTTAGCAGGCAACTTTTGAGTACCATAACTCCTGAAGAACTATTATCATTTTATGGTGCTCAAGAATTGTGCAAAACATACGGTACTATATTGCTAATAGCCAAATTTGAGACATTCTTTGTTGTTTAGTGATCATTATATGGATTTATATTAATTAATTGCTTATAGTAAAGCTTACCACAATATCACTTCTTCTTTTTTATGTAGATTTATTTTTTGATATTACTCACTATGTACTAACTTTTTGATCTTTACCATTTTTATATAACTATACGGTTTTCTAGCCATAAAAGTTTCTTAATGCTTATGCCTGACCTTAGAAGAATTCAGATGAATTGTCTTTTCTTTTTCTTATTTTTCAGTAAGTTTCAGCCCCAAGGGGAAAGAGGAGAAGATTTGAACTAGTGACTTCCACTTCATGAGGCATGATTCTCAACTGGTGCTACTTGGAGTTAATTAAGATGCATTGTCTTATACCTTTGCCTTTGAAAACTATGTTCACAACAACCATTAAGGCATTCAGCCTATCACTGAAAAAGACTAAACCAAACTCCTATAACTGTAGAGTTTTACCTGTGTCATTCTTTGTTCATTCCTAGCAATCTGAGTCTGTTGCCCTTGCGTCAAACCACCTTGAGAAATGTCTTTAGCACGAATAGCTTCTATTTCCTTTTTCATGTGAGCAATCTGTAACCAGGCAAGTGGATGTATATAAATACAAAGGGCATAAGCAGTAGACTTTAAACAATTAAACAAGAAAAATCACGAACATAAGTAGGAAATCTTGATGAAAGATACAACCCTAAATTTCTAGTAGATCGTTCTGATAGGGTAAATCTAGATCAAAAAAGCTATTTGAGCAATCTAACTGACAGGGAGATCAAGAGTTTAAACAACCTTCAAACAATTGCCTCTATGTACAAAACAAAGACACTATCAATATTGAAAATACATTCCCATGTTGGAAAGTTATAATAATCAAGACACTTGCCTTTTCAGTTCTTTTCAATATTTTATCACGAGTTTTTTCCTGCTTCTCCGTAAGCTGTCCTTTGTACGATTGCCAAGTTACTTCGTCAGCATCGTCCTGAAAATGTACCAAAATGTGTTAGTGAGTGTGGAAGACATATAACTAATGTGTCATTGTTTGATGTGGTACATTTGGCGGGAGAGAAACAACTGGTGTTTTGAAGATTCTAAAAGGACTATAGCTGATTTACAACTTTCCTTCTTTAAAACACTATCGGACTGGATGTCTATCATAGGAAGTCATTCTATTTTTTCAGTCTATGATTTGATGGATGCTTGTAATTTATGTATTCAATTATTTTGGTCCCCTGCTGTATACTTCCTGTATACTCAGGTGACTCATTATTAAGTATTTGAATAAAATTTCCTTTACTTATCAAAAAAAGTACTCAAGAAAATAATATATCCAAGTCGCATCCTGCAAAAGAACCCCACAAACCTCATCTTCTTCAATTGCATCCTCTCCCATACCCCATGAAACACCATCAGCAAGAGATGCTTCCCGTCTTGCTCGTTGAAGCGAAGCTTCACGATCTAGCATACCTTCCCTCATCTTTGCATCTCTAATAATCTTCACGTCAGCCTCCTGGGGGATGAAAATTCAAACAAAAGAGAGATGAAAATGCAACAACAGTAAGATAAAACAAATATAAGTATCAACAAAATGTGTAGAATGTAGAATGTCATCAAGAAGCTAAACCAAAGATGGTAAAGGCTAAGGCTAAAGTACATAAAAATATTCCTTTCATTGGAACATTATCACGCAATCATTTAATCAAGTAATTGATGCTAAGGTCCCATTACGAGTGGATGGCTTCCTTGGGCTGCAGGGCAACATCCCTTCAACCTCTTTTCTACAGTTTCTAGATCTTCTGAATTTCAGATTGTAATTATTTACAATGCATATGACGTACTTGATCTATTTCCTCTTTTGAATAAATTTATTTGCCTTAATAAAAAAAAAAGGCAGAATTAAGATAGTTGTGATGGATCTTAATGACTCATCTGAAAGTATTTGCAATTATCTTCAAACCCATAAATTCATTGTTGGTGGATGCTGAATTCATCCTTGTTTTTTCATATTGTTAAAGCATTCTTGTTATTTTTCCTCTATGCTCCTATGCTTGACAGAAACCTCTTTCCTTAAGTTTCATCACTCTTTTCAGTAAGGGGAAAGGGAACGCTTGACATAGTACCAGAATGGATTCTCATTTAGATTATAGAAAGTTAACAAGAGAAACAGGAAAGATTGACAAAGATACTCATTGAGTAGAAGAGGATAATTCCCCCATCAAACATATGAAATGCACCACCTACATATATAATAGCATGGTGGATTTGATGATTAGTTATGCAAGAGAAACCAAAATGATTCAACAAGAAAAATAAAGATAGATGAACCTAGGAGTTAGCAACAAGCAAAGAAAAATCTCTAGAAGTCAGCACCTAGGGCTGCCTAAAGTCAACACCATACCATTGGGACAATTTCAATAGAAAGGTTATTCATCAAAATAATCCCCTTCAATAGGAGTACAATACTCTCCCATCTAATTGACATAGGAAACCCTAATTCTAATAGACTTGGGAGATCCCAATTATTGAATTACAAAAGAGGGTGGTAGCAAGTCTCATCTGGTAGGTTGGGCTAAAGTTTGTGCGCCTATTGCCAATGGTGGTTTGGGGATAAGGAAGCTCACTACTTTTAATAAGGCGTTGCTGGGGAAATGGTTGTGGCGGTTTGGTAAGGAGGAAGATCGGTTATGGAGGAGGGTGGTAGCCTCAAAGTTTGGAGAAGATTGGGGGGGTTGGACCTCAAAGCTTGGTAGGGGAGTTCATGGGTGTGGTTTGTGGAGAGGTATTCGTATGGGTTGGGAGGTGTTCAGCATAAATTGTCAGTTTGTTGTTGGGATGGGGAATAGAGTGAGGTTTTGGCAGGATGGGTGGTTTGGGGAGCAATCCTTTCAGCTGGCATTCCCAAGGTTGTATGGCATTGCTTTGGATAAGGGGGTTTCTGTAGAAGCTTCTTTGTCTAGGCAGGGGGCGGAGGAGAGGAGAATTTGGGATGTTAGGTTTATTAGAGATTTTGAGGATTGGGAGATGGAGGAAGGGCTGCAGTTCCTTCGTTTATTGGGAGCTAATTCTCCTCCAATAGATGTTGGAGACCGGATGAGATGGAAGTTAAAGCCTAATGGGGAATTTTCTGTTCGGTCGTTTTATAATAAGTTAAGGAACTCTCCCTCTATTGTCTTTCTTTGGAAAACTATATGGAAAGCAAAAGCCCCTAGGCGAGTTTCCTTCTTTGTTTGGTGTGCAGCTTGGAATAAGATCCTAACGGGAGATAATAGATTGAGGAGATTGGAGTTTGTGGATTGGTGCATTATGTGTCGTCATTGTGGAGAGACGGTAGATCACTTACTTATTCATTGTGAGTTGGCCTATCGTTTATGGAGTTTTGCCTTGAGATCTTTTGGTGTGTCTTGGGTTACTCCTAGTTCGATTCCCGATGTGCTGATAGGCTGGTGGAATTGGTTGGGGAAGCACTCTTCTCGTGTTTGGAACTTAGTTCCGTTGGGTATCCTTTGGTGTGTTTGGAAGGAGCGCAATCGGCGGACTTTTGATGATATGGAAAGCACCGGTGATCAGCTGCTTGCTTCTTTTAGCGGGACTCTTTATGATTGGTCTAGGGCTTGGAGACTCACGACTAGTGACTCTCTCCCTTCCTTTCTGAGCTCCCTCTCGCTTTTGTAATTTTCTGTTGTTTGGTTCTTCTTCCTTTTTTGGTTTTGGTTCCTTTTTTGGTTTTGGTTTCTTTCTCTTGTTTCCTCATGGGTTGCTCTTTGTTTTTTTGCTTAGAGTAGCCCTTCGTATATATATTAAGTCTTACTTATCAAAAAAAAAAAAAATTACAAAAGAACCATTAACTCTAAATAAAAATAAAAATAAACCTAATCAACTGCTAAGACCTAAGATAAAATGACCAATAGAAATACAATAGGCTCCAATAAGACTAAAATAAAATAAATAAATCCTTGTGCATCCCACATCCATTAGTTTGTTATTCTTGTTCTTCCAAATGAAAATTCCAAAACTCTTCTTTCCCTAAAATTATTTGCTCTAATATGCAATTGTATACGATTTCTTACCACGTAAGAAATCATATAATCCTTCTCTTAGATGTTTATGTAGAATTGATTAATGTAAAATAAATAGAAAATCTACTATCACTGACAAAGGCAGTATAAAATGAATATATGTGATTCATTATGTCCAACCATATGAATTCCAAAATAATGACATTGAAAATTTTAAAACAGTGCTATTGAAGTCTTACCGGTGGCATCAATTCAGATGGTCCTTGGAAAATGTACAAGCGAGATGAACTGTAAAATAACAAACAAAAGCAATAATGAGAAACAATTCAAAGAGTAAATGTAGAAGCTAAGAAATAATAAATGTTAGGTATGCAGCCTACGGAGATAATTAAAAACAAAGTTGGGTTGTGGACTGAGTAGTAGAGTTTGTTTGAATTTGAGTTTCTAAGTTCTTATCCCTTCCTGATAGTTAGCAATAGTTTCAGCTAGTTCCATTTTGTATGCAGATGAATATTAAGTTAACATTACTGATTACTCTCATTTGGAAGTGAATGAATAAACTGGCATCTTTGAGTTTTCAAGTTGCACCATGTGCTAGAGGTTATGAGCTCCCTTGAAGAAGCTCAGAAAACTTCCGTTTTTCCTGCAGAACTAATTCAATTCGCCAAGGCAGGGAAGGGAAATCCTTTGTAGGTTCCAACAAACATCAATTATTAACACCTTTGTCCTTCTCTGTTTCTTTTTTTTTTTTTTTTGATAGGTAAGAAAAAATATTATGGAAAATGGAATAGCAAGAAAAATACACAGGGTTCACGATAGTGAACAAAGAGTAAAAAGAAGCAAAAAGAAACAAATAGTCACTAAGCTATTCTAAGAGACAAGAAAATCCATAAGTGCAGAACAATCCAAGAAACCCCAACACTGAGACCAATCAAAGAGAGCCTATTGGCATAAATCTAACAACTGAGCTAGAGATTTTCCAGTATCCTCAAAAGAACGCCGATTCCATTCAGTCCAAATAGTCCACATTAAATAGTTTGGAACCAAATTCCAAATATCAGAATCATGTTTCTCATGCCAATGATACCAACAAAATAATAAGTCTGCAACTAAACCTGGCATGACCCAATCGATCCCAAACAACTAAAGCATATATATCCCAAAGAATGAGCTACCGGACAAAAAATCAGCAGGTGATCCATAGATTCCTCATTATAACAGCACATACAACAACGATTTGCCAAAGGACAACCACAAAGCATAAGATTATCCAAAATTCGAATCTGGCCATGAGCTGCTGTCCACATAAAGAATGCCACCCTTTTAGGAACCTTTACTTTTCAAATGCCCTTCCAAGGGAAAGTAGAAAGAGTTACATTTCAAATCTTATGATAAAAAGATTGAATGTCAAACTTACCACTTCCATTGAGATGCCAACAAAGTCTGTCACAACCTCCGCCCCTAGGAATCCAAGTATGAATGAAGTGAAGAAAGGAGTAGGAAGCCGCTAACTCCCAATCATTGAATTCCCTATAAAATCTTAAAGTCCACACTCTATCATTATCACCAACTAGAGAACTTAACACTTTAGAAATACAAGCCTCCTTAACACCTTTGTCCTTCTTATTCATAAAAACATAATACATCCACCCCCACCCCCACCCCCACCCCCCTTCCCCTTATAAAAAAAAGAAGTATTAACCCTCCACCCGCACCATTGCATCTAAGACCTTGTACCATTGAGCTATAAATATTAATAAGTATCCAAAACGAGGAATGCAGCAAAGATGAAGAAAAATGGTACAACAGACTGCAGGCATTATAATCAACAAAGTAACTATAAAATAAGGGCAAAAATGTGAAAAGCCCTCCTAGGGTTTGGGGCAGTTGCAAACTAAACCCTTGTACTATCAATTTTGTATTGTTGACTCTTGAGGTTTAAGAATTTTCCAAATTGACCCCTCAATCTCAATTCTGTTAACTATAGTTGACAAAATGTTCAAGTACTGTGCACGTATTATTTTAAAATCGATTTTTTATAGTAAAGCAATCACATGCACACCAAGCGACCATTTTCTACAAGTTTTAGTTACCAGAATTAGGGGTCAATTTGGAAAATTTTTAAACCTCAAGGGTCAGTGATACAAAATCGATAACCACAAGGAGTCAGTTTGCAATTGCAATTGACGCAAACCCCATGGCCGAAGGAGTCTTCTTTCATTTTGGCCATGAAATAACTAGTACTCTAAAATCCAATTTCTAATTTGGAACTTCACCTGACAATACAAATTACCCTCAAAAAAATTTTCAGCCATCAAGCACCATCACAACTTCCCTGTGGCAACTTTAAGAATTGAGTATATGAATTTGTGATTGAACATGACGTAATAACATGCGGTTAAGGAAGCTCTACATCAGAACTTTTTAGCTTCCTTTCATTTCTTTTAGTAAGATGTTAGAATCGCTAGCTTTTTTTTTTTTTGATAAGTAGAATCGCTAGCTATACCAAACACATGAAAATGTACTACTTATAACCCTTTTCTTTTTCTTTTTTTGATGAGTAAGAATGACATACATACGAAATGCTACTCTATGCATGAAAAGTACTGAGCAAACCCAAAAATTACAAGAAAAAAAAAATAGAGAAAATATATAAAGGAAAACCAAGCAACATATTAATTACAAAAGAGAAAGAGAGCTATGAAAAGAAGGGAGAGAATCATTAGTCATGAGTCCCCAAACCCGAGATCAATCAAAAAGAATTTCACTAAAAGAAGCAAGCATTTGATCACCGGAACTATCCAAATCCTCAAAAGTCCGTTGATTCTGCTCCCTCCAAATACACCATAGAATGCACAATGGAACTAAATTCCCGATCTGAGACGAATGCTTCCCCAACCAATTCCACCAGCCAAAAAGCAAATCTGAAATCAATCTAGGTATGACCACGACAATCCAAAAGTTATAAAAACAAAGCTCCACAACCGAAAAGCCATCTCACAATGAAGAAGTAAGTGGTCTACCGTCTTCCCATAGTGTCGACACATAATGCACCAATCTACAAAATCCAAGCCCCTCAATCTCAAGTTATCACCCGTTAGGATCTTATTCCAAGCTACACACCAGTCTACCTTATGAATTCATTCCATATTTCCTCAATCTTGTCACTACTTCATTTATTTAATGGGAGCAAAGCTTCCACAATCCCAACATAACGTATTCAGTAGAATTTTTTCTCTAAAAAATTTAACCACAAACCTTTGTATACAGAGAAAAGTATCTCTTCTCTTTCACTTGAGTGCGGAATAGACAACAATTCATGATGATATAGGAATAAATATAAAAACATTTTCAACAACTATTGATAGCATATATATCTATACTTCCATTGAGATATTTGGGGCTTCCGTTAGGAGCTAAATTTAAGGAGTTATCAATTTGGAATCCTATTTTAGAGAAGATGGAAAGGAGTTTAGCAGGGTGGAAGAGGTTGTATCTATCTAAGGGGGGCAAGGTAACTCTTATTAAAAGTACTCTTTTCTCCTTACCTACTTACTTCCTTTCCCTTCTGCCTTTACCCGGGAAGGTGGCAATTCGTATGGAGAAGTTGCAACGTGATTTTCTGTGGAGTGATATTAATGGTGACTCTAAATTTCACTTAGTCAGTTGGGCTCAGGTTTGTAAGCCGCTGCAGGTTGGAGGGTTGGGTATTAGACGTTTGAGGAGTTTTAATTATGCTTTGTTAGGAAAATGGTTATGGAGGTATGGCATGGAGACCGAGGCTCTATGGAGGAGAGTTATTGAGGTGAAATATGGGAATGATTGGGGTGGTTGGTGCACGAAGAAGGTGACCAGTGCTCATGGTGTTAGTTTGTGGAGATATATTAGGAGTGGTTGGATGAGTTTTTCTAACCTACTTCTGTATGATGTGGGGGATGGTACTCGAGTGAAGTTTTGGAAGCATGTGTGGTGTGGAGACCGTACTCTCCAAGAGGCTTTTCCAGAGCTTTATTGTATTAGTAGAACAAAGGATTCTTCAGTTGCGGAGGTTATGTGTTAGTCTGGTGGGAGGATTCACTGGGATGCTAAATTTCGTCGTCCTCCTCAAGATTGGCAGCAAGAATCCTTTGATTTGTTTATGGATATGGTCTACTCTTCGACGGTTCGGGAATTGGGTCAAGATCGGGTGTGTTGGAAGCTAGCAAGGAGTAGAGGTTTTGAGGTTAGAGGTTTCTATGTTTCTTTCTACCCTCCTACCTTCTTATCCTTCCCTTGGAAGATGATTTGGAAATCGAAGGTTCCTCCAAGGGTTGCTTTCTTTTCATGGTCTGCCTCCTTAGCTAAGATTTTAACTACTGATAACCTTCGCAAACGACATGTGCTAGTTCTTGATTGGTGCTATATGTGTAAGATTTGTGGGGAGTCAGTGGATCATCTTCTTCTTCTTCATTGCCCCCTTGCTTGTGAGTTGTGGTCGTTGGTGTTTTGTTTGTTTGGAATCCATTGGGTTATGCCTTAGAAGGTTATTGAGTTGTTTGAGTCTTGGCAGGGTAAGTTTGGTCGGCATAGAAATATAGAGTTGTGGAGAATTGTGCCTCATTGTTTGATTTGGTGTATCTGGCGCGAAAGGAATTCTAGAAGTTTTGAGGGATGTGAACGCTCTGTGTTAGAGATTAAGTCTTTTTTTTTACACTCTCCTCGATTGGAGTGTGGTCTTTTGTCATTTTTCTTGTTCTTCCCTTCCTGTTCTTCTTGATCATTGTAATCTTGGTTCTAGTTTTATGCCCCCTTTAGTACATCCCCAATGTACTCGGGTTGGCAGTTTTTCTTTGTTTAATAAAATTTCGTTACCTATCAAAAAAAATAATCAAAAGTTCATATATAATCTTCGTCGAAAATAGGTAATTGAACTATCATAACTTTGGCATATTAGCCAAGTCAAACAGAATAAAAGATCATGTAATGTTGGTAAAATCAAATCCCTATGATTTATTTATCTCAAAAATGAGTTAGACCACATGAACTCATCAAAAAGATAGTTGAAGATTTAGCTCGGGTGTAAGGCCAACCTTTTGGGCCAAATAGCACTCATAGACATGATACAACAACAACAAAGCTTTAGTCCCAAATTTTTTGGGGTCGGCTATGGATCCTCAACAAATTAGTCAAGATCGGCCACATGTACCATACAATGCACATTATAGAATCTAAAACAATCTATTACTTAGAGGTATAGCCATAAACCAACTAGAACTGGATCACAATGTATAGACATAGAAAGGAATAAACGGATATTAAGCATGTCAAAAGACTCAAAACTCAAGGAAAAGATACTCACAGGCCAAACCGAATAACATCGCCAACATGTAAGTCCATATAAACCCCCTTCTTAACCTGATTAAATGCCGAAAAGGAAGATTGATTAGGTAAAGATATGACCAATCAGCAATTATAGCATAACGAAATCAGAAACAATTTATATATAAAGCCATCAGCAAAAAGAATAACCCAAGTACGTGAGTGTTTTTGTATCCACAAATTAACATATTCTTGAGGACAAAACTTAGGTACAGTTCCTTAAGTGTTGAACATCAGGCTCCTAAATTAAATTCAAACACATTGTTGCACGGATCAATGAAGCACTAAAAATGTTATATATATTTTTTAAAGGAAAATTAAATTCAATATTGCACCTAAGTAACTGTATCTAAGTTATGCCCTATTTGCGAAGCAAATATTATGCATTCCATTGATAGTTTGGGAATATTTTAAACATAATAGAGCGACGAGAAAATTAAATTAAAATAAAATACCTGAGACTTGTTAATGGAAGTACCATGAGTACTGCCTAGATCATAAAGATAGGCATCACCATTTCTTTTGAACTGGATAACTGACAAAAAATAAAAAATAAAAACCCAATTCCCATTATATGATTATTATGCCAAACTATCAAGAATGGTTAAATTTGAATATGAAGAATGAGCAGAGATTGGGAAATGTAGTATACCTGCATGAAACCTGGACACAGAGGGGTGGTCAAGCACAAAATCGCAGAGATCGACGCGTCCAAACATGTAAGCCCCTTTCTCATTGACTTGAAATTGGTCGATGATAGAACCGTCTTTGAGAACCTCAAGGTAGAATCGGTGGCACGGAGCTGCGCTCCACGGAGGAATCGTGTACGGAACCGCGGCAGCAGCAGCAACTTTCTCAGATTGAGACTGAGGTTGAGACGCCTCTGCCTCTGCCTCTGCCTCCGCCTCCGACGACGACGTTTCGGTTGTGGTGGTGATGGAGCTCTCGGGGGCGTCGGGTAAGGTATCGGAATTGCTTGGTTCGGGGATTTCGGGCGGTGGAGCCATGGGGGGCTTCATTGCTGTTGGATTGGAAGAGGTTTGGTCTGTGTCTAGGGTTAGGGTTTTGGGAGGTGGAGGACCCATGCCCATCGACATTGTTGGAGTAGTACTAGAGATAGTGAGAGACACAGACACAGACAGAAAGAGAGAGAGAGAGAGGGAAAGGGAAACGGTGACGATTTTTTCTTTTAAAATCCTAATTGGGAGTTGGGAATGATGAATGACGGCGTTGAACTCTGTTGAAAAACGACTGGTAGTCTTGTGTATTATTAAACTACAAGCTACTCACTCCTGCTTTGTCAGATGTAAACGACCATATTCTTCGAACAAGGCTAGTTTTTTTTTTTTTAATAAAGATTTTCTATGCTATTTGTGTTGTGTTATTAACTTATTATTATGCCTTTAAATTTTATTTGAACCAAGGGAGGGGGACAAGTCATGGAAGATAAGAAAAAGATTATGTTCATGCATTAAATTCCTTCTTGATAAATAAAATTAAGCAAAAATTATATTTTTTTCACTATAAACTTATTTCATTTTACGCTTTGTCCCTGTACTATCAAAACATATAATTTATTCTCCAAATCGAAAACTTTATAACACTTAATCCTTCATAATCTATTTTGCTATTAAGTCTAATGAGATGTAGTATTGAAAAACTAATTTTTCCCCCTACTGTATGTTTTGGGGAGGGATAAATTGATATTTTAATATTAAATATTGTCATACTTAACACCAAAAACAAATGGTACGAGGTACGATGAAACAAAAGAAAATAAATAAATATTTATCATTATAGTTATAATTATAAGACTATCTTAAAATTTGATAATTCAATTGGTGGGAATCATTTCTTATTTTTAAAATTCTTGATAAGACAAATTGTCATAGTCTCATGAAAAAGGATTGAAAGACAATAGCAAATTATTAATATTTTTGCTTAATGATATTTTGGGAGAGTTTATTCCCATTTTCTTATTGGTTTTTTTTTTTATTATAAAAAAAGGTGCAAAAGTAAAACTAGACCTTAAAAAATATTTTAAAATTATGCATAAGCTAATAATTATTATTGTCTTTTCATCATCTTATCAAGAAGTTAATAAACTGAATATGCTGGGAAAAAAACCTATGTCATTATGGTTGATTTGTTTATGCTTGAAATAAATAAAAAAAAAATACAATCACAAAGCTGAAGAAATTTGTTTTGTGTGCGCACCAGTGAAAACTCAAATCCTTCACAGGACTCCATAGCCTTTTGTCTTTCTCATTACCTCATTGGCATATCCCTCGTTGGACTTAACACTTCAAGTCTTGGGCATCTCCCGATTCTCCCCACTCAAAAGGCACTTCACAATTATCTTGCCTTTTATCATGGCTACAGTCATCTATAGCATTTGCCTATATGAGGATGAATTTACAACCTCACAACAAATTGTACCTCCCACATTCAAGTGCATTTGTCTGATTTCTGGAATTATTGCTTGCGTGCTTCTTGTTACAATAATCATCTCCTTGATGTTCAAAATTAATTTATGCACAATCCTCATTGTAGAAATATTGCACCTTTGGTACCAAAAAATTTACAAGTATTTACATCGAACAGCTAATGAAGTATACAATGCAGTAGAGGCTAGTTCAAACAAATTTCATCCACTTTATCACATACAAGATTGGTTCCATAAAAAATTCCAATCAATTATTCTAACAGCTTCTCGTGTATTTTCTTTGACTCGTGGCTCGATGGAGCAAGATGTAGAAACTCAGATGGCAGATAATATGCATGACAGTATACGCGATCCGCTTTTGTTCACGAATCATGATAAATTGAAACAACCTTGTAGGAAGTTAAATAACTACAACTCATGCACATCTGTTCTCTCCCCTTTGAAATGTGAATTTATTTTCACTTCATTGAAAGTAAGGCTAATTATAATAGCATTGGTATAACTTTTTGTACTTCACTAAGACTCCAAAGATTGGGACACAACTGGTTTGATAATAAGATTTGCAAACGCAATTTTTCAACACAGGTAAGCGCAAGGCTGCATGAATTAAATGCCACAATTATATCATTTTGGCAAACTCTCTCATAGATGAGTAACATGGAAAACACCAAAATGATCTCACGGGTGAGAAATGGAAGTACAGGCTCTGACAAGAGATATAATAATTTCACTACTATAATTTAGTCACTTTGGTTTGCAATCAATCAGCCAAAACAATAACCTCCGAATCACAAGGAAAATAACTTACATTGAATTCTACAAGCAAATTACTAAGATTAATAAGCAATGGTATAACTCAAAGGTCTGCTCTCCCAGGATATCTAGGGAAAGGAATAACGTCTCTGATATTCTCAATGCCAGTGGCGAAAAGAAGCATGCGTTCAAAACCAAGACCAAAACCACTATGTTTTACTGTTCCATAACGCCGCAGGTCAAGGTACCACTCATATGGCTCAAGAGGCAACCCCATGTCTTGTATTCTGCAAAAAAAGAAAGCATCCCAACAAAATTGCTTCAATAATTCAAGGAAAAATGATTTCTATGGAGCAACATCTAATTGAGGAAAATAAATGTCAAATCTTTAGGAAAATAACAAGTGGAAAATTTTAGCGTCATTTGGATATTCACACCCCAAAAAGTGACCAATCAAGCATAAACATTCCCATACCTCTGCTGAATAACCTCATAACGCTCCTCCCTTTGGCTTCCTCCAATTAATTCACCCACCTGGAATTTAAGACATATATCAATTTGTTCACATGCATAAATGCAGCGAAAATTAAAACCAGAATTAAGTACATCGAAACCAAACAACAAACAGGTAGAATAAGACAATATATATACCTTTGGTACAAGGACATCCATAGCAGCAACTGTCTTACAGTCATCATTCACCTTCATGTAGAATGCCTTGATATCTTTTGGGTAATTATAGACAATGACAGGCTTCTGAAATTTCACCTCTGTCAAGTATCTGCAAAATTAGAAAACCCAGGACATCAGCAGCTGCTATTCAAGCAGAAGGAACCCATAAAAGACAGTCACAGACCTTTCGTGTTCAGATGCTAAATCAATCCCCCATTTAACACTATTCTCAAACTTCTTGCCATTTTTCACAGCCTCTTCTAGAAGTTCAACAGCTTCTGTATATGAAATCCGCTCAAAAGGGGTGGAAGATACCATTCTTAGGCGCTCAACGCAAGTTTTATCAAACTTATCAGCCATAAACTCCATATCATCAAGGCAGTTATCAAGTAACCACTGACACAGAAATCTCACATATGCCTCCGCACAGTTCATATCATCCTACAAAAACAGACACTTTAATTTTACATGTGTATTATATTTCACACGACATGTATATATGTGTGCACCACAAATAGATAAAAACATCAACATTTCAATCTTTTTTTTCCCGACAAGTGACATTTCAACTAATATTTCCTTGTATTTCTTAACAGCCTATTGCATAACAGCTTGCATTGCAATCCCAACACATAACAATTGCTGATGAAATAGTGCAGATGGATGAGCAAAGTGGTGTAAAATGAATTCCTTGGAACAAAACCCTATTATCTTGAAATTGCATTGCTCCTTGGACAAAGCCATGTCAAGGTTGATGTATTTCACAACAATTAATTTATTAAATTATGATAACGGAGCTGACCACACCAGGATTTTCCACAAATACAAACACCTATGCACATACTCATTTGAAGCATTCAATAGAATTTCAAAAGTCTATACTCCTATAGATCAGCCTTCTCAAAGACCATAAATATCAATGAGCATACAAGATATAGGTTTCACATACCTTAAGTTCTGCAAATGCTATTTCAGGCTCCACCATCCAGAACTCAGCTAAATGCCTGGAAGTGTGAGAGTTTTCAGCTCTAAAAGTTGGTCCAAATGTATAGACACTACTAAGAGCACAGGCATAAGATTCAACTTGTAATTGGCCAGAGACGGTCAAAAATGCTTGACGGGCAAAGAAATCATGAGTATAGTCAATCTTCCCATCCTTTTTGGGAATACCAGGTTTAAGCTTTGATCTCTCCTCCAGCTTTGCCAGATTCTCTTTTGCTATTTTTAGTTCAGACACAGAAGCATTAATTACCTGCTTTGCTTCTTTGGCAGATTTCCGTTGAGCAACAATATCTCCTTTCTCCTTGACAACAAGCTGAGCAGCTTCTATATCAGCTGCTGATGGAGGAGGATTCTGGATCAAGTCCTTCTCCAACCTATCAGCTTCACTAATCAGAGTTGTAACTTGAAACATTTCACCAGCACCCTCACAATCACTAGTGGTGATAATTGGAGTGTGAACGTAAAGGAAGCCATGCTTCTGAAAGAATGTATGTGTTGCATATGCAAGGGCATTGCGGATTCTAGCAACTGCAGATATCTGTAACGACAAAGAATTATATTTAAATAACCACAAGAGGGTAAAAGATAGACATCAGAATTCAGAACTCAATCAGCAAGAAATCATATTGCCATTACACACGTCATCCTTAAGTGGTAGTCGATAAGAAATCAATTTACATCAGAATTCCATCATCGTCAAAATCCAAGATCTAGTTCTCTTAACTTGGATCTGGTAGTAAACACAAAAATGAGCACTAAACAGCCATTCTACTGGTTGTACTACAACATCCTGACTGCCTCTTGATGTACATGTTCAACTAATTTATCCCTCCCACCATTTAGAGGATAAGGAGTGAGTAGAAGAGATAAGCAAGACATTTAAGTCCCATAAAAGCTCCTTATAAATATTTTTTCTATAGGACCTTATAAATAAATTTCGCTTGTGTATTAAGTGAAAATGCAGCCTTTGAAATTATAAAATTTATACCAAAAAAAAAAATCATTCTCTCTTCTAAAAGCAATGAACACTGTAAATTTAACATCAAACCACCAGCACATTATGTCTGCCAAAATTGCAGAAAGGCCTTATGCGTTTTTAGAATAAGATTAAATCCAACTCGCGACATTCAGAACTCTAGCTGGCCTTAAATTCAGAATATAAAAATTAAAAAACAAACGAGAATTCCCAAATGTTGATCCAAAAAATTCATAGTACGGACCCAAATGTAACTTTGCTTGACGATGCATTATAATCATCCTTGATTTTTTCTTTCTTTAATGAGCTTTATTTCTAATCAAAATATTCAAAATTGGGGACAACAATTTCTTCAAGGTCCTTTCTGTCTTGCTGTAAAAAACTTAGGCAATCATCACAAATCAGACCCAACTGACATTTTGGATTAAAAATTATAAAGTGAATCAAAATCACATGCATAACAAATACCCATTTCAGAAATAAGCATACACAATTGGAATATATTGCTTTTCTTTTATATATAAAAAGTTTCCAACTTTTTCACACTGTTCCAATTCTAACTGCATAATTTCACAACCAATCCAAAACCCAATAACATGCTCACTATTCAAAACTCAAACGTAATGAGCAAAGAACGAAAAGGATTTACCGTGTTGGTTCTGGACCGAAGGTGAACGAAATCCCTGAGAAACTCGAGGGTAAGCCTGGTCTTAGGCAAAGGGTACTTGGCCGGGTCAACTTGACCCACATGGATCACCTTCTCGACCCGAAGCTCAACTTTCTGCCTGGTCCCAGCCGGAGGAAGTTTCAGAACGCCGTCGACGGAGACGCATGTGCCGGTCGGCACGAGCGGGCTAAGATCCGCTACAGCAGCGTCCACGATGACCTGTAGATTCCCGGGACTCGACCCGTCGTTTAGCTCCAAGAACGCGAAGGCGTCCTTGTCCGCCTTACGACCAGTCTTGACCCATCCTCCGACCCGGACCCGCTGCCCCGCGAGCCCGGCGCCGCCGTCGGGTCTGGATATGATGGATCGGATCGGGACTCGGTCAGAGAACTCGGCCTTCAGGGATTCTACGAGGGACGATGACGCGACGTCGTTTAGCGTTGCGGCGGCGAGTTGGGTCGGTAGTGCTGCCGAGTCCTGTGCCATCGTTTGTGTTTTTCGAATCTGTGGCGTTTGGCGGAGATACGAGAGAGAGAGAGAGAGCGTGTGGTTTTAGTTTTAGTTTTAGTTTTGCTGATAAAACCCTAACTCCGTATTTTTTTTATATAGCATGTGGAGAAATAATCAGCTGCTACTAGTTCTATCGTAGTATCTCATATCACATTCTCAAATAAATTATGGAATAAATGTGCGTGGGGGTAAAGTTTTTTTTTTTGATGAGATGCGTGGGGGTAAAGTTGTTTTGTCAAATCACGTGGCACTATTTTAGTTTAGCTTAAAATGTTAATAATGAACCATATATTTTATTATAATTTGTTAATATTTTAAAACTATTTCTTCTTTAATTTATAATCAATATAAAACCGAATCTTTGCTATTTTGTTAACTAACTTATTATAATTTTGACACATACAGTTTAGAAAACACACAATTTTTTTTAGTCTTTATTTTAATACATATGTATAATAAAATGTATATTTTATAAAAATTGCCTATAAACCTTTCATAATTAAGCACTCTGTTAATATTAATATATAGACATGAATAAATAATTTTATATACAAATACAATTATAATCAATGTCTATTTCTTCTCAAAAAAAAATTAATTTCTATTAATAATAATCATAATTATCAAATTATATATTTATAAAATAAAAAACAAAAACAAAAACAAAGAAAATATCTAATTTTGTTGTGACTAGTATAAATACAATGAGAGCAAATTGTACCATATGAGTTAAGAGTTTTTTTTTTTTCCTTTGAGAACAACTATATGAATTAAGTGTAACCAACTAAACTTACTTAGATGAATTGGTGAGTAGGTAAACAACTATTTAGGATGACACCTTCTCACTCTTTTATCAATTTGATCAATATAAAAAGCAATTGTTAGTCCACCTTACAAAATTTGATTTAAAAAGAAACTAATTCTAGAGAAAAATATTGACTTTAAATAATTATTACTAAATTTTAAATAAATATAAATTTAGAGTATTGGTTTTACAAATAATATCCTAAAAAGAAAATAAGACAAACTAAGGGTGTGTTTGTTTCAACTGAAAATCAGTTTCAGAAATTATTTTCCGGAAAATATGGTGTTTGGTTCATAATGGAAAATTCGGTCAAACTGAATTTGTTTTCAGTTTGACCGAAAAATTGCCTTCAGATGATGGAAAATCAATTCAGTCCCGAATTTCACTTCAAACCATTTTCGTGGAACGCGCAAAGAGAGAGAGAGAGAGAGAGATTGCCTAATCGCCGCCTACGATCGCGAGCCACTGCACCGGCGCCGCAATCGCGAGGCGGCGATCGCGATCGCGACTCGCCGATCGCCGCGACGCGAGGCGGCGATCGCGATCGCCGCGGAGATCCCGCGATCGCGACTCGCGATCTCGCAACGCGATCCCAGATATGATTTTTTTTTTTTTTGGGTTTTGTTTCATTTTTTTTTCGTGGTGATAATGTTTGTTTGGAAGCTGAGAAAATGTGAGAAAATGTAAGCAAGAAGTAGAAAAATGTATTTTTTATAATATTTTCAAGATTACAACCAAACACCTGAAAATATTTTTCAAAGTATTTTCTAAAATACTACCAAACACCTAAACATATTTTCCTTTCCCGAAAAATATATTCTCGAAAATATTTTTTTTTCCTAAAAATGATTTCTGTTGAGCCAAACGCAGCTTAATTAGAACCAAAAAACAAAAGCTTCAGATTAATTAACAAGGGGTATAATATTAATAGAAAGAAATAAAACAAAAAAAAAAAGAAAAAAAAAGGAATCTGTAGGCCCGTTACGAGATTCCAGTTCCAAGATTCTAGGCGTGAGTTGTGTACCCGAATCTGATTTGTCCAAAAATAGTGCACTTTGTGTGACAGCACTGACAATTAACGTCATTGCGTCTAGTAGTAGGAACTAGGAAATGGGAAACTTTCTTTTCTAACAAAGTCAACACTAATACATCCACGTGTCTCTTAATTTTTAAAAAAAAAAAATTATTTGACATGTCTCTTCTTCATTACTATTTCGGTATTTCGATTCTGCAGGGTATCTTTAAATTTCAGCATAATCTTTTTCTTTTGGGAAAGCAATTTCAGCATAATCTTAAATCCTAGGTGTAGGGTTAATGGGCTCAAGATATATGTTGGGCTGGTCTAGAAATGCTTGTAAGGTTAAAAACTCAACCTAAAAGTGTTGCGATATAAAAAGGCCCATCCATGAAGCAGTGTAGAAGCAAAAAGAGATCATGTTTGGTTAAAATATTATAAAGCATGACATCTAAGGAGGGGAATGTCCTCAGCTACTGGCCGAGGTGGAGAAGGATGATCTGGCAGTTCAAAAGTATTACTACTGCAAATCACGAGCGAAAATGTAAAAGAAGTAAAAGTAAAGGATATGAAGACAGGACACGAAATATCTAGGGTAAAGTTACTATCACCGCATTGAAAACTTTGCAACTACTTCTCTGACTGCATTAATGGGGAAATGACGTCTGAGTATTAGAATCCAGCCTTATAGCTACCGCCAAGGACTTTGAGAAAAAGAGTGATGGGACAAGTATCTGAATAAAGCCTCTGAACTACACGTGGAAGAGGGAGGAGAAGAAGGAGGGTGATATAAAAGGCAAATGGAAGAGAAAAGGGGGGGGGGGGAGGAGAGACAATTGTAAGAAACACACAATAGTAAGAAACACACAATTGTAAGAAACACGCAGTTATTGTCCTCAACACTTATTTATAAAAGGCCTTCAGTTACGTAAATATGATGAGCATATGTCTTGCGGTCGATCTTAGTATTCACATTACCCAATATCCATAGACCTAGATTGGAAGTCCACTCTCTATAAATTTTATTGTTTCGGGCTCATTGGACCGGATCCCTTCACATTATTGGGTCCAGGTGTAATTTGTGTCCTGACAATTGGTGCTGTCTGTGGGAATCTTGTATTCTAGGACGGGTAACGTGATGGAAGGTTCAGGTCCACACCATGCAGAATCTTTGGAGTCCCAACATGAAGACCATTTTCAACATTTGGAGCGGGAAGGAGATCGAGCCGGTTGCATGCATACAGGGCACACTGTTAGGAGTCATTCACGGGGTGGAAGCAGAATCCTCTACGAAGACGATGCTAAGGTCATGCAAAGGGAAATTGACCACCTGAAGAGGAAGCTGCGTCGTGCAAGACAAAAACGAACGCCCTTTATTTCTGACCCTTCTTCTAATGACTCCCAAGGTAGTAGTTATAGGCCCAGGTTAAGAACCCCTCCTAGTGAATTTTTCTCGTATGAGGCGGGGAATCTTCACGATAGGACGAGCAAGAAGTCTTCTTCCAGAGGATTGGGTAATGATGCCATGGGGAAGGCATTGCACCAACTTTCCAAATCACCTTTCATGCGTAAGATCGAGAAAGGAAAACTTCCTTGCCATTTCACCCAACCAAATTTCACCATTTACAATGGTCGAACAGACCCTGTAGAGCACGTGACCCATTTTAATCAGCGAATGACAGTCTATTCTAAAAATGAAACTTTAATGTGCAAAGTTTCCCCTCTAGCTTGGGGCTTTTTGCAATGAGGTGGTTTAATGGCTTGAAGGCAAATTCTATTGATTCCTACATGAAATTCATTATGGGATTTGAGTATCGTTTTGTTACCTGTAGCAGAGTACCTTGGCCTCTGGATTCGTTATTGTCCATAGCCATGAAAGAATAAGAGACCCTGAAAACATACTAAGATAGATACGAGGAGATGTTTAACAAGATTGATGGTGATTTTGATGAGGTGGCAATTAACACTTTCAAGGTTGGCCTTCCAACTGAGCACGACTTAAGGAAATCTCTAACCAAGAAACCTGTAAAGAGTGTACGTCGGCTCATGGATCGTATTGGTGAATATAAACAGGTTGTAGAGGATCAGCAGCAAAGTAAAGGGAAGGTGAAGGTGAAGGTGAAGGTTATTCCTCAGAAGAGGAGGGATTTCAGGTCAGAAAGGTACAATAACAAATGGTCTCGGAGGGATTTTGCAGGGCAATCTAGTTCCGCTCCTTCCCAAACAGTGAATGTCATGTTTCGTGAACCGATGTAGCAAGTGTTGGAGAAGATTCGTCATGAGCCATACTTTAGGTGGCCTAATAAGATGGCAGGGGGCCCTATGAAACGTAATCAGAACCTCCACTGTAACTATCATCAGGAAAAAGGTCATACCACAGAAAATTGTAGGACCTTATGGAAACATTTGGATCAGTTGATTAAGGAGGGAAAGTTGAGACAGTTTCTAAATCGGCCTAATGGGTAGGGTGATCATGCTGGCTCAGTAAATCAAGGTAGCAATATTTTAAGACCTCCTTTAGGCATAATAAATGTTATTTTTGCTGCTCTAGGTAGGACTAGTTTTTGCCTTACTAGGGTGATGTTAGTATCATGACTCCCTACCGAGGAATCTAGCTCTGAGTCGAAGAGGACCAAAGGGAACCCTCCACCCATTTTAGGTTTTTCTGAAGAAGACAAAGTTGGAACTATCCAGCCACATGACGACGCATTGGTAATCATGTTGAGGATAGGAGGCTACGATGTGAAAATAGTAATGGTAGATCAAGGGACTGGGGCTGACATTATGTACCCTGACTTATTTAAGGGGCTCAACTTGAAACTTGAGGATCTTACAGCTTATGATTCGCCATTGATAAGTTTTGAGGGAAAGGTCGTCATTCCAAAAGGGCATATTCGGCTACCCGTGCAGTCGGGTCTGATAGTCGTAAATGTAGATTTCATTGTAGTAGACGCCTATTTTCCTTACACGGCCATTGTGGCAAGGCCTTGGTTGCATGCCCTAAGTGCCGTCTCCTCAACTTTGCATGTTAAGGTGAAATTTTCGTTTGGAGAATTGATTGAAGAAATCGTTGGAAGCCAGTCAATGGCAAGACAATGTATAACGGCTGCAATCATACATCAGATCGGGTAGGAGTCGTTGGCCTCGGTTGGGGGAGATTTATAGCAATCAACGTCTTTGACCATGCTAAAGGTGGCCGAGGTCGAGGAACCTGTGTGTGAGGAGCTGGAGAAGATACTTATTGACAATGATGTGGAGAAGTTCTTTCAGGTGGGAATTCAGCTGCCGCCCTAGGAGAAGGAGGGGTTGGTCAAGTTTTTGAAACAGAATGTTGACGTATTCGCATGGAATGCTTATAAGTTATGAGGCTCTAGAGGTTGACCCAAATTTCATTTGATATCATTTGAATGTCAATCCGACAGCAGTGCCGAGGAGGCAGCCACCTCAGCGCTCGTCTAAGGAGCACGCTGATGTTGTTAAGGAAGAGGTGCTTAAGCTCAAGAAGGCGGGTGCTATCAAGGAGGTATTTTATCTAGAATGGTTGGAACATACAGTGGTAGTTAAAAAGAAGAACGGGAAGTGGAGAGTGTGCGTGGATTTCACAGATTTAAATAAGGCTTGTCCTAAAGACTCATTCCCAATGTCTCACATAGATCAGCTGGTTAATGCTATTGTTGGGCACCCTCAGGTGAGTTTTCTAGATGCTTTTCAAGGTTATCACCAAATACCCTTGGCTTTGGAGGATCAGGAGAAAACAACCTTTGTTACGCCTACAGGGAATTATCATTGCAAAGTGATGCCTTTCGGTCTAAAAAATGCAGGAGTTACCTATCAAAGAATGATGACGAGGATGTTTGAACTCCAATTAGGAAAGACAATTGAAGTGTATGTGGATGACATGGTGGTAAAGAGTAAAACGGTTTCTGGGCATATATCAAACTTAGATGACACTTTTCAAACGTTGAGAAAGCACAAGTTACGTCTTAATGCTTCCAAATGTTCTTTTAGAGTAGGGTCTGGTAAGTTCTTAGGCTATATGGTAATGCATAGGAGAATCGAAATCAATCCCACTCAAGTCAAGCAATCAATAGCTTACAACCACATCAGAATCTAAAAGAAGTGCAAAGGTTGACAGGAATGACTGCTGCCATCAATAGATTTATCTCACGATCTGCAAATTGGTGGAGACCTTTTTTCCAGTTGTTGAATAAATGGAAAGACTTTGAATGGACTGAGGAATGTGTCTTTGCTTTTCAGCAGCTTAACGAGTATCTTTCATGCCCACCCATCATGTCTAGGCCCGAAGTTGATGAAGTTCTATTTGCATACATTGCTGTGGCTAGCCATGCTGTCAGTTTGGTGCTGATACGGGTTGATGGAAATATACAAAAACCAGTTTATTATGTGAGTAAGTCCTTACATGAGGTCGAGGTGCGTTATTCGCCGTTAAAAAAGGCAATCTTGGCCGTGGTGCATGCGACGCATAAGTTTTCCCATTACTTTCAATTTCATACAGTGGTAGTCTTGACTCAACTTCCTCTTAAAGCTGTACTTTGGAGCACTGATTACACAAGTAGGGTTGTTAAATGGGGACCATTTTGGGGGCTTTTGATGTCAAGTATATACCTCGCACCTTAGTAAAAGGCCAAGTGTTAGCTGATTTGGTTGTAGAATTTGCTGAGCCTTCAGTAGAAGATAATGTTAAGAGCTTGGACATGGATGAAAAATCAGTTGGCGTGATCACATGCAAGGTGCCTTCGGTGTGGAAAGCTTATGTTGATGGGGCTGCAAATCAAAGGGGTTCCGATATGGGGTTGGTAATAGTAACCCTAGAGGGGCTCACGCTGGAAAAGTCCTTGAGATTAGGATTCTCGACTACCAACAACGAAACTGAATATAAGGCTCTGGTGGAAGGAATGGATATGGTTCAAAAAATGGGTGGAAAGGAGGTGTAAATGTTCTCAGACTCAGTTAATCATAGGCCAAGTGGAAGGAAAGTTGGAAGCTAGAAATCTGAGAATGTAGGAATACCTAACACAAGTCGGGTATTTACAATCTAAATTTGAATCTTTTACCTTGTTACACGTTCTTAGGAATAGTAATACACATGCAGATTCTTTAGCCACCCTCGCCACATCCTCGGCTCAAGGTTTGCCTCGAGTCATTCTCGTTGAAGGCCTGTGTAAGCCTACTAATCAATGGAAATATCATCCGAGTTCATCAAATCAGAGTAGGACCCAACTAGATGGATCCTATAGTGTCTTTCCTTAAGAACGATATCTTGCCAAAGGAAAAAGCTAACGCGGATAAGGTGTGTAGAAAAGCATCTCGATTTTGGTTGTCCGAGGACCAAAAACTATACAAACGTTCTTTTTCAGGGCCATATTTACTGTGTATACATTCTAATGCAACGGAATTACTTTTGAAAGAATTGCATGAATGAATTTGTGGAAGTCATATGGGAGGAAGATCTTTAGCTCACAGAGCTCTTACGCAAGGGTATTAGTGGCCTAATATGCAACGGGAAGCTCAGGACTATGCGAAGAAGTGTGACCAATGTCAAAGGTTTGCGCCCAACATTCATCAGCCTGAAGGCGTACTTAATCCTTTGACAAGTCCTTGGCCTTTTGCACAATGAAGCTTGGACATTGTGGGACCCTTTCCAAAGGCAACTGGGAATATGAGGTGGTTGATTGTTGGGACAGATTATTTCACCAAGTGGGTGGAAGCTGAATCCTTATCTAATATTAGAGATGTCGATGCGAAGAAATTTGTTTGGAAGAATATTGTCACTCGATTTAGAGTTCCTCATACTCTATCTCGGATAACGGTTTGTAATTTGACAGTAAAGCTTTTAGACGGTATTGTTGTGACCTTGGCATAACTAATAGGTACTCTACTTCAGCTTATCCTCAGGAAAATGGGCAGGCCGAGGCAGTCAACAAAGTTATAGTTAATGGACTCAAGAAAAGGCTAGATGATGCCAAAGGGAGATGGGTGGAGGAGTTGTCAAACGTTTTATGGACGTATCAAACTACGCCACGAAGATCCATGGGAGAGACACCCTTCTCAGTAACTTATGGGGCTAAGATTGTAATCCCTTTAGAAACTGGATTCCCGACAATGAGAATGAGTTCTTTCATTCCCGGCAATAATGACAGATTACTAAAAAGAAGCCTAGATCTGGTTGAAGAATGGAGGGAGAATGCTATGATCCAGTTAGCTTGTTATCAACAAAAACTGAAGCAGGGTTACGATTCTCACATGAAGCCAAGGCCACTTGCTCTAGGAAATTTGGTATTAAGGAAAGTCTTGGGTATTGCATGGGGAAAGTTGGGACCTAATTGGGAAGGATCTTATCGTATTACTTCAGTAGCTAGTATAGGGGCGTACTATCTTGTAGATCTAGATGAAAAAGTCGTAAAACATCCTTGGAATGTAAGTAACTTATGAAGATATTACTATTAATGAAAAGCACTTCTGCCGCTTTTGTTCCGTTGTTATTATGATACACGGGATGTTATATTCATTTTTGCTAAGTATCAAATAGAAACTTGGTTATGTTGGCTTCTCAGACTACATACCTTGTGAAAATTGATATCCTTACTAAATGTTAAACAGAACCAAAGTTACGTCTGGTCTTCGGATCATCTACTTTGGGGAAATTAACATCTCAATACTAAGTGTTAAACAAAACCAAAGCTATGTTTGGTCCTCAGATCATCTACTTTGGAGAAATTAATATCTCAATACTAAGTGTTAAACAGAACCAAAGTTATGTCTGGTCCTCGGATCATTTACTTGGGGAAAATTAACACCTCAATACTAAGTGTTAAACAGATCCATAGTTACGACTGGTCCTCGGATCATCTATTATGAGGGAATTAACATCTGCATTCATTTTTACTAAATGTCAAACAGAAACTTGGTTATGTGGGCCCTTTAGACCACATACCTTGTGAAAATTGATATCTTACCAAGTACCAAATAGACACTTGGCTGTGAGGGGCTCCTCAAACTACATACCTTATAGAAATTGGTATATTGCTAGTTCTTGGGTATAAAATATAAGTTGCTCTTAATTCACATATAATTCGTTTTTGAGAACCTAACATTCCTTATCCTAATACCTTTTACATATTGGTATTCCGTTAAGTTTTGAATACGGTTTGATTGAGTTGGTTCTATATAGGATTTATTCTTTTACATAATGGTGTTATTCATTGTAAGAAATAGATGGAATTTCACGAGCATCACTTAAAGCATTTGTAAATATAATGGTCTTATGCATTGTATCTTCCTTGTCTATTTACTTTTTTTGTGATTATCAGTGAATATAAGGGATGTAAACTGCTGTTTTATCGTGCTGCACAAATAATAAGTAGAACAACATATTGGTAGTAAGTACAATTCAAAACTGTGACACGAATAACTTGTTCTTTTCATTAATTGAAAGTCTTTGCAAGTGCATCCACAAACAAATTGTTGGGTTATATCAAAAGAAACTAAAAAGAAACTAAAAGGAAGCTAAAAGGAAAAGAAGCGATCAAGGCTCTATCTTCGACTGGCCTTTGGGATCGGCAGGAGGTGTAATTTGAGCCGAGAACCCATTAGCTATCCCTTTGCCTTTTAGGTTTTCCTTGGTAGCTATAAGCATGGTCGCCAAGACAATCTCCAACGTTTCACTAGTCTTTTTGTCTTGGGGTAATTCTTGGGGTTCATTGGGAAGTTGTGTACCCTTATGCGCTACCTCTTCAGTTGACCCAGTTTGCGTGGAGAGTGGATGTTCAAGAGAGACAAGGTCCATGGCAGCATCACCTAGCTGTACCCTTGCTTCAAGTGCACAAGCATCATCTTTGGTATTAGCAGAAGTAGTGACTCGGATGGCCGGGGGAATATAGGCATTTTCTGCCTTCCAGAGAGGAGAGGAAGCCTCAACCCCAGTTTGGGATAATGCTTCCATCCACACTTCAAGGCAGTACTCCCTACACATCTCCGGCACCTGAGCTTTAAAGATTTCGGTGGTTTCCACCACCCCCACCTCATAACGCTTTGTTCAGCCTGGTCTACTGCTTTCTCAACCTCTTGCGCCTTGGTAATAGCCTCTTCTTTGGCTTTGACGGCTTCTTGCTTAGCCTCCTCAGATCTTTTCAAATCTTGCTTAAGATCTTCAATCAGCTTCTTTGTTGCAGCAAAATTCTCATCTGCTTGCCTAAGCTGCAATCTTTGGTCTTCGACTTGCTTCTCGGTGGTTTTTAATTGAGCCTCCAAGCCAGATCTTTCAGTTTCTGCTTTGCTTAAGCTAGCTGAGACCTCTTGTAATTTCTTCTCTTTTAGTTCAAGGATTCTCTGGGTGTTATTGAGCCTTAATTCTTCAGCCTTGAAGGATTTGTAAGTGTTGGCAGCAATTTCCTCTGCCCTGTGAGTAGATTGAACGGCATGCAATGCAAAGTACAACAAAATAATGATGCGTAATTACAATTTTTATTGAAAGAGAAAGAAATGGGTGTAAGACAGAAGAAAGAAAAAACATTTAACTGATATCCTTACCATAGCAAGATTTTCTTCAATGTCATGAAGACATGTTGATCTCTCATCCTTCTGAGCTCACCCCTATCCTTGGGTAGCAGTAATGCTTGTTCCAATGCATCTGCTATGCACATAGCTGTACCCTCATCGGAATTCCTGAGGGATGCGTTAGCAGTGATTGCGTGGTCATCCATAGTCATTTGGGGAGCCCAGATTGGGGCATGTGCAGCTGCATGAGACTCGATCCGTTTGCCTGATCTTGTCTGTGTTATGCGAGCTTGTTTCCCTCCTTTCTCAGGCTCTATGTCCTTGGCAAGGGGGTCTTTTCCTCCTTCAATTGCATCTTTCCCTTTTTGGTGATCTCTTTTTTCTTTTATGGTCGGTCTGGTCAACACGTTGGGATTGGGTTGGCAGAGGAAGAGGAAGCTTAAGTGGAAGGACTTTCTCGATGCCTTTGTCTTTAGCTTTCGCTTAAGGCACCTTAGGAGGCTCCTGGATCCTTACCTGAACCTCTAATACATCTTTAAGGCTTTGTCTTGGCTTGCGTCGAATACCCATAGTTTCAAGTTGTTGGGTGGTGCCTTGTGGGGTTAACGAAGACGTGTCGAGGACAACAACTTGATCTTTAGGAGAAGGTAGTCGATTAAAGACTTCAAACTCGCTTTTAGAATCTGAGACTTCAATGATCTCTTCTTCTTTTTCCTTTATGATTGGCTGAGAAGAGGATCCTTCGCCCAACGTGGGTTGTGTCGAAGGGGTAGTGAGGGGAATGCCTTCCGGTACGAGTTGTACTGGTTGGGTAACGAGAGTGCTTTGTGGAATGGGAGTACCCTCGGGAAGAAGAAAACCGTCAACTGCAACGCTGATCCAAGGTAGCTGAGGGTCTTTTGCCTTGATCACACACTTTGGCGCCTGAAAAGCTTGTGAAATTGGATTGTATCCGAGGATTAAGTGTGCTGCTCGGAGTTGATTGTCTGAATGAACAAACACCTCAGCTCTTAAAATCCTGTCAAGGCGTGCGAAGTCGACAAGATAAGCGTGACAAGCGGTTGCATGGGGATCTGCAAAATTATTTAAAGAAATAACAAGGTAGAATAAAAAAAAAAAACTAATACTATGCGGTATCATTTCAGATAAGTTTCAGAGATTCACCTGGTTTCCCCTCCCTTGTTGGACAAGGGAGATCGTCGTGCCAATCCCTAGATATTATTAAGAAATCTTTGTTTAGGCCCTTGTTGGAGTAAGGGAGACACTGGATTAGTTTAACCTGTGGCCACCTAGATTTCAAGTAATACCCTTGTCCCGTCAGGTGGTGGAGGTTATAAATCCAGTTTACATCGTGGTGGGTAAGTCCTAAGCCCATCTTTTCATTTAGGGCATCTACAGAACCTAAAATCCTAAACATATTTGGGGCGCATTGGGTAGGGGATAATCTAACCGCTCGCAGATAATCGCTGGTAATTGGCCTCATTGGGATTCTCATCCCTCCTTTTATGAAAGCTATCATAGGGATGACTACCTCACCGGTTTCCCTCTTTGAGTGCCACTCTCCTTCTTTACAATATTTAATGGACACACCCTGTGGGATTCTGTAGTTAATTTTGAATTGTTCTATTTTCTCAGCACTATTCACTAAAGACGCAAACCTACCCATTTTTTTAGAGCAGAGGGTGGATGTGGGGGAAAGATTAAGAGAGTATAGATAGCTGAGGATAGAAAAACACAGGATAGCAATAGAGAAAGAGTAACAGTAATGAAAAAGAAAGTCTGGGAAAACTTACTTTAGAATGGTAAAGTCGCCTCGGCCTAGATCTTGGTAAGTGTAAGGACGCGTGTGGAATGCAAGGATGGGTAAATTCGTTGTACGAGCTCTATAATAGGTTGAGAGTTTTAAATTGTTAATATTTACATTAGCGGAAGTTGTAAAGTGGGAAGTTTCTCGCCTATGTCCCTATGCATGACTCAGCCATTGGATGGGTACCGCGTGGTTGATTGTGGGGGACAAGAAGCCGCCAAAGTTTAATTAGAATATGTTCTGCACATTGAAATGCCAGAAACACGTAAAGGGAAGTTCAGGAGACGTCATTCTTGCCATGGAAATGCCTAGTAAATGTGGGTTATTGAGAACATGTGTCGAGACCCTCATTCCTCCTAGGGAAGTGAAATAAGGATCTTGAGGGCCTATTGTAGGGTTAATGGGCTCAGGATATATGTTGGGCTGGCCTAGGAATGCTTGTAAGGTTAAAAACTCAATCTGGAAGTGTTACGATATAGGAAGGCCTGTCCATGAAGTAGTGTAGAAGCAAGAAGAGATCATGTTTGGTTAAAACATTATAAAGCATGACGTCCGAGGAGGGGAATGTCCTCGGCTACCAGTAGCCGAGGTGGAGAAGGATGATCTGGTAGTTTAAAGGCATTAATACTGCAAATCAAGAGCGAAAAGGTAAAAGAAGTGAAGATAAAAGATAAGAAGAGAGGACACGAAATATCTAGGGTAAAGCTGCTACCATCGCATTGAAGACTCTGTAACTACTTCTCTGGCTGCATTAATGGAGAAATGATGCCTGAGTATTAGAATTTAGCCTTATAGCTACCGCCAAGGACTTTGGGAAAAAGGGTGATGGGACAAGTATCTAAATAAAGCTTCTGAACCACACGTGGAAGAGGGAGGAGAAGAAGGAGGGTGATATAAAAGGTGAATGGAAGAGAAAATGGGGGGGGGGGGGGGGGGAGAGACAATTGTAAGAAACACACAATGGTAAGAAACACACAATTGTAAGAAACACACAGTTATTGTCCTCGGCACTTATTTATAAAAGGCCTTCAATTACGTAAATATGATGAGCATGTGTCTTGTGGTCGATCTTAGTATTTGCATTACCCAATATCCATAGACCTAGATTGGAAGTCCACTCTCTATAAATTTTATTGTTTCGGGCTCATTGGACCGGATTCCTTCACAGTATTGGGTCCAAGTGTAATTTGTGTCTTGACACTAGGCATTAAGAGCTAAAACAAATTAAAAAGAAAAGAAAATAAGAACGTTCTCATCTGGGTATGTGGCAATTATCTATTTTATACACCCAAAATATTATTTATTTATTTATTTTTTTTTTTTTTTGATAAACGCAAAATATTATTTATTTAATATAACCACTTTTACAATACATCACATATCATATATAACATTCTATATTTGGCTAAGAGTCATATTAAATTTTTTTTTTTTTTCATGTTTTGTTTGGTTTTTCTATCCTTTTTTCTTCCTTTCTTTCCCCAATTACCCATGGTCAAGGCATCAAATCAAGCTTCACTTATGGCATAAATTGCAACGCTGTCATTGAAATGAGACGAGACCCAAACACAACGGACTTTGATTATGACAACCAACACCGGTGATTCGGTAACTACCCACAATGTCACTCCTCATGACAAAGATGAAAGAGTCTACCCACAATGTCACTCCTCATGACAAAGATGAAAGAGTAATATTATTATTTCAAAGTGTGTGGAATAAAAAAATGTGTTTAATATATATACATTGCTATGATGGTGATGTATACTTAAATAATATTGTAACAATGTGTGCAAATTTGAAAAATGCAAAACTGAATGTGGGAGTATTATTTTTAGTATTTTTTGCTACATTATTATATGAAATTTTTATAAATAAATAAATGCATTTTATATTACTGGATGCTAATATTCTAATAAGAAAAAAACACCATATAAGGGGTTCCATTTGTAGTTAATAATCAATTAATCATTTCGTTTCATAGTAGATAATTTTAAAATGCAGATCAATTTCTACAGTAAAAGTGTAATGTCTTGTATTATCTATACCATTATAAAACATCAAAATCATATATATATATATATATATATTGAAATAGAAAGCTCAATCAATAATCTAAACTAATTTTTTTAATATAATCTAAATTTGATTATAATTGCATGATAATTTGTGGCAAGTGTATGTTTAATTGCCAATTGACTTCAGATTTAAAATGCATTGGAATTTCATGTCAAATGTACTTCCAATTGTACTATAATTTTGTGTCAATTATATCTATATTCAAATTCATGCATCTAAACTTAGACAAATACAAAGACTTAATTCAAATTGATTGTGCTTAATGTATACAATTTGTTACTTATTAAGTTTAATGTTCTATCCCTACGATGAATAAGCCCTACACTTGTTTAAGTTTAAATAGAGAAAACCATATTCCTAGATTTAGAAGATTCTCAATTTAGGTTGCATTTTTAATTGTGTTTTTGAAGTTTTGCCACAATTACCATGCACTTGTTTAAGTTCCAAACAAAAAAGATAAAATTATATTCTTAAATTGAAAAGGACAAAGATTAGCTTCAAACTAGTTTAGAGAATTTTCCTCCAACCCATTATATTGGTAATTTATAAGAGGATAAAATTTAGCTATAAACATGTTTAGAGCAATTTTACTTGAACTTACTATGTGGCAATTGAATGGATCATTCAATATAGTTTTAGTCACATGACTTTTTGAATAAGTCATTGACTTGTTTAAATAATATACCTGGATAATTTTATAATTTGTCATGTGCGCACCCAAAGGCGGCGTGTGGACCTAAAGGACGTTGGGCTCACAATCTATTTGTATAGTGGGCTTTTGGCGTTTCCTGCTATGGAGTGATTCTTCGTTGTGGTACCCTTGTGCTTTTGTCTTCTTCCTTCTCCTTCTTTTTCTTCTCTTCCTTTTCTCCCTCTCTCTCTCTTTTTTCCACCACCCCCTTTTTTCTGATGTTCCCTTTCCTATTTATAGCTGCAGCGGGCTGGTCTAGTGGATGGGTAGGTCCAATGTTATCCTCTGTAAGTGGTGAGCAATTATGAGCGAAAGAAGGGGACGATGGTGGCATCGGAATTTGGTTCCATTGTCACGTAGTTTCACGGCAGGGCAACTTCCGAGGTGTGCTGGGGTATACGGCACGGCATCACGGGCCTCTTGCCGGCAAGGCCGGCAAGACCTCGGGCATCAGATGCAAACGACACGTGGATTGTTCTGCCGGCCATACCTAAGGTGATTTTGCTTTTAACCCTCGGGCACTTCATACAGGATAGGTCGGTCTTAAGTGAGGCCTTTTTGAAATTGATTGGTGCCGGGACTCATAAGGAGATGGTCGTTCTCTAGGGTCGAACGGCTATGGGGCATGGCCCTCTAGCGCAATTGTACTCATGGGCTTGAGGATGGTGGGCCTGGGGGTTCGATGCCCATACATGTCACATAATAAATTGAAAGATATAGTTCCGAACAAGTTTGAAGCCAAACTATCTATATGTATTATTCAAATAAGTCACATGATTTAATAAAAAAGTTATATGACTAAAATTATACATAAATAATTTTTTAACCGTCACATAAAGAGTTAGAGAAACTTTTTCCAATTGAGAATGCCAGCGTTTAGAATAGCCTTCTTTGAGCTATCATTAAAGACTCGCGTGGAATGTTTTGATTCCTTTCTCCAAGTGTTACTGATCGGATAAAGAGTAAGACATCTACCCCATGCTTCAGCCTTCAAGCCGAAGACACACTCAAAGTCAAAGGACTCCTTCAACTTGCATGCTCGGATGCCAATATCTTATACCACTTTATTCTCAAACTTCCAACCATCTTTTACAGCACAGGATATATAGCAGTACCCCTACAAGATGAAGATAGTCCAAGAACTCAAGGAAATTATATTTACATTGACATTGATTCAACTAATATTATGTAATATCATATAATGATGTAGATAGTCCCCAAACATTCGGGTTGTGGGTTCAATTGATTTAAAGGGTACCGTAAATTAGCAGGTCCCAAGTTTCATTCACTCACTATTGACCCATGATATTTTCAATGTATTTTATGGACATGGAACGGAATAGTTTGGCTAAAGATTGGATACCACTTCCCCACATTAAATAAAAATGATACACATAAATTATTTGCATTTTTCATTCAATTTTCTTTCCATACAATAAGTATGGTAGAAGAATTTAAACCCAGATCCACTCAATTGAGAGAATTGGACAATGTTTAAGGCATATTACTTAATCTACGATTACTAACAAGAGGGCCTAACTTTTGTGTGCATAACGCAGGGTGCTAAACCAATTTACTACTAAGTATCCAATTTATTAATATGTCTTAAACTGTTAAGTAGTATAAAACCTTTTGAAAAAAAGAAAGAATTGGACAATGTTGTTGAGCTAGCTATGGATTCTTGGATTTGAACCCAAGTTTGGACTAATGACTATTACTGTCTCCTAAAAAGGGGGTTAGGGGGGAAGGTTACAATTAATTATACCAAGATTACATTAAGAACTTGTTTAGCATTAGATTCAGCTTTTAGCTTTTAGTTTTTATGTATAACTTTTTAAAACCTCACTTTATTCTTTTTTTTTTTACTTTAAAAAATTTCAAGGTATAAGTATGTTTTAGCACAGTTTTAGCAAAAACTAGATAAGCTATTCTAAAAAAAAGGGAAAAAGTAATAAAAAAAAAGTGAAAAAATGATAAGTTTTAAAAAATTGTACATAAAAGCTAAAAACTAATACTAAAAACGGATGCTAAACAAACTTTAAGACCCAAAAACATGGGCTAGAGATACTATCCTTTTTTATAATTGACTATTGATTGGACCAAGATTACCCTAAGACCCAAAAACATAGGCTAGAGACACCACCTCTAATGGGCCCAATTGACTCCTCTTTTTAATCTCAAACAAAACCCATTGAAAACCCTTTGGAGTCTCCAAACTCGGCCCACACCGACTCAACCTCCCAATATATATAGAAAATTATATATCGCCCGTAAAACCCTAACCCTAGATTTCTCATTTTCAGACTCTCTAGCTCGAGGCACACACAGAGAGAAGAGACACACAACTCTCAACCAATACACCATGGGTAATCTCATCATTTCTCTTCAAAAAGCTTCTCTTCCTCAGATCTCTCTCATATACTACATGGGTTCTTTCCCAATATCTGATTTATGCGTTTTGGGGGATTTGTTTTTTCAGGTAAGGTCCACGGATCTCTGGCTCGTGCTGGTAAGGTGAGAGGTCAAACTCCCAAAGTCGCAAAGCAAGACAAGAAGAAGAAGCCCCGTGGTCGCGCCCACAAGCGCATGCAATACAATCGCCGATTCGTCACAGCTGGTATATATATCTATATCTCTCTCTCAAATCTCTCTTTTTTTGTGTGTTTTGTTTGCTTTTAGCATCTGGGTTTTAAGACAACATGGTTTTAGTACAAGGTTTTGAAATGGGTTCTAATGAATTTGTGATTTTGATTGGTGCCATTGACTTTTTTTTGTTTGTAGTGGTCGGATTTGGCAAGAAGAGGGGACCCAACTCGTCCGAGAAGTGAAGCGGTTGAGTGTTTTAGGTTAAAGAATTTGTTGGGTTTTATTATTTTTGTTTTTAATGTTATATTGAAGACTGTGATGATGATGATGTTAGTTGCTGGAATTTTGTACTGAATTCAAATCATGTTGGATTATGCTTACTTGGTTAATTAATCTGAAAATGATGTGATTTTGATCGAGGGTGTCGATTTTTGATTTTGTTTTTGGTTTTTTATGTTGGATTGTTGGTTTGCTCAAGAATTGGATAAAAAATGAATTAAGTTATTTGGTGGTTTTTTTAGTTCTTTCCACCTTGTTATTATGTGATGCATATGAAGAGAGCTCATTTATAATGCAATTATGCTTGAAATTCTGAAATGGGGAAAACAGGAATCTTTCAGTATTGGTGTTGAAGAAGATGGAAGCTTGGTCTTTTAGGTTAATTGTTCTTTCAATCAACATGGATGTCTTGTCAACAGATTGCCAAAGTACTTAAAAACTTAAGTTGATTGTGATACCTTATGTTTTGTGAAAGTGAGGATTAGATATAATTTCATTCATAAGCAAATAGATATCAAATGTAATCACAAATAAAGCAAATGGATATCTAATTATCATCATAAATAAATAGAAAATCAAATGAACTCAACAAAAGCTTGCATAGATGTGTGCACCAAATATTTGTATGTGTTTGATCCTTCCATATATAGGGATGGTGTTTTATAGGGTATTCAAAATATTATTTATGATGCATATCAGTTGGATGCTCCAGGGGTTGATCTTTTGTATTAAATTTTTTCTATGGTTAATACTTAAGTAGTAGCTTTTATAATTCTATTTTTGTATTTTGTATGTTTTCCTGGTTTACTTCTTATGGGTGGGTCCAAGATTCCAAAAGACTTTTCCTTGGTAAGGTTCAATGTCATAAAAATAAATAATAATAATTAAAATTTTTTATTCATATTTGTAATTAATGAGGATATGTTAGTTTTATCAGCCTCTCAGGCTTTTTGTAGAAGAGGATGGCTGCAGTCAGTCTTTCGCTTTGCTTTATTTTTCTGAGAAACAAGTTGAGGCATTGCTAGAATCCTTGTTTCTTGATTGAATACGTTCTTTATGGGGCTCAAATTTGTTGGCTTGGACCGGTTGAATGGTGCTTGTGCTTCGGTACTTGCAAAATCTTGGACGTTACATCTTGATAAATTGTGAAAACATGGCAATACGATAGTGTAGGTGTTCAGAATAGAAAGTAATGGTGCTTAAGATGATGAAGATATTGATAGTTAACTTGACTCTTTGGAGGGTCTTTGGCTGGAGGTTATATTCATTCTTCCCGAACAATGAAATTTCATTCTTGCTTAATAGTCTATTTGTGATGATTTTAATGGTCAAATGTATTATGAAGGTCGAGAAATAATGGGAAAAAAAGAGTTAGTTTTCATAAGTCGAGTAAGTAGATGCATGATGCTTGGTTTTTGGTTTTTGGCGTTTGTACTAGGATTGTGAATGAAACAAATTGTCTATGTAGCTCGACTCGGGAAAAGATTTGTCTATTCATTTAATAAGCGAACAAGTCAAGTTTAAGTTCTAAATTTAGATTTGAATATAAAATGAGCTAAATTTAAACAAAATTACTTGGTTTGTGAACAAGCTCCTTAATAGGATTACATTTAATAGTGTCTCAGTTTATTTACAAATAATTTGATGAATTTTTTTTTTTAAAAAAAAAAAAGCTAATTTTTTGCTTTTTGTTTACTATTTTTATTTTTTATTTTTTTATAAATACTATGCAAATAAACTACTAGAAATGGTGAGATATCTAAAAGGTCACTAAATATTTATACATTATTATAAGTTTATATATATATATATATATACACTTTTAAAATTTATACTAAATATATACTATGGATTTAAGATATATTTATACATTACAAGTTTATATCTATACATGTTTAAAATATCTACTAAATATATACTTATATATGGACTTAAGATTGGATTGTGTAAATTTGTAAATAAGTTTATAAGATATCAAATTATTATTTATAATTTTTTAGTATGAATATAATTTTTAACGCTACAAGATTGGTGAATATAATTTTATTATTTTATAAACAAAAATCATTCTATTTAACCATCTCAAATAATATAATTTCAACTTTGATTTAGTTTAATTATTAGCTTTGATTTGTGAAGAGGTAAAAGATATTAGTCATGGTTTCATTATATATATAGAAAAAAAAAAAAAAGTTAATCAAGTAGCTTGTGAAAGTTAGAGCTTGTTTAAAAAAAATAAATCAAGCTTGAACATGTAATTTAATCATTCAAAATTTAATTAATGAATAATCTTGAATCTTGAACTTTTAATACTAGCTTATTTACGGTCCTACTTTTAACTTTTGAATGTTTTATTTTCATACTATAATATTTAAGAAATAGTATGAAGTGTGATTGTGACACTTGAATTGAGAATGAGTCATCACTTGAATGCTTTCTTCAATCCTTTGCACTCATGAGTTGTATTTGGAAATAAAGAATGGTAACTGCAAGAAATCCTTGTTCTTTGGAAGGTCTCTCTCTTGTTTGGTATTGCATGGTTCCACTCTGCAAGAACTCTGAATCTTTCTCTTAAAGCTCATCCTGTGTTGATCCGCTTGCCACGAAATGACCTAGCTCAATAGGGAAATCCTAATTCATTGGGCCTTATGACACAATCAAATTCTGCAACTTAATTTCCTTAATGGAGGCACCTTTGAGGGATTTAAACTCAAATCCATTGCACTTGGAATGGTGTAATTACAACTTTGTTTTATCAATGGAGGTTTCGTTCAAGAATTTTAATAGAGGGAGGGAGGGGGGGGAGAAGAGAGTTTGAAATGTAGTAGGCCTAACTTTCAAAGTTACCATGTCTGATGATGACCACATTTGAGTAAGAATCAAACTCTAAGCCTAAAAATAAACACTGATGTGTTTTGTTTGGTTTGCAACTAAACGGGAATAAACCCTCCATGACCTTGCTTGTCGCCACTTGCTCCATTGTTAGTCACGACTCATCGACCCCTTTCTTCTCTGCTATCATTAACTCACCCCGCTTTTAATTCCGGGATTCTCCACAACTCCCTCAAGAATCAATTCATCCCCAAGTCTCTCTTTCCTAACAGTTCAATGCCATTCACACCCTCTTAATGCAAGTCAGAGCCAAAAAGATCAATCCAAGTTACGAAGGATTCCAGTGACGGCAGGGTGAGGATTCAAGGATATTAGGATCCCGATCAGATCTAACGTGTTGCAACAAAACCAGCTATTAGTTCTCACAAATCCTCCTCTCCCACTTGTAAGCACAAAGACAAAATAACAATAATAATAACAATGTTAATACGAACAGAAAATTTGTCAATATATTAGCCAAATACCAAAATTTTATTCCAAAATTTTGGACCTGCCAGATTTGACATCAATTCGAAGGTCTAAACTTATCTTGGGGGGGAAAAAAGCACATTCTGGAATTCAACTTGAGATTGGGTGTCTTAAATGATTGATGACAAATTCAATTTACAGGTGTGCATTTTCTAGTATCCAATATACAAAGCAATTCAAAATCTCGGCAGTGCTTTATATCAGTAAAAGCACTCACAGTTCATCATGAGAGCTTCCCTTTGGCGGATTAGGCTTGGATTGTTTCTCCAGGATGTATGTTGTGGCTAATGATGCATGTAGTGCTGCTCCGTATGGAAGCGCATCCTCATTAACCCTGAAGTAGGGTGAATGCCCCGATTCAAACCTTCCTTGAGTCTCATTCTTCATCCCTAGAAAGAAGAAGTATCCTGGAATCACCTCTGCAAAGAATGAGAAGTCTTCTGATCCCATCAGCGGTTGCATTTCCAATACGTTCTGGGTGCCCAGTATGTCACCTGCAACTTTTTGGAAGTGTACATGCAGATCTTTGTTGTTTACAGTCACTGGGAAAAAGGGCTGATCATTTTCATTGAAGGTGACAGTTGCATTGCACCTCTGTACGCTGGCTTGTTTCGTGATAACCTGAACTTGCATTTTAATAGAATTGACATTCAATGTAGGATTAGGACATATGCTTTATACAATGTAACAAGAAGAGAGCAAGCAAGGAAAACAAAGAGTTCTAATTTTCTTTTTGTTCCCCAGCTAGCCTACTTGTAAGTCTCTTGGTGCTATTTCAGATATGTGGGACCAAATTTTGCCTTCATAAATGTTTGTGGTGGGGGCATGGTAGTGGGAGAGCTACCTTTCTTGTGTTGCTCACCCTCCAGTTAAGGGGAAAAATGAAAAACTCAAAAAAAGGCAAATTGGTTGCCAAAATTATAGGACCTTTGAATCAGTATTCAACGCGTTTACCTCTTCAATTCTTTGTTTAAGATGGAGAAGGCTTTCCTTTGAAAATGCCCGGAATGTGCCACCAATTGTGACAGAATCTGGAATAACATTGAATGCACCACCTCCTTGGAATTTTGCAACTGTAACTACCTGCAAGTCTATGCTTTTACGTTTGAAAGTTTAACTAAAAAGCTAGGCAGTAACAAAGTTGCCGTTCTGCCAAGACTTGTTATGGACATTTATAATTCATTCACTAAAAAATGGTAGGGCAAAACATGGAATAAAGGGAAACAAAAAGAAATTAAGAAATAAAAAAGAAGGCAGAATTTCTAAAAGACGATATTATTGCAAAGAAAGTATTATAATAAATTGACAATTAAAAATATGTATCTTTGTTTCATTTGCTGGGGAGAAGAATCCCATGTGCATGTTGCCATGTTGTTAGACACAGGAAAAAGTTGTTTCAACCGGAAGTAATCTAACTAAACTAGATATACAATAATCTATGCAATTAGTTCTGTGTGAAGCTATTAGCAAATGCTGAAAAGACCAAATGGGGGGAATCAAACTTTTTCAAATGGGATTTTAATAATGAGCTTGTACAAGACAGATACCACATATAAAAAATATATTTGGTGGTAGGCAGAAAAGACTTAATGACAAGGCCAAGGGTATTGATGGGAAAGCTCTGTAAGGGTATTGATGCAGGAATAAGATAGGTTTTTTAAGGCTGCACTATTTATTTGCGTTTTGATGGGAAGGTTCCCTCAAGCAAAAAAGAATCTGATACAAGGAAATAAACTTTGTTGTTACGACTTAAGCCAAGTTAAAAAATGTGTATGATCTGGATGCAAGCCTCTGTCTGTGTGTGTGTGTTTGAGAGAGAGAGAGAGAGAGAGGGGGAGAGAGAACCTGTGAATCCAAGGGATCAGCTTCACGTGAAACAAGATGTTGCAAACTAACAATTACATTGGAAGCTGCTAAGATTGGGTCTATTGTGTGCTGGGGAATGGCTGCATGCCCTCCCTTTCCACTTATTACCGCCTCAAAGAAACCACTCCCAGCCAACAAAGGGCCAGGTCTGGACGCCACTGCACCAATAGGGTAAGAAGCAGAAACATGTATCCCAAAGATGGCATCAACATTCTCTAGTACTCCATCATCTAACATTTTCTTTGCTCCCCCATGTCCTTCCTCGCCTGGTTGGAAAACAAGTACAACCGTTCCCTTTCAAAAACAGAAGAACAAATTATGAAAATTTTCTTCTGGAGAACACACACATACTGCAATAATGATACAGAAACATAAACAGTAATGTATGACATCATAAATTTGGCTCCTAGTTGTGCAAAGGCAAATGAGGGAGAGAATAATTTGTCATGTATGAGGCACTAGTCAGTGAGCAATACCCTACATTTAATACATATTCTTAAGAGTAATATTTTCATTGCTTTGATGTTATACTCAATAATGCACCTCGAATACTGCAATGATTTACCATAGGTAGAGTACGAAATGGAAAGAGAAATTATGAAACAAAAGCAACTCAAGGGTGATATTTATGCCAAAGCTGGTACTTATAATGCTTGCTAGTCTACTTTAGGTTATAGATCGAGTATTAAGTAATTTTTATATATGATTAGCACTTTTCCATTTGTAGTTTTGGACATAAATTGGTGGAACAAGTAAGATTTTTAGCCTCTCAGAAGTAGTACTAGTAACCATTTCATACACATACACACGAAGAAGATTGACAACCACTCCAGTAATCTAATACTACTTACCATATGCATTGATGATGTAGGGAGGCCAGAATGGATACTTAACTTAACGAAGATTAAAAATGTAGAAATGTCTCTCTCATAAATAAAAATTTACAAAAATTATCTTTCTCTCAGTATCTTTATAAAGGAAATTGATATCTTTGTCTTCAAATACAGATGTCCAACAAAATAACTCAAGTTCTTGTTCACGAACAGATAATTTTGAGGGATCTGAAGTATTCTTTCCAGAGCCAGCCAGTCAGCCAACCCAATTGTTAATGTGTAAGCATACTAGCAAATAAACAATTGTAGATAGGTACAGCTAATCTGCTTGAAGTAAAATAATTGTGTGTATAACTCTATGAATAAAACAGGGGGCAATTGACATGTTCTATGTAAACTGAAAGAGTTTATAAGTAGAGTGTTCTTTTAATCTGTCGAGGATCCATAGCCAACCCCAAAATTTTGGGACAAAGGCTTGCCTTTTGTTGTTGTTGAAACTGAGACTAAACTTGTTTATCTCTGCAAACAATTTGTATGCATAATTGCTATTAAGATACAATGCACAAATTACAGCTTATATGACACTCAGACAATCGTCAATTGACATCCTGCAGCTGACTGAACACATATGATCGGTCGTTGAGAAACAAAGAGACAAACCTATCACATATAATGAAGTGAATACTGTAAAGAGCATCATAAGTAAAATTCCTATGCAAGTTACTAAAGAAAGAAACCTGTATCTCATGGCGATGATCTTGAAGAATCTTTGCAGCACCAAGAAGCATGGCAACATGGGCATCATGGCCACATGCGTGCATCTTCCCAGGTACTTTACTCTTGTGCTCCCACTCTAGACTCTCCTGTAACCAACAAGTCCCATCATTTACCAAAAATCAGGAATTACTAAATAGACCCTCATCCATTACAATTACAAACACCATTAAGCATGTTGCACATAGATTACAAAGAAGTTACAATCTTTCACATAATAGTTCCATTATTAAAAAAAAAGAAAAAGAAAAAAAAAAGTCAAACACAAGAAGCTTAGCTGAAAAATCCCAGAATTGAAGCAAACCTGCATAGCAAGAGCATCCATATCCGCTCGGATTGCAACAAAAGGAGGTGAACCAGTCCCGATGTATCCAACAACACCAGTTTCAGCAACTGGGTATTTGTAAGGGATGCCCATCTGGTCAAGCTCGGCTCTAATAAGCTTACTGGTCTCAAATTCCTGAAACCCAAGTTCTGGGTTCTCATGTATCTTCCTCCTAATACCCACCATCCAATCAAAAACCTCCGGTCTTTTAGCCAATTCAAGGAAGTTGACTGGCATTTGAGGCAACACTTCAGGGCTAAGAGAGGGCTCTGAAGAAATTGGTAGAGACAGGAACGCATGGAAAATGAAAGTCAAAGAGAGCCATTGGGAGAAACCCATTAGCTCTGCAAAGAAAAAGACTTAGGATTTGAGATTTAAAAAGGAATGTCAGAATGAGAAAGATTGGAAAATGGGTTTGGGTTTGGGGGGAGTGAAGCTATAAGAAGTGTTAAGGAGCAGGGGACGGAGGTAGTTTTTTGAGAGAAGGGAGACTGGTTTGGGGAAAACCACAAATTACAAACCGCAAAACGCAAAACAAAACAACAATAGTACAAACAAGAGGTAATGTTAAAAAATCTGAGGAAATTGATCTCAGCACGTGTGGGATGGGACCCCATATAATAACGTTTAAAAATTACTAGATATTTTTTTTTGTCACAATTTAAAGAATAGATATTAAATACTATTATTAACACGTTCTTAATAGTTGTCGGTAACAAACACTACCCTGAATATGGGAGATTATGAGATTAATGTTTAACTTGGGGCTGTATATTTGGGAAAATTATTGTGTACTCCCGGAATATCATAAATGGGTACTCTCTCCTCTCACATGAGTGGTAGGTCTCACTTATTAAATTTATGGTGAGACCCATTATTCATGTGAGAGGAAGGAGTACATATTTATGATACTTTGAGAATACCTAATAATTTTCCGTATATGTGTAGTCTAATTTGACAATTCGGGCCAATGAATGTGCACCACATTATTGATCAATGCCTATTTCATGCACTCACTTCTTTGATACATAAATCATGATTTTAAGTTTGAACTCATGATTTTAGTTTAAAAAACTATGTGTGAGAGTGCGTGTGAGTGTGAGTGAGTGCGGTGCAATAGAAATTCCTTATTTTTTTTCTTATAGTTGGGATTTGAACTTTTTTTTTCTTCTTCTTATAGTTGGGATTTGAACCTTATCTTGGAGACACAAGTTACCTAAAGCTACAAAACTATAGACAGAAAATATTATTACTATTGAAAAAGTTAAATATCCTAAGAACATTGGTTTAGTATATATTTTTTAATTTATTTTATAAAAAAAGAAAAAAACAACTGTTTTTTTTTCTAGAAATAAGTCAAACAACTATTTAAAAAAATATAGTTTTTTGCATTTTTCATGATAGTAATATCAAAAATTTCATAAAATGGTTTCTTAATAAATACCTTAATGGCACCTATAAGGACACAAAGTTGGTCTTAGGCCCAAATGCGTAATCGGGCCGGCCCAAGTGGTCTACACAATAGAATTTGTAGAGAGTGGGCTTAAAGTCTAGACTTCTTGGGGCTTTAGAAAGCTATGGGGTAGGACTTAAGTCTGTTGCTAGCGTGCTGGGAGTTGGGGGAACGCCTCCGCCTCTCCTCGGATATGGGCCGAGGAGCCTATGTCCAGGCTTTCCTTCTGTTTTCTGAGAGAGAGAGAGAGAGAGAGAGAGAGAGAGAGAGAGAGAGAGAGAGAGAGAGAGAGTCTACTTTCCTTCGAGAAGTTCCGGATCCCCTTGCTATGGATACCCCTCCTTTATTTATACTCCCCATCCCTAGTGTTCACCTGTCATTTTCCTGAAAATGCTCTCCTATGCTTATAAGGCTGACCACTGTCCCTTCAGAAGTCATTTCTCCATTAATACGGCCAGGCGGGTAGGTGGGGGGCCTTTAATGTGGTGGCAGCAGCTTTATGTGGTGCACGTTCCACTTGTCCTCCTCCTTAGCGTCCCGTGGGAGTTTCGTGTGACTTATTGAACTTCAGTAGCTCCTCTATTGGCGTTATGTCGCGTCTCTCGGCCCCTGCTTCCATTGTTCGACGCCATATTCTCCTCAGACTCTCCCAAGCATGACCTGATCGATGGGCCTCTGGGCCTTCGGGTTTTGGTGATCTCCTCCCTTCCCGTGGCGTCTTGGGCAGACCAATGTCCTCGGACCAGGCTCAAGGCCCACACAGCCATTTTGACGTTTTTGCCCCCACAGCACCTATTAACTAAATCCTATTGTTATTACGAACATAAAAAGAAGAAGAAGAGGAGGGATTTAATATTACATACCATAAAAAAAGGATATTAATATTACAATTGTTAAGGAAAAAAGAAGAAGAACAAGGGCATTCCGTATTTCCGTATTTACAGACTTTATGACATACTTTCATAATCTAGTTATGACCTTATGACACACTTTCATAATCTAGTCATGCATACAATGGTATGACGGTAGTATATACTAAAAGTAACAAGTAATTTGTGTAGAATGTATGAGAAAGTTTAACAAAACTGATTATTTTCGCTTTATTATTTTATATAATATAACTTTTGATCATTATGGTACTTATGTTTTTCAAGAAAAAAATTTATGGTAGTTATCAACAAGAATTATGAAATTTACAATAATTATGGTAATTATTAATATTTGCATATATTATTATTTTTTTTTCATATAGAATTATATAATTTACCATTTAAAGGAATACATGACAAGTAAAATATTCTAATAATAAAAGGTTTAAATATAAATTAAAATATAAATTAAAATATAAAATCAATTATATATATATATATATCTAAAACATGTAAAATTGTGAGACGTTCAAAACTTATGTGGCATAATATCAAGAGGTTAACAAAAATTCAAATGCTTTTGGTTTTATATGTAGTAGCCACTAACTTGTGTGAGAGAAATTATTCACTCTTACATGAAGGGTCCTCCCTCCTCTCACAGGAGGTGTGGTTGCCCACATTTTTTATGAGAGGAGAGTGAACAATGATAACATGACTTTGCTAAACATTGAATTTCTTTCGGGAGTTTATCTAGAATTTTACTCAACTTACTAGTGGGCACTAGAGCGATTCTTTGGTAGGCCAAGCTTTAGGTGGGAGTGACGTTGGTTTAATAAAAACGTAGTAAATGTGTTGATTTGAAAAACCGTAGTAAATGTCCAATAGAACATTTATGTAATGTAAGATTTTCCGTTAAAAAGGACCATGGCTGGCTGCATACGGGGGAGGTGTCAACTTAGGCCTCGCTTGGGAGGAAGGAATGGAAATGAATGAAAAGAATAATTTTAGAATATTCTTCCCTTCCCTTCCCTTGTTTGAGAGTTTTAATGGAGGGAATGGAAAGTTCATTCCCTCGTTTGGGAGTTTAAGTGGGAGGGAATGAAATGGATAGGAGGGAACACTCATTCCTCTCTATTCCTTTAAAACCTCAAATTTTCATTCCCTCCGAAATTGGGAGGAATGAGAGGGAATGTAATTAGATTTAATGAATTTTTTATTAAAACTCCCAAAATACTCCTATTTATTCAACCATTTATTTTAAAATAGGGGTCTAATAGTAATATTACAATAAAATGATTCCATTCCATTCCCTCCATGTTACTCACAATCAAGATTACTTACATTCCATTCATTTTCATTCCTTTCCATTCTTTTATTTTAAAACATCCAATCATGGTTACTTAATTCCATTCCATTCCATTCCATTCTTTTTCCTTACTTAAATTTATTCCATTCCATTCTTTTCTATTCTCTTATGATCATTTTATTTTATTCTATTTTCTTCCCTTGTGAACTCCCAAGCGAAGCGGAGCCTTAGCGTAAAAGAGAGGCGCCGAAGATTGGAAGAAGGGCCCGCCCAAGACGTGAGGCTCCAACATTATATTCTCTCCGAGATTTTTTTTCTTAAAAAAAAAAAAATTTCTAACTTCTATTCTTCTCTTAAAAAGAAAAAAAAATTTATGACTCAATAACCTCAAATCTGCAGTAGCTGGCCTTAACCAAATCAGGTACTTCCTCTCTTTCCTTTTCACGGTAAATTCAAACTATCTGTTTGATTCCGATTCCGATTCCGATTCCGAATTTTGTAATTTCTCACTGTTATTCGGATCTTCTCTATATATGTGCGTGTGTTTGAGCATTAGATCTTAGATCTGAATTTTTTTTTGAATAAATTACTACTGCAAACGGTTACCTGTGAAGCGCAACACGTGGATTCTCTGGAGGAGTATGATCCAGACCAGAGTCCAGACGCCTACTGATGAAGTAGAGCTTCCACATAGAAGCTTGGCACCCGCTCCTCATGCTAACTCAAACCATTCTTTTTGTTTTCTTCATTATTCATTTGCATTGGAATAAACTCCCTCATGTTGCCACTTAACCCACCCCATTGTTAGTCACTTGACCCTTCCACTCCTTTCTCCTCTGCTATCATCATCAGGAACCAATTCATCCTCTCAAGTCTTTCTCTTTTCCACAACTTCAATGCCATTCACACCCTTTTAACGCAAGTCACAGCCTAAAAGTAAAAGATTAATCTAAGGTTTTTTAGTTTGTAGTTTCCTGATCACTAAGAAGACCCAACTTGCATTTTTTTATTTCTAGTTCAAGGAACTAAACCTATAATATGTAACTTCCTTTTGGTTACACCCTTGCTTCGTATGGATGTATAGGAAACGATGTTTTGGGAAATGGTTGTTAGTCGGTTTTTCATTGATCACTCAATTGTGGGATTAATATGTTTATATGTGGGTGTGTGTGAATAGGGTCCTTTCCATTTGACTGGAAAATGGAGAGAGTCCGCATCATAGATAAGATTTTGACTTTTTGGATCTAATTGTACATAGTGTCACGTCATTTAAAATTTTAAATGATATGTTACCTGATGTACCTTTAGATTTGTAACATATAATCGGACCATGAAATAGATCCATTTCAAATAAAGATGATCCAATAACCATGTGGATGCGGGGTAAAAGACGAGTTGAATAATCCCTCGACAAGATAAGGTGCCACCCTAGTAACAAAGTTACTAATCATTTTGAGTTAAGGAAGGTGAATAGTGACCACCTTGGTCCAAGTCTAAAGATGTTCTTTCCTAATCCTTTGTCAAGAGTTCAGGGAGAACTTGCATTGCCATTATGGAAAGTATACTGCTAGAAATGGCTCTAGTTGAAGGCAAGGCAAAGGTACAAATGATACCAGTGATGATTGGGTGAGGAATCAAGGATATTAGGATCTAGATCAGATCTAACATGTTGCGACAAAACCAGCTATTGGATCTCACAAATCCTCCTCCCCCACTTGTAAGTGCGTGCACACACACACACAGAGTTAATATGAACAGAAAATAATCAATATATTAGTCAAATTCCAAAATTTTATTTCAAAATTTTGGACCAGCCAAATTCAACTTCTATTTGAAAGTATAAACTTATCTTGGGGGAAAAAAAAAGCACATTCTAGAATTCAACTTGAGAAAGATTGTGTAAAATGATTGATGACAAATTCAATTTACAAGTGTTTCATTTTCTAGTTTCCAATATACAATGCAATTCAAAGTCTCGACAGTGCTTTTTTTTTTTTTGTTTTTGATAAGTAATGGAAAATATATATTAGAGAAGAACATAGCCTTGTATATAGGAAATGTACTAGAGGGGCAAAAACATCAGGAAACCGAATTACAATGATCAAGCAAAACAGGAAGGGAAAGACAAGAAAAAGATGGTAAAACTAAACACCATTAAAGAAGAATAAAAAAGAAAAAAGACTTAAACACAAGAATGGACCATTCGCGACCTTCAAAGTTCATCATGAATGCTTCCCTTTGGCGGATTAAGTTTGGATTGTTTCTCTAGGATGTATCTTGTGGCTAATGATGCATGTAATGCTGCTCCATAGGGAAGCACATCTTCATTGACCCTAAAGTTGGGTGAATGCCCTGATTCAAACCTTCCTTGGGTCTCATTCTTCATCCCTAGAGAGAAGAAGTATCCTGGAATCGCCTCTGCATAGAATGAGAAGTCTTCTGCTCCCATTGTTGGTTGCTTATCTAATATGTTCTGGGTGCCCATTATGTCCCCTGCAACTTTTTGGAAGAGTTCATGCAGATCTTTGTCATTTACAGTCACTGGGTAAAAGGGCTTCTCATTTTCATTGAAGATGACAGTTGCATTGCACCTATGTACGCTGGCTTGTTTCGTGATAACCTGCACTTGCATTTTAAGAGAATTGAAACTCAATGTAGGAGTAGAACATATGTCATATAAAGTGTAACAAGAAGAGAGCTAGCAAGCTAGGAAAACAATGGATATTCTAATTTTCTTTTGGGTAAATTTCATTAGCCTATCCTGAGGTTTGGGTTAACGCCAACTAGTTCTAAGAAATGTCAAAACTGACCAACTTGGTCCCTATACTTAACTTAGTCCCTAGATATTGTTAGTCCCCCGTTAGTGATGCAGATTGGTTAAGGAAAAGAGAAAACAACATAAAATATTAATATATTTTCTTCTCCCTTAACCAATCTGCATCAGAGAGCTACCTTTGTTGTGTTGCCCACCCTCCAGTCAAGGTGGAAAATGAAAAAAAAAGGGCAGATTGGTTGCCAAAATTAAAGTGCCTCTGGCATTCAATACACTTACCTCTTCAATTCTTTGTTTGAGTTGGATAAAGCTTTCCTTTGAAAATGCCCTGAATATGCCAGCAATTGTGACAGAATCTGGAATAACATTGAATGCACCACCTCCTTGGAATTTTCCAACAGTAACTACCTGCAATAAAAGATGAAATTATTGCAAAGAAAGTATTAAAATATATTGACAATTGAAAATGTGTATCTTCTTTTCATTCGCCAGGGAAAAAAACCCAAGTGCATGTTGCCATGTTGGTAGATACAGGAATAGGTAGTGTCAACAGGAAGTAATATAACTAAGCTATATATATATTTATATAATCAATGCAATTAGTTCCGTGTGAAACTATTTGCAGATTCTGAAAAGACAGATGGGGGAATGAAACTTTCAAGTGGGATTTTTTTAAAGAAGTAGCACAAGACAGATACCACATATGAAAACTATTATTGGTGGGAGGCATAAAAAACTTAATGACAAGGCCAAGGGTATTGATGGGAGTCTCTGTAAGGGTATTGATGCAGGAATAAGATGGGTTTTGTAATGCTGCACTTTTTATTTGTGTTTCGATGGGAAGGCTTAGGATCCCATCGAAAAGAATCTGATACAAGGAAATAAACTTTGTTCTTATGACTTATCCCATGTAAAAAAAAATTGTTTGATCTGGATGCAAGGATGTGTGTGTGTGTGTGCGCGTGCGCGCGCGCGAACCTGTGAATCCAAGGGATCAGCTTCACGTGAAACAAGATGTTGCAAGCTAACAATTATATTGGAAGCTGCTAAGATTGGGTCTATTGTGTGCTGGGGAATGGCTGCGTGACCTCCCTTTCCACTTATTACTGCCTCAAAGAAACCACTTGCAGCCAAAATAGGGCCAGACCTGGAGGCTACTGTACCAATAGGGTAAGAAGCAGAAACATGTATACCAAAGATGGCTTCAACATTCTCCAGTGCTCCATCGTCTAACATTTTCTTTGCTCCCCCACCTCCTTCCTCAGCTGGTTGGAAAACGAGTACAACCGTTCCCTTATGAAAACAGAAGAACTAATTACGAAAATTTTCTTAAGGAGAAAACTCAAGTATACTGGAATACTGCTACAGCAACATAAACTGTGATGTAAGACAACATTAATTTGGGTCCTGGTTATGCAAAGGCGAAAAAGGGAGAGATTAATTTTTTATGTATGAGACACTAGTCAGTGAGGAATACCTTGCATTTAATACATTTCTTAAGAGTGATACTCAATAATGCACCTCAAATACTACAACGATATAACATAGGTAGAGTAGGAAATGGAAAGAGAAATGAAGAACAAAAGCAATTCAAGGGTAATATTTATGCCAAAGCTGGTTATTATGCTTGTTAGTCTACTTTAGACTTTAGAGTACATATCTAGCATTAGATAATTTGTATGTATGATGTGCACTTTTCCATTTGCAGTTATGTACATAAATTGGTGGAATGAGTAAGATTTTAGCCTCTTAAGAATGTTGACAACCAAATATATCAGCATGAGCACTCCAGTAATCTAATACTACTTACCATATGTATTGTTGATGTGGAAAGGCCAGAATGGATACTTAACTCAAAGAAAATTAAATATGTATAAATCTGTGTGTCATAAATAAAAATCTACAAAAAATATCTTTTTCTTAGTATCTTTATAAAGGAAATTGATATCTTTGTTGTAAAATTCAGACCTCCAACTAAATAACTCAAGTTATTGGCCATGAACAGAAAATTTAAAGGGATCTGACATATTCTTTCCAGAGTCCCCTTTGAGATAGCCAGCCAACCCAATTGTTAATATGTGCATACTAGGAAATAAACAATTGTAAATAAGAACACCTGACCCGTATGAAGTAAAATAATTGTGTATAACTCTATGAATGAAACAGGGGGCAACAGACATGTTCTACGTAAACTGAAAGAGTTTATAATTAGTGATCAGTTAGTCTATAGAGGATCCATATCCAACCCAAAAGTTTGAGAGGTTTTTGTTGCTATAAATTAGAGTAAACTTGTCCATCTCTTTAAACAATTTTGATTTAAAATTGATATTTAATATACAATGTCCAAATTCCATCTCATAGGACACTCAAACAATCATCAATTGACATCCTGCAATTGACTGAACACATAAGCAGTCATTGAGAAGCAAATTGCATGATAAGTAAAATTCCTATTCAAGTTAGGCTGCGTTTGTTTTGGCTTCAAACCATTTCAGGAAATCATTTTACACCTTTCCGTATGTTTGGTTGCACATGGAAAATAGAATTTTCCAGAAAAGCATTTCATTTGTCCGTAAAATAAAGGCTTTGACCCGAAAATTGTTTTACGTTTCTATTTTCACTTTAAACCATTTCCGGACTCAAACATGCACAGAGAGAGAGAGAGAGAGAGAGTAGAGAGATCGTGCCCCAACCCGATGAAGCAAAGATCTCCTCTACCGCGCGATCTAGCCTCTGATCAAACCCAGTTGCCTCCGATTGCGCGATCTCGCCTCCGCCTGAAATTGCGGGGCCGTGCCTTCGCTTGAGATCGCGCAATCTCGCCGTCGCCTGAAAATCACGCAATCTCACCTCTCTCTCTTCCTTCTTCTCTCAACTTGACTGGATCTGATGAATTTTTTTTTTGGGTTTTGTTTCTTTTATGTATCTCTGTTGAGAAATGATGATATATATTTGTTTGGATTCTGAGAAAATGTGAGCAACAAGTAGAAAATGTATTCTTTATGGTATTTTCAAGAACACAATCAAACACAAAAAAATATTTTTCAAAGTATTTTTTAAAATATCACCAAACACCTAAAAATATTTTCTTTTCCAAAAAATATTTTCACTTGAAAATATTTTACACTTAGAAAACATTTTATATCGAACCAAACACTGCCTTAGTAAAGAAAGGAACCTGTAACTCATGGCGATGATCTTGAAGAATCTTTGCAGCACCAAGAAGCATGGCAACATGGGCATCATGGCCACATGCGTGCATCTTCCCAGGGACTTTACTCTTGTGTTCCCACTCTACACTCTCCTGTAACCAACAAGTTCCATCATTTACCAAAAATTCCTTTCTAACTCGAACTCACCAAAAACAATCAGGAATTACTAGATAGACCCATCATCATCTATTGCACTTACCAAGCTCCAAGGCCATTAAGCATGTTGCACATATATTACAAAAAATTTACAATCTTTCACATAATAGTTCTATTAAAAAAAAAGTAAAAGTCAAACACAAGAAGCCTTTTTTTTTTTTTTTGGTTAGGAAACACAAGAAGCTTAGCTAAACTGTTAAATAATCCCATAATTGAAGCAAACCTGCATAGCAAGAGCATCCATATCTGCTCGGATTGCAACAAAAGGAGGTGAACCGGTCCCTATGTATCCAACAACACCAGTTTCAGCTAATGGGTATTTGTAAGGGATGCCCATCTGATCAAGCTCGGCTCTAATAAGTTTACTGGTCTCAAATTCCTCAAACCCAAGCTCTGGGTTCTCATGTATCTTCCTCCTAATACCCACCATCCAATCAAAAACCTCTGGTCTTTTAGCCAAGTCAAGGAAGTCAACTGGAATTTGAGGCAACACTTGAGGGCTAAGAGAGGGCTCTGAAGAAATTGGTAGAGACAGGAACGCATGGAAGATGAAGGTCAAAGAGAGCCATTGGGAGAAACCCATTGGTTCTGCAAAGAAAAAGATTTAGGATATGAGATTTAAAATGGATTAGAAAATGAGAATGATTGGTAAACAGGTTTGGTGGGAGTGAGGCTATAAGAAGTGTTGAGGAGCAATGTTAGTTGTTTGAGAGTAGGGAGACTGGTTTGTGGGGAAGTACAAACCTACAAACTACAAACTGCAAAACTACAAAAGGCGGAAATGTTAAAAAATCCGAAGAAGGTGACCTCAACTCAACCCCTGCGGGATAAGACTCCACATAATGACGGTAAGAGCAGTGGGAGATTACTAATGCTTGATCAGATTAGTATCGTTTGACAATATGGGCCAAAGCATGACAATTACAACCATAAAAAAAAGGTATTAGCATTGTGTACCATAAAAAAAAAAAAAAGATATTAATATTGAAACTGTTAGGGTAAAAAATAACAAGGGAGTTTGTGACATACTTTCATAATTTGGTGATTCATACAATGGTATGATGGTAGTATATGCTAATGAGTAACTTGTGTAATGCACGAGAAAGTATAACAAAAAATAAAATGATTATTTTCACTTTCTTTATATGAGACTATTTTCATTTTTTATTTTGTATATATATGATTTTTGATAATTATGGTAGTTATGTTTTCAAGAAGAAGAAAGAGAGATAGTTATAGTAGTTATTAATAAGAATGATGAAATTTAATAATTATAATAACGCTTAATATGCATTATTATGATTATGTTTGTTTTTGAATGGAGGTTTTCAATATAGAATATAATTTAAAATCAATTAAAATATATATCTAAAATGTGTAAAATTGCAAGACCTTCAAAGCTAATGTGGCACAATATGAAGAGGTTAACAAAAAGTCAAATGTTTTTGATTTTATATATACTAACAATTAAGTTGTACGAGAAAAATTATTTACTTCAACATGAGTAGTTTTCTCTTTTCTCACAATAGGTGTAAGCCCCAACGTAGGACCCACACCTTTTATAAGAGGAGGGAGGACGACGATAACATGACTTTGCTAAACATTGGAATCCTTTTGGGAGTGTAGGAATTTACTTGACTTACTAGTGGGCACTAAAGCAATTCATGGGTTGGCCAAGCTTTAGGTGAGAGCAAGGCTGGTGGTTGGTGTGAGATGTGGCTGTTGTTAGACATGGTTGGTGTGAGCGAAGATGGTGGCTAGTGTGATAAGTGGCTTGGCAGGGTGGTCGTAGCCATGGCAAGTCAACGATGATGATTGGGTGATTGTTAGAGGTTGGTTATTAAGTTGAAGAGCAAGGGTCAGCCGTTTATGAGGTACGAGAGGAAAGTATAAAGAGGGAGGGAGAAAAATATGTTATATAGCTAGGGTTTTTTATGGATAAATTAGATAAAAAGTCACTGATGAGTGTAACACTTATCAAATTTAATTGCTTACTTTTCTTTTTAAAATTCAAATGTAAGCTGGTTCAAAATATTTTTTTGATTAGTCTAAAATAAAGAATACAAATCTTTAATTCTATTTTTTGTGTTTCAATTTATATTCCAATCACAAATTGTCACGTAAAAAAATTAGATGTTTGATACATGAATATACATTTGACTGTTTTATAGTAGAAGTGGGCCCTTAAAAGGATTTCGGTGTTTTTAAAGAAAGTGAGAAAATAAAATCTTTGTTCCAATGAAATTCCTCAAACTTACAATTAATTTGCGAGTCGTTAGTAAGTCCAAAATAACTAATTTGGCTCCATTCTGTGTACTTTCTTGCAAGTCCAAACAAACTCTTCTCTTTTTGCAATCTTACAACTAACTTGGTGCCTTTGATTGTAAGTTGCATCTTCGTCATGTGTTCCTTACCATTTGACTAAGACCAATACATAGCTTTTGGCATAGGGAAAAGTTCTCCTTTATCTGCTTGTTGTAGGGTGGCTGGGTGGGCAATGGTGTGACATGCCTTCCTAAGGCTTAGGCAAGAAACATGAAACAAAAGGCGGATCTAAGAGTTGGGAGGGTTTTGTAGTGTTGTAGCTTGTGGGAAACATGCCCAACCTTTTGGACGATTCAGAATGTGCCAAAAAATTGAGAACACCTTAAGGTTCCTCCTTATAGCCAATGAATTTTTTTCCCCTATAAAGAAGCAATATGAGGAAGATCCAATCTCCTAATACAAATTCTATGTTAGCCTTGTACTTGCATACTTAGATCTTGATCCTTTCTTAAGCAGCTAGTAAGTTGTGCCTGAGGAGGTTAAGGAACTATTCATTGGTTTTCAAGTGCACATCTACCGCATGCCTCCAGCTTGGTGGAGGCATGATAATTGGTGTTATACTTACCATTCATCTATGGGTAGCTAGATAGGCCATTGCTTAGGTTGCTCTCCTAGATAACACTTAAGGTAGGGCTTACACTATTGTTCACAAACATGTTGCCTAGTTCTTCAGGCAGGCTACCCTCAACATCATCTTGAACTTTCTCACGACAACTGTCATGATGGCTATTGTTATAAATAATTAAATTTTTTAGTTATATGAGACTATATGTAAATGAATTAATGAGACATTATCATAATCCTTGAGATGCACTGTATGTAATTTAATTACAAAAGATATAAGTCACAAATTCCTTGTAAACTCAAAATATAGTTCGTAGTCGGTGATGAAATTGAGCGTTTCATTTACGAAGACTATAACGTATCAACTAAGATGGTTTGTCTTGATCATTGAAGTGGAGACTTCTAATTGATGTGTTGATATATCTTAAGTGTGTAAGACATATTGAATTAGACCACTGTGAGATTAAATTATTCAATTAACAACTATCATCTGGGTAATTAATCTCACGACTTCTAATTTCATAGACTCTCAATCTTGAGAAAATAGTGACTCGATCATGAAATATAATTTACTTTGATATATCAAGAGTGAGATCTAGTTTATTGGCCAAAACTTCAGTATGCTGGGTAACTACACGTAGTGTTGAGGGAACACATATTCTCAAGATAAAATCCATAATCTCTTTCTATAGAGACACGAAATATCCCCTTGAGATAAGTTTAATAAAACTTGTTATTCAGGGTTGACGACTTTAGTAAGAGTTACTAAAATTTATATTTATTGAAATTAGATTTTATACATATGAATAACTAAATAATTAAATCGGGTACTCAATAAATAAAATAGTTGTTTATAAAGTGACAATATATTATAACTTTGTTCGCTATGGATATTTCATGGAGGGGTTGAATAATATTATATTAAAGTTTTGAGATATAATTTATTAATAAGGTCTAGAGTGCAATTATATTTTTATAGTGGTACTTGTTATATAATTAATGGTAACTTTAGATTTGTTAAGAGTTGACAGATAAGTCTGAAACCCATTGGAGATAGAGCCTTATTAATTCTTTTGGTCCCATCTCAAGCCATACACTTAAGCTCAATTAGGTTGGTCCAAAAGGCTAACTCAATTAGATAATCAATTTTTATTTAATAAGAGTTATTAAATAAAGTAACTGCCAAGGCAGTTAAAACGTACGTATGATTAAAAGGAAGAGAAAACAGTTTTTCTCTAGGATCTTGGAAATACACTTTTCCAAAGGAAAATCAACGTACATAAGAATTGATATAGAGACCACTCATCTTGGGTACCATATGGAATTAGGATAAAGATTGAAGATATTCTCAAGTTTTGATTTTGAATTTCATTGCATCAAGGTACGCTTTCTTTCTTTGTTTTAGAATTTAAGGCTATATGTTATCTCTCATGAATGAAGTAGATCCTTATGTTGCTTTCGCTGTGGATTTTGTATGCGATGCAACAACTAGTTTTTTCAACAATTGGTATTAGAGCCAAGTCTTTGATATCATGCTAGTATAACATGTGATTGAGTTTTAGAATTAAAGAAAACCGTTTTCTTGGTGTTTCAAATTTCTGCAGTAATTTTTCTGCATAATTTTGTTTTAAAACTATTGTTCAATAAACCTATGTGCCGTGATTAATATATGAGATATATTAATGGTCGCTTCAATAGTTGAGGTTACGGTTTAAGGTTTTGTTTCCGTGTTTTAATGGTTGTAGTAGAGTAGATATCTATCAAAGTTAAATTCCTTGAACATCATTCCAGATTAATATATACTAGTCGCTAACTTGTGCGATGCACAAAAAAAAAAAAAAAATTTCATAAATTACAAAAATGTAAGTATTTAGACTGCAATGTAAATGTTTACCTATTAATTACTACTCATAGCCACTTTAATGTTGCAAGAAGTGAGGAAATAATCAACATAATCAATTAAGAACGCCAAATAAAAAAATAATATCAATAATCAAGATGAATTGCATTATCTATTTTTTTTTTAATTTCATATAATTTAAGTAGTAATTGAATTACCTTAATAGAAAAATAGATGTAATTGAATTACCTTAATAGAAAAATAGATATTCAAAAAAAAAAAAAAAAATTGAAGATAGCTCCTCTCACATAAATCTCTTAATTTCATATTGTAGATGAGTTCCATCCCAAATAGACTCAGTGATAAAATTTTGACCAAAATAAAAATTTCCTAAATTATATACACATACACACACACACACATATATATATATATAGAGAGAGAGAGAGAGAGAGAGAGAGAGAGAGAGAGAGAGAGAGAGAGAGAGAGAGAGAGAGAGAGAGAGAGAGAGAGAGAGAGAGAGAGAGAGAGAGATAAAATTACATAAAGAGAAAAAAAAATGTATTGCAATGTAAATGTAAAAGTTTACATATAAATTACTTGTGTCTAGCCATTTTAATATTGCCATAAGTGAGAAAATAATCTGCACAATCAATTAAGAACATAAAATCAAAAAATACATCAATAATTAAGTTGAATTGTATTATGTAAAATATTTTTAAAAAATCATAAAATTTAAGTAATAATTGAACTACATTAATAGAAAAATAGAAAAGCAAAAAAATAGAAAGAAGATAGCTATACTCACTGAAAAAGCCAAATCCTTTCTTCTGCAGTTCTTTACTTAATTTTGGTTTTTTATTTATTGATTTCAGCATTCTTAAATAGTAGATTAGAGTCGACTTAGTAGAGTTTTAGTTCAACTCAATTTCTTTTGGATTCAAACTTAATTTGTGGAGGTGTGAAAAATAATCATGTTAACTCAATCAAATATCACTTTGTTGTTGTTGTTGGTTTTTTTTTTTTTTTTTTTTTTTTAATTTTTTTATTAATTGATTTTAGCATTCTTAAATAGTTTTAGTAAAAGTCCTGGGCGTTGCACGGTTTTAGTCATTAATTTATTATATATATATATATTTTTTTAAAAAATAAATAAATGAATTATTTTTTTTTGTGTGAACCAAATGAATCATTATCACATCATTACATAATTTTTATCTAACATAATTATATATATATATATATATATATATATATCTAACACCCTAAATTATACAACTTGAGTAACGTCTATAATTGTATTGTGCAATAAACCTCAATGAAACAGCAAATCTATAAACTATCGAAATTTATAAGCATTAACAAATATTTCAAACATTTTTTTAGAAGAAAAAAATAATTAAAACTGAAATAAAAAAGCACAACACACACACACATAAAAAAATGAATTTAATAATTACAAACAACCAAAAACAAAATAAAATAAAAATCTCAATTCATTAATTAAGAACAATCCATTTTTTTTAAGAAAAAAGAAAAAGCCAAATTTCTAAACATTAAAAATATGAAAAAAAAAAAAGTTAACCAAAGAAAGACTTACATAGAAACTGGACTGATGGATCTAATTTATTCTTTCTTTTTTTTTTTTTTTTTTTTCCCCTCGTTTACCCAATTTTAAATTGGCAGCAAATTTTTCTTTTAGAAAAGTTGGACTATACATAAGAAAGTATCAAACAAAAACTGCAACAAATTAAATCCACAATATTGATGTCAATAACATATAAACTAAAAATAAATGATACAACTAGCATAATCATTTTGCATTTAAAGTTTTCTATTCTATGGTTGGTATATGCGCGCGCGTGTGTGTGAAAGTATGTCATGTTAACTCAATCATATATCACGATGCTATTTTTTTTTAATCCAAAAATTTTTAGCTAATATGTGTAGTAATATAATTTAAATGAAAAAAGGATTTGATGAAGATGAAAATTAAGAAGAAATAGATGGAGAAAAGAATTCAGATTGTAATTAAATTAAGATTTTTATTAACTTAGAAATTATAGGAGAAGAAGATAAACAATATATATATATATATATCTATTTTTAAAAATATTCTATAAATATTGCTACAATTTAACATGCATTAGATCTTTTTTTTAGCGTAGTATACGGTTGCTACAATTTAAGATGCATTAGATCTTTTGATTTAGTGTAGTATACGTTGTTGCAATTTAAGATGCAATTAGACTTTTTTATGTATATTTTTTCTTTTTAAAATCTAAAAAAATTTCTGTAATTTGGTGCCATCACTTGGCGCAACCATGACGTCTAAGCCCAACTTTTAATATATAGTATACTAGTAGCTATTGACGCTCGGCCTCGATCTAAAAAAACTATCGGGCCTTCGTTCGACCACCCACTGTGGCGACGCTCCTGCGTGGGTGGCCCTGTTGGAGGCCCCTCTCGATAATGGTGTGGTTCGCGTGGAGCTTCGGGTGCTCTCTCTCTCTTGAGGGAGGAACGTATGTCTACCTTTAGAGGTGTGGTAGGAATCTTGGCCAAATATTAGATGATTACCAAAGGTAAGTGAAGTCGCCACCAATCATTGGGTTTTTCTAAGGTGTAATTGATCACCTGTTTCTAGTTGATTTCATTACCAATCCTAGGCTAAGAAAAATGGCATTTTTCCTAATCTAATGTGGATGACAAAAAATCTTGATTCTTGAGTTCAGAAGTTTGGTTATGTGTAAGGAAGGTGTTAGGCACCCCATAATGCCTGTCCAAGGACAGTCATTTGTTTTGATAAAATCTTAATTTTCGGAAGATTGACAGTAAAAAATATGATTTTGGCATTGGCTTTTGGGGCTTTGCATGCATGGGGGGCTTTGAGGTTTGGCTTTTGAATGGGCGTGGTCCCAATCTATGCTTTCCTAAGGCATTCAGGCAAAGTACCAAATTTCCAAGGCGAAAATCTTGGGACATGTCACGTTACTTTCTTGGCGGAAATTAGGCATTGCTTTGCCTTAGGTGACATGGATTGTGACAATCACACCAGAAGGGCCAAGCAGGTATATATATACATACATCATGCACAATGCAAGCACATAGAGTAAGAAAGTAAATGCCAACATCCCTAGAGTATGACCCAAAATATAGGTGCAGGAAATTTAACAGGGGTCGCCGTACTCTAGAGATGAGGACGAATGGTACATGGTATGATATACCTAATATAATCCATCCAAGAGAGAAAGGATGGAGGAAGGAAAGGGGTTTAAAAGAGCACAAAACCAAATGGGAGAGGCAAGACCCTTAAATTTACTGAACATAGCCGCTCGACTTATATCCAAATGCTTTCATCCTCTCCCTTTTTGCTTGTGCCTGGGAGACCGTGCCTTAGTTGCATGCATCCTCGCTCCATGTGTGTACATGCAAAGGCAAAGACAAGAAACCAACAGACAAGCAATAGAAGGAGAAGATGCAAAGAGCATATGAAAGAGGCATAAAGCAGATAAGCATGATAGATATGGCAAGCAAAGAAACAAGAAAGTGAGCAAACAAGCAAGAAAGTAAGCAAGAAAGCCAACAAGTGGCGTGAAAAAACATGGTAAGTATAGCATCACACGAAGCAGAAAAGGAAGGGCATGTATGAAGCAACCCGACATCCAGAGATGCTTCCCAAATGGTCACATCCAAACAATACCTCATGCGTGTCAGATGTAACTTAACAAGATTAAGCCCGTGAAGGGTGTCAAGCATGGCAAAGCCTAGAACAAGAGAGGCTAGCACAAGCATAAAGCATAGAAGAAAGCAAGCATAGACATGCAAATAGGATGATCCAAACCCTTTGTCGTGGGCCTTGGTGTATGAATGATGACAAAGATCATATCGTCTAGATTGGGTCCTAACTATTAGGCCAAAACACAAGAAAATGCGATAAAAGGAACAAAAGATCTACAATAGCGCATGACATGACAAACAAGGTTTAGGCCTAAGCACATAAATATGGCGTGAAGCATGCAAGCACATAGATGATGGCATAAAGCATGTAGAGAACATCGATCTAAGTATGTAAACACACCGATCTACACATGTAAACATGGAAATGCGCATGTAAGCATGTGGATATACATCTAAGCATGTAGATATAACATAAAAGCATGAGAAAACGTAAACCCAAGCATACAAGCATGTGACTGACATGGACATAAGCATAAAAGCATAGAACATGCATACAAACATGTAGATCTAAGCAAGGCATAGTCGGAGACATAATATCAAGCATGTGAGCATGTAGACCCAAACATTAGTACATGGGAAAGAAAAGATTTAAGCATCTAAAGGATGGCATAAAGTGTAAAACATGTAGAAGAGGTAACTAACAGATGAACAAACATGTAAGCATACAGAAATAAACTAAAAAGCTTGCTAAAAGCAAGATAAAGCAAGAATCATGCTAGATAAAGCAATAAATCTTGTTATTAAGGCAAAAAGTGCTAGATAAATGCTAGAAAAAGATTTAGAAAGTTAAGGAGTGGATAGTAGCTAAAAAGCTACATCCACACCCCTAAATCTCAAATCCAAGGTGTAGAACCAAGGAAAAGAAGATTGGGTATAAGGACAATACCTTGTATTTTTGGTGAAGAGAAAAATCAACAGGCTTTGATTTGTTTTGTGAGTATTTTTGTGTAAAAATGTGTTTGGAAAAGAGGGGAAATGTGTAAAAAAACATCTAGGCAGAGAGCAGGACCCAAGAAAGTCTCTTTTTTTGCCTTTTTTTTTTTTTTTGGTTTGGAGGTGCCTAGGGCCTTTTATAGCCCCGACACGCTTTACGAGGTGGGGCATCTTGTAGGGCCACCACCTGTGAAGCTTATCAAATGGATTAACACCCCTAGAAAGATCTTGACTTCCAGTTTCTAAAAAAGTTTGGAACTTAAAAATCTAATGGTTGGATCAAAAGTTATGGCTTCCAGAAGTTAATGGTGCATCAATAGGTGCGTTAACTGGTTTTCATGATATCTCGACCGTTTTAACTCTGATTTCAACTCATGAGTAGTCTTTGGAATGAGAATTTAATAATCTTCACGATTACGTTGGGTTCAACCTGTTTTGATGGCCGGATCCAAAATTAGGGTTTTTGAGGTCTACCAAGAGTCAACTCCGAGTTAAACTTGGTCAAAGTTGCCAAAAATCTCCGAGAAGCTCGAGTTTGATGCAAAACTATGAAAAGTGATATTTTGAGGAGATTTTGACCTTGTTTGACTTTCGGCCAACCTAGGGTTGATTAGGGGCGTTTTGGTCATTTTGGTTGAAAAAGGCATTTCAAGTGCTTCGGTGTCCGAACGTGTTTTGCCATGTCATTCTAGTGTGAGAGACCGGGCCCCCGCCCGTTTTTATAATGTTGTTGGGCCAAATCCACGTGAATGGGTGGAGTCGTGTTATTGCCTCTCAAAATGGAGGTTCAACTAGTTATATTTTCCTCTTTAGATTAAGACTTTTATAATGGAGTTGCCACTTATTTAATAAATAAGAAAACCAAAATTGAAAAATTACTCATTTTATTAATTTGAAACTGAATTTACATTGATCATAGGAAATTACAAGGCTTTGGTCCTAGGTACAATCTAAGATAAAGTACATGGCTTTGTTTCCTAGTTATAATCTAGAAATTGAAAAATTACATGGATAAGAATTGGATCTACTAACCCTTGATCTAAGCTTGGAGGCTATGTTATAAGGTGGGAAGGTGTTAGGCACCTACCTTGCCTGGTGAAAACGGTCTTCTAAACTACGGTGGCCAACATTCATATTATATCATCCAATATGTCAATCAATTTGCATGCTGAATTTAATGTGTGTGCATGTGATAAACCCTAATTCAATTTATTAAGCATTGCATTTGGATTTAAAAAATAAATTATAGTGAATGTGTATAAATGGTGATATTTTAGATTCAAGGATTTGAAAGAATTATTAAATAAACATGTTTTTCATATTTTTGATGTGGATTTAAGATTAAAACTAGTGTTATGCATGAACATGTAAAGAACAACCAAGAACATGTGAAGAACATATAAGAACAATTAAGAACATTCAAACATATTCAAGGGAATTTAAATGATTACTATCATTTAATCTTAAACTCGCATCATGACAAAACAAAAAATAATTAGGAAAATGGATTATACCTTCATGTAAGATCCATATGGTGGAGGAGGAGATTCTTGAGGGAGGTCCTAAAGGTGGAGGAAAAGAAGAGTTAGGAGAAGAAGAGTGAGTCTCACTCAATACCTTGAGTTTTAAGAAGACCAAGATATGACAAGAGTACTCAACTTCTTAGAACTCAAGAGAGGAGAAGAAATGGGGTTTTTCTGTTGTCTTAGAATGGAGGAGAGGGGGGGTTTATATAGTAGTGGTTGAGGAAATATGAATGGAAGACAATTTAATGAGGTTTAACAAAGAATCATGAACCTAGATCTCATTTTAGCCTTTGGGAAAATTTGGTGTATTAAATGTAGAGATTGGTGGGAGTGAGGAGCAAGCCAAATTTGGTTTTCTCGTAGCTACTGTAATAGCCTGTAGAGCCAACTTAAAAAAAATCATATCTTACTCAATTCTGATCAAAATTGTCTCATTCTTATGCTCAAATTGAAGTCCCGGATATCTAGTTTTTGGGAAAATTAACTTCATTCAGAGATTCAAAATATTATGAGAGATATCAACAAAATGGTGAGCAGATGTCATTTGTTAGAAAAACAATTTTAGCACAATTAGCCTTAATAGGTCCCAAATTAGTTTCCAATTAACATTAATAGGATCTAATCACTCCCATTTTAGACTTAATTAGTTCCAAATTTACCCTAATTAAAAGATAATTGCACAAATTACTCATTAAATGATTAATGTTTAACTATCTAGTTAATTATGTGTGTGCAACTGTACCATAAAATGTAGTCCTAACTAATCAAATTATGACACATCATTGATCTCAAATTGATTATACTTATAATTAATTGAAATCAGTTGTTCATAATCACATATAATTGGACTTAATTTGTGATAGTGCATCTCAGCCATTAAAACTTGATTTGATAATAACTTTCAATCTAGTGGTCCGATTAGGGCTTATGACTAGTCGATTTGATTGTTACAACATCAAGATCATTTTGGTGAAATAAGATTAAGGATCTAATGACCAGAATCAAGATGCATATTTTCAAGGCAAAATTACCCTTTTACCCTCCAAGTGAGGTTAAATGCGGGTTGCAAAATGAGGTGTCAACATTTAGATGTTTTCGCGACCCCAAGGAGAGAAGATGATATTTTTGGATTTTTTAGGGTTCGGCATGCAAATCGAGGGCGGACAAAATACGATATCAACAGTCGCTAACCCGTGTGATACACTGGAAAACTATTGACTATGAAAAAGAATCCAACAATGAGTAAAGAATTTAAATTTATCTCATCATAGTCATAAGAGTAGTTTTAGGACCATAATATTTTATAACTTTTTTGCCACAACTTTGACGTGGCAGTGGTAGAATGTTGTTTATGCATGAAAAAATTATTTATAATAAAATCTAAGAAATCTAGAAATAGAAAATTGGGTTAATAATATGCATATTATAGACATTTGCTAGTTAGTATTTTAAAAAAAGAAGAAGTAATATTTAACTTCTATGTTTTTCTCAATCCTACTTAGTCGTAGTAATAACAATATAAACAATTTAAAACATGGAACAATATTAAAATTATAACACCTAATTCCATTATCTTTTATGTTGAATCCAATCAAATAATCAATCAACCAAAAATCATAGCTTTAATTAAGAATACAAAAAATCACATGAACCCAAATAAAAAGTATTTAAGGTGAAGAATTAAGATCAACTTACGGAGACGCAAATACCAAAAACCCGAAGACTTAAAACTTCCAAATATATAGAATCCCTAAATTCTACTTCAAAACCAAATAAAACCCTTCAAATTCAACAAATTTATATATAACATACCAAATAAAAATTTATTGTTCTCTGGGCGGGAAGACATAGGTTGTAACTTTGATTTTTCTCTAAAAAAATAGAGATGCTTCATCTGCCATATACAATATAAAATAATATACAATATAAAATAATTAGTAGATATTTTAACCCAGAAATCAAACCCACAAAAATAATGTCAATATAAATATGAAAATTAACCCAACTACTCAAAAGAAAATCAATTCTAAACATAACAAAACAATAAGATAAAAGAAAATCTTACACACATATGAAAGAAAATAAAAAATTCGACATAAAAGATAAAATTCATTAATAACATATAAACAAATATCCACATATGTTGAATTGAAATTCATTAATAATAGCAATATAAAAACATTCGACATAAAATTCATTAATCAAAGAAGCAATCACCTTTCATCCCATGGAATGACCCAATTTTCTGGTTGGAAGATAATTGAAGATTTGGAATGTCCTTGTCCTGAAGTTTAATGAAATTGTATGAAGATGGTACCTAAACATCACATTGAGGCTTGAAAATTGTTGGTTTACTCATAGGAGCCGTTGATTTGTCATGATGCTGTTGATATGGGATGGTCAAGACTTGGTGACCAATGCATTAATGGTGGAAAACTTCTGGCTTGCTCATACTATCACAATTCTGTTGGAGTTTGGGTAGTAGTTGTATCGGTGCTTTCTGATCAGGTTGATATATATATATATATATATGGTAATGTTGAGTTTGAGTTTAAGTTAGACTTGTTAGAGAGATAAAGTTTCACTTCTTGTTAAATTTGGACTAAACAAAAAATAATTTAAAAAAAATGATAATTATTATTTTTTTTTAGAAAACTGTGAGAGTTTCGAAGGTTTCGATTTTATATATATACTAGTATTATGCCTGTGCGATGCACGGTTTAATCAAGAATCATGTGTAATCTAAAGAAAATAATAAATATTTTTTTTAATTTAATTAAATTTAAATAATAACATATATTTAAGTGGTAAACTCAATTTAATAGTTAACAATTATAAACAACCAAAATTACTAAACAAAAAAAAAAAGTAGTGAGATTTACATAAGAATTGAATTTTTGTATTTGAAGTGAGGGAGGAGGCACCGAATTTCAACCTATCAAAAAAAATGAGTAAATATAAACTTTAAGAAATATTTTTGAGAAATACTAAGAGTTAAGACCTTGGCAATAAGTTTGCATCAATAATTGAAAATAGCTTCATTAGCATTGAGATATCATAAGAATTAAAAGTAATACCTTTTTGTGGGGTGTGCACATCCTCCTAGGCTAATTTTGTGAACAACAATCTATATTATGAGTAAATGATGCATTTGAAATATAGATTATAACTTCAAGGTGTTTAAAACTTCAATAGATCATGCCATATCTTGACCAATATCCTTTTTAACCCAACACCTTCAATAAATCTCATTTTAGCAGTTATTTTCTTATCCAATTCCAGTGTATATTTCAATTGACCGAAACTTGCTAAGCCAACTACACCTTAATTTTTGAGGTTTTATCTCTCTTGAGAATCCTTTGTTGTGATCTTATCCCAATAGATTATGGTTGATGAAGATCTAGTTAATTAAGTTCTGACAATTCAAGCTTATAATAAATAATCCCTTTCAACATTCTAATAACATGAATACTTCCATTTTTTTCTCCTTAGAAAATTTAGGGGAAAGAATAAAGAATACATACCAAAAGTAATGAGGATTGATCATACTTACCAATTATGGAATAAAAATCTTTATGATCCATGAAAATAGCATCCATGACTCCACAAATGAGTTCGCGCCTCCCTTCATGGCCAAATAGAGATGGTCAAAATAACTAAGCCTTTCAAAGTTCCCTTCAAACTAAATAGCTTCAAAGAGTTCCAATAGAGTTTGTTGTAGTATAAATAATATGATGTATTTTATGAACATAATGAAACAAAAAAGGAAAAAAAAGAAGAAGGATAGAGTTAAATAACCTTGGAGAGGAAATACAACTTGTAGCTTTCATTGCAGGCATTCTTAAAGTATCCACACTGTAAGGACGCAATTTGTGCCTAGGCCTAACAAGAAGAGGGTATAAGCCCAAAGAGCCCATAATAATAAATTTATAGAGTGTGGGTTAGAAATCTAGTTTCTAATGAGCTTAAACGGTAACAACAATGGCCCAATCTCACAAAACAATAAGGATGAATAAGTTTATGAGATGAAACTTATCCTCAGACTCAAGCTGAGAACCAAGTGTTTAAATTTCTTCTTACTTTTAAGATTCTTTACAAAAATTCCTCCTTTTCTTTCACCAGACCTTCCCCTCTCTTATAGTCCCTTTTCTCTCTCCCTCGATTCAGATTGCGCCCATTGATACTTGTCCCATCCACTCTTTTGGAAGTCCCTAGGTAATAGCTGTAAGACTGAAAATCATTGTTCAGGTATCACTTCCTCATAAATGCTGCCAGAGACTTAGGTACAAAGCATTTAATGCGGTGGTAGTAGCTTTCTCTAAGATCTTTTCTTTGGCCCCCCTCTCTCTCTGTGCCCCTTTTAAACATATCTTCATCCTCAAGACCTTCTAAATATCATTCTAGTTAATATGACGTACCACTTGATTCTCGCTACACCCAGCCGAGGAGGTAGTCTTCCTCAGATTATCCATATTCACCTCATCCGCCATATTTTCTTTCGAGGCTGTAATTTTGATATTGTTATTACCATTAATCCATCCTCGGACAAGCAATGTCCTCGGCTCAAGCCCATGGCCCAAAAACGTATTTTGGGCCTTTGTCCCCCCACACACAATCTGACCTAGTACAATACACTGTGGTACTTCTGTTATAGAACAAAACCATCCAACTAAAAATATATATATAAAAAAAAACTAAGAATACAAAAAATATAACCTTCATGAACAGTCCGAATGAGAAGTTTGAGGGAGGGGGAGCAAAAATATTTATAATTTTTTTTTTCGATTGATTTTTATTCCCTATGATCTAATTGCAAGCTTTAGATATACTTGAAGGTAAGCAAAAATTGTAGCAATTTTTTTATATAGACACAAAATCTTAATTGTTCTTATCAGCTTTTCCTCTACTAATCTTCGGATAAATACAAAATTTTACTTTTTCTCATCAACTTTCCTTTATTTATTTTTGGATAAACACAAAAGCCTAATGTTGATATCAACATTTTTTTTCCTTAACTTTATGAATAATTGTAACACGTGGGAAAGATTAATTATTAAGAGTTTGAGTTTGAGACAAAGAGTTTAATTAGAATTGATTTTACTTTTTTGATGGCAGAACATCTCAACATGTACTTTGTACTCACTGCCTAAGAGATTATTATTATTTTTTAAATAGACCAAGAGAACAATTTTTTTTAAGATAAAAAGAATAATTGTACATTAAAAGAAAGAAAATTTATTCAAAATTACACTCTTATATTATATTAAAGATATTTTCTTGAAAATAGCTCTACGTTATTGTTTTTTTGCATGTAGTAATATAATTTTTTAAAAAATATATGGATTAAATGGACCTTTTTATTATTATCTAGGATTAGATGAAGAGTTTGGATTGTAATCAAATTAAGATTTTTATCAACTTAGAAATTACTATAAGAGCATAAAAATTATATATTTTTAAAAAAATCAAAAAAAAAAAAAAATTCTACAATTTGGTGAAGCCATTTGGCACAACCACGGTTTCTAAGCTCAACTTTTATTATATAGTATATATATATATATATATATATAGAGAGAGAGAGAGAGAGAGAGAGAGAGAGAGATGAAACATGATGATATTGGGTTCACTATCAAGATTAATATTCTTTTGTGTTGTTTGAAGTGGCCCATGACTATAAAGTTATGGTGTCGTGTTTTGATGGTATTTGTATTAGGAATGAACACGATAGTACTCTTGTCTTATTGGAATGCATAAACCTACAATGCATTGATAGTCTTTGTTTTAGTAATGAACACGTAAATGTCAATTGCTAATATTAGTGAATGATAAAGCCCACTTTAATTTAATCTCTTTGAATGTTTGCATTCTTGGAATCTATATATATATATATATATATATATATAAATTTTGGCGTGGGCATGTTGTTCCTTGGGGAAAGGTATCTATGTAAATTTCAAGGAATTTACTTTTTCGGTACTGATATAGATGCTCTCGTGCTAATGCTAGAATTAAAGTATTCCTTTAATGAAATTTATTCCTAATGAGATTAGAATTTTATGATTCTAGAATTTTAGGGTTCTTGATCTTGATCTTGATCTTGAAACCCTAAATGTTTGATCTATAAATTTTCATTTATAAAATCAAAAAGTGTTTTTGATGGAAAATAGTAAAAACGTCAAAAACAATTACTGGAAAATTTCTAATAAATTCAGTTTCACGAGTCTCAATTGATCGAGAATTTCTTTCAATCGATCGAATGTTGTTTTTGATCAATTAAACAGGAATTGAGAATCGATTGAATCAAGCAGAGACTTTGTAATGAAATCCCTCAATTTTTTGATCGATTGAGTAAAAGGTTCGACCAATCGAAGACACTGAATTTTGAATATCCACTTGTTTTTTACTAAATGTTAAAACTTCGATAAAAAAACAAGGCCGTGCATGATGAGATTACACATAATTCTATATAAAGTAATAAATTTCATAGTCCGTAAAAGTTAAGGATGTTTATTAATCATCATCTAACTAAGAGGCCTAATGAGATTAAAGATATTAGTTAAATAGAACTCTTAAATTGTTTAGGACTTGTCTTTATAAAAACATTCTAATAAATTAGAATTTTTGAATGATTAAAAGTCATTGATTTATTTTAATTAGAATTTTTTAATGAGATTAAAGCTCTAATTAAAAGTTATATAGATTCTAATGAGATTAGAATTCTTTATCAAGTAAGTTAAAGATAGAGTTCTATATAACTAATTTTTTGATCCATTAGAGTATATGGAATCCTAAATAGTTTAGGACTTCTATTTTAGTTAGTGATTCTAACCAGATTAGTGTCTTTAACAAGTGCAAGATTATAAATTGTGATGAATTCACAATAGTTCAAACAAAACCCAAATAACATGTGGAAGTGTTGGATTTAAAATAACCATTTTTGTTAAGTTTATTGTAATGTGAGTAGGTACCTTGTCTTGGCCTTGAGCCTTGCATTCCATGTTGGGGATATTATACAAAGTAAAAAATAAAGAACAAGGTTAACACAAAAGACAAACAGAAAAATAGATAACTTGGACACACTGTATCATTTTTCTTGGACAATATTTGCCCTTCCCCACACTTTTGTTGCCAAAGGGTTATCGCAAATTTGTCTCTAAGATACAACCAAGATGTTGGGTTCTACGGATAACAATTCTGGAGAATGACAACAGGTTGTTGGGTTCTCAAACTTACTATTTCTTGAGAGTTGTTTTTTCAAGTGAACATAAGCCTCTATTTATACCCATAGAGTTATATTTCGTCAAAAAGCACATATGGAGAGTTAAAATGTTTCATAAAACTGTTTACAAGGCTTGAAATCTCTTTAAACTCTCTGAACAGTCATCTAAAACTTTTGTAGAAAAATCCTGTTTCACAATTTTTGATTGGTCAAAAATTACTTTCAATTAATCAAGTGCTCTTTTTGATTGGTCGAACAAGAATTGAGCAGTGATCGAGACATCCAAAGACTGCAGGATTTTTTCTTTACCATTTCGATCTATTGAGCCAAAATTTCGACCGATCGAAAATGCTTAATTTTGAAATTTCACTTAGAAAATCCAGAACTTGAATTTTCACTTTAACAACTTTATGAAACAATATTCTCCAAACTCAAATATCATTATTACAACCTATCCATGTATATACCTATATATACAACATTCCATGTGGAGGGTATTTATTTCACGGAATACATGATTAAACTTCTTTATGATTACGCGATTGTTCATTATGCTATAGTGACGTGACTTAGTCAAATCACATCAAATTTAAACAATTAAACATATCTGATGTGTAGAGTTAAAATTGTGATTAAATAATAATGATTTAAAGACAATCCACTTGTTTTAAAATTTGTAGTGGGAGAGAGATTCAAGGGTTGAGTCTCATGGCCTCCATTGTCGGTTTATAGTAGTGTGATTAGGCACATTGCCTTGGCGTATATGCCTTGCTCCCTATGGAGGGTGTTTAATTCATGGTACTACAGGTTAAACTTCTTAATGATGAATGAAGTGTGTTTTTACATTGAGAACGACCACGCTACTGTGTAGTTACTTGGTGACTCACATAGAGGCTAAAGGAGGAGCGGCAAATTATTTTTGTTTGGTAAGAGTTACCATGATAGCATTAATAATCAGAATAGTTCTCGCCTAATCATAGTGATTGGTATGACCTCGTTACTGAGGAATATTAATTGCAAGATTGAGTTGTCGTTGCACCTAATATAATATGGTTTTAGGATTCCATATTTTATGGTTATGGATGCAAAATATAATGTCCTTGTAATTATGTTCATAGTCTTAAATTAAAGTTGTCTTAAATATTTGTTCTCTAGCTACTATTTTAATTGAATCACATTGACGAAGAAACAATTTTGGACATTGTGCTTAAAGGAGTTGAAGTACATAAATATGTTTCGATTCAGCATTGTCATAATTTCTTATACATGGTGCATTTTTGGAAGATAGCTTATGATGTGATCATAATCTTATTAAGATGCTAAAATGTTACATTGGCTTCTATCTCAATTGTGCTACAACATAAGATGCAAGAGTTAGCACTAGGTTTAGACTTTATATTAAGTCTAAATGAGATATTTGGTATAAATCATATTGAGTGCTAAGATAGGCTTAAGGAGTTTCAATTCTATATCATTTTATGAAAATATTTTCATCTTTAAATGAATTGGAATTCTTGGATGTAGAGATTAATTGTTAATCTCATATGGATATGATCCACAAGTCCAAGTTAGAATCATTTAATCAATTTAGATTGTTTTGAAAATAAAAAAATATTTATTTATTATCTGAGTTAATAAGTGAGTTCTACACAACAAAAGACATCCTTAAAGCTAAGGCTAGGATCAATATGACTTAATTCAACTTATAAACCTCAACCAAAAGGTAAGGGTGGCAAGAAGTAGAATGATAATACCAAATAGTTGGGCAAGCTAGTTTCCATAGGAGTTGCCAAAAAGGAAATTAGATTCAAAAGCATGACCTAAAAGAAAGTATTTCCATTATGGTAAAACTGAGCATTGCCCATAATTGTAATCTAGATGGAAATTTACATGTTTTACTTTTAAAGAGAAAGTTTTCATCTTTCATTAATGTATGTTTTGACACTTAAGTCTAGGTCTTGTTAATCTAATGATATTCTAGACTGGTAAAAAATTAGCTTTTAAAACCATTAGTTTTTTGTTATATTTCCAATCTATGAATTCTATTTAGAGGATAATATGACCTAGGGCTCCTTTATTGTAAAAGAATATAGTTCCAATCACTTCTTTAAGAATATGACTCTTTTAGAAATGATAGAGTACATGATAAGTATTTCTATTTACTTATTTCGTTTGGAGATATACTCTAATTATTATTATATATTTTCTAAAATTGATTCCAAAAGTTTGTTCCTAGGACATTTGTCAAATTGTGGATTGGGTGAAAAACCTAGTATATGATACTTCCACTTTTGAAGATGTCCAACACTTGTCCTAGAAAGGAAGTCTGACAAATTGGAATCAAAAGGTAGTATGTTTATGATGGGTATTCAAAAGGACTTGCTAAAGATTATTTTAGTAGTAATAAAGATAACAAGGTGTTTGTAAAGTACAAATACAAAGTTTCTAGATAATGACTATGTGAATAATCTTAAAGCTAAATGTAGAATTGTTCTAGAAGAAGAATGTCAGAATCTATTGTAGGACAACTATAAGATACATTTATAAATGAGATAATTGTATTAGATACATCACAAGACATTATTCTTTAGATAATTAGTACACTAGTACAATATCATAGTGGGAGGATTATTAGATTACTTGATAAATTCATACTTTTGGGATAAACTTTTGAAATCATTTCATAAGGATATGAATTTGATCCTCGGTCCAATATAGAGGCAATAGATAATATGAATATGGATTACTGGATCAAAAATATGTAAATAGAATTAGATTCTATTTAAATTCTAAAACTTGTAGAGGCACCTAATGGCATTAAGCCTATTGTTTTCAAATAGGTTTACAAGAAAATGAGATTGATTGATAGAAGGTGTAAACCTTTAAAGTCAAGACTAGTCGCGAAAAGATTTATTCAGAAAGAAATAAATCGATTATGAAAAGATTTTTTAACCAATAGTCATGTTTGACTCTATCTAGATATTTTTTATCAATTATATGAAATATGGTAATGGATATTAAGAAAGCTTCTCTTAGTGGCAATCTTGAGGAAGACATCTATATGATGTAGCTAGACTAGTTCATAGCAAAGAACCAATTGTCTTTTGTATGCAAGTTGCTTAAAATCCATTTATGTACTAAAGCAAGCATCTAGATCATACAATATCATCTTAGATCAAGCAATCAAATTGTTTGATTTGATCAAGTAGTGATAAGCCTTATGAGTGTAAAAGCTATATAGAGTAATAAATCTCTTAGTGTATGTTGATGACACTCTAATAATTCAGAATGATGTATAGATATTGTCCTTAATAGAATTTTTGTTGCCAAGACCATATTGATATGAAGTACTTGAGTGAGATTGGTCACATCCTAAGAGTTAAACTTTGGTAAGATTCAGAAATTAGGATGTTGGGTCTATCTCAAACTGCTTAAATAGATTAGATTCTACCCAAGTATAGCATGTGATACTTTAAGAAAGGATTCCTTCCTTTCAAGTTTGAAGTTATTTTGTTTAAGATTATAGTCCTAAGACATATAAAAGGAAGAGCATATGAAGACGGTTCCTTATACCATGTTAAAAGGAAGTCTCGATTATGCTATGCTATATACTAGGCCAAATACCTATTTTGCAATGGGCATGGTAGGCAAATATCAATTAAAGTCCAGGATTACTTAACTTAGTGGGAGTAAAGCATATAATCAAATATCTTAGGAGAATGAGGAATTATATGCTTATCCACTAAATTGAGGATTTGATAGTTACTGGTTACATAAATACTAATTTTTAGTCTAATTGTGATTAATGAAGTTTGACTTCAAGATATGTGTTCACTCTAGGTGGTAAAGATACACATTAAGCGTAAGTATCATCTCATAAGAGAGATACTAGAGCGTGGATGTAGTAGTAGATTAGATAATTTAAAAAATAAATATGGCTAAAACCTTTTTCCAGACCTTGCCTTAGAGTGAATATGATTTACTCTAAAGGGAAATAAGCATCACATATATGCAAAATTGTCTTTAAGGGTAAGTGGAAGATTGTTAGGGTTTGTGCCCTAAAACCTAATTTATTGGCATGTTGTAAATAACTAAATTGTTTAACTATATGTAAATGAACTAATAGGACATTATCATAATTCTTGAGATGCATTGAATGTGATTTAGATACAAAAGATATAAATCACAAGCTTTTTGTAAACTCAAAATCTAGTTCGTAGTTGGTGATGGAATTGGGCATTTTATTTGCGAAGACTATAACGCATCAACTAAGATGGTTTGTCTTGATCATGGAAGTGGAGATTTCTAGTTAATGTGTTGATATGTCTTAAGTGTGTAAGACATATTGAACTAGACCACTAAGGGATTAGTTATTCAATTAACAATTGTCACCTGAATAATTAATCTCACGACTTCTAATTTCATAAATTCTCAATCCTAAGAGGATAGTGAACTCAATCATGAAATGTAGGTTACTTTAATATATCAGGAGTGAGATCTAGTTTAAGCGTTAAAACCTCCGTATGTTGGGTAACTATATGTAGTGTTGAGAGAATACATATTTTTAAGATGGAATCCATAATTTCTTTTTATAAAGACAAGAAATATCCCATTGAGATAAGTTTAATGGAACTTGTTATTCAGAGTCGACCACTTTAGTTTATATTTATTGAAATTAGATTTCATAAATATGAATAACTAAAAGATTAAATCGGGTACTCAAGGAAGAAAATATTTGTTTACAAAGTGACAATTTATTATTACTTTGTTCACTACAGATATTTTATAGAGGGGTTGAATGATATTATATTAGAGTCTTGGGATATAATTTATTAATAAGGCATAGAGTGCAATTATATTTCCATAGTGGTACTTGTTATATAATTAATAGTAACTTTGGGCTTGTCAAGAGTTGACATATAACTCTGAGGCCCATTGGAGCTAAAGCCTTATTAATCTCTTTCGTCCCATCCCAAGCCACACACTTAAGCCCAATTGGATTGGCCTAAAAGGCTAACTCAATTAGATAATAAGTTTTTATTCAATAAGAGTTATTAAATAAAGTAACTGCCAAGGTAGTTAAAACGTACGTATGATTAAAACGAAGAGAAAATAGTTTTTCTCTATAGGATCTTGGAAATACACTTTTCCTAAAGAAAGTCAACGTATACAAGAATTGATTGAGAGACGACTCATCTTGGGCACCATATGGAATTGGGATGAAAATTGAAGGTATTCTCAAATTTTGATTTTGAATTTCACTGCATCAAGGTAAGCTTTCTTTTCTTTATTCTACAATTCAAGGTTATATGTTATCTCTCATGAATGAAGTAGATCCTTATGTTACTTCCATTGTGGGTTTTGTATGAGATGCAAAACCAGTTTTTCGAACAGCTATCTCTTATCTTCGCCATACTGCTAGCATCTTCATGGATTGTTCGTCACGAAGTTATGTCACCTAGTTCTTTAGGCAAGCTACTCATGACATTGGTGGGGTGGTTCCCATGGCATGGCCTTGAACTTTCTTAGGAAAATTGTTGTGATGGTTATCTCTTGGCGTGGCCACATCACTAGCATCATCATGGATAATCCTTCTTCAAATTAGGTCACCTAGTTCTTCAAGCAAGCTACCCACGGCATGGGTGGGGTGGTGCCCATGGCAACCCATTCCCCTTGAACTTTCTTAGGACAATTGTTGTGACGACTATCTCCTAGCGTCACCATGTTGCCTAGTTATTTAGTTGTTTGTTTACAATTAACTTGATTTTCTGACTATTCCAAATCAATTCAGTGTTACAGTAATAAATTATTCTTGAATTTGTTATATTTCTTGTAATTACTTTGCTTCAGGATGATTTACTCTTAATTAGTTTGCTTCATAGTTAACTTTGAGATGATGCACTTAGAATCAATTCACTTTGACTAGGCTCAATACTTTAGGATCAACAATTAAACTTAGTCATTTAACGACTTATACACATAATTTTCTCATTCTGATTATTAACTCAAGCATTTATTAAACAGTCTAATTAAACTTGGCATTTGTTAGGACATATGTAGTTTAAGTTGTTGACATATGTCATTATTTTATGTAATTGGCTTATCCTCAGACAAAACACACTTTACTTGTAATTGGGTAGAGTTAGGATGTGTTTAACACTTTAAGAAACAGTGTTTCAAGATTCAGTGTTGAAGTCATCACGTCTGTCCAAGAAACAAGCAAGGAAGTGCAAGTTACTAAAACTCGACACTTGGTCTCAACACATGCATTTATCGAGCTTTAGAAGCTGTTTCAGCCCCGAGGCTCGATAGCTTCTCGATAGATCCTCGACACCTCTATCTGTCGAGATTTAAAGAAAACAGATTTTCAGTTCTGTTTTAATTCCAATCCGTGAATGTGTCTCTGGGACTTCTTTTCTCCTAACCCTAGACATATAAAAGGACTGTTTTAAGGGCCGTCAAACAGATGAAAGTTGCACAAGCATTGAGTAATTCTTGTTCATGCAATTTGTGATAAAAAAGACAAAGTTCATGCCCTAGTTCATCTTTTTGTTAAGAAGTTGCTGTGTAATGTGCACTGTAGGGTTTTGTAACCAAGCATCTTCCTGATCTTCATCGTGTGGATGATTTGAAGAACTTTGCAGTCAACAACTCTCTTTCTAGTTGGTGAATTGAAGTCGCGTACTGGGATCCGCGCAATTGGTTAGTCACGTACTTGGGAGCTGTGCATCAACAGGAGACACTGTCACTACAGAACAAGTCCAATTGGGTATTAGGGTAAGGGTTCAACTATGGGTTGGTAAGGTACTGGGATTCCTTACTTGTAATCGCTTATTGTGATAATAGTGGAGTTTCGGGAGTGGTGACCTTAAATCACCCGGTGGGGTTTTTGTCATCAGGTTTTCCCTATTCGTGAACAAATCACCGTATCTTTTATTTTCCGCTGCATACTTTAGTTTTGGTGATTTGTTTGTGCTACAACGTGATTTTGCATGTTAACTTGATTAATTAATAATTTGGCTAATTAATCAATTTAATTAATCACAAGGGGTCAACGCGTTTGTGGCCTATCAGCATTTTCGAATCTCAGCCTCTAGTTTTTGAAGTAAGATATTCACTTGGAGCTAACCAGTAATAGCATCTTAAGATTCAGCTCGAACAACTTGAAAGCAATATTGAGGAACCGAGGTTCATATAAAAATTTGTTTATACTCAAACAAACAAAAATTAGTAAGAGCATTTACATTAGTCTATTTAAAAAGAGCATAAGAGCATTTACAATGGGGGAATTATATTGCCAAATTGCTATTGTTAGCACCACAAACAACAAACACTAAGCTACATTAGTGGTGCTTTATATTTCTAATATATGCTAGTCTTACACCCCTTTTGAAAAATCACAACCTTTTCACGACACTTAATCTGTAAATCTTTCCTCTTGCAACTATCCTTGAGCTTATTGCGAACCTTTTCCATTTTTGAAAGGAACTTTCTTTGATTGCAAAGCTTTTCAAGTGCAATAAGCATATGTTGATAGATCTTTCCCAATGAGGCTTGATTCTAAGTTATTATTTGGACATTCATCATTCGGAGGGTTTTGTCTCTTAATGGTTCTGGAAGAGGGTTAGGAAAGGTTTGCTTGATATTCACATCATCCATGCCAATGACTGTATAAAATCGCTTTGACATTTTGTCAAAATGTCTTTCTAAGTCTCTTTGTTCAAATGAACAGCATTTCATGGCAAGAAATTCTTCTCATTCAACTTTTGTATAATGTGTCGCTGTGCCAAAGAATTCATTATGAATGATTGTGAAAATATCTTCTAGTGTTTGAGATAAGACTGCATGCCTTTGCTGAAATTCTCCTAGGGAAATCCACCATCCTCTTATTCATCCTGTAAGCCTTGCAACAAATTTAGCAATAACTTGGGCAGCTGTGGAATTCAAAATGTGGAGTTCAATAGTGCACCATGAATAAAAGTTAGAACTTTTCATGCCACTTAGAAGGAGGGGCATTATCAATGGTGAATAAATGCTTCAAAATCTATCATTGATGAATAAGTAAGACGAGTTTGGTTATTAGAGACAAAAGGTAGAGGGGGAAAAATGGACGGTGGAGGTGGAGGGTGAAGAACATTATTTTCTTCTACCATTGGCTGGTCTTCTTGTTGATGGATAAATATACCTTCAAGACCAAGATTAGAAAGGTCCAACTCAGTGTCAGCAATGATTAGGAGCACAGGGGGGGTTATTTGGGTCTTCTAAAGTGATGGCCTTTAGGAAGGATGAAATTGGGTTTGGAGGATTAGGGTCTATGGTCAATATATTCATATCTAGAGGTTTTGAGGATGCACTAATGGTTCGGTCTTGGGGCTAGTATAATGGGTATTTATCAGGGTAGGGTTTATTTTGTAATTGGCTTTGGGACTCTAGCTTAGGTTGTAGTGGATATGTTATAGTTAGAAGGATTCCACTAGTCTTGACAGGGTTATGGTCAGGATGTATTGTGGTTAAGGGTTGAAAATTTTGACTTGGATAGTTGGATAAAAATGGAGAGGTTAAGGGTATGGATAGGTCTTTTTACAATGATTGTCTAGGTTGGTGAGGAGTATAGACACACATTGGGCAAGCTTATGTCTCTGTCCTCTGGATTTCTCTATGAGCTGGAGTTATTTCAATAGATATTTTCTTTCTTTTTCTTTCTATCCCAAAAAGGGGAATGAAATAGACATATCTTTGACTATGGATGAAATTGTTGCAAGCTCTTGTTCCATTGTCTTGATTTTTTCTTTAGGTCATTGATAAGAGATTCTGATGATGAAAATGTCAGTGTCATCACCTTAGCTAACTTTTGTTAAATATCAAGAATCTTGAAAAGAGCTTGGTTTCAAGCTACAACATTTTTTGCTTGCCAGTTAAAAGCTACTTTTGTTGATGAGATTTGTTTTTGGGTTCCATTTGGATTGGTTCCGATAGGGGTTTTGATTTTCTAGGCATGCTTTGGGTTGGCTTGAATCTCTCCATGTTAATCTGTGTCTTCTCTGTGTTATTGTGTTTTCTCTCATATTTGGTATTAGAGCCATATTATTTTCATCTCCTTTGATTAGTATACTTGGATTATTGTCTTGATTAGTATGCTCTGTAATTTTTAGTTGCCACAATATGTGGATCCTCTGTACTAATCACATCAGAACATTGGACTATATAACCAAGTAGAACATTAAGGAGTCTGTTTTTAATGAACCAAAGAATCTAGTTTTCCATAGTCACCTTGTGGACTCATTAGCTTAGAGTTGGTGCTATTTTCCTGTCAGGTTTGTGGAAAGCAATTCTTTTTATAGGAAATCACTATGGCTAGCATATATTCTGCAGATACTAATACCTCCAAATTTCCTTTTGATCCTTCCCTTTGTAGATCTACAGTAAATAGACTAGACTAGACTAGACTACTTGTATGAAATCTCTCATGTACCCGAAGACAGTAAAATCCCTATGACTGACTTCCCCATTGTAAATCCTTACACTATATTTAGTAAACCCCAATCTTCACTTAAAAAAACCGTAAAAAAATGTTGGTCCTTCTCAACCTTCTACTGTAAAAGAATATGTTTAAGTCTCTAAGTTTGACCAATTCAATATTCCATCAAATGATAGTGAAAACTTCATTACCCTGTTGGATAAATTGGTTTGTATTTCATACAAAACATACACAGCAGAAAATTAACGGATCTATTTCATTCGCAATTGGTAACATGCGCTATGTAAATTTCAGAATTTAAGAACAAGAGAACGTACTTTGAAGCGGTGAATTTCAAAACAAAGATTAGAAGAACTTGGGAACACTTTTAATCTTCACTTCAATTCCACTGACGCCCAAGAAGTGCGGTCTCTTAATCAGTTCAAGGGAGAATAAGAGAATGACTTTCTCTCACATATGTACACTATTTCACAATAGTGTCACACACTAACGTCTCTTTCTAAAAATTCTGTATGTTTCTTCCTTTGTACCTAACTGATTATTTAATTGGGCTGGCCTTTTGGACCTTCCCAATGGGCTTAAATGTGTGGCTTGGAGTGGGACCAAAATGGACCAATAAGACACTTGCTTTAATGGGTCTTGTGCTTTTCTGCCAACTCTTGACAAGTCTAAAGTTACCATTAACTATATTTAATACCACTATATAAATATAGTTGCACTCTAAGCCTTATTTATAAATTATATCCCAAGACTTTATTATACATGTAATTCCTTCATAAAATATTCGTAGTAATACTAAGTCATGAATGTAGACTGTCTCTTTGTAAATTACTACATCTTAATTACTTGAGTACCCGGTTTAATTCTTTAAGTTATTCATCATATATTTATGAAATTCAATTCCATAAACATATATTTTACTAACTCCTTACTAAAGTGGTTAGGCCTAACACTTTGAATAACCAAACCCATTAAACTTATCTCAAGAGAATATTTTATATCTCCGTTAAGAGACTATGAATTCCATCTTGAGAATATATATTCCATCAACAATAAATGTAGCTGCTCAACATAATGAGGTTTTAATCGTTAATTTAGATCTCACTCCTGATATATCAAAGCAACCTACACCTCATGATCAGGTTCATTATCTTCTTAGGATTAAGAGTTTATGTAAATATAAGTCGTGGGATTTATTATTCATTTAACAGTCATTAGGAGAATAATAAATCTCACAGCGGTTTAGTTCAATATGTCTTAACTTTTAAAATATATCAACTAGAAATTTTCATTTCCATAATCAAGACAAATCATCTTAGTTGATATGTTATAGTCTTCGCAGATGAAATGCCCAATTTCATCACCGACTACGAACTAAAATTCTGAGTTTATATAGAACTTGTGATCTATATCTTCTGTGATTAAATCACGTAGATCACATACTATGCATCTCATGGACAATATGATAATGTCTCAATATTCATGTTACCATTATTTTTAGATAATAATAAAACAACTTTATTAATCACAACATTAAGTCATACATAGCATCATATAATAGGATTTAAGGGCACACATTTTAACATACCTTTGCTCTCCCTAGAGAGTTTGTTATTCCATGGCAAAAACAAGGGTACGCTCATCTTCATTTTGGTGGTGTAAGGTTGGCATTAACCTTCCACGGAAGAAAAGGTCTTCTTGTAGTTTCCAGAAGACACTTCTTGACTCTAGATTTTTGGAGTGTCAACATGCCGTCATAGGAATTGTCCTAACAACTTTTAATGCTAGAACTTTTTGTAAATTATGTTTGATTTTCATTTGAGTTCCATGGTCTATAAATCATAAGTCAGTGTATGAAGGAAGGGGGAATAGAGCCTTAGAGTTTCCAAATCCCTTCCTTCCTCCTTATGTAAAAAACCTTGTTCAATATAATAATATTAGCCCATCTTATGTAATTTTCCACTCTTCCTTATGCTTTCCTGTAGTGTTTTATATTTCTAATATATGCTAGTCTTACACCCCCTTTGAATCTCTCCAGGTTAATTTGCGTCTTCTTTGTGTTATGTGTTTGTTTGGAAGGAATAGGATGATATTTAGGTAGCTGGGAGAGGATATTTTGGTAGTATGGGATCAATGGAGGTTTGAGCTTGTGGTTAATATCTTGTCTAGGATTGTTTTTTTTTACATGGAGGGGGTTCAGGTTTCTGCATTCTGGTTCTAGGATAAAGGACATAATAGTCAAATTTCATAAAAGGTTCTCCTAGGAAATCTACTTCAGGATCACCTACTTCATATCTTTCTTTCAAGCTTTTGTTGAAGTGATTTTTTCATTCTTCTTCTTGGTTGATCATCACCATTAATTTCTCCTTTGCATCATCATAATCACAAATATCCCACCATATGTGGCAAGAGGATGAACATTACCATCAATTTTGGTTTCAGGATAAATGACATAATAGTCAAATTTCATAGAAGGTTCTCCAAGGAGATGTACTTCAGGATCACCTACTTCATATCTTTCTTTCAAGCTTTGCTGAAGTGATTTTTTCTTTCTTCTTCTTGGTTGATTATCACCATCAATTGCTCCTTTGCATCATCACAATCACAAATATCCCACCATATGTGGCCAGAAGATGATTTTCCTTCATACAAGGTTTTTCATCCGCACAGAATGCTTTAATTACTAGGCCTTTCTCACCAACATATGATATGAATTGCAGCATTGCCATCTGCGTTGGAAAGACTGTTACATCTTTCTTTTCCGATGGAGCCTTCAAGAATCTTGTCTTAACTTCTCCATTTTCTTTTCTGATAAAGAAAGGATTGCTAGACTGGATTGGTTGAACTGCTTGGTGAAGTGCCCCATATTTCGTAATCCATGATTCTGGAAAAAGGGAAATCATCTATTCCCTTGTAAGTTGTCTAGGGACAAATGTGCACATAGGAGTTAATCCTGAGTTAATTTGGATAAGCAATGCATCATCGGTTTGGGCCATTTTCGGCACTGCCATATCAAAGGCATGATTTTGAAGCCTATAAGCAAGCTGATAATGGAGTGTGGTTGCATAAGTATCTTGTACCTGAGAAGGGGGAAAAATGGGCAGTGGAGGTGGAGGGCAAATAACATCATCTTCTTCTACCGTTGGCTGGTCTTCCTGTTAATGCATAAATATACCTTTAAGACCAAGATCAGAAAGGTCCAACTTTTAACAATAGCACCACTGATGTAGCTTAGTTTTTGTTGTTTGTGGTGCCAAAAATAGCAATTTAGTGGTAGTCTACCATAGCAACAAATTTATAAAAAAAATAATTTTTTATTCTTGTCTCTCTCTTCTCTCATTAAATTTTTTTTTCTCTTTTTCCTCTCTCTCTCTCTCTCTCTCTCTCTCTCTCCCACTTTGGTCTTCTCCTTTTTTTTCTCTCTTTTTTTTTTTTTTTTTTTTCCTTTCTAGTTCTTACTTCTTTGTTTGGGTTTGTGGTGGTGGGTGGATCAGTGTGGGTTCATGGTGGTGGTTTTGTGTTAGTGTGGGTAGGTTCATGGTGGTAGGTTGGGTTGTGGCTAAAATCAGGTTGCTAGCTGTGGATGTGGATGGAGGTGGCTGGGATCAGTGGTCAGTGGTGGTGTGACTATATTGGTGGTGTTGTGGTAGTGGTAGTGGATTTAGCTATGGCGGTGGATTTCATTGATTTTAGCTATGGTTTTTTGGATTTGGTTATGGCAATGGGTTGTGGTTGAAATGGTGGGTTGTGGTTGGTGGTGGCAGTGGCTAGTGGTGATGGGTTGTGGTTTTTTGTTTTGTTGTGGGCTATGGTTGCCATAGTGGTGGTTGTGCCTGGTTCCTAAAGTTTTTGTGGTGGATGTTTAAAAAAAAAAAATTTAATGGGTTATCTATATTATTTTAATCAAAGTCATAAAAAAAAAAAAAACCATTGATGTTGAATTGAAAGTGTTATAAAGTTGTGTTAAAATAGATAAAATGAGCTTTTAAGATGCTAAAAGCTAAAAATTTTAGCTCCACCATTATTAATACTCTAAGCCCCACACTTTATCCAACCAACCTAAAAAAAATCCATATCAGTTCATGAAAAATTGTGCAAAATAGGATTCTAGCTATAGTAATTGTGCAAATATACATGATTACTATTCATATGCAATGAAGTTTTTAAATATATTCTTTGCTTGTAAAGAGAGAGATGATTTAAGACAGTAATTAAAAATTGATAAAAGAAATAATATTTTAATAAAAGATAGTGTGAAATAAATAATTTGATGTATGTGTATTTAAAAGGTGGTTATGTAAAATTGAAAAAAAAAAAAAAAAAAAGAAGATTATTATGATAAAATGTATCTAAATTTTTGCATGAGCTTATGTGAAACATGATCACTTTATCAAATTTAATAGAGTAAAATGACATTAAATAAGGTTGTAAGGTCTTTGAAAGTAAGGGCCTAAGTCGACTTAAAACAGTAGTACCTTACCCCTTAAATCCTACCCAAACAACAGAATTTGTAAGAGAGTTGGAGTTTGTATCAATTGCAAGATAAGGTTATGGTTAAGTCACAAACCAAAGAGTCCAAAGCAGCAAATAAGTGTAACTGGAACAACAATTAAGGCTAACCTCCTTCTCGGGAAAGTCTGAGGATTAGTTTCTTGTATATAAGAGTAGTTTAGATTATTTGCAATGTGATCTTATATTCTTTTTAGTGGCCTTTTTTTCACTTAGAAATTATCCATCCCCCTTTCTGGAGGGTCTCCTTCATTTTATAGTTCTCTCCTTTACATCCCAGCCCACCAGCTATACGTTCTAGGGAATTTCTTAGGATACTTGTCCCATCAAGACCCTTCTGGAGGTGGTAGGTGAAGTTGCTAGCTGTGAAGTTACTATTCAGGGGTTATTTCCACATTAATGCAGCTGATGAGGTTGGTGGAGAGTATTCAATGTGAAGGTGGGAGGTATCTCTTTTAAGAAATTTCCTCTTACCAACCCAATTTCAGTCGTTGCTCCTCTTCTGTCCTCAGACCTTTAAGGAATAATAGTTGTCTTGATTCTCTTGCTCTCCTCGGATAGACACAGTCCTTGAAACCTACTTTACCATATCTTAACCCCGATTGGGCAAATCTATCCTTGGCTAGGGCTTCTTGGTCCTCAAACCCCCCACAATAGCCCCCTAAAACCTTGCCCTCAAAAGATACTCTAAGAGTAAGGTTTTAGTAATAGTGGGAGGTCTGTTACATGCCAAGCGTGTTCACATATGGGTACGTCGCTTCTTTTATCTTGTGAACGCTCCTAACACTTCAGTATCAATGTCGCAGTAGTTATTGCATTAGGTAGCTCCTTGTCCCCCTACGTTCTATGGTGTAATGAAGATCCAATGGTCCAAATTTCTTGGGATTAATGAGTGGGAAATTTACTACTCATTTCCCATCCCTATATAAAGGAGGGGTGGGAGTTATTTTTCACATTTACACACTCTACGCAATTTTTCTTTGAAGCAGTATTTCGAGGAGATCTCCCTTAAGTGTTCGTAAGTGTCTTTGGCCTTTTACCCTTTATAAAGGAAAATATTTTTCTCTCTTCCTTTCTTATTTTTTACTTGATAAGAACACATGGGTAGGTTTGCTATTAGTTGACACTCTTGAGGGTATGGCCTCCTTTAGGGAAAAGTATAGAATCCCCGACAACGTAGAACTTAAACATTGTGAGTTAAGAGAGTGGTTAGTTAGTAATCCACCCGAGGCAGTTGTCATTCCCATGATTGCCTTTATTGAAGGTGGAATGCAAATTCCCATTGGTAGATTGACTAGGGACTTCCTTATTAACTTTAGGCTTTGCCCTACCTAATGCTCTCCCAATCTTTTTAGGGTCCTCGGCAGTGTAGACATGCTAAACCGAAAAATGGGGACCAACCTTACCTACCATGGTGTAAATTGGGTTTACAACTGTTAAAAAGAGAAGAAAACAGGTTACTACTTTAAGTGTAGGTTTCCCACAGTTAGGTTGATTTCTACTTATGTTTAATTTACATTTTTTTTTTTTTTGTTTCCTATATAGACGAGTTTCACATTGCCCTGAATCGAAATGTAGTGAATTTCACAGACCTTAATCGGATTTTGCAATCCAAGATTTTTCTCCATCGAGATGGACAACTTCGGGCAGTACACGTAATTCTCGAGTTCAAGCCTATCTCTAGGCGTTTCCAATCTCAAAAACACGTAATTAAAGCCAAAGATTTGAGGCTTGCATTGATTGCCATGGCTGTCCTCGAATTCTTGACTGAACCTCCCCCATCTGGTACTTAGGACGCTAGGCTACCTGTTCCACTTGCGACCAAACTGCTTTACTTACACGAGCAAATAATTCCTTCTAACAAGGAGTGAGAAGAGCCAACCTCTGAACCCACCCAAGATGATAAAGAGAAAGACTTCGAGGTTTTCTATCGGGCTGACTCTGAAGATCCTCTAGTGCCCAGACATTGTCATTTTGTCACTGCTCAAGTTACCACTAACCAGGAAGTTGATAACATTCTCGAAGCCATGGTGCTCTAGGGAAAAATGCCCGACTTGTTGTCTTTACTAACTGCACATGTCGGGGGGAATGCTCTTGTAGTACCAATTGTCCCTCAGCCTCCTACTCCTGCTCCTCCTCACCCTTCTGCCACAGAAGCAGCTGAGAAGAAAAGAAAAAAGGGGAAACAAACTGGAAAAGAAAATTCCAAGGAGGGGGAGATACCCTTATCCACTCAATAGCCGCCCTTCAAAGAGCCTAGGATTACGAGGGCGCCATAAAAGAAGGGCCCTTTTGAAGGGGCTTGTAAAAGCGCTGAAGGGGAGCAACGCACTAAGACCAATATGGAACCCGACCTTTGTGCTTAGCATAAGAGACCCCTTCACATCTAAGGCAATCTTGAGGGATGCCCTGAAGGGCAAGTTAGGGTTAGTGTCTGAGTGCGTTGAACTGAAGGACATGAGGAAACATAAAGTATTCCTTTCCCTAAAGAGGGATTTGGCTAAGGTTAGGTTCTTTCTTCTAGACCTAACACTTGACTCACTTACCCTTTTTATTTTCAAATAAAATTCTTACACTTTGTTATTTTCTTTTTGCAAGCAGTGCAGGCTTCCTTTGTGGCTGAGGAATGGGTTGACCACATCCTATCCAAATCCCTAGATGCTGAGAGCAAACTAGTTGCCTTGGATAAGGCTCTAGCCAAGAATGAAAAAAAATACAAGGAATCCTTCTTTCACCTTGCTAAAGCTGAGAGGGGAGGAAGAGTGACAAGGTTGCTTTGGGCGGGGTAGAAAGGCAGGCTGAAGAGCTGCGGGTCCTCTTGAGGAAGTCAGATGAGTAGCTTTCCTATACTAAAGGGCAAATCAAGTTTCAAACCAAGGAGCTTGGTAAAAAGGATGCTGAGAGGGAGAAGGCTGAGTAAGTGGCCTATGATGCGAGTATGAACAAGATCACTTAATGTCTTATTACCCAATTACGGGATGTTGCTCAGACCTTTTGCCTTGAAGTGTGGGGAGAAGCCTTCAATGCTGCCAGGGTGGATGCTAAGTCTGAAATCAGGGGGCCCGACAAAGTTTACTACCCCCCAGCCTTTTGCCTTGCTCATAGTTCCCTACACTAGACCCGAGCTCAACCTCCTCAGCACCAAAGTCCTCGATGATTGTAGCTTCTAAACCTTCTACAGAAAAGGATGAAATAAAGCCAATCCAAGTGGTAGAGTTGGAATAAAAAAAAGCTAAGGAAGTTAAGCAGCTCAAGAGGAAGGGCAAGGAAAAAGAGAAGAAGGCTGCAGCGTAGTTCCATAGGATTGATACTTAGGAGAATTTTGTAATGGACTCAACTTTGTAGCCGTTTTTCCTCTTTCTTTTTTTCTTTTGTCAACCCCATCTGTGTACATATTTCTAATCTTGAATGAACAGATCCATACTTTTATGACCTATTTGCCTTAATTAAGTGTTTGTTTTCCACTTTACAATCCTTTTCATTTAAACACCAAGCCACTGTAGGGAACAAGGCAACTCTAAAACCGAATCCATTTTTGAACACCTCCTCCAAAATATCATGCACAGATCAAAACTATTTTCTAAATAAAAACTAAACCCCGGGTCCAATCTCCAGATAGACTTGGCCTGGTTGTGCAACCATAAACAATGCAATATCGACTTCACATGATCTCCACATCCATTGCAAATGTCATCCATCGGAACATGTCTTGTCTTCAAATTCTGTTTAGTGGGGAGAGACCTTCATAGCACGCCAAACAAAATGCCGAATTTTATTTGGGACCCTTATCTTCCAAATGGCCTTTCAAAAAGCCTAAGAATGATTTGAGAAAGATGAACTTGGCATAGAACTGCACCCCACTGCAACAAGCATACGATATGCACTATGAACACTGTACTTACCATCTGAAGTTAACGGCCAAACTAAAAATATCTCATCCCAATCTTCACAGAGAGGAATCCTAGCCACCATCTCAGCTTCCCAAGGAAGGAAGCATTCCGCCAGTCGCCCAGGATCCCAAATCCGAGTATCATAATAGAAAAGATCACAAACTCAAGTCACTGAAGAATCGGCCCTAGGAGAAATAATTTTGCTGCAAGTCGGGTTAGGCAGCCAACAGTGAATCCAAATATCTATTAATTGACCACTCCCCACCCTCCAAATTGCCCCTTGATTAATAACATCTCGAGCTTGCAAAATACTTCTCTAGGCATAGGAACACTTCAGATGAATAGGAGCCTCCAGGATACTACCGGTCGGAAAACATTTAGAACTGAAGACTTTAAAAAGAAGCGTGTTTTTGTGATGAAGAATGCGCCATACTTGTTTAGCTTGCAAAACATTGTTAAATTTTTGGAAATCACAAAAGCCCATACCTCCCACAGATTTAGAAGAGCATAAAGAACTCCATTTGACCTAATGAATTTTCTTCGAATCACCATTGCTTGACCAGAATTTTCTAATCATTGTCTCAAGATTTTTATATAAACCAACTGGAAGCTTGAAAACACTTATAGAGTGAGTAGAAATGGATTGAACCACAGCCTTGATCATGACCTCTTTTCGTGCCTGAGATAGGAGCTTTTCCTTCCATCCTTGCATTCTTGCCCATATTCTTTCTTTGATTTGAGTAAAACATGCCGTCTTATTTTGTCCCACGAAAGAAGGTAGACCCAAATATTTCTCGTAGTGTTGTATGGCAGGTTTATTTAAAGCCACCTTGATAGCCTCATGGGATTGCTTGTCCGTGTTCCTGCTAAAGAATAAGGTAGTTTTCTCTTTATTAATCATTTGGCCCCAAAGCTACTTCATAATAGGCAAGAAGTTCTTGAATTTTGTTACACTCCTCCAGGGTAGATATGCAAAAAATCGGACAATCATCTGCAGAAAAGATATGGGTCAGTTTAGGCCCATTTTGACATATAGAAAACCCTTGTAATTCTCCTCTTGATGTGGCATTACATATCAACGCATTTAACCCTTCCGCACAGAACATGAATAAATAAGGAAAAAAAGGATCCCCTTGTCTTAGACCTCTTGATTGAGTGATTAGACCCTTCGGTTCCTCGTTCACAAGAATAAAGTATGACACTGTGGTAATACACTCCATAATCAAAGCCTCCCAAGAATCTTGTAAACCCAGTTTGAGGAGGATTTTTTCAAGAAAGCTCCACTTCACCCTATTATAAGCCTTACGCATATTTAATTTCGTCGCCATAAAACCTTTCTTTCCTATGCAGTTAGTCTTCATATGGTGAAAAGATTCAAATGCTATTAAGATATTATCAGTAATCAATCTATTAGCAATAAAAGCACTTTTGAGTCTCTGAAATAATAGAATTGAGCATAGGCTTAAGACGATTAGCTATCACCTTACTGACAATTTTATATATATTACATTACAAAGACTAATGGGTCTAAAATCATATACTCTCTTCGGGTTATTTACTTTAGGGATCAAACCCTAGAAAAAATTTCTAGAATTGCTAGAGCACGCTTGGTATACTGTAATGATTATTACATGGGAATAGGAATAAGTATTACAAGGAATATATTAAGTTGGAATGTAATAAGTATTACTATTCATTAGTTTGGTGACCATTTAGAAATAGAATCCTGAATATGCATCCACAATTTAATAGAGTATAAAAAGAAGGTGTAATTAAATTATTTTTAAGTCCAATTTCTTAAAATACACTAATTTTAGAGTATTCAAAATAGAGCTAATAATTAACAATAAGGAAAATTTATTTTCTTTCATTTTAAAGATATGACAAATAATGACTTTTTAGAAATTAAAAAAAAAAAAGTTATTATATCAAGTGAAGGAATAGATATTCAGTACTTTTGATAAGGAATAGTTATTCCTCATTTTGAAGAATAACTATTCATAAGGACTAACTATTCATTGTAATAAAAACATAACCAAACAACCGAATAGTTATGCAATAGGAATATCTATTACATTACAGTGTTTATTACAATCTACCAAACATGCTCCTACTGTTTTAAAAGATAATATGTACTGAGCGTATAATATAAAATGAGAAGTCCTCCATTTAGTACACTTTCACGATAAATCATAAATGTTAAGTTAATATCGTTTCTAATTTATACCCAATTTTAAAATTACCTTTTTACATACCAAGAACAGTTCATAACACCATATTACTTAAATTTGTTTTGAAAGTATTTTTTAAAAAATATGCCGGTTAATGTTACATTTCCAGTATAAAATATGTAAAATGAAAATTTCCCGTTTAAAAGAACTTTGGCTGCATATGGGTGAGGTGTCAGCTTTAGCGTAAAAGAGGCGCCACAATTTTCTAAGATTGGATTCGTTGGAAGAGGTTAAGAGGGGCCAGGGCGCAAGGCACTAATAAGCTCAGATCAGAAATCAGATCAATCCGTCATATTCGATTGCATATTCCTTTACGAGGTCCTTTTCTTTTTTTGTATATTTCTTTTCCTTTTTATTTTTTCATTTACTCTATCTTTTAATTTCTAACTTCTATTCTTCTCTCTAAAAAAAAATTTCTAAACTTCCAGTCCAAGCACCGCAATTTATTATTACGTCGTTATAGGGCCTTGCTCACGACAATTACGCTTTGTTTTTCTTGAAATAATATAAAAATATCCTCAACAGTCACCACCCTCTCAAATCCCAAGCAGTTTTCATATATATTCGCACACAGAAACGTTATCTCTCTCTATCTTTCTCTCTGATCTTTTCTATTCTTTGTGGTTTAGATTGAAATCTTTTTTGGAATCTGTGAACAATGGCTACTCCCACTCTCAGCGCTGTTGATGCCGAGAAACTCAATAACCTCAAATCTTCTGTAGCTGGCCTTCACCAAATCAGGTACTTCTTCCTCTTTCTTTTTTTCACTCTAAATTCAAATTTATCTGTTTGGATCCGATTTCAATGTATCCGAAATCGAATTTCATAATTACTCACTGTTTTTCGGATCTTCTGTATAAATTCAGCGTTAAGATCTTAGATCTGAATTGATTTGATCCTTGTTGATTATGTTTCTATTTGTGTATTTTTTTTTTTTTTTTTGGTGCAGTGAGAATGAGAAAAACGGTTTCATCAACCTCGTCGCTCGCTTTCTCAGGTATAATGTGTGTATGTATTCATGTATGCATGTCTATGTTGGTTATGTGATTCTTATTTTTGTTAATGGAAGATTTGATACCTATAATTTCTGTTCTTTATATATAGATTTGAAGAAATTATTACTGTGAAAAATTGGTTGCTTATGAATGGTTTGTTTGGTTATGACATCGTTAATTATAATTATGAAAAAGTGGCGAAGCGCAACACGTGGACTGGAGTAAGATCCAGACCCCAACTGATGAAGTGGTGGTTCCATATGATGCCTTGAAACCTGCTCCTCATGGTAACTCAACCAGCATTTTCTTTTATTTTCATTATTTTAATAACTTTATGAGTATATATAAACTGCTTAGCTTACTCGTCAACTCGTTCGTTCTGATGGGTGGGGTCAGTTGCTGTCGTATGTTTTACTAGTTAGAGGCGAGTCCAAATGGCTATTCTTTTATAAATGTTTCCTAAGTTATTAAAAAAAAAATGAAATTTAATAACTTGATTTTTATGAATTTCCACTGATCTGATTTGAAGCTTATTAAATTTTATATATGTGTAAATGGATGCAGATCCCGCGGAGACAAAGAAGCTTTTGGACAAACTTGTTGTGCTAAAGCTTAATGGAGGTCTGGGAACAACAATGGGTTGTACTGGTCCCAAGTATGTGTTTTTGATCCAATCTTTCTGTTTTCTTGTTGCTTATGTATTTGTATACCCTTCAAAAAGCCCATTAAATATTTTATTGTCTAAGTGTTTTTATTTTTTTTCAAATGAACTTCTGTCAAATCCTATTAAATTAGTAGTATGACAGAAGTGTGGAGCTCAATTTTGAAATTATTTTTCATCTACTAATGAATTTACTTCATAATGGGATATAAGAGATATAATTCAACTTATTATTAAACGAAATTTCATTTTATGCATGCAGGTCTGTCATTGAAGTTCGAAATGGGCTGACATTTCTTGACTTGATTGTTATCCAGATTGAGGTTATCATTTGTCTTTTCTGCTTTGTAAAAAGGGGGGTGGGGGGGGGGGGTGGTGGTGTCTTGGCTTGCAACTAACAGTTTCAATTGTTTATAGAATCTCAACAAACAATACGGGTGCAATGTTCCCCTGCTTCTAATGAATTCATTCAACACCCATGATGATACACAGAAGGTAAATCGTGTCTACTTTGACTCACATATACAGTAATCTCTTCTTCAATATATTGTCCTATTGAACTAACTTTTCTTGTTCAGATAGTGGAAAAATACTCTGGTGCAAATGTAGAAATTCATACTTTTAATCAGGTCTGCAATACTAGTTCTGAATTTTCTGCTTTACTAAGTATCTTCTGACCATTGAAAATTCTAAAAAATGAATTTATAATTTATCCTGAATCTTTGGATTTACACAGAGCCAGTATCCTCGTCTGGTTGCTGAAGACTTCAGTCCACTGCCAAGCAAAGGAGTGACTGGCAAGGATGGATGGTATAATTAATTAATTAATTAATTTTATTATATGGCTTTCGCATTATAATCATATAACTTTGAAGTCACTAGTTCACTAATTGCTTTGGTAAGATATTGATGTACCATTTGATCTATTTTTGTGCCCCCTTTTTATGGACCTCTGTTTATGGGAAGCCAGGTGATGGTTTTAGCTTAAGACCTCACCTCTTTTAGCTGCTATATCAATTTTAGAACATTATGAAAAGTGATTTTTACTATGGGATACTATTTGGAAATTTATCCATCACTTAATATGATAATAAATTTGCAAATTATCCAGCAATATGAGAATGATTCTTAGTAAAAATGGAAAGAAGTTGGGAAGTTGGTTGTAGGCATTATCCCATGGGCAGTTAATGTGGCATATGAATGAGTCAATAAACTTCTACTTTTTTCCATTCCAATTTCATCTGAGCCCCAATTATGTTGGAAATATTTAGCATTATTTTTTTGTAAACTTTCCCAAGAAGTAAGAACTAATGTACTATTTTTTCCTATTCCAATTTCTTTTGAGCCCTAATTATGCGAAATTTTTTATTTTTGTTTCTTTGTAAACTCATACTACTATACTGTCATGTGAAACAATGAGTGATTTTTATATAAAAATTTAATGATTTTCCCCATTATGAACTGGAAATATTTTTCGCTGCTTATAAGATGGTTCCAAATCACCATTCTTGGTGTTTCTAATAGAGACATCTAGGGTTTAAATCTCTCCTCTGCCTTTGTAACTATTGAAAAAAATGGTTCTAAATACCATCGTTTCTGCAATCTACCACATGAAAATTCAAGGTCTATTCTCTTGAATAGTTGAACCTTTTTTCTTTTCTTTTTTTTTCCTAATTGTGTAACTCTTAACCTTTCCATGGCAACCATTTCTGCACTCCACCTAAAGCAAATTTTGAAGCTATACTCACTTGGATGTCTGATCTAGAGAATTTTTTATTAGTATAACATTTTCATTGCAAAATTGTTGACTACTATAGGGTAAAAGTTTTTCTTTTATTTTGTCGGTCAAGTTATCTCCACTTGAATAGCATCGACATTTATAAATCTGTTGAAGTTTTAAATTATTTCAATATCTTCATCTTTGTTGAAACATATTCCCCTGATTATAGGCTTCAATTTCTACTTCTACTTTGATTAGAGATTTGAAAAAAGAAAAACACATGTCAATAGTACTAACAGTCATTTTTTCTTATTAGTGGCTTATTTATTTTAATTTTTCCTTTCCACTTATGAGTACTATTTGCACATGAAGGTATCCACCTGGTCACGGTGATGTGTTTCCATCCTTGAGGAACAGTGGCAAACTTGATTTGCTGTTATCACAGGTTGATGCTATGGTGGATTTTATGATCTGAATGCTGACTTATATACCAGTCCATGCATAAGCTATATCCTTTACTGTTTTCCTGTCTTTTGCCTGATTCAGGGTAAGGAGTACGTGTTTATTGCCAACTCGGATAACTTGGGTGCCGTTGTTGACTTGAGTATCCTCTTACTGGCTCTTGGTGATCCTTGTGGTTTCTAGCTTTGTTTCTGATAATAGTGCATATCTTTTGCCATTATCTTAACTTTATTTCTTAGAAATTTTAAATCATTTGGTTCACAACAAGAATGAATACTGTATGGAAGTGACACCCAAAACCTTGGCTGATGTGAAAGGTGGTACTCTCATTTCTTATGAAGGAAGGGTTCAGGTATATATAACTTGCATTTTTGGTGTTTTTTTTCTTCACAATCTTCTGATTTGTTTTGTTTGAAGCATGATAGAGGTTTTGAGGTTGATTTTAGTTAGATGCTCAATTGCGCATTACTTGGGATAAATTAGTGTTATGTAGCTTATAATCTTGCAACCAAGAATTTCAAGTCAAGAACATTAAAAAATGATTTTCTTATTGCATAAAACTTTTGGGAACTTTATTTGAGTGTGAAATTAATTTTGGTTAAGAATTCCAAATTTTCTTTGATTTATTATTTATATAATACATATTATTTTTAATTATTAACCATGGTTTCTAATTGATATTAACTATAAATAAATGTTGGATTTGAAATAAGAAATTTGCTTGAGATGGTGGTCCCTCTTGATGAAAAGATGAGGTAGAGTCGCTTGAGATGGTTTGATCATGTTCAAATGAGAGCAATTAATGCACTAGTGAGAAAAAATGAGTTGATTCAAGTTGAGGAGATGAAAAAAAAAATGCAGGGGAATACGAAAAATAAAATTAATATTGGTAAAAAATGATATGTCAATTAAGGAAATAACAGAGAGTATGACTAGGATTGTGAAAAACGATTCATGTGGCCAATCCCTGTTAGGCTGTTAAGGATTCATAGCTGACCCAAAGTTTTGGGATTAGGGCTTGGTGGTTTTTGTTGTTGTAATACAGTCAAATTCTATCAATTGCTTTTCCGAAATTTCTCATTTTGGTCAGTTTTTGAAAAAGAATATAACATGTAGCAGATGGTCAGCGTACAAGAAATATAATATTTTAAGATCAGGCTGATGATGGCAAGTTGTTATAGATAGCTGAGAGGAAATATAGCAGATAGTCACCCGTTCAAGAAACATAATATTGTAAGATCAGGCTGATGATGGCAAGTTTTTATAGCTAGCTGAGAGGAAAATGCTACACGTTTTTTAATTTATTTTATTTATTGGTAAGTTGCACATCCACCTAGTAGGTCTTGAACCCATGAACGTTGGTGCCAGTTGAGCTGGAGCTTATTGGCAAAATGCTACACATATTTCCTCCTAGGATTTATCTCTTTATTTGGCCCAACTACTCTCTTGTCAATGATGTTTAGCTTGAGATTGCTTTCAAAGCCTGCCCCTCGTAACTTATAGATTCAACAAAGATTCTAAAGGAATTTAAATTGCGGTTTTAGTTTGTAGGCAATGTGAATTTGCTTCAAGATTAGTCCAGTACTTATAAGCGTTATATGCAACTGTAATACATTCAACATTTTTATTTTTATTTATTTTTTTCGAATTGATGGGTTTTAGTAACATATTTATTTTTAATTACATGATGCAGCTACTGGAAATTGCACAGGTTCCTGATGAACATGTAAGTTCTTGTTCTATTCCACTCTTTTCTCCTCTTTCGATCTCCTTTGTCATTTTAATTTCCCTGCAAGTGAGTAATGTTTTCATTGTCCAGAATCTCTTTGTCGTTGAAGGCTAGAGGTGATATAGCCAAGCCGACACACACTACATCCAGCTACATGATTGTACATTTGAAATACTAATTGACTGTTCAATTGATCCTAAGATTAGATCGTTATATGTATTATATGGATATAATCTAATTGGCATAATAAATTAATAAGTAAGGCATCAACTAGCTAATGTTTATTGATTTTATGTTTGGCATACCTAAACACCAAAAGAACTAATTTTCATGATGTAAGTAGGGATTTGAAACAACAGAAGAGGGGGTGGTGTGCTAAAAAACAATCGGCACAACTGCTTATAACTATTTATAGTTACTAATTACAGGATAGTTCCCAAAACTAGGGATGGAGGGTGAGGATATAGGTTCAATCCTTGTACGGTAGTCATACCATGGAGAAATGAATTATGAAAGAAAATTGAAGTATCAATTTGATGAGGGAGGTGACATTATGAAAGTAAGTCTTGAGTTGGGTCTGTATCTCCACCAGTCAATCAGAAATTTTAGGTTATCCAAACAAATAGACAAATTTCTTAGTAATTATGTTGAGACATTGCCCTAGGTTTGCAACAATAAGTTAGTTTATAGGTACTGAGCTGCAAGAGTTGCAAAAGAAACAAAAATAATAGGAAGTATGTTTCAGAAATAAAGGAATGGTGTAGTGTATGGGGGGACACCTACTTCTCCTTAGTCCTTTCTGTTCTGTTCTGAAAATTGCTACTTAAACTGTCATAATAGTTGGTAAAGCATAGACTTATGCTCTCTTCAATCAATATCTGCACTGGGATTGTAACAAAGACCATAATGTTTCTGAACTTGCCTTTTTAAAGATGCCTCGTGCTGGCAGATCACCTTAGATGACACTGAGATTCTCATACCAGAGAAAATATATGGTGATCACCATGCTCCTGCCTCCTTGTGAGGTGCTCTGCAGTTACTTGTATTAGCCTGATACAAGCAGTGTGCTTTTGACACAATGTGGTCATCTTAATGTAAATTTTATTTAGAGAATGTCTTTGGTGTGTGTTGATTTGATGTGCATTCTTTGAAACAGGTCAATGAATTCAAGTCAATAGAGAAGTTCAAAATCTTCAATACGAATAATTTGTAAGTCATGTTGGCCTAAGTGAAATTTACATACATTGATTGAATACTAACAAGATTTCACACAGGTGGGCTAACTTGAAGGCAATTAAGAGGCTTGTAGAGGCTGATGCATTAAAGATGGAGATCATACCAAACCCAAAGGTCTATTTTATTTTTCTAACAGTGATGCTTTATTTTTTGCTCTTCATTTCTGATGCTTAGATGGGCAAGTAATTGGGAGAAGTTAATCTTGTTTGTAGGAAGTGGAGGGAATCAAAGTTCTTCAGCTGGAAACTGCTGCTGGTGCAGCTATTAGGGTATTTGTTATGCATAAATTATTCCTCACGTGTTTTTTGCTAATCATTATTCTTAACATGTTTGTTGGAGTCAAAAATTGATCTTGTAATTCTTACTGTCTCATGTCAACCAGTTCTTCGATAATGCTATTGGTAACAATGTACCTCGATCTCGATTTCTTCCTGTGAAGGCAACTTCGGATTTGCTTCTTGTCCAGGTTACCATCCTTTCTTTGACATTAGGCATAGGAACTTAGGTTGTAATTTGATGCTCGTCTAAAATCTCTCTCTCTCTCTCTCTCCCCTCTTGCTCACTCTCGTCTTCTTTGGCGCAGTCTGATCTCTATACATTAGAAGATGGCTTTGTTAACCGGAATAAAGAGAGGACAAATCCTGCAAATCCTTCTATTGAATTGGGGCCTGAATTTAAGAAGGTGAAGATTATCTTTGTGAGTTGGTGTTGTTAGATGCATGAAGACTCTTGACATTGATAGTGAATTTTTAATTTCCTTAACAGGTTGGCAACTTCTTGAATAGATTCAAGTCTATCCCTAGTATTGTTGAGCTTGATAGCCTAAAGGTGACTGGTGATGTATGGTTTGGTGCTGGTATTACTCTCAAGGTATTATGTGTACCCTGGTTGCTTTTCAGTTTCTCATTTCTTCAATACTATGGTATTATGTGTACCCTGGTTTTTTAATGTGTGAATAGTGCTGCACTCATTTTTAATAAAATTGCTCATTTCTTCAATACTGTATCAATGGCATCTTGCACGCACAGTATGCGCACAGTGCGCGCACAGTGCATGCACAGTATGCGCCTGCCTCCTGTCCCCCAGCAGATCCGGGAAAAAAAAAAAAAAAAAAAATGGTAAAACGTAAACGCAAAACGTGGCTGCTGGATCCAAACCCACACTATATCAATGGCATCTTGGTAGATTGTTACTACTTAACTTTGACATATAATATTGGAATTTTTAATATTTTTTGAAATCAGTCTGATTCGTTTGCAATTTTACCTCCTTATTAATTGATTGCTAAAAATGTTTCTTCCTAGTCTTTTTCTCTTTCCAAGCTGCTTTAGTTCCAAATCTCTCAGAGACGTTCCAACTTATGAATTTCTATCAAAAGTATATATGTAATTAAAATTTTTCATGACTGTTATTGTTTGCAAAAACTGTTTCTTAGGAACTTGCATTTTCTAGGGTAGAAAAGTGAGGATAGAAACGGATGGAGAGAAAATGGAAGATGGATTGATATTTTCTCTTGTTTGGTAGAGTAGAAAAGTAGAAGGAATGAAAAAAAAATAAGAAATTGTTTTTTATCTGTGCTCACCATTTTTAATCTTCTTAAGATGGGAGGAAAATAGAAGAGAAAATGTTATAGGTGATTTTACAATCTTATCCCCTATAGTATATTAAAATCAATTCAATACATGAGTATAACAGGAATTTCTCCACTTTTATATCCCTCCTATCAGAAGCTTATAATGAAATAAATCTTTTCTTTCTTTTATTCCTCCTTCCTCACATTTTTCTTTCCTTGCTACCAAACAAAGAATTAATTGTCATTTCCATGCTTGATAATCTAGGCAGTACTCTGTCAGCATTGTTGTTTTAAAACCAAGTTTCTAGCAGTCTGTCAATCTGATGGGTCAGTAGAAATTCAGCTTGACATAAATCATTCTATTTAAAATCTTGTTAAAAGCGTATTGGTTGAAGTTTATGCAAATTCCAAGGTTATACAATTGTTGATTAAGGGGGAAATTGATTTGCTGAAGTAATTTTGTGATTATTCCAGCATTCATATGTTTGCCTAGTTGTGTGGTGAGGTAGGGATAGGGGGTTTGTGTGATGCAGTTTGAGTGATGACATGAAACCTGATGGACAGACAACACCTTTTAATAAATTTTTTTACAAGTATTATACTCTCAAGATAGGTATTTCCAGAAAAGATGGATGATGGCCTCATGGCAATGACAGTGATGATGACAATGATGGTAGCTCCAAGATTTTGCTAGGTGCAAAACTATCACCTATGCGAACCAAAGTTTTGCAATCCCTCCTAGCTTTTTGTACTAGCAAACTATATATAACATGATCTTCAAACGGGGTAGTCAATCGTGTTAGGAACAGAACAAATAGGTATATAGAAGTGTGTATATTCCTGTACATCTCTAAATATGCTTCACACTTACCTACAGATTTCATGGGGTCTACAAATCTCCAATCTTGTCTTCCCTTCTCTCTTTTCTTCTTCTTCTTCTTCTTCTTCTTCTTCTGCTGTCTGTGTGTGTGTGTGTGTGTGTGTGTTTTTGTGTGAAGGGGGGGGGGGGTGATGGGGGACTGCTTTAAATAATACCACAATCAGTTTGCACAGGTTTCTTTTAATGAACAATGTAGGCATAACTAATTATTAAATTTCCATTATTATTTTACTCTTACTTACCTTTAGATTAGATTCTTTCTTGGTAACTGACTCTTTGGCAATATTGGTCTTATTTTTGAAGGGGAAGGTGACTATTGTTGCAAAACCTGGGGCTAAGTTAGAAATACCTGATGGAGCTGTACTTGAAAACAAGGTAAACAGCTAAAATTTGGACCTTCTGTACATTGCCATGATGTTTTAGTGTTATTTGGGCTGAGAGTGTATATATAATTTTGTTATCTAGGAAATCAATGGCCCTGAAGATATCTGATCAAGTTGCTTTGAAAAGTTTTGGAGAGCGTGCCCTTCACGAAGATCTTTCTATGTTGTGCAGTATGCTGTGTATCTGAAATAAAGGCACAGTTTTTGTTGCAGTGTGTTTAAATTATGAAAGGCATTTAGTCCTTTTACCAATTTCCTTTTTGTTTCATGAATGAATTTTATCGGAAAGCATAGAATTAAAAAGCTAAAATGAGTTTTTATGATGAGCAAATTTCTTCATTGTGCAAGTCCAGTTTACGGCTGGACCATTTAAGTTTTTTCTTCCCATTAGATTGATACCATGAGAAATTATTAGGTACACCCGGGGACTATTATTGTGATCCTCCCACCAATGAGATGATGTCATCTATGTAAATGTATGAGTGAGCTTCCTAATAAATACAAATAATAAAAAATTACCAAGCGATGTCACATTGCATATATAACAATATTTTATTAATTGGGAGGTTAGGGATGATTACATTAGCATCCGCTTAATGGACCTAATAAGTACCATAGGCCTTTTATGTAAGGAAATGTTTCAAACTAGCACCTATAATAAAGACATATTACAAAAATTTACATTTTTTTATACACTAGATTTTTAAGAGATTTGACTTTTGAAAAAAAAAATGCTAATCTTTTTCATTATTAGATATGTACTACTTTCCACCTTAACTTACGTAATTACAACATTTTTTTCTATAACCCTAATCATTACATATATAACTATTTAGGTAAATTGCAAATTATACCTTAAAAGTTTGGGGGTGTTAGGATTTTACATCTTAAAGTTTCAAAATTTAGATTTTATCTCCTGAAATTTAAGATGTTTAGATTTTACACTAATGTTTTAAAATTTGGATTTTACTCTCTAAGGTTTAGGAGTGCTTGGATTTTACATCTCCAAATTATGAAATTTTAGGGTGTAAAATTTAAACACCCTTAAAAGGCTAATATAAGGGGTAAAATTGAAATTCTGAAATATCATGGTGTAAAATCCAAACATCTCCAAACGTTAGGAGATAAAATTTAAATTTTGAAATTTCAATGTGTAAAATTTAATCACCCTTAAACTTTAGGGGTGTGAAGAAAGGAAGAGTTTTGGATTCTTTGTATGCGGAGTATTTAATTTGTTTTGGTTAAATTGTGCGGTGGATTGGGTCTGGATTGCTATTAGTATTGGGAAATACACACGACACACAAAAGGAAGAGCATAAAGGTAGAAGGGATAAAAACGGGGAGGGAGAGAAAAACACAGGACCCCCACTTTCCTTTGCGAGACAAATAGAGGGGCTTTGAGCAAGTTTTGAGCTTCTACTATTCTCGGAGAAGATCAGGGGAGTCTGAGAGTGAGAAATTTATGCCAAAAATCTCTCTCTCAACGAGGATGATGAATTGGAGATCCTATGGAGCAATTTGAAAACTTCAGATAAAGAGAGAAATGCTGCATTTTACAACAAACAAACAAAAGAAAAACTATGATTTTACTGATGTTGGCACTAATCTGACGTTGGGGGTATTTCGGAAAGAGGAAGACACAGCAAATATTATTTCTAGCTAGGGGCCCTTGATATTTTAATTAGAGGTTAAATTTTGATTAAGTAGCTTGAGCCTTGAGGATAATGTCAGCAATGGCGGTTCCAGGATTATTTTTTAGGACGGTCAATAAGAAACATAAATTATACAAAATTTAAAATAAAAGAGAACTTGAATATATCAACATAAATAAAAAATAAAGAAAACCAACATATATAAAGTTTTACAATTGCTTTCTACGGTGTTTCATATTTTGAAATTGTTAAATGATTTCTTTATTATCAATCCTCTGAGCTATATCTTTTTAAATGTACACAGTCAAACAATCATTCATATATTGATCTCCCATTTAATTGTTTTATTTTAAATTTATTAAAATCTAAATGGGCTTTTTCTATGATTTAAGATTAACAAATTTCTACTTATGTTGTTGGACTTATTAATTTTTTTCCCCAGATTTTAAATCAAATTGGTTTGTTATTATTAGTATTATTATTTTTTGTGTGTTTTTAAAATTGTTAGGATATTGTCAAGAGGATAATATTTAAACTTATTTTAGCTGAGCTTAAAAATATTCAAGATCAAAGTGTTCAAAATTTTATTTTAGGGGGTCAGAACAATAAAATAAAATAATATCATATACAGTTTTTTTTTTTTTTTTTGGGCCAGCTGAGGGTTCATTTGAACCCCTGGGCTCCAAGTGGAGCGGCCCATGAATGTCAGACCTATTTATGTTCAATTTAATCAAGTGGCATTATGGATTCGAGTTATCAATCTCCCAATTAGGAGCATGACAAAAGAAGTTGGTACAGAAATCAGGCAATCAATAGGTTGCCTTACAGATGTAGATGCACTGAGTTGTGGCATTGCATGGCGTGAGTTTCTTAGGATACGAGTCGATCTTGATATTTATTAAGAAGATTTAGTTCTTAGTATCTATTTTTTTTTAAAGATGTTTGCATCATTGTAGTGGTCAAGTTTATTTTTAAATATGGGATGTGTAAGGTGCCCGTTAACACCCACTTTTATGTCAGTAATTTTACCTGCTTTATAAACGGTAGAATTGGCTTTAAACTGTCTACCATTTTTTTTTTTTTTTTTTTTTTTTTTTTAATCAGGTGGAATTCACATTATTTTAATCTTAACAAGCATCGTACAGTGTTTGTTAACATTTTCCTTCAAAATATATATCGAAATGAATGTAATTTATTTGGCCAACCTTTCTATTTCCATTTTCAATATTTACTTAAAAGTTAAAACTAGAAATTTTTTATGTTAATTTGTTTGAAGGAAATGTACTCTTGATTAATGTAAATATATATATATATATATATATATATATAACTTTTGCAATCATCTCCGCTTATTTGGTGGGGTTTGATTATTGAAGGGTTGGAAAATTTGGGAGAAAAAAGTGGAGAGAAAATGGAAGTGGAGGTTGTTTGGTTGGGAGGGGGAAATGCGGGAGAAAATGGTGGGGCTTAGAAGTTTTTTCTCTGGATCCACCAAAAATCAATCTCACCAAATTGGAGAGAAAATAAGAGTGATTTTGCTTGAGACTTCTCATTTACTTTTTTCCTTGATTTATTTTTGGTCTCATTCGTGTTACTAGTGCTATTGACATTGTTTCAGCTACTTTCTTTTTATTTCTCTCTTTTTTCCTAGCTTGTTTAGCGCCATATTTGTGCTCTCTTTTTTTTCATTGTTTTATAGAAAATATAAGAACAAACAAAAATAAAATAATAAATGTGTAGTGTGTTAATTTTATAAGATGTAATTTATAAATTTTAATTAGTAGTAAGTAATATTTTCTTTATTTAATGTAATAAGGACATAAGAGTAAGTTTATACATATAACATTTTCTATCCTCCCATTTTTCTTTTCAACCAAATAAATGAGTCATCAATTTCTCCACTTTTTCATCCTTCCAACCATGCACCATAGGAGAAAATTAAAATTTCTTTTATCATCCTACTTTTTTCATCTCCAACCTAACGAAAATATATGGACAACGATTAGTGCATACAAGTTATTACACACAAAGTTATGTGTAATAGTTTTTTAAACTGAAATTATAACTTGGAATCATGATTTTAGTTTAAAATTCTTTTTACACAACTTTGTGTGTAATAGGAAGTGTTCAATAGACAATGCCCCCTATATAAAGGTTAAATAATCACAACTCTCCCCTTTATAAGCCATCTTGTAAAGAGAGCTAAATGGGGGAAATTAAATCCAAAAGCCACACATGAAGGGAACTTGCATTACAAACTATCGAGGAGATAAGTAGCAAATAAACAGTGCGACTTTTCGCTCTGTAAATGTATCAATCTTGTCTTTTCTATAGTTATCTGAATATTATTTTCAGACTAATGTACTGAAAGAGGCAGCAAATAGAAAGAACCATATAGTCTGTAAATATATATAACACCAACAGTTGAACCTCCACATTTGTTCAATCCAAACCAGAGCAATTCAAAGAAGCCTTAATCCTTTGGACGGTGGAGCTGATGAGAGTATTGACTGTGGCCACAGATTCCACGTTCAGTTGCTTTAAAGATGAGGGGCTAGACACCAATATCTGGAAAGCCACTGTAAGCAGTGAACCACCTGACCTTACAGCATTTGCACTTGTGGAAGCATCAATAGTGCCAGTTTCAGGACGGCCATCACCAGAGATTATGAACCCTGATGGAAGTATTGGTACTTCTGAAGAGTCCTCGCCATTCATAGCTATGTTGATGGCTGGTATGTCCATGGGGGCATAGACTACTAAGGATCCCATTGTATCTGTGCAGGTTTCTTGAAGCATCAGCATATTGTTCTCTGTGGGGATGTAAGGCTGCTTTACAAACACCATTAAGATGAAAACGAAACTCATTAGAAGAATCAATGCATATGCTGAATGTAAATTATTAAACAAGAACATTTAATTGCCGAGAAATGCTAAATTTACTATAAATTTTATTATGTAAGTCTATAAACTGATATGGTAATGAATGTGATTAGTAACACCTTAACAATTAATATTTAAAAATCAGAATTGCCTTTTTATAATTAATGATTTCTATAAGATAAAAGCGAAACTCAGTGGAAAAAGTATATGGTGGATATAACATATAAGGTTGCTTCGCAAACACCATTAAGATGAAAACAAAACTCATTAGAAGAACCAATGTGAGGAATCTCACGTAGGTAAATTATTAAATAAGAACAATTAATTTCCGAGAAATGCTAAATTTACTATAAATTTTAAAAGCCTACAAATTGAGATAGTAATGAATATGATTAGTAGCATCTCAACAATTGATATCTAAATATCTGAATTACCTTTTTATGATTAATGATTTCTATAATTGGTGATATGTTAAATGTGCATTTGGAAATCAATTAAAAGCTAGATTTTTGCTTAAATTATCTACTATTTGTGGGTCCTGCACTAGTTTTGTCTCAACTTTATTTCAATAATTAAGCTTTTACCTTTTTCTCTATCATATTATATATGCAAATAGGTTACCAGAAAGAATAATGCTAGAGATACAAATTATTTTACAAAAAAATATTTACAAATTGCTGATATGATAAGTGATTATTAGTTAATGAAAAAGTGATATTAATGGTGGGCCTAAATGAAAACCAATAAAAGGTTGGCCACATCAACATTTTGTAAAAATGTTATAAAATAGTTTATGATTGTAATATTACTCTACCAGAAATAAGCAATTCCCAAACAAATACTAAATTACTACCAATTTTACTATAAAATGTATAAATGAATATAACTAATATCACATTATTAACATAATTCATTATTGGTGTCATATCAACAACATAATAAATAATTTTTTTAATTACTTTTTGAGTGTGTTCTATTTAAATGTTGACACGTCAATTAATAAATTCTATGTAGTAAAATTAATTTTTTGAGATGTTATGTAGTAAAATTTATAGTATTATTAGTATTACTCGTAAATGAAAATCATTTCTATAACTATATAGGAAAATATTTATTGACATTTACTTAAGGTTTAATCATATTATAATACATTACATGATCTTGTTTCCTGATCCAAATATTGTAAGTTGCATAGCACCTTAATAGTTCAACCCTAATGAGTTAAAACTCAATTAATTAGGACTCAAAAGTATTTTCTAATAAGAAGAACGTGAGCGTATAGGAGTCAAAAAGGTTGATGTGTGCTACTAGAATTAGGAGCTTATAGGTGTTTGGGGTTATGCTGTTATGGCCTTTGATGATCTCGCACTCCCTTCATACATTATTTGTAAACATCATGTGTTATCATGTATTAAATGTAGACATTCTTAAAAAATATAGTCATCTTGTGTTAAAGTGTGTACATTTATGTATGAAGTGTAGAAGTGTGAAACAATTAAGTTATGTTTGGTAACAGTTTTTGTTTTCTGTTTTCAAAAAATTTGTTTTTGGGAATATAAAGAAAAAACAATTTTATTGTATTTTTGAAATAAAAAACATGTTTGATTAGTTGAAATTAAAAATGTAGTTTTTTGAAGAAAAAAAAGAGAAAATTCTCAAATATGTTGTTACTAGGATTAAACTCTAATGCTAAATTATTAAATATGATAGAATTATAAAATTAAATATGTATTTTCATTAACTTTTGAAAATTAGAAACTAAAAACAGTTTTTTGCATGTTTTCAATTTCATTCACAAATTAAATTTTGGGAACAGTTTTTATTTTTTATCTATTTTGGGTTGTCAAACAAGTTTTTTAAAATAAAAAATAGAAAATTATTTTTGAAAACAGAAAATAAGGGAAAAAAATGTTTCCAAACATACCCTTATTTTTTATTATATAAAGAGAATTTTGTGTGGCTTTTTAGGGAGTGTGCTGCAATGTGAGAAGAGAGAAAAAGGAATTATAGTAGGAGTGTGTGAGAGTAAAGAAAAACATGTTCCCCCCTAGTCATGAGATCACTCAAAAGAAGAAAATCTTAGGTTTTCTCTAGAGAGTAGTTTTTGGGTGCAACAAAGCAGATAATTTGAGATTGATTATAAAAGATTTTGTTTACCAAAGTGATAAATTTTCCCCTTTTAGGATGGCTCCAACTATATTGATGTTAAGTTTGGTCACTCGGGCCGTTGTACCTTTAATTATTAACTTATTGTATGGTATTGATAGATACTAACATAGAGTTACTTTATTTGTTTGCCACATCTTCACTTGGTGTTTATGAAATTTTATAGAAGGTTGGTCTAGTAGTTAGGAGGCAGGCCATTAAGAACCTATTATACTAGGATTAATATGTCTTATATGTAAAATGGGTGATGATATTAGGTGAATTTGTATTAATTTTAAAAAAAGTTAGATTATTCTATTTGATATAAATCTCAACTTAGGCATAAATTTGAGTAGATATTGTAACAAATTTTATTAAAATGGATTCATTTGAATTTAGTATGTAAAAGGAAAAAGTTTTCCATATAAGTCTTTGTGAAAGGTTTTTCTACGTACATCTTTGTATTATGCATGTGATTGATTATTCTTTTATTGTCGGGTAAAGATTTTGGCTTGATAATTTTCATTCAATTTTTTTTTTTATTGGGGTTTGGTTAGCAAATATATATTTGTTAAATTTCTTAATTCATACGAGCCTAGATTTTGGCCCAACAAATATTACATAAATAATTTATACATATTTGTATAAGGAAAAAAAAAAAAAGTGGAAAGGGGGAGTAATGGATACAATAAATAATAAAATTACCCGAATAACAGATACACAGTTTCCTGGATGAGCTCCACTTGCGATGCGTGCTATCTCATGTGCTGGATTTCCACTAGAGAGAACATCCCACTAGTAGACAGTGAATGCATACATTATATAAGTTAATATTTTTTCATATAAAAAAGGTATGTAAAAATTTAAACCTATGACATCCACTCAATAATAATTGATTTTATCATCAGACAAAAATACTTATTAATTTTTGGTATAAATAGAGTTTTAATCTTAGATATCTTATTTGACAATAAGAAATTTTATCAGTTGAGTTAACTGTAGCCCTTACTATGAATTAATTAAATTGTTTCAAAACATGACATTTTTAAGGAGTAATTAAAAAATGAAATTGCTATGGCTAATTTATATTCTTTCACTCGTTCACCTTTATCATTGCACATACAAAAGAAAGAAATATATGTTCACATTTTAAGTAAAATATATATAGTTAGGTGGACCTGAACTCGAGTCTTCTCTTCTCTGAAGAAACTAAAGACATGGTGTGGTGGGAGAGGAAGCCAAAGAGAGGTAGCCGCACTGACTATCATCCCACAGGGCTGACCTGGTTCACTGCTTTTACGAACAGACACTCGAACCCCACTATTGTTGACTTCATTTAACTGAGGAAAATCCAGTTTTCCTGTCATGCTCAACATTCCACAAAAATTCTTCACCATCCTGTGGGAAAGCTTCATAATGCTTCTCTTACCTTCAGGCAAATTAAGCACTGGACACTCACACCATTAATATTAAAACTATCAAAGTTAATTCAACGTAAATAATAAAAATGAAAGGCATGCAAGTGATATACGAAGTATATTGGTTCCGATTAACGAGATGACTTTAGGGCATTTGTTAATGAACTATTTTAGAAAAATTTTGATACTACTTTTATAGGAAATAGAAAAAACTGTCAAAGAACCAATTATTACTTTTTTTCTTTTCCCATAAAAACTTTCATAAAATGATTCACTAACAAATATTCTTAGAGCATTCATTAACTAATGATTCTGAGTATACCTCCTAGCCCTCCAATTCCAGTTGGTGCAATATCATCCATGGAGTAAGTGTATCTATCACACATCCTCTTTAGTGTAACAACCCATCTTGCTGCTCCATAAGCAATATTACTGCATATGAGATCTCTATACAGCCGATGAGTTTGGGTTTTGTCATCCACTTCCACATGTTCAACCCAAGTAACCTATAAAAGTATATAGATTGGTCTTTGAGATCACAACTTAGTTTGTTACTTAATTGAGAAATAATTGTCTTTGGCCAAAAATAAAATCAGGAAATTGTAAAAATTGATTTAATGGAGCATGAAATGTCAAGACAATAGTAATTAGTAACGGTGTGCGATTATTAATGACATAAGGACATCCAAAACATTAGGAACTCAAGGAAGTGTATAAATGCCTGTCAAACAATTAACAGTTTGTTGATGGTGAAGATTGATTATTACTTATTAGAAAGGTTTAGATAAGCGATATTTTCGTGATATAAATTGTCTTCATTAGAGTGCCAAAATTTACATGATATCTGCTTTTGCAAATGACACCCAATTCAAAGTACATTATGTCACATTATGTTATGGTAATATAAGAATGAACATTTTGAAAGAGATATGGATATATATATATATCTTGGAATAACATAGAACTTGGCCAAAGTCAAAGTGTATGTTTCATAATTTTGCCTCAAACATAGTTTAGAAGTCCTATAAATAGAACCAAATTCAACATCTAGCTCTTTGCTATGTGAAAAACCAAATTATCATGTTAATGTAATAAAGTTACTGACCTTGGAGTACCCGTTAGGCATATTCTGAATCATGCATCCAGAGGGAAGCTTCCAAGAGCGGGAAGGTGAGGTTTTCTCTTTTGAGCAATCATAAGAGAAATCCACAATTAACCAGACGCCTAATTCGATTTGCTGGCAATGGCGAATGAAGAAGAACTCCCTAGGCGGTACTAGAGGCGATAGAATGTGCATTTGCTCGTACATCTGCATTCAGCCTCATGACTTATATAACAAATTTGTATTATCAAAGAAAACTGTATGAAAAGAAGGAAGGAAAAGATAAAAAGTTGATGGAAGTGTTTTTTTCTAAGGCTGCTACCAGCTGCACCGTGCCACTTCGACTTGCTAGCATCCCAGGTTCAAGCACTTGAATTGTCTTTGCTTTTGTAACAATTGTGGGGAAAAGATCTATCCATTTATCCTGCAAAATTGAATGCTTTGCTTAATTTGGCATCGTTCCAGAAATATGGAGACTTTGAGGATTAATGTTACCGTCTAGGAGATATGAAAAGAAAAAAAGTCATGAATGCTGACCGAATTTAAAATCATTTCAACTAGGTGCATTGCATTCATGGTCACTATTTCTGAATCTTTTGATGCCTCGACACGAGCAGTGGAGTTCGTGAAATGGTTAGCCCTAGGGAAGATCTTTTCATAGCTGTCACGATGAAGAACAAATCCCCCATCAGCTGGGGACTTGATCCACACAGGTTCATTGATTCGAGTAAGTCTGATTAATTCATCCATGGCACTGGCAGCAGTCTCCAACACAAGTGGCTTCTCCGTATCTGAAATTTTTTTGAATTGGTCTGTTAATGGAGAACTGGAACCATGGCCTTGATCAAGGGCAGCCCCTGGTCCTTGATTATTCCGGGAAATTGCTGCTGGTACATCCATTGAAGATCCGAGCATAGGAGTCGATGACTCAATTTGTGATATTGGTTTTCCAATGTACTTGGCAAGAAGGCAGGACACCTTTTCATGCTGCAAAACATTTCCAACTAAATTTCAATGAAGTGAATTGTCCATGTTAAACAAAAAAATATATATAATAATAATAAATAAATGATTAGACTTGAGAAGATCTCAACTAGGCAGGTGTATAAAAGGATCAGTTAATATTTCAACTAGGTTAAATATTGTTACACACTTGCCGGTACACAATCCGTATAAAAGAGTGTGTATGAACATGGTTGGAGCTATAACTAGGATCCCCTCCAAAATATTAAAACTCTTATTTTATATATAGTTGTAAAATTTTTAAATATTTAGCTACAAAAATAGAAGTTCCCCCTTCCAAATATTTAAGTTAGTCTAATGATATTCTTAAAAAATAATAGAATTTGTTAATTGATCTAATAGTTATAAAGATAAGGTAGTTTTTATTTTCTCAAATTCAGTTTTTATACATGTTTAATATCAAATTAGACAATTTTCTTATAATAATTTGAGTTTAAAAGATGTTCTGCTAAAAATTATTTAGTGAATATACTTGTGTCAATGATTGATAGTTTTTTATATAATATATTTATAAATTATAATCTACTCTAATATCAAAATATTAAGGTTTGTATATGTGTATATGTTTATGCACATGTGTGATGATTTATCTTGACTTTTGACTAATATATTAGTATCACAATTTGGCCTCCAAATAAAAAATTAATCCCAACTCCACCCCTATGTATGGATTTTGTGCAATAGTAAGTATGTGATAATTATTGCTCTTTCGACAATTAAGACATGCCTCTTCTTTTAATTGGGCATTTTCTATCTGTAGTTTCTGTAGGCTACGTTGCCGTTCTTCTTCTCCGAAGGGTGGACCTCCACATGATGGGCAAATCACATTTTTCAGTGCCTCTCTGATTGCAAGGTTTTCGCATTGAATCTTATCATTCTCTGACCGTAGAGTAGAGTTATCTGCTCGTTCATTTTGAGCCTGAAAAGTATAAACATGGAAGAATAACAAAAGGTCATGCATCATATTTCATACAAAAACGTCAAAATGAGAAAATAAGAAAAATCAAACCTTTGTTTGAGTCCTCTTGTTTTGGAACCAGAACTTTATCTGTTTGGATTCAAGCCCAAGATCCCTGCTCAACTGGCGCCGCTGGTTGTCATCCGGATGCGGGCATTCCTTGAAGAATCTACATCTCAGCAATAGAAAACCCCATTAGCCTTAGATAGAAGTAAACAATCATATGAGACAATTTAATAGGTGTGATGGTGTCTATATCAAGCTCGTCTTATGGACTTCTAAAGACTAACACCGTAAGCACACACCCCCACCATACCATTAATAGATGATATGGTTGTTGATTACTCATCGTTTTTTAAATTTTGTGAGAATATAGGATATAAGACAAAAATATAATTTAATAGTAGATTTGTCAAAATTTATATCTAATAAAAAAATATTAAATAACATAATATTACTTAAAGTTACATTAATTGTAACTTAAACTCATATATATATATATATATGTATATATATTAGGTAGTACATCCAAAACGTATGGAGTCTCACATATGAATTAAATGAAAGCACAAAAACAATAAAAGAGGAGAGAAGATGGTAACAAAAATAGAGGATAATTACCACCCTACCAATGGATAAAGGGAAGACGATCTCTCATAAATACAATCTATAAAACAAAAATAATCCTTAGACAATGCCATTAAAGATCAAATTTTTTACTAAGTGGATATTTAAAAATAATTTCTATATTAAAAGTCTTATATATCAATTGATGACACATTTTAGTGTTTTCCAATAGAACCAGCCAGAATTCTAATCCCCCACCCAATTGTAAGGAAAATAGAAAAAATCAATTCCCACAATAAGAACCATGACAATCAATAGTCAATAGGTACACCGAGCATCACCCTCCTTACAGGTATAGCCAAAACGCACATCAGAAAAGTGATCAAATCGGCAAAAAGAAAAAGGTCACTCGCTGATCAATCTAGATACAAAACTTGGATATGCTCTAGATCTATATATACATATGATGAACACACACACAAAAAGGTGACTTGTGGAATCATATCAATCAACGATAATTCTTACGCTTCAAGTTGCTGTATCTGGTGAGAGGTATGGCGATGGTAGGACCTCTTCCCCTTGCGAGCATTCGAATGTTCTTGCTCATCACCCGAGCCACCACCACCACTTCCTATCGGGAAATCCATTTTCAGTTTCAGGCACACTACGCTAAGCGATAATACAACCTTAAAATACTGAAATCCTTTCTTTTTCTTTTTTTGAGAGAAATTGAATTCCTTTCTTAATTCTTGTGGTGTCTATGTCTGTAAACCTTGCATTTATATAACCTACTCATTACAGAATTGGAGTACATTGTACATGACATATATGGCCTCACACGGGTCAACTCCATATAAGGACAGTAAATTATCACCAAAAAAGAGAGTGAGGCTGGTGGGTCTAGTCTTGGATTTGTTGGGTTCAAATTTCAGTAACATTTTCTCGGTTTTAGACACGAATCTATGAATAATACTCAAGTAACAGCTAAAGAGGTCAGCGAAAATCGAGGGAGTAGGATATGCTGTGAAAGAAAGCTACCAAGTATGGAAGATTTATTCTAAATTCCAAACCAAAAGAAATTGGCAACCTGCAAGGTTTCAAATATTATATTCTTTTGTAAGGTATGCAGGTAAACGTAACTGACAGTTCTCAAGGCTTCATTTCCTTTCTCGTTCACTAAGAAAGAATATGATAAGGATGACTATAATGAGCAAGTAGTTCTTTACCTTTTCATCAACACGTAGTTAAGTTTCTTGTTGGTGCTCTAATTTATTGAAGAAATTAACAACGTGCTTGAAGTTATTAATTAATGAGAAAAAGAAAATAATTTGAATTATGTACATGTTTAATCTCAAATTCATGAGGATAAGAATACCTTTTACTTAGGAATCAAATAATAAAACGAAAAGAAGAAACAAATATTTTAGTAAACATCGGATGGAACATTGGAGATGAAATTTTCATTCCTTTAAGTAATTATTATTACATACAAACTGTTTTATACAATCATAAGTATAATTTAAAAAATCACTAAAATCCTGACTTGAAATAATACTTTTCAATGATTTTTAAGAATCTAATTAGTGATTTTCAAGAATCTAATAATGCCATATTAGCTAAATGACACCAAGACCACTTGGTGGGTCCCACTTGAGATGATCTTATCTGCTCGGTTGACCATATGGAGCCGATATTTCTCATACATCTTTCGTGGTATTAGGAAATTTTTGATGAGGACATTCTCTTTAATCGCATGTGGAAATTGTCTCCTTGGCCTTTTTGACAATTTGACTTCAAAAGTTTGGTAACTTTTATTTTTGGGTTATATCTCCTAAGTTTAGAGTACGTTAACCAAAAACCCAAATTAATGAGGCTTGAAAATTTCATAAACTGCATTGGTAGGACTTATTTATTCTCTTTTTTTTTTTATCAACTGCATTAGTAGGACTAGTTTATTGTGATAAAAGCAACAATATTGCATTACGGTGGCGTTTCTATTCTAGCACCCAAGAGGGATGATGACGTATTTTGGTTTCGAGACTTAAGATGATTTCTTAATGATGTCGCGTCTTAGTACGTAACAGCTTTCAATCATTTTTGCATGAGTATCTTGCATGCTGATTATGATAAAATCACGTGCAAGGCCAAAGTTTAGTTATAAAAATAGTTGTAATCTAATATTACAATTTTATTTAATAAAATAAATATTGATACATATTTTAAAAATTTAATTGTTGAATTGCATGTTCTTTATGCTCTTAATACACGTGTTAGATTTTGTGTTAATCAGATATTATTTACTATATGATCTATAAATATATATATATATTTTGCATAATTTTAAATTACAAAAGCTTGAAATTTAAACAATTTATTGATGACATAGCTATTATTCTTTAATTTTTTAAAAATTTTGCAAGCACGAAGGATATAAAAACAAATTGTAATTCATTGGTGGATTTATCAAAATTCACCTTTAATGAAAACATATTGAGTAATACTGTAACATAAGGTTACAACTAATTTTGTAATTTTTCTTTTTGACAACTACAACCAATTTTGTAGTTAAATTTTGTCCTTTTAATAAAATAACGTGTTGTTAGTGAGTTTGTTAGAGTGGTCAATTTATTATTAGAGCCCAATGGCTAATTATTTATTATCTTCTCTCTCTTCCCCCTCTCTCTCTCTCTCTCTCTAAGCTCTGAAGTGTGTCTTTAAAAATAAAGATCTTGTACATAATTGATTAGGTAGTAATTATAGTTTTATTTGCGCTTCATTCAATGAGAAATTTACTTCCCTATTTTTTTAAAAAAAAAATTAACCTAAAAACCCAAATTAATGAGGCCCAAAAATTTTATTAATTTGCATTATATAGTAGGACAAGTTTATTGTGATAAGAGCAACGATACCGTATGGCGGTGCCGTTTTATTCTAGCACATTAAGTACCCAAGAGGGACAACAGTGTATCATGGTCTAGAGACTTAAAGATGATTTCTAAATGACGTCGTGTCTTAGTAACAACTTTCAATCATTTTCGCACGAGCTATCTTGCATGCTGATTATAATGAAGTCACATGTTAATGTTAATCATTTGTTGTAAAAGAGTTTGTAAGAGTGGTTAATTTATTGTTAGAGCCCAACGGCTAGTTAGAAATTATCTTCTCTCTCCTCTCTCTCTCTCTCTCTCTAAGCTCTGTTGTGTGTCTATGAAAGTAAAGATCTTGAACATAATTGATTAGATATTAATTACAATTTTATTTGCACTTTATTCACTAAGAAATTCTCTCCACCTTTATATTAAATTTTGGATCATATTAGAGCTTTGATTCATGGATCCTATAGAGTTTGTTAGAGTGGTTAATTTATTGTCAGAGCCCAACGGTAGTTAGTTATAATCCTCTCTCTCTCTCTCTCTCTCTCTCTCTCTCTCTCTCTCTCTCTCTCTCTCTCTCTCTCTCTAAAAGAATAGATCTTGTACATATTGATTAAGCAGTAATGACATTTTTCTTTACAGTTCTTTCACTGAGAAATTATCTCCACTTTTTCATAAAACTTTACATTATATTAGGGCTTTGATTCGTACGTGGCTCCTCTTCTTGAAATGCTAGTGCCACCACACCATCATTAACCACTATGTCCCAAAACACCATAACTCCCTAATAATCACAACAACAATTATTGCTTCTCTCAAACATGTCAAATCTTATGTCCATCAATCTCAATTAAAATAACTACGTTGCATGGAAGAAACAAATTGCCACAATTCTTTACCACCGCACACCCTTGGTGCGATGGTCACTCCACAAGTATAAGTGCTTGTGGGGTGTGGGGAGGCAAGGGCTGGGGTTCAAGTCTCCAGAAGGGAGCTTCACACACATATACACTTAGATTAGGCTAGAGTAGAAATTCTATCTTGTATTCAAAAAAAAAAAATGCTTGTTCATTGATTGATCACATTTATGGTTCAATTTCTTGTCCAAATCATATTGATGAGCATGAAAATCTAACAGCTGCTATGAATCCATATTATCAATCTTGGAGAATCAGAGATAAGGCTCCCCTCTCTTTGATAAATTCAACATTGACACCACAAGTTTTCTCTTTGGTTGGTGCAATTAACAACGCCCAAGAAGCTTGGAACACACTGTAATAGGGGTTCACTTTTAAATCATGAGAAAAAAATTTCAATCTTATGCTATAGTTGTAGAGTATTAAAATGAGTGCTTGGCACCATTTTTCTAAAACAGTGTTTTGAGAATAGAAAATGCATATATGGTGTTTGGCATGAGGACAAATTTTTAGGAAAACATTAAACTTTGTGTGGGGTCCACTTTTTTAGAATAGGGTAAAATACTATTTTGGTCCCTAAACTTTACTAAAAGTTTGTTTTTCATCCCTAAAATATTTACCATAATATTTACACACTATCTTTTGAAAACCATATTCTAAAACTCATTCTAATTAATCACATGTTTTAAAAGTGGGACTCACCATTTTTTAGGTTTAAAAAAAAAAAGAAGCAAAATTTGTATTCAAGTTCTGATACCTAATAGAAACTTAGTAAATAGGAGAGAGAGATCCACTAGGGCAAAAATAAGAATACATAACATTGAACATAATAAAATAAAAAATTGAAATATAATGTTCCAATTGTTCTTTTGGAAGTTTTCTGAAAAGTTAATCATAAGTTCTTTAGTTAAATATTGGTTGGAATGTATGAGATATGAATATATAAAATATGGCAAATTACAACTTACCCGCTTATGATTTGACCGAAATTTAAGTTGCTTACTTGTGATTTGAAATTTGACACTTTATCATCTTAGGATAGCTTAGTTAAAATTCTGTAACCTACATCTATTAAAAATAAGGCTAAATATATCATTTTGTTCCACTTTTATGTCTCTATTTTCGTAAAACATAAAACACACAAAAACAAGATCAAAAGATAGGGGGGTTTTGGGGGCGACCGCAACCCCGGGCCCACCAATTTATTTTTTCTCAAACTGGGCCTAACCCGCACGAATGGGTGGGATCGTAATGCTCAAAATGTCGAATTCACTGTAAAATGTACTTCTCCTTAGATCGATGGTTTTACATAGAGTCGCCACTTATTTAATTTAAATGAAAAAATAAGAAAACCTTTAATATAAAAAAATGCCTCTGTTGTATTAATGTATTTGAGAATTTACATCAATTTTGTAACAAAAATTTACAATGCTTTTTTGTCCTAGATACAATCTAAGAAAAGAAATTTACATTGCTTTATTTCCTAGTTACATTCTAAAAACGTAAAATTACAAATACAAGAGCATAGTCTAGAACCCTTGATCTTGGTTCAGAGGCTAATTTATGAAATGGGAAGGGATTAAGCACCCATCTCGCCCGGTAAAACCGGTCTCCTAGGTTAAGGTGGCCAACATCATGTCATGTCAAACAAGTACAAACAATATGTCATACAAATATGTTAATTTGCAAGAATTGTAAGCAAATATGTGTTAGGGGAATCTGAAATAAAGAGAAACAAAAAAGAAGAAATTTGTTAGATAACAATTTTAATGTAAAGAAAGCATGAAGGTAATAATATGTTCATTCAAAAATTCTTAGCCTAGATATGTTCATCTAAGCATGTAAAAAAAAAGAAACACAAAGTTGTCATGTTATTTGTCATCAACACAATTGCAAAGAGAAAAAAAAAAAACATTTAAACATATTTGATCATCCAAGCAATTATGAAAAGAAGTAAAGGAAAATCCCTTAGACATGTTCATTTAGAGAAAATCAAAATACTTAGACATGTTTGTTCAAGCATTTAACAAAGTAAAACAACTACCTAGACATGTTCATCTAAGTATTCAAGAGAAAGTTGTGTTTTAGCCTAGAAGTGTTCATCTAAGCATTCAAGAGAAAATTTGTGTATTAGCCTAAAAGTGTTCATCTAAGCATGTACAAAGAATATCAATCAGACATATAGACATGTTCATCCAAGCATATCATGAAAGAAACAAATAATGACTTGTTAAGCGTTTATTCAAGCACATGTCAAAAGTTAAGAACATAATTACTACTTACCAGCATAGAGCATAAATTAAAAGGGGGAAGTGATCACTTAAAGGGGTAGGGAGAAAGTAAGGAAGTACTCAACTACAACTAAAGTAAGAACAATGGTTGCACAATAGTTTTTCTTTTTTGCTTTCTCGCTAGCTCTCTAGAGAGAATTCGGGGTCCAGAAAATAGAAGAGGTCTTCTCTATTTATAGGGGAAGGGATGACTTAGCTTTAAAGCTAAGTTATTAGCTTTCTTCTAAAACTAATGGAGGAGATAAACCTGTTTAAATGAGCTGGAACGGATTTGGTGTTGATCTCCATTTGAATTTTGAAAAGAAGTTGAAGATGATGCTGAACCTGTGTTATCCTTTGCACCTATTTCATATTTTGGCTCTAGCTTTCTACTCAAAATTCCAATTGATTCAAAATTAATGTTTTCTGAAAGGAAATTTAATTCTCTACAACTTTTCTGAAATAAAGAAAACCAATTTTCAACGTTTTCTAGACTAAAAATGCGATTTAAATTGCCGCTGAAAATAGTAACGTTTTTTTAGCGTTTTTCTGTTTTTTGAAATTTTTCAAAGAATGTATCTGTTTTCCTATCCAACTTGTTTTTTAAAAACTTTCTTATGAAAATAAGAGAGGGAATAAACATATTAGATAAGCTTGATCAAATTGGGTGTTGATCCTCATTTGAAATTTTGAAAGAAAATTAAAGATGATGCTGAATTTATGTTATTTTCTGCACCTGTTTCGTATTTTAGCCATAACTTTCTTCTCAAAATTTCAATTGATTTGGGATTGGTGTTTTTTGAAATGAAATTTAATTATCTACAACTTTTCCAGGAATAGAGAAAATCAAATTTCAACGTTTTCCAAGCCAAAAATTCGATTCAAGTTTCTGCTGAAGATAATAACATTTTTTTGAGCATTTTTTTTTTTTTAAATTTTTCATGGATCATATCTTTCTCTCTCCAAATTGTTTTTCAAAAGAGCAGATAAGATGCCATAACAAAAAAATAAAAAATAAATAAAATGAAATCTAATCAAAATTCACACTTAATTAATTTTAAATTAATTCTTGTTGGAATCAATCAAAATTAAGTGTTTAAGATAGGATGTGATTGGGCCCATCATGTAGATAAGCCATGATCATTGAAAATTGATTGTATGATAACTTTTGATCGGGTGGTCCGATCAAAACCCATGACATACCATTATGATCGTTAGAGCATCAAGATTTGTTTTGTATCACAAATTTGAAGATCTACCGATTGGTTAAATGCAAGTTGTAAAATGGGGTGTCAACAGGTTTATACTTAAGTTGTCGGTTTGTACTCAAGTTATCTGTTATTAATGTTAACATGTATAGTATTGTGGGCTTTAGGCCCAACTAGTTTACTTGTATAGTACACATTTTTGTACTACACTTTTACTTGTACTACACTTTTACTTGTACTGCACTCATATGCCTCCTATATAAAGGCACTCATGTATATTCTTTCAATGAGAAATATAATACAATTATTCAGTATTTCTAACATAGTATCAGAGCTACTGCTCTGACCTTTTTCTTAGCAGTCTTGTTTTTATTGGTGTCACTTCATTCTCAACTTCGCTTCCGCCGTCACAACAGCTGCCGCAACCTTTCGCCGTTGAACCTCCGACGTCTTTTAGACATCGTCCTTAGATTCTGGACCTGTAGCAGCCGTCGTTGAGGAATTCCACACTGCAAAGACCATTATCCTTTTTCGCACCGCTACGACTCTTACTCCAATAAGTTTTTTGGTGGTACCACTGCGATCGTCTTGCACCGATCTACACTTTCGTGGAAGCCGTGAAGCCATCGGACTCCGCACGCACCCTTACGCGCTTCTAGAAGATCCTGTGTTGCATCCCACGCACCCCACACGCCGTCATCAGCTCCAGCTGACGTCACCCGCGACGTCATCAGTGCCACGTTGGCCCTAGCTTACGTCAGCATCCAGTCACCTGCTGACGTGCTGACGTCATCACTTTTGACCGGCTATTGACCGTTGACCGAGTGTTGACCTTGACCGTTAACTTTTTCTCAGAGTTGACTTTTTTTGTAGTCCAGGTTCTCCTTACCCAGTTTTTTACATAGATTTAATTTTTGCAGTCCATTTTTGCAATTTTTGCAAACGTTTTGGCCATAATATTGAAATTTGCTATCAGCACAATAAATCAGTTGTTTCAATTTCTACTGCCGCTGATGCTAACACTGAGAGTGTCCAACCAATGGCTTCTGTCTCTGCACAGTCTAAGTTTAAGTCTTCAGGTCGCACTTTCACCATGTTCACAGATGACCTTAAAAACATCATCGTCAATGTCATTCATATGGTTGGTAATGCATCTTATTCCTCTTCTCTCTCAGCTTTATCTAGTATGTCTCATTTCTCTTGGCTTATGGATTGTGCTTGTTGCAATCACACGACACCTCACTTGTCCTTATTTTCTAAACTTAAACCTGCATCACACCCTCTTAATATTCACACAGCAAATAGTTCCACAATTTCTGGTCATAATATGGATTCTGTTTCGACCTCCAACCTCTCAGTTCCAAGGGTCTTTAATGTTCTTAACCTTTCTTACAATTTGTTTTCTATGAGACAATTAGCTGAGTTGAGTTATCGCATTATATTTGATTATTCTGGGTGTATTGTGCAAAATCCAAGGACAGGACAGGAGCTTGAGACTAGTCCCAGAGTTGGGTGTATGTTTCCCGTGGACAACCTTCGTCTTCCACTTGTTGCTCCTGTTTCTATTGCCGCAGCTACTGCAGTTTCTTCTATTCCTTTCCTTGCACTTTGGCATGCTCGACTTGGTCACGCATCTTCTTCTCGGGTACAACAATTGGCTTCTAGAGGTTTGTTAGGTTCAGTGTCTACATAAAATTTTGATTGTGTTTCATGTCAGTTAGGAAAAGAACCAGCTTTACCTTTTAATACTAGTGAATCAATATCCACTGATATCTTTGATCTTATTCATTCTGATATTTGGGGACCTTCCTCTGCCTTTAGTATTGGTGGGTCTCGATATTTTGTTATCTTTGTTGATGATTACTCTTACTATAACTAGATTTTCAATATGAAACATCGTTCTGAATTACTGCAAGTATATTCTAATTTTGCAAAAATGGTTGAAACTCAATTTTCCAAACGTATCAAAATTTTTCGATCTAATAATGCTCTTGATTACACTCAATATGCTTTCCAAGTTGTTTTACATTCCTATGGCACTGTTCATCAACTAACTTGTCCAAGTACGTCTCAGTAAAATGGTAGAGCCGAACGAAAACTTCGTCATATTCTTGACATTGTTCGTGCTCTCCTTCTCTCTGCCAAAGTTCCCACTCCGTTTTGGGGCGAAGCTGCTCTTCATGTTGTTCATACTATTAATCGCATTCCCAGTCTTGTCATCCAAAAACAAGCTCCATATGAGCGCCTTTTTGGGTCACCTCTAGACTATCACCACCTTCGCTCCTTCGATTCTGCTTGTTTCATTCTTCTTCAGCCACATGAGCATAACAAACTTGAGCCTAGGTCAAGACTTTGTTGTTTTCTTGGCTATGGCGAAACTCAAAAGGGGTATCGGTGTTATGATCCTGTTTCTCATTGTCTTCGTATCTCCCACAATGTTGTATTTTGGGAACATCGCCTCTTTATCGAGCTCTCTCACTTCCGTGCCTCTCTATCTTCCTCTTCTATCTTAGATCTATTTCCAGATGAGGCACATATTCCTCCTGTAGCTGCCCTTGATCCTCCTGTAGCTACTCCTGATTCTACTATAGACTTCTCTGTCCAAACACCAAATACCCTTGATTCCTTTCTTGGTTCCCCCTTTAATGAACAGGTGGAAGATGAACAAGTCAAAGACGAGCTACCCAACCCCAATCTTGGGTCTCCTGCTCCTACTCCGCCTGAAGATCTTGCACAAGACATTCCACCTCGTCACTCAACTCGGGTAAGGTCCATTCTTGCACATTTACTTGACTATCATTGTTACACTGCCCTTGTTACACTGCAGGAGCCTCACACCTATCGTGAGGCTTCCACTAATCATTGCAATGAAAGAGGAACTTGATACATTATCTAAAAATCATACTTGAGACTTGTTCACTCTCCCCCCTGGAAAATCTGTGGTTGGTTGTAAGTGGATCTACAAAATTAAGACTCGCTCTAATGGATCCATTGAGCGCTACAAAACTCGTCTTGTTGCAAAAGGTTTTACATAGGAGTATGGGATTGATTATGAAGAGACCTTTGCTCCGGTTGCTCGTATCTCATCTGTTCGTGCCCTCTTAGCTGTTACTGCTGCCAGTAAATGGGACGTTTTTTATATGGATGTCAAAAATGCATTCCTTAATGGGGATTCAAGTGAAGAAGTTTATATGAAACCTCTTCCTGGTCTCTCTGTTGAATCAAAAAAAGTTTGTCACCTTCAACGTGCACTTTATGGCCTTAAACAAGTTCCACGAGCTTACTTTGCCAAATTCAGCTCTACCATCTCTCGCTTGGGTTACATGGCTAGTCATTATGATTCTGCCTTATTTCTTCATCGCACTGATAAAGACACTATTTTACTTCTCCTGTATGTGGATGATATGATCATAACTGGTGATGACTTTAGTGGCATTCAAAAACTCAAGGATTTTCTCAGTCAGCAGTTTGAGATGAAAGATCTTGGACATCTCAGCTACTTCTTAGGTCTTGAAATCACTCATTCTACAGATAGACTTTACATTACTCAAGCCAAGTATGCCTCTGAACTCTTGTCTAGAGCTGGACTCACTGATAGCAAGATTGTTAACACTCCAGTTGAGCTTAATGTGCATCTAACTCCCTTAGGGGGGGAACTATTGTCTAATCCCTCTCTTTATAGATGCTTAGTTGGCAATTTAGTTTATTTCACTGTTACTCGTCCAGACATTTCCTATGTTGTTCACCAGGTGAGCCAATATCTGTCTGCTCCACAATTGACTCACTATGTTGTTATTCTACGCATTCTTCAGTACCTAAAGGGCACTCTCTTCCATGGTCTTTTCTACGCTACTCGGACTCCTTTTGTTCTCTGTGCATTTTCTTATGCTGATTGGGCAGGAGATCCAACTGATTGTAGGTCCACCACTGGTTATTGCTTTCTTCTTGGTTCTTCTTTGATTTCTTGGCGAAGCAAGAAACAAACTCATGTGGTCCATTCTAGTACCGAAGTAGAATATCATGCCCTTACTGATACCACATCTGAGCTTCTTTGGTTACGATGGCTTCTTAAAGACTTAAGTGTGTCTACATCCTCTGCTACTCCTCTTTATTGTGGCAACAAGAGTACCATCCATATTGCTCACAATAATGTCTTCCATGAATGGACTAAACACATCGAGATCGATTGTCATTTTATCTTTTATCATCTTGTCCATGGTGCTCTCAAGCTAATCTTAGTCTCCTCTACAGATCAACTTGCAGATATCTTCACCAAGTCACATCCTAAGGAATGCCTTCGTACTTTAGTTGACAACCTCAAGTTGGTTTCACATCCACCTTGAGTTTGAGGGAGGTTGTTAACATGTATAGTGTTGTGAACTTTAGTCCTAACTAGTTTACTTGTAAAGTACATATTCTTGTACTGTACTCTTACTTGTACTGCACTCATATGCCTCCTATATAAAGGTACTCATGTATATTCTTTTAGCGACAAATACAATATAATTATTCAGTATTTCTAACAATTAAAATACTCTTTTTTGGTCATGTGGTTTCTTCTAAGGAGGATCCACTAATGCTACAATAATCTAGTTGCATGGAGAGATAAAGCAACTTTTCAAAGAGGCGAGCTCCTTGTCACAGTGAGTGGTTCTAGATGTGTATGAAAAGTCTTTTCTCCAACCTCACTATCGAAATCCATCATTTCAAATTTTGTTGTCAATGCCACTGGCATTTAGAATTGTATTGTTATGATGTTTATAGCTTCTTATTTGATATGATTAGATTCTGTTTAGTTTCATGTTTGTTTGAAAAAATTGAGCATATATTCCTTCCTTTGGGGTTATATTGGTTTGAAATTGACAGTTTCAATGAGTATGTATTAAATATCAATACAATATGATTTGCTTCTTTGTTAATTGCAGGCCATCCACATTTGCAAAAGTTGCGAAACTTAGGAGAGGTTAGCAGGTGGATGTTGAAATAATCATATGTTAGGACGCATACAGCTTAGGTGCAAAAATAGCATCAAGTGCTGAGTTTTGATTGTTTATTATGTAGGAATTGACTTGTTGATTCGATCAAGCTTACTAGAGAGGATCTTATTTTCATTAGCAACTTTTGACTAAAGTATCACTTTATTTGTTTGTTTTTTAATTTGGAGTGGAAGGCTTGGCAGTGGGCGTATAATGCTTGTAGAAAGATTCATCTCCAACATAAAGAAAGAAGTTCTTTTGGCTGTAATTTTGACGAATGGAATGTGGGGGAGAAGAGATTATCATGGTTCTTAATTTCTACAAAACCCTTCCTTTTTTATCTTGTTTTTTCTTGTTTTTTTATGTGTTTTTATGACTTTATCTCTCCTTTATTTTGGTGGGTTTTGTGTGCATTTATTTGTTTGTTTTTTAATTTGGAGTGGAAGGCTTGGCAGTGGGCGTATAATGCTTGTAGAAAGATTCATCTCCAACATAAAGAAAGAAGTTCTTTTGGCTGGAATTTTAACAAATGGAATGTGGGGGAGGAGAGATTATCATGATTCTTAATTTCTACAAAACCGCACCTTTTTTATCTTGTTTTTTCTCGTTTTTGTATGTGTTTTTTTTTTTTTTGTTTTTTTTTTGGAGAAGAGAGAGACATAAAAGTTAGTAAAATCACATATTTAGTCCTATTTTTAAGAGAGGTAGGTTACATAACTCTAACTGCCGCAGGTGGATAAAGTGTTAAATTTTAATTTATAAGTAGGTAACTTAAATTTTGATGAGACTACAAGTGAGTAAGTTGTAATTGGCCCTATAAAAAAAGGAAGGTAAATCATGCTTTAGCAATGGTTACGGAATAATTTTAAGCACTGACTTTTGTTCACTTTAAACTCTAGAAGATGCTATATTTTTCCTTGTATATATCATTATTGTGGGGGATTTGAGACTTTTTCTATTTTGATAGATATGATAGAATTTCACCAACATTTATTTAATGATATGGTTCTATAATGACTGGTACAATTAGGGATCTACATTGGTGGTTTTTATTTTGTAATTCCCATCTTCCCAAATCTTTTTTATTCTCTCTCTCTCTCTCTCTCTCTCTCTCTCTCTCTCTCATAATGGTTCTCGGTTAGAGACCATTGCCATCAAAAAGTGATGCTAAAGGTCCCCAAATTGCACTACTAGGTTATTGACTAAAAATGGAAAAAGAAACCTCTTCTCTTATCGTCTTTGAGATTAAATTATGAAGAGAATGCATTCAATTCGGGCTTGGTGTAAACCCCTCATTTTATACTCTCTAATAACAACATGCAATCAACATTTTAGTAAACAATGAATTAGACCTACCACATACAATCACCACTTCTTAAAACCCAATTTCATAAATAAATTAATCAAAAGAAAGAAAACTACATGATGAAAAATTTCAGTTCCCATAAGACTAAAGAACCAAGAGATTCCAACCTCCAACCACCTTAGATATTGCTAGCATTTCTTTTTACGGCAACCTCAACGGTCTCTAGCAATTCCTCACTGCCTCTGCCTCTTCCTTGTCAGACTAATTGAGCACTGCACAATTTGCACTCTGGCACTGAGTTTGTAGGCAACTTGGATGAGTCACCACCTTTCCTCTCCAACTTGGACTATGTCGTTGAGTCTGATTCTGAGTTCTCCTTTACCTTCATCTCAAATGATCAGATAACTTACTGCTTATAGATTTTTTGTTTCTTTGCATTCACTCTCTTCACCTTCATCTCCAAAAAATAAAAAATAAATAAAATAAAATCTCAAGATGTTAAGGTCATTGCGTTGGAGGTCTCTGGTGATTGTAGGCTTCTGTTTATTTGGTTGCGTGGGAGGTGAAATTTTTTAATTTATGATATTGGGTTTTAAAAAGTAGTGATTGTGTGGTGACTTTGTTTCATTGTTTAGTGAAATGCTTATGTGTGATGTTACTATTGGAGGGTGTAAAAAATGGGAGTTTGTACCAGGTCTAGATTGAATGTATTCTTAATTATGGATAAGTCTTTCAATGTTTTTTATTTGAGTGAATAGTGATTGAGTTTGTGGGATTATATTTTAATTTACTTATTATTTATCTACAGGTACATGTTCTATTTGTATATGGTAAAAGTTGTTAGGTCTATATGTTTTAATGTTGTCAAATGGGTCAAATTGTGTGTTTAGTTGTGAGTTTTGTTGTGTCTTAAAATAGTAATTGAAGATTAAGTTGAAGACATAAAGGCTTCTCAAGAACAATTCAAGAAAAGTGAAATTTCAATGACCTTGACTTCATGCCTAACTCCACCTTGATTGCACTCGGCTAGAGGTGTGCATGAGTCAGGTTAGGTCGGATTAAGGGGATTTTTTGACCTAACTCACCATGGTGGGTTAAAAAAAACTCAACCCAGCCCAACCCATTCCATCACATAAGTCCAACTCAACCTAACCCACATGGATCATGTTGAATCCATAGGGTGGACAATTTTTTTTATTACTATTATTATTAAATTGTGCTAAAAAAGATATAAATATAAATATATTAAAAAACTCAAAGATTAGTATTAATACAACTCCTTAAAGACAAACAACACTCATGACTAAACAACAATAATAATTTACTAGGGTTTGTATGAAGTATGAACTAATTGGCTTTTATTGTGGTGGGCCTTTTTGTGCAATATTGAGCTGGACTGCTTCCTGTCATGCTAGGCCCAAGGTGTTCTGGATCAGGGAGTTGGGACTGGTCCAATTGCAACTTACTTTGGTCCGGCTTGTGCGCAAACTATGCCCCGTTTTGCCAAGGCTTTGATCACATGCGCCCTCTGGCATGTAAAGCTGTTATGATAATTATGACAGACAAATATAATAAAGATAATAACAGAGATTTGTTCACCATGTACACAAAAGCAAATAGTGGGTCATTACAAGAAACGCATGGTTTACAAGATAGCAACACAAATAAATACGGAACAAGTGTTAATAAGCTTATTGAATCACAAAGAAATATTAGTCTGCCGTGTAGCGTTATGTTATGGGGTCTAAGTCAAGAAGAGAGCCATTTCTTTAATGCGAATAATCTCTCCAGCAAAGAAATTAACTGATTTGAAGGAACGGGTCTAAATGACTTGTGCCCAGAGAAGCCTTTTTCCTTTAGCAGGGAGCGTGGTTTGAGAGGGAGAGGGGGAAATTATCCTATTCAGTGCATGCCTACTGTGCTATTCTTTTTTCTTTCTTTTTTTCTCCCTGATTCTTTCTTTCTTTTCCCTTCGTTTTTTATCTCTTTGTTTTTACTTAATTGTTCTGGTTCTCCTTAGAGATTACTGTTACCGTCCCTATACCTTTCTGTGCACAGTAGGAGTTCCTTATATAATGTCTGCCGCAGGTAACTTTTACCATTTTAGCCCTTATCCTTCTTTGTTTGGTGTGAGCATTCTTGCCGACCATTACTGATTGGCCAGTCACCCAGCTAGTGCCACTTACCTATGCTGGCCGCGCCGCGCCACGCCACGCCACGCCACGCCACATCCCCAGACAAAGAAGACTATTTTGTTTGTTTGCTTACCGTGACATTCTTACCTACCACGGTGTGAATACTCTCTTTCTCTCTGTCCCTCATGGCATGCACCTAATGGTTCCAACTCATCTTTGCTTCTTTTGGGAGGTATGTCATCCCAGCAGGACACTTCCTCCAAAAGAGCTTGAGCAAGAAACACAAAAATAGGTTTTCTCCCTCCCCACTGCTAGACCATGCTCTCTTACCTCTGGCTCATGACCCACCACTTCCTGTATTGGCCGAGTATAGGTTGGTGGTGTCTGGGCCTTAAGCTTGCCTTGCTTCCATGTTCATCCAAAATCTGTCTGCTGCTTATGCACTTGTCGCAGTCTGAAGGTCCGTCTGCCCATTCAGCCGTTCGCCCTTAACTTTTTACGGCGTGGGCTACTTTCCTTTTTTCTCATTCATTATGGCTTGCTGGACTTTGCCTAATTGTGGGCTTCCCCTCTTTTGTGCTATTCTCCGTGCTTTATTTTTAGAGTCTTGCTGTTACTTCCTGCCACATCATTCTGCTATACCTACCGTGATGTTATTTGACCCAAAACTGCTGGGCCTCTTTGGGTTTGCTATTTATCTCTTTTTTGATAGTCCAATAAACTCATTGGGTCTTTTACTACATTACTTATGGGCTCCCGTGTCCCGTTTACTTCCTTTTGGGCATCCTTGGCCCATTTACTTTCTTGAAGCGTCCTTAGCCCTTTTCTAATTCTGTGCTTCCCATGGGCTTTTACTAACTGATTGGGCTTCCTTGACACAATTACTTAATACTTCATCCTTGGGGCAATGGACGCTTCATTGCCCTTTACTTTCTTTACTTACATTGCTTTGGGCTTGCTATGGCAGCTATGATCCATTCTCACTTTTCTACATCCATACTGCTCATGGGTTTGCTACTTCTCTTTTTCTAGGCCTTTTTAGGCCCATTTGCTTCTTCAAGGTCCATTTGTTTGCTTTATGGACCTATGATCCATTATTCCTGCCACTTGGTTATCCAACTCTCTTCTACCCACGTTGTTGGGCTTCTTTCTCTTGTTGGGCTTCTAAAAAAAAAATGAGCGTCTACAATAAGATAGGTAGAGCTGGTTATTTTCAAAAAATTATTAATTATATAATATATTTTAAATATATGGGTGGGTCTGGTCAGGTTTGGCAGGTTTGGAATTTTATGACCTGAACCTAACTCGACCTGCTATCAAAAAAAAATTTTGTAACCCAACCCAACTCACCAGGCCAAAATGGCCAAATACCACAAATTTCAAAAATTAGTAGCAAAAAAACACTGTTTCGGAAATAAATAGGGAAGTACCACTTTTCTGGTACTCGAATTTCTTAAACTCGAGTTCTAAATGGTACTCGAGCTTAAGAAACTCGAGTACCAAGAAGTTTAGCCACCGTGGCACTGCTGACATGGAATTTGTGCGATTTAAAAAAATAATATGGTACTCGAGCTTGGTAAACTCGAGTTCCATACAACACAGTACTCGAGTGTACCAAACTTGAGTACTAATTAGAAAAAAAAATATGTTTATTTTTATTTCTAAGGTACTCGAGCTTGGTGAGCTCGAGTACCTTGTAAGGAACTCGAGTTTAGGAAACTCGAGTTCCTTATAACTTTTTTTTTTTTTTTTTTGATATTCGGCAAATAAACATAAACATAAACATAAACGTATTTTTAAGTTTTTATTAATTTAAATAGAAGAATTGTAAAATAGATTTTAATTTCAAAATATGAATTAATTTCTACATTAATTAAAACTGTTCATTGTTTTCTCATAAAAATTATTCACTGTTTTCTCTTTAGCATTATTTAAAAAATTGTTCACTCTCTTTTTTGCGTAAATTATTTTATGTTCACTATTTAAAAAATTATTAACTGTTTTTTCATAAAACACCAACTAAAATCGTGTTTTATAAATTTAAACGCCAGATCAAAATGCTTTTTCATGCTTAAATTTCACAATAATCGAATTTGGTTTACTGCATCGATGAAATCTATTTCTACATTAATAAAATTTTCCCTCTGTACATCACGTTTACTGTATATTCGAATCTGCTTACTACATTCATAAAATCTGTTTTCTGTATTAATTAAAACCGTTCCTTGTTTTCTCATAAAAATTGTTCACTGTTTTTTGCAAAATTTATTTCTATGATTTTGCATAAAATTATTTTCTCTTTAGTGTTATTTAAAAAATTGTTCACTCCCTTTTTGCGTAAATTATTTTACGTTCACTATTTAAAAAATTATTAACTGTTTTTTCATGAAACACCAACTAAAATCGTGTTTTATAAATTTAAACGCCAGATCAGAATGCTTTTTCATGCTTAAATTTTATAATAATCGAATTTGTTTTTCTGCATTGATGAAATCTATTTCTACATTATTAAAATTTGCTCTCTGCACATCATGTTTACTGTACATTCGAATCTGCTTACTTCATTAATAAAATTTGTTTTCTGCATTAATTAAAACTGTTTATTATTTTCTCATAAAAATTGTTGACTGTTTTCTCGGGAGTGGTAACCTTAAAATCACCCGATGGGGTTTTTGTCGTGTTAGTTTTCCCCCATTGGAAAACAAATGACCATGTCCATTCAATTTCCGTTGCACTTAGTTTAATTGGTGATTTTTTTGTGCTACCACGCGCTTTGCATGTTAATTTGATTAATTAATAAACTTGGCTAATTAATCAATTAATTAATCACTTGGGGTCAATACGTTTTTGGCCTATCAAATTTTGTTGAAAGTACAAAATCGTGAAAATTCGAGAGAGAATTGTGTACACTAGATGTACAGATCGTTCAAATTTGTAAAAAAAAAATTATTCATTGAATGTATAAAATCTTGAAAGTACAAAATAAAATTGAGTACAAAATAAAATTGTGTAAATTAGATGTACAGATAGCCTGAATTTGTTAAAATGATTGGATTCGTTAAATGTACAAAATCGTGAAAATTAAATGGAAAACTATGTACTAATGTATTGATCATCCGAATTTGTTGAAAAATTCGTAATCGTTGAATAAACAAAATCGTGTAAACTCATTGGAAAATCAAAGAACATAGCAAATTGTTGAGCAGCACATGCAGCACTGCGAACATCAATGTAGCAATGGTGGACATTAACAACAACGTCTAATATTCGTAGGTAGAAATTTTTGGAAATCATCGTTACTTGAATCTGAAAAGTCTGAAATATCTCTTTCATCATCTAACGCAGTAACTTCATTACGCAAAAAAGAGAGTGAACAATTTTTTAAATAACGCTAAAGAGAAAATAATTTTATGCAAAATCATAGAAATAGATTTTGCAGAAAACAATAAACAATTTTTATGAGAAAACAATGAACGGTTTTAATTCATACTGAAAACAGATTTTATGAATGCAGTAAGCAGATTTCAATATACAGTAAACGTGATGTGCAGAGAGCAACTTTTATTAATGTAGAAATAGATTTCATCAATGCAGAAAAACAAATTCGATTATTGTGAAATTTAAGCACGAAAAAGCATTCTGATTTGGCGTTTAAATTTATAAAACACGATTTTAGTATGTGTTTTATGAAAAAACAGTTAACAATTTTTTAAATAGTGAACATAAAATAATTTACGGAAAAAAGAGAGTGAAAATTTTTTTAAATAACGCTAAAGAGAAAATAATTTTATGCAAAATCATAGAAATAGATTTTGCAGAAAACAGTGAACAATTTTTATGAGAAAACAATGAGCGGTTTTAATTAATACAAAAAACATATTTTATGAATGCAATAAGCAAATTCGAATATACAGTAAATGTGATGTGCAGAGAGCAACTTTTATTAATGTAGAAATAGATTTCATCAATGCAGAAAAACAAATTCGATTATTGTGAAATTTAAGCACGAAAAAGCATTCTGATTTGGCATTTAAGTTTATAAAACACGATTTTAGTATGTGTTTTATGAAAAAACAGTTAACAATTTTTTAAATAGTGAACATAAAATAATTTACGGAAAAAAGAGAGTGAACAATTTTTTAAATAACGCTAAAGAGAAAATAATTTTATGCAAAATCATAGAAATAGATTTTGCAGAAAACAGTGAACAATTTTTATGAGAAAACAATGAGCGGTTTTAATTAATACAGAAAACATATTTTATGAATGCAATAAGCAGATTCGAATATACAGTAAATGTGATGTACAGAGAGAAAATTTTATTAATGTAGAAATAGATTTCATCAATGGAGAAAAACAAATTCGATTATTATGAAATTTAAGCACGAAAAAGCATTCTGATTTGGCGTTTAAATTTATAAAACACAATTTTAGTAGGTGTTTTATGAAAAAGTAGTTAATAATTTTTTAAATAGTGAACGTAAAATAATTTACGCAAAAAAGTGAGTGAACAATTTTTTAAATAGCACTAAAGAGAAAATAATTTTATGCAAAATCATAGAAATAAATTTTGCAGAAAACAGTGAACAATTTTTATGAGAAAACAATGAACGGTTTTAATTAATACAGAAAACATATTTTATGAATGTAGTAAGCAGATTCGAATGTACAGTAAATGTGATGTACAGAGATAAAATTTTATTAATGTACAAATAGATTTCATCGATGCAGAAAACCAAATTCGATTATTGTGAAATTTAAGCACGAAAAAGCATTCTGATCTGGCGTTTAAATTTATAAAACACGATTTTAGTTGGTGTTTTATGAAAAAACAGTTAATAATTTTTTAAATAGTGAACATAAAATAATTTACACAAAAAAGAGAGTGAACAATTTTTTAAATAATGCTAAAGAGAAAACAGTGAACAATTTTTATGAGAAAACAATGAACAGTTTTAATTAATGTAGAAATTAATTCATATTTTGAAATTAAAATCTATTTTACAATTCTTCTATTTAAATCAATAAAAACTTAAAAATATGTTTATGTTTATGTTTATGTTTATGTTTATTTGCCGATTATAAAAAAAGAAAAAGAAAAAAAAGTTATAAGGAACTCGAGTTTCCTAAACTCGAGTTCCTTACAAGGTACTCGAGCTCACCGTACCTTAGAAATAAAAATAAACATATTTTTTTTTTCTAATTGGTACTCGAGTTTGGTATACTCGAGTACTGTGTTGCATGGAACTCGAGTTTACTAAGCTCGAGTACCATATTATTTTTTTAAATCGCACAAATTCCATGTCAGCAGTGCCACGGTGGCTAAACTTCTTGGTACTCGAGTTTCTTAAGCTCGAGTACCATTTAGAACTCGAGTTTAAGAAACTCGAGTACCAGAAAAGTGGTACTTCCCTATTTATTTTCGAAACAGTGTTTTTTTGCTACTAAGTTTTGAAATTTGTGGTATTTGGCCATTTTGGCCCAACCCACCAAGTCCTAAAAACCGACTCAACCTGGCAGGTTGGGTTGGGTTGGGTTGGGTTGGGCGGGTTGGACACACACTCCTACACTCAACTCTAGCCTTGATTTGACCCGATCAATCAAAGCTCGAAAGTGAAGTTTCTATTTCCTCTTACTCTAGCGAATTAGTACAAATAAAAAAATACAAAAAGTCCAATAACTAGTCCATTTCAAGCCTAATTTGAGCTCTACTTGTTGGGATATAAAAGGGACATTATAAGTCATCCCTAGAGATGATATAAAAAGCTTTATTTGTGAGTATAGGGTTGTGTAAATTTTTTTCTTAAATTCATCGTATCGAAAAGTTTCAAGCAAATCTGAAGATTAGTTGATGAAAAAGCTGAAGCTATAGCTCCAACCACAGACTTGCTATTGTGAAGAGAAATTCAAGAAGTTCTTGAATTCAGTTAGAGGTTTTAGTTGTGATCATGAGTGCATCATCCATGGAGGTACTTCATACGGTTAAGAAGTCTAGAGATTCTAGTGTAGTGAAAAACTTTCTTGGTAAGCTTTCTACGGGTATAAGTAGAGTCTAGAAAAATGTTTTTCCTAAAATTGTAAAATTTCCCTTGCTATAGTAGATATGTTTCATTGGGAAGGTTTTAATTTTCTCTAGTAGTTTTTATTTTGGGACAGTTCCATTGGAAAGGTTCCCCCCAGTGGTTTTATTTTCCCTCCTCTAAAATCTTGTTAGGGGGGCTTCTTGTACTGGACAATTCGATGGTGGCAAGTTCCCATCTTGTATCCTGATCTTTATTTATACATGTGGCATTTTTAATCCAAAAAAAAAAAAAGAAGATTAATGCATATATGCCTGCCATCGTTTCATTAAGGAATTTACCTAAACTAATGTGCAATGAATAAGACTAGTGGCAAGGAATAAGTTTTTTTTGCAATAAATACATTTATTGTAAAATCTGATGCGTAAAATTAAAGTAAGTTCATAAACACAAAATCTCATAATTCTTGCACATTTAGGTATGAAATCTGCCCACCTAATGTCCTAGCAACTTGTTAAAAATACTTTCTTTTATTTATTGTCTTTTCGATCCTGTTCCTGCATCAAAATCCCAAGTAGGCCCTCAGAAGAACGCATCAAACTGGATGAACCACTTTGTTTCCGGTCTTTGAAAGAAGAATCTTCCCATCTAGCTCAATTAGCCCTCTTTCTCAGTGTAAACCATGATCACTGGTACGGGGATTTACAATATATTTGCGGCCATTGTGCCCTTATATTTTGCTATGCTATTAGGTTTTGCCTCGGTTAAGTGGTGGAAAATATTCACACCGGAGCAGTGCACAGGCATCAACCGCGTTGTGGCGTTGTTTGCGGTTCCATTACTTTGTCTCCACATTGTTGCCACCAACAACCCTTATGCCATGAACTTTCGGTTCATCGCTGGAGACTCTCTTCAAAAAGTGGTCATTCTTGTAGCTCTCTTTCTATGGCAAGCTTTGAGCAAAAAGGGCAGCATCGAATGGACCATCACCATGTTCTCACTCTCCACCCTCCCTAACAATCTCTTCATAGGAATACCACTCATGACAGCCATGTACGGAGAGATCTCTAGAGGTCTTATGGTCCAGGTTGTGGTTCTTCAGTCTATTGTTTGGTATAACATCTCGCTCTGCTTGCTTGAGATCAGAGCTGCAAAGGTCCTCCTTGCTGAGCAGTTTCCTGAGACTGCAGGATCCATCGCCTCCTTCAAGGTTGAGTCCGACCTTATTTCGCTCAGTGGTCAAGACCCAATAGAGGCGGAGACTGAGATCAGTGAGGACGGAAAGCTTCACGTGGTTTTGAGACGATCTTCGATTAATAGGTCCGTTGGAATGTATTCCCTTTCCAGCATGGGTTCCCTTACCCAAAGACCGCGAGCATCAAACCCAGCCAATGGTGTAGAGATTTACTCAGTACAATCTACTCCACAAGAACCCTACCGTTCAATTTCAAGAACTTCAAGCTTTAGCCAAACAGATGGGAATTTTCTGCACCCCATGTTTGGATACATGGAGTCAAGTCCAAGACATGGTTACACAAGGACCCGTGATCGATTTTCACCTTACGCATCACCGGATCATCTGATGCTTTTAGGGTCTACGTCTAGCAGTAATTATCGAAAGATGAATAGTGGTGGTGGTGGTGGTGGTCAAGTTCCTAAAAACAAGCAGGGGCTTCACATGTTTGTTTGGAGCACTAGTTCTTCACCAGTTTCTGATGTGCATAACAATGGCAGAGATGCTTTCAGCACTACTAGTACTGCTCTTAAACATGATTCCACTACGTCAGGAGGTGAAATATACCTTTTCTTTGTGATTTTCGTGAAATTAATATTGCTTTCGAACATTTATTATATCAAATGATCAAAGTTCTTTACTTCATGATCACATATCAAAGAGGAGTTTATCATCGATAATCAGTTGAAACATTTGAGGTATATGAGCTATCTGCAGGGAAAATCACCATGTATAGGGAGCTTGATCTAGAGGAAGAGGCTAACTTCAAGGCAAGTAGGTCTCACAGGAAACTTCAGATGCCTCCCACAAGTGTCATAACTAGGCTTGTATTCATCATGGTTTGGAGGAAGCTTGTAAGAAACCCAAATACCTACGCAAGTGTTTTGGGCTTTATATGGTCCTTAATAGCATTCAGGTACTCAGGATAATTTCAAAATAATGATTATCACACACTGATTATAGCACGCTTATTGTATATGCACTGCCATAAAATAATACTATTAGATCATTTAGTTTTATTGTTGTTCTTACAGGTCTATGAAATTCTTTGGTGTCTATATTGCGCATTTTTCATTTTTTAAATAACCGATGACAACGAATACTTCATTACAATATATATATATATATATATATATATATTTATATGTATGTATGTGCTTCCCTTTTTCTATAGCTAATTCATTCTGCGTCTCTTTCCACTTCCAAATTATTATATTTGCTCCACAGAATTATAGTTTTCGGTTTTGATTTAGGCAGTAGGCACCATATAAATATAGCTTCTTCTTTTTTTTTCAAAAAACAATATATATAGCTTTGTTTTAGAGAAATAATTCATTTATTGCAATTATTGCCGATACAACAAAATTAAATAACTTGAGCATATATACTGTTCTCTCCAGCTAAGTTGTCACAGAGCATGTTAAAAATAATCCATTACAAGAAATATATCCGTTTGATGCACGGGTTAGTTGAATTTATATATCATTAGAATTTACAAGTACCATGGTTAATTTTTTTTTTTTTTTAAACGTTAAATCATATGACCAAAGTCTAACATCAACGCTTTCTCAAAAAAGGAAAATGTCTAACATCAACGGTTCTCCCAAAAAAAAAAAAGTCTAACATCAACAACAGATTTTCCGTCAAAACAGAAGATTATAAAACAAAAGTTTAAATAATTTAAAATAAATATTGAAATTTCCTTTAATATTTAAAATTATAATTCAAATAATAAACTTATTGGAATTTTAGTAATAGAGTTTCACCCATAACAAAATTAATTAGTTTTAGATTGGCCTGTTGTTTAATTTGGATGTAAAATTATATGTAAACTAAAGAAGGATTTTCTATAATGTTATTGAAAATTTACAATAAAAAGATAGTACGTATTTCGAGTTACACGGTAAAAGCATGTAGGATTTTATAATAAAAAAATTAATGCATAAACTTTTACTAATTGAGTTTTAACAGGGGGTACTTTAATAATAAATCTCCTTTCATTTTTTATATTATAAGGAAAAATAATATGAAAAAGGAAAAAGATATAAACAGAAAAATAAATAAATAAATAAAGCTAATAGTGATACACTTGGGGACAAACATATATAGCTTATAAAATCCAACTTTTAATACAATATATGATTAAATTTCTTAACTCTCTTGCATTTTTAGGTGTCATATTAAATTGCCAACAATCATAGATGGATCCATAACAATGATATCGAGCGCAGGCCTGGGAATGGCTCAATTCAGTTTAGGTACCCTTTTGCAACTAATGCTTCACATTGCATATTGTTTCCTTTTTTTTCTTCTTCTTTTTCTTTTTTCCTTCCTTTTTTTTTCCTTACTTATTTTATTTTAAAATTTTTAAAAAAAATGTCCAAACTTTACACCATATTTTTTATTAGGTCCTAGATTTATGATTTTGTCAATTAATAAAGTCTTAAATTTATTATGAAACTATTTCAATTTGATGTTTTTGTCAATATTTGTTATTCATTTTCGTTGTTATGGGCAATAATAAAGCAAAGAAAAGCAGGAAATTATTAATTAAACTTTACATTTCACTTAATTAATACTTATTCATAAATCAATTTCCCAGTTATTGAAAGAGAGGGTAGATAGAGAAAAGCTCATTTGGTATCCATTTGGTTGAGGTGATTTGAGGAAGGTTGGAAAAGGGGTGAGAAAAATATATAGGGGAGAAAACGGTAGTTTTGGTTGTTTGGTTGGGAGGGGAAAGTGATGATTTTGGCAGGGCCCGAATGTTTTCTCTCTTGACCCATTAAAAATCAATCTCCCCAATTTGGGAGGAAAATGGAGGAGGAATTGGGGTAGATGGGAAATGACACATTTAACTCTTTTTGTGTTTGTTTGTTTAAGTTTTTATTTTTTATTTTTTGGATGTTTTATTAGTTTGTAAGTTTATGTATTTTTTTTTTAAATGACTTTTTATAAGCTATTAAAAATTTTGATTTATATAAGAGGGGTATAAGAGTAAATTTATACAAATTACATTTCCTAACATCTCATTTTTCTTCTTAACCAAACAAGGAGTCTTCCTTCTCTCAACTTTTCCACGCTCCCAAATAAACCACATGAGGAGAAACTAATTATTTTATATCCCACACTTTTTTTTCCTTGGACTATTTCTATCCCCCATTTTTTTATCTCCCAAATAGTTAGTTGGAGTAAGAAAGCTACTTCCAGGGTTTTTCCTTTCCTTTTTGTTTTCCTGCTTCATTAATCATTAATGCCCTCAATAAAGAATGTGCTTATGGGATTCAAATTTAAATAGTTTCATAAATTTGTAACTTTAATAAGGTATAAAATCTAAACCTTTTTATGTCAATTCCTATTTATTTTTTATCTTTTTATTTTCAAGTAATGAACCAATTATTAATTGCTTTACCAGGTCTATTCATGGCTTTACAGCCAAAGTTCATTGCTTGTGGAAAATCCATGGCGGCGTTTACCATGGTTGTTAGGTTCTTGATCGGCCCTGGAGTAATTGCAGCAACCTCTTTAGCTGTTGGTCTTCGTGGACTTCTTTTGCAAATTGTAATTGTTCAGGTACACCAACTAAAATTGAAAGCGCTCATTCTCTGATATCGATATTAATTAATCAATTCAGTTAATATATGAACAAATAAACTCTGCAAAACCTTGACATTAAGTAAACCTTCCATTCTACAATATTTATTTAATTCTTTTAAAATTATGCCGTAGCATTGTTTATATTCAAAATTATGTTTAGACTTCTTTAGTTCATAACATTACTTTCCGATGGAGGGATGTTTGATCACTCGCATTAGTGTTTGTATAATAAAAATATATCGCATTTTAGCCAACTCAAGCCCAAAAATCACCCACATCAAACCATACAAAGTTGTGTAAAAATATATGGTTGCTATATTAACCGTGTAAATATATGATACTATAGTTTATTATTCTTTCTTTACTTATCTTGAGAATAAAGCAAAATAGTAGATAATGATTGGTTTTTTTTTTTTTTTTTAAGAGAAAGAATATAGTTGTTGTGTGTGAAAAAAGAAAATAAATAAAATAAATAAAAAAAATTGATATTTTAATAAAATGTAGTATAAAATTAGATGATCTTAATGTGAAATGTTTTAAAAAGTGAGTATGTAAAATAATAATAAAAAATAAGTTCTTATATTAAAATAGACAAAAATATTTGCACGACCTTATGCTAACATTGATATGCTAGCTCTTTATGCTATGTTTGGAAGTTTGGAGGGAGAGTAGGGTAGAGGAGATTAGAGAGGAGGAGAGGAGAGTAGAGGGGAAGAGTTATCATCCATCTTGTTTGAGTGTTTTTAAAATTAAGTAAAGGAGAGTGGAATAATTAGTCCTTTCATAATTTGTAATTTTGTTAATATGATAAGGGTAAATTTGGTAATCATTTGGTCAAGCATTTTTATACTCTACTTTTTCTCTAAATCTCTCTAATTTGGGAGAATTAAAAATGAGGAGTTAGAAGTAGTTAGAACCCCTCCAAATTCCTCTCCCTCTTCCTTTAAAAAATATCCAAATAAGGTAGTTTAAGTTACTCTCCTTCTCTCTACTCTACTCCCTATCCATCCAAACAAGCTATAAGAGTCACTCCTGAAAATACCGGATGTATTATAGTTACACAAACAATTCTGAGAATAACAAACTTGCTATCATGGTTTTGAAATCCGGACCGGACCGTACGATCCGACCGGATTAATCGGAAACCGCTTCTTCAAACGGTTCTTTAGTCACAAAAAACCGAAATTATATTTTTGCAGTGAACCTCTCGAACCGCGGTCAAACCGCACGGTTTTTTGAATCGGACACGGGTTTTTCTGTTTCTTCCTCAGAAAATTTCTTCGTGAAGAGCAGTTTCAGGTTGGCTGGATATGTTCTTTAGGGAAGAATGAGTGAGACGGGAATAGAAAGAGGGAGAGTGAGTAAAGGATGAAGCTGTGAAAGAGAGTCTTACCTTCAGATCTGTTATAATTTGCTTCAGAACTGAGGAAGATCGAAGATGAGAGACTGAGAAGTACTAGGGAGAGAGACACAAAATTTCAGATCTGAGAAATAGGTGCTACTGCTAGAAAGAAAAGTAAACAGATTGCTTGGGAAAATAAGAAAAAAGAGATAAAGATTCACATCTCTCTTTGAAGATGATGTACTGGCGTACTGCGGCTACTGCCTCCATTTGGGACTTGGGAGTTTCTGAGTTCATAACAAAAGGCTTGCTTTATTGTACCCTTTACTCTCAACCATAGAACAAAAGGCTTGCTTTATTGTACCCTATCCTTGCTGTCAAGCACTACTTAATTTGATGGGTACTTGATTTTTATTAAACCCACTTTTGATTGGTGGACAAACCAACGTCTGCCCACCGACTCCTACTCTTGTAATTTTTTTTTTTTTAATTTACAAGTAGTTGACTATTCAAACTGGCATAAAAGAAAAAATATTAGGTTGTATTGTGCTTAGAATTTAATATATTTTATTTGCATAATTATGTTTGCTTAGAATTTAAAATTTTTATTTACATTATGAAACTTATGACATAAAAAAATTATTTGAAATATAGTTCTTTATATTTATTTGGATTATTTTAGTTATGTTTTTAATTTTTACTAATTTAATATATTTATTTATTTTTTAAATAATTATTAAATTAATTATGACGTCATCACGGTCCGACCTTAATTGAACATCTGTCCGACCTTAAAAACCTTGAACCTCTCTCTTTTTCGGTTTTTTGAACGGTCCGGGTTTGAAAATCATGCTTGCTATATTCAACCTTTCCCTCTTGTCGCAGGCTGCTCTTCCCTTAGCAGTTGTTCCCTTTGTGTATGCCAAGGAGTACGATGTTCATCCAGACATAGTTAGCACTGCGTAAGTATTTTTGGATTTGTCTTAGTTAAGATTTAGAATAAAATCTTATATAAGAAAATATGTGGATATAGAGTAATGAATTAGAATGATAATAATAAATATAAGTTAATCTTGGTGTTACAATTTTTGCAGGGTTATTTTTGGATTGATCCTTGCCGTGCCCATTACAATTATTTACTATGTACTTCTCGGGCTTTGAGTTCTGGTTAAATGTACATCGAAGTTAGGCAGAGGAGGATCGACACCATTTGATTTGATTTCTCATTGTTGGGCTCTACGTATTTAATTACTTTTGCTATCTTACCCAGTTATATGAATCAAAAAGTCTATTACTACATAAATTTTCACTGACTTTGTGGTGCGTACGAGTAAGAGGGTAAGTGAAATTTTCTATGAAAATTTTTGGCGTTTGTAGAACTGCTATATATATAATTTTTGTTATTAGGTAGAAAGTAGTCATTGGCAAAGTTAAGATTTTTCTAAGTGAACTCTAATTAAATAAATATATAAGAGAAATATAAATCCATGCATCTGTTTATAATTTAATATTGTTTTGTATTCATATTTCAAATCAATTATTATTCATTATACTTTTCCTGGATTAGTTTATGTTTTCTTGAATGTGTTGTATGATAATATCATCAGCAATATACTATTTGAAAAAAAATCAACCTTAACACTTTTTAATAATATAAATTCATTTTTATGGATTTTGAATAAAAATTGTTGGGACTTCAATAATACTTCCAAGGGTAAGATTGTTGCAAAAATAATAACTTGGTCTTGGTGAGTTCTAAGTCGAATCCAGAGGGAAAGGTGTTAACTGAAGATATAAAAGACAAAATTAAATTATAACTATATAAATTAATTGAAGATATATAGTGATTTATTTGACAAAGACAAATTAAATTAAGGAAAAAGAAAATATCATAAAAAATAAAGGCCTAGGACTACACAACATGTCAATTATAGTAATTTTAACAATTATATTTTATAAGTCAACTAAAATTCATACAAAAGATGATTTAGTCAAATGATCCAACAATAAAATCACAAAAGGATTAATGTGTCTTGTAGCTCAACTGTTTTTTTAATAAAAAAAGTTTATAATTCAAGTCTACACTTCCTCAACTATCAAATAATGATAATTGCTATTAATTAGAAGAGTCCGTTAATGGGTGCCATTAAGGTATTTGTTAATGGATTATTTTAAGAAAGTTTTGATACTACTTTTATGGAATATATAAAAAACTATCAAAAAAATTAGTTAATTTTTTATTTTCCGATAAAAAATTCTAAAAATACTTCATAAACCAATACCTTTAAAGCACCCTGTCAACTTTTTTATAATTGAAATAATTAGGTTCCAACGTTCAAGTATGAAAGCATAGTTGTTTATGATACAACATACAAACTGTACTATGCATATCGAATATTTTTTAAAAAAAGTATTGTATTGGCTATGCTCTTTAATTGTAAGATTTATAAATGTGCATCGTATGAATCATATATATCAAACGATACATAAACATATGAGTTTAAATTGGTCTTTTTCTTAAAATTTGTGCTTTAAATTAAGTTGAACAAGTTGCTGGACTTGTTTTTAACAAAAAATTGTTGGATGACTTGATTGAGCCAAATAAAATAACATGTACACGAGTTATTTCTTATTCCCTTCTCTCTCATACAAAATTTTGACCACATTTGACACTTCACTTTCATACTGTTGATACCCATTTTCACGACACATTTTCTACAACCCGATTCAACGAAGCCCAACTTCCTGGTGGGCTCAATTCATATATTAAATTATATTTTATTCTTTTAAGCATGACTCAAGCCTATGCAACTTATTGGGGGAAATTGAGGAAGTGTGGTTTGGAGGGTAAAGGTCGATTCCTTTCAGACCTTTTGCATGAGCCCAACTCATGCGTGCTACCAAGTGGGTAAGGGACACTGGTAGCATCTCAGGCTCATGGAGGAGGTCTTGTACCCAAAATTTTCATTTCAAAGGAGCTTTTATGCTTTGGGTGACTGTACCCCTGATTTTCAGTTCAGCTTCATTTTCCACACCAAAACATAGCTGACCCTAAACTAATTATCTAGCCTGTTGTAGCCACCAAATACAACTATCAAAAGCCTACAATGACAAGGAAATAATAGCCAATGGAGTCAGCCACTTTATTTCTCAAATCATGCTAAAAGCATGATAAGCTCTTCCCTAAACAAAAGCAACCCAAGCCAAAACACCAAATTAGTATCATGGGGGATAAAAGCCTCTTCCACTACTCAAAAACCAGTCACTTAGAACACCCCAAGTTCAATACAAAAGGCCCCAATCAAATTCAAAAGGAACCAACCACGTTCTACCAAGAGACCTGAAACTTCAGAGCAAAAACCCATTCATCTATTTAACAATCCCACAATTCTGAATCTTAGGAGTGAAAATATGGGTACAGGGGAACCTTTCCTCTCTTCCTCACAACCTCTCTCAATTTCCTCTTCTCGGTGACTGTGTGTGGAAGTTTTAGACCTGTTGAACCACGTTTTCCCCATAAAGCTGAAACTTGAGAGCAAAACCCACTGAGCCAGGAAATGGTCTCACAGTTCTGAGCCTTAGGGATGGAAATATGGGTACATGGGAACCTTCCCTCTCTTCCTTACAACCTCTCTCAATTTCCTCTTCTCGGTGGCTGCGGGTCGAAGTTTCAGACTTATTATGTTTTTATGTTTTTTCTGCACTTTTGTTTATAGCATTTTGATTATCTCTTGTCAAAGCACCATTAGCCTTTGTTTTCTATACATTATGAATTTTGGGTTTGATTCTCTACAAATAAACACTTCTAAAGAATTCAAGAAGCGATTTGGGCCGTTTTCGCATTTTCGGCCTTTGTCGCAAAACGTCCCCGACATTTTGGTGACTCTGCTGGGGACTCAAGCAGCTAAAACAAGAGAAGTAATGTATTTGAAGATGCAAAACCAGCAAAAAGATGGTGTTTCTCATGCCAACTTGTCGTTCCAAGAGAAACCGTATGATGCTTTGTCGCACAAGAAGAGCATGGCGAAGTTGAGTAGAAAAAAGTCCTATCCTTAGCTTATTGAGCTACTGGAGATGCTCCAAATCATGTGACGAAATTGCTCCAATCTCCTTAAGCCATCCAAGAAGTGAAGGATGGAGGGAGAACCAACTTTCTTATTCAAGGAAAAATTTTTCTTCCACTCATCTATACTATTTTTTAACTATCATTCTTAGCGATGAACTATCCTACATCTCTTGCTTTATATGATATTTGTGAAAATTTTTGTTGTAACTTGAAAATGCAAAATGGTGAGCCACAAGTCCAATCGCAAAGGGAATAACAACTCCAACCAATAATCAACAAAGCGAAGTTCTAAACATCAATTCCAACCCAAGAACCCCCAACGACAAGGCTAAAAGCTCATCCTCAACATCTTCTCAACACGTTTGTCCTTTATTGTTGAGGTGTATTGTTGCTGAGTTAGTGCTAAGCATATGGGGGCTATTGTGGGTGATTGACTCGTTTTAGGATGAATATAGTTGATGCTGTGTGCAACCCTTTGGAGCTGAATATTTTTTGCATCACTGCCAAATAAAGTCTTTGTCAAATTTATAAAGGTCATAGCTAAGCCCACCGCAAGTCGCTAGATATTCGACTTCTTCAAGTGGCGACATTTCATAAACCAAGTCTTGAAGTCATACAAGTGATATGCTATTGTCAAGGCATACTTAAGCTAAGACTTTCAAGCTTTCTCTTTACTAATTCATCTTTTTTATATATCGCTTAAACCATTTCAATCCTTCAAGTTATTTTATCAAAATATTTTTTTTCTACAAGTTGTTTGTGATAATGCTTAGCCATGACTATCGTTTACTAATATAAATCATAACTGTACTAGGGGACAAGGTGAAAACCTTCTCGAAGCATCCAACAAAGAAGGAAAGCCAGACTTGATTTCCTCTCGTCAAAGTCGTGACACGTTCACGCACTCTAAGCCATAACAAGCTCACACATCCAAAATCATGGTTGATCGGGGCACGCTAAGCCATCGCATGCTCATATATCTCAAGCCGTTACAAGTGCATGCATTCGAAGCCAAGCCAACGTTTTAATCATTCTTGAATTCAAGATTATGCTTGAAGGGGGAAGCGCCAATGTTGCCATCCTTAAGAAAAATTTTCTTGTCACTTAACTCTTGCAAGGAGAATTCCTAAGTAAGCCCAATGGTAGGAGGCTCGACACACACCTTTGAAGAATATTTTGCTAGACCTCGCTCTAGATATTGCTATCAAAGAACTCAAAAGCTTGACAATGCAAAAATGGCGAGCCGTAAGTCCGACTATGAAGGGAAGGAAGGCTCAGGCCAATAATCAACAAAAGCGAAGTTCTCATTTCAACCCAAGAACCCCTCACGCGCTGAGCATATGGGAGCCACGAGTGATTGACTCATTTTGGCACAACAATAATTGCCACTGTGTGCGACCCATTGGAGCTGAATATTTTTTGTGTCACCGCTAAATGAAGTCTTCACCAAATAGCTAGGGGCCATACCTAAATGGCCTACCGCAAGGCGTTAGATATTCCGTACACCAAGCCTTGAGGTAGTAACATACCATTTATCAAGTCTTAAAGTAGCGACATTTCATAAGCCAAGTTTTGAAGTCATCCGAGCAACATAATATCGTCAAAGCATGCTTAAGCTAAGACTCTCAAACACTCTCTTTGCTAATTTATTTTTTTATACATATTGTTTAGACCATTTTAATCCTTTAAATTTTTAATCAAAATATTTTCTATAAGTCATGTACACTACTTTGCTTACCCATGACTATCGTTTACTAATATAAATCTCATTTGCACTTAAGGTGAAACGGAAATCTTCTCGGAGCACCCAACAACAAAGGAAATCCGAACTCAATTCTCTCTCACCGAAGCCGTGACACACTCATGCATGCTATGACGAGCATACACATCCAAAATCATGGTCGATCCGTGTGCACCAAGTCATGGCATGTTCGTGCATCTCAAGTCGTGACAAACGCATGCATTCCAAGTCATGCCAACGCCTTAATCATTCTTGAATTCAAGATTATGCTTGAAGAGGGAAGCGTCAATGTTGCCATCCTCAAGAAAATTGCTCTTGGCACGCACCTTTGAAGAATGCTTTGCTAGAGCTCGCTTTAAACATTGATGTCAAACAGCGCAAAAATCGCAAGCTGGTTGCTGAAAATCCATTCCAAAGATTTTCGAGTGAAATCTTAGTACAACGTGGAAACTTGGAATAAGTGGCATAGAGGCTAATGATAGAAATTTGTTGTGCTAGGAATGAAGTAACCCTATATCGACATCTCCGATGCTTAGCCGAATCCCAAACTTCGAAGCCAAGTTAGCAAAGTATGGAGTCGTTGTCTGCGGCACAACATATCTTCGGCAAAGAAAAATCATATTCTGCCCTCTATATAGCAAATAGAAATACTCCAATTTTCAGAATGTGTTTTTGGATGTTCTAAAATATATTTATTTTATAAATATAAATAATTTTAATTACATACCATTTATTTTAGTTAGCAAATACAATACTCCTTTTTATTAGTTTTGTTTGCATTTATATGAATTAAATTTACTTTTGGAAAGTTGATATTTATTTTTTTTAAAATAATTTAAATACAATTCCGTTCAAAAAAATTAAAATTTTTATAAACAAGACTGTCAATATGAAACCACTTGTTTGTGTGTTTGTTTCTGAACCGAATAGGTTGTCTCCATTGGAAACTGTAATATTGAAAGAAAAAATAATAAAAGTCAGGTCCAAGTTCCCACAACAAGCTTTTATTAAGTAGAGACAGAATCTTGCTGCAACCGCGGATCACTCAAAATTGCTTAAGTCATGTGCTTAAACGTGTACAGTGGCGACGAGAAAGGTTTATCTGCAGTAAATACAGACTCCTTTTCATTTTTTTTCTTTATGAGTCAAAGTCATGCACATATATATAATGTAACGCATATTCATGTACGTTTAAATCTCCAACTTATTTAATTATTAGTATTTTATTCTAATTAAAACTCCGCAGAGTTTTGAGTTCCCACAACCACACAGAAGAGGATCTAATTATTCCTCTCTCACGACAACTTCTGATTTAAAAAGTAATTTCTTTCAGCGATGTTGACGAGGCTGTTCCTCGCTCTGGCACCTATCCTGCATCATTATCAAACCCTTTTTGAACGAGTGGTGATAGATACACCCCACGTAAAATATACAATTTCATGCTAATATTGTATTTTAAAAAAAATGATTTTCAAATTTACTATTTTAAAATTATAATTAGAATCATATTTTGATATTCAATTTTACGTGCAATAAGAAGTGTATAATAAACAAATGTTAGCATATATAATCTATTACACAAAATTTTACACATACTTGTAATGCATTGGTCAGGATTTCAGTGCATTTTGTATAAAATGTGAGCAATAGACACTACCCTAATAAGATTTAGCCTTTTTAGACTCTAGTGTTAACTAAAATACAACCAATCTGTCAAACTGAGAAGAGGTAGAGGAGTTTCTTGTTCTGAATACTTCGAACAAGCAAATTAAAAGAGACCCGATCTCTCTGTCTCCTTCTCACTCTCTCTCTCTCTCTCCACTAGTTATATATGATCTCCAGTACGTACGTAGTTAAGCAAGCAATATGATTAGTGGTAAGGACATTTACGATGTGTTTGCGGCCATTGTGCCTCTATACGTTGCTATGCTATTAGCATATGGATCGGTGAGGTGGTGGAAAATCTTCACACCGGACCAGTGCTCTGGTATCAACCGATTTGTGGCTGTGTTTGCAGTTCCATTACTTTCCTTCCATTTCATTTCTTCCAACAATCCTTATGCCATGAACTATCGCTTCATTGCTGCTGATTGTCTCCAAAAAATGGTCATTCTTACAGCTCTCTTTCTATGGCAAACCTTCAGCAAAAATGGCTGCCTTGAGTGGATGATTACCCTCTTCTCTCTCTCCACTCTCCCCAACACTCTTGTCATGGGAATCCCACTCTTGAAGGCTATGTATGGAGATTTCTCAGGAGATCTCATGGTCCAGATTGTGGTTTTGCAGAGTATTATTTGGTATACTCTCATGCTCTTCTTGTTTGAGTTCAGAGGTGCAAAGCTACTCATTTCGGAGCAGTTTCCAGAGACCGCTGGCTCCATCACTTCCTTCAAGGTTGAGTCTGACGTTGTCTCACTCAACGGTCGTGAACCATTACTCGCTGATGCTGAGATCGGTGAGGATGGAAAACTTCACGTAGTTGTGAGAAGATCTGGTGCTGCATCAGCTTCATCATCTATGGTTTCCTCATTTAACAAGTCCCATGGCCATGGACTTGGACTAAGCTCCATGACTCCACGAGCATCCAATCTTACTGGTGTAGAGATCTACTCAGTACAGTCTTCCAGAGAGCCAACACCAAGAGCTTCAAGCTTTAACCAGACAGATTTCTATGCAATGTTTTCTAGCAGCAAAGCACCAAGTCCAAAACACAATTATGAGTCTTCAAAAGGAGCAACACCAAGGACTTCAAATTTTGAGGATCATGATATGCAGCTTCTTAATAGTAATAACAAATTTGGGAAGAAAACTAGAGGAGGAGCGAGGAGTATGAGTGGTGAGTTGTTTAATGTTAATGGTACAGTTGCAGGGGGTAATTACCCTCCTCCAAACCCTATATTTTCAGGGTCTAGTACTAGTGGTGTCCAAAGGAAGAAGGAGATGGCTGTACAGCCTAACAAAGAGCTTCATATGTTTGTTTGGAGCTCAAGTGCTTCTCCAGTTTCCGAAGGCAATCTCAAACATGCAGTCAATCGGGCTGCCTCCACTGACTTTGGGGTCCTTGATCCTTCCAAAGCTGCAACTCAACTTCAGACCGCTGTTTCAAGAGGTAATTGAAATAATGTTTTGATGATTTTGTTTATAAAAAACATGATTTTCTGATTTCAAAGGAAGTGCGTATGGAGTGTATAATAACAAGAGTGTAACAATATTTTCCCTTATTTATATATGTTTAAATTAAATTTTAGTACATATTATTATCCAATAAATATATTCAGGACTTTCAACTTTCAACCGCATTTGTCTCTTTTTGATTATGTATTTGCATGTAATGCAAACTCACATCAACCGTTTCAGTTTAAGGTGCACTACACTACATGCAATCGGTCAAACTTCTTTTACCATTTTCAAATGCTAAAAAATAGTAAAACACTCATCAGTGCATACATGCGGCTTGTTCTTAAAATGCTAATCCCAGATTAATGGAAATTAATTTTATGAATGAATGAATGGGTTGTGCCTGTTAACTTTCGTTACCTTTTTTTTTTTTGGTCTCTATATTGTTGAAATCACTGAGATAAAGGTATTCATGATTCAGGTGAAAATATAAGTCCAGCAAGCAAAATTAGTGGGGACAAATCAGAGCTTGATATAGAGGAGGGATTGAAGTTCCCAACAAATGGGTCACCTTACACATGCCAGAAAAAAGTAGTGGATATGGAAGAAAGCGATGGAGCGAAGAAGCACCAAATGCCTCCCGCAAGTGTCATGACTAGGCTTGTATTTATCATGGTTTGGAGGAAGCTTATAAGAAACCCTAATACCTACTCAAGTCTTATCGGCCTTACATGGTCTCTCGTTTCATACAGGTACCCCAATTTAACTGAAATCTTGTTTTTAAAACACAATTTCAATCTTGTTTTTAGGTACTCTTAAAGTGCAAAAAATAATACTCCCCTCTTATATATTTATGGTGCATTTCACCATAAATTTAATAAGTAAACTTCATCATAAATGTAAGAAAAAAAAAACATAATTTTTCGTATTTCGAAAATATCTAAGAATTATTCTGTGCACACTGTGTCTAATAATCACCACCCATATACATATTTATTGTCCTTGTCACTTGTCATCATCCTTAATTAAGAAAATTTTCCAGAGTTGCTTGTCTATCCATCTCGACTGTTACTGCACATCTTTTTACTGTATTTTCTTTTATTTTATATTTGTAGGGTAATTAAATATTAAGGAGCTGGTATATCACAACAAATTATTGGTTCACGTCTAGGATGCATGTTTCAAGAATCAAGAAAATCTGCTTCATTATCTCATATACTTTGCTGTGTAGGATAATATGAATTACTCTAATTTGTTCGTAGGTATCACATCCAAATGCCAACTATCATTAAAGGATCCATTGCAATATTATCTGATGCAGGATTGGGAATGGCAATGTTCAGTCTAGGTACCTTCCTCAACTAACTGACTCGTCACAAAGAATTTACTACGTTCTGAATCTTATGATTAATATGTTGGGAAAAAAAAAAAAAAATACTTAGCAGTAATTTCTTTCAAATGACGAATCTGGGTAATGTTTGATTAATTAGGTTTGTTCATGGCTTTACAACCAAAGGTCATTTCTTGTGGAAAATCCGTGGCAGCATTTTCAATGGCTGTTAGGTTCTTAACTGGTCCAGCAGTAATTGCAGCAACCTCAATCGCTATTGGTCTTCGTGGGGTGCTTTTGCATGTTGCAATTGTTCAGGTATACCATCTAACTTTTGAAAGTATTTCCTCATCAAGAAATAAGGGAAGCTAATATATATGATTGAGGTAATTAGGTTGGGAGAACAGTATAGTGAGAGAATGAAAAATATTAGAAGGATGGAAATTTCAACAAAAAAAATGAAAAGATTGATATTTTTCTTTATGTTTATTTTATAGAAGAAATAAGATTTTTTTTAAAAGGTGAGAATATAGAAAATATATAAAAATTTCTTTTATTTAATTGGGCAGAAAAAAAGAATTAATAATTTTGTATTAATTATTATTATGTCCTTATTAGTTTTTAATTATAAGAAATATTTTTAAATATATTTCATGGTAACTCAAATTTTATTTCAATTGGAGCAAAATTTTAAATGTGCTCTCCCACCCTATTTTTCTTCCTCCTTTCCCTTTATTTGAAGAATAAATTTTGTGGGCTTGGATGGAAAACCAAAAAACAAAACCCGCCCATCCTTATTTTCCATGATCCGAATCTCAATTTCTCCTGCATCTTTCTTCCTCCATTTTTTTTTTATCTTCTCAAAAAAAAAAAATCTTTAAAGATAATCAAAGATAAGATTGCTTCACGCCTTCACCTAGAATTAATGATCAACTTTGACTTCATATCTGCAGGCTGCTCTTCCCCAGGGAATCGTTCCCTTTGTATTTGCCAAGGAATACAATGTCCATGCCAACGTACTTAGCACTGCGTAAGTGTTCTGTTTTCTATTTAAAAAAAAAATAAAAATCAGTTAATTATTAGAACCAGCAAATGATGATAAAAAGTTGACATAAGTTTTGGTGTTATTTAATTTTGCAGAGTTATTTTTGGAATGCTGGTTGCCTTGCCCATAACTGTTCTTTACTATGTGCTTCTTGGGCTGTAACTTGTGGACAGAAGTAAGAACAAGGGAAAGCAAATATAGTATTGTAAATCCAAATTAGGCTTATTATATGCAAATGTCCGGTGAAGAACAATGCCATTGGATTCAGTGCATAATTAACAATATAATTTATAAGATCGTGACCGTCCCTAGCTATATGTGACCATTGGAATTGAAAATATAGAATGCATTTGCTTCGATCTTTAAGTTCTTTCGTCAAAGTTATTTGTTTTACTTTGCTAGCTATTTACTCGGTTTATACAGTTGGATAGCAGAAGGTAATAGAATAGATCGTAGAAAGGAAGGCAGCAGGTTAAATTTGAATGTATTTCAATTTTTGCTACACCAATATTATCAAAGAAGCTCAGATTTGCCTACGTAGCTAGTTTAATTTCTAATTTTATTCGTTTCAGTTTACTTTATTATTTATCCGACGTTCAGGCAGCAAACTAAAGAATCCTACCGTAAATATCAATTGACAAAACTGGATTTGAAACCCCAACTAGATTATTTGATCAAGTTATAATTTATTTGAAGCATATATATTAGCATATATATCCAGGAGAGAGTTTCTCGTGCACCTAGCGCATGAGACATCTCTCTCACTGATAGGTAGGCCTCACAAGTGTGGGGCCCACCTGTTAGTGAGAGAGATGGCTTATGCGTTGGGCACATAAAAGATTTTTTCATATATCCAAATATCTTAACCATAGTTATAATACCAAAATCTTTAAACAATAATAATGAAAGTAGTAAAAGTACATACATTTGGGAACGAAATGAAAAATCAATAAAATAAAGCCTCTTCAATAAAGATTTCACTTTAAAAACCCAATCTCATAGAAAATCCATTAAAAGAAATGGTTATCCAGTTTACTTACAAAACTCTTGTACAACTTTATTGCAACATTAGCAAATGTCATGCTTAGATTATCTCACACTCACTAATCGGAAAAAAGAGACCTGTGAAGCCACCTATGGAAGCCTACAATGACATTTGCATAATTTCATACAAGTCATTTGATCATTACAAGTAGCTATGCGTGTTCAAACCAACCAGAGACCTAACCTACCCACCACACTCAACTGGATCTAGAGGTGTTTCGGTTCGGTTTCGGTCGGTTTTTTTTTAACTGGTCAACTGAAACCGAAATTTTCGGTTTCCAAATTTGTCAACCGAAACCGACCGAAATAGTTGAAACACCGTCGATTTCAATTTGTTTCGGTTTCGGTCGGTGTTGTCGGTGTTCGGTTTCAGTTAACATCACAGATTCAGTCACAAAAAGAAAAAAACAACTCCTTCATCACATTTTTTCAATAAGAAAATAAAAGCTCAACATCAAATTCACAAAAAATAGCATTGATTCAGTATTAAACAAAACCCAAAATACAAAAAAGAGAGAGAGTTATCAAGAAATTAAAAAGAGACTAGAGAAGGTCACCGTGAGAAAGAAAAGATCGAGCCGCATGGGGAGGCCAGCGTGTGAAGGCCGGCATGTGGAGGCAGCAGCAGAGGCGTGAGGTGTGAGGGTGATGAAGGAGATGGAGGCGTGAGGGAGATGGAGCCTGGAGGAATGAGGCATGAGGGAGATGGAGGCGTGATGCTTGAGGGAGATGGAGGATGGAGGCGTGAGGGAGATGAGGATGAGGGAGATGGTGGCTGGAAAGAAAAGGGTAATATGGAGGAGATGGAGGCGTGAGGGAGATGAGGATGAGGGAGATGGTGGCTGGAAAGAAAATGGTAAGATGGAGGAGTGAGGGAGATGAGGGAGATGGAGGCGTGAGGGAGATAAGGATGAGGGTGAGAACTTATGAATATGAGAGCTAGGGTTTTAAGTTTAAATGGTTTTAAAAAATTAAAAAACTCAAAAACATATGGGCGAGGGCTCGAACCTAGGAACGCTTAGTCATTAAAGCCACAGACTACCACCAAGCTACAAACTCTAATGTGACTTAATGTTACATAAATATATATATATATATATATATATATACTATACTATACTATACTATACATATATATAAGGCTAACTACTACTGGAGAAAGAGAGGTGCAGATCAGCAGTTTTTCTAAGAATTTCTCACTCTTCTTCCTCTCTGTGCCCTTATGGAACACATGGAACCCACAAAACCTTCTAGGAATCTCCTTCTAAACATTATAGCGGATCATATGATCTACCATTTCAGCCGAGTAGATGGACTATTTTGGACTTATAGTTCACAATTCGTGTGGATTTTAAATTTGATATTGTTACTCTCACCCTCCTTGGACTCGTCATTACCTTCTGGATCACAGGCCTCCCCCTATATAAAATATATATCGGTTCGGTTCGGTCGGTTCGGTGCATTAAAATTTGCCATCGACAACCGAACCGAAATTTTCGATTTTATTGTATAAAAAATCGAAACCGAACCGAAAATTTTGCATCGGTTCGATCTGTTTGAAGCGGTTTTTTCGGTTCGTCGGTTTTTTGCACACCCCTAACTGGATCTGACCAACTCGTTGCCCAATCCGACTACTCCAGCGGTCAACAACAAGTCCCAACCCTCATAATCCAACACTGGTAGGTCATTTGGTGGGTTTGCCCCTCCAAAACTTAAGCCATCTGATCTGACCATGAAAACCAACCAATCTAGCAAAGTTTAACAGTTTTCCTATGAGAAATCAGTGGAGATCCACCAAATCTGCAAGATCTCCCTGCTAGATCTAGTGGAGATCTCATCGGATCTAGCAAGATTTCACCAAATTCAATAAGCCCTTTCCCAGATCTAGGTTGATTTTTTAGTTGCTTTGTCTTTGCTGGTTTCAACCAAACCGACCAGCGCCTAAAGCGTGATCTAGGTTGATTTTTTAGTTGCTTTGTCTTGGTCGGGTCAATTGCGGGTTAAGCATAAACACAACTCAGACCGACCCATGGACACTCTTAGTTACAAGCTAGCATGAAAGTATTTAATAGCTGCACTAATCATCACAGTCAAATAATTATAACCAAGATGACTAAACCATTAGATCATTTAGGCAATGGTCTGAGGCCTGAAATGGAAATAGGTCCTCTAAAATAGAATATAATAATTATTATTTAAAAAAAGGTAAAGCTTCTCACCTAAAGGAAAACAAAAGAACATCTTTTATTAGCCAATAGAATGTTTTGTCAATCTTATAATGTAATTTTTTTAATTAAGGCCCAAACTGTAATGAATATATTTTTTAAAAATTATATTCTTTTCGAATGTTGTATGTAAGGTCACGATTTGTGCCTAAACCCAACAGTGCGAAGGGAATAAGCCCAATACAATGAAATTTATAGAGAGTGGGCTTAAAATCTAGGTTCTAGGGATATTGGATAACAAAGATAATGAGCTAGTTTACCGCATCACGTAAGATGAACTGTTATGCAACAGAATCTCTCCTCAGACGTAAGCCAAGAGCAATTTATATTATCCTTCTTTCAATAGATTACAATTGAGGATGGTGATGTGTACAGTCCTTTTTTCTATTTCTTCTCCCCCCCCCCTCTTGACTGCCCTCCTTTTTCTTTTATATTCTTCTCCTTCTTATCTCCACCGTCCACATATGGATCAGATCACCAATGCAGATACATGTCCCATCCATTGCCCTCTTGAAGTCTTCAAACAATAGCTGTAAGGTTAGTCACCACTGTTCAGATATCATTTCCTCATTAATGAAACTAGAGAGGTAGGTGCAGAGTTTTTAATGCGGTGGTAGCAGTTTTTTCTAAGATATTTCTCACTCTTCTTCCTCTCTGTGCCCTTATGGAACACATCTTCACCCACAAAACCTTCTAGAATCTCCTTCTAAACATTATAGCGTATCATATGATCTAAACTTCATTTAGCCGAGGAGATGCCCCTCCTCTGACTATTTCCAGCAGCCTCTATCCTAACAATTTACGTGTGGGTTTTAAATTTGATATTGTTACTACCATCAAACCCTCCTTGGACTCGTCATTACCTTTGGATCAGGCCCAAGGCCTAAGAACAAATCTTGGACTTTTTGTCCTTACAACAGCCCCTCAAAATTTCATCTTTCTTCTCCTTTCGAGGAGAAAGTTGAGATTTTGACCCAATGCCCCAACTTTTGCATGCTTCTAAAAATGTCACGCACCAAAACATCATTTCCTTCCTTTAATACTGTTTTTGACACCTCGAAATCTACAACGCCTCTATTAATTGCTCCAAGCGACGCATTGTCCCCCACATCCAAAGGTGAGACGTAAATTTAATGGCCTGGATTTTCCTTTGAATTTTTGAGCAAGATAACTACCGTTCAGTTTCGCCTCTCATATAAAACGCCTGGGAAGTTGTAATTTTTCCATTTATTCTAGAAATCGACCAACTCTAAAGAATTACTCATCTTTTCTACTCCCCAGAAGCTCTTGAAGAATCGTCTACTCCTTCTCTCGTAAGTTTTCACACTTTTAAGTTCTTTTTGCTCCTCAACTATAGTTCTTAGCCATTAAGTGTACCCCCTTTTCTGTCTAAATATTCACTTTTACTCCAACCAAATTGGTAGATTCAAATGCTTAGTAGATACTAATGCCGATATGGAGGGTTTTCAAGCCAAATACCACATTCCTCAGGAAGTGGGTTTAAGGTACTGCCCCCCAGAAGCCATAGTTGACGATAAGGAAGAGGGAGAAGTTGTCATTCCCATAATCGCATTTTTAGAAGGTAGAATAATACTTCTCATGAATAATGTAACCAGTGAATACCTGCGTAATCATAGATTATGCCCCGACCAATGTACACCTAACATGTTTAGAATCTTAGGCTGTGTCGACGCTCTCAATGAGCAAATGGGTTTAAATCTCACATGGCACGATGTTGTCCATATGTATGAGTGCCACAAACTTAAAGGCGTGGGGTATTACCTTAAGTCCAGGTCTAATATTGTTAGACTTATATCGTGTCTTCCCAAATCTAACAAAGGCATAAAGGACAACTACTTAATCGCCTCCGAGAAGTGGTACAATGGTTTTCATTGCCCAGTCACAGAGGAAACACTAGGTGTGATTCTATAGAGTTTTAGGCCCCTTGGCATGGGGTTTAGTTCTTCTAATTTTATCATTTAGATTCACATTGCACTTTGCTTTTTCTTTGTTTAACATCTATAGTTAGTCTAACCGTGTTTGGCTTCTTGGATGTCTTTGTAGACAAACAGCACACATCACCTTGCTTGAGTCTATCCAACATCACAGACCTCAATAGGGTCATAAGAACCGAGGTATTTGTGAGCAAAGACGGGCAGGTGAGGGCAGCCCATCTTATCTTGGGATAGGAACCTTTGTCAACTATCTTCCAAGAAATCGGTAACACAATCGTTGCTGGTGACCTGAGACGTAGAAGAATTGATGTCTCAAAAATAGGGTTCCTTGCTTCATATGATCTGCCTGACGATCCTTTCGTCATCCTCTGCATGCGCTCTATAACAGCAATCCCTATACTTGCACAACTTGACGTAGCAGCTGTCCGAGAAGAATACACGTCTTCACGCTTATCCCTTGAATAGGAAATAGACCAATTCTAATTTGAGGAAGCAGAGAAACCTACAGAAGGCCATATTGTTAACCTCTCGGATGAAGATAACGAATCCGACGAGTATTCTGGTATCAAAGGTTTAATAATTGCATGCGTAGATAGTAGCGCCGAGGAAGAGGAAGAAGAAATGTCTCGACAACTAGGGACAAGCTTGAAAGATCTCCTTGCCAAGAGAGGTAAACAGGCCACCATGAAGGGCGCTTCGGGATCTCAACTTCCTGCCAATCTCCCACCCCCTCCTCCTCCTCTAGGTCTCTTTCTTCCCAACACCAACCTAAAAAAGAAGAAAAGGGCAGATGAGATTAAGAAAGGGGAATTAGCCCATTAGAAAAAACAGAACAGCAGAAGACGGCGAAGGGCCAGACAAGAGCCTCCTCCGTGGAGAGCAGGGAGAGCTATGATTTAGCCGAGGTTCGCCGACCTTCGTCCCATTGGTCACCTCCTTTAGAGTTGGATGGGGCTCCTATTCCTCGTCACTTCACCATAAGGGAATTCCAAAAAAGGTACGCTCACTATTTGGCCGAGGTCCTGGAACAATCCATCTTATTACCGAAAGGCATGACTGGCCTAGAGAAAATGAAGTAACTAGAACCCTTTCTATCCCTAAAAAAGGATTTGGCTTTGATATGTATCATTCGATTACTTTTACTTTTTTCTCTTTTATATATATATACCTTTTTTTTATACCTTTCTATTATTCTCGTCATAATACACTTGTTCATCACTTTTACGTAGGTCATCCAAGAGCTTTTCGTGGCAGAGAAGTGGGTAGAAGATGCTCAAAATGAGGCTAAGACTGAAGCCAATATCAAGATCGAGACTGAGAAAGCCCTTGGTTTGGCTAAGTAGGAGAAACAAGAGCTGGCCAACAAATTGGTGGAAGAGGGGAAAGGAAGAAGAAATGCCGAAGCTAGGCTTAAAACTGCCGAAACTTAGGCGGAGGAGCAGCGTAAACTGCTCCATCACAAAGAGATAAAGCTAGCCACAGCTCAAAAGGATGTCTTGGATCTAAAGAGGGAGCTTACTCAGGCTAAGGAAGCGGCTCGGACTATCAAAGAGACCATGGAGGCTGCATCAATGGCTTCTTTCAACAAGGCGGGTTGAAGAAACGGAGATCCGATTGGCCAAAGAGCTAGCTGAAGTATGTAGGGATTATTGCCAACAAGTATGGGCAGAAGCCCTTAACGTGGCAGGGGTCCCTACTACCTCCGACTGGAGAAAGGCCAAAAACATGTGGCTCCCCCCAGACATCCGCGTGATTGAAGCCCTACTGCCTCCTTCAACTGCCTCCGAGACAGTGCCCCTTACACAACCATCCACAGTCCAAGAACCTATCCCACCTCCTAAAGCATCTATAGGATCCAATTAAGCGGTAAAGCAAGGTGAAAATACTGAGAAGAGTCTGAGCGAGAAAGCTGGACAGGGTGATCGTCCTCTAGTGGTGAAGGATAAAGGAAAACATGTTACGATCCCATCCGAGACCAAACCTTCAAATGCTCCCCTTGTCATCAAAGAAGTGGCTCCCAAATCCAAAGGGATTGGGCCAAAATCAAAAGGGGAAGAGGACAAAACAAAGAAAGCTGAAGAAAAGTCCACAGAAGACCTTCCACCAAAATCCAAGACATAACAGCCTAGGACTCTCTCTCTCCACTTTCTGCCTAACTTCAAGATTGCTTTTTCTTGTTATAAGTTTACTACCGACGTTTGTCCTGTGTTTTTATTTCCAATGTAATCACATACAATTATAACGACAAGTTTAAGATTTTGATCTTTAATTCCTTACAGATTTCACTTACTGGGAATGTTTAACTCTTTTTCTTAATACAACTTGTATACATAACATGAATGTCTTGGTGAGAAAATGAACAGGATAGGTCTCAATAATGTATTAGGTAATATCAGTAATCTAACATGGAAATAATTTCATTTCATTGACTCATGCCTTCAGTGGATGACCTGTATGTTGGAATTATATTATTTTACGTGCAACAGCAAACAGTTAAATATATAAGAATATACATGAACCCGAAACGTGAGAAATATGGTCTGAGACTAGATCTTATGTGAAACTTAGGCACAAAAGTAAATCATCAATCTCACCAAGGTATGTGGTCCAAGGGCCAAGACATAGTCAAGGCTCTGTTTGATTCTTAAAAAGGTGAACAGAGATGTTAATTTTCCCAAAACAAATGGTCTGAAGACCAAGCATGACCAAATTTCAGCTTTATATTTAGAAAAGTAAACTAAAATGTTAATTTTCTCAAAGTAGATGGTTTGAGGACCAGACATAACTAAGGTTCTGTTTAACACTTAATTACAATATCAACTTCTACAAGGTATGTGGTCTGAGAAGCTAGGCATAACCCAGTTTCTGTTTGACATTTAGAAAAATAAACTGAAGTGTTAATTTTTTCAAAGTAAATGATCCGAGAACCAAACGTAACTAAAGTTCTGTTTAACACTTAATAACAATATCAATTTCTACAAGGTATGTGGTCCGAGGAGCCAGGCATAACCTAGTTTCTGTTTGATATTTAGAAAAGTAAACTAAAGTGTTAATTTTTTCAAAGTAGGTGGTCCGAGGACCATACGTAACTAAGGTTCTATTTAACATTTAATAACAATATCAATTTCTACAAAGTATGTGGTCCGAGAAGCCAAGCATAACCCAGTTTCTGTTTGATATTTAGAAAAGTAAACTAAAGTGTTAATTTTCCCAAAGTAGATGGCCGAGAACCAGACGCAACTAAGGTTCTTTTTAACACTTAATAATAATATCAATTTCTACAAAATATGTGGTCCGAGGAGCCAGGCATAACCCAGTTTCTGTTTGATATTTAGAAAAGGAAACTGAAGTGTTAATTGTCCCAAAGTAGATAGTTTAAGGACCAGACGTAACTAAGGTTCTGTTTAACACTTAATAACAATATCAATTTCTACAAGGTATGTGATCCGAGGAGCCAAGCATAACCCAGTTTTTGTTTAATATTTAGAAAAGTAAACTGAAGTGTTAATTGTCCTAAAGTAGATGGTCCAAGGACCAAACGTAACTAAGGTTCCATTTAACACTTAATAACAATATCAATTTCTACAAGGTATGTGGTCCGAGGAGTCAGGCATAACACAATTTCTGTTTAATACTTATAAAAATGATAATCTATTGCAACACAATGTTAACAGAAATAAGACGGCAGAAGTGTCTTTCATTAATCCGCAAGATAATACGCCTCTATACCAGCTACAGAAGTGATACGATAAGGTCTTTCCCATTTAGGTTCCAACTTTCCCCACGCCAAGTTCTTGGCAGTTCCCAAGACGTTTCTTAACACCAAATCTCCAGGGGCAAATGGCCTTAATTTCACAAGGGAATCATATCCCTGCTTGAGTTTTTCCTGATAATAAGCTAGCTGAACCATGGCATTTTCTCGTCGTTCCTCAACTAGATCTAAGCTTTTTTCCAGTAAATTGTCATTACTGCTTAGGATGAAAGAGCTCGTTCTTAGTGTCTAGAAACCCAGTTTCTAGAGGGATTACAGCCTTAGCTCCATAAGTCATAGAGAAGGGTGTCTCCCTAGTGGATCTTCGAGGTGTAGTTCGATACGTCCACAAAACATGTTGCAATTCTTCCACTCATCTCCCCTTAGCATCATCCAACCTTTTCTTAAGTCCATTGACTATAACTTTATTGACCACCTCGGTTTACCCATTCCCTTGCGGATAAGCTAGAATGGAGTATCTATTCGTGATGCGCAAGTCACAACAATATCTCCTGAAAGTTTTATTATCAAATTGTAGACCGTTACCTGAAATAAGAGTATAAGGGATCCCAAACCTGATAATAATATTTTTCCAAACAAACTTCTTCGCATCCACATCCCTAATATTTGACAATGGCTCAGCTTCAACCCATTTTGTGAAGTAATTTATTCCAACAAGTTGTTGACACCTCAGTTTGCAACCCGCATTTAATCTCACTTGGAGGGTAAAAGGATAATTTCACCTTAGAAATATGCATCTTGATTCTGGTCATTAGATCCTCAGTCTCATTTCACCAAAATGATCTTGATGTTGTAACGATCAAATCGACTGGTTATAAGCCCTAATTAGACCATCAGATTGAAAATTATCATCAAATCAAGTTTTAATAGCCGGGATGCACTTTCACAAATTGAGTCCAACCTTATGTGATTATGAATAATTGATTCCAATTGGTTATAATTGTAATCAATTTGAAATTAATGATGTGTCATAATTTTATTGGTTAGGACTACATTTTATGGTAAGGTTGCATACACCTAATTAATTAGATAATTAAATATTAATTATTCAATGAGTAATTTGTGCAATTATCTTTTAATTAGGGTAAATTTGGAACTAATTAAGTCTAAAATGAGAGTAATTGGAGCCATTTAATGTTAATTGGGAGCTAATTTGGGACCTATTAAATTTAATTGTGCTGAAACCATTTTCTAACAAATGACCTCTGCTCACTATTTCATCGATTTCTCTCAAAATATTTTGAATCTATGAATGAGGTTAATTTTATCAGAAACTAGACATCCGGGGCTTCAATTTGAGCAAAAGAACGAGACAATTCCGATCAGAATTAAGTCAGATATGATTTTTGAAATTGGCTCTACAAGCTGTTACAGTAGCTACGGGAAAACCAAATTTTGACTTGCTCCTCACTCCCACAAATCTTTACATTTAATACTCCAAATTTCCCCCAAGGCTAAAATGAGGTCTAGGTTCATGATTCTTTGTCAACCCTCATTAATGGCCTTCCATTCATATTTCCCCCACCACTACTATATAAACCCCCTCTCTCCTTCATTCCAAGAAAAAACAAAAACCCCCCTCTCTTCTCCTCTCTTGAGTTCTAGTAAATTGAGTATTCTTGTCATATCTTGGTTTTCTTGAGGCTCAAGATATTGAGTGAGACCCATTCTTCCTCTCCCAGCTCTTCTTTTCCTCCACCAATAGGACCTCCCTCAAGAGTCTCCTCATCCACCATATGGATTTTGCATGAAGGTATAATCTCTTTTCCTAACTTGTTTTTTGTGTTGCCATGATAAGAATTTAGGATTAAAGCATGATAGTAATTATTTAAATTCTTTGAATATGTTTGAATGTTCTTAATTGTTCTTATATGTTCTTCACATGTTCTTAGTTGTTCATCACATGTTCATGCATAACACTAGTTTCAATCTTAAATCCACATAAAAAATATATAAAAAAAAAAATATGTTTGTTTCATAATTCTTTCAAATCCTTGAATCTAGGATATCACCATACACACACATTCACTAGAATTTATTTTTCAAATCCAAATACAATGATTAATAAGTTGAATTAGGGTTTGTCACATGCACACACATTAAATTCAACATGCAAATTGATTGACATATTAGATGATATGATATGAATGTTGGCCACCATAGTCTAGAAGACCGGTTTCACCGGACAAGGTGGATGCCTAACACCTTCCTACCTTGTAACATAGTCTCCGAACTTAGATTAAGGGTTAATAAATCAAATGCTTATCCATGTAATTTTCAATTTTTAGATTGTAACTAAGAAACAAAGTCATGTACTTTATCTTAGATTGTATCTAGGACCAAAGCCATGTAATTTTCCTATGATCAATGTAAATTCAATTGAAAATTAATAAAATGAAGAATTTTTCAATTTTGGTTTTCTTATTTTTCCAATAATTAAATAAGTGGCGACTCCATTGTAAAACCCTTAATCTAAAGGGAAAAATATAACTACTCGAACCTCTATTTTGAGTGGCAATAACACCACTCCACCCATTCACGTGGGTTTGGCCCAACACTCATAATAAAACGGGCCGGGGGCGTGGTCTCTCACACAAGTAACCACCTCCTATTTCCTACTGCATTCGGGAAAGGCTCTACAATATCCAAGTCCCATTGAGCAAAAGGTCAAGGACTAGACAGAGGATTAAGGACACCCCCTGGTCGATGGATTTTAGGAGCAAATCTCTAACATTGGTCACACTTTTTTATATAGTCTTGTGTCTCCCTCTGCATATTAGGCCACCAATACCCTTATGTAAGAGCTCTATCAGCTAGAGATCTTCTCCCAATGTGACTTCTGCAAATTTCTTCATGTAACTCTTCCAAAAGTAATTATGTTGTTTCAGGGTGTATACACAGTAAATATAGTCCTAAAAAGGAGCGTTTGTACAATTTTTGGTCCTCGGACAGCCAAAACTGAGGTGCTTTTCTGCGTGCTTTGTCTGCCTCAGACTTCTCCTCGAGCAAGATATCATTTTTAAGGAAGTACATTATAGGATCCATCCAACTAAGTCCTACTCTTATTTGATGAATCTGAATCGTGTCACTATTTGTTCCAGCAGGTTTACATAAGTCTACAATAAGGATGACCCAAGGTAGGCTTTGTGTCGAGGACGTCGCAAGGGTGACTAGGGAATCAGCATGGGTATTCATACTATTGGAAATATGTAACAAGGTAAAAGATTCAAATTTTGACTATAAATACCTGACCCGGGTTAGGTACTCTTGCATTCTTAGATCCCTAGCCTTCAACTTTCCTTCCACACAGCCCACCACTAGCTGCGAGTCTGAGAACATTTGCACTGTTTTTCCATCCATTTTCTCAACCATATCCATCCCTACCAATAAGGCTTCATATTCAGCCTCATTGTTAGTGGCTGAGGACCCTAGTCTCAAGGATTTCAAAAGTAATTGCCTTAGGAGACACCAAAACTAGCCCCACACTAGATCCTCTTTGGTTCGCTGCTCCGTCAACATACACTTTCCAAATCGAAGGTTCCTTGCACGAGATCATGCAAACTGATTTTTCATCCATGTCCAATCCCTTAATATTCTCTTCTAATGAGGGCCCTGCAAATTCTACCACTAGATCAGCAAGAATTTGGCCCTTCATAGAGGTGCAAGGCATATACTTGATATCAAAAGCCCTCAAAATGGTACCCCATTTGGCAATCCTTCTCGTGTAGTCAGCACTCTAAAGTATAGATTTGAGAGGAAGTTGAGTTAAAACAATCACCACTCTCTTGAAGTCTCCAAATGATTCCACAGACTCTTGCAATCCTCAGTGGTATGACCCCTCTCTTGATGATACTGGCAATGAAGGCTCTGATTACGCCTCATGGGGTCCCCTGCCATTTTGTTAGGCCACTTGAAGTATGGCTCATTCTTAATTTTCTCCAACATCTGATGCACTGGTTCTCGGAATACCGTGTTAACCACTTGAGGAGTGGTCGGACCGGATAGTCCGGATAAATCTCTTCAGGACCTGTTGTTGTTGTATTTGTCCGACCTGAAATCCTTCCTTCCTTGAGGGATAACCTTCGCCTTTCTCTTACCTTGTTGTTGATCTTCCTCAACATGTTTGTACTCATCTATGTGATCCATAAGCCGACGTACACTCCTTACCAGTTTTTTGATCAAAGATTTCCTCAAGTCGTGCTCAGTAGGAAGTCCAACCTTGAAAGTCCTTATTGCTACATCGTTAAAATCACCATCGATCTCATTGAACATCTCCCAATACCTGTCAGAGTATGTTTTCAAGGTCTCCTCTTTTCTCATGGCCATAAACAATAACGAATCCAAAGGACGAGGAACTCTACTGCATGTGACGAAATGTGACCCAAATGCCCTAGTAAGTTCCATGAAGGAATTAATAGAACTTACCCTCAAGTCATTAAACCACCTCATTGCAACAGGTCCCAAACTAGAAGGGAAGACTTTGCACATTAAAGTTTCATTCTTGGACTGTACCACCATTTTCTAATTGAAATGACTCACATGCTCTACAGGATCCGTTCGGCCATTATAAATGGTGAATGTAGGTTGGATGAACCACCGTGGGAGCTTCCCCTTTTCCACCCTACGTGTGAAAGGTGACTTGGAAATTTGGGGCAACACCCTACTCATAGCATCATTTCCCAAGCCTCCGGAAGAAGACTTCTTGTCCTTATGATTATGAAAATAATCCTCCTCATAGAAGAAAGACTCACTAGGAAGAGTTCTTGACCTGGGCTTATAATTGCTACCTTGCGAATCTTCAAAAGAAGGATCAGAAAAAGAAGGAGTTCGTCTTCGCCTCTTACAACGCAACTTCTTCTTTAAATGGTTAATCTCCTTCTTCATGGCTTTAGCATTTTGCTCGTGAGGGATTCTGCTTCCACCTCGTGAACGATTCCTACCGATGTGCCTTGTATGCACACTACCCTTTCGATCTCTTTCCTGCTTAAGATGCAGGAAGTGATCCTTATGCTAGGACCTCATAGACTCTGCATGGTGTGCACTTGAGCCTGCCATACTATTACACTTTCTAAAACACAAGATTTTCCACAAACGGCGCCAATTGTAAGGTTACGATTATGCCTAAACCCAACAGTGCAAAGGGAATAAGCCCAAAAAGCCTAATACAATGAAATTTGTAGAAAGTGAGCTTAAAATCTAGATTCTAGGGATGTTAGATAACAAAGATAATGAGCTAGTTTACCACATCACAATTTATATTATCCTTCCTTCAATAGATTACAATTGAGGATGGTGGTGTGTACAATCCTTTTTTCTATTTCTTCTCCCCCCCCCCCTCCCTAAATGCCCTCCTTTTTCTTTTATATTTTTCATCTTCTTATCTCCATCATCCACGTATGAATCAGATCACCAATGCAGATACTTGTCTCATCCACCACCCTCTTGAAGTCTTCAAACAATAGTTGTAAGGCTGGTCACCACTGTTCAGATGTCATTTCCTCATTAATGCAGCCAGAGAGGTAGGTGCAGAGTTTTTAATGTGGTGGTAACAGCTTTTTCTAAGATATTTCTCAGTCGTCTTCCTCTCTATGCCTTTGTGGAACACTTCTTCATCCACAAAACCTTCTAAAATCTCCTTCTAAACATCATGGCATATCATATGATCTACACTTCATTTAGCCGAGGAGATGCCCCTTTTCGGACTATTTCCAGCAGCCTCTATCCCAACAGTTTGCTTGTAAACTTTTAAGTTTGATATTGTTACTACCATTAAACCCTCCTCGGATTCGCCATTACCTTTGGATTAAGCTCAAGGCCCAAGAACAAGCCCTGGACTTTTTGTCCTCACAATGGTCATTGTCTCTCTTGGCAATATTGGACTTCAAGTATTGAACAATGAATTTCAATAGTGACTTGGAAAAATATTAATTTTTTTTTTCTCTTTTCTTTTTTCTTTTAATTATTTTATCTTTTTTCACTTAAAAATATTTTTTTCTTATTTTTGAGATACAAATAACTTCTTCATACGCAAATGTAATATGCATTGGTAATTAATATTTTAGAAGTGATACATGCATTACAAAAATTATTTATCTTTTTTGCATAACTTAATACATTAATTGAACTATTTTAATCTATTTTTAAAATTTATTTTAAAATTTTTAATTCTAAAAATAAATCTAAATAATTAGTATCAAAATAAGTATCATGTCTGAGATGGTCATTGTGTCTCTTGGCACTATTGGACTTCAAGTATTAAATAATGAATTTCAGTAATGACTTTTCCCGAAAAACTATTAATTCTAATTTTAATTTTGATAGAGATAAAAAGGAAGAGAAATTTTTGAGAGATTGAAAATTGTTACTCTCTGAAACTACAGCAAACATATTAAACCCTATTAATATAATGTACAATGTGAGGACAAAAAGTCCAAGGTTTGTTCTTGGGCTTGATCCAAAGGTAATGGCGAGTCTGAGGAGGATTTAATGGTACTAACAATATCAAACTTAAAAACCCACAAGAAAACTGTTGGGATAGAGGCTGTTGGAAATAGTCCGAGGACGGGCATCTCCTCAGCTAAATGAAGTGTAGTCATATGATACGTCATGATGTTTAGAAGAAGATTCTAGAAAGTTTTGTGGATGAAGATGTGTTCCACAATGGCACAGAGAGGAAGACGAGTGAGAAATATCTTAGAAAAAGCTGCTATCACCGCATTAAAGACTCTGCACCTACCTCTCTGACCGCATTAATGAGGAAATGACATCTGAACAGTGGTGACCGGCCTTACAGCTACTGTTTGAAGACTTTAAGAGGACGGTGGATGGGACAAGTATCTGCATTGGTGATTTGATCCATACGTGGACGATGAAGATAAGAAGGAGAAGAATATAAAAGAAAAAGGAGGGCATTCAAAGGGGGGGGGGAGGGGGAGAAGAAATAGAAAAAAGGACTGTACACACCACCATCCTCAATTGTAATCTATTAAAGGAAGGATAATATAAATTGTTCTCGGCTCACATCTGAGGAGAGATTCTATTGCATAACAGCTTATCTTTCGTGATGTGGTAAACTAGCTCATTATCTTTGTTATCCAACATCTCTAGAACCTAGATTTCAAGCTCACTCTCTACAAATTTCATTGTATTGGGCTTTTTGAGCTTATTCCCTTCGCACTGTTGGGTTTAGGTACAAATTGTGACCTTACAACCATCTTAGACATGATATTTATTCTGATACTAATTATTTAGATTTATTTTAAAATTAAAATTTTTTAAATTACCATTTATAAATAGATGTAAGTATTCCAATTAACATATTAAGTTATGCAAAAATTCTAAGTTATTTTTCTAATGCATGTATCACTTCTAAAATATTAACTACCAATGCATATTACATTTTCGTATGAAGAAGTTATTTGTATCTCAAAAAAAATACATTTTTAAATGAAAAAAGATAAAAATAAATAAATATTATTCAATTAATATATAAAATAAGAGAAGTCCCCACTAAAAATCTTCAGTTTAGACTCTAAAATGTGTTATGCTAGTCCTTGGTACTAGACCCTATTATTGCATATTGCAAATTTGAGCAAGATTTGAAATGAATCTATTTCAAATTAAGTTGAGGTATTTGACAAAAATGACATCATTTAAAATTTCCCGTCTTATAAAAGGACTAGCGTTGGCTACACGTGCAAGGCACGTGCCGTCCCAGGAGTGCAAAAATTAATACAGATTTTGTGTGTAAAACTGTAAATTTTGGCTCGTCCAATTTGACTATATTAAAAAAGAAGTTTAAGAATATAACAAAATATCACAATATTTTCACAATATCTTCATTTTTAGGATTCGAATAAATATTTTTTTTATTTTATTTGAGAGAAATGCTACATTCATAATATTTTTAGAACAAATTCTAAATGACAAGTTATTATTGGTTTTAAACTCATAACATTGTTATTGTTATTCTCAAAACACTTATTTTTAGTTGTGGTTGGTCACAGTCTTATATTTTATTATTTTATTTCGACTGGTAAGAAATTAATACTTCAATATTTGTAAAAATGTTGTGAAATTTTTTATGTCGGTATAACAATATATATGTCAGCTTACATAAATATTTAAAAGAAAAGAAAACACAAACCAATTATTGGGAAAAAAAACCTTTAGGCACGGTAGAAATTAATGTTAAAATGTTGTGGAGTTAGCATTTTTTTATTTGATTTATAAGAAACTGAGATCTCAACAATTGTGAAAATATTGTGATAATAATAAGTGTTGTAGCATTTTCTCAAAACATTTATTTTCAGTTGTGATTAGTCACAATCTCATATTTTATTGTTTTATTTTAACTTGTAAAAAATTGACACGTCAATAATTATGAAAATATTGTAAAATTTGTTATGTCAGTATAACAATATATATATATGCCAGCTTGCATAAATATTTCAAAGAAAAAAAAACACAAACCGATTACTGAGAAAAAAAAAAAAAAACTTTAGGCACTATAGCTACCGTGCCAATTGAATAAACCAAAAGCACTGTAACTCTAGTGTTATCCATCAATAATAGTTTACCTATGATTTGTTGTAAAATTAATATTAAAATGTTGTGAATTTAGCAATTTTTTATTTGATATATAAGAAACTGAGATCTCAACAATTGTGAAAATACTGTGATAACAATAAGTGTTATAACATTTTCTCAAAACATTTATTTTCAATTGTCGTCACAGTCTCATATTTTATTTTTTTATTTCGACTTGTAAAAAATTGATACCTCAATAATTATGAAAATATTGTGAAATTTGTAGTGTCAGTATAACAATATATATGTCAGTTTATATAAATATTTAAAAGAAAAAAAAAACACAAACCAATTACTTGGAAAAAAAATATTTAGGCACTGTAGAAATTAATGTTAAAATGTTGTAGACTTAGCATTTTTTTTTATTTGATCTATAAGAAACTGAGATCTCAACAATTGTGAAAATATTGTGATAACAATAAGTGTTGTAACATTTTTTTTAAACATTTATTTTCAGTTATGGTTGGCTACAGTCTCATATTTTATTATTTTATTTCGACTTGTAAGAAATTAACACGTCAATAATCGTGAAATTTGTTATGTCAGTATAATAATATAAATGTCAGCTTACATCAATATTTAAAAGAAAAAAAAAACCAAACCAATTATTGGAAAAAAAAAAAAACCAATCTCATATTTTATTTTATTATTTTATTTTGACTGATAAGAAATTGACACGTCAATAATTGTGAAATTTGTTATGTCAGTATAACAATATAAATGTCCGCTTACATCAATATTTAAAAGGCAAAAGAAAAAAAAAACGATTACTAAAAAATAAAAATAAAAAGGCAAAGCACTGTTGCAGCTACAGTGCTGCACAGTGTTTTACACTGGATGCATGGTGCCGAGGCATTGTGCGTGCATTGGCTTAAAAAAAACAGATTACTGAAGAAACAAAAAAAACTCACTAAACCAGAATCATTGTTGCAGAGTGCTGCACAGTAAAATAAGTGAAATAAATAGTATTGAAGCACTGTAGCAGCATAGCCACTTTTTATATAGTTAGTAGAAATAGCTATTGCTATAGATTCTCTCATGTGCTAGGGTTATATATGGGTAGGAAAAAGATTGGCAGTACAAATCTATATCTTTATAACTCAACATAATCAACATTCACTATCCTAGTCATAATGTCATATAGTCATTTACTGTATTAGTATAATATTTCTTTTATTAATAATTTTTTTTTTGTAATAAACAAAAAATATATTAAGTTTAAAAATTACAATGAGGACACTACAAACGTCATTGTCGGTAGCATAATAAACTTGGATGCAGCATTATCTATAGAAAAAATTAAGAAAAATAATTAATCAAGCAATATGAGTTTTGGATTTATTAAATTTACTTGCACGTGAATGACTGGATATATATATATATATAGAGAGAGAGAGAGAGAGAGAGAGAGAGAGAGAGAGAGAGAGAGATTTAGACGAATATGAATGACTGAATTTCAAATAACTTGTAAACAGAAGTGGAGGTTGAAAGAAAAGGGTCGCTTCAATGCATTGTTCTAAATCTCCTAACCTTTTTTAAAAGCATTGCTTAACGGGATCTTCACCCTATGCATTAAATATATATGTACTACAACGTTAAAGCATGTGACCTACAGCTGTTCCAAAAGGAGCTGTTCTTCAAGTAAAAATTGAATTTAGTTTGTCATTAAACTGATGTTGCACATACGGTGGATGACAATAAAATTGGCTTTTCTTTTTTCTAGAAAAAACAAATTGGCTTTTTGTCTATCTTACTATGACTGTTGACAAAATTATTTTGTATTACACCACACTTCTGTTTTCCTAGAGACACGCAATTATACCAAGCATGTTACTATGTTCCAAAATGTTGATGTTAATTAATATCTAGCTCTAAAGGGGAGGTTACAATTCTAGTAAATGATAAAGAATAACGATACTATACTTTATATATATATATATTATTATATAGATTAAAATTGTGTTTCAAAAGCACAATTTCAAAAAGTAATATGTATAATGTATGCATTAAAAAGTGAGTAATAAGATTTTTACACTGATTACACTAAGTATTTGTTTTATTGCCAAGGATCTTATAACTGAATTAGTACCTTTCTATACAACAAGTTCTTGATAGCCTGAAAGAAAGAGTTCGAACTGTAAAATTGACAGCATATTGTATTTATCTCCATTTGCTTTATTATCAAATCATTAATTGCCGTCTATTCTAGTTATCAGGCTCATGTGGGGCTGCCAAAAGAGAGGGTTTTTGTTTGTAGAGATTAGATTTGTAGTTCTTTGCCTGTGCACTGCACATGAACGTCTTCTTAGTTCCTGTCATATCTGTTAGACATTTCTTCAATAAACATTGAAAACACAACAGTTCCTGTAAATCCTAGAGCAGACAACTTGCATGCAGTGTCTACAAGAAATGTACCCCATCATGTGGCTCTCTCTATATGTTGCCCAGCGTCTATGAATCTAGGATAATTACTACTACTGCTGCTGTATATTTTGAGTATCAAAACAGAGTGTGGTCCATTAATTCTACAGTATTTTATTCATATGCAAATAAGTCAACCAGTTCCATTGACCGTTCCCATTAATGTCACTCCCGTGCATTGAAACTTGAAATCTTAAAGTCAAAGTAATGAATGTTGGACCTTTCAACTACTCTTCCAACCTTTTATAAATACTAGTGTTGGCAGCATGTGCAAGGCAACGTACTGTTCTAATAGTAAAAAAATTAATATAAATTTTGTGTGTGAAATCGTAAATTTTAACTCATTCAATTTGACTATGTTAAAAAGAAAGTCTAAGAATACAACAAAATATCATAATATTTTCACAATATCTTCATTATTAGGATCTGAATAGATTTTTTTTATTTTATTTGAGAAAAATACTACATTTATAACATTTTTAGAACAAATTTTAAATGACAAGTTATTATTGGTTTTAAATTGATAACTTTGTTAGTATTATTCACAAAACATTTATTTTTAATTGTGGTTGGTCACAGTTTCATATTTTATTGTTTTATTTCGATTTGTAAGAAATTGATACTTCAATATTTGTAAAAATATTGTGAAATTTGTTGTGTCGATATAACAATATATATGCCAGCTTACATAAATATTTAAAAAAAAAACACAAACAGATTACTAGGGAAAAAAAAACTTTAGGCACAGTAGAAATTAATGTTAAAATGTTGTGGACTTAGCATTTTTTTTATTTGATCTATAAAAAACTGAGATCTCAACAATTGCGAAAATATTGTGATAATAATAAGTGTTGTAATATTTTCTCAAAACATTTATTTTCAGTTGTGGTTAGTGATAGTCTCGTATTTTATTATTTTATTTTGACGTGTAAGAAATTGACACATCAATAATTGTGAAATTTTTCGTGTCAATATAATAATATATATGCCAGCTTACATAAATATTTCAAAGAAAAAAAAAACACAAACCAATTACTGGAAAAAAAAAAAAAAAAAAAAAAAAAAAAACTTTAGGCACTGTAGCTACAGTGCCAGTTGAATAAACCAAAAGCACTGTAGCTCCAGTGCTATCTATCAATAATAGCTTACCCATGATTTGTTATGAAATTAATGTTAAAATGTTGTGGATTTAGCAATTTTTTATTTGATATATAAGAAACTGAGATATTAACAATTGTGAAAATATTGTGATAAAAATAAGTATTGTAACATTTTTTCAAAACATTTATTTTCAATTGTGGTTAGTCGCAGTCTCATATTTTTTTTTATTTCAATTTGTAAGAAATTGATACCTCAATAATTGTAAAAATATTGTAAAATTTGTTGTGTCAGTATAATAATATATATACCAGTTTATATAAAGATTTAAAAGAAAAAAAAACACAAACCGATTATTGGGAAAAAAAAAACTTTAGACACTGTAGAAATTAATGTTAAAATGTTGTGGAATTAACGTTTTTTTTTATTTGATCTATAAGAAACTAAGATCTCAACAATTGTGAAAATATTGTGATGACAATAAGTATTGTAACATTTTTTTTAAACATTTATTTTTAGTTGTAGTTGGCTACAGTCTTATATTTTATTATTTTATTTCAACTTGTAAAAAATTGACACGTCAATAATTGTGAAAATATTGCGAAATTTTTTGCGTCAGTATTACAATATAAATGTCAGCTTACATTAAAATTAAAAAAAAAAAAAAAAACAAACAAACAAACAAACCGATTACTAAAAAAAAAAATGACTAACTAAACCAAAGCACTATCATAGCTGTAGTGCTACAGTGCATTGTGATAATAACGAGTATTGTAGCATTTTTTAAAAATATTTATTTTCAGTTGTGAAATTTATTGTGTATCATCACATTATTGAGTGTCCATTTGGCAATAAAAAGTCTATTTGGTAAGAGATTTTTAGTAACATTATTTAAGTGTTGTGAAAGTATGTGTGGATGAAAAAATATTGTAAAAATAAGTGTACTGTTATTTAAACAACGAAAACTATTGTTTAAGCAACAACACAAAACAAGCCCAGCGCTTTTTGCTAAATATAAGATAAAAAAAATTATAATTTTAATATTAAATATGTGACAACAAACTTACACTTATTTTATTTTTTAAATTGAGGCAAAAATAAAAAGTAAATAAGCAAACATGAAAAAGCTTCGAATGGAGACTAATTTTTATTTTATTATTTTATTTCGACTTGTAAGAAATTGACACGTCAATAATTGTGAAAACTAAACCAAAGCACTGTTGTAGCTACAATGCTACAGTATATTGTGATAACAATAAGTGTTGTAACATTTTTTTTAAACATTTATTTTCAGTTGTAGTGGTTACAGTCTCATATTTTATTATTTTATTTCGACTTGTAAAAAATTGACACGTCAATAATTGTGAAATTTGTTGTGTCAATATAACAATTTAAATGTTAGCTTACATCAATATTTAAAAGAAAAAAAAAACACAAGCCGATTACTAATTAAAAAAAAAAAACAATCTCATATTTTATTTTATTTTATTTCGACTTGTAAAAAATTGACCTATTAATAATTATGAAAATATTATGAAATTTATTGTGTCTGCATAACAATATAAATCTCAGCTTACATTAATATTTAAAAAATAAAAAAATAAACCGATTACTGAAAAATAAAATAAAAACCTCACTAAACCAGAGCACTGTTGCCGCTACAATGCTGCACAGTGCCAATACACTGAATGCACAGTACGAAAGCACTATAGCGGCATCACGGCTTTTATTATATAGAAATAAATAAAAATAGTTAGGAAAATCAGATAAGATGGAACACTTATTTTGATATAAAAATGAGGACAGTTGTAAAACTCTTTTAACATGTATCAATATAGCTATTTTTTGTTTCTGTGTCACGGTGAGTCTCTGACTATATTGATCCCAAAATAGCTCGTTGTTTGTGAAAGATTTAAAAATTGCTACTTGCTCCATGGTAAAAACAGTTCTACTGTCACATAATAATTAATTAATGTTGTTTGCTACAAACAAACTCTTCTCCGTTAAACATTGCACTAATAGCATGGTTAGTAATATACATTACAGGATATATACCATATAAAATACGTATGCATTTCATTTGGTTCAAAGTTTTTAAAATATGGCATGAAAAATTGCGAAAGAAAATAGATAAATGTACAAACAAGTATATTATACAAATATGCCTAATGTGAGACTCAAAACATACTCAATTAATATCCAATCAATTTAGGGTATCATAATCTCCCTCACTTAAATTCTTTTCATCCTTGTTAGAACCTACTTTATGGGACAATGTCTCCAAGCCTATGTGACACTACTAGGTTGGCTCTAATACTATTTGGATTGAAAAATAAGTTTAGAACACAATAATCAAACCGCTAAGCATACAATAATAGCTTGTTTAGGAAAGGAGGAAAAAAGCAATTGAAAATTTTATTATTAAAAAAATCTGAAACTAGGGTACTAAAAAAAACCACGTCATTCAAAACGATTAAAGTTTGACTTAATAAAAAGCTTGTTCATGTTTGTTTGTCTATAAACAAACTAAACTTAAACTTTAGTTTTTGTCTTGTTTAACAAATGAGCCAAGTCAAAGCAAAAAACGTCGCTAATGAATATATTGGTGAATATTAGGGCTTGATACAAAACAAACTAAGTTTAGGGTCATTTATAGGTGTTGTAATAAACTTGATATGGGCTTGACAAATAAACTCATATCTTACTAAAACTTTAATTAAATAGGAGTTAAGAGTTGAGACCACACGTCCAAACAAAATAGACATGGTAATAAGCTTGATATGAGCTTAACAAATAAACTTATATCTTACTAAGACTTTTATTAAACTAACTTGTAACCTCATACATATGCATAGATATACTTAAAAAATATACATTAAGATGCATAGTATAATTCTTACATATATAATTTTAATATTATTGATAGTTATTCTTATATTTTTTTTAACTTGTTAAAAAATCTTGTAAGAATATTATTATATAGAAAATGTAAGTTGTCCATATTTAAAAATTTTTTTATGTTCATTAATTATAGACCCTTTGGTTTTTGTATGCAATAACATGATGGATATTTATGATATGATCTTAGATTTGACTCCAAAATTAATAAATAAAACACTCTAAAAATAAATAATTAAAGATACATGGCGCAAAATTAAACATCAATGATCTAAATAGATTTTCTCTAACCTTTGCCTATTAATATATACATAAATAAGAGTTGATACTACTTATCCAAACCAAATAAGCTTGATAATAAGCTTAATATATAAACTTTATAATATATAAACTTGATAATATATAAACTTGATAATATATTTATGTTGAATCTCAAGCTCAAAAGCTTAATATTAAACTCGAACTCAACTTGACTAATGAGTCAAATCAAGCTCAAACTTTTAAACTCTTTGATAATTTATAGGTCAAGCTCGAACATTTGCTACTCAACAAAACTCAATATGTTTACAATCCTCTTTTCTTTTTACTTTCTTTTTAATCTTATTTTTTAATCCTTCTAAATATCTCTAGAACCTCCATAATATCTCTATTGTCATCTTAAATGCCTATATACTATTTTTATTTTAAAAATTGTATTATATTATAATAATAATAATAATGATGTTGATTAACAATGATTCTTTTCCGATCCTTTCCCATTCAACCCTCAAAAAATGTTACTTTCCTTCATTCCATTCCTTCAGAAGATTCAAATAGGAGGATAAATAATTAAATATCATGACCTCTCTCACATCTCACAAAAGGAGCCCGACATTTTTTATCTATTTCATTCCAATCAACCCATTATAAACTCTGGCGACCTTTCTGGAGATTCTTCCTCAATTAAATTCTTCTACACTAATTGCCTTTATATGATTATTATGAAATTCCTGAATGGTATTGGCTACAGTCTATTCGCCAAAAATAAAACAAATAAAAGGAACGAAACTGTCAAATACACCAACAAAAATATAATAAAAATCCTGATAAAATTATATCGAACTAAAGAATCCTCCACACCGTCCATATGTACAATGTTGAGTTTGCAGTCAGGACATCAAAAACGCACTCCACATAACCTGCAAAAGCCCTTAGAGCCGGAATAACAATATAGACTAAAATTAATGTTAACCTGTAGCTCTGAAGCAGCATAGAAACAGAGACACATATGAAAGAAAGAGCCCTATTCTAAGAATTCAGAAAGGATAAGTGGGTAAAAAAATCAATAAAAAACTCAAGTTAATGAACCATCTTCAGATTAATCTTCTAACCAAAGTTAAGTGTTTTGTTAGACTGATTCCCTGCCATAATTGCCATCATGTTTGTTGCCATTTTCTTTGCTCAATCTAGATACTGGTACAGAAGAGGCTTGTCGAGGAGATGTTTTGCTGGTTTTCTGCCTCAGATTAAGGTAAGTGTAAACAGACATACCAGCAATTGCTGTGAATGCTCCACAAATACTAGTATATCCTTGATTTGAACCAAAGACATAGTAGTTCCCAAGAAGAAGAATACAAGTTTTAAACTGACCAAGAACTACATGGGTAATGGCAGATGTAGCCCTGTAAATTAAGAAAGAAATTGAGAACCAAAACAAACAGAGATCAGACAAGATGATTTTCATAAATTTGAACATGGGCAGAACTACAAAGTATTACCTGATACATATCATGATAAATGATTTCAGCAAGCATATAATAATAGATCAGCATCTTACAATATTTATCATCAACATGGTAATGCCAGTTATATTGTAATGTCTAATTATCAATAGAATGGTGCAGACACAAAATTATTGCTAATTTGAATTTGAATGTCCATTAATGGAATTTTAGTATGATTGAGGATTATATGGGATTATGTTTATTTTTTAATTACTTTCCTTTTTTATATTTCCTGGAATTTTCCAATAGGTAAGTTCTGATTTCTAGGTTTTCCCACTTAGTGTTGAAGTGTGCGTTTGGATACCGCTTATTTTGCTGAAAACAATAAAAAATAATAATAATATTTTTTTAAAAAAGTTACTGTTCACACGCTGGTTACTGTTCATTTGTCTACTTGCACTGTTCATGTCGGTGCTGGTCCTAAAAAAAAAAAGGCCAAAAATGCAGACGCATCTGACGCAAACACAAACCAAACGGACACGAAATGTTGATTCCTAAGCCCATCTTTTCCTTTCTCTATTCCATTTGCCTCCCATTTGCCTTTCAAACTTGTGCTGCATCAACTTAGTATCAGAGCATAACTCTAATCCAGTTTTCCAAGCGAAATATTAGAAACACACTCATATTCTTAAAAGAAAGAAATGGGTAAATTACACTAACCTCACTTGGGAAATATTAGAAACACACTCATATTCTTAAAAATGACACCCGCTGAGGTTGTTATTTTTATTTTATTTTGAAAAAAACATTCTTACTCTATAACCAATATGGTTAGTAATCATTGAGGTTATTTTGGATGGGAATTTAGTTTGAAAAATATTTTGACTTGATTTGTAATAGACATAAATGGTCATAGGAGGATATTTGTTATACAAATCAAAACTTTAAGGGGTCGGAGGTCATTTACAAAACTAACAGTGGGTTTCTGACAGTGACATATCCCCAAAACCTAAGGGAAGTTGTAATTTAACACCCAAAAAAAAAGCAACAAACATTGCATCTACTGAAGCGAAGACAACCATGTCGTCCCCTTAAGAACAAAGTCACAAGACTCATTCCAACCCAAATTCCCGAACACAAACACTGATTGCCACCCCAACCTCTAATTTATTAGACCAAAACCCCCACCCCACTCGTCACTTGTTACTAAAATTCAATAACTACCAACCTCGAGGACTCAAAGGCTTGCAGCCACCATTAGCAAAGCCCAAAACCCTTTGTTATCATACTTCTCTACTGCAATAGAAAGTTATGGATGCCACCCATATGAGCATCACCCAATGCCCAACAAATCAAGCCCAAACTGAAAACCAACTCATCATAAATTCAGAACCCATGCCAACCCCAACTGCCCCTGCCTGTTATCCCTATTTGTCTTTGCCACTACCAATACCACACTAGAAACCACCTTGCAACATTGCCAAGCAGTGTGAGACCCATTCTAGCTGCCATTCCATCATGCCTTTAGTTTATCACTTATAGCATCCATTAATCCCATCACAAATCGCTAGTCATTCACATTCTCACCACCATCCAGTCCGATATGGTATCATCTAGCTACACCATCATCCCGCCAAGCACCACATCACCCTCTTGTCCAAGTACGTCTTTCGCCACTATTTTAATACAATTAGCCATTTCATTCCAATCTTATCAACATCTTCGTCTAAATTTCTTGCCTTCTTTGATCATTTTATCTTTAAACACATCTTGATTTTCTCCCTCCAAACTCCACCATCTAATCCTTGGGTTTCTTTGTCTAATATCTCTTCTTATCCATCTTCTAATACAAATAGCTCATACCACTACCCTATGTTGAGTTGTTATGCTCACTCATGGTATTACCTTAAATCTTTACAACATCTACTATCCACTTTTCCAGTAAGGATGAAATCTGAGACTAACGTTTGTCCCACTTTTAAAGGTAATAAAGTGTGATTCTCTCTTTTCGAACCAAGTGTTCGTTAATATTAAATCATGTGGTGTTGTAAAATTTAGGATAGCATCACCTGGTTCATTCCTTAATCCATATCCCTGGCCTCCATGAACTCTTTCACAGCCCCCACTATCTTTTCTAAAATGAACACTCAGATCTATTCCAATAAATACCTTTTCGTCATTTGGTAACCCTTGAATCAATCAATCCATGTCCTCCCAAAATGGATTCTTCTAATACTCCTTAAGGGGCATATCCACTAATTTTCCTGTATACCATAATTTATATCTTGTATGTTCAATTCTCTAGATTTCTCAACTACCCACTTAGTTTCCTGAAGACATAGTATGTATATTCTTCTCCTAATCATTGTATCTACTATTTCCATTAGTTTCCCAGCTAAAAACCTTATTCCCAAATATCCATACAAATCTTATTCTCTTGGACTAACTTCTTTACCCTCATCTGTCCATCAAAGTGTGGAAACTCTTGCCCTTTTTTCCTACATCTGAGTGCCAATATAGCATGTTGCTTACAGGGAACGCCCTAGCTAACCTTGCCCACATTGCATCTAGGGTCCAATGCAGCATCACTAGCAGGGGACGCCCCAATGAGTATATGTAGTGGAAGGGTGACTAAATTTCACGTTGGCAGTCAACCTACTGCAACCCTCCTTTTCCTAAGCTTGGGATCAGCTGTAAACTAAATTTATAACACTAAGAACAAACACAGGTGCAGTTAGCAACGCTGATTGAACAAGACTAAATTCTTGATACCCAAACCGCCCCTTTGAAGGAGCTCAAACACGCATCTCCAAGTATCTAGATGATACTTGTACTCATCAACAAGTCCAACCCCCCACAAGAAATCCCTTTGTAGCTTCTCAATACAACAAGCACCCCCAAGGGGGTGGCAATTAGGGATAAGTTTAGGAGTTTGGATAAGAAGCTTCTTATTAGCATCACTTGGTCTCCCTTGGAGAGGTACATTCTTTTCCAATCCAACCTGCCAGCTGTTGCGCTCAATTTTCCTTAGCATTGAATTCCACACAACCATCTCTTTGAAAGCAGATCCTAGAGGGAAACAAGGATATGCCATTGCTAGCTTAAAAACCTTACAAACCAAAGTTCACGCAAATACTTCTACATTCGACACATCGCCTACCAGTACCAGCTCAAATTTCCACAAATTTATCTTAAGGCCAAAAATTGCTTGAAACCACACAAACACACCTTCAAAGACCAAATTTGTTCTAAGTCAGCCCAACAAAACATCAGCATATCATTCCCAAAAAGAAGATGAGAAATCTTAATCACATTATCAGCTGAGCATCCAACTATGAATCCCGACTGGTAATGCCCTCCCACTGCCCTCTCCAACAACCAACTCAAGGCCTCCACGATGATAAATAACAACAGAGATGACGGATCCTCCTGCCTCAACCCTAGAGCTTTGCAAGAAATGACTTGGGCTACCATTCACCAGAACTGAAAACCAAACTATGGAGATGCATGTGTAAATCCACTACCTCCACCGACTAAACCTGCATCTTCTCAACATATAAACAAGAAAATTCCAGTGCATACAATCGTAGGCTTTCTCCAAGTCCACCTTACACAACCCTTTTATTCTTTTATCACCTTTGAGCAAAAAAAAAAAAAGTTTTACATTAAATCCTTCAAAGTAGTCGAGCCTCATAATTAATTTTGAGGCATGCCCTAATCAATGGAAGTTTTAACTTAGAACGGTCACCTTCAGTACTTCAAACATAGGTACTACTTGATTGAAGTGTAGCCCATTAAAAGAGTTAGCCTTTATCTTATATTGAAAATTAAATTGTGAGGAGTTTTGTTTAACTAGTCTCACTTGCATCCACACAGTACACCCTTTGCGTAATGGTCGGCATAGTGTCAAATTCGGAGTCCTAGTCTAGTTCAAGTACCACCATGAAACAAGCCTTAGAAACAAATATGAAAACCCTCCAAGCCCTGTCTGCTCAAATAGGGTCAGTAGAAGCTTTCCTCCAAAGGAGAGATGAGGGTGATGCCCCCCACATAGGAGGCAACAACTAGGAACAAGGCACAATACCCGTTGACAACATTGCCAAGGTAACATTCATAAAAATCAAGGGCTGCTCTCCTAGATAAGATTATCAAAACTATAATGACATTAGGGAGCTTAGAGACTTCGATGAGAGAGTCATATGAAGCACAAAAGTTCAGGCAGCCACTGTTGATGGTCGCCTAGACCCATGGGCCTTTACTGACAGGTTGCATGAGATGGACCACTTCTTTAAGGGGTAACTGTTATCTGGTAACAAGAAAGACATTCGTGAAGATGTAGGTTAAATGTAAAGGCCAACTTTTCTAGGAGATCATTGGAAAAAATTATCCAACCCGCCATTACTAACTAGATAAAGATTAAGGAGAAATATCTTCCTCCATCCACCGGAACAAACTCCTAGATAAGTTTTTTTCCTCCTTTTTATGATGAACTTGCATATAAGCCCAATAGCTCTTGAACTACTTACGACCTCACCCTCCATCTTACTCTTACAAGGGGAAGAGGTGCCATCTGAACTAGAGCTCAATTGACCTTTCTATCCATGTTTTGCACTCCTCAATTATAAATTGGAAACAGGTGTGGTATTTTGATTTTACACTATTCTGCCCCAGTTCCCCTAAATCCAAGCCCTAAAATCAATAGCCATCTTCAACCAATTTATTAAAAATAGGCCTAGTACTCTTCTCCAACATTCAGACTCATTTTGGGAAAGCATCCCTTTTTTCTATCACCCCAGAGCAACCTTGGCTTTGTTCTGTTTCCTAATCTTTTCCCATCATTAAACTCCACACCTAGCCCTAAAGTACCACTCCAAAGAAATATCCTACAATCTAAATCAAATCTTCCTACAGCAAACAGCTATCATGATTTTTTCGAAGCATATCCCAACTCTCACCCAGGTTTCATGCTTCCACCTATTAAAACTTTCAAATCCACTATCATTGCTAAATCCAACCATAAGCTGTTTCCAAGAGTTTATAAAATTACACTTTTCAAACTTCATTAATGCCATAACAATGAAAACAGTTCTCCAAACTATATATGCAATCCTCTGAAGTTCTAGGTTTGAAAGTCCAAAAAACTCTGGCACGTCTTGTTATGAACCAAGGTTGTCTGAATGAACCTGGATTAGCATGTGTAAGGTTGCAATTATTGCATGGACTCTACAAGGATATTGATAAGTGAAGGAGGATAATGATTATTGTGCTGTTCAGTTATTTACTTTCATAGGAATGGTTGGTGGATCAGGTTGTAAGCTATCTACTTCAATAAGGATTGGTTAGTGGTAAAGTTTATCAGATAAAATAGGTTGCCCTTGTCATCAGTTGTAATTTTGAATTTTCTCAAGCATTGCATTGTATTTAAGCAGTGAATGAAAAAAAGAAAACAAGCAGAAAATTAACCCTCAAATTCTTTTCTCTGTCTCAAGTTTAGGAGGCTAGTCACCTTAAATCGACCAGGTTATCATTTACATCCCAATTCTTATCACATCTAGTTGACTTCTCAATTCTTGCCTTATATCTCCAAAGTCTTTATTGATAATAAGTTGATGTAAAGAAGTAAAGGGAAAAATTCACCTTTTAAGTCAACACTTTGTACCTATCAAAAAAAAAAGTCAGCACTTTGTTTCATAGAACCAAATTTGATTGTGGCTGCTATGATGGTAGTAAAACATGGCCAATTCCTCTCGAACTTGAGGGAACGATGGTTGGTACTTGACAGCAACTCAGAGCCTGGAATAACCCCTATGGGAAGAATCCAGCTCAATTACTTTGATTTTGATGCATGTTTATAAAATCTTGGGGAAGTATCAACAGAATTAATAAAAAAAGAACAAATATACCAAGGAAAAAAATGGAGTATATCAGCTCAAAGGTACAATGAATCTATGAAATCACACATATTCGATGGCCTGCCCTTATCTAACGGTGTCCAAAAGAAAAGAGGCCCAAGAAAATGAGATATCAATCTCTTTATAGGCAACTCTCTCTCCACAAAAGCTCTTCCATTCCTTTTCCTCCAAATTTGCCACATCAAGCATAATGGAAGCATATTCCATACCCATACCCTATTACTAAAGAAAATGGATGTAAAACACCAACATGGTAGGACTTCATGCACCATTTTGGACATCACCCATTTAATTCCTAACACTACAAACACAAAACCCAATGACTTTGAATTTTTTGAATACAAAAGTATATATTTAGACTCTAGACCTTAACTTGCTCCTGATAGGACTAGAATCCCCAATTTGACTAATAAACATATTCCTAAATGGCTTAATCTAAAGTCCGCTTATAAACCCCTTAACTAAATCAAACTGACATAGACATTAAATAAAACTGAAGGCTCATCATTGTGGTCCACCACCAGTAAAAACGAAATTACAAAAATACCCATGATGGGCACACCACCATCAAAATTTTGGGAAGGATGAGCTTACTAAATGGTGTATCACTGATTTGCTGTCATCACCAACAAATTGAAGGATGTTATGTCCAATTAAGAAGGCACAGTGGCATCAATCACAAGTTTGTCATTCTAGGCCAATAAATCCTATTACCAGCAAATCTGGAAATTATAATGTATCCTTATCCTAGAGTCTTAAAATTAAAAAAATAGAAAAATAAATCAAACAAACCAGAAACATATAATCTTCAACAAAAAAAACCAGAAACATATTAGAGAAAACAAATCAAAAGATAATATCAACTAGACTAGACTTCTAGTAAGCACTCCACAAAATTTAGATCATAGTTTTTAAATAATTTGATCTCTGAGCTTATTTGTCCATGATCTTCCTGTGTCATTCTCCCATGGTTGTAGAAAACACCAGCTAATGTTTTGAAGTGTTACATAATAGAATTTTTCTTTTTCTTTTTACCAGCATCAGTCTAGAGTATGAATTAACCAAATAAAACAAAAGGATGGAAACTCCAGCTCCAAGCCATGAGACCAAACCTGCTATCACATGATATTGTCAAAAGACAGTAAAGAGGTTGCTTACCCAAGTGCTAAGGCACCTGACCACTGTAGCAAGAAGCCTAGAACTGCTGATGTGAGAATAGCCAATGTGTTGTTAAAATTCCAATCAAAGGAGAGGGCACCAGGGGGATCTAACAAAGGAATCAAACCAACCAGAAACAATAAAGTGATCGGTGTTGTCTTCCACATCAAGCTGTTCAAAGATTCAGCATCCTTGGTAAGATGCAATTATGAGGACTTCAAGGAAAAAAGAAAATGTTTGAGAGAGCTTGATACTTACGCCAAGGCTGTCCAATTTTCCTGCTGCTGCAAACTGGACCAGAGGATCTTGTTGATTGCACTTGGTATTATCCAAGCCAATGCTATACAAGCACCAAAGAGGTCAAATTGGAGATCGGTCACCGTAGCCACAGCAACACCAATAGAAACAATTGTCAATGCAAGCACCTGAAAGATTCCATTGGCAATATTTCAAACACAAAGCAGGATGCTATAGCACATTACCAACATATGCAGATCAAGCAATAGTATCTAAAGGTCAGTTAGTCATTCAACAAGCATGAGTGTTACATTCCATATACTCAGACCATTATAATCACCTAACTAGTATATTATAGAACTGATGAATTTCTCAAGGCCTAAAAAAGCAAGGAGAGTATGTTTTTGAAGAGGGGGACTCGAAAGTGGTGATAGCAATCTAGTACAAGTTTGAAAGCCAGTTACGTGGCACAAGACTGCATTCCCAAAACTGAACGCTCTACTGCAAAATACTCTCCCATGAGAATAGATTTCACACAGATGCCATTTATTCTACTACTCAATCTCATGCACAAAAATTCCTAAATGAAGTTGACATAGGACGAATTGGGGAATTTGTCCACATGCGTTTGTGGTGGGTTAAGGTTTAGGAGGATTTGTGGAAATAGGATTTGAGTTGTTAATGAAAGGGCTATGGGATTGTGTTAGGAATTAAAAAAAGGTTTGATGAATTATTTGATGACTATTTGGTATAAGAAAGTATGTGGAGATTTCAGGTTCTGATAGGTAATATAAAGGCTTGATTTGGAGTTTTAAAGAAGAAGAATTAGAGAAGTTTGTATGATGTTCAAGGGCTGTATGAATAGTCATTTGGAGAAAGAAAACAATAAGATGAAAGAAAGATGAGAAAAGCAGAGAGAAAAGAAAACGGGCCTCTATGCTCAAAACATTCAATAACTTTTACAATTAATCCATTCTCCATCTGCCTTAAATAAATTGAGCAAAATTTATATAAGACCTTTTCTTTTACTAGTAGTATTAGCACTCCTAGTACTAGGACTCCTACTTTGACTAGTAAACAAAAAACTAATAAAATACTAACTCAGACTCAAAGAAAATAAAACCTAAAATACTTAATGTGCATTCGGATATCGCTTATTTTGCTGAAAACTAAAAACCTAAAAATACTGTAGTAAAATAATTTTAAATGTGTGAATTGTGCTGTGGAATCCATTTTTAACGAAAGTTTTGTTGAAAAAAGAGGTTTGTGGGTCCCGTGAACAGTGCACGGGACCCACTGAAACTCAGTAAAGCAGCGCTGACACGCGCTTCTCAACAAAAAAAAAAAAAAAACGCAGACGCCAAAACGCAGCTTACCAGCTGTATCCAAACGCAGCTTTAGGATCTCCTAGAAGATCCTAGACTCAACCGAATTACCCTCCATTTTCAGGAATTGCGGAAATTACAGATTTGCCCCTGAATACGGTAATTGCCCATAACTAATTAAATAAAACCTGGTTTAACCCTAAAAAATCAGACCATTACACAACCTTCACTTCTATTGGAATTAACATGTCGACCCCATATAAAATAATTCTTGAATAGGCAAATGTGCAAAGTAATTGCAAATTAATACGCCATGGCTGCATCAGAAGTTGTCAAAGTCCAATTCACAACACAGTTTCAAATTATGCAGACATACAATATAAATGTTTAGACACATGGAAAAAGCTCCCTATATCTGATCACTGATAGCCATGAATCATTTCAATATTTCATCAATTCTTGTAGTCAACATTGGACATTGATGCATCAATATACAGATAATAAACAATATCTGTATAAAAAATATACCTAAGAAACACCAATGCTTTTATTATATTTTTAAGTGGGGGAGGGAGATTCAAACCCTAGACGTCTCCATTAGAAACACTAGGGAACACCATTTGACTTAAAGGTCATTTGCAGTAAACTACACTGATGTTTCTGTTATTATATTAAGACATAAAATTATTGTCAAGATTAATCTACCAAGATTTGAATGTGTTGGCAACATCTTAGCAATGTTTACATTGTCATAAATTTACTTCAAGTCTTTGGACACATTCAGGCCATCTTATTTACCGATACAAGCATGTCAAAGGTGTATCATGTCCAAAACAAAATGGACACTACTGTCACTTGATGCTACTTTGCATAGCACTACAGGCAGAGTCATTAGATATTTTTAGAGTCAGGTCCTCCACATTTCAGACAAACATTCAAAACTGATTCTTACTAAAGACAAAAAGCTCCCATTTTAACAAACATTTTAAGATGGACCCAATGAACGATTGTAATATCTAAAAATGCTTACAGATTCTAAGTACTCTATGATTATATCTTAATGAGGACATCAATGGTGCCAAAGAGAGAGCAGTCACCTTGGAGAAAGAAACTTTCTTCTTGTATAATATAAATTCTGCCAGAACAATTGATGGCGTTACAGCAATCTTGGACATCTGATAAAAACCCACACTGAAATGTAGGTACTAGAGTCAGAGTGTCAGAAATAGAATAATTAATCCTTAGAAAATTATGTATCTCACCTATTGTATGTTAGGCTGACATTAGCAAGGCCAGTAGATAGAGACATAACAGTGCCAAGAGTAATTAAAGTAGATAGACGTGTTGATTTTGAGGAAGGAGATGCCGGCAGGATAGAAAAGGCATTTAGAATGGCCATTAAGAACCAGCTTACAACATAGTGAATAAAAGTAAGAAAAATAGGGAACTTGAATTTGACATTATTAAGCACCTGAAAAAACAAGGACAGCAAAGTTACAAGCAGGGAAACAGTGACTACATAAATCAAATAGGGCATTATACAGTTAGATTAGATATATAAAAAGGTGGCTATACGAACCAATTTGTTCACGAAAATTATACCAACAGCAACCACAAAATTGAAGGTAAGAGCAGCAATGGGGCCACATCTACATTGCCGTTGACGCTTTACACCTTCAGATGAGTGAAATTTGTTAAAAAGAGAAGCTCGTAACTCCTCTAGTGCTCTACCTGAGTTGATGAAAAAAAAGAGAGAAAGATTAATAAACCACATCAAGGAGAGAAAGATTTTACAATTGCAACAACAACAACAACAACAACCAAGCCTTAATCCCAAAAGTTTGGGGCCAACTATAGATTCTCAACAGGCTAGCTAGTATCAACCACATGTATTCTTTTCCGTCATTCTATTCTATCAAAGTCATACTCTTTGTTACCTTCTTAATTGACATGTCATTTTTTACTACCTCTACTAATTTTATTTTAAGTCTTCATCTACCTCTTTTTGTTCCTCGACTTGAATTAACTCACTTCTTGTGCATGACCAAACCATCCCAAGCAACTCTCCGTCATCTTTTCATCAGTAAAGGGCCACCACTATCTTAGTGAATTTCCTCATTTCGAATCCTATCTTTACTTGTATTTCCACTTATTCATCTTAACAGTCTCATTTCAATTTTTATAAACATGTTGCTTCTTAACATAGAGAATAGCTAGTCTTATAGCAGTCTTATAAAAATTTTCATTTAACTTAATATGTATTCTACGATCACACAATACTTCTAACAGTTCATCCATCTTGGTCTTATCCTACGAGTCACATGTTTTATGAGCATAAAATAATTCCATTCAATACTAAAAAGACCTAGGAATTTTTTTTTTACTACATGAAACAACCTACTAATCAAGTAATTGAGTGGGAAAGTATTTGAGAAAGTTGTTTTATATTAAAAACAAGCTTGAAAAGAGTAAAAACTATAGGCCAATGAACTCTATTTCAAATGACATGTCCTCTCCTTGTAAGGATAAGAGGATAAAAATGGTAAAATTGCACTAACCTCCGGAGTTTTTTCTGTTATTACTCTCAACTCCCCTAAAATGTAAACTATTTACACTGACATCCCCAAATTGCCTAAAAAAATGTGTTACCTCCCCTCCAGTGTGGAATAAGACAGAGACCTCCTCTAAAATTTAAACTATTTAACACTAACATCCCCTAAATGACTAAAAAAATGCGCTAAACAATCCCGAAGAAAAAAATCTTTAAAATTCTTGAATTTACTATTACAACGAGTGAGGATTACAGATTAAGTGGAGGGTAAATTATGAAATTCAAGATTTTTTTAAAGCCTTTTTTCAGTCATCCAAGGAAGGTCAGTGTAAATAGTTTGCATTTCAAGGAGGTGAGTTTCTTATTCCACACTAGAGGGGACTGGGGAGGTGAGTGTCATATTGAAAATACTTAGGGAAGGTTAGTGTAATTTTCCCGGGTAAAAATAATAACTGCAACAACAAGAATAACAATAACAACAAGCGTCCGGTTAACGGGTGTTCTTTGGGCATTCATAATGGACCATCTTAGAAAAGGTTAGATACTACGTTGATGGAAAATAAAAATTTTTAAAAAAAATGTCAAAAAAATTTAAGTTACTTTTTTTGTTTTCCATAAAAATTTCTACAAATATTTTATAACCCAATGTCTTTTTTCCTAATAATAATAATCTTGTTAGTAATAAGGTTCATTTAAATACAGCTTATTTTGCTGAAATTGAAAAATTATTGAAGGATGCGCTGGGTTGGTACATTGGAGCCATAAGCCATGAATAGTGCTAAAAAGTTCAAATAATTTTCATTTTTCATTCTAACCCAAACGCGTACTAAGAAGAAGAAGAAGAAAAAAAAAAAAAAAAACCCAATATTTATATTTTAATTTTAATTTTTTTTTTAAAATGACGGTAACAACAATAACAATAATGCCTTGAACCAAGTAGTAAGTACATTGAATTCGTCAAGATAAACTAATGAAAAACTCTAAGAAATGGCAGAGATGCGACCAAAAAAGAAAAGAAAAGAAAAGAAAAGAAAAATGGTAAGGGAAGACAAATCAATGAAAGCGACAGTAACAAATATATAATATTGAATATACTCCAAACGCTTCATTGCAGAGCAGATGAAGCCCATGAAAGAAACATAGAAATTCTTCATAGCAGAGGCAATATTCAAAGGCTAAATGAATAACGATAATGCACATGCGATGTGGGGGAAAAAAAAAAAAAAAACCCAGAAATCCATCTAAAGTCTATAAGCAAAAAGGAAAAGAAAAATGAGAAAGATTTAGTTACCCTTGTGGCCAGCATCACTGTCTTTGCGCTTAAGAACCTTCTTAATATCTTTCCTTACTAAGAAACTGAACATTTTACGGCTACACAGCATTCCTTTTAACCATAGGAGCCCAAATCAAAATGCTTGTTTCAAATCAAAACCCAAGACAAGAAGAGAGAGAGAGAGACAGAGTGAATATTCAAAGATGGAGTAGAGAGAGAGAGAGTAGTGCAGAAATGAAAGTAGATACCCAGCCCAGCAAACAAGTTAAAGCTTTGGTTTTTGGAGGAGTTCAATTTTTGAAAGATAGAAGAAGAAAGACCACATAAGAAAAGAAAAGAAAAGAAAGGAGGAGTGTGTAAAAAGACAAAAAGGGGAAGTAAATATAAATTATAAGAAAACAAAAACGGGAACAAAAATCTCGATTCTCGAAAAGGGTGGGGACACGTGGGTCGAGTAAACCGTTGATGGCGGAAAACTCAAGCTGTCGGACACAGATTTTTGAGGAAATCACGGCATCATCGGCCGACTGATTGAAGGACTGCACTGCACTCCTACTCTACTACCCAAAGTTATATTTTTACTCTCTTTCGGGTCCACTTCAATGTAGCCAAGTTATATTTTAGGATTGTATCAAAGAAATAAAAATAAAAAAGTTAGGTAATGTTTGGTAATAATTTTTGTTTTTTATTTTTAAAATTTTGTTTGTGAGAATATAAATAAAACATAATTTTTTATATTTTTAAAATCAAAAACATGTTTTGTTAATTGAAATTAAAAAGATAATTTTTTGAAAAAAAATAGAAAATACTAAAATATATTGTTATTAGGATTTGAACTCTAATTCTAATTTATTAAATGAGATAGATTTATTAAATTAAATACATATTTTCATTGATTTTTGAAAATTAGAAACTGAAAATAACATTTTACATACTTTTTAGTTTCTTTCACAAATTAAGTTATGAGAACAATTTTTGTTTTCAGTCTATTTTAAGTTGCCAAACAAGTTTTTAGGTCTCAAAAATAAAAAATTTGTTTTTGAGAACATAAAATAAAAAAGGAAAACAATAATTACCAAACATACCCTTATATTTTAGGACTGAATTTTGGGTGTGATGCATCCAATTACTCTCATTGGAGATTTCAATTTTAAATATAGTTGAACTCCAAGGTTTTTGAGTTTAACCTCTCCTATTAGTTTCTAAAAAGACAGTGAAAATACCATATATCACATTATCTTAATTTTATTATCTTCCTAAATAATATAATGTTGTACTCTTATGTTGAGATTATATTAATGTAAGATTATAATAACGTAATATTTGTAACATTACGGTGAACTAAACGCCCCTTAGTTTGGTCTATACCAACTTAATAATAGAATACGTTATGTTACGTTACAGATCATTAAAGAAAAACGCATTTATGTTACAAATTAGATGACATAATTAACACACTTGAAACTTACTTAATCAATAAATAATATTAAAATTTTTAATATAACATTGAAAAGAAGGCCATATAAGCATTTGAAAGATGCATGTAGTTTTGGTGTTGAAGTATGAGTGTATTCCCCTATATATATGTGTGTGTGTGTGTGTGTGTGTGTGTGTGTTTCTCAAAAAAAAAAACATTTGAAAGCTTAAAAAGTCCATGTCATTAAAAAAACAAAACAAAAACTTTAAAACACAAAAATTAAAAATTATCAAACCCATCAAATGAGCTTGTAGAAAATTTAAAAAAAATTCCTGAGTGTGTGCTTCAACGTACACTTAACTTGTATAATGTGCACACCAATAACCCCAGTGTCTATGAGCCATCCTACAATCCCAATTCCCAACACAAATTAAATTAATGTTGCAATTAGGGGTTTGTTGCAAACTCAACGAGAAATTATACAGTTTTATGATGAATAAGTGATGTGGCCCACCATTCCACTAAAAAACTCTCCCCTGTTTAAAATTACTGAGTCAGTAATTAGTTTCTATTAAAAAAAAATCCAACTCAACAATTTTAACCAAATAAAAGTCTTTTAGTGGAATGGTAAACCGCATCACTTGTCTACCACGAGGACCTTATAATTTCTCCAACTCAACAATCCGCTAAAATCGGCCAAATCCAACTCAACCCATTGAATTGGATTGGTTTTTAGAGATTAGTGGATTAAGTTGGATTAAAAAAAATTATGATAAATTAGGTTAGGAGTGGATTAGCAAATTTACAAATTACCTAACCCAACTCAATTCACCTATATTTAAATATAAATATATATTATATAATTTTTTTTTTTTTAAAGTTCCAACCTATGGCATCTGCTCCTGATGATAGCTTATTATCATTAGACCAAATATCAATCGGTTTTTTGTGTATGCAAGGATTGAATCACAAATCTCTTATTCACCCATCAGATACTTTACTAGCTGAGCTAACTGAAATTCACTTATTATTTATTATTTTGTTTATCAACTAAGTTTGGATAGAACTATATGATATCTTAATAATTATAGAATATAAAACTCATTTATGTTTATTTTGTTTTTCAACTAAGTTGAGATAGAACTATTTGATATGTTACTAACTAAATGAAATGTCATTTGGTTTGATAATTTGTGTATGGTGGTGATATTACTTAGAATTTTCAAATGGTAGGCATAGCAAATAAAATTGTTTTGTTTAATTATATGAGTTGGTTTGATGCACTACCAACATATTTATAAGATTATAAATCTATTGTTATTTGTGTTGGTTTGAACCTTAAAACACTAATAAAATAGTTTGTGCTAGTTCAGTGCTATACTCAAGTTTATTAGATTATGAATTTGGTCTTACTTGAGTTGATGTTGTTCTAGTGCTCAATATATATATATATATATATATATATATATATATCCAGCCCATGGGTCCAACCTGATCTAGGTGGGTTGGGTTAGACCTTGTGATGGGTTAGGTTGATTGATTTTTTTTATACTCGATCATGGTGGGTCAAATTGAAAAAAAAACTCTCTCAATTCGACCCATGCACACATCTAGTTGCAATAAATGTGATTGATGGACTTTAATAGCATAATAAATGAATTTTAGTTTTTTTTTTTTTTTTGGTTTGTGATTCATATTGCATTAGTTTGTAAGATTTATGTAGTAAAATTTTTAATATCTCCAGTGTCACTATTTTCTTTTTTCTCCTTTTCTTCTTATTTTTGGTAAAATACAAAAACCATCAGTGGGGCTTGGAATAATACCAAGTACTATAAGAAATTTTCAAAAATATCCAATTTGCCCCTAAGGACAAATGATACTCAACACAGTTTGAAAATTTCTGCTCCTCCATGTCCTCTGCTTCCTTCCAACAGGTTGTTTTTGCTACACATAACTCTCATTAACAACATTATGGCAATTATATGCACAATTGAGGGCTTGGATAGCCAATACTATAAAATAAAATAAAATAAAATAAACCAAAGATAAAGTTTATACTTAGAGAGTAAATTGGATATTTTTGAAAAGTTTTTGTAGTATCTGACTTAGTTCAAGGATAGCTTTTATATATTACTCTTTTTGTTCATGATTGCGATAAGTATACTTGTGGACTAAAATGAAACTCATTGGTAAATGCCATAAGCCGGACTTTGATAGCATTATCTTGTTTTGAATAGAAATCTAATAAGTTTCATTTTATTCCATATGGTCAAACATTACATTATCAGGAATCTAGATAACCCACACATTACATTCACAATTTAAAAGGGGTTTCTTTTTTTTTTTTTTTCCTAGCATTATGCATATGGTATATTAACAATGGGAGGGTTTTAAGCATGGTTTTGATACTTGGACCCTACAAAGAACCAGAACAAAGTGAGAGGTAGGATTTTTTAGGTTGGACAGAGGTTAAATCGTGATGATATAATAATATCATAATTATTTTTATAATGATTTAAATATATATGAATATATTAAATTAATAAAAATAGAAAAATTGGCTAAAATCATCCAAATAAATACAGAGATGTATCTTCCAAATGTATTTTTCATTTCATAAGTTCATAACTTTTATAAGGCAAATAAGAAATACTAAATCCTAAGCAAGCATAAATAAATATTGAGTTTCTCAATCCTTAAATGTATAAAGTACAATCGCATAAACAAGTAAATAAACTCTAAGCTACACATTGTTTTTACAAAAACATAAATAGTTATTGAGTTTCTCAATCCTTAAAAGTACAAAATACAATTGCATAAACAAAGTAAATAAACTTCAATTTACACCTTGTTTCTTAAAAAAGCATAGAACTTCTTTCTTTCTTTTATTAAATAAAAAATAATAAAAAAATTCAAACCTAGGCGATCTAGTCGAGACGATTCATTGACCACGAGGTCCAGTCTCAATTTTACAACATCGGTTTTAAGGTCATAATTGTGTAGGTAAATATTTGTTATTGCACAATATAGGTTATTTAACATGAGGGTCTAGACACAATTTTTAAAGAGAAATTTGAATTTTTCCTTAGATTGATGGAAAATGCTTATGAAATGATAAAAGAAAACATTGCTACATTTTAAAATGAAAGAGGACATTACAATTATCATGTGATTGTGCTTAGTCAATCATTATATTCACATTGATTCACCATTACATTCACATAGGTTCACTATTTTTTCTCTAACATTTGTATTCTCACATGTAGCATTTTTGTGTCAAAAGTAGGGGCGGGGCACATAAGTTCGGTTGACATGCTCTTGACTTTGATATTAGTACTGATTTTTTTTTTAGGCATTAGCACTGATTTGGTTGGTGTTTAAGAAATTTAAGGCTAACTTAGTAATGTTGTTTTAATAACGTTGTTTTAGTGCCCATTTGGATGGTACTGAAAAGCACTGCCTCTGCGTTTGCATTTTTATTTTTTGGAAGCACGTTTCAACAAAATTTATCCTTTTTCAGTGAGTTATGTGCATTGTTCACGGGACCCACAAACCTCTTTTTTCAGCAAAACTTTCATTAGAAATGAGTCTCACAGCACGATTCTTACATTTTAAGAATTATTTTGCTATAGCGTTTTCAATTTTCAGCAAAATAAGTGGTATTTAAACACACTCTCCTACGTGTTGTAGAAATACATGTAGGCAAAAAATGTGTTGTGAAAATAAGTGTTATCTTGTTTAAACAACCAAAACTATTGTTTAAACAATACAACCAAACAGGACTACATAGCATTATGTCATTAAACCAATCCATATTCCTAAGTCTTTAGTTTGGTTATGTTATTAGAAGGAATAATCATTCCTTATGAATAGCTATTCTTCAAAATTAGGAATAATTATTCCTCTTTAAAAGTTTGTATTAACTATTTCTTAGTAAGTACAATAATTTCAAATCTTAATATATTTCCAAATAAACAAACTTTCTATATACATCTAACAATTATAAAAATAAAAAATCATAAAAAATAATGCACATCTCTCTTAAATTTAAAAATTACAATTTTTGAGGAGATATAATTGTATCAGTAAGATATTTCTTAAAATAAATGTCAAATTTCATTTTAATGTTATAACTCACAACCAACTAATGAATATGTTTAGTAGGTCATTCTACCGTACCCCCCCAAAAAAAAGGGGGGTACGGTACCCACCTATATCTGAGCCATTTATTTATTTTGATTTTGATCTTGACCGTTGATATAATTTTAAAGGTTTTTTGGTTACCGATGAAACCGGTTTTATAAATAAACAAAAAATTAAAACATTCTTTTCAGCCTTTCTCATGTCTCAAGTTTACTTCTCTCATCGTTTGCTCGTTGCTATGTTTACCTCTTAGCCTCTCTAAACAAAAACCTCAGATCAGCCTCTCTAAACAAAACCCTCAAATCTGAGGCGCACCCACAAAACCCTCAGAGCCCGGCATACCCACAACCTCAAATCGGAGGCGCTTCTTCTCATCCAATCCAACTCTTCGGCGCCACTCTCTAGCTTATTCTCTTCAAATCCATATTCAAATCAGCGGCGCACTTATATCCAATCCAACTCGGTGGCGCTTCATCTCTTCCCGTACGACTCGGCGACACTTCTTCTCTTCCATTCTAAATCGGCGGCGACACCCACAATATTCAGGTTCTCTGTTTCCATCTCAATCTCCAACTTTTATTGACTATTCTTTCTTCTGGGTTCAACTAATCACTATGAAAGTCTAGGGTTTATATTGGGTTTTTCATTATACCACGTTTGGTTGCTGAGAAAAAAAGGTAGGAATGGAAAAAATTAAAGTTGGGTTTTTTTTCAGTGAAAGAGTAAGACAAATGTTTCACATATATTAGTTTGTTACATACAAGCAAACATGTGTTAATTGTTTCACTATGAACATGGATGAAGGATTATTGAAATTTATCATGCTTCTCAAGTTAAATGAATTTTCAAATTTTAGAAAATTTAAGTACCACTCCTTGAACCTAACGCTGGATTGAGATTCTTGGATTTGATGTTTGGCATAACTAGTATATATATATATACCAAAAATTTGGATCACAATGGTATAATTTGGCCCTTTTTAACTATTTTATAAAATTACAGCACAATTTTACCAATCGGTTAAGTTATGCACATGTTGAAGTTAAAACTTTACAAGAAATAGTACTCCATGAACTAATTTTGGAAGCTGGAGATTATTTGAATGCATCTGTGGATATAATATGTATCAATGCTAACTACAAATTGACTACTACAAAAATTAGAATAATTTCTCTCTTTGATCTAATTTTTTTCACAAACAGATTTGAGTTTGTTAGCTTATGAGAATCTTAAAAAATTATAGATTAACAATTTAAGCTGAAAATTTATGATAACTAAGACACTTTTCTATTAAAAAAAAAAAAAAACTACACATCGATCAAAGCTAATTAGATAAAATAATATAGGTGGATGAAAAGAATTTTACAAATGGTATAGCAATCAATTTTATGTTGGAAGTAGAATTAAAAGACTAAGAATTTGTAAAATTTTTGTGAATATTTTGTTTAATGAATTGGGTTGTAGTTTTATCTAAACATTTTTTATATGTGTGATGATCCTTGTTTGAATTTTATCGTGGTTTGGTACTACTGTTTAGTATCCCAATAATCAGAAGTGTTTTTGTGTTGGAGAGAATTTTTCATCAACTTAACATAATGATCAGGTGTTCATTACAAAAACCGAATAATTAAGTGCTTTCATAAACTCAGAAAAAATAAAGAACCAAAAAATTAAAAATGTTTTCATAAAGTGTTCAGTATGAAAAGTTAAGAGCAACATTACTAGGGTTTAAATAATATATTTTCCTAATAATTTTAAAAGGGGAAAAGTGTAGTTATTTTGAGCACAAGACTCGAGATGGGAATAGACTACGTACGGAGTATGGAGTCCTACTAGAGTAGAGTACTATTACACAGCCCTCAGGTGAAAGCACACAGAGGCAGGGTTTTTCCCCGCAAGAACATACAGTATTTTTGTTGAATAAATAGGTACAATGTTTCCTACTAAAAAAAAACTGCTTAATCATTGGTAAGTTGGCAAAATACCTCAACAGTAAAGAGTCTGAAATTGGTTGTGTAAAAGAGCCAGTTAAAAAACACAAGAACAAAAATATTTTAAGAAAAAAAAATCCCGAGGCAATTTTCAAAGTAGCAGTATGAGGGAGGAGAAAATAGTAAGTTAACACACATCTGAATCGTTTTAAGAAAATAGCATCTCAAGTTTTAGAAACTCGAGTTCCACGTGGACAGCAAATTCTAGAAAATGCCACATAGATCTCGAGTCTGTAAGACTCGATTTTTAGCAAATCAAAGTCGAGTCTCACAGACTCGATTTTTTAAGTGGAAAACATGGAAATCGAGTCTATAAGACTCGAGTTCTGCAGACCACCAAAAACCCAGCAACGACGTTGAAGAACCCAGTAAAAGAAAAATAAAAACCCAAGAAAAACAGAGAAACCCAGCATAAGATGATGAAGATCTGACGATCTGACGACGGAAGAAACCCGAAATGATCTGAAGACGAACTAATCGACGGAAACCTGAACTGAAGACGAACTAATCGAAACCCAGTAAATGAACTAATCGACGGAAACCCAAACTAATCGAAACCCATAACGATCTGAAGACGAACTAATCGACGGAAGCTTCTGATGATGAAGAAACCCGAACTAATCGAAAATCAAACAAGAAACGAAGATGATGAAGAAGAAGAAGAAAAACCCATAACGATCTGAATTCGGAGGCTGAGGCTGAAGGAGATGGGATTGATTTTGAAGAAATGGGTCGCTTGCGTTTGAGAACCACTGAAAACACAGGGGTAGGAGAGAAGACGACGAAGGCAGGGAAAATTAGTGGAACTCGAGTTTTTAAAACTCGAGTTCTACGTGGAATTTTTTTCCACATCATCTTTCACCGTTTGGGTCTCAAGTTTTTAAAACTCGAGTTCCACATTAATCTCGAGTTTTAAAAATTTGAGATGCTAGTTTCCCACTTTGTTTTGCAACGGGACAGCTAACTATATTCTTAGAAAATTAAAGTTAAATGAAAAAAAAATTCAAAAAATCCCTCTCTATGCTATTTCACTCTATTATCCTAGCATTCTCCACATCAACTTCTCCCATTCCTGTGTCTTCCTCCTCTTCGCTATCCTCATCACCACTCAACTCTTCATTAGCTTCGCGTAGCTTGGCCATGTGCTTAACAAGTAGTTTGTCATCCCGTTCACTCACCTAAAATTAATGCACAATATCAGACACAAAGAAAAATAGCAATTTGTTTGGTAAGTAGAAACCTATTTCGACAAAAACATTGGCATGCAACAATGCCTATAAAATTCATCAAATGTTAAAAGTAAGAGTGACACTCACCGCTCTGGCTGCCTCCTTCACATTAAGTTTTCCCTTGTGTTGTTCTATTGCTTCAGTGCAAGCTATAATTGCTCTATTGAGAACCGCTATTCCTTGCTCCTGCCCAATCCAAGAAAGAAGTCAATTTCATTTTTTTTAAATTATAAACAAAAAAAAGAAAAGAAAAAACAGCTACAAACTAATAGACTCTACAATTGCCTCCAAAAATGTTAAAGATAAGTTTACGAAGCTTCCCTTATCTTAGTAAATTGTATCTAATTAACTGACTAGTGTAGATAAAAAAGAATTTCCCTAATTGTGTATAGTTAGGGGGCTAAATATAAATAATCACATGAACACTCAACAAAGGGTTTGCACAAACCTTGTCAAGAGTCTGAGTGGTAAGAACATAAAGTGGAGGAGCAACCAATTTTATTTTAAAACAGGGAGGTTCTTGAGCTAGTGAGGAGTTGCAAAGGGCTTTAGATAAGAGATCAGAAAACTTAGAATAAACCCATTAACAAAAGAAACAAATTGGGATACAAAGAAGCTTAAAACAATTCAAAGAACCAATTCAAAGAACCAATATTAAGAGCTCTCAATTTACGTTTAAGCTTCAGACCAATTGGGTCATTGGCATTTACATTATTTCCAGCGCTGTTTGTATTGTATCTTGTTCAACCTCTTTGATTATTGATAATTTGGCCTACTTTTTTCATTCTCACATTATTAGGGACCCTATTCATCTATTTGGGCTTCTGTTGATTCAAGATATATAAATTATATGGTAAATAAGTCATTGATTGAAATATATGAATATCAAAGTTAACGGTGAAATGTATTTAAGAATTATCAATCATTTAAAGTGAAAAAAGGTTTGTAGGTTCTTTCAACTGTGAAATGTATTTACTTTTTAATGTATGTTATTGCTTACCTTGTTGTTTTTTTTTTTTTTTCATGCTATATTGCGATAGGAGTATGGGGAGAGTGAAGAACATTGAAGAGCAAGATGCCATTGAAGAGCAAGATGCTTTCCAAGTTAGGCACCCAAAAAGACCACTTGGAGCATTTATAATTTATTAGTAAGATTCAGGCAATTCAGTATATATTCACTTGTTTTATTTTTCCTATTGTTATATTCAAGAAAGTGAGTTTTGTTAAATTTGGATTTTTAGTAAAAAGCAAGTAGAAATAATGAAAGCTGAAGGCATTGTCAAGATAAGCAAAGCTGTAAGTCGAATAATACTTTTATTTTTTTAGGTTAATATTATTGTTTAGTTCACATATTCATGGGCATTATACTTGAGTATGAAATCTAAAATTATAGGTTAAGGATGAGATTACAAAAAAGTGGAATAATCTTGATGAAGACTCTAAATTAGAGTATAGGAGGGACGGACGTAAGAATTCTGAAAATTATGCAAATTTAACACATAATATTCCTTGCAAACCACGTAAAGTAAGTATTTATCTATGAAACTTTTAGAATGCATCACTATGTATTAAATTTCGTTATAAAACCCTTTTTATTCATTTTATAATGCAGGTTTTATTAGATACTCGTTGTACCCTTGGTCGCGTTCGTTCAATGATTAACAAATTGAATCCAAGTCAAAAATTTGTCATACAAGGGTTAGGGTTTGGTAGTTTGTTGGATTTAAAGGAAATAAACTTGGATAGAGATTTATGCAAATGGTTAATTGATCATTTGACCAAAATTCATGTGCATTGGATATTTATGGTAAGAGGTTACCGATTTCTACAAAAGATGTAGAACATATTTTAGGAATAAAATCAAATGGGGTTGATATATCTATTGTTGGGAGAGCAAAAGAGATAAATCATATGTGCCAACAATATGGATTAAATGTGGAAGGGGATATACCAATTAAGCTCTTAGAGGATGAGTTGAATAAGATGGAAACATTCAGAAATAAATTTGTGAGTTATTTTTTGCTGTTTATAGTGGGTACTTTATTATGTCCCACTACAAAATCTTATATGAAACGGTCTTTTATTTTAATTTGCCGTAATGTTGAAGAGATTAGAAACTTAAATTGGGCAAAGTTCGTGCTAGATTTTCTCATTCAAGGTGTATGCAAACATAAAGACAAGAATCTTGTAGCAGTTGATGGTTGCGTGCTGTTATTAATGGTAATATGTAGTAAATAGTTACATCAATAATACAATTTTGTTTCTTAAATTTTTATGAATCTTGGTTATAATTTTATAAACATTTTATACATTTGCAATTGTTTTATTTTGAACACGTTGACGTTGAAATTGACGTTGAACATGTTTCCAAACGACTTCGACCACGTATTTGTTTTTGGGGAAAAGAGGAAGTTAAGCAAAGGATGCTGAAATTACATTCAATTGGAGGTTTTGATAGTCCTAATATAACAACTGATTTTTTATAATGTTTGAATACTTATTATTCTATTAAATATAGTGCTTATTTGAATTTTTACCGTATGTAATTGACATATTTATTTTATGCTTATCATAGCTAGTAGTAACACAAATGGAGGGTGGATATGAGACTGCCAATATTCCATTGGAAAAGCGACATATTAATCAGTCTCATGCTATGCCATGTAGGGATGAACACAAGCCAAATATGGTATTGTTTTCACCCAATAAATTGTATAACTTTGATGATTTTTTGATAATGGACATTTTTTTTATGATTGTTCCTATAAATTAATCCACAGGATTCTGATGAAGCAACTCGTAGATTTGAGCAATCATTAACAAGTATTAGAGATGATATGCTAGTTTTGCATAACACTGTGAGTGTCATTGCAAAAAATATGGAAACATTTAAGAAAGATATTGTTTTAGAGTTGAAGAATGTCATTGCAAACAATATGGAAACATTTAAGAATGATATTGTTTTGGAGTTAAAGAATGTAGCAAACAATACGGAAACATTTAAGAATGATATTTGTTTGGAGTTAAAGAATTTAGCAAAAAGGGAACGTATTGGACATACCATTGATTTGGACCTAAATGATATCGTAGAAGACCTTAAAAATGAGACAAAGGTGCTGCCTAAGAAAGAGTCTACATCTCTAGTCCAAAACAAAATGGACCAAGATGATATAGTTCATGTTAAAAAAAAAATCTAAGAAAGAGTCTACATCTCCAGTTCAAGACAAAATGCGCCAAGATGATACATCCAAACCTATTTGTTTGGAGTTAAAAAATGTAGCAAAAAGGGAACATACTGAACATACCATTGATTTGGACCTAAATGATATTGTAGAAGAGCTTGAAAATAAGACAAAGGTGCTGCCTAAGAAAGAGTCTACATCTCCAATCCAAGACAAAATGGACCAAGATGATACAGTTCGTGTTAAAAAAGAATCTAAGAAAAAGTCTACATCTCCGGTTCAAGATAAAATGAATCAAGATGATACAGTTCCCAATAAAAGAGAATTTAAGACGGTGTTACCATCTCCAATACAAGACACAATGGAGAATGACTACAATGTTCACATGGCTGGGCTAAGCAAATCCATACAAAAACCTGTTAGCAAAACCGTCCTATCTCGTAATGTGGTAAGCAATTCATTACTTGCTAGTTAATTATTTTAAAATTGTTTAGAATTTCTATTAGCTACATGATTTTTTAATTTTGTTTATTTGTTATATATTATGCAAGATGTGGATATGCTACAATTAACTTTCCTAGATAACAATAGAATTATTGCATCATGTGTTACACATTCTGCCAGGAGTAAAGTCACCAAATCTCTAAAACGTAGCCCAATTGCCACATCCCAAGCTGTAGTTCTGAATTTGAAGAAGAGGAAAAAAAATCAAAGATATGTCCCAGGTGAATCCTTTAATGTGTACATTAATATAGTAGGGTGTGAATACAACATATTTTCCTATGTTAATTATCATTTTCCTTTGTTACAGTCAGGGAATTATGTCTTTTAACTTAGGATCTATTTACTTTCTAGTTGTCTTACACACTTATATTTCTGGAGCACTATAAGTACAAGTGTCGTGTGCGATTTCTTTTTTTTCTTCTATTTAAGAAAGTTAAACCATTTGGAGAAATAAGGTACACTATTAATGGGAATGTTCGTCTGAGTCCTTCAGATATCCCTTTAGATATGGATAAACTATAATAATTAATAAGTGTACTAGTCCATACCTAAATAGTTGGGTAAAGCCTAAATGTTTCAATTTTGATGCTGAATTCATTTCTTAATCTTATCTATGTACAAAATAATCTCACGATTTTAAACCTAATGTTAAATAAGGTGGAGATATCTTTTTATATCTTGAAAGTTGTAAAGGAATATTTTTTGAAAAAGATATATCTATAAGAGAATAATTCCAAGGCAATGCATATAATCACTCAAGGCTCTATCAATCAAAATCAAGAGAATTCCTGAAAGAGAAAAAAAAAATGGACCCAATTTCTATATGGGATTTCGGCCATTCAATGGTTTCCATTCTTTATGTAGGATTTAAGTACAAAAAAGAAACCATTACTGTATGTGTTTTGGGATAAGGGTTTAAGAGACACATATTTAGAAGTTAAGCATTGATTTGCATCGCTAGCTGTTTCCCTCTTACAATAACTTATCATGCTGATTCATCCATATTAGAGGCAAGTTGCTCTGAAAATTTGGCAAAATTTTGAGTATGGAAGAAAAGCATAGAAAATTAAATTTGGACTTACACTTATGGAAAGGTTATTTTCCTTTAATGTGTACATTAATATAGTAGGGTGTGAATACAACATATTTTCCTATGTTAATTATTATATACTATAATGTTTTAGAAATCTGGATTGGTTGATGAGGAGAGTATAAATGAGTTTGCACCATTTACTGAATTGGAGAAGATCATATGCAATTATATTTTCAATAAGGATCTAGATGGGAGGTTTGTCATTTTCGTTTATATATAGAGATTAATGTTAATGCATTATTTGAATAAGATCTAACTAAATAAATTTGTCAATGAATAATGTTCAGTGAAGTTCTTGCTAACATGAAATATGAGTACTGTGATCGTGCGGCTTTTTTTTCATTGCTCCCTAATCAATGGATAAGCAGTCAGGTTAGTTTATGAAATTAAAATAGGAAAATATAATATTATTTTGTTTATTTATTCACTAATTGTAACAATAATATTTTATGCTAGATTATTAACTTGACCATTTGCATGCTGACTTTGGAAGAGAAAAAGTATAAAAAACTATATGCGTGGCATTTGCCAACACATTTCTCGGTAAGTTTGCTTTATTATTTTTGGTTGTGCGTATAGTATTTAAGTGACACATTACTTTTCATTTTTTATATGTTTCGGGTTGTGCTTATAGTATTTAATCCCTTAGTTATTTCTTTATATATATGTTTGTAGCAAAAAAATGATTGAAGAAGATGGCAATCCCACACTGGAATGGTTTAAAAAGACATATAGGGATGATGAGAAGTATATGTCAAGATTGATGTGTTGTGAACAGGTAAATTTACTCAACACGCTTGTGTATTTTAAATTAACACATGCTAGTACATTGCTTATTTGTACTTGTAGATTTATATCCCTATGAATGACAATAATAGTCACTGGTACTTATGTGTCGTTGACTTTAGTTCAAGAAAAAAATGCATACATATATTGGACTCTTTGCCAAGCACAACTGGGCAAGACATTCGAATAAAAAATGTGCAAACAGTGGTACTGTCTCTTTTTTTATTGATTTCAATAATGATTTTAATATGCGGTTTTGGTAAGTTTTGTACTTAGTAACTGCGTATAATCTCACTTTGCGATAGGTAAAAGGCCTTGATAAGTTATTGAGTTATTTGGAGAAAGACAACTATACTAATAGTATTACCAAATTTCCATTGCAATCAACACCGTTGAATCCCATACAAAATAATGGGTACGTACTAAATTGTAGATTTGCACATACAGATAACTATTATGTGAATCTTTAGGTTTTTTAAGTTTTAACTGTTTTCATATTTCAGGTATGATTGCGGCATGTATGTTATTAAGCACATGTATACAAAAATTTTCAAATAGAATCTACTCTTGTTGGTAATATGTTTTATAGTTTTTGCATAATTTGCTTAAGCTTCTTATTCATCAACAATGTCTACTTTTTGCAAGATAGTTGGTCAGAACGTATTCGGTACAAGTTGGCATCAAATCTAGTGCTTTCAAATGAAAATGAACAACATTCAAAAATAATAGAAAATGCTAGAAATACTTCACTACAAGATATTTTTCGGTCACTAGAATGATAGTGATTTTATAATTTGATGACTGAATTTTTTGAAAACTTGATTTTATAATTTAATGTTATATTAACTACCTCTACAGTTGATGTAAACCTGGTTTGGATGCAACTGAACATCCTTAAGTCACTTTTTGTCAACTGCTAGAGAAGCTTTTGATTGAAAACAGTTTTGTAATCGGTATTTATTAATTGCACATGCACCTGATGGGTTTTGAACCCATGAATTTACCTTCCATTTTGCTCTTACAAGTAGAAAGGTTATTTAAGCCATTGCTCACTGGCACTTTTGACTCTTTGACATGTTGGTAAAGAAGCTAGCAACTAACCTTAGTCTCATCTTTTGTGTTTCTCAACAACTTTTGCTTGCAATGTATTTTTCATCTATGCATTTTCATTAATGTTGAAAGCTAGTCAAGAACCATTTTGAGTTGCTAGGAGGAAGCAATCACAAACCACATTAAGCTTGATTATGCTTCCAAACTACCAATCACAAGTTGAGCTTGATTATGCTTCCAAACTACCAATCACAACTTATGTCCCGATATAAGGGATCATGTTATAAATTAAAAGTACATTGTATCTGGTCAGGTCATATGCTGATTCAAATTTCACAATTACTGGAGGCCCTTTAATCTTATTGGAAAGGCTTAGTGAAAGATCCCATTTGTAAATTAGAGAGCTGGATGATCATTCATTCACAAGATTGTTTGATTAAATACCAGATCCAAGATTTGGGGCATTAAATAATGCCTACTCTATACCTATATATATAAGCTGAAAAGTACAATATTTTAAACAGGGTGAAAATGATGTCATGCACATAGGCAATATTCTCATTTGATCTCAGTTAGGTTGGGTAGCCTGGCAATATTCTCATTTGAGGATATAAGGATGCAAAAGTAGTGTAGTAGAAAACATAATCTCACAAGATCTAGCATCTCAAACCAAAAAACTCAAATCTTTCAGATAGTCTAGTTTTTTATTTTTTAAAGTTTCAATCATATACTGAATTGCAGGGCTTGCAAGGTGTTGTCAATAGCAAAGCCTCGGGTAACAAAATGAGAAATCAATTATATCCACTAGTGGTTATACAACAGAACAAATTCAACATCTTTTATTATCATTCTTTTCAAAATTTGACATTGCCAAAGTTTAAAAATTACAAACACATTGGCAATAACAATTTTGCCCATAACCACCCCCCTCCCAAAAATAAGGAAACAAGGAAAAAGATAAAAGAACTGCTATCATTCTTCACAGTTAACCAAGTTTTGCAATTTTCTGCGTATTTGTGTGTAATCCCAACAGGCTAAAACTCATCTATGATATCTAGAACTTGTAAATGATGACCTCGAAAAGTTTTAACTTGTGGATCGGTATACAGATACACAACCCTGGTACCACCATTACTTCTTCTAATCCTTTGATGCTGAGACCCAGTACATATCTCAAAACTGATGGTGTTATCTCAGTTGTCTGCAAGGTAAAGGTTGAAACTAAGATTTTCTACTAATCAAGGCAGATCTCTTCCTTAAGTATTGTTTCCCATATGCTGCACCAGAACCCATTGTTGTTGATGCCACTAACCAACTGCACGAAATTAAAAGGACTTGAGTTATTCAACATTATCAGGTTCAACATTCAGACCACCAAAGTTGTGGCTGCATTACCTCAAATATGTGATGTATGGCTGAGTTTCTTGGGTTCCAAATTCTGGTTGAAGAAGAGCTACAGCTACTGATACCAACTGGAAAACTGTATTAACCTGTCAAGAATAATATTCTCCATGTTAATCAAACAGACAGAGTTTAAAATCAATCAACCTAATTGCAAGCTTGCTGTGCTAATTATCTTTTACTACAGTGTATGATATCAGTTACACTGTGTTGATCAAAATGCTTTTTAGAAATTTTGTGCTTAACTAACTAACTAAATATTTCATAAAAAAATTCATCGGAAAATAGGAAGAGGAGTTTTTAAAGCTTTACTAGTTTACCATATAACCTATTCCATAAAATCCCAAATCCTAGACCACATTGCACAACATAGATACACTAAACATTCTAATGCATGCATCATATAAAAATAAAAAATAAAAAACTCAAAGCTTACCTTGCTTATAAAGAGAGGCTCAACTTTTAGGGGACGGGTACCGTCTAGATTGATGAAATCAAACCAACTCTTCCCCTGAAAGAAGGAAAAACTTGACAAAACCGACAAGGATGATTTTCATGAAATTTGGTAATAGATAGATGGTGAAGGATGTCATTGTCCTCTTGCTGCCCACAAAAATAATAGAGAGACTAACATAATACCTCAAATCTACTAGTTCAATTGACAGCAAGGGACTAGATCAACTATCTCAATGGACAACAACAATTCAGTTTTAAATAGAGGAAAACGAAAATAGCACAAAGAAACGAAGAAATATGCAAATTGTAGAGAAAGAATGCATTTCTCACCGTAGTAGCTGCCTCCAGTGCTCCATCAGCAGTTGAAAAAGTCACATACTTTAGTCCATTTTCTTTCCTAAATTTAGGACCTATTTGTGCAGAAGGATAGGGCCAAAATTGAAATTGTTACAAACAAAACCAAAAAAAAAAAAACTGAAATTTTCATAATATAATAAAATGAAACACAGATCATGCAGCCTCCAAAGAAATATCATGATTAGGAAGCTGCAAATGTACATTAAAGATTGAGAAATATTGATCATTTACTCATCCACCATAACTAGAACTACATCAGAATTAAAATTTATAAAAATTAAAAAAAAAAAGAAAAAGAAAAAAAGATTGACATATTGATCACTGTTTCTCTTCCTTACAAAAAAACAAATCAAAAGGATGCATTTTTACCTGAGAATAATAAATCAAAAGTTGCTCCTGCTATTCAGTCTAGAGCCTTGAGCATTGTCCAAGGATATGCAATAGGAGTAGCTCATTACCTTCTAGGTGGAATTGCCACAACATGGGTGTACTTCTTATCATGAAGTATTGCAGCAGGATAATGACTAAGAGGATTTAAAAGGCATTATGGCACTATGTTTTCCAAGGTTTGTCCAAGGCTTAACTCAGGAAATTTTTTATTAAACATATCTGATCAAACTTGCCATCAGAGCAATATAAGAATCTCTCCAATTAAACATATCTGATCAAACTCCATTTTGTGAAGCTTAAAGACCAATATTAACCAAAGTCTTAATTGTGATTATCAATAAATCCCAAGTGGCATGTAAAAAGACAAAGCCAGATTTTTTATTTTGATAAGTAAACAGAATTACACTAAGAAATTCGGGAGGAGTGTCCTCAAGAATATAGGTTCCCTCTAAATAAACAGCTGCTACATAAACAAAAATATGATAAAACATTAAAGCCATAGTCTTATATTGGAGGTTGTGAAGTAAGTCAGTCATCAAATCTAGTGCTCCAGGTATATAAGCACTAGCTGAAATGAAAAACAGAAAACATTAGACAAGCAAAATATTGTTCTAGTTAGCAGCTGAAAAAAAAAAAAAAAAGAATAAAAAAAAAATAACTTAGTACAGAAAATTTCTAACCATTAAGCCACATGACTAAGAACTCAGGGTTTGCTTCTAAGATTAGTACTCAAAGAGTTTTTCATATTAGAAAACATAAAGCAAGCAACCAAAAAGAACCAGTGATAACAAGATGAACTTAATACCAACTCCAATCCAATAACTATATTCCAAAAACTAACAATGTGATAACAATAACCAAAAATTAAGTTTACCCAAAAATGTTAACAGCTGAAAAAAAAAAAAAATTCATATGTTGTTTAGTAAATTCATTGACATTTCACTATTAAAGAAAATTGTAATAATTTGTTTCCAAATCAGGTGAGCCAACAGTTGGATGTTCCATGGATTCAGGGACGTTGTCACCATCAACATGCTCACTTTGTTGAATACGTGTAGATGGGCATGTGCGCCTTGTGTGTCCAACATCTTTACAATAGCTGCATCGCCTAACTTTCGCATTGCTATGGTTGTTGCTCGTGCTACCATGGTCGCCTTTAGTCTTCACAATGGCTGGATCACGAACATTTAAGTTTGCTTTGTTGGACGCAGTGCATATCCCATCTTCAGCAGCTTCTTCAGTTGAATTATAAAGTTCTTCCATGCGGCGTGTCAACCTTGCTATTTCAACCTTCAATTCTTCGAAGCCTTGTGTTGTTCTTGAACCAAAGTAACACATCCGACTACAACTGGCAAACGATGCACTAAACCGTGCCATATATATGATATCAGGAGACATTTGGGATTCAAGTTTGCAAGGCAGATCAAACTTTGTTGTTTTTAGCCATTTGTGATTTATACATGTCGGTGGAATCTGTTTCAAATGTTCAACCTTCATAATAGCAAATAGGTGCCCACAAGGATATCCATACGACTCGAGTAGTAAACAAGAGCACTTCATAGATTGATCAACTTGACAATACACAACCTCTCATCTTGAGTCAGGGGATGCATACTGAGATAAGATGTACGTACGATAACCTTCCTTATCTATGTAGTAAAGCACAATGAATTTTTGTTCATTCAATAATTCTTCTTGAACCATGTTGAATATCTCCCTTGTGAATATAGTAGTAGCATGTTTCTCTATTTCAGCTAACCCAATAATTATAATAGGTTCTATATAATTTGAAGAAAAATCTGCCCCTATCTCATTGTGTCTAATACGTAAAAGTGCTCTATCAACTTGCTGGAACAACTCATAAAGCCTAGTTTTCCTATCCAGAAATCTATTCAAGAATGCATTCATGGCTTCACAACGTTGTGTACTCCTGCACCCAGAAAAAAATGACCTCTCATGTAAGCTTCAACCCATTTCATTTTTTTAGCATACATTTCATGCACCCATTCATGGTTATGTAAATTGTGACTGTCGACCATTTTCTTCCACATGTCTTCAAATACATCTGGTGTAACATATCGTACCGTACACCTAATAAAACTTTCATATACTTCCTTATCATGTAGATTTGCAAAAGCATTCCTTTCAAGATGCCACACACACAAACAATGTTGAGACTTTGGAAAAACCGTTTTAATAGCTTTACTCATTGCTTTGTCCCCATCTGTCATGACTGAAATAGGAGTCTTATTGTTCATTGCTACAAGCATGTTTTGCAACACCCAAGTATATGTTTCAACAGTCTCATCAACCAATAGTCCAAAACCAAATACTATAGTCTATCGGTGGTGGTTGACTCCTACCAATATAACAAGGGGTTTTTTGTATACATTCGTCTTATATGTTGTATTAAATGCGACTACGTCTCCAAAACATAAATAATCTAAGCGACTTTGAGAATCTGTCCAGAACAAATTAGCCAAATGGCTTTCTTCATCAACAGTGTATTGAAAAAAAAATGCGGAGTCCATGTCTGCTTTTGCTTGTAAATATGCCAAAGCACATTTAGCATCACCATCTCGCGTACTGTTATTACGAGTTTCCGCTAGATAATTGTAGAGGTCTTTTGGAGTGAACCCTATATTCTCATATCCTCCAGCTTGTTGGATCATATGATCCATGAATTGTGGCCTTGCAACCACTTCTTGTTATTGATCTCTCACGCATGCAATTTAAATTGGCCTCATTTTTCCTAACTCGCAATCCTTCCTTTGCACAAACCCATCTTCTAGAGGTCACAATGTTCTCTTTATTACGCTTTATCTCATCTTTGCGAATACTAAACCCAACCAACTTTGCATAAGTGTTATAAAACTCTCCACCATCATCTAGGGAATTGAATTTCAAACTAGTTATTTGGGCATCAGTCAATTCATTTATTCCTTTTTTGAGAAAAGTGTTCCAATGTTTTTCCACATCAATAAAATCAGTCTTCCCTTCTTTCTCCGTATCATGATCCATGTGGACCAATATATTATTCCTAAACAAAGAAGATGTACAATTTTTAATAAAAACAAAAGGAACTAAACAAATTGAATATATTATTCTTATTCTGCTAAATAAACATCTTTGTAATGTTTTAAGTTTCCACTATTATTTTAATAAGGAGAATGTTAACCAGCACCGCTTGGTACAGGTTTAGTGCATAATAGACAAAAAAAGTTTGTCTGAAAAAGTCAAAAAAAAAATCTCAAACAATACTACAAAACTGAAAAATGGACCTAAATTGATAAAAAGACAAAAATTGTGTTAGAAAAATTAGTCAATTTTGTGCTTAATGGTGCGGTGCCCGTTAACACAACCCTTTTAATAAATTTGTGTGACAATTAATTATAATATATGATTTATGTTTGTCTTTTGTCTTTTGTCTTTTATCTTTTGTCTCTTTGCCTTTTATCTTCTTCTTTTTTTTTTCCCCCTGTTACTGACCCAGTCACCCAATCCCACTCCCGACACAATGAACTTATTATGCACTACCGGCAAATACTTTTACCATTTTTATTCCTTGAAAGTTGAATCAGCTTTCCTTTTGCTGTGAGTTTGTAACTTGTCCCTATTTTATTTCCAACTACCACACAACAAACAGTCAAACACTGATATTTTCCCTTATATCTAGAGACTCTACACTCTCTCTTATCTATATAATATAGTCACACAGAGTCACAATTCACAAAGACAAACACAAACTCTAAGATAGTCATAGAGCTAAAAGGCCAAAAAAAATAATAATAATAATAATAACACAAGCACAGATTCGTCATTAGTAAAAACACAAAAACCATAAGCATAGATTCTAAGATTTTGAAGGATAGATTAAATACTTGAGTGTAAAGGCTGGAGCAGATCAAAGCCAGCAGCGATTCCGGGCAAGATGGGTGTCGCGTGGTGGGTGTGGTTGTGTGGGTGTCACGTGGGTTTGCAAGATGGGTCTCACTGCTCTTATGTGGTGGCGGCGTCACAACGTGGGCAGCAACAAGATTTCAAGCTCTCACCTTGCGTTTTGACAACTTCACTCACGGCGTGGGCAGCGGCAAAGTCTCTCTCACTCTGAGTCTCTCGCCTCTCACTCTGTCTTTCTTTTTCTTTTCATTTTTGAAAAACCTCTCACTCTCTCTGTCTTGCCTTAGCCTTAGCTTAGGTTTTCTTTTCTTCTTTCTTATGTTTTTCCGTTTGGACTTTGGAGACTGGAGTCAAACTGTCGGGTTTACATTTTGGATTAAACTTTTTTTTTTTTTTACCTGTGGGCTAGCCAGCTGGAACAAAAGGGGGGCCAAGTCCTTTTTTTTTTTCTTTTTCTTTTTTCCTTTTTAAACTAACCTACTTAAAAAAGGGTAAATTACAATAACCTACCATGAAGTTTGGGTATTACCAAACACATCTAAAGATTTTAAAAAATCACCAATTTTGTCGTTAGTCACTAATAATGTTCGTGCACCGTTTATTAAACTTTTTTTTTTTTTTTTCTTTTCTTCTTCTCTCCCTACATGCCAGAAAAATTCTTCTTTGTCTCTAACATCTCATAACACACCAACAAAAATCACAAAAAATATCCCTTTCAAACTAATAGAAACCCCCCCTCCCCCAAAAAGAAGCAAAAATCTAAGCCAAACAACACACATAAATCTCTATGAAAATTCTCAATGAAATCTTCTAAAAAATCCCAACAGAAACCCCAAAAAATCCCAATAGAAACCCCAAAAAACCAGCAAAAATCTTAGCCAAACAACATAGACAATCAACACAACCCCAACTATCATCAACTTCATATGAGAAAACAGAAAAAACACACCATATCACAAGATCCGCTTCATCTTCGATCTTCATCGTCTCCTGACGAAAGACTACCAAAATCCAAAATCCAAGGCCAAGCGTAATCCACGACACTGCCACAAAGAGGATGAGAGAGTCTGTTGAAGGCAAGATCCAGATCAAAGCACCACCACCATCACCATGTGGGTTCCGATCTGAGAGAGAGGGTGAGCCTCCATGCAGCTCCATGGTGAACCTCAGCCAACATTTCAACAAAGATGGCCTCTCATCTCTCATCTCACTTTTCTCTCTAAAACCTAAGACCAACAAACATCTTCTCCCTATCTGATTCTCATTCCCTCAAAACCCCAAACCCACTCTTCGATTTATTAGCTGGAGGGTCCTAAATGACATGTGAAACACGGATTGGCAGTATGAAGGTTGAGAAGATGATGGATCCACTGAGAACAAAGGTCTAGTAGTGTGTGGGTCTGTGTTAGCCATGAGAGTTTCAGAGATTTGAAAGAAAGCTGGAGGTTAGAGAGAGAGATTTTCTGGCGAGAAGGGAGAGAAGGAAGACAAGAAAAACAAAAAAACAAAAGGTATAATAAACGGTGCACAAATGGTATAAAAAACAAAAGATGGTGTTTAACTACAAAACTTTTTACTTTATTTTGACAAAATTTTTGTCTTTTTTGCAATTTATATTATTGTTTTATATTATTTTTTCAGTTTTGTAAGTAATATTAGAGATTTTTTTAAACTTTTTCTAATAAAATTTTTTATGCACTTAACAAGCACAACAGTGCTTGTTACCATTCTCCCAAAAAAAAAAAAAAGACCAGAGAGCCTAGCCCCACTTGTGTTTAAGGGTGTGCATGCTCGGCAAAAAATTAACTGACTTACCACCATGCTGATTTGAACAAAGTATAGAGATGCAAATTGACCTTTTAATAGCCAATTATGTTCAAATTACACGTTCCAATATTTTATAGGAACAAATATCAAATGGCTTTAGAATGACGAGTTTGTATAAATTTTGCAAAACCTTGAGAGAGAGAGAGAGAGAGAGAGAGAGAGAGAGAGAGATAAGTGCATTGTGACATCAATAAGTCTTCAACAACGAAAACATTTCATTTCTATTAGGGCTCTCTTGGATTTAGCTAGTGAAGGCTCTGCTAACTCAATGAGGCTTACACTTATCATTGTGGACAGTATGCTAAACTCTCAATGACAATTATTATGATAATTTTTTTAAAAAGGACTGGGTTGTTCATTTTTGGTAAAATCGGTCAATTGTGCTTAATTGTTTTTAGCTTTTCTATTGGTAATTTTTGTTATTGTGGAAATTTTGTTGGGATGTTTATTTTGTATTAGATGATTCTAAATATAAAAATAATTTTATGAAACAAAAATACATAGACACTTTAGTTGGGGTGGTTATACTCGTGTTGGACACAGTCATTTGATACTTTTACACACGTGGATCTAATGAAAATGCCTAAAAAATATAAAACATGGTGTAGTATCCTTGATTGATGACTATTTCATACTAGATATGTAGTTACAATTCAAATATTTACTAAAAATTTTAAAATTGTTAACAATCTTTGTATTGGATTTTTTGTATAACTTGCTAATTGTATAGTCACCCTATTTCCAACCTTAGACATCACAATAAATATACAACTGTAATTAAATTGCAGATGTTGTATAAGAACAATTAAAGAGCACATAAGGTTATACATCTTTGGTTTTAAAGTATATATTGATGATGCACAGAAAATCAGTAGACTAAATGCTCTGAGCTTCAATGGGCTTGAGATTGCTTAGAAGGTTTGAAAAGAAAAAAGCACAAGATTAAAGACGACCAGGGTGAACTGACCAAGAACCCTCCGATGCTTAAGTAAGTTTTCTCTCTTGAACTCAAGATTCCAACTCTATAAGTGGTGAAAAACTTACTTGGATTTCATATGGCTAGGTCCTTTTATAGTGAGTTTTGAAATGGTTACTTGTTTAGTAACTTCCTCAATGTGGATGGAAGTTAAAAGGTTTAGACTTAACTTTTACAACTGCCATCAAAAGTTAAGAACTTTGTGGGAAGTTAGAGCGATGAATAAGAATTTTGCTTCTACTTTAGAATAGTTGAGCGTAGTCCGAATCAAAAGCTTTTGGATATAGATTTACTCTGAAAATTTCTAAGTGTTTGGTGGTCGTCCAGGTAACTCCATGTTGGACGACCTTCTTGCACTTGGATGACCTTTCTAGTCTTAGACGACACTATAGACGAATTGGAGATAGTCTAATTCTAGGTTTACCATCATATATAAATAATAAAAATATAAACATCAGGAAAATGACCTTAACTATGTTATTTTATAGGGAGGTATGCCCTTGAATGTGATGAAAGCTACCAAGGGAGATACGTAGAAAGTTAATTAGTATATTCAAATATTTGTGGAAGAAACCAAGATAATTCCAACTGAATTTTTTTTTTTTTGAACAAGAGTAATTACTGTGGTTGGGCTAATTTCAAGGGATGCTTTTTTTTTTTGGTTTTCGATTTTAGATCTAAATTTCTTAATAACTTAAAAAAAATTACTATTGTTCTAAGCAGTTATTAGTAAATAAAAAAATGACCTCATTGATAAGCCTAATATTGGAACTGCACAATTTGAGGATGAAACCGTCAAATGTGAGAAAAAAAAAGTAAGGGAACCACCAAATGCAAGAAGAGAACTGACACATGTGATGTTGAAATTGCACAATGTGAGGATGTAACCGTCAAATATGAGAAAAAAAAGTAAGGAATCACAAAATGTGAGAAAAAATTGTCACGTGTGATGTTGGAATTACACAATGTGAGGATGGAACCGTCAAATGTGAGAAGAAAATAAGGAAACCACCAAATATGATAAAAGAACTGACGTGTGATATAGGAACTGCACAATGTGAGGATGAAACCGTCAAATGTGAGAAAAAAAAGTAAGGAACCACCAAATGTTAGAAAAGAACTGTCACATGTGATGTTGGAACTACACAATGTGAGGATAGGACCGTCAAATGTGAGAAGAAAATAAGAAATCCACCAAATGTGATAAAAGAACTGACACGTGATGTTGGAACTGCACAATATAAGGATGGAGCCGTCAAATGTGAGAAAAAAAAATAAGAGAACTACCAAATGTGACAAAAGAACTGTCAAATGTGATGTTGAAATTGCACAATGTGAAGATGAAACCGTCAAATGTAAGGAAAAAAAAAAGGAACTACCAAATGTGACAAAAGAACTATCAAATGTAATATTAAAACTGCACAATGTGAGGATGAAACTGTCAAGTGTGAGAAAAAAGTAAGAAAAACACCCAATGTGACAAAAAAACTGTCAAATGAGATGCTGGAATCGCACAATGTGAGGATGAAACCGTTAAATGTGAGAAAAAGAAATAAGAGAACCGCCAAATGAGATAAGAGAACTATCAAATGTGATATTGGAACTACACAATGTGAGAATGGAACCGTCAAATATGAGAAAAAAATTAAGCAAACCACCAAATATGACAAAAAAATTGACATATGTGATACTGGAACTGCACAATGTGAAGATGAAACCGTCAAATGTGAGGAAAAAGTAAGGAACCACCAAATGTGAAAAAAGAACTGTCATATGTGATATTGAAATTACATAATGTGAAGATGAAATCGTCAAATGTGTAGAAAAAAAAGTAAGGGAATCACCAAATGTGAGAAAAAAACTATCACATATAGTGTTGAAATTACACAATGTAAGGATGAAACCGTCAAATGTGAGAAGAAAATAAGGAAACCACCAAATATGATAAAAGAACTGTCACATGTGATGTTGGAACTGTATAATGTGAGGATGGAACCGTCAAATGTGACAAAAAAATAAGAAAACTACCAAATGTGACAAAAGAACTGTCAAATGTGATGTTAGAACTACACAATGTGAGGATGAAACTGCTAAATGTGAGACAAAAAAGTAAGAACTACCAAATGAGAGAAAATAATTATCAAATGTTATGTTAGAACTGCACAATGTGAGGATAGAACCGTCAAATGTGAGAAAAAAATAAGGGAACTACCAAATGTGACAAAAGAATTGACACATGTGATATTAGAACTGCACAATGTGAGGATGAAACTGTCAAATGTGAGAAAAAAAGTAAGTGAACTACTAAATGTGACAAAAAAACTGACACATGTAATGCTGGAACTGCATAATGTGAAGATGAAACCGTCAAATGTAAAAAAAAAAGTAACCACCAAATGTAAGAAAAGAACTGTCACATGTGATATTGAAACTACACAATGTGAGGATGGAATCGTCAAATGTAAGAAAAAAAATAAGGGAACCATCAAATGTAAGAAAAGAATTGTCAAATGTGATGTTAAAACTGCACAATGTGAGGATGGAACCGTCAAATGTGAGAAAAAAAATAAGAGAACTACCATTTGTGACAAAAGAACTGACACGTATGGTATTGGAATTGCACAATGTGAGAATGGAACCGTCAAATGTGAGAAAATGTTAAAAAACCACAAAATGTGACAAAAAACCTAACATATGTGATGCTGGAATTGCACAATGTGTGGATGGATCCGTCAAATGTGAGAAAAAAAAGTAAGGAACCACCAAATGTGAGAAAAAACTGTCACATGTGATATTGAAACTACACAATATGAGAATGGAACCGTCAAATGTGAGAAAAGAAAGTAAGAGAACTACCAAATGTGAAAAAAAAACTGTCACATGTGATGTTAGAACTGCACAATGTGAGGATGGAACCATCAAGTGTGAGAAAAAAATAAGGGAACCACCAAATATGAGAAAAGAACTATCACATATGATATTGAAACTACACAATGTGAAGATGAAACCATCAAATGTAAGAAAAAAGTAAGGAAATCACCAAATGTAAGAAAAAAACTGTCACGTGTGATACTAGAACTGCACAATATGAAAACGGAACCGTCAAATGTGTGAAAAAGTAACCTGGCGTAGCAAGATACCTATTAGTGATTACCGTACTCTTTTTTTTTTTTTTGGGTACTGTAAAATTACTCATATTTAATTATTACATTACAATATATTTTATTACCAGTAATAAATATTATCATTCTTATCATAATTCACGTTCAGCGTACCATACGCGACCTTCATTTTTTACCCCATTCAGCCAAAAACTCCATATTACTAGACATGGCAAAACGGGTCAAATTTTTCTGATCCGACCCGACCCGACCCGAACCTGATTTTTTTAACCCGAAACAAAAACGGGTTGACCCGTGACCCGACCTGAGTTTTTCGAGTTTTTTGCGAGTTAACCTGACCCGACCCGCAACCCGACCCGAACCCGAATCACTTTAAAATTTTTTTTTTTTTGGGTAAAAAAAAAAGTAAAATTAAGACAATAGTAGTTTAATTATTTATTGTGAGTTTTAAGGAAACAATTGATACATTTACATATGCAAATTAATTGAAAAATAAAAGGTTGAGCATTCTGTAATGAGTAAAGATTTTTAGATATTAAATGGCAAAGTACACGCCAAGATAATATGGTTACAGTAGAGTTAAAAATATAGATTTAAAATTGTAGACATGTGTGAGAAACATTTACAAGTGTAAAAATAGTGAAGCCAAAGTATCAAATTAGCATAAATTATGAATGCTTAGACTCATTTTTTAATAATTTATGTAAAAAAAAAAACCGCCTTTTCAAAATAAATTATGATATTTTCAAGAGTGTGTGTTGCTTAACAATGATATGATATTCATAAAAGAGACCATGTATAAATAAGTAAGCAATCCAATTTTAATGTATATCTCAAATTGAAATAGAGTGACAACCACAATTGATAATAGATTATAAAATTAATTTTCAAGATTGTAAATTTCTTATATGTTTTTATTCTTTATCAAATGAGTTATCCAATAAGTAATTTGTAATTTTGTTTTATATTTTGGAGTGTTGATATTGTGTAGAAATAAAACGTGTATTTGTTTTACTTATGTTTGTGTTATTTTGTTTTAGATAGCAATGTTAGGATTTGTATAATTTTAAAATTATTGAATAAGTATTAATAAGTTTAACTGAATTCATTATTGATATAAGTGGTGAAGTCAAAATAATGCATTTTACATAAAATAATTTGTTACATAACTTTTTCAATAACAAATACATGTTGTTTTATTTATTAAAAAAAAAAATTCATGTGAAAAATATGGGTCAATACGGGTTAATCCGACCCGACCGGCAACCCGATTGACCCGAACCCGAAATTAACCCGCTTAAGATAATCCATTTTTAACCCGTGACCTGTTTGACATGTGACCCAATTGACCCGACCTGAACCCGACCTAACCCGCCGTTTTGCCATGTCTACTATTACTAAGTCCTCCTAACTCCCAATTCGGGGGAAAAACAAAAATCCCAGACTCCCTAGTGTCCCAATCCCAAAGCCCTGAACCCCTCATAAATCGTAATATCACAAGTCATACACCCACAACGAGATCAGTCGATCTTGCTCCTGGGAAAAAGAAAGAAAAACGAAAGATGAGGTCCAAATCCGAAACCCAAACCCTCTCCAGCAGTACCAGCAACTACGCCGCAGCAGCAGCAATGGATTCAGCCTCGTCGGTGGACCCGATCCACCACCTGCTCCGTCTCGTAGCCTTCAACAGCTTCCTCCTCCGCCCCCCAAAGCTCCGCCTGAAGCTCCCAACCCTAACACTGCCCTCCTCGATGACCGTCTACGCCCTCGTCCTCCTCACCTACTTCCTCGTCGTCTCCGGCTTCATCTACGACGTCATCGTCGAGCCCCCCGGCATCGGCTCCGTCCAAGACCCGACCACAGGATCCGTACGACCCGTCGTGTTCCTGCAGGGGCGAGTGAACGGCCAGTACATCATCGAGGGACTCTCGTCCGGGTTCATGTTCATCCTGGGTGGGCTGGGGATCGTGCTCTTGGATCTGGGTCTCGACCGCAACCGCGCCAAGAGCGTCAAGGTCTCCTACGCCGCCGCCGGCATCTCCTCCGTCATCATTGCCTATGTCATGAGTATGCTTTTCATTCGTATCAAGATCCCCGCTTATCTTAGATAAATCATACATTGATGCATTTTTCAATTGCGACTTTTGTTTTGTTTTATGGGATTCTTCTTCTTCTTCTTCTTTTTATTTATTTTTTTTTAAGAAAATGAATTATGGATCTATGGAGGTTATTATGTTTCTCAGTTATTTTTTGTGAGCTGGAGGCTTAAGCGTGTTTGTATTGTATGCGTGTATGTGAGTTAGGTTAGGGAGCTTAAAATAAAAGCTAAAACTAATAGGATTGGAAATAATGTTGTAATGTGTCTCTATTTAATTTAAGTTTATCGTTTTAACATTGTATTTTGGTTAATAGGAGGAGTTGGGTAAATGGACATGGGTGGGAGAAATTGTCACAAAGGAGTACATGTTAAAAGTCCATTTTCATTTCTGTTCATGCTTTGTGCAAATATTGAGCTTGTTCATAGCTTATTGTGCTTTCTTTCTATCTGATTAGTGCTCTTACTTTTACGCACTGTTTGGCACATGGGACTATGACTAGGATTAGAGCTAGATAATACCAGTACCACATTAGGGGAATGTTAGGCTTAGGGCAAACAAATCTGAAGGTAAAAAAACCAAGTTTTGGGTATCTCACCCCTGTAACATTTGAATCCAAAGCAACACATATGGTTTGGTAAAGGTGGATTAATAAATCCCCACAAGGGGGATTGGACTAAATATTCAGCCTATTTAAGGTCACAGAATAAAAAGCTGCAAAGCCTTTGCTGTCTTCTGCCTATTGTCGTTGTCATCAATGCAGGAGACTTGGATGAGTTGGAGGTTGCCATTGTTGACAACAACGATTGTGTGGGTGACTAGGAGAGTGGGCATCGAGGCTATTCTCCACAAGCTCTTTGAAATTGGATATTGGTTCACTGTTCTTGCTCTGAATTCAATGAAGCCAACAAGCAATGCCCCAAAGTCTTCAATGCCAGCTTTAGTTCCCAAGGCAACGGAATTCTTGTCCCCTTGGGTTCAGAAGTTCCGTTGTACCCCTCATTTCTCTTGATCACCAATTTTCCATGTCTTCCACCACACCTCCAATCTCATTCCAATTCTCCAAAGTAGACCTTGCCTTCAAAAACAATGTATATTTCTCAAATTCACAATGCTGATCAAACTCTATGTTACAAGAAAAGTCCTGCTTGGCATTTGCAAGATCAACTTGTAGAAGTGGTCGAGTGTGACGGTAATGACACATGCATGTTTTGTAGATCTAATGGCAACATATGTTTGATTGTTGTTGTTGTTAAAACTTTGACGAAGAGGGGATTGTTGATGTTATTGAGGCAATGGGTTGAGGGCAGGGATTTTTTAATTCTAAATTGAAAAAGTTAAGATGATATTTTATTTTTATTGCACCAAACATGTAGGATTGGGATAATAATTATCCATTCCAATTCCATTTCTTCTTAATCCAATCCAATCCAGTGCAATTTAGTTAATCCAAAATTGTGTGCCAAACAAGTCCTTAAAGTATCCTTTACAGACACCAATTTTCTTTTCATGCTTAGTTGCATTCCCATCTGTCACAATATCTATAGTTGACATCAAGCCTGCTAGAGCTGCTCATAAAATACGTTGCCTTTAGGCAATTCAAATCTTGCTCAATGTTTTCAAATTGCTAAAAGTTGTTCATTTATTACTTGTAAAAAATAGTTGTTAATTTATTGTGATTAATGCTTTTTATTGCTCCTTTGTCTGCCTTTGGATGCTCCTTTCATTATTTAATGCAATTGAGAGAGGGGGGGGGGGGATTCTGTAGCAAAAGGGTGGCCAAAAATGTCTCTGGTAGAAATTATGTGGATATGGTTGTTAGAGAGGTAAGGATGGGATTAAAGATTAGTTCAGTTCAGTTCAGTTCAGTTCTAAAGGTCCATCTCTAGTTTCTATATCCTCCTATTGATTTAGAAGCCTTGATAGGGTGCCCTCCTGTCTTTCACTGGAGTTGTGAAGAGGTGAATAGAACTTAGGTGCAAGTCTTATCTAAAAGAAAAAGGAAGAAGGGAAAAATAAATGGAGGTTGGAAAAGATATAGGGAGTGTTGGTTGGTGAGCATTCTACAGTGTTACTTCATGCCCATGAACCAATGACTTTGCTTTCAGGTTATTCTTTGTCATCAACGAAAAATGCGTCACTCAAGCAAAATGTAGGGCAAGCATATGGATAGGAATACTAATTCCCAAAGCACTTTGGGTCCATATCTAGTCAGTTGGGTTTTTAGTCAAGTTTATGATTGCATTATATTTCCTATTTTGGATGCATTCTCAGTCAAGGTTTTAATGCCGCTTGGAAGCTTTTCCTAATCATTTTGGGCTAAAGAAATTATTATTATTATTTTTTTCTGTAACTATGATGTTCGTCATTTCATAGATGCCACATTTACTTAAATTCCTCTTTCTTTAATGATGCTTTCGCTGCCAAGGAGGTTGATCTTTCGTGGTTTTCATTTCTGTCTCCTCTTCCTTCTTATCGATCGATAGTGTTTAGATCATTTGGTTATACGAGCATGATGTTTATCTCCCATTGATTATTTTGTTGCCTTATAGAGTTATTGGTATTATTGCCATTAACTTTTTGGGAAATGCAAACCTGCGCAAGAAGATATTATACTAGGGTAAGGGCCTTTATAAAGCTACATTATAAAGCAACCTACTTTGCTTTGGTAATCTGATAAAACTAGTGAATGCAGTACCCTACACATAAGAATGTCTTGATGCTGTTATGCAACTACCATTTGGAGTAGTGTATCGTATAATGAATATTTGTGTCTCTATGGACTATGATTTCGTTGAATAGATATATGTACTTGTTTTTTTAACTTCTTTTGATGAACTTGTAAAAAAATGAACACTAATTATTATGATCATTTAGGGCAGTGTTTGAATGTGATTGTTGCTTGAACTCTTTTTAACTAGTGTGGAAGACTATTCATCTGATGCTTTACAAGTATTGAGTAGTAATTCTCTTATTCCCTGCCAGCCATTTGATGATATTACAAAGAAGTAGTTGATTTCACATAGGGCACCCACAACATTTTTCATTTATTTATTTATTTTTAACAATGGATATGAAGTTTTCATCACAATGATGTAATTACTGAACTTAATTAAAACTAGTTGAACAAACACAGTGGTGTGAGATTTTGATCTGTCAATCGGTACTGCAAAGTGCAAACTATGAAAAATCATATACATATATATAGTGAACTGTCTCTGGAAGGCATTGCTGCCTGGTAAGGATGAAGCTTGAGTTTGAAAAGTTTGAAACAAATGAAGGCAAATACGTTGGGCACAACATTTTGATTGACGGTCCTTTTGATTGCTATGCTAGGTAATGCTAAGATCTAAGCCAATCCAGGTCTTGAAAATTTGGTGTATGGGTTTTATATAAACGACACTACTGTTCTCTATGGTGATGACAGTTGCTTTAATGTGGGTAGTTTGTAGTATGTATAGCTTGTTTTCCCTCCTGTGAATTTAAGATTTTTCTCGCCCCCCTCTTTTAGTTTGATGTCATTGTCATCGCCATTGATTAAACCAATATTCTGGGTCTATTATACCTGCATTTGGTTACAAGCATCCGATGCTCTAGTGTATATCAGTATCATATTTGTTTGATTCTAATTCTTGGAACACGGAAAATTTATTGGACTTTTTATTTCTCTTTAATTTACCTTTTATTTACTAGGGAAAAGGTTTTGGATATATATAAAGTAGTGTTTCAAAATGTTGGTGTGCTAGTTTTTATGATTAGTTATACGTGCGATTGCAAAGTAGACTGAGGAAGTCCTTAACTGTGTTTGGGTGGAGAATTTGTAGACAGCACTTAGGGGTCTTGTAGAATTTATATTTCTGTTGCCAAGCGTTCTTATAACTTATGCTCTGTTTGTTTTGATGTAAAATATTTTCAGGAAAATATTTTCACATTTTATTGTGTTTATTTTGGAGTAAAATGTTTAGTCAAAAGTATAATATTTTCAGTCAATAAAACCAACTAAGGTAAATTTGTGTAAAATATTTTACACTTGAAATAATGGTAAAATATTTTACATTTGTTGCACTCTCTCTGTCCCGACTCTCAATACACTGCCTTTCTTTGTCATCTCAAGCTTTCTCAATTTTCTCTACAACCTAGCCCATCGTCAACCCTTCTCTCCCACCCATCACCGGCTCCACCCTCTTTTGCACCCACCCATCACTGGCTCTCCTTTCACCGGCGCCACCCATCACCACTGGCTCCATGTCATCGACGCCACCTTTAGTTCTCAAGTTTGATTTCTCATTTTCCTGACTGTTTTTCGTTGTTCACCATCTCTCTTTTTCTCTTTTCTGGCGCCATTGGCAATCTTGTTTAGCTGGGTTTCTGGAGATTGAGTTGTGGTGGATCTTGCTTTTAGTGGGTCCAAGGTTTTTGGGTTGATGGATTTTGGGTCCCAATTGTTTGAAGGATTTCAGGTATGGTTTGGGTTTCTCGACAACTTGACAGTGGCAGGATGTTGGTGGCTAGATGGACGGTGTGGGTGGGTTGTTTTTCATGGGTCTTAATTTTTCATTTTGGTGGCAGATTTCAGTTGTTTCTCATGGGATGATTGTGGTAGATCTTGATTTTTTTTTTTATGGGTTTGTGGCTTTGGATTTACTGGTGATCCTTTAGTAGCTCCAAATAGACTATGCTTTGGATCCTTTGCAATGATTGCGGTAAAAAAAATCAAAGGTACAGTTCCATGTTGTGGCTCAGAAATGCTTGTACTGATTCGGTGTGCTGTTAGTTAGAAAGATGTTCACATTTTACATCAAACAAAACTTGAAAATCATTTTTCATGTATGCAGTCAAACATGGTAAAATGAAAATATTTTCAGTAAAATATTTTACATGTAAAATCTTTTACATTTGAAAATATTTTACTTTAAAACAAACGAAGCGTTAATTTACACTTCCTAATATTTCCAATAGAAACGTTTAGGGTTTGAAATCCCCCCACCGCCCAACTTTCCAATCATAAAGATGCATTTAAATGTCTGCCGAATAAAGTTCGTTGTTTGGAATGTTTTATGGGATGAAATTTCAAATTCCACAAGGAATTTAGGCCTGGATTTAAGGGTTTAAATTTTCTGTCTATAATTTCCGCCTATGTAAGTGTTGTTCTCAAATTCTTGCATTCTGCTCGCTTCCTTTCTGACTCCCTCTCCATATTCCAATGTAAAGCTTTAGAACAATGCATCCTTGAATAACTGAAAATTGCTTTGCCATTTTACGAGCTCCATCTTCTCAGCTACATCCTTACTACTTTGCCATCTAGTTCCCTGCCCCCAACACAGCTGTCCAATCAAATTCACCCTCTTCATGCACTCAACAATAGATGATGATTTTCTCATTTCAATCAAGGTCAGTGGCTGTCTCTACACCGTCTCTAACCTCCCAATGACTTGCTGAAGTGCACTGGCTCTCTCGATGCTGTCTCCTTGACCACATTTGGTCCATTGTACAAGATCTGACGGTACTCTATATGTGTGTGGTCATAGACACCTTCGTGAATTTAACTTATGACTAAGACTATGAAGGGTTTATGCTTGAGTTGCAAATTCTCACTCTCTCTGTTCCTCAAAAGTTGCAAATGCAATAGATAAATAAGGTTTTCTTGCTGCAAAGTACTGGTAATCTTGTGTGGGAAGTAAAGATGGTTAGCTATTTTATATATATTGGTGGTGAATCTGGTGATTGTATTATAGAACTGTGTCAAAATATGATTTGATGGCAGGTGTGATCACTATGAGTTTAATTGATGGGTTTTACTTGGCAATTTTGACTAACTTTTTGAAATATTTGTATAATTAGGTGAATCCAATTTTTTTTTGTTGATGTACATAGTATTTGATAGGATTGTAAACACTAGCATCTTAGGTTTTGTATAAAAATGAATTTTTTTTAGTAGCCAATGAGCTTTAGCTAGTGTGCATCATTTTGGTCCTTTTACCTTTTGTGGTTAATGTCAATTTGGTCTCTACATTTTAGTAGCATTTAATTTGGTCTTTGTTATTTTTAACTTGCAATTAGTTTTTGTTTTTCGTTAAATGAGTTGATGGTAAATATTAAATTGACTGAAATTGAAAATAATATAGATTAAGCGTGCGTTTGGCTCTAGCTAAAAAAATCACTTTATTTTACTATTCAGTTTATTTTTATTATTATTTATGAGCTTTACTGTACTTTTTGGTACTATTTATAGGTCATATTGTACTATTTCAACTTACTTTTACCTTTATCTACAGTATTTTCAGCAAAAATTTTTTAATTTTAATAAAATAAGTAGATTTCAAATTGACCCTAAATTAACTGCAACCAAAATATAAAGACTAAATTCACCCTAAGATATAACTACCAAAATGGCATTGGCGCCTAATGTTTTTGAAATAGCACAAAGAGCTCTATCTCTGGGGGGGGTGGGGTGGGTTGTGCATGCGTAATTTATTAGTAAAAAGGTAAGGAAGGCTGCGAATTCAAGAGTCATTTTTGTTTGGGCATGCCTGTTTGGACCACTTATTGGAGCTAGTGTATCATGAGCATGTTCTCGATCCACGCCAATGTGATGTCGCGTTGGTCATTGGGTAAAAATTCCAGTGCATTTTGTTTTGTGGCCCGCTAATGATAGAGCCTCTATCGAGCATTTGTGGTCATTGCCTGATTGCCTGTGTCAAAATAGTTGCAACTTTCATGAACAGGGCCAGTAGCCTTGTTAAGCCCCACTATACCATAATAACGCCTCTATCTCACGCGTTTGACTTACTGTTCAAAACCAAACCTATAACATTTAGGCGAGGGTGACACCCATGTGAAACCCCACTATAAGTCTATAACATAATAACGACTTTGTTTCGTGTGTTTTGTCTTTATGGTCAAAACAAAAGTTATAACATTTGGAAGTCATGTTTAAATTGGAAACACACTCTCGAATGCTATTGGCTTTTAATTACCATCAAATTCCGTTGTCTCATTCTTTCACATTTACAAAATATTGAAATGATAAAATATTAACAATTAGTGAACTTAGAACAAATTAAACACGCAACTTAATTGTTAGATTTTTAAAATAATAAACTAATAAAAAGTAGGAAGTCATTGAGAATGAGATAATAATTGCAATGATCTAAAGAACGGACAATTTCATGAAACTTATATAAGAGCATTCCTATCAGTTCAGCTATAATCATGTATAATACAAAAAAACGTCCATTTTACACATTTTGGTCAAAAAAAGTCCTACATCAGTGATTGCAAAACTGTGTAAACTTATGTATATCCATCCACGAGCTACAGTAACCGTGTAAATATACACGGCTACTGTAGCTCGTCTATACAATATTTTATTGATTTCCGTTCGCTCGTTTTTTTCTCTCTCTTTTTCGTGCTTAACAACCTCATCATCATCCACGAACAAATCAATAGAGACACTTGCTCAAAAAAAAAAAAAACCCACAGAGATACACAAACACACCCACACGGACAAACAACAAAGAGACAAATCGGTGCTTGATCGGAGATGGGTCTTGCCTGATCGGAGCTGTGGATCGGAGCTGGGATCGACATGTGGGTTGGAGTGTGGGTCGGAGCTGGGATCGGTCTGTGGATCGGAGTGTGGGTCGGAGCTGGGATCTGTCTTGGGATTGGAGCAGAGATACACAAACGTAGATCGGAGGTCGGATCGGAGGTTGTGGATTGTGGATCGGGGATCGGAGCTCAGATCGGAGGTCATGGCTCGTGGATAGTGGATCGGAGCTCGGAGCTGGGGAGGGTTGATCGAGAGGGAGAGTTTTTCAGGGAGAAACGGTTAGAGAGAGAGAGAACAAACAGAAATGGGGAAAGAGAGAGAGAGGCGCGTATATATATGGGGTAGTTAGAGAAATAATAAAAAATGGTGAGGAAATTGATTATTTAATTAAAAGATGTGTAAAATAGATGAACTGATATGGGTGTTTTGTAAAATTGAAGGTGTAAAATAGAAAAGGTAGGATTTTAGTGTAAAAATGGATGTGTAAAATGAACGAGATGATGTGAATGCTCTAACAATTGGAATGTTTCCTTCGAGATTTACTTAGATTCTCACTATAGAAGGCGAAGGGCTTATCTTCTTGATTGGGATTTGCACCAATTTCCACTCCCCAAGCATTATAATCAACTTCAAACAATTTTTGAAATTTAGAAGTGCAAGTAGAGCTTTTGACACCTTTCTCTTGATAAGCTCAAAGCTCTTATAGGCTTCCTCATTCCAATGGAATTTTCCTCCTTTCAAATGTTTAGTAAGAGGGGCGATAATAATATTGAAATTTCTAATAAAACAACAGCAGGAAGAGGCGAGTTCAAGAAAATTTGACATTGTTAATAAATGGAAAAACTATATTTTTGGTTCTTTAAGTTTACTCTGTGTGCGCAATTGGTTCCTAAGTTTCAAGTGAACACAATTAATCCTTTAAGTTTTCAAAATGAACAATATAAGTTTTCCAGTTAATTTCTGTTAGTAGTGTTACTTACGTAAATAATGAAATAATAATCTGTCATTTTTTTAATGACGTGACATTTCTTTTTATTAAAAAATTACAAAAATAAAATTACACCTAAAAAAAACTGACCCGTTCCAATCAATTTTATAATTACACCCTCATTGTCTAAATACAATTAGAACAAGATAAGCTATTACTAAAGTTTATATGCAAAAGTGGCCTCAATACTACTGGTAGAAACTACCAAAACAACTGGTTTACAATCTAAACAGCTCAGCTAATCAGATATCTAAACAATAGTAGAAATTAACATATTCCTATACCATTTAAAAGAACCTATCAAACTCAACAATCGTTATCCCTGAGACCCTGACTTCTCAACTTCTCAATGATACCAAGAGCTTCCATTGGTCTTTGCCACTAACACATATAGCCTTTGACATAACACATTCTTTCTCTTTGCAACTTTTATTTTCTTCATTTTCTTTGTGTCCTAGCTTCCATATCTAAACCCCTACTTTCTTTCTTACACATACATATGCCTTTTGACACTCCAACAATCTTCAAAAAGTCTCTAAAAAGCATAATAGCACAAGAACCATATTCCTATACATAGAATTCAGCTATTGCGGGCAGCCGCCACCAACATGGCCGGCTCAAGGTATTGTAGGGTTTAAGGCAAAAACTTCAAGTGAGGTATGTTCTTATACTTTGAATATTAATAGGATATTTATTTAACTTTTGTTTTTTTTTTTTTCATTTAAAATCTATGTTTTTTAGAAAAAAATTACAAATTAAAACGAACTCATCGCATTATTCAATGATTATACAACTAAAATAAGCACTATTCATTGAATGAAGTAACCAAATACTAAAAAATTATGATTGAAAATTTTAATAAAGTTATATATTTGATGTTTCTAAATAGATTTTGAGTATAAATTTATTTACTAATGTAAGATTAATGAATTCTTTTAATATTTATGTGTGAGAGATTAAATGATTGACCCATCCAATGAAAATATTTTTCTTTAACTAGTTTTTCTTTGATAAAAACTACTTTTTATTTATTGGTGAATATTTAGGGCTTAATTAATACTTCTATTGGTATAGAAATATCTCTATTGGCAAAAATTTAAGGGTTTTTTTTTTTCATTAGGGGCCTTAGACGGTTGTCTATTTGACTCACCCATTGAGCCGGCATTGACCACCAGCACCACGCCTCTACTTTACGGCTTTGCTGAAAGTCGAAATGAGATCCAACTAGCCTGCCACGTTGGAAGCTCCTTTGTCTCTAGCCATTGGAACAATTGTATCGTCCAGTTGTTGTGAACACTGTAGTCGTCCTCATCTTCTTCTTCTTCATCGCCTCCATGATCGGTATCGAGCTCTTTGTCTTTGCTTTGAAAGATAATGGCCGGCTTGGAATGGTTCAATATCTCTCTTATGGGTTTTACTTGAATTAGAACGGGTCAAATTTTTGTTTACTTGTAAATTTATTTTTGTAATTTTTTAATAAAAACATGCAATGTCATTAAAAAAAATTGTCATTATTCTGTTAGTTACGCAAGTAATACTTCTAATGAAAGTTAATAGAATGATTTATATTACTCATTCTGAAAACTTGAAGAACCAATTATAATTACTTAAAACTAAGTAACTAATTATGCACATAAGATATACATGAGAAACCACCATAATATTTTCCCCTTAATAAACTAGGGAAGGGTTAACAAACTATTGTCTTTGTTTGTTGGAATGACTAGTAAAAAAATGGCGACTTGACATTAGCCAACAAGCCGTTAAATGTTTGCATCCACATGTCAGAAAGTGTGGCTTGATATTCAACCAAGCCTAATTATCTCAAAAATAAAAAAAACCAAGTCGAAGATTGTCAATCCAACAACAAGCATGCGTCAATATGTCAGAAAGTGTGGCTTGATATTCAACCAAGCCTAAGCTTGTCAATCCAACAACAAGCATGCGTCAACATGTCAGAAAGTGTGGCTTGATATTCAAGCAAGCCTAGGATTGGCAATCCAACAAGAACCATGCGTGAAGAAATAGGATTGAGTTTGGGTGCAATAGTTAGGTCTATTTCTAGGAATGAAGTCATGATTTGAAGTTAGAGAGGATGGTTTTGCTGTTGGTACTTGGTTATATGTGTCGAGATATGGACAATTATTTTATTTAAAATTTTTTAAAGGGTTAGATTGTTTGTTTTGGATAAAATTGATTAATTGAACTTAATTGTTTTTAGTTTTATTATTGATAATTTTTGTTACTCAACTCATTTTTTTGAGTTTCTATTTTGTTTTAAATTTTATATCTGGCCTTTAAAAAGAGGAAAATATTAAAGTTACAATTATTTTTTATAAATTATTAATATGATGAGTTGTTATTAGTAAATAAAAAGTAATATAAGTAGTTGGTTCAGATGTAAACCAATAAGAATTTACTATCTCAATAGTTTTGTAAAAATATTGTAGAAAAATTTGTGACTATAGTATTGCTCTTAATAGAATCAATGATACAGTGATACTATTAAAGGTGTAAAGTGTAATTTTATAAAACAAAATTGTTAAATTTGATACATATATGTTATATATGTACTAATATTTTTTTTATAAAATATTTAGGGGGACTAGTGCCCCCATTGTCCAAGTCTTCCTTCGTCCTGGCTTATTACACCAGGCAACTATAAATCAAAAGTTGATATTACTTTTATCAAAAATATTTCAAAAATCTCTTTTCATCTCAACACACTCTAACACCAGGCAACTATTTCAAAAATCTCTTTTCATCTCAACTCTTTTAATAACTTTTTTTAACCTTCAACTTTTTACGATTTTACGTTTACACTGATATTTTTAACTTGTCTCTCACAACTTAAGGTTAATTGCATGCACATGATCCAAAGATACACATGCTTGCATTAAATGTTGTAGATCTGTTGCATGGATTCTTGGCAGAAATTGTTGACTTCTTTAGCAATAGAAGTCTCGTCATTATTTTCATGTGATGACATGATACTGTTTCAACTCCGGCTGAAACTTTAGTTATAATTAGATAGCGAGTTTGAGAGAAGAAGCAAGAAGAAAGGAAGGTGCCACTGGGCCTTGTAGCCTAGTGGCACCCCGTTCCTATGTTAACCGTTAATTTAGGGGTTCTATTCTCGCAATTCTTAAAAAAAAAATAAATAAATAAAAAGAAAGAAAGAAGGTGAGAATAAGAGCTTCTTTTGTGTGCGTACCAGAGAAATGAAGTTAGAGTGTTTTGTAATTTTTGTCTAAATATAATAGGATATTCTCTATTTATTTGAGAGAGAACCAATTCTGTATTTAGGGTTTGAGTTTGAGAGAGTGTCTTCATGTTGTTGTTCTACTCTATAAAATTAAAGTGAAACTTTATTCTGCCGTCTCTAGTAAGTATAGGTATATTGCATAACTACTTAAATTTCTTGTATCATATTTTTTTTTCTCTTTTCTGTAACATTACTTAAATAGATTATTTCACAATATCGTTTTACTTGGATATATCTTGATTCCATCATTTGAAACAACAAAGCCCAAGAACATAAGGTTAACTACAAAAAAAACTGGACTATTGCAATGGGCCAAAACCACGGCAAAAACCCAAAAAACTGCCGTTAAAGGTCCATTTAGCCTATTGCAGCGGGGGCTATTGCGGCGGTTCTACTTGCCAGCCTTGCGGTGCCGCAATAGCTCTATTGCGGCGGTGGGTTGAAAACCGCCGCCATATAAGGTTACCATTCGCACCCTTTTAGCAATAGATCGGTCATTTAGCGGGTAATAAGCGTTGCTATAGGGCTTATTAAACAACAGACTCTACGCACCTTTTAGAGGCGCTTTTTATTTTATAATTTTAATCCTTCAACGGTTTTTCTATAATTTGTAATAATTTTAGCTCCACTAAGACAATACCACAAATGCTAACATTATATTAATATAGAAATATATTGTCAAATACATAACATTGTCTATAACCATCACCATAAGATTAACAAAAAAAAAAAGATGTGGTCCTTTGAATAAAACAACCGCTTAAATTAAGCTAATACCATATGTCACGACCTAAACCTGTACTTAGCATTTAGAGCATGACCGGCATGTTAATATCAAGTTTACCTCGACACTAACACGAACCAACCTAAACTGAAGGTGCTTAACCAGAATTATTTCCTGTATACCTGCTTATTTTCTTGCATAAATGCCATAATATAAAAAATGATGAAACCTTGAAAATTCATTCATTTGAACTTTGCAAGATTACCACTTGCCTGAAACTTAAGGTGCTCCTGTAATTATTACATAGCTAAACGTTTAGCAAAACTCTTATTTACAAACCTAACCCCAAAGACATACAACTGGGGTTCAAAACAGACTAAAGTTCCGAATTACATCTGTGCTCAAGGATCAAGTATATCTTGATTCCTCCTATACAACAAAAGAGCTAAACAGCTAAACAACAAAAAGACTATACAATCTAAGAAACGAGAATCATTGCGGTGCTCCTGTAAGCCCAGTAAGGTTTTATGCTGGGTTTGAAACGAGAATCAAGAAATGCCGCCAAATATTTGATGGATATGCCAACTTTGATAAAATAGCCTTCATATAAAAATAACGTATGAGCTTTTAGATGAAATAGTTCACATATAGAAATAAAAGGACATAGGGTCAAGCGACCTTTTAGCGACGGGATAGGCTTGCCGTTATAGGTGACAACCTTTAACAGCGGGTAATAAGCGTTGCTATAGGGCTTATTAAACAACAGACTCTACGCACCTTTTAGAGGCAGTTACGCCTGCCGCTATATGTCTGAGGCTTTAGCGGCAGGCTATAAACGCCGCTATAGGTCTTCAATTATTTTATAATTTTAATCCTTCAACGGCGGTTTATGCCCTCCGCTATAGATTAATTTTTTTTCCTCCTGGGTTCCAAAACCACATTTCTATTACAAATAATTTGTAATAATTTTAGCTCCACTAAGACAATACCACAAATGTAACTAGATAACACCACAAATGTCTCCAAACTAACATTATATTAATATAGAAATATATTGTCAAATACATAACATTGTCTATAACCATCACCATAAGATTAACATTTAAATTATAGCTGAAATGTTCAGCTTAACTTCAAAATTAAATCCACAAAGTTAGAGTTATCTTTCTCTGTTTAAAAAAGATGTGGTCCTTTGAATAAAACAATCGCTTAAATTAAGCTAATACCATAATGCTTAACTTGCAAACAAAAGAAAAGAAAAATCTACAAGTTAGAAAGCAACTATCATTAGTATGTCATTAGAAGCTCTAGATTCATCATACTCATTTCTCAATAATATGGGAGGTACACTCCTTAATTATTACAATAATAAAGATCAAATTACATTTCTCAACAATACAAGAGGTATATTATTACAATAATAAAGATCTAATTAAATAACTAAGGAAATGAAAAATTATGCACAGAATACAAAAAACAAAAAATATCCCTTTTTGGCATTTTCACAAACATGTATATGCATACTCTTATAAAAGTAAATGCAAGGCCATCTTTGAGACCAGCTCCAATTGCGAACCCCTTAATCGAGAAGAGAGCAAGACATGATCTTTGTGTGTGTGTGTGTGTGTGTGTGTATACAAGTAAATGTAAAAAATTTAGCTGCTTTTAAATTGATAAAAGGCATCTCAATAATATGGGAGGTACACTCATTAATTATTACAATAATAAAGATCAAATTACATTTCTCAACAATACAAGAGGTATATTATGAAGGAAACCATGGCAAGTAGGATCTTTATAGGCACTATACAAAATGTGGATTGTTATGGAATTTACAAACACCCGTGTCTGATTGGAGTGTTATACTCTACTATTAGTATTAAACACATCTATATATCTAAGTGAGTTACTGAGTGCAAAATATTAAAAATCTAATATTAATGAGCTATGAAATAAAATTTAAAAACAAAAAACAATCACATATACTCAATAAAAATCACCACACAACTTTCTAAAAAAGAAAATACCACACAACAAAAATTATCACATGTTTTATCTTATTAAATTTTTTTTTAAAAAATGATCATAGCTATTATATATTAAATTTATATAAGAATTTTAATATGTAACTAATTACGTTTACTTTTCCCATAAAAAAAAATTACGTTTATTTTTTTTAAAAAAAATAATATGATTAATTGGATGGTCAGATTGAGAGCATATATATAGCCATATAAGTACACAACACATGTCCATCACGTGCCATTCTTAAATTTGAAATCTAACCGTTGATTTTGAGTGTAATAAAAGGTAAATTATGGTAAATTATGGTCACAATTAAACGGTTGAATTTAGAGAAAGACGCGATCAAAGTTTAGTCAAAGTTAGTCAAATCTGGTCAAACTTAATAGATGGTCTAGATACCACTGGACTTGGTGAAATTCATATTCAAATCTTGATCATTCAGATTGAAGAGTATGGTGACATATTGATGTTAGTGAAATTTGAGACCAATTGGACGGTTAGATTGAGAGAATATATATAGCTCTATAGGTACACAACATATGTCCATTACATAACATACTTAGATTTGAAATCTAATCGTTGGATTTGAAGAGTGTAATGAAAGGTTAATTCTGGTAACGATTGGTCACAATCAAACAGTTGGATTTAGAAAAAGGCGTAGTTAATAACTTATTATTGAATGTTACACCAACCAATAGCTTATTATTGAATTCATATTTTGAAAATCCAACTGTTGGATACATGTTCTATATGTTCTTAACATACATGCCAATTTTCATGCCAATCGGGTGTAATTTACCATTTTATTTTTATACTCATCTTTTATGCGTTATTTTAAACTACAAAAACTTGAATTTAAACAATTGATTGATGACATGGCTGTTAATCTTTGATCACCTTGAAATTTTGTAAGCATGAAAAATATATGAAGATAATGTAATCTAACGGTAGATTTATTAAAATTCACATTGTATTAAAGAAAGGCATAGTCAATAACTTATTATTGAATGTTACACCAACCAATAACTTACTATTGAATTTATATTTTGAAAATCCAACTGTTGAATTACATGTTCTATATGTTCTATATGTTCTTAACATACATGCCAATTTTCATGCCAATCGGGTGTAATTTACCATTTGATCTTTAAACTCATCTTTTATGCGTTATTTTAAACTACAAAAACTTGAATTTAAACAATTGATTGATGACATGACTATTAATCTTTGATCACCTTGAAATTTTGTAAGTATGAAAAATATATGAAGATAATGTAACCTAACGGTAGATTTGTCAAAATTCACATCGTATTAAGAAATATAGGGCTGAGTTCATATTACACCTGATGTAACTCTAAAAAATGTTACACCACCCAATAACTTATTATTGAATTCATATTTTGAAAATCCAACTGTTGGATTACATGTTCTATATGTTCTTAACATGTAATCCAATAACTTATTATTGTATTGCATGTTCTATATGTTCTTAATATTCATGTCAATTTTCATGCAAATCGGGTGTTATTTACCATTTGATCTTTAAACTACTCTTTTATGCGTTATTTTAAATTACAAAAACTTGAATTTAAACAATTGATTGATGACATGACTATTAATCTTCGATCACCTTGAAACTTTGTAAGCATGAAAAGTATATGAAGATAATGTAATCTAACAGTAGATTTGTCAAAATTTACATCGAATTAAAAAATATAAGGTTAGGTTCAAGTTACATTTGATATAATTCTAAAAAATATTACACCAACCAATAACTTATTATTGAATTTATATTTTGAAATCCAACCGTTGGATCACGTTTTCTATATGTTCTTAACATGCATGCTAATTGTCATACCAATCGGATGTAATTTATCATTTGATCTTAAAACTCATCTTTTATGCGTTATTTTAAATTACAAAAATTTGAATTTAAACAATTGATTGATGACATAACTATTAATCTTTGATCACTTTGAAATTTTGTAAGCAAGAAAAATATATGAAGATAATGGAATCTAATAGTAGATTTGTCAAAATTCACATGGAATTAAGAAATATAAGGTTGGGTTCAAGTTATACTTGATGTAACTCTAAAAATTGTTACATCGACCAATAACTTATTATTGAATTTATATTTTGAAAATCCAACTGTTGGATCACATTTTCTATATGTTCTTAACATGCATGCCAATTTTCATGCGAATCGGATGTAGTTTACCATTTGATCTTTAAACTCATTTTTTATGTGTTCTTTTAAACTACAAAAACTTGAATTTAAACAATTGATTAACGACATGACTATTAATTTTTGATCATCTTGAAATTTTGTAAGCATGAAAAGTATATGAAGATAATGTAATCTAACGGCAGATTTGTCAAAATTTACATTGAATGAAGAAATATAGAGTTAGGTTCAAGTTGCACCTGATGTAACTCTAAAAAATGTTACATCGACCAATAGCTTATTATTGAATTCATATTTTGAAAATCCAGCTATTGGATTACATGTTCTATATTTTCTTAACGTGCATGCCAATTTTCATGCAAATTTTCATGCCAATCGGGTGTAATTTACAATTTGATCTTTAAACTCATATTTTATATGTTATTTAGAACTACAAAAACTTGAATTTAAATAATTGATTGATAACATGACTATTAATCTTCGATCACCTTGAAATTTTGTAAGCATGAAAAATATATGAAGATAATGTAATCTAATGGTAGATTTGTCAAAATTCACATTGAATTAAGAAATATAGGGTTGGGTTCAAGTTACACCTGATGTAACTCTAAAAATTGCTACATCGACCAATAACTTATTATTGAATTCATATTTTGAAAATTCAACCGTTGAATCACATTTTTTATATGTTCTTAACATGCATGCCAATTTTCATGCCAATTGGGTGTAATTTATCATTTGATCTTTAAGTGCAAAGGCGAAAAAAATAGAGGAAAATTTTGGGATTAGAAAATTTAAAGGTCTATTGCGGCGGTCCAACCCACTACTATAACTAAGAAAAGGCGCCGTAAAAGGATCTCTATTGTGGCGGTCATACAAAACGCCGCTACATCTCGCATATTGCAGCGTTTTTCTCTACCGCCGCTATAGCATCTGCTCAAAATGATATATTTATTGTAACAGGGTTTTTGGAGTGCAACTATATCTCAGTTATCGCTGCTAAAATAGGTCTATTGCGGTGGTTTTATGTCCCGCCGCTGTAGGACGCCACAAAAAGCCCTATCTATAGCGGCGGTCACAAAAAATGTTGCAATAGATCTCATGTATTGCAGTGGGCCAAAAACGTGCCGCAATAGGTGACATATAGTGGCAGTTTTTGTACCTGCCGCAATAGCTCGTTTTTCTTGTAATGGTTGTCTATTAAGAAATGAAACTTCTTCAAGTTCATATAAAGCTTTTGCTTGCGAAGGGTTTGAAACACCTGATAAAGATACTCCAATGCTTTTTTTGAGACTTTTTGTACGCTAAAATGTCATTAAAATAAAAAATGACAAAATGCCTAGTGAAAGGTTTAAAAACATTATTCATCAAACTGAAGACAACCCATTCTGCAACTTGAGCACAAGGGGAAAACTGTATTTGGAAGCCACTCAAGGGAAAGAATGTCACTTGGATAGTTCATTGAACATGAATTCCATTTTAACATGCACATGATTTTACAATGATCAAAACTAAAATACATGTGAATTTACAACAATCAAAACAATTAAATGAATGTGACAATTAGATCATTTGATCAAAGATCAAGCCATATCTCAAGTTTCAATGGTTGATATACATTCTTAGAAATTAGGGCATAAACCATTGATAATGACTTATTAATTTTGATTGGTCATTAATTAGATTAATTAAAATTAATTACATGTTGAAATTTATTAGTTTAATTTTTAAATTAAGAATGTAATTAAAGTGATCACATAAATTCTTTGAGATAAATATGATTTTTGAATTTACCTCTTAGTAAGAGAAAAAGTGGGGGGGGGGGGGGGAGTCTAAAATGAAAAAAAAGACCTAGGACCCATGTGTTGAAATTCAAATTCAAATTCAAATCAAGGGAAAGAGAGATGAACATTGAGGATAATCAAAACAAACTTCAAGAAAGGATAAGCTTGCCACACTAATGGAATCCACCAATACAAATAAGAGCATAACTCACCACTCTAATGAATTTTCCAATAGAGAGATAAGAGCAAATTTAAAATTCATCACTCAAATGTAATCCACCAAATGGATAAGAGTTAAAGTAAAAGAAATCACTCTTCTCACAAGCTTGGGGCCAAGTTTGTATAAATCACACTCTATATTATTTATTTCACCTTTTTTTAAAGAGTTTTTAACACATGGCGTCTGTTCATGATGAGAGTTCTTTATTATCAGACCAATACACTAGTCGGTTTAGTATAAGAGGGGATTGAATCCCAAATCTTTTATTCAACTATCAAAAAATTTATTAGTTCAGTTAATTAGAACCCACCTTTTTTTTTAAGAGAGTTTCAACTTATGACGTCCGCTCCTGATGATAGCTTTTTATCATCAGACCAAGACACCAATCAATTATTGGTGTAGGCGGGGATTAACTCCCAGATCTCTTATTCAACCATCAAAAATTTTATCGGTTGAGTTAAGTGAAACCCACAGTTGGAACCGACCTAGATGACTTAAATAGTTGCTTAGAACAACACTCAAACTTAGGAGAATGAAAATTACAATTCATAACATTACGATTTCAAGACTAAAGTTAAAAGAACCACTGCGCACTCTTAGTGTGATGGTCACTCCACATGTATAAGTGTTTGTGAGGTGTGGGGGGGGGCAAGGAAGGGCTGGGGTTCAAGACTCCAAGAGGGAGTTTCACACACATATACACATAGATTAGGCTAGAGTAGAATTTCTATCTTGTATAAAAAAAAGACTAAAGTTAAAAGAACTAATGAAAACTAGGAACCTGATGAAAAACTCGTATTCTCTTGTAGCTGGAACATAATGGCTGTAACTTTCCTTATGGAGCTTCAATTAAATGTTGTTTGACCACTTTTGAAAAATGACTCATTAAGCTTTTAACTTTGCTTGGGAAATTCGTTTAGGTAAAAAGGTTTTCCTTATTTGCTAGGCTAGCAAGTCACATTATACTGGGCTTTTGAATCACATTGGATTGGGCTTGAGGATTTTTTAGAGGACACTCACGTGTCGTTTTGGACACCCAAAAAATAAACTCTGATTTATTTGTTTTTTTTTTTTTTTTTTAAATTCGATAGTTACGAGGAAGGGTAGTTTGAATCTTAAATGTCATGAACACACCAAAAGGTATTAACCATTGAACTACAGTCTACGAGGCTCTTAGCAACACAAATGTGTTTTTTTTTTTTGGGTAAATAAACGATTATTATAAAAGACTAAGAAACAACTATAGAGTTTTAAGGACAATCCCTCTTATAGTACAAACTAGTATTGTCATAAAATAAAAGCATAGCAATGTCCATAGGCGAATTATTGAAAAGAACAAAGTATTGTTAGATGGATGAGCCTTTCCTAGCTAGAGCATCCACGCACTTGTTGGCTTTCCGATAGCAATGGTCATCTTCACTTGGGGAATTCGATTGAGGAGGGTATCGAAGTCCATAATAAGACTTTAACTTAAGCTAAGTGTGGAATAAGAGTAAATGAGCGCAAAAAACCAATAACACTACCCTAAGCCATATTCATCCATTATCAACAATAAAAGAAAAGGTTAAAGAGTAGGGAAGGGAGATGAAAATACAAGATAACACTGAGACGTGTTATCAAAGAGTAAACTGAAGAACTCGGCGAAAAACCTCTCTGTGACCCTCCAAGTCAAAATCGATTCACTAGAGAATAAAGTTGGAGTATATGAATAACAAAAGACCCTCCAATCCTAGTTTACCCAATGTACTTGAGTCTTCAAGCTCCTGCTACCAATTGGCTTTTCAAAACCTTGTTTTCTCTAGCTTTTTGGATTTCGTAATTTAGTCCGATTGCATCCGCCAATGAATGACTTCTTCCAATATTTCCCAACAACACCAAAATCTTACTTGACACTCAGAATGGGTGGTAAGTGTTTGGACTATCAACCTCTCAAGGATATAGAGATGGAGATGGAGATGGAGAGGTAGGAGTTGAGGAAAACCACAAAAAAATGTATAGATGATTGTGAGTATAACAATCTCTAACTCTCAAGTGTATTTTCTAGGGTTTTCTCTCTGAAAAACACTCCTTACAATTTGTAGATAATGAGAGTATATATTGTGTGGGTAAAGACTTGGTAAAGCAAAATAAAAATTTTTGTCAAACAGAGAGTTTCACGAGTACTTCGCGGGATGGCCTTTCCCATAAGACACTTGTGAAAACCTCCAGGCTGACAAGACTCTTCATCTTCCTGTTATATGCTCTATACGTGGCTCTTTCGAGGGTAAGCTTCTTGCGAGGCACTCGTGAAATCCACTTGTTCATCCTTTTAAACTTGAGTTTTCGCACTCTCTCGCACTCATCTCTTACAATTAAAAACCCACATAAATACAGAGAAATATAATTGAAAAAATTACAATCAAATTTGGCACGAAATTAAAGCCAATACAAAATAGTTGTAAATTACAACTTTACAAATTTCAATTTCCACTGCCATGATATTGAGAGCTAACCATAACGTCAACCCGTCCATTAAAGCCCACAATTTTGCATCCACACTAGTGGCATGCCCAATGTTCCTAGTAAAACCTTTGACCCATAGCCCATTAGATTCATGAATTAATCCCCCTCCATTAGCCCTTCTAAGGTTTCCCAAAGCCAATCCATCTGTGTTGAGTTTGGACCACCCACTGCTAGGCTTGCTCCACCTAACTATAATTAGCTTAGAGCTTTTAAGCATTCCATTCCTGGTAGCACAAAAGAAATATTCATTTGCTGCCTGGGAGACAGATCTGCCTAGACCCGAGTCGAGGTGGTTGCCTTTAAATATGACAATGTTCCTATGGTGCCAAAGGTTCTAAATAGCAAATGGAAAATAAACATTCCAAGGAACTAGCCTTTCATGGAAAAAAGTCGGTTTCGAATTCCTTTCCAACTAGTCACATGTTAGATATTAATTTGTAATTTTAATAAAGAAATTTCTAGATGATGGCTGTTAATATTCCAGGGTGATAAACTATTGGTGTTCCTAAGTCAGTCATTTGTAACTAGAAGTTTAGAAGGCTCTTTCAAGTATTAAGAAATGCTAATGTACTGCTTTATGAAAATTAGAAAAAACCTGTCTTAGCATTGTGCAGAAGCAGTAGCTCTGCATCTTAAAAAAACAGCTTGTAATCCATTGCACTTTATCAATAGAACTTTTGCATATGCCAACATCACAAAGGTCCAAATTGTTTTTGAAAGCATATATTTCTAACAAAATTAAGTTATACCAAACCAAACTAAAATAATCAATAAAACATCTTTTAGCCCCTCAATTGTATTTTGATATAAACATAAAAAAAATATTTTCATATAGAAACTAGCATATAATATGACTTGAGAAAGGAAGGTTATATATAACTTCACAATAAAATGATAATTTTGTGTTTTAAGTGAGGACATAATTGTCTTTTTACTTTGCTAATTGTTCTCATCTCTTTCATTTAAAATTTTACAAAGTTCATCTCTAAACTAATATGGAAAAATATTTTCCAACCAACTACTTTATGATTCATAATATAAAATTATTTATGTATATTACTTAAATAGGCTATATAATTAATTAAAAAAATTATGTAACTAAAATGACACATAAATTATCTCTTAAATCGTCCAATAGTACATTGGAGAAAGATTCCTCCAAATCTTTAGTCAGAATTTTCTATTGCCCTTACTAGGTTTGACGCATGTCACATATTTTTACCTTCTTTTGTCTCCTTTTTTTTTTTTTTTTTGAGACATTAGTCTGTATTTACTGTTGTCCTCATTGCAGGTCACATCTGCTTTAGCTAGAAAAACTAACAAAAGTCTAGAATATAAATAGGAAGCAAAACTCTTGTTTGGAGAGAAAATAGCTTGTTTGGAAAAGAGTTTATTAATAAAAACGCATACGGTTAACAGGAAACCAAATGTCCACTCCACAAAGCATGATTTTTATTTACAGACCAAAACATATACCTGTTCTACTTAACAGATATGAGAGAGTGCAAGCTAGAGACCCAAGGCACAAGTGAATCTGATCCATATGCTTACCTAAGCTACGAGACATCTTAAGAAGGACTTATACTATTCATATATACGTAAAAGTGTAAAAGTTAGGTATAATTTTTAAGGTGCAGTACATTAAGTCTCTCAATTGAATTAAAAAACTTGATTATTTTGAATTTGTTTGTTCTTGAAAAATACATCACTAGTCTGATCTTATCGATCAATATAATCAAATGTTCAAATTTAATTGGAGAATGTAATATACTGCACCTAAGAAGCTTTACAGCCTGCTATCCCTTATTAATTAATTTGTAGCAGTATATCACAAGACCTACTTCAAACTTCAAAGTACCCCATGCCATGAGCAATGATGATTAAAGGTAGTAGTTTCGTGCTGTAAATTGAAATACAGCTCTCTGCGTGTATTTGCTGCATGTTCATCTACTGAAGTAGGTCCGAGGTGAGAAGAGGCGACGCGGCGAGAACATCCCCATATACCTTGGGGAAGCGAGGCCATCAATGGAACGATACTCAGGCATGCTGAAGCCTTGACGGTCCTCGTGTAGTTTTCTATTATTATTATTATTGTTCCCATTGAAGGTCCCGTACTTGACCAATTTGCCAACCCATGATTTCTTCTTTTGTGCTTTGCTCTTGTGCTCGGCATTGTTCATCTTCTCACTTAGGTACTCCCTCACCGCATGCAATCCCTGCTCCATCACCTCCATGGGAGGCGAACTCAGCGGGTTCCCTTCCACACTCAGTTTCTGGAGCTTTCCCAGGCATCCCATGGAGTCTGGCAGGCTTTTTATCTTGTTGTAGCTCACATCCAGTTCCACCAGGTTGATGAGGAGACCTATGGAGTATGGTAGGGTTTCCAAGTACTGGAAGTTTTGGCTAACATTGAGGACTTGGAGGTTGGTGAGGTTCTCAAGGTTATCAGGGAGTAATCGGAGGCAGTTAAGCCGGGCGTCTAAGACGTGCAGGGCGGTCAGGTGAGAGGTGGAGCTTGGGAGGAATACGAGTTTGTTTGAGTTAACATGAAGCTTCTTTAGGTTGGTAAGCTCAAAACCAATGGTGTCTGGGAGCTTGCTCAGCTGGTTGAAGTTGGCATTCAATTCTTCTAAGGATCTGCAGGAGGGCCGAGGGTGAATGCATCAAACCACAGATTGTTAACCATGTCACCTTTTGTTCATTCCAAAATGACAAAATAAAAAACCTGATATAGGTTAAGCTAAAAATTTATGATCAGAATCAGAATTTTCTGTTTTCAGAAATAAAATGACCATGTCCATTTTATAGTCAATATTTAGTTTTTAAAGATTTAAGGATATGCATAATACCATATTATTTAAAATTTAATTCAAAATCAACAATAATCAATATTTTAAATAATTATTACATGTACACTAAATCTCAACCAAGTTTATCTTAAATTTAAACACAAATAAAGTGGTTCTCTAGTTAAAAAAATTTAAGGTTTAGGGTATATAGGTTACATGTTATCAATTACTGGAATATAATTTTTTTTTACCAAATATAAAATTAAGTTCATGTTTTCACTTTTTCCAAATTTTTAGAAAATTATTAGGCACTTTTTTGGGCATATAACATAGTATTTTATCATCATCTCGTGTGAATGTTGAATTTTATCATAAATTTAATTAATAAAACTTATTATTATATAATAGAAAGGCAAACTTACCACAGCTGTATTTTAAAAATATTAAATAATTTCTTCAATTTTTTTTCCTCCTAGCATATTATTCCTGGTAAACAATAGATATTTGCATTAGACAAACGGAAACGAACTGTTGAGCGGCTATCTAGCTCGCATCAATCTACCACACATTTAATTTAATTTTTTTAGTATTTTGTCCGTATATGCTATTTAGTGCTTTCAGAGTTTCAGGCTATCTTTCTCCAGAACACAATGGACGGTTTCAGATTACTGTATTTAGAGTGAGCTTTTTCCTTTGGATGCGTGTAACTGTTGCTGTATTTTGCTTATTTTCTATAAAACAAATGAAAGAGTTTTTTGTCTTTTGTTGTAGTGATTATCCTATTTGTGATAGTCAATTTTTTTGATGAACCCTATTTGTAATAGTCAAATGTACCATTTAGCGCACCCAAAAAATGCCAACATAAACATAAACATGTTTTTTTTGGGTATTATTATAAAATAATATTAATTTTTTTTTCGTAAGGATATGGTTAATTGGTATACACGAAAGTATTGTGAAAGCCACTCATATATGTGTGTAAGAATATGATATCCTTACCAAGTAAAAATAATCTACTTCTGCTTGAGAAAAAGTATAAACAATAAATTCGAATAAAAAATGATGTTATGTATTGTAGATAGAACTCTAAAAAAATATATAATCAAAGGAACAGTTTAATATATGACTTTAGGATATATATTAGTCATTTATTTAAAAAAATTATAAAAATTTGAAAAAATTATAAAAAAAAGTTGATAAATTTTTTATTTTTTCATAAAATATAAGCTAGGAAAACCACAATCAAAGTATCAAATCAGTCATAATGCAGGGAAGAGAAAAAAAGATATATTGCTTATGTGAACTGTCATGTTAGGTAGGTGTGTGATGTAAATTGGTGTATTTAGTCAAAGATAAAGAAGCACAATAAAGGCTTATAATATTGAATGGTTGTGTGGCGGTCAGTTCACTCATTGGATTCAAACTATTGTGAACAATTATCCCGACACAAGTATCAAATCACAATTAATTATTTAGTAACAGCTTTTGATAAATTTGTGGCATCCACTTTCATCCGCTGTTTACTTTTGTGGAAGAAAATGAATGAGTCAATGGACCAAAATATTAGCATAGGTAGGCGTTATTTTCATGGTATATTCTCTATGTGCTCCGAATAAAATTTTATTTCTTGAAAAATTTGAAACTACCTTACATCAACAGCTGTTTTTTTATGCAAAACAAGAGATTTATCTACTGAGACTTATCATTCTCTACTTTTTTTAAGAAAGTTATTTATTAAGACTAATCAATTATTTATTAGATAAGTTGCTTGTTCATGCTTATAAATTTTTTTTGGAAAGATAAAATTATATTTTACCTAATTATTATAAGTTTATTACTGTTGTTATTTCTCTCACCACTCTATATATTTATAATTAATTATGGAGAAATTAATTTTAAAGTTTCTATAACTTTAAATTATAATTTTTTATTAATTATTATAATTCACATTTATTCCTTCACTATTAATTACGATATTTAAAAATCAATCACCTCTCAACCATCCTTTTGTTTTTTCTTCACATTTTTTTTGCCACTTCATATCTTCATCTATATTTTAAAATTTTGTCCTTTTATTTTTAACAAACCCTTTTGACAAATTAAAACATGAAATCACTAAATTCCACTCTCTTTGTAGTAGTATACACATGATGCATGCGCATAAATCATAATATGGAAAAACGGGTATACTCAATATTATTGATCTTTAGTTCTTTTTCTTTTTTGGGTGTGTGGTTATGATTAGGTTATTTGATGTTTTATATACTACTATATATGTTTTACTTTTTCTCTTCTCTAAAAAGCTTAAAATAACTTCCATGATAATCCATAGGAAACAGAATTCAGTGTTCTTAATTTTTTTTTTTTAAATTACTATTTTTAAAATAACACTAGGCAGTGACTTAATGTTAAAAAGCTTGGTGCGCTAGGTTGCTACACGCAAGAAGAGCATGAGGGGAGCACAGACCTGCAGTTCTCAATGGTTTTCGGTAGAAATTGAATATGGTTGCCGGAGACGTTCAAGACCTTGAGCTTAGAAAGACAGCCAATTGAATTTGGGAGCGATTTAAGCTGATTTGAGTGCACGTCAAAAACTACCATATTTAGCAATCTCGCTATTAAGGACTCCGGTATGCTCTGTCAAATTTACAACCAAACGAAAATTTATTACCACATACAAGTATTATGAAAATCCAACATAATAATATTTGATCAATATTCATCTTCTCCAGAAATCAAACACTTGTTTACACTTCACAATATCCCCAGAGAAAAGTGATCATTTACACTTGAAATATAAACCCACCTATACACCATTAGATATAAGAAATAAAGTAAAATTATGTCATTTATTTGAAAAAATACATAGAAAATAAAATCTTAACAGTAAAATAGACTTTTTGTTTACGTTTTCTATGGTAAGTGAGAATCGCTTACGGATAAAGATTTTCATTATTGGAGGAAATTATATATATCTGGTTTTAGAGAGAGACATAGATCTTGGTAAAGAAAAATCACTAGAATATTATTGGTGAAGAATACCTGAATATTATTATTGGAGAGGTCCAGATTGCAAATAGTCCCAAGGTTAAGGGAAGGGTTAATAGGGAGAGCCTCCAAGGACATGCCACTCAAATCCACAATTTCCAATCTCTCTTCCTTTATGGAACCCTTCCTCTCCATCCTCTTCCTCACATCTATCCTCGCATGTTGTTCCTGTTCATACATCATCCTTACAAACACCACAAAGATTTTCTACTCCCTCTCCTAGAAAATATGACACAAAATTTTCTACAATTATAAAGCCTAACAACAAGAAGGTGGTATTTTGGATAAGAAAGAGCTTAATAACCAGAAAAGGAGATATATCTCAAATAATTTGTTGTTGTTTGGGAGCAAAGAAAGAAGCAAGATAATATATACATTGGAAAGGACTGCAAAGGACGTACGGGTGGCCGGTTGAGTTTGAATGAGGGACCTACCACGTGTGAATGACGTTTCGTTTGCTTGTTTTTTTGGGGAGGGGGAAGTACAAGGCCGTGTACTAAGGCCTGAGTCCTGAAGGGTTGCGTGGCCATGTCTCCCACTGGATTAAGTCAACCCCGCCCTTTTCTATTGAAAAAATAGGCCTAAAAACCCCTCCCCCGCACGGCTGCACGCGAATCTCGGGTGGCTTATTATTATTGTTTGCCCTTTACACATTTTTGTTTTTGTGTTTTAGTCTTGGAATTCCTTTTGTTTATCGAGCCTATTCCAACTTGGAATTCTTTTTTATTTTTTGACAACAAGAAGAAGATAATGGAAGTGTAATCATGAGTCATGACTGCGTACTCTCTAGTCCCTAGTCCGTACTACCTCCCCTTATTTCTTGAGAAATCTTTTTGCCGGAGTGAAAAATTTCTTCCTACTCCTTACTATTTTGACTTTTTTATTTTTTTGTTAGTTAGAGTCTTTCATTTTTCAATTAGCAATGTTAAATATTTAGGAGCAGCCACAGTTCGTTTATTTTATATATTCAATTTTATATTAAAAACCTACTTTTTCTATTTTACATATTTATTTTTACAAAATATTCATATTAGTTCATTTATTTTACTACCTCTTTTAATTCAATAATTAATTTTTTTAATTTTTTTATTATTTCTCTCAACTACCGCATTTACCTATGTGCACACTCTCTCTCTCTCTACCTTTTTTTTCCTCCTGATTTATTTCTCTCTCTATACCCATTTCTACCCATTTTCATCTGCAGTAAGAAACTCCTCATCCTTCTCTTTCCTCTTCCTCGCCTGCTTCGACCACCGCTTCCCTTTCCCTCTCCCCCACACTCTCACTCCCTAACAAACCTTTCTTATCCACCTCCAACTCCTTTATTCCCACCAGAGCTGCAAACTTCACCACCTCCCTGAAATCATTATACCCATCTCTCTACCCATCTGCCTCTCGGTCTAATCCACACCATCTCGGTCACAAGCACATATCCACAGCTCCGATCAGGCAAGACCTGATCAAGCACCGATCCATAAGCATTGATCTCCCTAGCTCCGATCCACAAGCACCTATCAGATCCGACCAGATCAGATTTGACCGAGATCTCCCTAGCTCCGATCCACAAGCACCGATCAAATCCGAGATCTCCCTAGCTCCGATTAGGCTCCAATCAAGCTCCGATCAAGCAAGACCCATCTCAGTCAGATCTCCCTAGCTCCGATCAGGCAAGACCCACGAGCTTCGATCAAGCAAGACCCACAAACACTAATCGTTCCAGTCAAGCACTAATTGTGTATCTCGGTGTTTTTTTTTTTTTTTTTTTTTTTTTGAGCAAGTGTATCTCTGTTGATTTGTTTGTGTGTGGATGTGTTTGTGTGCATCTGAGGAAAAAGAAGAAGATGAGGAGAGGAGAAGCAGTTTGTTGAGCATGGAGAAGAGAGAAAAAAAAATGAGCGAACGAGAAATTAATAAAATAAGAGATAGACGAGCTATAGTAACCGTATAAATATACACGGTTACTGTAGCTCATGGATGGATTTGCACATCTTTACCCAACTTTACACCCACTGATGTGGGTGTTTTTTTTTTTTTTTCCAAAATATGTAAAATGAATGAATTTTTGTATTATACAAGAGTATCCACCAATTGATGTGGATGCTTTAACCTTTTTTTTTAATAGTTGATCCTTAAAAGAAAGAAAAAAAATTCAAAGTCACTTTTTTTTTTACAACTTCTAAAGGCGAAATATAATTATTGGATCATTATTTTGGTATGAATAAATCACTAATACAATTTTTATTATACAATAATCACAAAAGATTACATTAACATTTGTGAATAAAGTTCAAAACATTGTGAATAAAAATTATTATTCATTTTTGTTGGGTCGTAGATTGACCTTGGTTAATTAATGCAATTACCCAAATTAATTAATTAGGTCAAATTACATGCAAATCGTGGAGGCACACACAAATCTCCAATTAAACTAAAGTGCAATTGAAATTAAATTGACATAGTGATTTTTTAACAAATGGGCAAAACTTATAACAAGACAAAAATTCTATTGGACGATTTTCAGGCCACCACTCTTAAGAATCCACTAATTAAGAACAAACCATTACAAGTATAAGGAATCTTACCACTACCTTGTCCTATCCCAAAGTACTAACCTACAGTTAAACTTTTACTCTAATCTCCAATTAGACTTGATCTTATAGAGACTTTTTCCTTTGCATGGATCCTAGTACGTGTCTGATTTCCTAGCAACTGATGTTTATTGTTTGAGGCAAAGTTCTTCACTTCAAAGCATGTTGAAGACCTAGAAGCACTTGGTTACAAAATCTTAAGGCGTACAAGAACGCAGTCGATTCTCTAAGAATATATAAGTTCTCTAATCTGAGTCTCTGTGTCTTTGATGACTTTAAAATAAAACTTTTATTCACTAGGAATTTAGTGAACGAAACCTTAATAATCCAAGTCATCATGGGTCGATATTCTAAACTGAGTTCTGGATTTGCATAGCTTGATAGATCAAGAGGTGTCAAGCTTGTGTCGAGAATTCTTCATTAATTCTCAATAAATGTAAGTGTCGAGCTTGTGTCAAGACTAGTGTTGAGATTCACTGTTTTAGCTTTTCTTAACTTTTTTTTTGGTTCAATCTTCATGTCTTTAATGATATCTCTTGTGTTGTCTTATCAACACACTTCTTGATATCCTAAGCACATTTTAGATCTACCCAATTACAAGTAAAATGCATTTTGTCAAAAGATATGTCAATACATAATAAATATGACCCTAACAATTTTAAGATGAAATTTAGAAAAAAAGAAGAAGAAAGATCATGTAATCATTTTAGGGTAGGGGGGAAGCGGAGACAAATCAACCTATATTGGGGTTTGGGTGATGGTTTAATGGCAATAATATCTTTTGTGGTGTCAAATGTATATTTATGGTTCAAACTCTACCCCTTTTTTTATAAGCTTCAATTCATTAATAAAAAAATAGAAAACATATGAGGGGCCTCTTCCTTACAAACATGATTAGAAAAGGCGGAAGATTGGCCGAATTGAAAAGCAAGGCTCATTGGAAGCAAGGGCAAACTTAGCTGTGGTATGAGTAGTAGAGTTGTAGCTTTTACAGACCCAAAGGAAATTACAAGGCATAAAACACAAAGCTAAATCTCGAATTTCGGAGACAAAATGGGAGATGGCCTAGGCAGAACAAGGACCATTAGCAAGAAAAGCTTCATAGCAGACCTTGGAATCACCTTCGAACTGGACGTGGCTCCATTTCTCGTGAATTGCTAGTTGTACTACCCAGTGCAGTGCCATAGTTTCAGCTTGGAGTGGCGAAAGCTTGGGGGCTATTCTGGCCTAGACCTTTACAATAGCTCCATGTGGGTCCTCGGCAATGACTACTAGAAATTGTGGCATTAGAATTGACATACCTTGATAAAACCTGGTTTTGGGGGGGGGGGGGGGGGGTGTGGGTGTGGGGGGGTGGGGGCTGACCACCTAGGGGCAGTCAACACGGGTTTGGGGGGCTCAGGCTGTGTGATGATATATGAGAGAAAATTCGTGGGATTTGGACATGATGCTTTGGATAGATTGGTGTAGGTCCATCGTGCAAGCTTGTTGGAGCACAGATTAGTGTAGGTTCAAACTCTACCTCTTATTTCTTCACTATCAACCTACAAAAAAATCAACCTAAAATCTTACTCACTTTATAAAAAAAAATTATAAATGAAAGAAAATTTAAGGTTAATCGTAGAAATCCAACTTAAATAATGGAATATTTTCAATTTGCACCCCAAGCTATAAAAACTAATAATCAATCACTATTTAAAAAAAAAACCCCAAGTGTTTGGCGATTAGATTTTAAGAGAGTCACAAATACATATGCTTTATTCCCATACGTATCAAGAAAAAGGATATTGCATATTTAAATTTAAATGAGCTAAAATTACTCCTTTAAAAAGCAAGTTTAATTTAGAAATTTAATCATGCAATTCTCAAGCCAAAAGACAACAAAGAAAGGTTTAAATTTGGGGAGGGGGAAACTTTTTGGCTTGACTTTTGGTGTCTATAAGCCTAATTGATTTGAACCATGGACGAATTATACTCTCTTGAAATCATTTTTGAAAAATAGAGGAAATTTCTTGTTGTTTTAAAGTTTTTTTGGAAAAGTACTTGCCCTAGAAAGAAAATCTTGTTTCTCATATACCTTCACCCTTTCCCATTGATCACTTTTGAGAGGAGAATTCCACTACAACACTGAGTGAGAGCTTGAGTTATGAAAATCACAAGACCATCAGAAATCTTCAAGAGGCTTTGAAGTGTTTGAATGGTCAGACTTGTGGCTGGCATCGTGACTTGCATTTGGAGACTGCAAAGAGAAACAACTGGTGCATTTTATTGCTAGCACGAGCTAGAGACTCGAATGTGTATGTACATTGCGTAATTAGAGATTTTGTACGTTGTTATGTAATACAAATATATTCAAGGTATATTCTGTTTATTAGGCTAGGCCTTGAAAAGTTTTTATCCTTGACGGGCTTCTCTCTCTGTAATCACATATTATTTGTGTGAGAGAGAGAGTGCGATTATTTATTTACTACTATTGTTCATCCATCAATATTGCATACCGAATTTGAATTAACTGATCACTTGGTTAAAAGTGAATTTGATTAAAATCAGTAGCAAGCCAACTAGGGATCAAAACATAACTAACAGTCCTCATTGAAGCTTGGCCCAAGATCTGTCCCTATTATTAGACTCAACCTTGTGGTAGATCAAGCACAAGATGAAGCTGTTTTGGTGGCATGATCGAGCACAAGCTTGACCAAAGATAAGATGGTGTGAAGGTAGGATTATAAAGTGTTACGGTGGCATTTGGGGTAGGATCTGTCTCCATTAATTCTAAGGTTAGTTACGAAAAATTTGACCGCCATTTTACCATAACTGTCAACTGACGCCAGTGCTAATGCATTGATTAAATTTAGAAGAATTCAATTTTGTTTACCTTTCCTTTAAGTCAAATTCATGAACAGTTTACAACTATTAAAAAATTCTGATTAGGAAGAATAGGTAGTGATGGTACAATGAGTACGTCTTGCACTATCCTATAATTTATTTTTTGTTTAACATCATTTTCCTTTTGGTAAATTCGTAAAGTATAACAACAAAGTTACCATTCAACAAGAGATAACAATAATAAGTTACCAAAATGAGCACGATGAAAAGCATAATGATTGTTGTTGTCAAACTTCAAAGACTAATTAATGTTTTTATCTAATTATAATATAAGATAAAGAACTATCACCGCCATATACGGCATTTGTTCTTTTGTTGAGGCGGCGGCTAGATTCTTTTCAGTGAGAAAAGAGTAATAAATAAAATAATGGCCAGTATGATCCATTTCCACCTCAGACACACACAAAGCGCATTATACTCTACATTCCTTTCAGTGAGAAGGCTTCATAAATGGCTAGAATTAGATGACTGGATATATGCTTTGCCAATTGGCAATTGCCATGCCGAAACTAAGTCAATGTACTTTAATAAGAGAATGGGTGGCATATATATAATAATAATATTTACTAAAATCCCTCATCATAATCTCATTGCACAATTATGTTTTCTTAAGGCAATTTGTAAGCAATTGTTCACCAATAACTTCACCAAAGAACATATAAAAATAAATCACTTGAGGCAGCCCATATGTTTAAAAGAATGGACCTCAAGTGATAAAAATATGAAAGAAATTAGAATTTGCTCCTAACATTATCGGATGAAATTTGTACTTCACCTTTATTTTATTAATAAATGAATGGTTCGTCGCCTTTTGGAGATGGAATTAGTATATGGTATATCCATTGCACTGAAGTTTCATCGGGCCAAACCCATATGAATGGGTAAGACCATATTTGTCTCCTAGTATAGACATCTTATCTTGCAACAAATGAAGCATTTTCACGGTAAACAAAACATACACACATACTAACTGGAAAAGAAAACATAAACAAGTTTCTATTTATTTTATGCTTTGGGCATAAACAGCCTGTAATAAAATAAACTTTCTGCTGATTAACTACGACTTTTGAACTACATAGACTAGCTTGTCTAGGAGGAAACAAAGGCTTTTTTTCATTCATTCATGCTGATTTTTTCCTTCACATTAGAATAATATGGTAATGGACCTTCGGAAAAGGAATTAGTTTAAGTGCTAGAGCTTAGAAACACACACACACACACACACAAACCCATAAAACTACTCATTTCTCATCTTGGAATTTTATCAAATAGGCATAAGACACCATATTTATAGACTAGATAGAGAGAAAACAAAGCAAGAAAAGGATACATTGAAATGTGAAATGTTTATTTGCACTTGCGGTGTTTGGCATTCGGAAATCAGTTCAGCTAATGTGGGGGAAATGACATGCGCTTAATCCAAGTCAAATAGCCATATATGGCTTATCTGAGTTGGAATTTTGTTTTTCAAAGAAACCCATGTGGATAAATAGTTACCCGTTTGATCATATTGTTCTAGTAATATTGATTATATTTTTTGAAAATATGTATAGGTGAAAAAATATGTAAAAATATGTATAATGTTGTTTAAATATTGAAAATTACTGTTCAAAACACCCTACCAAACAACCTCTAAATTTCCTAATGTTGGGTTGATTTCATTTCCTATGACAGAATGACATGCTTAATCCAAGTTGAACATCTGTATATGGTTTTGTATATAGAAAAAGTGATGCAACGTAGGTGTGTACTTAGAAGCGGAATCTATAAAACAAAATTAATACAATTCTTCTACGAAATCTAGGTTCTATAAGAACACTAGGCTAGTAGGCAAAAGAATAGATAAAATCTCTCAAAACAAACTTTTATTAATAACCACGTGATCATAATCCACCTCCCCATAATATAGGAATAGAGTTTTTCCTACTCAAACATACTCCTACTAGATAAACAAAAAACAATTTAACTAGGAAAAAAAAGACAAATAAAATTATAAAAAGATCTTAACTCAACTTAAAAAAGCAAATAATCCTAATTCCAATAGGAAAGAGAAAACAACATAAAATATTAAAAATATATTTTCTGCCTTAACCAATTTGCATTAGAAAGACTTACTTACAACTCACTTTCGGGTTAGGATATTGACAACCAAGAGTGATGAGGGTGGTGTGTATTGTGAGAAGGGAGAAGAGAGAAAATGAGTTGGTTAAAATAAAATTATAGTTTCTGAAGAATTGGTACACTGGTATTCATCGGTAATGCAATTTTTCCTTTTTTTTTTTTTTTTTGCTAAACTAAAACAAATTTGGTTCAACTTTGACAACTTTCACAAAGACGTACAAAATGGCCATTTTAAATATGAAATTAAACTTTGTCAACCAAAATGAAAAATATCAAACTTAAATGAAATCAATTCCATACTTAAGAAAGTGAATATATATATATATATATATATATATATAAAATACTGAAAAGTTAAAAGATGCCTTAAGGAAATTGGTTTATGATATATTTTTAAAAAATTTTTATTGGAAAACAAAAAATGAAATATTATTATTATTATTTTGATAAACGAGAGTATCCAAACATTTTTGAGTATTTGATTATTGTCTCAGGTGTTTGCAGTCCTCTCATTTGACACACACCAGCTTGTTATGGGAATGACTCCAAGATGTTGGCATGAGATTTCAAATCTAGGATCTTATGGATATAATGAGATTTTAGGAATCACTAAACCAACTCCTTGGGGTTAAAAATGAATTAATTGTTTTGAACGATTTATTTAATTATATATTTCTAATAAAAGTGGTGTTAAAACTTTACTAAAATAGTTTATTAACAATTGTCTTAAAGGCACTTATGTAATATAATAAGAATAAAATGATTTGGATCCTGTGCAGAGCTATTGCATCTTGTAATATCCCTTTTAATATGAGAGTGGAAATGCTTTGCCAGTTGCCATGCCGAAACTAAAAATATACTTTAAAAACAATGAGTGGCATAACATATTGACTAAAATCCCTCATAATAGTCTTATTGCATAATTATATTTTCTTAAGGCATTTGTAAGCAGTTGTGCAACAATAACTTCACCAAAGAACATATATTCACGAAACAGTTGAGAATCCAGACCTTTAAGAGTTTCACATTTTATATATATATATATATATATATATATATATATAAAAATCACTTAAGGCCGCCCATATGTTTAAAAGAATGGACCTCAAATGATCAAAATATAAAAGCAATTAGAGTCATTAGGCAAATATCAAATATGTTTTACTTGAGGCCGCCTATATGTATAAAAGAATGGAACTCGAGTGATCAAAATATAAAAGCGTCTAGACACAATATCAAATATGTTTCATTCTTTTACTACTTTATCATATTTTAGACTTTTATCAAATAGGTAGAATTCACAATATCTATATACTAGATAAAGAGAAAACAGAGCGAAAAATAGATACCTTGAAGAGTGAAATAAGTCTTTGTAACTAGTGCTGGAGCTAGAAATTTTTTTTAGAGGGAACCAAGCTCTCTCTCTCTCTCTCTCTCTCTCTCTCTCTCTCTCTCTATATATATATATATGTATATGTGTGTGTGTTTATAACATGATTTAACATATGTTATTTTCTTACATTTAACAAAGAATTTATATCAAGTACATATATAACATTAATAAAAATTAAAGGATACTTAACTCCTAACCATGAAATCTACATTTATGGTTTCTTTTAAAAGGGAAAAAAAAATTGTCTGTATCTTTAATTTTTTAAAACATAAAAAAAATTAAATGAAGAAGACTTTTATTAAAAATATATACTTATATATTTCTAGGTGCAATGAGCTATTATGGTAAAAAAGAGAAATTAGAAGAAAAATATGGTGCATTATAATTAATAAAGAGTTTTCCTTTTTTATGAAATACATTAAATACAATTTGAATTAAGAGTAATTTTAAGAAATAAAAATGATGCATTAGTCAAAACTAGGGGGGCCAGAATATGTTTGGATTCCTGCACTTTTCAACTCTCCTCACATTAGGAGCCTTTCTTTTCGCATAGGGTGAGCCCTCCTTAGCCACTTTCCTGGTAGTGGGCGTTAATGGATCCATACTTCATAGCATGACTACAAAAGGTCTCTTTGACGGAAGAGGAGACATCAGACATAACCATTCGTGGTAGCAAACGAAACCAGATTCTAGAGGAATGCTCTGTTTCGCTCTCACTTTTGAGCAACAAACTCTCAACCTCCGAGCAGCAAAAAATCTATTACGATTGATATGGAGAATGGGAAACGATATCAGAATTGTAGAAGTGGGGGAGGATATCCTCCAAATGAAGTTTTCTATGGAGTTCAAACTCAAATGGGTGATCGAGAATGGACCGTGGTGTTTTGATAACTACCTCTTGGTGTTGAGAAGATGGGAGAAGGGTATGATGGCACGAAATATTATTTTTCCTACAATATCGCTAGGGTTCCAAGTATGGGGATTGCCTTTTGATTTAATGACCGAGGACACAAGGATTGAGATTACTGGTGGCCTTGGGAAAGTATTGCAAGTGGACGACAAAACTTTCACCTCAGATTAAGCACATTTCTTGAGGGTAAGGGTGGACATCTTGCTTGATAAACCTCTATGGAGGGGAGCCCCAGTGGTAAGTTTGGAAGGGAATAGGGCATGGGTAGCGTTTAAATACGAGAGGTTCATGGGGTTTTGCTTTGCCTGTGGCTGGCTAGGACACTAGAGCAAAGCTTGCCCCAACACTGAGCACATGACCACCTCCACTGCGCAACAATAGCCCCTGCTGGTCTATAGCCGCGTTTTTATAACCGCGGCTAAAGGTCAAACCTATAGCTACGTTTTTAAAAAACGCGGTTATAAATCCACTTTAAGCTCCATTTATAACTGCGGCTATAGGTTTTTAAAAAAAAAAAAAAATTGCTGGGTTTTTCTTTTTCCCCCAAAAAATTCAAAATCAAACACAAACCCAAAAAATTCAAAATCAAACACAACATACTCACAGTATAAACACATCCAAAAAATTCAAAATCGAACACAACACTGACAATATAAATACAACGTGCTCCAAAATATAACAATACAAACCCATGAATCTCCTCTCATTCAACAAAATCAACCCAAATTTAACACTAAATCCATTCAAGGAACACAAAAGCACAAGCTCAGAAACATAAGAACAAGCTCAAAAACACAAACTCATTTAAACATAAGCACAATATCACAACACAATAGCAAAAATAACCTCTAGCAAAAGTATAATACCCATAAAAAGATTTGAAAAATTTTACCTCAAATAGTAGAGATGAGTGAGCCTTAGCTTTTCTTATGAAGTTTTCCGGTGACCCTTGCCTGAAAAATGAAGTATATGGTGGTGTGGAGTGCACTAAGGGAGACGAGTGTGTGCGTTGTGTTGAAAGAAAGAAAAGAAAAGAAAAGAAGAAGTAGCAGCAACGAAACATTAAAAAAAAAAAAAAAAAGAGTTCTATTGGAGTGAAGAAGGAAGAAAGAAAAAGGAAAAAAAAAAAAAAGAGAAAGAGAAAGAAAGAAGAGTTAGGGGCGTGATTTGCAGAGAAGAAAGAAAGAAATCCAAGAAAGCAAGCTGAAGAATGACCAAAGAAAGAAAAGATAAGAGCGGGTTGGTGGGAAAGTGGGGTTCTTTTTTTTTTTTTTTTTGGTGTTACCTATAGCCACGTTTTCAAAAACGCGGCTATAGCCCCTCCTTTATGAAAAAAAAAAAAATTTTGTTCAGCTGTATAGGCCTTCTTTTTAAAAAAGAAATATATATTTTTGGTTGGACCTATAGCCACGTTTTCAAAAACGCGGCTATAGGCCCTCCTTAAAAAAAACATTTATTCGACAGCTCATGCCATCCTTTTAAAAAATATTTTTTGGCTGGACTTATAGCCGCGTTTTTGAAAACGCGGCTATAGGCCCAACAAAAAAAACGCAACTAAAGGCACTTACAAACGCGGCTATAGACCCAACCTATAGCCGCGTTTTAAAAAACGCGGCCATAGGTTATGTCTATAGCCACGTTTCTAGCCCCTCCTTTATAAAAAAATATTTGTTCAGCTGTACATGCCATCCTTTTAAAAAATATTTTTTGGCTGGACTTATAGTCGCGTTTTTGAAAACGTAGTTATAGGCCCGACGAAAAAACGTAGCTAAAGGCACTTAAAAACGCGGCTACAGGTTAGGTCTATAGCTGAGTTTCCTAGAAATGCGGCTATAGGTTTGGTCTATAGCCGCATTTTTTATAAACGCGGCTATAGGTCAAGTATAGCCGCTTTTTTGGTAAACATGACTAAAAAAAACGCGGCTATAGCCCGCGTTTTTTGTAGTGTACAGCAAATGGATGAAGGTGGGGGGATGCCATCGGGTAGAGGAGTGTAAAAATTGACCACTGAAACTAGCGAAGAGTAATAGAAAGGCTAGTGGCAAGAATACAAGGGCTACGACACACTTGGAAAACCCTAGTACGGCGTTTGATCAAGTTGGCACACATAAGGAAAGCCCCACGACACTAGCGGCAGTTACGGACAATGCCTTCCCACAGGTTACGCAAGTATTGAAAACCAAAATAAATGCTATTGACAAGTTCATAGCAATTATGGAAATCACTATTCACGAGAAAATTAATGCCTATTTGGAATTGGCCCAAATGACTACTGGCCATGACCCATGCTAGTCACATGGAGTTTGACAGCCTTAGTGACCATGCAGGTCACATGACCATTAATCCTAGCAATCAAACAAAGCAACCGACATGGGTGAGACTTGCTCTAGGACCATATTGGAAGGGTAAAGAATAGGAAATCGAGGTAAAGGTGATAGTGGGCTGCAAGAGAGCAAAGACAAAGGGAGGGGATGAAAATGAAGATGAAACTCATTGGAAAGAAAAAAAAAAAAAAAAAAACTGGATGTGCGCTGTCCTTATCCAATTTCATCAACGGTGGAGGCTGCAAGGCAGCCCTGCTGATTGCAATGGTCATTATAAGTTGGAACTATCGGGGGCCTGGGAACCAATTGGCAATGGACGTTCTTACTAACATTGTAAGAAGTAAAGGATCCATCATCTTGTTCCTTATGGAAACAAAGTAGAATGTCGCACAAATGAGGAAGATGTGTTTTGACCTTGGTTTTCAATTGGTCCTGGCAGTACCTAGTGAATGACAAAGTGGAGGATTAGGTATGTTCTAGAAGGTGGAGTGTAATCTACACATCCAAACATTTTCCCCAAATCACATTGATGCATATATCTTGACACTTAACCAACAACCTTGGCGCTTAACCGGCTTTTATGGCCGACCAGAGGGACATAGGAAACATGAATCATGGGATTTCCTCAAACACCTACATGCCAGGGCATCACTACCATGGGTCTGCCTAGGAGACTTCAATGAGATTCTACACTCCCATGAGAAACAAGGCGGCATACCAAAGCCATTGGCTCCAATGCTCGCTTTCAAAGAGACCCTATTTCAATGTGGCCTTGAAGACTTGGGCTTCCAGGTACATGCCTTCACATGGAGAAATGGCCTACCAAGGATGCCTTTGTGTAGGAAAGGCTGGATAGAGCCTGTGCCACCACTCCTTGGCAAGTGTTCTTTCCTGAAGCACGGGTTTTTCACATGCAAGTATCCTATTCAGACCATAACTTGATACTCTTGAATACGCCGCATACTACATAACCAAGGCAGAATCAGAAAAAAAGGCTCCACTGCTTTGAAGAGGTGGGTTGCACACCAAGAATGTGAAAATGTAATAAGAGAGGCTTGGTGGATACACCCACAGAATGGCAGCCCAATGTTCAAAATTTTTGAGAAGATAAAACACTGCTATCTTAAACTAGTAGCATGGAGCCATACGACCTTTGGCAACACTAAAGTCAGAATTGAAGAGAAACAGAGTGAGGTGGAGACTCTTATCAATCTAGGATATGCAAACAACCTAGAACAGATTCACAAAAAGAGGGCAGAGATCAACGAGATACTACACCAAGAAGAAGTCTTTTGGTGACAAAGTTCTAGATCAATATGGCTTCCAACAGGAGACAAAAATACTAAATTCTTCCATAAAAGGGCGAGTCAGAGAAAAAAGAAAAATAAGATTGATGGACTAATGTATGAGGGAGGTGTGTGGCATACGGGAGTTGAGAATATAGCTGGCGTGGACAAAAGGTACTTTACAAATCTCTTCTTTACCTCCCATCCGACCACCGTTGATAAGATGTTAGAATTGGTGGAAACAATAGTCACAGAAGACATGAACCATAGCTTGATCATGCATTTTTCTAGTGACGAAGTACATACAACCTTATTCCAAATGTACCCTTCAAAATCTCCCAGACTTGACGGTATGTCTCCTTTCTTTTTTTAAAAGTTCTGGCACATTGTAGGTGGGGATGTCACTAAAGTTGTTTTGTCAATATTAAACTCGAGACATTTTCTTAGCAAAATGAACTTTACTCACATTGTACTCATACCAAAAAAAGAAAGAACCTTAATCCATGTAAGACTATCGACCTATAAGCCCGAGTAATGTTATCAGCAGGTTAGTCTTGAAGGTCTTGGCCAATAGAGTTAAAAATATCCTACCAACTATTATATTTGAACTTCAAACTGCCTTTGTCCTAAACCGACTTATTACTGATAATACTTTTGTAGCATTTGAGATGTTGCACAGGATGTAGAATAGAAGGAAAGGCAAGGTGGGACACATGGTAGTGAAACTTGATATTTGCAAAGCATACAACTGAGTGGAGGGGGAGTTTCTATGCAAAATAATGCTAAAATGGGCTTCAATGAATGGTGGGTTCACTTGGCAATGCATTATGTCTCAACAGCGAACTATTCAGTGTTACTAAATGGGGAACCACATAGGCTGATTTCACCCTCTCGTGGTATAAAGCAAGATGATCCGTTGTCACCCTACCTCTTTCTATTTTATGCAGAAGGCTTATCAGCTCTCCTCCGCAAGGCTGTTGACACACAATAGATTAAGGGCCTATTGTTTTACCAGAATGGGGTAAGCATCTCACAACTCCTCTTTGCCAATGATAGCTTGCTGTTTTGCCAACCTGGACTTCGGAGTGTGCTTGACTATTATAAATTTTGTGCCAATATGAGCAAGAATTAGGCCAGGCAATAAATAGACACAAGATTGCCTTGTTCTTCAGCCTAAATGCAAGACCAAAGCTGAGAGAAGAAATTCGCCAAATGTTAAATGCCTAGGTCATCCCTAAATTTGAAAAATACCTTGGATTATCGATGGCGGGAGGAAAAAACAAAGTCAACACCTTTAAAGAACTTCAGGAATGAATTGCCAAAAGAGTCACAAGGTGGAAGGAGAAGTATATATCGAAGGCAGGTAGGGAAATCTTGTTCAAAACGGTTGCCCAAGAAATACCCACTTACTCTATGGGCTTGTTTATATTACCCAAGGGGCTATGTGATGATATTATCTCTATACTACCAAAATACTGGTGGGGACAATCCAAGAATGAAAAGAAAATTCATTGGTTAGGATGGATCAAACTTTGTGAACCGAAGACAAAATGAGGAGTTGGCTTCAGGGATATTATGGCATTGAACCTAGTGATACTTGCAAAGCAGGCATGGCTCCTGATTCACCACCAGTACTCTTTGATGTACAGGATTTACAAGGCATGGTACTTCCCTACGCGCTCCTTCTTAAAGGCAACCTTGGGGAGTAACCTATGTTACGTATGGAGAAGTTTACTACAATCCAAGGAGGTTATAGTGGGCAGCTCGGTATGGAAGGTAGGAGATGGCACCACCGTTGAGATTGAGAACCATCGATGGCTGCCAAGGGAACCATGCTTTAGAAGAGAAGGAGCTCGACCACGCTATATGAGGGAGTTAGTGGACAAGGATACGGCAATGAGACAAAGATAAGACAGCCTACTGGTTTGAGCCTCACATACGCAACAATATTCTATGTATCCCTTTGAATAACATGCATGCAAGAGACAGCCTTACATGGAACAAGAACGGGAGCAAGTTGTTTTTTGTCAAATCAGCGTACAAAGTCATGTTGAGGCTCCAATACCCATCAATAGGTGAACACTCCCAAACGTGGTCAAATGGACGAGTATGGAGATCTTTTTGGGCATTAAATATCCCACCGAAGGTTCAAAACTTTCTATGCAAAGCCTGTGCAAATATCCTCCCCACTCGAGTAAACCTATAGAAATGCAAAGTTAAGGTCAATCCCCACTACATAATATGTCGGCATCATGAAGAAACTGTTAGCCACATACTCTGGGAGTTTCCGTTGGTAAGGAACTTGTGGGCACTAGTTCGCAGAAAGCTTCAGAAATGTCAGGCACGTGCTTCGGATTTCTTCTTACTAGTACGTACTCTTTAGGATAAGTTGACAAGGAAGGAAATGGAGTACTGAGCCATTACATCATGGGCGATATGGAATGCTAGAAATAAGTATTATTTTGAAGACACACAAGCGCAACCTGAAGCTATTCTACGTGGGGCAACTTCTTCACTGACGAATATCAAACGCTAGTGGCAAATCAAAGAACGTTGTGCTAGTGCTAGGTTTGTACTACTAATATATGTCTTGTCCACGGGCTTAGGCTAGCTATTTCAGCCTATGTTAGCCCTGGACCCTCTTATACATGTATTACTTTATTCTTTTAATAAGTTATTCTACCTTTTCAGTAAAAAAAAAAAAAAAATCTAGGGGGGGGGGCATTATTTAAGCTAGCAAAGGACCCATGTGATGCAAGGATAATGCTTTAAATTGCAATGTGAAAAATTATATAAAATGTTCAAAATATGTTAAAGAAATAACATGAAGTAATGTCGCGAAAACATGAATAGGATTTATTGAATTAAAATAATACTAAATTAAGGGGATAAATGATTTTTTTTTTTTTTTTAATCTCAAGAGGATAAAGAAATAGTGTGTGTCATAGAAATTAGTTGAAGTAATGAATTCATCATGAAAAGTGAAAATTTAAAATTGCACACACATGTCCATTACAATTTTTCACTTAAAGTAAATAGCAATTAAAGGATTAAAGAACAACATAGGAATATTGTAATATATATATATATATATATATGTATATATATATATTAATAGGTAAAGCTGAGAGAAAATCCAATTTAGATTTCAAATTGGAATTCAATTAGAGTCTAATTTTGCACCACGTGTTCCATCTACTCTAAAATTTTAAATTTTTGTGCCAAGTGAGTTAATTTAGTTTAAAATTGGATTTCAATTAGAGTTTAATTATGCGTCATGTGTCCTATCTAATCTAATTTTTTTAATTTTTATGCCAAATGAGTTAATTTAGTGTAGAAAAGAAAGAGTCCAATATAAATAAACCATAAAAAAATGTAATCATATATCTAACTCTATATATAAAATTAGAGGAAGAGAGAGTTTGAATGATTTTATATTTATGAGCCTTTTATAACTAAAAACAATTCAAATTTATAAGTAATTTATGTAATATACCATGATTATGTATGATCTATTATTAACTAGGTAATATATCTATAACTATGTGTATATATATATATATATATATATATATATTTTTTTTTAAACCAAAGTTTAGAGAAAATTTAATTAGAATCAAAATTGGATTTTGCTTTTGTTAGCTTTCCATACAAATTAAATTGTTTATATTTTTATTGTTATTTTTTCTTTGAACTAATAAGCATATTTTTATAATATTTCTATTAAAATATTTTGTATGCGAAGATATTGAACATAACAAACTGTAATTGAGCTGAACAATCCAATGCATCTATCTCCATTTAATTTAGGAGATACTATGTCTTATTATTTTATTTTGTATTATATTTAGTAGAATTTCATAGATAAAATAAATGTGAATTGATATTGTATATGTAGTGTCTAATAATAATTTTCAAAATTATATACGTAATAGCATTATAATGAGAAATTTGGCGTAGCCGATATCATGAAATGTTAATTGATATTGGATACTTTTGTGATAAAAAAAATTGATATTGTAAATGTAGTGTCTAATAGTAATTTTCAAAATTATATACGTTATAGCAATATAATGAGAAACTTGGCATAACCAATAGCATGAAATTTTAAGACCTTCAAATGTCCTAGTCAAACTATGTCTTATATGTTTAATAACTCAAACTAACTTCAATAGCACCACTATAATTCATTATTCCCGTGCGTAAGAACGGTTACATACTAGTTTAAATAATGATAAAAAGCATTTTAATCCATTCCATGTTAATGATGTTTACTATATGTAACTGTGCTATATGGCAGAACTTTATAGTCTCCCACATGAGATTTTTGCTTTTTTATTTTAAAAAACATAAACCAAATAAACTATTTATATATATATAATTAGTGTACACCTATAAATAATTAATATGTGCATTTAACACATGGACACATTTAATGAACTAATATTTTGACATAAATGTAATATTTGTTGAGGTGGAAGCCTAAATGAAGAATATATCACTTGATAGAATCTCATGTACTCTCACATAAGATCTTTGCTTTTATATATACTAGTATTTAACCTGCGCAATGCATGGAATCATTTTACATATTAATGAACTTTGCATCCAACATAAACTTAGTTATCATACTACCGCTGCATGCATTTAAACTTAAATAATGTAGTATATTTGAGCATTTAGTGTCTAAAAAAAGAATTTGACTTTAAGCAATTAAAGCTTGACTTATTTTGAGCATCCTGTCAAGCTTCTATCGTATAAAAACACATTTATAAATTTTATAGTTAGAGGTGTGCATAGTAAATAATGTGCAGATTAGGAATTCCAAACAAAAATGCTGCAAAAAAAAGTGAGTGGCAGTAATAATTTTGACTGAAAGCATTCTAATTTTGTGAATCCCTAGAACATGTTTGGAAGTAATATTCATTGCCAACTATATTCCAAATCTCCTTTGGTAGGACATTTACATCCAACTTCAATTTTTGTATACACATAGTCACAAATTTAGCTATGTATACATACATAGCATGACCTGTACCATTAGTTTTTTTTTTTAATAAGTTTATTGCATTCATAGTACTATACTGACCTTGCAAACTAGAAATTGTCATATATCATGAGTATTCTAAGGAAAATTTATCTAATTTTAAGAAATGTTCAAAATTGAAATTTCTCTTCAACAATAAATAGTAATGTGCCAAATCAATCAAACCATGTAAACCTCAATTTTAAGATACAATATATAAACCATATTGGATATATTATTTTCTTAAATAAAAAATAAGAATTTTTTTAACTCAGAATTTCAAGTAAATTTCTACATTCTCATTCACATTCATGTCTTCATTCTAATTAATAATTTACTTTAAGTTCTAACCATTCACTTTTGTAATTGTATTCTAATGTTAATCAATCAATCATATCAAGATTATAATGGGCAGTCCTTTTTATCGAGTGTTCGTTAGGTTGAAATCTTATAGGATGCAATTATTGTGTTAGGAAAGACTACGTTGGAGAAATTTCACAATACAACATTCCAAGGTAACAACATTCATGAAAATCGTAAGAAAAAATAAAAAATGCTAAAGACCACAAACCAAATATACAATTTTGTTTCAAAATTGTAAATAGTAATTATAGAATTCTTACATGATGAAGCCCGAGACAATAAGAGGAAAATATTAATAAAGATAAAGTATGTAAGAGGAAAAGCTATGGAAAACATGCAGCATACCTTTGTAAATTAATTTTTTTAAAATGGTATATAATGATATGTATGTGTACAACATTGGTAAAGGTTTATAAAAGTTCAGCTCTTAAACAATAAAGAAATATAATTGGCGTTTTTATTTGAAATTGCCTTTGCTTGCATCTTTGCAAGTTCTTTTGCAGTCTTAGATACAATTTTCTCAACACCTTTGTCAAACAAATTGAATGTTGTAACAGCGCATCAATAAGAGGAGGAGCTTTCTTAAGCAAATGCAACTGAACCTTACCCTCCATGCAACAAAGAGAGAATTTTGGGTTCTAAGGCCTTTTAGATTTTACTGTTCTCTCTTCATACCATAAAATTAAACCACAATACATGCATAAATAAGAAGGTGGACCAAAATTCCAAGGTTTAGTAGATTTTCCTATATAAATTTTAAATATTTTCAAAGACAAATTTACACTTAGCTCAATTTACTTCACCCACTTTTTTTTGGAAAATGTCATCCAATAATGTAACATGACATTATTTATAAATTGCAAATCTATAGCTAAGCAATATATTGATTATCAAATTCTTTCTATTAAATAGATATATATGTGATGTGTCAATTCCTAACAGATTATATACCAGCCCAAATCCAATAAAATGGCACAATTATTCATGACCAATCTACGAGTAGATCCTATCAAAAAAAAAAATCTATAGTTAGAAAATATTTAGCAAAAGAATTAAAAATTAAATCTATAGTGAACTAAAATTTAGCCAAAAAAAAAAAAAAAAAAAAAAGCTATAAGTTAATGAGAAGGTCTATCAAGGCCCTTAAATGCCAACAATTGGCTCCTCTTTCATTTCCTAGTAAGTTTTCATTTTAATTTTTGTACTCTTCCCTCACCTTCACTAATTAGTCACATAATAGATAATCTTCATTTTGATGTTTGCCCATGTGCTTAATTTGAAAATAATAGTCTATGACTGTATTAATTTGATAATCTTAATTTTGTTTTTGTTTTTGAATTAATTGTTCTTTGTTCTTTGTCATAAATCAATGTTTTGAAGTTTGGTTTTACTTCCCATTTGTTCAATTCCTTAAAAGCTTGAATGTACCCATTTATTTTAAGTTCCAGTTAAGTTCTTAAAATCTCTTTTTTAAAGATTTTCTTTTCCCATAAAACGTTTGCACTTATAGTCTTATTTGTGTTGTTGTTAAGGAATCTTTGTTCTAAATCAAAGCAATTGCAAATGGAAAAGAGATTTAATTGAACAATGAAATAAAGTGGAAAATTTAGGCTATCATACCTTTCATTTTATTGTAGAGAACCCAACGGTGATTTTTCTATTAGGGAACCTAGTAACTTTTTTGGCAGGGAAAAAATTAAATTAACAATTCAGATAAATGACATTTGAAAGTTTGAGAATATATGCTAACTACCCATGAGGGTTCAAGAAAACCAAAAGATGCTAACAAATTGCAGTCGGCGATATTTACGAAGTTTTTTTTTTTTTTTTTGAGATAAAGATAGAAATTTTATTTAATAAAAGGGAAATACATGTACAAACACATAACAACCCTGAAAGCATAAACATAGGGGAACAAATACCTATTTTGCAAAAAACAAAATCTGCAATAAAAGAAATACAACCCATGGACATAGAATACAGAAACAGCAACAGATATTACAATTACCCTCCTGTAAACATAGATTATGTAGAAAATTCCAAACCTGTTTAGTAGAAAATAGAATATGCAGCAACAGAAATACAGCCCATGGACAACATCACAGAAACAACAACAGATATTACACTCAGCTCCCCTGTAAGCACAGATTATGCAAAAAATCCTGAACCTGTTCTACAAAAAACAGAATATACAGTAGTAGAAATACAGCCATGCATATACATTACATAAACAACAACATATATTACACTTAGCCCCCCTGAAAGCACAGATTACGTAGAAAATCCTGAACCTATTCTATAGAAAATAGAATATGCAGCAGCAGAATTACAGTGCCTGGACACTCATCACAGAAACAGCAATAGATACATCGTTTTTCTTTGGGTCCGAATAGATGCATCGTTTTTCTTTGAGTGTGGTGTTTCAAGTTTGTTTTACCCGTGTTTGTTTTTTAAGTGGGTATTTTTCCTTCATGGTAGATAACTAAATCTATATCTAAACCAATCCAACCAAGAAATTCAAACCTAAATCATATTCAATCCCAAGATTTGAAAAAAAAAAAAAAAAACTATAAAAAAGCAATAACTTTACCAATTATGGGGTAATGGGTATGTGGCCTCTTTTTGTGCGGCGTGCACGCATCACTACAACAAAATGTATTTTTAGTGACGAAAAAATTCGTCACTAAAAATCTAGTTTTTCGTCACTAAGAACCTTTAGCAACGAAATCGGACTTTTAGTGATGAAACTCAATTCGTCGTTGAAACCCCGTCACTAAAAGTCCTGGTGACGAAAAATTTCGTCACTAAAAGTCCAATTTGTTAAAAAAAAAAAGTTTACCGACGAAAACATTTTGTTACTAAATGTTTTCCTTGCTAAAAACACTATTCAGTGACAAAAATATTTCGTCACTAAAAACACCTTAGTTTATTAAATCATATTTAGTGACGAATAATTTCGTCACTTAAACTATGTTCGGGTACATATAGTGACGAAAAAGTTTGTCACTAAAACTATTTTTAAGAAAATCCAGGCACATATAGCGACGGAAATTTTCGTCACTAAAACCATTTCTTACAAAATTTTGCTACATTTAGGGACAAAATACAGCAAGCAAGCCTTTGTTTTTTATTATTTTATGCGGTTAATTTTTTTATTTATAATGAGAGGTTTTTAAACGGTGTTATAGCATTGCCAAACAGTATAATTTATCGCTTTTTAACTTATATGTGGTTGAATTTTAGATGGGCATTTTTCCTACATGGTAGCACCTCCCTAATTGCAAGAAAAGGCTTCTATTATTATGTATAGTATATGATATAATACTAGTAAGTTGCTCATGCGATGCACGGATAATTTTATGATATTTTATGTATGACGGTTTTGGAGAATGTTGTACATATATTATATAAAAAAAGTAAACTAAATTATAGTAAAGAAACATATCCATTTTAAGATATTAAAAATAGTTTAGTAGCTTCATTGCACATTTGCAGCCTTCTCAAGGTAAGATTTAAAAAAAAAAAATCACGAAACCAAAAATAAATGCAAAAGAGTAATCAAACCTTGAAAATCAACTAATTTGTGTTGTGTTCACCAAATGCATACCAAAAAATGAAAGTATACCTAACTTTCTCACCTTCTTCTACTCATTGATAGTGTGATATCAAGACATGATTTGGGCAAGTGTGTATGCTTGTTTCCAGGGCCGGACCTAAGATTTCAAGCTAGGGGGGGCGGAGATAAGCAAAAAAAACACTATTGTTTCTTAATACAATCATATATGAAAAGGGAACCCGATGCTCTTTCAAATCTTCAAAATCATCTACGATTGAATCCAAACTAAATGTTGAAGCTATATGCTTTTCAATGTATAACATCAAAGAGTCCGTCAAAAAATCATTTTCCATTTTGTTTTAAAGGTTAGTTTTGACCAATGTTATGAATACCGTTTCGATGCTCATTTCGGTTTGTATATTGGAATGGAATATTTCAGTACCGGATTGGTACCGAGTTGTTTCGGTATATTGTTTCGGAGTTACCTTTTTTATACTTTTTTTTATTTATAATTTTATATACTTATAATTCCTTATATATTATTGGTCAAAATCCATATAATTTATTGAGTCTTAAAAGTACAAGTCCATATTTCAGCTAATATATCAATTTCAAGTCTAAAACTCTACCCAATAATTATAAAATACTATTGATTCTCAAAAAAAAAAAAAAAAATATTAAAACCATTTTACTATTAAAATATTCTAAAAAATTACTATTAAAAAGCCGAAATATAAAAGCTCAAGTTAAATATTAAAATAGTTTTATTATTTATATATTACGTGTGGACCCACATAAACAAAGCCTACAACTTTTTGTCAAGTCTCTTTGTCATTTACAACAGCTAGTCACGTGCTAGGTTCACAAAACAAGGTAATAGAAATTCAAAATAGAATTGAAGAAGGACCAGCGGACGAAAAGAAAGAAGAAGAACAAGAAGAAAAAGAAGAAAGAAGAAAAGAAGGCGAAGCAGCAGTAGCAGCTGTCTCGCCTCGGCCTCTTTATCTCTCTGTGACTCTGTCTCGCCTTTCCTAAGTTTCCTTTCTTTCTTTTTTCTTTTGTCTTTCAAACTTTTACTTTCTCTATTAGGTTTTGTTGAGTTTTCTTCTTCTTCTTCTTCTTTTATTTATTTATTTTTTTTTATTTTTTATTTTTTTATTTACATGGGTCATGGGCTCAGTTTTTCAATATATGTGTAAATATATGGGCTGTAAATATACTTCATGAGGGGGCTAGCTGGGCTAGGAATTCATGAGGGGGCCTAAGCTAAAAACTGAGGGGGCCCAAACCTTTTTTTTTGTTGAAAAATTTAAGCATCTAATTTTTTTTTTTGGGCCCAAGGGGGGCTTGAGCACCCTTAGGCCCCCACCTGGGTCCATCCTTGCTTGTTATAGATGATTTAAAACTATAGTAAAATATGGTTTTACATTGTGCACCAAATACCCTCTCTACTTTTATACCCAAAACAAAAAACTATCCACCAAAATTACCTAAACATAAATCATATTTAAGCCCCTAATTTAAAAAGAAAAAAGAAAAAAAAAATTACCCTTGTTAGGATTTCCGTGGCTTGATGGTGGTGGAAGGCCAATATGACAGAGAAGGTGGCTCCTCAGATTCATCTTTCTCTGTTTTGCAAATACTTTGTCAATCTCAAATATTTTATATTGGTAATAGTGAAATAGTACGTTTTATTTAACAATCCACATTTTTCTTTTTTGCAGCAAATCATATGTAATTTAAATATTCATTTTTACAATTTATGAATTTTAGGTTACTAAGGAAGCTTTTATTGTGGAATAAGAATGGAAATATTTATGGCACAATTTAAGAAGTTTATGGTGGGTAATTATTAAAATGGTGAAATTGATAGTGCAAATTTAGGTTTCTTCATTTATTGGTAACACATAGCAACATGATTGACACATGCCAATAGTGATTTGCAGCGTGGCTTTTGAGAAGTGATATGTACAAATAGGCAATAGTTGCCTACCACATGGTGTTTGGGATGTGTCATTGTTTTGTGTATCCACCATTTTGAGGGGTCCAACTTTTATAATATACTAATAAGTTGCCCGTGTGATGCACGAATAATGTTACAACGTTTTATATAAGATGGTTTTGGAAAATATTGTACATATAGTATAGCATAATTGTTATAGAACTTTGTTAATAATGAGTTCATCATAAGAAGCAACAATTATAAATTATACACACATATCTATTATAATTATTCAATTCAAGTGATGAGGGAAAAAAAAAAAACTTTGAAGGAATATTATAGAATAAAAGTTGATATTGAATGCGTATTTATTTTCCTCCTTATATCTAAAATAAAATGTACATCACAAACACCCACAGTTAATCACAACCTTAACAAAACCCACAAGTCCACAACGTCTGATCTTATATCAAAATCATAGTTGCCACTGTTAGTCAATATAAATAGCAAGTCTTCTACCTTGGTTGCAGGCAATTCATAGGGGTTAGGATTAGATGGGAAAACAATATTGGAGCTAGGTAGGTGTCATCGAAAGATTGAAAGTTATGCCTCGTTTGTTTCGATGTAAAATATTTTCAAATGTAAAATATTTTACTGTAAAATATTGTCATTTTCAAGTGTTTGGCAAGATTAGACACTTGAAAATATAAGCATAAACCAGCCACCACTACCAAATACAAGCACAAACCACTGCCAACCACCCAAAATCTAAGATTGGCAAGAGAGAGAGAGGAAAAAAAAAAGATCACCACCTTGCTGCCACCAAAATCTGGTGACTAAACACCACCACAACAACAACCACCAACAGGAAGTAACAATACCAAATGAAAACAAAAAAGAAAAATCCAAAAGCAAAGATCAATGAAACCCACCCCTTATTCAGCCAAATTGACTTCAAAACCATCACCACCATCGAAACACATGGACCACCACAACTACAATTGTGCTTGTCACCAAAACCCAACCACAAAACTTAGAACCAAACCTGAAAACACCAAACCCAGCTAACCAAAATCCAACACCGATGACCCACCCCACCACTGAGAGAGAGAGAGAGAGAGAGAGAGAGAGAGAGAGAGAGAGAGAGAGAGAGAACAACGCTCAGATCTGATGATGACCCACCCCACTAACGACCTTATTACTGATTTGCATTGCCATTATGCTTGACATCCACATTGGAAATATTGATGTTGAAAGTCAAAGTCCCAAGGGACTGCCAGAGAAGGTGGAGCCGATGATAGGTGGGAAAGAAGGATTGAAGGTGGGTTGGGTTGTGGAGAGAAAATGAAAGAGCGTGAGAGTGAGAAAGGCTGATTAGGACTGAGAGAGAGACAAATGTAAAATATTTTACCAATATTTCAAGTGTAAAACATTTTACACTTATTTTCCTTGGTTGAATTGTTTAACTGAAAATATTTTACTTTTGACCAAATGTTTTACAACAAAACAAATACTGTAAAATGTGAAAGATATTATCCTACAAATATTTTACATTGAAACAAACGGAGTGTAAATGACATCATTTTTGGTATGTGTGTATTTGACATAGGATGGCATGAAGGGTTATGGGTAGGTATATATATAAAGGAGTAGAATTGCAAGAGGTGAAAATAGTGAATTGAAATGCAAAGAGTTTAGTGTGTTTGTGTGAGGGAGGAAAAGTCTTGAAACATTGAACCAAAGGAAGCAAAGAATACTTATTTTTTAATTAAAATGAAATAAAAAATCAATATTTAATTTGTTCTTATCTCCACTTATATATATATATATATATGTATATATATGTATGTATAAATTTATTTTATTTTATTTTTACCAAAAACAGAAGAGGGGAGAGAGATTTTAGGAGTCAAGAGGGCCATGCTCCTAGCGGCCTACCTTTATCCACCCTTGTTTATAACATACGTTGATCAGTCATGGTTAGTTGGACTTGTAATGTTTGGCTTCTGGAAATCACTTTAGCTAATGTAAGGGAATGACATGCTTAATCCAAGTCAAATAGCCATATATTGCTTAGTTGAGTTGGATTTTTGGTTTTCAAAGAAACCCATGTGGATAACTTAGTTAAAGTTTTATAATGATGGGTTGTTTTCGTTTCCAATGAGAGAATGGCATACTTAATCCAAGTTGAATATCTATATATCGATTTGTATATAGAGAAAAACTTCCATCCCAAAAGCTTCATCATGCTTTTGGATTAGGATTTCAACAAGCAACAGTGATGAGGATGGTGTTTATTTTGGAGAGAGAGAGAGAGAGAGAGAGAGAGAGAGAGAGAGAGAGAATTTGAGCGGGTTGAAATAAAATATTGGTTTCTAAAGAATTGGTACACTGGTATTAATCGGTATGGCAATTTTTCGTTTCTTTGCCCAAACCGAAATTGTTTCTAAGTGACAATTTTGACTCCAAAGATAGAAAAAAAGGGCATTTTGAATATAAAATCAAACTTTTTGAACAAAAATGAAAATATCAAACTTAAGAGACCAAAATGAAAGCAATTCCATACTTAAAAATGTATAATTAAAAAAAATTAGTAAGAAGAAAATGTAAAAAAAATGTTCTAGTTACATTTATGGGTACGCACACATGTATTGGAATTACAATTTTGTCCCACCCTACTTAATCTGCTCCGCTTAACCCGCCCCTTCTCGCTTCGCCCCATGCAAGTTTTCCCTGCTCTGCAAAGGTGGTGGGGCGAGGATAGGTTTAAACTTTTTAAACCCAACCCGCCCTGCCCCGCCCCGCCCCGCCCCGCCCCATCCCCATCCCCACGTCGCATTGATAAATGTTAAATTGTAATTTTTTCATAGCTTAAAATCCTACTATTTAAAGAAACATATCATCAGCTTATTTTATTCTACCTAACAAGACTTTCTGCCTTTTTTCTTTTTTCTTTTTTTCTCTAGCAAGGTTGAAAATAAGGTACCAATTTGAACATTTTCTTTTGTCTTTATTATAAACACATTTATATAATATTGAATCATTGATTTTGTATTATGAGATTTTTGTTTTTGTTGTGATATTGTTTTGTTAAACACTTTAATAATATTATTCATTTTTTGCTAAAAATTAGTTTGATTTGATGGGATGAATTTATTAGTAATTTTAAGTATATTTTTGTTAATGAAACATGTTTTATTAAAAACAATTGTAATAGTTGTGAGCAAATTAATAAGAAGTAGAGTTTTATAGGGTAGGGTGAGGCTTTGCGAAGCCCTTAAGGGAAAGGATGAGGCAAGAAAGTTTTTCCCGTCATGTGGAGCAGGAATATAATAGGGCAAAACCATGCGAAGCGAGGGCAAAGACCCCATTATTCAGACCTGTCCTGCTTTATTGCCATCCTTACACATGTATATACATTGTACACTAGGTAAATTTGAATGAAATCGTGACCTGAAAATTTGAAATTATGTAGGTACAGACGATTTCAGTTCAAATTATCGAGTTTCTACGGACATATGTGCAAATTGATGTGCGTAATTAATGGCTTGTTTGGTTGTGTTGTTTCAACAACAGTTTTCATTATTTAAATAACACAACATATATTTTCATAACACTTTTTTACTCACACATATTTCCACAATATTTTTTTTACTCACATGTATTGCCACAATACTTAAACAATGTTATTAGAACAATATTACTAAAAGGACCATAATACTCCATTGAGGAGTATTAAGGCATTCCCATTTAATAATTCTATCCTATTCTATTTTACCGTCTTAAAAAATTACTTTATCAATTATACAATATCATTTTACAATACAATCAATATCTCAACTTTTATTTTACTATACAATACATTAAAATAATATATATACCTAATATAATATGTTTCTTTATTAAAAAAATGTTAGGAAGAGAGAGAAAAAGAGACTAAAAAGTAATATAATATGTTTACAATGTTACTACCATGCCATCCTACATTTCGGATGACACTGTAGCACAATTGCAAAAAAATTTGCAATTGTAAGAGTTTACAAGATCGGCTATTGGGGGGTTTTAGAACTTAGATGCTAAATACTAGCAACATATGATATTTGCAAGTCCCATTGTGAATGTTCTTAGGCCTCGTTTGGAAGGAAGAAATGGAATGGAAAGAATAATTTTAGAATATTCTTCATTTCTCTTGTTTGGGAGTTTTAATGGAGGAAATGGAAAGCTCATTCCCTTATTTGGGAGTTTTAGTGGTGGGAATGGAATGGGTAGGGTAGGAGGGAACACTCATTCCTCTCTATTTCTTTTGAGAGTTTTAATGAATTGAATGGAAAGTTCATTCCCTCGTTTGGGAGTTTAAGTGGGAGGGAATGAAATGGGTAGGAGGGAATACTCATTCCTCTCTATTCTCTTAAAACCTCAAATTTTCATTTCTCCCGAAATTGGGAGGAATGAGAGCGAATGAAATTAGATTTAATGAATTTTTTACTTAAACTCCCAAAATACCCCTATATATTCAACTATTTATTTTAAAATAGGAGTCTAATAGTAATATTGTCATAAAATAATTCAATTCCATTCCCTCCATGTTACTCCTAAACAAGATTACTTACATTCTATTCATTTTCATTCTTTTCCATTCATTTATTTTAAAACATCCAATCAAAGTTACTTAATTCAATTTCATTTCATTCCATTTTTTTCCATTCCTTTCCTTTACTTAGATACATTCCATTCCTTTCCATTCTCTTATAATCATTTCATTCCATTCTATTCCATTCCCTTCCTTTATGAACTCTCAAACGGACCCTTAAAGCCTCAAATTTTCATTCTCCCCGAAATTGGGAGGAATGGATGGGTATGAAATTAGATTTAATGATTTTTTTACTAAAACTCCCAAAATACCCCTATATATTCAACAATTTATTTTAAAATAGGGATCTAATAATAATATTGTCATAAAATGATTTTATTCCATTCTCTCCATGCTGCTCCCAAACAAGATTACTTATATTTCATTCATTTTCATTCCATTCAATTCCTTTATTTTAAAATATCCAATCAAGATTATTTAATTTCATTCCACTCAATTCATTTTCATTCATTTTCCTTACTTAAATACATTTCATTCTATTCCACTCCATTCCATTCCATTCTTTTTATGGTCATTTCATTCTATTCAATTACTATACGAACTCCCAAGTGGAGCGTTAGTGGGTAAAGGTAAAGCGGTAAACTGTAAATGGGCCTGAAAATGAAAACATTTTTCGCCGGCTGGTTGTATCGTATATTATTTGTATTCTTCGCAGGGCTTTTCCAACGGGGCTGATTACTCGATGATGATGATCCTGAAAGCCAAGAACCCCCATTTCCTGCTACAATCCACAAAGCCCCCAAATGATAAAACCCACTCCAACAAACACAAACGCAAATCCGTTCCCTCTGTGACTGTGTGTCAGTGTCTCCTCCGCAACTCTGATGCCGGAAAATTGGTCCACGAGTTCGACCCAAAGGTTCCAATAGAAAAGGCTGTGACACCACCCAGCTCATGGTACACAGACCCTTCGTTTTTCCAAGTAGAACTGGAGCGTGTTTTCTACAGAGGCTGGCAGGCCGTAGGGTGTATTGAGCACATAAAAGACCCAGGTGACCTTTTCACAGGCAGATTGGGTGATGTAGAGTTTTTGGTTTGTAGAGATGAAAAGGGAAACATTCGTGCCTTTCACAACGTGTGTCGCCATCACGCTTCTCTCCTTGTCTCATCAGGAACTGCCCACAAAGCCTCTTGCTTTGTCTGCCCTTATCATGTCAGTAACACTTGACTTCACTAACCATTATAGTATAGATATGCTGTGTACTAGCACTTCTCTTGTGATAGTTAATATCTGTCAGCACATTTCTAAGCCATTTCTCATGTCAAACCTCACCAAATATGGGAGATTAAAAACCTGTGTTGAAAAGGTACTCTGTAGAAAACAAAGGGCACAAGTAGCTTGAGCATTTAACTCTCCAAATTTAACCCAAAAAAACCCATATTTGAATAAAGAAATGCTTTATCCACGATATTTTCATAATACTTCACAATAAAAAGGTAAATAGTAGGTGACCAGTTATTAGTGGTGGGCCAAAAAGTAATGTTAATGATAAGTTTAAATTAGAACTAGTAACATCTTGTAACTTAAGATTTGTTGTGAAAATATTGTGAATATAAAATTTCTGATTTGATTAACAAAATTCAACATATTATGCTTTGTTTTAAGTGGTGAGACACTCTGTTAAGATTCTTCTAGTTGAGACTTTCTTATTTTTTGATTAGTAAGTAACATTTATTGGTATAACGCAAAAAGAACATCGATACTTCTTTTTCAGAAAAATAAACACATTGTTTCTCTTCTTAGTTTCACTTTGTGGACAGTCTGCGTTGAAAGAAAAAGTAAATTTGAATTTTGAGCAGTTGCCCCAAAGAAAAAGAAAAGTTAAGTTGATTTCAAGTTGCTTTCTTCCAAAATTTGGATCAGCACCATCTCTATCTCTTCTAGATTTGACCATCATATGTCACCTATTCCTTATATTGCTAGATACATCATACAATGTTATATTAGTAAATTACTAAATTTCATCGTCATTGACTTCCATCAAACATCAATGGTGTTGTCCAACAAACTAGAAAGCACGGATGCAGCTGGGAGGGTGCTGCACCCGAGTCCGACGCAGCGCGACGCGGGACGCGGCGTCCGATGCGGTTGCCCGCGAGTCAGTGCCACGTCTGAGCTTTTTCTTTTTTTTTTTTGCTTTTCTTTTTCACGGATTCGCGCTGACTCGGCTTCATTCGCGCTAATGCGGCTTCGATTCACGCCAAACCGGGCAGATTTAGCCAGAATTGTGCCGTATCGGCTAGCGACTGAAATGGCCGAAACATACTAAAATGGCCGAAACAGGCCAAAATCGGCCTTGAATCATGCCAGAACAGCCGAAATCGACTTTGATTGAGGCCCAAACACCCTAAATCTGTCCTTCCTCAATTTTATTTTGAATATTTATTGCTTCTTTTGTATTTTCTTTTTGGTTTTGTGTTTCTTGCCTCCTCTCTTTGTTTTGTGAATCAAGGCATAGTAATATGTTTTTTAAGAATATTTTAATAGTTTAAATATATAGAAAATATAAATAAAAATGTTTTTAATTGCTGAGTCCTGCCGTACCCGCACCCACCTTTTTCAAAAATTGCCAAGTCCCGTACCCACACCCGCACCTGCACCCAAGTCCCGAAACGCACCCGTGCTTCATAGCCAACAAACATGCATGTGTAAAACTTCCATGTTTTCGAACACCACTCTTAGGTCCTGTGTCTAACACTAGGTTTATATCACTCTCTTGAACAATTTCTTTATTATGTAATGAAATGCTCACCTTAACCAAATTATCATTGTTAGAGTAAATATTATTGATTGGTGCATAATATCCCATGGTACAAATTCTTTTAATTTTTTCACCCTCCATTTCACCTTGTATCGGATATTCTATACATATTTCATCCTCAAGCCCACCTCTTGGTATATGCAAGAGTTTGCAGTCCCCTCCTAAATCACCATTTAACCCTACAACTTGTCAATCTGCTTAGATTACGGATTACCATTTCAATTGGAGTTCAATCTCTTTCAACTTTTTGATCTTCATGCAAGGATGGATTGTCTTTGGCTCTAATAGCAACTAACACAACTAAGAATGCTATGAGACTAGGGTTTACTTCAATTGTCCATCAAAACCTAAGTTTCTTAGAAGGAATAAAGGGAAAACCTTTTCTTGGGTGCTTAATCAAGCGAACCCTGAGTCCTTGAGAAAACTTTTGAGCTAAAAGCTAAACTTTAATTGATAAATAAAAGGCAAGATGTTTTTAAAGTTATCATAACCTCTATTTATAACAGGATTGAACCCAAGAACCCCCGTAACATAAACTGTAGCCCCTAATTAATCATGCCCTTCAGCTGAAATAAAAGGAAAAGTACAAAAGTACTCTTTAAAAGTCAAGCCATAGTGCCATACTAGCAAAACTGATACTTACCATGTACAGAACAGTCATTACAGTACAATGAACATTACTGCTCTAGTAGTCATAACCTTTATTTAAAGATCTTACCCTGCATTATTTGTTCTTTCTTGGGTCTATTGAACCCAGAAACTCATACTCGTAAAAGTTTAAATTTCAATCCTTTTGCTATCTTTTGCTATTTCATGTTGCTTTGTCAGGAACTTTCTCATAATTTCTATTGTTGCATCTATCAGCTAGAAAGGTGGTACCAAATTACAACACAGAGTCTGTAACAGAGTAGATGTAAGCTCTTTTTTAACTCTGTCAACATGCTTTAGGGTTAACGTTTACCTGTTCATCTTGCCACAAGTGCTTCTAATGCTATAAATATATTTCATCCCCCTTCTTTTCTGGATTTCTGGAGAGGGTTGTGGGGGATGTTATGTGTACCTTTATTAGATTAACACCCCAAGGCATCATGCCACCAGGCAAGTCCAATAGAACCTCAACTGTGTCCTTGTACCTTTCTAACAAAACTTCTATATATATGATAGGGCAGTGCCTCATCAAAGTTGATGGGATCACACCCATTTTTTAAATAAAAATTATGATTTTTAATTTTTTTTTGACAGTTTAGACCATTCAGTAGTTTAAGCATCTCTTATATGATGGATAACTGAGTGAAAATTACAAATTCAATACTTACTTTTACTAGGAAATAAGGATTCTTTTCTTTACCCCACGTGTAATTCAATTTACCTGTACAAATATAAGTGAAGATTTAAATCACTTCTAAAAAAATCAAATCACTTTACTTCAGTAACTCAAATGAAATTCGAAGATTGCTACCATTATGCTTCATAGATTTGTTTGAACATTTTAGATCTATACATACTATGATTTTTAGGCTTCAAAAATCAATTTTGCTCCAGCGCCTCCCTATATATATATATATATATATATATATATATATATGATTGGGTGTTCAAGTTACACTTGGTATAACTTTAAGTAATGTTATACCACTTAAAATTTTTTTGGATGCGGATTTTGATACATCCATCATTGGATAACATTTTTTTATTATATCCTCTATGCTTGCAAAATTTCTAATTTATTTGAAATCAATAATGATCTCATCTGTAAAATGCTGAAATTTTAAGTTTTTGCATTTAAAAATTATGCATAAAAAATGAGTTTAGATTGAATAATAGATGACATCCAATTGGCAAGAAATTTGGCATGCGTATTAAGAACATAAAAAATGTGTAATCCAATGGTGGGACCTTCAAAATATTAATTCGATAAAAAGTTATTAGGTCTTGTAAAACTACTTAAAGTTACATCATGTGTTATTTGATCCTAACCTATAACTGAAGGGAATGAGTATGACTTTAAGCTGTCAATCTGTCAATATAATTTACAAAATAAATTATGTTGTTTATTCTATATATTCTTCTGATGATTTTAACAGGTAGACCTAAAATTTTTCTACAGGCATGGACTTATGGGTTGGATGGAAAGCTTCTTAAGGCGACTAGGATAACAGGAATACAGAATTTCAATGTAAATGTATGCTGTGAAATTCCTAAATTAGCAATCACATTCGAATTCTTGTACAATATCCTCTAAATTCGAGAATAATTTGGTTACTTTCTCTGGTCATTGAGGCTAGGACTTTGGACTTATACCAATAAAAGTAGCTACTTGGGGGCCATTTGTTCTTCTCAACTTAGACAAAGAGATATCTCAGCTGGAAGCTGATATTACTACAGTGGCAAGTGAATGGCTTGGTAGCTGTTCAGAGATACTGAGTACCAATGGAGTTGATTCTTCCCTAAATTATGTCTGTAGACGTGAATACACTATTGAATGTAACTGGAAGGTGTGGTCTTCTAACTATTGTTCCTCGAAATTATGCTCCTAGTTAATGAATCTCTCTTTTTAAATTTTTTTTTTTTAATATAATTTTAAAAATGGCCTTTTATAATGCCCACAACTTTTAATGCATGGAGATCCTCATAACATTAAGAATGGATGTATAATAATCTGCTTGGTTTGATGAAGTTTTTCACAAACCACTGGTTATATTTTAATTGGTTCATTCTTGTAGGTGTTTTGTGACAACTACTTAGATGGTGGATATCATGTGCCATATGCACATAAAGGCCTAGCATCTGGTCTTCAGCTTCAATCCTATTCCACCAAAGTATGATTCTCTGCTTGTTACCTCTCTGAAATTGTACTTCATTGTTACAAATTATGGTAGTATGTCTCTCACAGAGTCATGAAGACCATAATGTTTTTTTCTGAATTACTTGTATTTGATTGCTGGTGTTCTACTTCCAAGTGACGAAAAACTTGATTGTTAATTACACCGAAGGACAACTTCAGATTCTAAACAAGAAATAATACATAAACTGAAGCACTTAAGATTATAGAACACTTCTTTATTTGGTGACATAGGTTTTGGACATACAGCATTCCAGAAAAAGAATGACTTCTTCTTGAGCCTTCTTCAACTCCACCTGCAAGTTCTAATCTATTCAGAAGCATTTTCTACCTTTCCAATTTTGTTCCTTCTCTTTGTGTTCCAACAAAACAGAAATTTTCTGTTGCTTTTCTTCTTCAGACTTTAGCAAGAACAAAAAATCTCTCAGAATACACTCTCTGATAGTATTAGATGCTGGAGAAATTTAAGTGGAAATTCAATATTCGTTTCCCTAAAAAAACTCTCTGACAGCAGTATATGGTAAAGAGATTTCAGGGGAGTTTCTGTACTCTTTTCTCTCAGAAAACTCTCTATGACGGCAATATTTCTAAGGAACCTTTGTCAGAGTTTCAGTACTCTTGTTCTCTTAAAAGCTCTCTTTTTTTGCAGTGAAGCCCCCCTATTCATAGGGTATGGGAAGTTAACCAGAGCTGAACCTTTTTGCAGATCATTTTGTTAATTTCCTGATGTTTATCCTTATTCAAATGCTGCCAGTACTGATCTATTTTATTTAGATCAGTGTTTTTGAGTTATAAACCCTGCAGGAGTCTAACAACAGATAGGATATTTGGGCACATATCTGTGACTTTGTGAGGCCCAATCATGGACCCATCTGGTTGCTGAAGAATCCCCAGCTGTGTGTTTGAAACTTGGACCACACATGGTACCTATTTGGACCTTTTAAGGCTCTGTTTGAAGCCCAATGCTGCCTCCCTTAAACTATTCCAGCCAATGCACTTTTTTTTTTATTACTTAAATTTTAATTTAAGCTTTTAGAGCTGGACTTGCTTTCCAGCGATTAAAATTTGGCTGCCAACATTGATACTTCTAGATTGGTAGTTTAATTACTCATATTTATTGATGTTTCTTGTTGTACCTGATGGGTTACTGCTTATGACATAGATGTATGAGAAGGTTAGCATTCAAAGTTGTGAAGGTGGCTTGATGGATAGGAAAGATGATTACGATAGACTTGGATCAAAAGCTCTGTATGCTTTCATTTATCCAAACTTCATGATCAATAGGTATTTGCTCGGTTGTTAGAAGTGGCAATGGTTAATCTATCTGTAAATTCCATAAATTGTTTCAGCTAATCTGTATGTCCTAAGAAGTTGAGTTCTTTGTTGGTCTTATAGGTATGGACCTTGGATGGACACCAATCTAGTACTCCCACTAGGACCCAGGAAATGTCAAGTGGTATTTGACTACTTTCTTGAAGCTTCTCTTAAGGTAATCTCTTATTTTATCCACTAATTCATTACATCTTGTCCATAATTCAAATAGTACTACATACAATAAGCATTACCTCAAATGACACTTGCTTCCACCGTAAGAACAAGATGGAAAGTGAGGTTACAGGTTCAAAACTCATTAGGCATATGTTTAACTTACTAATAAAAAAAATCGTGAGGGAATATTTAGATGGATGTCAAGTCATAATTTGGTTATCCGGCACCCAACCTGTGTCACTGTATAGGTATTGGCTTGATTGTACTGTGTTATCAAATGTAAGATTTTGTTTTGTTTTTATTTATTTATTTTACATTCGGTTTTTTTTTTTTGGGGAATATTTCTTAAGTGCTATTTTGTGGACAAATCATTAATTTTTTGGGGCATGTCATTTTTAATAAGTCTGTGCATGCTGTGTTCAGAGGGCTGCACATCGTTGGGTTCATGCTGGTCAAGTTCCCCAACTAAACCACAGTTAATAAAGATGGTTTTGGTTGAGGCTGAGTCCACACATAGATTAAAGTCTCAGGCACTGAAGAAGTATAGTGTCATTGGATTGCTTCTCACTATAATATACTCTTGCCTGCTTATCGTATTGATTTGCATGTCTTACTATATAAGATTACATCAGAAATAAGCAACTATCTATATATCTTGATCTTGTCAGAAAGCTGAGATAGAGGAAACTGCACTGATGTCAGACCCTCTATCTGTCAACTATGTTCCTCTGGAGGATGGAAAAGGAGAGGGTGGGGGTGGGGGGGGGGGGGGGTGTTCTCTTTTTATGTGCAATATACATTTCTTCAATCTCTAATTTCCTAATTGTACTTGTAATTGCTATTGAAATGACAAATCATTATTCTCAAATGCATGATTCAGAGGAAGCATTTTGGGTATAAGAGTGCTGAGTGTGAGCTCCATGCATAGTTCAGTCTTAACCTACTTGTGAAATGTATGAAATTTATATGATGAAAATATTTGAATGATTGGTGGCTTATGGTTGGGAATATCTGTGCATCTAAATTCTATATATGTTGGCCAACAAAAGACGAAAGGCAAAAAATAAAGAAAAAAGAATACAACGTTTTATTATATTGGTCTTCTGATATGTGAAAACAAGTGCAATGTACTCTAATGAGCTACACTTCTTTCCCCTCTCATCTCAGAATGACAAAGCTTTCATAGAGAAAAGTTTAGAAGATAGTGAAGAAGTGCAGGTAAAACATTGTCTAGTCCATCAATCTGGAAATTATCTCAAGTATCACTTATTTTAAGGCTAATGCGCTTGGTTTAAAAAGTGCAGATAGAAGATATTGTGCTGTGTGAAGGTGTTCAGAGGGGCCTTGAATCACCAGCATATTCTACTGGCAGATATGCTCCTACAATAGAGAAGGCCATGCACCATTTCCATAGTCTGCTTCATTATAACCTAACAAATGATTAACTCATCTAATTAATTCCGAAATTGTATATACGAACTTTAATTTTTTGTTCCACCTCCCATTTTGTATAACGTATGTGATGTCTCTGTTAATTCAAGTTTACAGTTTTATGTAATAAGCAACCTTTTTGTCAGTGCCTTTGCTTTTTATATTGTATTCCCAAAAGCATGGAATGACACCCAGAGTCATTCTCAGCAGTAAATTCTTGGTTGTTGAGCGGTCTTGCTTCTATGTACTCTAGCCAAATGGGACTATTGCCCTTGTCAAGTACCAAATAACCAAATACATGAACAAATGGCAAATTCCAAACTTCAAAGTTATAATTTGTTAGTATCCATATCATCCTTAGGAAAGAGGCGTAGTAGGTTTAAGAATTATTAAATAGAAAAGGGAAAAGAAAAAATGAAAAGGATTGTCAATAAATTGACAAACCAAAATAGTATTGACAACCCCTAGTTATGTGTGATCTGCTCTCTAAGTTAAATTTTATTAAGTGTTTATATGTAGTCGAGGGCAAAGTTAGACCCAAAACAACAAAATAAAATAGCTTAGAAAACAACTAAAGTACGTCTACTTGAACTGGGATGAATTTTTACTCTTTATTTATATATATATGTAATTTGCATACCTCTTAACAATAGATATTGGAAACATTGCTCCTTGGAAAATTAAAATGAAAGGCCAAAGAATCATCAAACAAAGCTTATTTTGATTTTAATTTGAATTTTTACCATCTTGATTTTAATTGATTTTGATTTGAAACTTTAGGGACTAACAACGTATTCTGACCTAATAATAATAATTAGACAAAATCAGCAACAAAAGAAGTGAGTGTGCTGAAAAGGAGAGAGAGAGAGAGAGAGAGAGAGAGATGCTGCAAAACGTGAGTTTGTCATGCCACAAAACATCCAAAGTGGATTCTTATTTATTTATTTTTTTAAAAAACGTTGAGATGTAAAATGGTGAGGCCTCAAAAGTTTGTGTCAAATATTAAAAGGTTAATCAATGTTAAATTGCTCAAGATTTATATATAATAGTCACAAACTCATGCGATGTGTGAGAAAATGTAATATAATTATTTTATAAGAATATATTGTAAAAATTGTAGGTTAAATAATACATGTGTTATATAAAAGTAATTTCTATTTTTATAAGTTTTATGTAATGGAACAAATAATGTATTTAACATTCAATAACAACAATACATAGTGTGATATATATGTATATATACACACACACACACACGAAAAATGTAATTTAATAAGAAGATTTAAATTAAATAATTATAATATTGTTTTATATAAATGGAGAAGGTGTTATTAAAAGGATTTTTTTTTTTTTTGAATATAAAACAATCAATTGACTAATTTGAACATATCTAAGAATTAACAAAAAAATGTACACCCACATTTCATGAAGCACATGTTACATTAAGTTTAAATTATTATATAAGTGTAGAATTGTAGCATTTTTTTCCCAAACATATGTATAATGCCTATATTATTGAATCTTAAATTTTAAAGTGATCATTGTCTCAAAAAATATATATTAAGCTAATATTTTAAATATTTATCTTTTTATTGCTTTTTTAGAGCTCATATTTCTAAGTTCAAATGCCTATTTTGTTTGTATTTTTTTAGCCAAAAGCTAATGAGTTGGCACCAATAAAATAAAATTTCATACCTTTCAACCCAACCAAAAATTAAGGAAAAAAAATTGTACTTTTGAGCCAAAAAAGGAAAAATATTGAATAGACAACCTACAAGAAGAATCAATTTAAGACCCAATTAGTCCAAAATAGATCAAACCAAATTACCAAAATGGAGCAAATGAGATTGAATGAGAACAAAATGGACCAAATTGGACTGAAATGAACCAAAATAGACCAAAATGGATCAAAATATATGATGATGTTGCTCAAAGGACTGAATAGACCACATGAGACCAGAGTAGACCAAATTGATTTGAAGTGAACCTAATGGACCAAAATATACCAAAATGCCACGATAATGTGGCTCAAAAGAAATATAACAATAATAAATATTACACCTTCAACTTTTAAAGATTATATAGATTATAAATTAATTTTATATTTGTATTTGGTTTTAAAGAATAAAATCTATTATCAATAGTGGTTGACCATTTTTGGGCTCAATTTTAAAGATACGAATTTTTTTAGTTGTATTGTGTTCTATAGTGAAGTTTTCTTACCCGCGGTAGTTTTGAACCCACTTAAAACAAAAATTATATAATTCGATGGAAAAAAAAAAAATTAATGAGTATGGTTGTAAAAACAAAAATTATAAAATTTGGTAAGCCAATATTCACATGAGAGAATTACATAGGGAATAAATTTAAGATCACTTAAAAAATAAAGATTTATTTGTAATATAATATATTCCAAGGGCAGACGGAATCAGAGAACTGGAAATCTGATGACCATCTAGAAGATGCCACTTTTTTTTGTTGGAAAAGAGAGATTCTAGAGAGATGGGAGTGAACAGAAGAAATAATTGGGGGGAGTGTGTCCATGACCCAAAGTCGTTTTTATCAAGGGATTCAAATGAGCTCTTTAAGGCATTCTCGAAACTCATTATAAAGTAGAATTAACCCCCCATAAAGTATATGCACTGTAATAAGTAAACACATGAGAGGTATATACCATATACTGAAATCATTTGACATAATGCTTTAAATCATGAAATGAAAAGCAAAATCTCCGTAAGTATATACACTCTAGTCATTTGACATAATGCAGTAATTACTGCCAACAATTGGAGAATATAGGAATTTAAGCACGCTCAGTTTGATAAGATGTTTCACTCTAAATTCCTGTAGCATTCCACTAATCCACAAAATATTACCGAAACAGAGGGTAGAATTAACTCTACTTAACATACTGCACGCTTGCTAACATAACCCTAAAACAAGTTATAATGAATGAATTCGAAAAGAAAAAGAAAAATTTCACCAAAAAGATAAAAAGAAAAAGAAATGGACTTAAAGAATTCCTTTAAGATAAGTTCCATGCATAAAATTCACTTTTCCCTCAGTATCACAATGTGAGGATATCAAGTACCAAACATAATTTCAACAATATAACTGCACAAGTATATCTTGTCAACAAAAACAGGTCGTATGCCAAAAAGTAGAACGGCACTAGTACCCTATCACCCTTGAGAAAAAAAAAGCCCAAGCAATTCAGGTAATAATGCAGATTGCTCCTATTTTCACTTCATTAGTTTGTTTTTCCATCAAACGTTCACTGACATCCTAAAAACTGAATACAAAAAAGGCGATGAAAAAACACGCAAAGAGGGTGTGAATTTGTAAACTTGGTCGATGTCACTGCTCCAACTCCTCAAGTCTTCTATATAAACTAACCTAGAAGGCACGAAAGAGAGAATTAAACAAATCAGAAGCCACAGCAGTTAGAATGCACCCTAGAGAAAAATAACATAAATAGTGACATTTCTTACTTTGAGAAGCTCCTCTACAACAGAAAATATGACCTACTCTTCGACAGAACTTTGTCAATTCATTACCGATGGGAGTTTCTGGAACAGGTAGTAGTTTCCCAAGAACAGCAAGGGGCCAACTGAATGGAGGGAGAGAGAGAGAGAGAGAGAGAGAGAGAGAATATCAATTAGTTAGGGGAAGAAAAATGGAGAAAAGCACTTTAGCCTATAATACTATAATAACACATGCCTATTGTTTTTACATGTTCATAACAGTTGGATGGAGTTTTCCAGGTTTACTAATGACCATCTAGAAAAAACAAATTCACTTTGAAGACAAAAGTTCCAAGCAAAGTTGAGATGCAAGATGCTCAAAAACATTTACAACGCCTTAAAACCACTTGATATAATTACCAACTGACCTTATGATACCAATAATGACAGAGATCAGCCACTGAGACCAATTCAACCTTACTGTTGAGGCAAACTTCCCAAGAAACTCGATGATAAGAACCTAAACAACAGCAAGAAATGTGAGGTCCAAACAAGATCCATAAAGCCAAAGGCACATAAAAAATGCTGTACAAGTCTCACCTGAAGCACAACTGTTACTCCCACTATCCCCATGAAAAGATAGTTTTTAGTAATTCCTTTGAACACGTTAAATTCATCTGGCTTTCGAGCATTAAATTCATTGAAAATCTGCAGTTGGAATAATTAATTGAAAACGCTTAATAGTTAACAAATGTCACTCATGATATACCAATTTCCTAGCCAAATGAGATCAGCTTGGCTGGTTAACTTTATGGACACAGTTGAATCACGCATTGGAAAACTAGCAGACAAACATTAATGAATGGCAGTCGGGATATTTTTATTTGCCAATTAAAATTGATAAATAATTGGATCACAAATGGAGTCAGCAGCACCAGTGTGCCATCCCCACCCTAAGAAGATTTCATAATCCTGACAAGTGCAATTGTTCCCGTAACACACACAAGCACCCCACTTTTTTCTTTTTCATTTTTTAAAACAAAATTATGAACACAGCCCCAGGACTGGGTAGTCTGTGGCTACAACTGCTGATTTTTAGCATGTGTAATGAGATAAACAGAGATAGCGATATCAACAAAAAGTAAAGGAATTATACGGGCAGACTTATTCCTTAGAAACAGAAGATTTATATATATATATATATATATATTTTAAAAATTTTTAACTCTCACACACACACAGCTGATCACTCCTAGTGAAGAAGCATGAAAGAATTTGATAGGCATGATGATCAAGAGCTTCACTAAGACAGCTTTAAACTAGTTTTCTTGTCATGTGTGTAGAACTGGAATAAAGCCAGACTAAAATCATTTCATTTTAATTCTCTAAGAGGCTAAATCAAGTGGCCTGAGGAAGCCGTGCATGTCAAAGTAGCCTATATATGTATAGTAAGCCAATTTAACAGATTTCTGAGAATGTAGCTATAGAACCTTATGTGAAATAATGTTTAAAAGAGATAAATATGCCCCAAAGAATATCCAGGCAAATAGTCAAAGTCAAAGCCAAAGAAAGAAGATTAAATAACTTACACTTCATTGAACAAGTCAAAAATTACCTGACAAAGTACAAAGGCATTGAATATCAAAGTATTCTTCACTTTGTTGGCATGGGCGATATCGGCACCCTCTAACTTCAGAATACTTCTACCTTGGAAATTGAGGACAAGCAGAACGGTCACTTGATATAGAGCCTGCAATTTCCAAACCAACATTAATAATGACCATTAATATGACAGACAACTGAAAGACAGTTTATGAACTTAAATTCCCTCAACAGTAACATAGTACTGGTCACAAAAGAAACAAACAAAACACATGTACCTGTATCAGCAAGTTCCTCCACATGATATTTGTTATAAGAGGTTCTCTGAAAAACAGACAATAATTCATATAAGCATCAAAGAAACAGATATACAATAATTTCATTATTTTCAATGAAGAATGCAAAATACAACTCATGCCAGCCAATAAAAATTTAAAAAGATTTGAATAACCTTGGTAAAGATAATAAAAAAACAGAAAACAGAGAATGCACAACCAGGTTGGTCCCTCTAAAAAATTGGTCCATAATGCCAATAAGAATACAATTTACCATTATAAAGTTCCTTTCAATAGGGGATAAACTAAAAAGTAAATCACAAAACTTTAAAATCAATTTCCAATCCCATGGAAAGCATTGCATCACACTAAATTGAATAAAACAATAGGCAACTTTTTTTCAAAAAACCAGCATAAAAATTACAGCTCCCATGATCCAAAAATTATTACCTTCGACCAACTGGGGGCCTGTCCATCAGGTGATCAGTTGGTGGTTCAGTAGCCAATGCTAGAGCTCCAAGAGTATCCATGATAAGATTAACCCAGAGAAGCTATACAACAAGCAACAAATGTTGAGCCATCAGCATGGGGCACATACATCCATGCAGAGAGAGAGAGAGAGAGAGAGAGAGAGAGAACCTGCACAGCATTTAGTGGGACATCCCCAGAGGAAACCGCCGCCACAACATTTATAATCAGAGCTGCTACATTTACTGTAAGTTGAAACTGAATGAATTTTTGAATATTTGCATATACAGATCGACCCCATCTGACAACCTACATTACAACAACAACAACAACAAGAAGCTCATTAAACATTTTGGGGTCAAAAATTAAAATTATTAAACATTTTGCATTTTAAAATTAAAATATGACATTGTGGCCAGGATGATCCTAAGACAAGCTCATGAATTAATGGGTCCCAAGTCTAATTCAATTGTGTCATTTAGTGTGCATTTGGCTCCAAATTAAAAAGCCGACTTATTTTACTATTTACCTTATTTTTGCTACTATTCATGGGCCTCACTACACTTTTTGATACTATTTATAGGTCCCACTGTATTATTTCAACTCATTTTTACTTTTATTTACATAACTTTTAATAAAAACTTTTCAGTTTCAGCAAAATAAGCGGATTCCAAACAGACCCTTAACAGGGAATAATAGAATCTTATGTTCATAACAGAACCCTCAAAGAGCAGAAAGTCAAATCAAATAATCATGAACATAGACTAACATGACACATTAAAAGCTGCAATGACCAAGGACAAATCTCTTTTGAGATAATATCTACATTTTAAATAATTCAACTAAGCAAAATATTATATATTCATTCCAGTCCTTGCAACTATGGACCATTATTCCTAATCCTCTCTTGTTCTTTTACCTGTCTGGCCGAGCAACAAAAAACATAATGAAAGCAGTAGTCACATTTTACAACAAACGAAAGTTACAGAGAATTATCTTGAGGGCAGAAGAAAGCATTTTACAAGTTTTCAAGGGCAAAGTTATGCATATAATTATGAGGGAAACAAAACAGAGAAGAAATAAGAAGGCACATGTATGACAAAGCTAACCTTCACAACAGTAGCAAAATTGTCATCCAAGATAACGATATCCGAGCTCTCTTTAGCAACCTCGGTCCCTGAAATACCCATTGCAAGACCGATATCTGCCTAAACTCCAGAATAATATAATGCCAATCAACACTAAGAAGACAAATATTTTTTAGACCATTTAATGTCAAATAAATTTCAAAATCTAAAGGCAAAAACAGGGCTACAAGTAGCCAGTACAAATTGTACAATGAAAACCATTATTGCATGTGTGAAACAGAGACCTGGATCCACAATTAGTTTGTTTCACCTGCAAAGCCAAAGGATCCATTATATTGCTCTTGGGAGAAAAGCACATTTAAACAGGGGATTCTCAAAAAATGAGAATCACCAAAGTAGATTGTCTCAAATGGCATTATAGGTTAAATTATAATGTTCACCATTATCATGCCGACTTTATAAACAACACTTTTTCTTTTTTTTAAAAATCTATAGTTGGGGGTGAGGATATGAAGCCGGATGTCTCCATTGCAAAAACAAGGAGGTGCCAATTGAGCTATGAGGTGGCAAATTTGTAAACAATACTACCAGTAGTAGTAACAACAGTAAGACATGGCCAGACATAATAAGACTCCATAAAATGACACAAAGAAGACAAGAAAAATAGGAGGAAATAGGAGATGCTGTTAAACCTCATGCAGAGCATGAGCATCGTTAGTGCCATGCCCAGTTACAGCAACAACATGTCCCCTCTTTCTCAATACTACCAGTAATAGTAACAACAGTAAGACATGGACGGACATAAGACTCCATAAAACAACATGAAGAAGACAAGAAGAATAGGAAGAAATAGGACATGCTGTTACCTCATGTAGAGCAGGAGCATCATTAGTGCCATCCCCAGTTACAGCAACAACATGTAACTTCTTTCTCAATGCTTGCACAAGCAGAAGCTTGTCATTGGGAGAAGATCGCCCCATCACCTATACATTGGACAAATACAGTTAATGTTTCTACCATGTTGGCCACAATATATATATATATATATATATATATTTTGGATAATTAAAAATATATAAATAAATAACAACTTAATTAGTGGACAGATACACAACAAATAAATAAATCAAAGATAAAACAAATGTAGCAGATCATACAGATATCTGATCAGCAATTTCTTCTCTGCGCAATTCTGATAAATCACGAAATACTCTTCCTTCAATGAGAGTTGGCTCAGTAACATTGTCATCTGAACCTAGTATTCCACATTCGAGAGCTATTGCTTTCGCAGTTTGAATATTGTCACCAGTAACCATGCGCACCTATGCATAGGAAAAAAAGATACTCCTTTTAATAATCTAAATAAAATTTACAAAAGTACTCTCTCTCTCTCCCCACCCACACACACACACACACTGCATACCATCATGATCATATTACTATCAATAAAAAAATTAAACCAAAAAAAGCACGAGAGAGAGGGAGGGGGGGGGGGGGGGGGGGGGGCTTTATCTCACACAAACTCTATGATAAGCTATTTTAGTGTAAATCACATGATTAATGACAGAAACAGGTCTTCAACATTACATGCAACTAAAAACTTTAGTGCAGAAAAAAATACCTTAATGCCAGCATTTTGGCATAGCTGCACAGCATCTTTGACACCAGGTCGACAAGGATCCTGCATTGCATTGTCCACATAAAATAAAGCCCTCGTATAGGAATTGACTTTCAAAAAGTTGACGCTATCAGTAACAAACTTCAAGTAAAACCTTCTTGAAACATTTTAGATGGTGCCCTTAAGAGACAAGCCCTCTTTAACAGAAAAAACTAAGAAACAAGATAGTTATTAGACTTTGTGAATAATCAACTGCTGCAACAAAATACTTATCAAAAATAAAATGAATACTACAAAAATAATGCAGACTAATTATACAAAATACTGAAATGAATTTATGTAAGCATTTTTTTAGAGATATTTTAAGAACATTTTCCATGCCAAGAGTGCAAAGCACAGTAAGGAAAGGGGTATTACAGCAAAATGGCATAGAGTCTCAACCAATATTCCCCTTCATAAGACTGCTATACGACCAGGAGTGCAAAGCACAGTAAGGACAAATGCTTTCCTCATTTCATACAAAACCTATTAAGTTAAAGGAAAGTTTTATAAGACTGCTATACGACCAGGTATGCTCTATGGAACTGAATGTGGTGCTACTAAGAAGCAACATATTCATAAAATGAGTGTAATTGAAATGGGATTGTTAATATGGATAAATGGAATTACATGGAAAGATAGGATCCAAAATGAGAAAATCCGCTTAAAAATAGGCATAGCCCCCATTGATGAAAAGATCAGTCTCACTTTAGATGGTTTGGTCATGATCAAAGAAGAGCGACTAATGCAACAGTTAAAAAAAGTGAATTGTTGCAAAGTAGAGGAGACCCAAAACATCTGTATAAGTAATACAAGAGGACATGTCTAGTAAAGGAGAGTATGAATTCAGATAGAATAGAATGGAGGAATAGAATACATGTGGCTGACCCTAGCTAACCCTAAAAATTTAGGATTAAGACTTGTTTTTGAAGTTGTTGTATTTTGTACACACCAGTTAGGACCTGAACCAACGATTTACCCTCAATCCACTTCTTAAAGGGGAAGGAGAGGTGCCAATTGAGTTAGAGCTTATCAATGAGAAGAATGTAAACCATAAATGGAAACATATACCTTTATGCCCACAATAGCCAGCAATACAAGGCCATCATCAGGTAAGGCCCACTGAGCTAGTTGCTCTTCAGTAGATGGAACCTTTTCCACTTCGTATAATCGATATGCAAAGGCAACACAGCGCAAACTACTAGAAGCCATATCTCCAATAGCTTCCTTAAAAAACTTCGCCTGCAAGTCGAGAGAAATTTCTCCTAAGCAATAAAGTTACAACAGAAACTTGAAAAATAATTGTACTAATTGTGGTGTGCTCATAAAATACCTATTAAGTCTACGGTATTGCATGTTGGACTATTAAGAACTAGCATGTTCATAAAATAAGCATAGTTAATGCCAATGTTAAGGTAGATGTGTGAAAGTGCAAAAGAAAGGAGATGAAATAAGCAATTTTTTTTAAAAAAAAGATAGTTCCTATTGATTAAAAGATAAAATAAATTCACATGAGGTGGTTTGGTCATGCGCAAAAGGGGAGAGATTGATGCAACAGTGTGGAGTGATTTATTTCAAAGTCAAGAGAACGAAAATGTGTATTGGAAGACCTACAATAAGATTAGCAGAAAAAAAAAAATGATATGTTAACTAAGGAAGTGAGAGTATGATTTTGGATAGTATTGAATGGTGGAGAGAACATGGGGCCGACCCATATTAATATGTGACGGATCCATAACTGACCCCAAAAAATTTGGGCCAAGACTTGGTTCTCATCATTGCTCTTGATATACACCTTATGAGAAGCAAACCTGAAACTGCATCTCTTGAAATTTTTTAAACAAAATTACATTTTTTGCAAGATTTAAAAATGAGTTAGGTTCAAATTACACCACGTTTATTCTTGTTAATATCAGATGAGTTTTTGGATTGATCCACTGTTAAATTACGTTGATCCTGTCAATAACTATTTTGTTTATAAAATGTTTTAAGTTCAAGTATTTTGTATTCTACATATAAGTTTATTAACAAATACTAATCAGTAACTGAGTAATCAAATGGTGAACTTTTCAAAAAAAAATCTAACAAAAAGTTATTAGTGTTAAAACACTAAAGAAATAACACTAGATAAAACTTGAACTTACCAATAAATAATTTTTATATCCAAATAATATCAAAACTGTAAAGGATAAAAAGGAAAAGGAAAGAGAACGACAACGAAAACAATCCATGATATTGTTGTTGAGTACTTCAGCTAAGGTGTGCTTTTTGAAGGTTGAATGCTGTATTCATTTAAATAGTTAATTATCTTTCTTTTTAAAGCAAGTTTTTGGAACTTTTATATTTTATATTTTTAAAATTACTTGGATTTTAAAGCTAAAAATTAAATTAGTATTGGGTATGTTATCTCTTTATTATACGAGATTAAATTATGTAAGGACATGGTGTAAAACCCATGTTTTACCCTTCCAATCTCAACATGCCACATCATCCTATTACATATTTAGGAATAAGTACAATCCCACCCAATTAATTCTAATACCTATATATAAATACAATCAAATTGGGAGTTTATTGAGATGTTATTAGGTGTGGTAAGATGCATTGAATTTTAAGTAAAATGCTAATGTGGCAAACTCTTATTGGAAAGTGTAAAACTTTGGTTTTACACCCTATCCTTACCAAATTCGGACTCTTTTTATGTATTAGATATGTTATTAACCTTTGATGCTTGTTATTTATGTTTTGGACCTATTAGTAACAATAAATATACAATCATAAAAATATATAAAAACCCCAAAAAAACATGTTAATCAATTCAATAATTAACATATTTTCACCATATCATATCCTAATTTTTAAAAAATTAACATATCACCATATCCATATCATATTGGACATAGATAGAGTATTCATATCAATGCTTCATAAACTACGACACAAACTGTAAATCTAGGAAAGTAATTACGCATCCAACCTTATCTTCATCCATTGCAAGTAACTGACCCGCTGCATCAATATATTGTGTGCATGATGCTAAAACTATTTCAGCAGCCCCTTTCCAGTGAATATGAATCTGAGATTCGGGCTGTAAACAAAGAAAAGAAAATGATAGTCATTAGTAATGACATTTTGTCATATATGCAAAACAGAGTATCAGTAGATTAATCCTGAAATTACACACAATAATTATTGAATTCCACCAAAACTTGTTTTGGACCAAGATGCTGGTTTCATGGCGAACATCAGATCATAGATAAAGAATTTACATTTTTCCATAATAAATAAGTAAAGCTTTAAAGTCTTCTTTATTGACAGCACTTTGATATCCTAATTGCTCATTAGTATTCTTCTACATATCAATATCAAAACATGCAATAGGCAAAAAGGAATCATGAATTTTTTTTTTAATGGAGGTGGATGGATCTATTAGTAGGTTGTATGCACACATGCATATAGGGTAAACAAAATTTGTCAAGCAATGGTAGATGTCCATTCCTACAGGGAGCACAGTGTGAAGCAATCACTACCTTAGGAAAAAACAATGTAACAGTCACTACTTTAAGAGAAGGGGTAGCGGAGGGGAACAATAATGTTTAGCAAAAGGTGACATGTGATGTCAAGGGAACTACCTAGTGAAACTGCACTAAAATTTATTTAAATTGAGAATAAATTTAAAAATAGTATTGCTGAGAATATTCTACTAAAAAAGAATACTGTTTTTGTTTTGTCTTTTTAATTCCATTTGTCAGCAGGGAGGTTATGAGGTAGAGTATTAATTATTTTGAAAATTTGGGGGCGCTGTGTCATTTCTTGAAAATCATTATATCGAGTGTTGTTTTGCTATACCTTGGGGCTGTCATTGTAATTGACCATATAAATTAACTAGTTAAAATACAACATTGTTAAATAAAAATCAAATTAACTTAACTAAACAAAAAAGTTTAAAATTCTTGCCACTGAAGGAAATTCTTAATTCTCTAGGACTGTACTGGTAAACTATCTTTTCATTACTTTCTACACAATTCCTTGAGCTTTTTTTTTAATGGGAATCTGACATCATTATTAACAAATAAATAAACGGTCATACAAAGTGCAGAATTCTGCAGGGCTGTGAGTGATGGTTGGTAGACAGCCTTACCCCAGATTTTTGGAATCTGATCTCAGTAACATCAATAATAAAATTTACCTCTTCAAAAAAAAAAAAAAAAAAAGTAGATTACCATATTTACCAGCTATATCTGAGATTTTTTTTTTCAGATATCAATAATACATATGGTGTGGAAGAGAGAATAACATTCGTAATAACTATAGGTTTCAACTTTTTTACTGACACGCACAGTTCCATAACCAGCCATTGAATTCCCAAGATCATTTGGTTTGTTATGCCTAATTTAAATCTAAATAGGGGTAATTACTATAAATCCACTTGTGGTTAGGCCCATTTTAATAGTGCCTCCGTTAGGACTCCTTCACCCACCTCAACTTCTCACCGTTAGAAACAGGTAATATTAAAAAAACATTAAAAAAAAAATAAAGATAAAGATCTAAAAATTAGGGTTTAATAAAAATTGACATCCCCAATTCCAACATCAAACTCCCAGAAAATCAAAGAAAAAAGGTAGCAAGGAGAAAGAAGAGAATCGTTCAAGGATCCAAGAAATCACTGTGTTATAAATTTCAAGCAGTTATCCCGCCATGTCAAAATTTCAGATACAAATTCTAATGGTCTGTTCTACAATAGACCTTATCTGAATATCAATTTCCCACCTAATGTCTGTCCACTGAAGCCGCAGAAAGATGCTTTCTAAGATAAAGAATAAAAATGACATTAACGTCCTGCCTCAATAGTACACATGAAACGAAAATAGCACCTGGGAGTGAAAAATTTAGAAATTACTAAACTTTGGGTTGGGAAATTCTAATGACCAACTGCTTTACCTGAAGACAATGAACTTCCACCAACCACCCCCCCAACTCTGAGCCAGATAAGAATGTCGACAATAGATATGGGGAATCCATAGCCCCACCATTTTACTGAGAGGGGGCATGGTTGGCACCACAGAAAACAGGAGTTGACCCAAAGCCATAGTGGGTAAGGCCACCCATGAGGTTCAAAATAAAGGCGAGGACCATGGCTACAAAGCACAGTAGAGTTCCAGATCCATGATGGGTGCTCTCAAAATCTCTTTTTTTTTTTTTTTTCTTTTTGGTTTGCAATATGAAATTTAAGAGATTCCAGAAAGACCCATTTGCCAAAAACACCAATTTATTTACTTATACTTCCGAAACACAAAAGAAAAAAAATTACAGAGGAGACAAACTTTCCAGATCAATGATGGGTTGCAGAGAGATTGAAAGATAGTGATGAAAAGAAGGAATTCAAGCCCAACCCAGTGGATAAAATGGCCTCCACTAATTTCGCTTGAGGGAATCCAGCAAGTAGGTCACGTTCTATTGGAAACAAACAAGGCTTTGAAAAGCAATACATGAATACAACAAGCACCATTTCTGGCGTTTGAATCTGTACGTACGAATCTGTGGGCATGAACCATGTGTTGGTGAAGGTGAATCTGTGTGTGTATGTTCATGTGGATTTGGCCTTGTTTGTGATGGTGGATGTATTGGTTTTCTGGTCAGTGTACAAGTCATAATGTTAATATAAACGCATCATATCCATTTCCGGGTTTTGATTTTAGTGTTTCAAGCGGGTCCTATTAATTCTACCGGTATCCATGTTTCTCACATTTTATCTGTTGATGATACCATTCTCTTTTGTGAGGCCTCTAGAGAGCAGATTCTTACTATTAGGCTGGTTTTAACTTGTTTTCAAGCTTTTACTGGTTTGAAGGTGAATATGGGGAAAAGTGAAATTGTCCCTATTGGGGAGGTGCGTAACATTCAATCTTTGGCCAATATTCTTCAATGTAGGGTGGGCAGTTTGCCTATGACTTACTTGGGTATGCCATTGGGAACTTCGTATAAAACATCTATTTGGAATCCGATCCTTGAGAGGATGGAAAAGAAACTTTCAAGCTGGAAGCGGCTTTATTTGTCAAAGGGCGGTAAACTCACCTTGCTGAAAAGTACCCTTTCAAGCCTTCCAACTTATTACCTTTCCCTTTTTACTATCCCTAAAGTTATGGCGACTAGATTGGAATGTATTCAGAGGAACTTCTTGTGGGGTTCATCAATTGAGTGTTTCAACTATCCTTTGGTGGCTTGGGAAAAGGTTTACTTACCGCATGAGTTTGGTGGTTTGGGAATTCGAAATTTGGCATCTTTTAATCTGGCCCTATTAGAGAAATGGCTTTGGAGGTATGGCCATAAAACCACTTATCTGTTGGGATGCACGGACGCGGCGCCGGAGGTGCCGCACCCGCGTCCGACGCGGGGCGACTCGGCGACGCGGGTGCGACGCCGCTGCTCGCGCGTCGGTGCCGCGTCGGGCCGCGTCGGCAATGTGTCATCGTCGGTTTTCAAGCCGACTCGCGCAAACGCGCGCCGACGCGGCGCGATTCGGGCTGAACCGGCCTGAATCGCGCCGATTCGGGCCGTATCGGCCGATTCCGGCCGATTCAGGCCGAAATTTAAAAAAAAAAAAAAAAAACTGGCGCAGTGCTACTACTAGTGAAAGTGAAGTTAGAAGTGCACCTATTGATCTTGATGATAATGATATTGGTATTTGATTGTCTTGTTAGTTGTCTTTTCTTTAGTTTTAGTTTCAAACTTATGAGTTGTATTCTAATTTCAGAACATCATGGAATGTTTTAGTTTCAATCTTGTGGGTTGTATTTAATTTATGAACATCATGTTTTAGTTATTATCTATTATTGCTCCTAAATTTGGTATATGTTTATATAATGTGAGAAAGTATGCTTAGCAATATATTAAAAATATAAATAAAAATATTTTTAATAATTTTTTAATTGCCGAGTCCCGCCGCACCCGCACCCACTTTTTCCAAAAATTGCCGAGTCCCGCACCCGCACCCGCACCCGCACCTGAGTCCCGAAACGCACCCGTGCTTCATAGCTTATCTATAGCGAAGGGTCATTGCCATGAAATATGGGGAGGGAAAAGGGGTTGGTGCACTAGAGCATGTCGTAGGGCTCATGGCTATGGGTTATGGTAGAGTATTAGTGAAGGGTGGGAAACTTTCGCAAAGCATGCCTCTTTTGTGGTGGGGGATGATTCTCGTATCCTTTTGTGGAATGATAAGTGGACTGGAAATGTTCCTCTTAAATTTCTTTATCCTTAGCTAATTATGTGTTCAGCTAATAAGGAGGCCTTTATTTCGGATGTGTTAAGCACTCCTATGGGTAATAATGGCAAAGTGTGGAGTTTAAGATTTTACAGAGAATTCAATGATTGGGAGTTAGCGGCTTCCTACTCCCTTCTTCATTTCATCCAAACCCGAACTCCTAGGGGTGGAGGGTGTGACAAGCTTAGTTAGGATCTTAATAGAAGTGGGAAGTTTGATACTCGGTCTTTTTACCATAAGATTCGAAATGCAGTTCCTTCCACTTTTCCTTGGAAGGGCATTTGGAAAGTTAAAGTTTCTAAAAGGGTGGCTTTTTTCATATGGACAGCAGCTCATGATCAAATTCTAACCTTGGATAACCTTATGCTTCGTAGTCGTCCTTTGGCGAATCGTTGTTGTGTGCTGTTGTAATGCGGAATCTGTGAATAACCTATTATTTTTTTGTCTGATAGCTCATTCTTTGTGGATGTATATGCTCCAGTTGTTTAGAATCAATTGGGTCATGGCAGGTTCAGTTGTGGACTTATTATTTAGTTAGTATCATTGCCTTGGGAAGCATAGTTCTGATATTTAGAATTTGGTTTCAAGCTGTTTAATGTGGACTATTTGGTCTGAACGAAATCAGCAGTCTTTTGAAGATGAGGGAAAAACTGTGGTTCAGTTATTAGAGTCTTGCCAGCAGACTCTCTTTGATTGGTCTCAATGTTGGGGTTTCTCAGATTGCTCTACCCTTATGGATTTTCTTTCGTCTATTAGAATAGATTAGGGCCTGCTTATGTCTTTTTGTTTCATTTTTCCTCTGTTCACTACCGTGAACTCTTAGTATTTTTCTCGCTCGTCTCTTATTAATAATATTCTCTTCTTACTTATCAAAAAAAGATTTTAGTGTTCTAAGGTCAAAGTTTAAAAACTTTCACAATTTTTTCCAATACCACTTTTGATCTTAATATTTCTAGTATTTTTTTTTTTTTTTTTTATAATGGTGAGAAGTTGAGTTACGGAGTCCTAACAAAAGCAACCTCAGGTAGGCAAAGTGATAAAGTTCAAACCACAAGTAGGCACTATTAAATGGGCCTTAACCAAAAGTGAGTTTACTCTAATGACCCAACTAGATATCTTGATAGAAAAACTCTCTATTCAGTTCATAGCGTTTTTTTTCCCACTTGCTGATTTAATTTGTGCCTAAATCTCTATATTCCAATCAACAATCTACATGGGCAATCTGCCAAAAGTCTTGTAGCAAAGTGGCAATGTATGGTATCCTTTATGTGGGAAACCAAGCTTCAAATCCCCCTTCCCCCACTTGTTGTAAATATTTAATTATTTAAAAAGAAAAAAAAAAAGATCCAACATATGCCATCAACAGGCAGCAATACATGTGTTGCATAGTTTGTGTAGTCTTGGGCAAGATTCACAATATTAAGAACTGAAAATAGAAAATATATAAGCAAGTATCATTTATTCCAGTTGCTGCCATGATTGAATAATATTTAAAGAAGAATATGCCTTCACATTACCAATTGTAGTGCAATGCCTCCTCGTTTTTTATCGGAGTTGAACGGGAAGACATGAATGACTGAAGATTCAGATCTGATGGCCTCAAAATCCATCCCCAGCTGTGAAGAAAAAAAGCAGTCACTTATAGTACTACTAAAAAATCAATTTACCAGAGAAGTGGCAAAAGTCATATAATTAGAGAACGAACCTTCACTCCCCAATTAAGAATAGCCTTTTCTGTTGGTGAACCAGAAAGCTCTATATCTCCACCACCCTGCAGGAGAGCAGTGACATCATTATCATACTATGCATAGGTTTTCTGCTTAAGTTTTCGCCGAATTATTTACTAAGAAAAAAGCACACCTCAGACCCATACACACTGCCATTAGTGTTTTGTGCAATGCCTTCAATGAGTAAAGAGTATAGCATGGAAGGCAACTCCGACTTGTTCTCAGGAGAATCAATCTTTTTCCCGCCAACATAAGCCTCAACAACAGTCATCTATTAATAAAAGATAATATCACAATTAGTAAACATAAATTGAAGAAAAAGGACAATTGACTAAACCCCAACCATCCCCCTCCCAAACCCTGCACAACCAAAAAAAAAAAAACTCAAGGCAAGCTTTTTGTCCCAAAACACCCAGCTGCATTCACAATAGTCTCTTACTACCACAGCCATGAAACAATAAATTCCATATCTCTTTCTTTTCATTTTATTTTTCTTTTTTTTTGGGGGAGGGGGGGGGGGGGATTGTCTTGGAATTAAAAGATTTAACCAAATTTTAAGATTTTTATTAATCTTATAAATCTATGTAATTGTTATGACTTGGGCATGTTCATTTGATATTTCAATCCTAAGTGACCACCAAGTCAAAGCCTACCAACATAAGGAACTTCTCTTCTGAACAGCATAAGATTAAATCAAGCAACTGCTTAAAAATCTACCTGATTCAAAGTTAAGGTTCCAGTCTTATCACTGCATATAGTTGTGGCAGAGCCCATGGTTTCACAGGCAGAAAGCCTTCGTACCTGCATTATGACTTTTGTTATACAAATATATTTACTTTCACACAGCATGCGTACGCGCATACTAAAAAACTAATGTAAGCACAAGCGTCAAAAACTCCGGTCATTACATACCAAGGCCTTATCCGCCATCATTTTTCGCATAGAATAGGCAAGACTGTATCATAGTCAAAGAAAATAATTATCAGGTAATGACAAAATATGAGACAAATAGAGAAATAAACACATTAGAATAACATATAATATTAGATATACATATCAATTAATTTCTGAGCTAATAAGAAACAAAAAATGAGTAGCCAAGACCACATAATATTCAGGAAAAACAACAATAGGAAACAAGGGATGAGAGAAACTGATATGTGTGTGTGTGTGTGTGTAAATTAATATGGTCGGACTAATAACAAGTTGGAGGTAGCACCATCACCTAGATGAGGGGAAAATATGCTGAGACATTCCCAACTTCATGTGCCAGAAAAGGGAAAACCAAACACAAAAAAAATAGGCGAAATGCTGGCAGTCCCTATCTATTATATGGATTGATTGAAGGCATTACAAGATTTAAGGGGAAAGACTACAAAGAAGAGAGGGGAGAAAGGGGGAGGGGAGGGGACATAACACAGTTTAACATGGGGAAAGGTTACAGATTAATCGATATGTATATACACATTTTTTAACTACAGTAATTACAGAAAAGATATTTTCCCACAAATACGGAAAGAATTACAAAATTTCATCATATATAAAGCTAAGGAAACTCACGTTAAGGTTACGGCTAAAGGGAGCCCTTCGGGCACTGCAACCACTACAATGGTGACCTACAATATTTCAACATAGGTAAATTTATCAACATGTTTTTTATAGTAATGAATTTCTCCACATAAATATATGCGCATAAACACACAAAACATCAACCAAAAAATATATACATACAGCAACGGTAACAATTTTAATGGCGCCATCTATGGCAGGACTAAGTTTCGTCTTGCCAGCTGTAAACAGAACGTTTCCACTTGCATCTTTGGTATGGCCAGTAAAATATCTGCATACATTTTATTTGTCAACCACAGAAATTAATTATGAGAGAGAGAGAGAGAGAGAGAGATCATTCCCAATATTTTGAGTTACCTGACCAGAAGGACAATCAGGACACAAACAGCTACTGTAAGTCCAACCATACCAATTAAAGTCGCAACTCCATTTAGACGTACCTATAACATGTAATTTGCGAGTTAACATAGCATGCAAAGAATGGAGTTACTCAAAAACATCGAGATAAAATAGCTGACCTGCAATGGAGTCTCCTCACCAGTGTCTTCTGAAATACTAGCCATAAGCATACCCCACTCAGTATTAATCCCAACACTAGTCACCTTTAAAAAAAATGTGCATGCAAGTTCGTGAAAATAAGAAAGACAAGCAAATAAGATTTGCAAATAGTACAACTTCATATTTTTTTGTAATAAAGACCGTCATAAAGAACAGTGATTACATTTTCTTATGAGACGCACACGTATAATTAGAAAAAGAAGACAAAAAAAAGGTTTTAAGACTCTCATCATTACAAACTGTCTCATTAGTATGCTGTTTGTCATGACTGATAAGTAGAGATAAGCTGAGTAACATAGAGATACTTCAGTAATAATAGATATAAGGTGTAGAGAAGGGGACAGGAATACCAGATTCTTTCATCGTGTAGCTAACTCTCACAGAAGATTTAATTCTATTGATAGGCTTATGGTGGATGGAGAATTGTCTTCAGATCCGGAGGCTATAGCAGGTTGTATCTCCCATTTTTATAGGCAGCTATATGCTGAAACTGTAGCTCATAGACCTGTATTGGATGATGTGGAGTTCTCTTGTATCTCGGAGGAAGATGCACTTTGGCTAGATAGGCCTTTTGATGAGGAAGAGGTGTTTGGGGTGATTAGTGATTTTAAGGGTGATAAGGCTCCAGGTCCGGATGGCTTTTCTATGGCGCTTTTTCAGTCTTGTTGGTGTATTCTTAAGGCTGAAATTATGGCAGTTTTTCAAAATTTTCATACTCAGGCTGTGTTTGAGAAGAGTTTGAATGTTTCTTTCCTGGCTCTTATTCCCAAAAAGGTGGATGCTGTGGAGATTAAGGATTTTCGGCCTATTAGCTTAATTGGTGGGATTTATAAGATTATTTCTAAAGTGTTGGCCAATCGTCTCAGAAGGGTGGCTCATGGGATTATTTCAAATTCTCAGAATGCATTTGTGAGAGGTAGACAAATTTTGGACTCTTTCTTAATTGCTTCAGAATGTATTGATAGTAAATTGAAGTCAGGTGTTCCAGGAGTGTTGTGTAAGCTGGATGTGGAGAAGGCATATGACCATGTGAGTTGGGGTTTTTTAATGTATATGCTTCAGCGCTGTGGGTTTTCAGAGAAATGGAGGAAATGGATAATGTGTTGCATCTCTACTGTTAAATTCTCCATCCTGATCAATGGTAGTCCTTCGGATTTTTTTGGTAGTTCTAGGGGGATTCGGCAAGGTGATCCCTTGTCTCCATTGCTTTTTGATATTGTTATGGAGGGCTTGAGTCGATTGTTGGATGTGGCTGCTAATAATAGTCAGTTCTCAGGCTTCTCTGTAGGTAATACGGCTGGTCACTCGGTGATGGTGTCTCATCTTTTATTTGCTGATGACACTCTTATTTTTTGTGATGCTGATCCTACGCAAATAGCTAGTTTGAGAGCCATTCTGGCTAGATTTGAGGAGGTCTCAGGTTTAAGGATTAATTTGGGGAAATCTGAGTTGGTTCCTATAGGGGTGGTCAACAATATGGATGTTCTGGTGGGGATGTTGGGTTGTAGGCAATCCTCTCTTCCATTGAGATATTTGGGGCTTCCGTTAGGTGCTAAATTTAAGGAGTTATCAATTTGGAATCCTATTTTGGAGAAGATGGAACGGATATTAGCAGGGTGGAAGAGGTTGTATCTATCTAAGGGGGGCAAGGTAACTCTTATTAAAAGTACTCTTTCCTCCTTACCTACATACTTCCTTTCTCTTCTGCCTTTACCTGGGAAGGTGGCCAATCGTATGGAGAAGTTACAACGAGATTTTTTGTGGAGTGGTATTAATGGTGACCCTAAAATACACTTAGTCAGTTGGGCTCAGATTTGTAAGCCACTGCAGGTTGGTGGGGTGGGTATTAGACGTTTGAGGAGTTTTAATTCTGCCTTGTTAGGTAAATGGTTATGGAGGTATGGCATGGAAACCGAGGCTCTATGGAGGAGGGTTATAGAGGTCAAATATGGGAATGATTGGGGAGGTTGGTGCACGAAAAAGGTGACCAGTGCTTATGGTGTTAGTTTGTGGAGGCATATTAGGAGTGGTTGGATGAGGTTCTCTAAACTACTTCTGTATGATGTGGGGGATGGTACTCGTGTAAAGTTTTGGAAGCATGTGTGGTGTGGAGATCGTACTCTCCAAGAAGCCTTTCCAGAACTTTATAGTATTAGTAGAACAAAGGATTCTTCAGTAGCGGAGGTTATGTGTTGGTCTGGTGGGAGGATTCATTGGGATGCTAAATTTCGTCGTCCTCCACAAGATTGGGAACAAGAATCCTTTGATATGTTTATGGATTTGGTTTACTCTTCGACGGTATGGGGATTGGGTCCGGATCGGGTATGTTGGAAGCCAGCAAGGAGTAGAGGTTTTGAGGTTAGAGGATTCTATCTTACTTTCTACCCTCCTACCATCTCATCTTTCCCTTGGAAGATGATTTGGAAATCGAAAGTTCCTCTAAGGGTAGCTTTCTTTTCATGGTCTGCTTCATTAGGTAAGATCTTAACAACAAATAACCTTCGCAAACGACATGTGTTAGTTCTTGATTGGTGCTATATGTGTAAGAATAGTGGGGAGTCAGTGGATCATCTGCTTCTTCATTGCCCCATTGCTTGTGAGTTGTGGTCGTTGGTGTTTTGTTTGTTTGGAATTCATTGGGTTATGCCTCAGACGGTTGTTGAGTTGTTTGAGTCTTGGCAGGGTAAGTTTGGTCGGCATAGAAATATAGAGTTGTGGAGAATTGTGCCTCATTGCTTGTTATGGTGTATTTGGCGCAAAAGGAATGCTAGAAGCTTTGAGGGATGTGAACGCTCTATGTTAGAGATTAAGTCTTTTTTTTTACACACTCTCCTCGATTGGAGTGTGGTTTTTTGTCATTTTTCTTGTTCTTCTCTGCCTATTTTACTTGATCGTTGTAATCTTGTTTTTTGATCTATGCCCCCATAGTACATTCCCAATGTACTCGGGTTGGCTGTTTTTCATTTCTTAATAAAATTTTCGTTACTTATAAAAAAAAAAAGATATAAGGTGTAGTAATAAGCTGATGCTTATCAATTAGACATGTTCTTCACTATGAATGGCACGTGATTAAGTAGATATACTATTAGTCAGTTAGGACGTAGTTAGAACTGTTAGTTACAGTTGTAGGAGCTTGTAGCAGTTACTTAAGATCAGAAGAGACAGATTGTAACTCATCAACGAAAGAACACACAAGTTCTTCTCTTTCTTGTTCTCTATTCTCTCCAATTCCTTTCTCTAATTCTTAAAAGGCCTGGCTAACTCAAATCAGTCATTCCAAAGCACAATTCACACACTTAATCACCATTACCAGTTCAAGGGAGAAGATCCAGCCCACTGGGTGTACAAGGAAAATCAGTTCTTTGCATATGATAATACCCATACGCATCAGCAAGTGTCAATGGCTTCATTTCACAAGGGGAAGCTCTGATGTGGTTTCAAAATGCTGAAGACGCGGTTGTTTGCCGGTTTGGGACTTCTGCATATGATGACCCCATGGCAGTTTCGACCAAATTAAAGCAGGCTTCCAATGTGCTCAGTTACAAGAGTCAATTTGAGGAATTATCTAACAGAGTCAAAGGGCTTTCAGAGCCTCATATGCTCAGTTGCTTCTTGAGTGGACTCAAAGATGAGATCAGACTGTCAATAAGAATGCTAGCTTATAAGACCTTAAATACAGCACTTGGATTGGCAAGGATTCAAGAAGAATATCTGAATAGCAGCCGGAAAAGCCTGAAATCAGTCCAAGATAATGGGACGCCATAAATTCTTGAAGTTCCTAGATTCGGAAAAAAAAAAAAAGTAGAGAAAAAATTAAGGGTTCCAGTGCAGAAGCTCACTAGTGCTCAAATGGAGGAGCGAAGGAAGAAGGGTATTTGTTATAACTGTGCTCAATTGTGGAAACAGATCACAAGCCTGGAGTACAATTGGTAGAATTGACTGACGATGATAAAATTACGATGGATCAGGTTCAAGAAGTCCAAGCAAAGGATGCAGAGATCACTTTGTGTGCTCTAGTGGGAAATCCCTCTCCAAGCACCATGAAAGTTAAGAGCAGATTTCAAGATCAAGAATTTGTGGCATTGATTGACTGGGTGGTATACACAATTTGTGGATGCTGCTCTGGTTTAAACAAGTTAGCAGTGGACACTTCTCATATCCTGGAAGTGAAGGTAGCAAATAAAGAAGTTATTATAACAAAAGGGGTTTGTTGTGGCCTATTTCTTTTGATGCAGGTTCAGAAACTGTGTTAATTTGAATGTGATATACGGGGGGTTGTGAAATGCAAAGTCAGAAATTTTTTGTTGATTTGAATGTGATGTCCCTGTGGAGTTGTTAAGTAATCTTGGGGGCTCAATGGCTGAGTACCTTGGGAACTATAGGTTGGGATTTCAAGTCGCTATCATGGAGTTTCAGTACCTGGGAAAGCAGGTGGTACTTCAAGGGCATGCAGCTTACTGAATCTGTCCTTCAAGGAGACATGTTCTTTACTAAAAGGCCAAAGAAAGGGTTAATTTTGCAGATTGCTACAGCAAGTCCTGGTTGTATGGAGCAGGAATCGCCACCTGCAATCTTGGCTGATCTCCCCGCCGATTATGCAGAGGTCTTTTCCACACCAGTGGGCCTTCCTCCAGTTAGAGGCCATGAAAACCAAATCATTCTCAGGGAAGGGACTCCTCCAGTTTCTGCAAGACCCTACAGGTATCCTTATTTTCAAAAGTCTGAAATAGAAAAAATTGAGAAAGAATTACTTGAGCTGGGGTCTATTAGACCAAGCCAAAGCCCTTTCTTCTCACCTGTTTACTTGTTAGAAAGGCTGATGGTAGTTGTAGGATTGATTATAGGGCTTTGAATAATGCTACTGTTGAAGATAAGTTCCCAATTACTGTTGTAGATGAACTCTTTAGATGCGTTGGCTGCGGCTGAAATTTTGTCTAAACTTGATCTCAGATCTGGTCACAACCAGATTCATATGAGGGAGGAAGATATTCAAGAAACTGCATTTAGAACTCACGGAGGTCACTATGAATTTCTAGTTATGCCTTTTGGCTTAACTAATGCTCCTTCTACTTATGAACACTGTTTAAACCCTGTTTAAGAAGATTTCTTTGTCTCTTTGATGATATTCTGGTCTTTATTAAGACTTTGGATTTCTAGTTAAGCTTTCAGGCTTAACTAATGCTCCTTCTACTTATGAACACAGTGTTTAAACCCTGTTTAAGAACATTTGTTTTAGTCTTTTTTGATGATATTCTGGTCTTTAGTAAGGCTTTGGATGAGCATATAGTTGACTTGAAAGCTATCTTAGAGTTGTTACTGAACAATCACGGCATATCTTCTGTGGCCATGGTGTTAAAGCTGATCCCAACAAGACAGCTGCAACGCATCAATGGCCAGTGCCTAGATCAATTAAAGCATTAAGGGGTTTCTTCTGCCTGACTGGCTATTACAGAAAATTTATTAGGCACTATGGGGAAATTGCTAAACCACTGACTGGTCTACTTAAAAAAGAATCATTTCTGTGGGACAGGAAGGCTCAAGTGCCTTTTGAGAAACTGAAACAGGAAGTGGATAGTCCACCAATGTTGGCCATTCCAGATTTTTCCAAGCCATTCCTTATTGAGTGTGATGCTTTGGGCTTTGGGATTGAAGCTGTTTCAATTCAAGACCATAGGCCAATTACTTTTCATATTCAAGCTCTTAAAGGAAAGAGCCTGCATTTGTCCACCTATGAAAATAAATTGTTGGCCTTAGCTACCGCAGTGCAGAAATGGAGGCCTAACTTGTTTGGCAGGCCATTCCTTGTGAAGACTGATCCAAAAATTTTGAAATTTCTGTTGGAGAAAAGAGTTGGTAATCTGGCCCAGTAGATATGGATCACTAAACTCGTGTGCTATGGCTCTTCAGTGGAATACAAGAAGCGGAGTGACAAAAGGGTGGTTGATGCTCTCTCATGAGTGGTGGAAGTAGACTCACAAAACAGCCAACCAGACTTTCAGCAAGATTGTACTCTATTTTTGCTCTGTGACCCAAATCCAACTTGGCTTGATACTCAAAAGGACAGTTACCAGCCGGATGTCAATTTACAGAAGTTGATACATTCCATTGAATCAGGAGACCCCCATCCAAATGGTTTTTCCTTGAATAATGGCCTGCTATTATACAAAAAAAGAATTTACCTTCCCTCAAATTCTTCTCTCAAGCCTTTGGTACTCAAACACATCCATAATAGTCCTGTAGCATAAATCTCTTCATCAGCTAAAGAGTTTTCTTAGCAAGGCATGAAAGCAGAAATCATGTGATGAACTGTTGACACCAGTCCTCCATTTTAAGGAATGTAGTATCTGTCAAAGGATCAAGTCTGACACTACTGCCCCTGCAGGTTTATTACAACCATTGTCAATTCCAAAAAAACCATGGACTGATGTTAGCCATGATTTCATTGAAGGCTTACAGTAATTCTGGTGCTAGTGGACCACCTGACCAAATATGTGCACTTCATGCCTTTATCCTCACCCTTATACAGCTGCAAAGGTAGCCTCTGGGTATATGCAGCATGTATTCAAGTCACATGGTCAGTGATAGGGATGCCACTTTTACTTCCCATTCCTGGTCTGAGCAGTTCAAATTACAGTGTGTGGATTTGGCTTTGTCAGCAGCTTAACACTGTCAGTCTGATGGACAAACCGAGGTGGTGAATAGAAGTCTTGAGCAATACTTAAGAGCTTTTGTGGGTGATAGACCTCAAAGATGGGTTGAATGGTTACCTCTGGCTGAATATTGGTTAATTACCAACTTTCACACGTCTCTCAAGCTCACCCCTTTTGAGGCTTTATATGGGTTCCCTCCCCCCAAGCTGCAGAATTATATCCCTGGTCAACTTGAATTGAAGCAGCAGATTACTCTTAACCATAATTTACTGCTGGCTCAAGAGAGGATGAAATTTCAGACCAACAAATACAGGCCTGAAAGGCATTTTCAAGTGGGAGACTGGGTTTATGTAAAGTTACAACCTTACAAACGGAAATCCTTGGCTGGTCAGGGTAAGTGGAAGCTTGCACCAAGGTTCTTTGGCCCATTTCAGATCCTACAGAAGATTGGGCAAGTGGTTTATAAGTTAAAACTACCACCTGGTACTGGCATACACCCTGTATATTCCATGTTCTCTGTTTGAAAATTAAACAATGACAGCATGTCACACCAGCCACAACTCTTCCCCTTGATTCAGAAGGTCAACTGGCAACTGAGCCTGTTGCTGTTCTCCAATAGGGTGAAGCAGTTAAGATCTAGGTCCATCACTGAGGTGTTGGTTCAATGGAAAGACACCACTCCAGAGAATGCCACCTGGGAGTCTCTCCACAAGCTGCAATTTCAATTCCCTCACCTTGTGGGCAACGTGCTTTAAAGGGGAAAGAAATGTTAAGAGACTCATCATTACAAACTGTCTCATTAGTATGCTGTTGTCATAACTAATATGCTGTTAACATTACTGATATAAAGATACTGCTGGAACACTAGATATAAGGGGTAGTAATAAGCTGATGCTCATATCAATTAGACACATGCTTCACAACTAATGGCATATGATTAGTGGTAGTTAGATATTCTGTTAAGTCAGTTAGGAAGTACTTAGAGCTGTTAGTTACAGTTGTACAAGCTTGTAGCAGTTACTTAAAAGCAGAAACGACAGATTGTAACGCATCAATTAAATAACCCACAAGTTCTTCTCTTTCTTGTTCTCTATTCTCTCTTATTCCTTTCTCTAATTCTTAGGAGGCCTGGCTACCTTGAATCAGCTATTTCAAAGCACAATTCACACACTTAATCAACATCAGCAGTTAGAACCACAGCGGGTTCTTATCAAATAATCCTCAGTTTTCCAGAAAAGATAGTTAATCTGGGGAGAGAATCATTCCTACATGTTAAACTATCATTATATATATATATATATATATACACACAACGTATGTGAGAATGACATATATATAGTTTATGAAATATACTTATCAAAATATAGTTTATGAAGAAATACACTACACACAATAAGTGAAGAAGTGAAAAGAGCTAAAAACAATATCATTTTACCAGCATGGTGCCACTCCCATCAGCAACTTTGCAGCCAGACATCAGAAATGGATCTCTGGAATCCTTGTGTACCTTGAGAGGGGGGGGGGGTGTGGGAGGGTTTGTGGTGACATTAAAAAATGAAAAATATGATTATTAATAAAAGTGCAAGATAGGTAGAAATGCTCACAATCTTGCTTTCCCCAGTCATACTTGATTCATCAATTGCGAGAGAGTGACCAGAGATCAATACTCCATCGGCAGGAACCTATGAAGAGATGTAGAATGTCAAGTCAACAAAATATTTAAAGCACGACTGTAGTGTACAACAATAAGAGCAAGAATGAAACATGTACCTGATCACCGATGTTGAGAGGCAAAACATCACCAACTACTATGTCATATATAGAGATTTCAACTCTTCTGCCACCTCGAATAACCTATGCATGAGTCTTCAGGTGCAAATCCAAAAAGAAAAGAACAAAAGAGCGGGGGGAGGGGTGGGGGGGGGGGGGGGGCCACCACAAAAAGTCGGAGAAACAAACCTCCAGATGGATATTTCGCTTCTCTTCATTTAAACTTTGGAACTGAAGAGATTGTTTGTAATCACTTATAGCTGTAGAGGAAAGTATTAGGAAAAAAAAACTGCCTTTCCATAGAGGCAATCAACATGACAATTTGTAAGCCCCTCCAAGATGCATTGGATATAGAAATTGCATATGATAAACAGATCAAGAATTAAAGATCCATAGAAGAATTAAAGATCCATAGAGAATGAACAGAAAGCATAACTTCGGATAGAATAGATTGGAGAAAGAGTATAGATGTGGCCGACCCTAAGTAATCTATTGACGATCCATAGCTGATCCCAAAAAATTTGGAACTAAGGCTTTGCTATTGTAGTTGTTGTAGAGAATTGTGGACAAAACATCACATAGGGTAAAACAGATTAAAACTAAAAAAGTGAACAATAATAGATAACAAGAATTCAGAATAAAACTTGAGCTTCAGCAATAATAAAAGGAACAGGTGTACAGTTGTGGGAATTTATAGCTTGAAAGAAAAAAAAAATCCCTTAATTGTTTGGAAGACAACCGGGTAAATTAACATATGCACATGTTAACAAGTATAATATAACGTTCAATGATATGAAGGAATTAAATTTTTACTTGATTGGTTGGTTTTCAAACATTACACATTTACGAGTTTTTTTAACCCTTATATATCTAGAAATAAAACAAAATAAAATAAAATAAAAAGGAAACAAAAAAAGCTCAATGAATGGTGTAGTAGTCCATGAACACAATGATAATTACAGTGCTTCCAAAACATCTTGTTTTAAAAACATTTAAATGTTTCCCAACATCTTGTCAAAAGAAGAAAGAATATTTAAAAATCATAAGAAAAACTAAAATAAATAAAACCAACTAGAGCTTAATAAAATGAACATTTAATAGAGGTATTAATCCAACATATTAAACTTATCCTCTAATGTAATAGAAAATAAATATTTCTAATGAAGCATTCCATTCAATACCTGTAACAACAATCACAAGAATAACAGCAAAGGCAATGCTGCCTCCATCATACCATCCTTCCTTAATCCCCTTTAGAAAAAAAATAATAATAATAATAAGGCACAGTTTCTTGAGATAAATAAAGATAACTACTTATCAAAAAATAAAAGAGGAAACTAGCATAATAAAACAAGGCAAAAAGGAAAGTAAAACAAACTCTGAGAGAGGAAGTGTACCTCTCTAACAAATAATGATCAAAAGCATAACAGAAATAACAGTCTAGTTGCTCTTAATGCAAAGCTTGATCTATTTGTAAAGTCTTATTACAAAATGCAAAGGGGCACATATCATGTGTGCACCAGGAAGTTAGGAGCCCCCCAGACCCACACAAAAAATGGAAATCACACCAACCAGCTTAAAGTATAAGGAAATGACAGTCATTCCCAAAGTTACGCAAAAATGACAATCACCTCTCTAAGGTTTGTGATATATATAAAAATATAATGGAATCCCTATGTTGTCATTGAGTTTATCCTAAATTTGTGGACTATCTTGCCCTTGACTAAGGGATAATGTTCCTATTGTTCTTGGCTTATCAATGAAGTCTTTATTTTGCCCTATTCTAATCACCCAATTTACCAAAAATTATGAATGCCTTAAATTGGGTAACTCAAAGATGAAATAAGAATTTCATTGTATTTTTTTATGACTTCATTAAAATAAATAAATAGAGGGAACCAAAGCACATGCAACACTGATTTACCAAAAGAATACCTTTTTTGATAAGGTTATCCCCTGCAGGATCTTACCAAAGGCTGCTTTCCAAACAACAAAAGCATCTCTTTTGTGACTTAGCATGCCATATATGCTTTTATGGAAATCTTACGTCATTTAATCCATGAACAACTTCATAATATGATTTCACATCAAACTTTTCATTGCCACTCAAAGGATCATGAACACCACCACATGGAATATTGGAATATAGAATGTCAAGGAAAGACTGAACTTACCAAAACATTCCACCCAACAGCTGGTTCCAAACATGAACAAACTAATAAATCTTTGTCAACTGTGATGGAGGACAACTAAGGATACAGCCCTTTCAGTATGATCACCACACCAAATATCATACCAGAATCTTACCCTATATCCATCTCCAACCACATGAACAAATAGGTTGCAAATCCATCCCATCATACTCGTACTCTTCCAAAATCCCCAACAGTGAGTAGTTCTAACCTTCTCCATGGTTCAATGGCACCATGCTTCCCCATATTTCCCTTCTATAGAAATGATTTTCCTCCTCTCTAACACCACAATCATTTCCCCAGGAAAACTTGATTAAAGTTCCCCACTCCAACCATAACTGCCCTCCTAGCGTGATTGTTTTTCCTTCAAGTATCCTATCATTAAGATTTCAAGTGTATTGTCACTCTTGGAGAATTTCATTATGCATTTGATTAGATTTATTTTAGACATTTCCTTCGTTAGGATTTATTTGGGATTTTAGTCTATGTATAATCTTGTGGGGTTTAGACCATTTAGTATCTGTTTGAATACTGAGTTTTGTGTCCAGCGTCTGCGTTTTCTTTTTTCTTTTTCTTTTTTTTTTTTAGAAGTCCGTTTCTAGCTTTTCCAGTGGGTTCTGTGCACTGTTCACAAGACCCACAAACCTCTTTTTTCAACAAAAGATTCCTTAAAAATTAAAAATGAGTCTCATGACACTATTTACACATTTAAAAATTATTTTACTACAGTGTTTTAAGTTTTCAGCAAAATAAGCGGCATCCAAACACACCCTTAGTTATTTTGGAGAGATGGATTACTGCGTGATTTGATTTCATGACTAAATAAATTTGTTTGGGAGATCTTAAAATGTGGTTTAAATATAGAAAATTTTGGAATTTAAAATTTCATAACATTACATTTAGAGCGGGTTGATACAAGGGGAGAGGGGCAAACACATAGTTAGTGGACTGCAGGTCTCACTTAGGTAGTTGAAAACGTTGGATTTGATAATATTGTTCTAGTGGTCAAGTAATATCAGAACTAGTGATATGCATTTCCTTGTAGATTTTATTCTCTGTTAGAATGCAATTCTTTAGGAGCACTGTGTGTACAGTGTACACACCCTGTGTAAATGATGTCTCCTCCATATCAATAAAAATATATTATCTATAATAAATAAATAAAATTTCCAAGTTAAAAATAATAATTTACAGATTGCAAAAGGACAAGGGGACCACGGGCAACATTCACGACACATTTTAATGTGAGCTACGACATGTATTTGCAAAGCATAGATATGTCTCAACAGCTAACTCTAGGTTTTATCAACACACTTGGTTTCTTAATAAGAATAGAAGGATATGGCTTGCATAATTCTAAAATGCAACAAGAAGACAAAAATAATTGTATTGCAGTGGAACAATGCACCACAACTATTAGAAGAATACCAGGGCAGCCTGCATCCACAAGTTGTGAATGCTGACACCAATATGACCATCATCTAAGTGAACAAGCATCTAAAAATGTAAACAAATCAGTACAAGAAGGACAAAACCAAACAGCCAGCCATTCATGCAGTGTGCGAAGCAAAATAGACTTGAGATCCAAGAGAAGAGTTCAAGCACCATCAAATAAACGCTCAGGAAATTGATCAGTCTGAGACTGATCAAATTTTTAACCAATATAGCTCGGGAAAGTTATCTAATTAATTATGAAACTGAAAACTCACCTCAGACTTTATACCAAGTGCCAAAGAGGCCACAGCAGCTACTATCAATATGATTAATGTGAGGTCTTGCCAAGCATCCCAAAGAAACATCTAAGAGACAGCAAAATAAATAAGCACAATTATCTTGTATTCTCTTCTTCAACAAAGGTAAAGTCTAAAAGATCAAATTGATGATGAATTTACCCAAAAACTCCTCCCTTTTTTCTTAGGATATGTATTTGATCCAAATGCGTTCTTCCTCTTCAGCAAATCAGCATCATCACCTTTGATACCCTTCTCTAAATTTGTTTTTAACAATTCTGATAGTCCTTTGACCTGATGTAAAGGTAGGGAAGCAAATAATATATAAAACTAAACTTAACTAAGTACTAACAATACAATGATCAGATAAAATAAAATAAAAAGATAATTCAGTTGCAAACTTGCCCCTCCACACTGCTGCAGTGCTGAAACATCATGTTCCCGTGACATTACAGCAAGCTGTTCTTGTCCAATTGCAAAATGACCACCGAAAGGTGGAGGTGGAGATGCTTCTAATGTTCCTGACACTTGAAGACAACAAATAAATAATCTTGTGTACAAGTAGGATACAACAAGAATGCAACTAAAATATCAGCCAAGAGCCTTGTAGCTCAATTGGCATCTCTTGGTGTTTCCTACAGAGACATCCAAGGTTCAAATCCCCCCAACCCCAATTATCGAATAATAATAATAATAATAATGCAACTACAAATCCATGGGGAACTGAAAGTAACTGTAGAAAACAGGCAATTTAGATAAAGATAATATAGCACCGTGGCATAAGGAGATGCATCAAAAGTGCAAAAAATAAGTCCAACATAAATGATAGTTAAATATAAACTTGAATTATTTCCCTTGGAAGACCATTTGGTGTGTTAAGGCCCCAAGCAGGGGTGTCTTTCTTTCAGTGGACAGCAGCGTGGGATCAGATTCTCCCAACTGATAATCTTGTTAAGAGGGGTTTTTCCCTAGTCAATCATTGTTGTATGTGTTGTTATTGCGGGGAGTAGGTGGATCATCTCTTGCTTCATTGTGAGGTTGCTCATCCATTGTGGAGTGTAGTGTTTTAGATGTTTGGGATTCAGTGGGTGATACTGGAGAGGGTCGTCTATCTTCTGTTTGGTTGGCAAACTAGATTGGGGAAGCATTTCTCTGATGTTTGGAATTTAGTGCTAGCGTGTGTAATGTGGTTAGTGGGTATTGAACAAAACAGCTACAATTTTTGAGGATGTTAAGAGACCTTTTGAGCATTTGAAGTCCTTGCTAATCCAGACCCTGTTTGATTGGTCTCGGATTTGGGGTTTACACTGCATTTCCAGCATTCTATTACTTTCTCTTTTAATTTGATTTTGATTGTTTTATGTACTTTGTGTTCACCATCATGAACATAGAGTCCTCATTTCTATATCATTAAATTCTTATTACTTATCAAAAAAATAAATGCTCTCCAGCTGATTATGCTAACAAAAATTGTGAGACAATTTAGAGAGAAAGGATTTTGAAGCCAAATCCAAGCAATTAAAGCAAACTATGTCCACTGGATTCCATTTTTTAGTCTCAATTATTCCATTAGATTGACTGCCTAAAACATAAGCCAGACTGAACTTGTCGCTCTTCATGACCCTGTTGCCACAATTTGTGCTAAAGAAGAAAAAATAACTGTTTAAAAATTAAGAGTAAAAAATACTAATTACAAAACCAGCAAGAACAAGACACAGAAATTTAATAATTCTTCTGAGCAACAAGTTATGGATCAGTGATTTATTAAGAAATAAAAAACAGCTGCCAGAAACCAAGACAGCATAATTAGCATTAGAAATAAAACTATAAAATCTTTCCTCAAAGCAAACCTCAAAAACAAACAAAAAAAAGGGAAAACCAAAAGATTAATGCAGATAAGAGAAATTGTGGTAACAAAAGGTAAGGAATAACTAGAGGGAAGGGACATACACTATAAAGCCAAAACAAGTAGCATTCAGATTTGATAATATGATAATTGCTATAAATAAAGAACAAGAAAGGACATAAGTAGATGTACCATTTGTTTGTTCCCCAGCCGCCTTGAAAAGATTTGCAGCCTAATACAGCCAATTTCATAAATTCAAAGATACATTACAGCTGTAAACACTAAACATCGTACAAGAAAATCAGGTTTGAGGAAAAATATTACTCTAATGGCTTCAACATGTACTCTAACTTTCCTCATCAGTTGCTGTTTCTCTTCTTCCCTTTTCAGGTCCAAGGTGTACCGAAATCGACGAGAAGCATTTAGCACAAGTGCCGCTTGCTACAGATGAAAAAAAAAAAAAAAAGGGTTGGGTAGGTAGCCCAAATGTTAAGGAGCATTGTCTTCTGATCAAGACACAGTAAATTCAGCAACCAACAGAGAATTCACTTAACACCCACTAAATATAAAGAAAGATAAAATGCAGAGTCAAACTTGCCATTACTGCCCAAATACAGTAAGATTACGTAAAGAAATTTATGAAAAAGATAAGCTGCTACTTGGAAATGAGAATACTCAGTATGATGCACTATATAATTACAACCATAATTTTTTATGCTAATTTGAGTATTTCTCAAAGCCATTTGTTTGCTTCTTTCCATAAATGAAATCTTGTTTGCTACTAATACTGATTAATGTTTCTGCTGGAGTGTGTACCGTTGTCTCGGTGGGATCCTAAGGCAGTGAAGGATATGGTGTTTACCAGGGTTGATGAGGCGGGTGATCAGTCTGTATGGTGTCCAATATGATGAGATGCTTTTGCAAAATGGTGGGTTTTCCTATTGTACGGTATGAAGCTCAGTGTGTGGCTTTATTTCGTCTTTTGGAACAAGATTTGTCTTGAGGTTGTAAATAAGGGGAGTGTTCGAAGACCCACTAAATCTGGTCAGATAGGTCCTAGAGAACTTCGGGGTCTAGTATCCACAGTAAATTAAGATGGGTCCTCTTCTCATTATAGAGGTTCGTCGAACTATCCAGGGGGCTATTAGCGGTGATTAATGTCCTTAAAGACTTCTTTCTTGGAATGTTAGGGGGTTGAATAATCCCCGAAAGAGAGAGGTTTGCTAGAATCTCCTTAAGGAATGGAGGTGTGATATAGTTTGTCTACAGGAAACTAAGCTTTCTTTGGCAAACTCTGCTGTCTTGAGAAGCCTATTGGGTAGTCCTTTCACTGATTGGGCTGTTTTGGATGCGGTTCAGTCAGCTGGGGGGGGGTTTTTGCTGATTTGGGATAAGCGGGTGGTTGAGAAAATTGATGTGTTGGTTGGCCAGTCCTCGGTTAGTGTTCTTTTTAGGGGTGTTTTGGATGGTTTTGAATGGGTTTGTACTGGCATTTATGGTCCAAACGCAGACCTTAACAAGGCTGATTTGTGGGAGGAGTTATCTAGGGTGCGTACTCGTTGGAACAAACCCTGGTTTTTATTTAGTGATTTCAACGCTATTAGATATCCCTGCGACGGGCTTGGCTGTGTCTCTTTCAGCCCAGCCATGTTTGCTTTTTCGGACTTCATAGAGGATAATTTCCTAGTGGATTTACCATTAGAGGGGGCTTCCTTCACTTGGTTTAAGGATTCCGAACCAAAGCCTATGTCCCGCATTGACAGGACGTTGGTCTCTGCTGATTGGGAGGATCACTTTGGAAATGTGTCCCAGAGCTTCCCCGTGTTATCTCGGATCATTGCCCGATTTTGGTGGAAGCCGGTGTTGTGGGGAGGGGTCGTTGTGCTTTTAAGTTTGAGAACATGTGGTTAAAGGTTGAGGGTTTTGTTGAGAGGTTTCAACAGTGGTGTAATAGTACTTTACGGGGTCTCCTAGCTTTGTTTTGGCTCAGAAATTAAAGGCTCTTAAAGAAGACCTTAAAAGGCGGAATAAGGAAGTTTTTGGTGATTTGGCTTTTAAGAAGAAAAGTTTGTTGTCTGAATTATTGGGTTTGGATGCCAAGGAAGATATTCTGGGCCTTTCGCTTGAGGATCAAGCTCGCCGTACTCAGATTAAAGGTGAGATTGAAGTTTTAGCTTCCATGGAAGAGACATTTTGGAGACAATAGTCCCGGGCTTTGTATGTGAAGGAAGGACATAACAATACACGCTTCTTTCATAGATTAGCAAATTCTCATAGAAAAGCTAATCTTATTAGTAGTGTTGAGGTGGATGGTGTATTATACAAGGATGAACCTGCTATGAGGTCTCAGGTGGTCCAATTTTATCAAGAACTTTATACTCAGACTGACACTGAGACTGACACGTGGCGTCCAACTGTGAATGGGTTGGATTTTGCTAGTATTGGGGAGGATGATAGTTTGTCCCTTGAGAGGGAGTTCTCGAAAGAAGAAGTCTCCCAGGTGCCGGCAGATATGGAGGGGGATAAAGCCCCTGGTCCAGATGGGTTCACCATGGCATTTTTTCACAAATGTTGGAGGGTGGTGGAGGCTATGTGATGGCTATTTTCAAGCATTTTCACAGGTATTCAGCTTTTGAAAGGACTCTTAATGCTTCTTTCCTCGCTCTAATTCCTAAGAAATCTAATGCTGTCAATATTAAGGACTTTCGGCCTATTAGCTTGGTGGGCAGTGTTTACAAGCTGATGTCTAAGGTGTTGGCAAATAGGCTGAGGGTGGTCTTAGATAGTTTGATCTCGGAGACCCAAAATTCCTTTGTTGGTGGAAGACAAATTTTGGACTTTGTGTTAATTGCGAATGAATGCCTGAACAGTAGATTGAAGTGTAATTCCTCGGGTGTAGTTTGTAAATTGGATATAGATAAAGCCTACGATCATGTTTAATTGGGATGCCCTTCTTTATTTGTTGGACAGGATGGGCCTTGGGACAAAGTGAAGGGAGTGGATTAAGGCTTGCATTTCTACTGTTCGATTCTCGGTTCTTGTGAATGGTTTTTGGAAGTTCTCGTGGGTTGAGACAAGGGGACCCGTTGTCCCCTCTTCTGTTTCTCTTGATTATTGAAGTTTTATCTCTGATCCTTAAGAAAACTGAGAAAAGTGGGCTGCTTTGTGGTTTTCATGTGGGACCAGTTAACTCTATTGGGGTTCTCATATCACATTTGCTTTTTGCATATGATACTATTCTATTCTGTGATGCTTCTAGAGATCAGCTATTGGCTATTAGACTAGCTTTGTCTTGCTTCCAAGCCTTTACTGGTTTAAAGGTAAATGTGGGGAAGAGTGAGATTGTCCCGGTGGGGGAGGTTGGCAATATTGATCATTTGGCTAATATTCTTAGTTGTAGGGTGGGTTGCCTACCCATGAAATACTTGGCCATGCCTTTGGGCACCCCTTTCAAGACTGCATCCATTTGGAACCCTATTTTGGAGAAGATGGAGAAGATGCTGTCAGGTTGGAAGCGTCTTTATTTGTCTAAGGGTGGTAGACTTACTCTCTTGAAGAGTACTCTCTCTAGTCTTCCCACATACTATCTATCCTTATTTACCATCCCGGTAGCTGTGGCTAACAAATTGGAGCGTATTCAGAGAAGATTTTTGTGGGGGTCTTCGGAGGAGTGTTCCAAAAATTCTTTGGTGGCTTGGGAAAAAGTGTGTTCACCTCTAGAGATGGGTGGTTTGGGGGTTAGGAAGTTAGTTCACTTCAACCAAGCTCTATTAGAGAAATGGTTATGGAGGTTTGGCCTTGAAGGAACTAGTCTTTGGCAGAGGGTTATTGCCACCAAATATGGTGAGGGTCAAGGGGGGTGGTCGACTAAAGAGTGTAGAAGGGCCCATGGGTGTGGCCGTGGTATTAAGATCGTGTGGGAGAGGTTCTCCAAACACTTGTCTTTTGTGGTGGGTGATGGTTCCCGCATTTATTTTTTGGCATGATAGGTGGGTTGGGGATACCTCCCTTAAAATGCTACATCCTCAATTATATACATGTTCCAGTGACAAGGAAGCCTGTATTTCTGATTTGTTGAACAATCAAGAGGATGGGAGTAGTAGGTATTGGAATGTGAGATTTTATAGGAATTTCCATGAAAGGGAATTTGAGGCTGCCTTCTCTTTCCTAAATTTCATTCAGTCTCGTATCCCAAGAGGTATTGGGTGTGATAGACCTCATTGGTGTCTTAATGGGAATGGGAAGTTCGATATTCAGTCTTTCTATTACAAGATCAGGGGTACAATCCATTCTTGCTTCCCTTGGAAGGGGATTTGGAAAGTCAAAGTTCCTAAGAGGGTGGCTTTCTTCTTGTGGACCGCTGCCCATGGTCGGATTCTTACCTTGGATAATTTGATGCTCCGGGGCCTTCCTTTGGCGAATAGGTGTTGTATGTGCCGTGGTTCGGCGGAATCTGTGGACCATCTTCTCATCCATTGTACTATAGCTTATTCTTTATGGGTGCATATGTTGCAAGCTTTTGGGATTCAATGGGTCATACCAGGTTCAGTGGAGTGTTTAGTGGCCTGTTGGAGTAATTGGTTGGGGAAATTTTCTTCGGACATATGGAATATGGTTCTTGGCTGTTTGATGTGGGTTGTTTGGTTGGAAAGAAACCGGCGATCTTTTGAGGATCTGGAGGGAACGCTTGAACAATTACAAGCTCTTAGCCAAAATACTCTTTTTGATTGGGCTAGGTGTTGGGGTTCTTCAAATTGTTCTTCTGTTTTGGAGTTTCTTTCTTCCCTTAGAAGTGCCCCTTAAGCTGCCCTCCTTTTTTCTTTTTGTTGTTTTTGTCAGCTGTTTTTTGTGTTCACCATCATGAACAGTTGTATTTGTTGTTTTTGTTCTTTCATGATGAATATAAGTCTTATTACTTATCAAAAAAAAAAAAAAAGTTTCCTAGAGAAGCATGATATAACAAAAAGTTTGTTAAAAACATTACTATAAACACAAACACACTTTTTTTGTTCAAAACTTTCCCAGTGAATCAACAAACACTTATTTGCTAGTACAGTAAGTTAAGTAGCCCAAATGTTAAGGAGCATTGTCTTCTAATCAAGACACAGTTATTTGAGCAACCAACAGAAAATTCACTTAACACCCACTAAATATAAATAAAGATAAGATACAGAATCAAACTTGCCATTACTGCTAGAATACAGTAAGATTACATAAAGAAATTTATGAAAAAGATAAGCTGTTACTTGGAAATGAAAATACTCAGTATGATGCACTATATAATTACAACCTTAATTTTAGATGCTAATTTGATTATAACTCAAACATATTTGTTTGCCTCTTGCCATAAATGAAATCTTGTTTGCTGCATATATAAGCATCTGGCCGACATAATAGAACTTGACTCAGATTAGTTGAACGTAGCATAGCATAACGTACAACAATACTTACTGTACTCCTACTACACGGGCACCAGTTACCAGGTAACCCATCAATATTACTACTAATACTGATTAATGTTTCCTAAATAAGCATGATATAACAAAAAGTTAATTAAAAACGCTACTATAAACACAAACACACTATTTTTGTTCAGAACTTTCCTAGTGAATCAAATAAACATTTATTTTGCTAGTTGCACTAAATTAGCCTCGAAATTTAGTAACACAAAGCAAATGAAAAAGTGCACAATTCCAATTTCAAATACAAGATTGGCCAAAAATAGAAATAGAGTTGAGAAAAAAAAACAACGTACCCTCCATTTTTTGAGACGAGCGATGGAGGCATTCTTAGTGCTGGTAATATCGAAAGGATTCGAAGACGACTCCTCGTCCTCATCATCGCCGCGGCTTCCTCCGCCGGACTCAGCGTCGTTGTTGTTGGTGTGCCGGCGGTACGGCGAGCCCTTAAAGAAACTCATATCACTGTCGCAGGAGAGATGGCACCGTCAGATTTCTCACTTCACTCTCTTCTCACACTCATACATCACACTATTCACTTCACTGATTCCCCAGATTTTCCCTCGATGTTTTTGGCACTTTCTCACTCGCCAAACAAAGATTAGGGTTCCAAAGGTCAACAAAAAAAAAAAAAGAAACACAGTACTACCGGTGCTCCCTTTTGTAGGGTCGTTTTCCTCAAAAAAAAAATATATATATATATATTATATTATATTCAAAACCAACAGAGTTCGGTTAACGTGTAACTTATTGTGTGTCCTAACAGTGCATAAAATCTAAATCAATATAAAGCTAATGTCGGTTTGAATTTTTTTTCATGAGGGCGGTTTGAAATAAATGTGTGATTTGAAAAAGCTGCACAAACAGGAAAAAGCAAGAATATAGAAACACTAAAAGCAAGTACACTGATAGAATAGTAGTTCACCCAACCTTTACCTGATCGGTTTTGTTCACCCGACCTTTTCGTCTAGTCTTCTTCTTCCTCTGCAATCTACTGTTGTAAACAGGACAAAAAAATTTATTTAAGGTTTTATGTGTATAATAAATATATATTTTTAGTTTTTAAATAATATTATACATAAAAATATATAATTTTAAAAATTATAAATAAATATTATTAAAACTAGTCCCATCACACGCGCTTCGCGCGTGTGATGAGACTTTTTTTTTTTAGTGGTCTTATTTTGTAGAAAAAAATTATATTTAATTATTTTATATATATATATATGTGATTTATGAGAATATATTTATATATATATCTATATTTAATTATTTAATTATTTTAAAAAATCTAATTTATATGTGAATAAATTAATTTAAAAATTAATAGGAGAGTGGTCCTATTTTTTAGGCAATATTTTAGTGGGAGTTGGAATTGCATTTTTACCAAATTGTCCTTTAATTTTGTCTTATGGGCATTTTTGAACTAAAAAAAGAGTTTTTACCGGATTGTCCTTTAATTTTTTCTCTACTTAAACATAGGACTGTAGGGGCATTTTTGAACTAAAAAAAATAGGAATCCAAACAGGGAAAGCCCCTTAAATAGTAGTATAGATAATGTTACTAAACTGCCCATATATATTTTGTTTTTACAAGTTAAGGTATAAATATATATATATATATAAAGAAAATTATTAATGGATGCCTAAAAATATTTGTTAGTGAGTTATTTTTAAAAAATTTTAATAAGAAAAAAAAATTAATATTTTATCAATTTTTTTATTTTTTATAAAAATTATGTCAAAATTTTTTTAAAATAATTTATAAGCCGTGAACACCTCCTATCCTATCCTATTTTAAAATTTTCAAACCTATTTAAAAATAAATAAAGATCTTCTCTAAAAAAAAAAAAGAAAAATTGTAATATCGACGCGGCTTCGAAAGGATTCGAAGACGACGACTCGTCCTCATCATCGCCGCGGCTTCCTACGCCGGACTCAACGTCGTTGTTGTTGGTGTGCCGGCGATACGGCGAGCCCTTAAAGAAACTCATATTACTGTCGCAGGAGAGATGGCACCGTCAGATTTCTCACTTCACTCTCTTCTCACCACTCATACGTCCCACTTATCACTTCACTACCACTGATTCACTATCACTATGCGAATTCGAATCTTCAAACAAACAATAAAACACAGACACACTCTCTCTCTCAAATCTGAAATATTTTTTTGTTAACCCAGTTTTTTTTTTTTTGCACTTTCTCTCTCTTTCTCATTCGCCAAACAGGGATCGACCACTGGTGCTCTCTTTTTATAGGAAAACCTGTCGTTTTTCAAAATATTTTATTTATATTCAAAACCAATAAAGCTAATGTCGGTTTGAAATTGCTTATTTTTTCTGGAAAACACACCAAAGTATTCAACGTTTGGATGCACATCCACGACGGGCGTCCAGCGTTTTTGCTCTTCTTCTTTTTTAGCGCCTCTTGTTCCATGAACAGTTATTAAAGCAACCGAACAGTATTTTTTAATGTAAACAGTAATTTATAAATTATTATTTTTATTCTTTTCAACGATAAATTTTTAATTTTCAGCAAAAACAAGCAATGTTATTTCAAATAGCTTTATTCTCTTCTCTCAAAAAGCTGTAGAAACAGTAAGTTTAAACCGTAGCCAAACAAACACTAAAAAGCAGAAATATACAAACACCAAAAGCAAGTATACAGAGAGAATAGTAGTTCACCTAGCCTTACCTGATCGGTTTTGTTTTTCAAATTTTCTTCCCAGGAAAGAAAAAACCAGTAGCCAAATACCCTTCTACTTCCACCCACTTGACCTTTTCGGCTATTCTGCTTTCTCGTTCTGCAATATGCTGTTGTAAGCAGTAAAAAAAGTTAAAAGGTTATTTATATATTTTGTTTTTACATGTTAAGGTAAAATTTATTAACCATCACGTTAAGGTCATATAATCTATTTTTTAAAATTTCAAACCTATTTAAAAAAAAAAAAAGTTATGTCTTTAAGAAAAATTGTAATGGTATATGTTTCTAGTAATCAATATTATTATTATATTTATTACTTATTATTAGTTCTAATGTCACTTAAATAATTCTTATATTTAAATTATTAAAAGTCTTGTATCTACAAAAAAAATAAAAAACTAATTGCTATAGGTCTAGTTAACTAATGCCCTTAGGACAATTATTACAATTATTACTAAACTGTCTTGGAAAAAATTTAATATTATGGTAAATATAAAAATTTGTCAAAAAAATCAGTTTTTTTTTTCATATAAAAAGTGTCTTAAAGCATTTTTTAAAATAAATTCATATTAACAAAAAAAAATTAAAACATATTTATACATAGCGTCTTTTCCTTTTGAAAACCCTTAATACCTGGCTTAGGCCATCCCATTAATAATATCTAAAGGCTTTTGAATTAAAAAGAATTAAAAAGTAATAAAAAAATAAAAAGAGAAAATTATTTTACTTGATAGGGTTAATTTCTTACCCCTTATGCAATCAAAGTTACTCTTCTGCGAAACTTCATATTCTTTTCCTCTTGCGTGTTTTTTATTAAAAAGAAATACAAAACGCGTTATTCTTTCGTTATCATGTATTGCACATAGGAATGTATTCCTTTTTCTCATCTCTTTCTTCTATATATATATATATATATATATATTTCTCAAATGAAAGAAATGTATTGCACACGGCAATGACAACTGGTGATTCGATTTATACGCGGAAAAGGATATTTTCCAAAAATGGGAGTGTGGACAAAGGGCGATATTTTCGAATCCTTTCGGCCATATTGTTGAGAGTCACGGCCTGATTGGTGGAACCAGTAAAGCAAGTAATGACAGACAGATGCACAACATGCACCATGCATGATATATTTGATACTATCACCACCATATGGCTGGCGTAATGTTGCAGATAAGGCAGTGGGGAATGCGTGTTGAGTTGGTTTTTTTTTTGGTTTTAAACCAAAAGTCACAAGGAATACGTGGTAAGTGTAGCTATGACACAGCTGATGCAGATGACATTTGTTAAATGGAAGAGACTTTAGAGTTTGGAAACTGCAAACGAGTTCAGAATGAAAGGGAGGCGTTTTCTTTCTTGGGCAGGGAAAAAGATATCAATCATGGTCTACCCAATTCACTACTGTTTCCCATAGACCATGAATTTATACCATTCACCTATGTTTATGGCATTTAATCAGGTGACCATATGCACCCAAGTTATCATCTTATTATCATATAGAGTGGTGGAATATACTAATATAGATAGATTGGTATTGATCATGGTTTTTAAAAACCGGACCTTACCAGCCGATTGAACCAAAAATTGTACACTGAACCGGTCTAGTAAAAACTATGAAAGCTACTTTTTCTTTTATTTTTTTATTTTAGAGAATTTCAACCTAAAAAGAAAAGTTTCTCTCTGGTAAGAAAAGTTTTGGAAACTCTGAAACTTGTCTTTCATTGTAGAATTTGTTGTCCCTTCAAGTAAGGTTGTTTGTCCCTGGATAAACATTGTTTATCGTAGGGTATTGTTGGGTTTTTTCTTTGGGGGTTTGGGAAACATGGGTGTCTTCAAACTATGGAAGAGATAACGAAACACTAGAGTAACTTGTCACTGAATGAAATAGAGGATGGTACACTTAAATTGACTAAAGACAGATCTAATGGTGAAACAATTCTAGCTGCAAAACTTTTCACAAAGCAGGCACTCAATATAGAAGCAGTCATTCGAAACTTAAACCCATTGTGGCGCTCCAAAAATGGCTTTGAGGTTCGCACAGTAGGAAATCACATTCTCTTCTTCATTTTTGACAATAAACGGATTGGGCAAATCATTTACTGATACGTTGCTTGAAATTGATTAGGAATTAATGCTCTTTGACAGCCATGCATGCATTAATCATGGAGTAATTGCCGCGGAAACAAAGGTTACAGAAGTTGACTCAAATGTGGACTCTAGCCAACCCTTAAACTCTAGTGATCACGTGCCTCATCACGCCCCCCTCCCTAACCCTGATGTCAGCCTGTGTATCCCCAATAACGCCTCAAAAACTTGGAAAAGAATCTCACGATCACCATAAGAAACAAACCTTCCTCAATCAAACACTCTCCCACACAAACGCACCCCCACAACAGAAGATGATCTAGATCAACCAAACAAAAAAAGAGTGCTCTCTCATGAATTAGAATTTGGATTGGCGGTAGCTACATCCCAGCCCCGCCATGAACAATGAGTCTACTTTGTTAGAATTGTCATGGACTTGGGAACCCATAGACAATTTAGGAGCTCGGTAACATAGTCCAAGCATAAGATCACACAATCGTGTTCTTAGTCGAAACATGCCTGGATGAAATTAAGCTACTCAAATTACGTAATAATTTGCAGTTTGGAGATACTTTTGGAGTCTCCCAAGTTACAAGAGGCGGGGGACTTGCTTTGTTTTGGAAAAAAGATGTCGAATTATCGGTGGAAAATTCCTCTCTGAACTACATTGATGTCATCATAAACAAAGGAAGGGAAAATAGTTGGAGGTTTACAGGTTTTTTCGGTTTCTTGGAGACCCAGAACTATATGGAATCATGGAATAAAATGCGATGGCTTCATCAAAAATCATCCCTCCTTGGATATGTGCTGGTGACTTTAATAAGATTCTAAAATCTCATGAAAAAGTAGGTGGTAGACCACAACCAAATGGGCAAATGCAGGACTTCCAAGACGTTCTTGATGAGTAGGGATTCACTGACATGGGCTATGTAGGAAATAAGTACACTTGGTACAAACACTATCAGAATGGCAATACAATTTAGGAGCGGCTTGACAAGGCAGTAGCTACACAAGATTGGCTGAATCTATTTCCGGCATCAAAAGTTCTTACTCTTGGGTGTGCTACCTCAGACCATAAACCCATCATAATTCACCCCATGGGTAGCCCAGGCAACAAGCAACGCCTATGGAGATTTTAACAGGTCTGGCTGGATGATGAGGGCTATCATGAAACAGTCCACACGGCTTGGAGGCAAAACTTTGGATCTTTTCCAATGACAAATATTGCTGGAAAAATTAGCAAATGTCAATGAAGTCTGCAACGTTGGAGCAAACAGAATTTTGGCAATATCACAAGAAAATTAGCTGAGAAGAAAAGGCAACTAAAACAAGCAGAAAGGGTAGCGGCACAAGAAAAAAATTTTGTCCAAGTACAACAACTGAAGCACGATATAAATGGATTATTGGTGGCGGAGGAAAAACTTTGGCATCAAAGGTCTCAATCTCACTGGATAAAATCAGGGGATAAAAATACTAGCTATTTTCACAGTCAAGCATCTCACAGATTTCACTGCAACAACATTCATGGTCTTCGAAATTCAGGTGGGGAGATGTGCTGTAGGGACGAGAAGGTTGCTGCCTTATTGGTAGAATATTACACGGGCTTATTCACCACATCAAATCCATGTAAAATTGACACAATCTTACAACAAGTCCAGTGGTGTGTTACTGAAGAGATGAACACCTTCCTTGGACATGAGTTTACAAGGGAAGACGTAGACTTAGCTCTATCTCAAATGGCGTCGCTAAAAGCCCCAAGTCCTGATAGGATGCCTCCAATTTTTTTCCAACACTATTGGAAGGATATTGGAAGTGATGTTGCAGCCGCCGTGCTCTCCTACCTCAACTCAGCTCATATTTCGACAAGTATAAGTCACACCTATCTCACTCTTATTCCAAAAGTGAAAAGTCCTGAACATGTAATTGAATTTTGGCCTATAGCCTTGTGTAACATTGTGTACAAGCTCATTCAAAAGTCTTAGCAAATCACTTAAAAGTCATATTACCTTATATCTGAATCTTAAAGTGTTTTCCAATTTGACAAAGCAATTTCAGATGATATATTAGTTGCATTTGAGACAGTTCACCACATGAAAATAAGGAAATCAGGAAAAATTTGCTCTATGGCGCTTAAACTTGATATGAGCAAGGCTTTTAATAGAGTGGAGTGGCCTTTCCTCCTACAACTGATGGAAAAATTGGGCTTCAATGAAAGATGGGTGAATTTGATTTTTGAATGCATCAGCACGGTCATTTATTCCATCCTGGTGAATGGCGAACCAAAATGGAACATTGCCCCTTCAAGAGGCCTCAGACAAGGTGACCCTTTGTCACTGTATCTCTTTTTGCTTTGCTTCGAATGTCTAAATGCTCTCATCCAACAAGTTGTGCATGAAGACAAAATTAGGGGGTACTCCCTTTGCTGATATGGACCAAAAATCTCCCACTTATTTTTTGCTGATGATAGTCTGTTGTTTTGTCGTGCCCAAATAAGTGATATAAGAGCCATCCATGGAATTTTGGACTTATATGAGAAAGCTTCCGGGCAGCATATCAACAAGGAAAATACCACTCTTTCTTTAGCAAAGTTGTGCCCATGACAACAAAAGATGACATAAAAAATTTTCTTGGGGTCCCAGAGATTAAGGAATATGAAAAATATTTAAGGTTTTCGGCAGTGGTTGGAAGAAATAGAAGTGCTAGCCTGAACTTTATTAAGGAGAGGATGTGAGGAAAAATCCAAGGGCGGAAAGAAAAATTATTATCACAAGCCGGTAAGGAAGTCCTCCTCAAAGCTGTGGTGCAAGCAATACCCACCTTCGCAATGAGTTGCTTTCACTTGTCGGTTGGTCTTTGTAGAGACATTGAAGTGACGATCCATAAATTTTGGTAGGGGCAAAGGGGTGACCGGAAAAAAATACATTGGAAAAAATGAGAGACTTTATGTAAGTCTAAGGTGGATGGAGGTATGGGGTTCAAAGATCTTTGCAAGTTTAATGAAGCTATGCTAGCCAAACAAGTTTGGAGGCTAGTGCATGACACAAATTCACTTTTCTATAAAGTGTTCAAAGCCAAATATTTTCCTAATAGCAGTGTGTATGAAGCAAAAGTAAAATCTGGGTCATTTGCATGGAGAAGCATTTTACATGCAAGAAAGCTCATCCTAATGGGTGCAAAGTGGAGAATTGGAGATGGTTCTCAAATCAAGATTTATGAATCAAATTGGCTACCTGGGAAGTCAAAAGGACGAGTGGTATCACCTCCATCACCAGCACTAAGATCAGCAACTGGCTTAACTCTAATTGATCCACACACATATGGATGGAACTCCTACACCATTGACAATAACTTCTTGCCTTTTGAAGCAGAGCAAATAAAGTCCATTCCTCTGGGACTAACAAATCAACCTGACATCCTATATTGGCCGAAGAGCAAAGATGGGTCCTATTCAGTAAGCACGGGGTATAAGTGGCTGTGTGTAGAAGAAAATAAAGGCGTGGCTTCAACCTCAAACTCATATAAGACTCATGGCTTCTGGAAGCAAATGTGGAAAGTTGATGTACTTGGAAAAATCAAGAATTTCACATGGAAAGCTTGTTCAAATGCTCTGCTAATGAGAGACAATTTAATACAGCAAAAAATTATAGCAGAAAGCTCATGTCAACATTGCAAAAGCTAATTCGAATCTGTCCTCCATGTTCTCTGGGATTGTGCCTCTATCCGACAAGTATGGGAACTGGATTTTGGATGGGTTGATCGCCAAAAAACTTCAAAGGGATCCTTCCAAAACCTAGTAGAACTAATCACTCAAAAGCCACTCCAATTATAGCTCTTCATCACCATTGCTTGGTTCCTGTGGTCTAGGCAGAACAAGCTCTCCCTCTAAATCGTGTAGTATTTGTAGCAAAGAGGTACTTGACTCTACATGAGCAACCAGTCAACATGCACCCAAAGAAGTAGTCACAAGCAAACAACACAAAGTGAAAGCCTCTAGATCTCAATAGTTTCAAAACAAACTTTGATGGAGCCATGTTCACAGACAAGGGAAAGGTAGGCTTGGGTGTGGTAATACGTAACCATGTAGGAGAAATCATCGCAGCTCTCACTGAAAAAATCCCATAACCCCCTTCAGTTATCTATTTGGAGTTACTAGCAGCAAGGCATGCTGCCATTTTTGTCCACGAAGTAGGTCTCCATGAGTCCATTTTGGAAGGAGACTCAGAAACTGTCATCAAATCCCTTCAAAGAGGTGATATGTTTCAATCTGTTTATGTCCATCTCTTTAAAGACACTATGTTTTATGTCAATTCCTTGAGATCCTATAGTTTTTCCCATACCTATAGGAAAGGAAATTCTGTAGTTGATGCCTTAGCAAAAAAAGCTAGATTTAGTTTTGATTTAACTGTCTGGATGGAGTCTGTTCCATCAGATATCAACAATTTTGTATTGGCAGATATGCCTCTTTCTTGATTGAATAAGACATTACAGATTGGATTCTCAAAAAAAAAAAAAAAGTTTCAACCTATGGCACTATGAAAACTACTTGTTCAATTAGAAACCGAACCTATTTTTGGTATTTTTATTGTTCCGATTTTTAAAACTATAGTGTTGATTACTATTCACTTTTCACAACTGATATTTTATGGAAATTGATTTTTATATAAGAGACTGGACTAGATTGCACTCAAAATCATAAATGTGGCTGAACAATGAATACCAAAACCCGTTTGGTCAACGAATTTGGGAATAATGAATGAGAGCAATTTCATTTATAGTCGAAAGAATTAAAACTCTGAAATCCTTAGAAAAATAAGCAATTGTGCGTGAATGCTTTGCTTTATTCGGGTTATAATTTCATCTTAAGAAAAAAAAAAAGTTTAAATTGAAATTTCCTAAACTTGAAATTTTTAATTGAAAGATTCTGATTATCTAAAAACTTGTGATTATATAACCAAAAAAAAAAAAGCATTTAACTTTAAGCAATAAATAATAATTTAACAAATTCCAGTGGAAATTGAATATAGTAACCCAAACCCAGAGAAAGGAAGGGAGCAAGTGGGGGAAGAAGTATAAGACAGTCAAGGATCAGAAGGCAGATAATAAGAAGAAAGGGAAGAAGAACAACACGACAATAACTATCAGTATCTAAACTACTTGTAGTTTAGATGTTAATTTAATTCAAACAGATTGTATTACACATGTATTGCAGGTTGTATTACACGCGTGTGTTGTAATTAGTGTTTGCACGTGCAGTAACTAATTTCCTTATAGTTTGGTTTAGTTAGTTATGATCTAGTTAGGGATTTTATAATTAAAGATTAGGTAAATGTATATAACTCTGTATTGTGTATAGATTCATATTATTCATCAATTAGAGAAAATTTCTCATCTTTCTCTCTCAATCCCTCTCTCTACATTGACACATCCTTTCCTTTTTTTATCTTTTACATTGTAACATGGTATCAAAGCTCGAGCCTTCATCAATAGCGCCGAATACTCAAGCTACTCAGACTAGTTCATCTTCCTCATCCTCTTCTCAGCGAGAATTGACTCCAATGGAAGATCCACGAAGTCCTTTCTTCTTGCATCATGGTGAAACACTAGGTGCAATTTTGGTTACTCAACCATTAACTGAGGATAACTACCCTATGTGGTCCAGAGCAATGAGAATGGCTATGGATGCCGAAAGCAAGCTTGGATTTGTTGATGGTACTGTCAACACTTCAATGGCAATCACACCATTAGAGAAGCAAGTTTGGTCCAAGTGCAATTCAATAATCTCATCTTGGATCTTGAATTCAGTTTCTTCTCATCTCATTGCGAGTGTGATTTACAGAGACACTGCATTCGAAGTGTGGAATACTCTTGAGAAACAATTCTCTCAAGCCAATAGACCAAGGATCTCTCAGCTTCAGAAGCAAATCTCAACTACGATGCAAGGTGCTGCTATGGTAACAGGTTTCTTCACTGATCTTCAAGCTGCTTGGGATCAACTATTGAATTTCAAGCCTTTACCATGTTGCTCGTGTGGTAAATGACCTGTGGTGTGAATGATAAAATCACAGCCTTTCAGCATCAAGATTCTCTCATGCAGTTCCTAAATGGCTTGAATGACTCTTAATCTCAAGTCAGAACACAAATCCTCATGATGGAGCCTAGTCCTTCTATTGATAAGGCTTTTTCCTTAGTAATTCAAGAGGAACGGCAAAGGTGTTTGGGTTTTACTATGGCTCCTTCAGTTGAATCAACTGCTCTTGCAGTCAAGAATCAAGGAAATTCATTTCTAGGGAACAACAGCCAGAATTTCAAAGGTAACAATGCAAAAGGGAGGCCTGTATGTAGTCACTGTGGGAAGCTTGGTCATATTATGGAGAAATGCTACAAATTAGTAGGTTTTCCTCTTGGTTGCAAGCAAAAAAGGTAGAGTGGTATGGCCAATCATGTCTTGGTTGAAGATGATCAAGGCAATTCTGGTGTTCAACAGGTCAATTCCTTCCCTTTCACTTCAGAGCAATATCAGCAATTGATTTCAATGCTCAGCTCTTATGCATCCACATCTGGTGGTGCCAATGATGCTTTACACTCAGCCAATTCTGCTCTTTCAGGTAATGTGTGTAATGCTTAGTCAGATTCTGTTTTCTTAGATTTGCATCATTCAGTTTTTGCTATTAATCCTGTCAATAAAACTGCTTATGGTAATGATGTATGGATTCTTGATACTAGAGTCACAGACCACATAGTCCATTCCTTATCTTTGTTTACACATATCACTAGCTCCATTTCAACATTTGTTCAATTGCCTAATGGTGAAAAGGTCACTGTTACACATATTGGTACAATTCAAGTTACTTCAACTTTGAAACTTGAAAATGTCCTATGTGTTCCCTCTTTTACTTTCAATCTGATTTCTGTCAGCCAATTAACCAAAACTCTCTTATGCTGTTTTGTTTTTCTCTTAAATTTTTGCTTTATACAGGACCTTACTTGTTGGAAAACGATTAGAGTGGGTGAATTACATGACAATTTGTACTTGCTGCACACTACATCAACTTGCAAATCTGTTTCAGAAGCTTCTTCAACTCTTGAGTCTGTTTTTCAATCTTTCATTAATTCTGTGTCAGATTCTGTGTCAACTCCTAGTGTTACTAAGCCATATCTTTGGCATATGAGGTTAGGTCATGTCTCTAATAATAAGCTTCATGCTTTACACAGTCATATCCCTGATGTATATACTTTCCATAGTAATAAAAATGGTGTTCTTTATCCAATTGCAAAACAGAAAAGACTTCCATTTCCTTCTTTTAATCATGTTTCAGATAATGCTTTTGATTTAATCCATTGTGATGTTTGGGGACCATTTGCCAAGTTCACTCATGATCGTTTTCGATACTTTCTTACCATTGTGGATGATGCAGCAAGATCCACTTGGGTTTATCTGATGAAATCAAAATCTGATACTAGAAATCAAAATCTGATACTAGATCTTTGTTGATTTCATTTTATAACATGATTAATGCACAATTTCATGCTAATATTAAGATCATTAGAATTGACAATGCTCCTGAGTTTTGCTTAAAGGATTTTTATGCCAACCATGACATTATCCACCAACACTCATGTGTTGCCACTCCACAACAAAACTCAGTTGTGGAGAAGAAAAACCAACACATTTTAAGCATTGCAAGGGCATTGAAGTTTCAATCTAATGTTCCTATTTCTTATTGGGGTGAGTGTGTATTAACTGCTGTCCACATTATAAATAGGTTGCCTTCTAAAATCTTGAACCACAAAACTCCTTTTGAAAAACTCTATGGCAAACCTCCTTCCTATGCTCATTTGAAAGTCTTTGGTTATCTTTGTTTTGCCTCTACTTTATCCCATAATAGGTCTAAATTTGACCTAAGATCCTCTTCTTGTGTCTTCCTTGGTTATCATTTTGGTGTTAACGGTTACAAGTTATTTGATTTAACCACCAAAAGGATTTTTGTTTCTAGGGATGTTCAATTTTTTGAAACTGTATTTCCTTTCATTTCACCTTCTTATTCTTCTCACACTAGCATACCTTTACCTCACCTTTTTCCTTCAGTGGCTCAACCACCTGCTTCCTTGTTTGATTTTCCTACTTCTAATCCTTTTGCTTCACTCCCACAGGTTCATGATCCTGATAATTCTACTAATTCTGACATTCCTTCTAGTCCTCATCTTCCTTTAGATGATTCTTCACATTCTTTTCCAGCTTCTGCAGATTTGCTTGTTGAAAATTCTGCTGATTCAATAGCTCTTAATCCCTCTCCATCTATTCCACCTGTTGTCCCTTCCACCATTGTACCTTCTGCCTCTTTGAGGAAGTCTTCCAAGGTGTCTAACCACTTGCATACTTGACTGATTTTAAATGCAGTGCAATTGTCAATGATAACCTCCTTCCAACCAACAAGTCAGGTATACACTATCCCTTATCCATTTACCTTAATTCCTCAAAATTGTCCCCCAACTATGCCCATTTTTGTTCTCTCATTTCTGCCATTCCTGAGCCTACATCTTACCATGAGGCAGTCAAGGATCCTAATTGGCAGGATGCTATGGCATCTAAAATTGCTGCTTTGGAAGCAAATTAGACCTGGACCATTACTCCATTACCTACTCATAAAAGGGCTATTGGGTGTAAGTGGGCTTATAGGGTTAAATATAATGCTGATGGCTCTTTAGACCGATACAAAGCTAGGCTTGTTGCCAAAGGTTTCACTCAACAAGCTGGTTTGGACTTCATTGACACCTTTTCCCTTGTTGCTAAACTCACCATTGTCAAAACTTTGCTTGCTATTTCCGCTGTGAGAGGATGGCATTTGGTTCAACTTGATGTGAACAATGCTTTTCTTAATGGTGATCTTTATGAAGAGGTATATATGCAATTGCCTCAAGGCTTTCACAGCAAGGGGGAGAACCTAGTTTGCAAGCTTAACAAGTCTTTGTATGGTCTCAAGTAGGCATCAAGGCAGCGGTACTCCAAGTTTTCTACAACCATTTTGAAGTATGGATTCAAACAATCAAGATCTGATTACTCTTTGTTCACTAAGAGGTTTAATTAGACTTTCATAGCATTGCTAGTTTATGTAGATGATATCCTTATTGCAAGCAATGATATTCAAGTAGTTAAAGATCTTAAAAGCTCTTTGAATCATGAGTTTAAGTTGAAAGATCTTGGTACTTTGAAGTATTTCCTTAGTCTTGAGGTGGCTAGATCAGAAAAAGAGATTTCATTGTGCCAAAGAAAGTATGCATTAGGGGTTCTTAAAGATGCTGGTATGACAGGTTGTAAGCCCAGCAAAGTGCCAATGGAACAAAACTTGAAGCTAAGTAAGCATCAAGGAGATTTATTGGCTGATCCTGGTGTTTATAGAAGGTTAGTTGGAAGGTTGCTATATCTAACTATAACAAGACCAGACATCACTTATCCAATCCACAAACTAAGCCAATTCATGCTAAGCCTAGAAAACCACATCTTGATGCAGCCTACAAAGTATCGCAATACATTAAAGGCTGTCCTAGTCAAGGTATTTTCCTATCATCAAAATCAGATTTACATTTAAAAGCCTACACAGATCCAAATTGGGCCTCTTGTATAGATACTAGGAGATTCACTACAGGATTTTGTGTTTTCTTAGGGGATTCATTGGTCTCATGGAAATCTAAGAAACAGTCAATAGTTTCTAGATCCTCAGCTGAGGCTGAGTATAAAGCAATGGCTTTGACAGTTTGCGAAATGACTTGGCTACTGGCTTTATTGAAAGATTTGGAAGTTGATCACCCTCAACCTGGCATGCTTTTCTGTGACAACCAGGTAGCAATTTATATTGGTGAAAATCCAGTCTTCCATAAGAGGACAAAACACATAGAAGTTGACTGCCATTTGGTTAGAGATAAGGTGCAAGAAAAGGTGATTCGTTTGTTCTTTACTCCTACTCATACCCAGCTAGCAGACTTGTTTACCAAAGCACTTAGCAGTCAACAGTTGAGTTTCTTAGTTTCCAAGATGAGTGTATTAAACATACACAGCACTGAGTCTCATCTTGAGGGGGAGTATCAGATAATCAAGGATCAGAAAGCAGATAATAAGAAGAAAGGGAAGAAGGACAAAACGACAACAGCTATCAGTATTTAAATTACTTGTAGTTTAGATGTTAATTTAATTCAAACAGCTTGTATTACACATGTGTTGCAAGCTGTATTACACGCATGTGTTGTAATTAGTGTTTGCACGTGCAGTAACTAATTTCCTTATAGTTTGGTTTAGTTAGTTATGATCTAGTTAGGGATTTTAGAATCAGAGATTAGGGGTAAATGTATATAACTTTGTATTGTGTATAGATTCATATTATTCATCAATTAGAGAAAATTTCTCATCTTTCTCTCTCAATCCCTCTCTCTGTATTCACACATCCTTTCCTTCTTTTATCTTTTACATTGTAACAAGAAGCAATATTTCCTTTCGGTTATGTTTTGGTGAAAAGCAAAATCATACTTGGACAATTAATATTCAGACAAAATATATATGGCAACTCACAAACTTGCTAGTGAAATAAAAGTGCATGAAAAGTTCACTGAGATACATACCTTTAGCTTTCAGTTGCTGGAATAGATTATCTTGGGTGTTGAAGGAAAAATCACAATTACCCCTGCATCACCAAAAATCGAGCTTATGAGATGCCTCTTCCTCTATCAATCCGACTCCAACATATTTATTTTCTTCTTTAAAATCTTCATATAATCATCAAAAAGATATTTGACAAGATCCCATATATTGATCCGCACTTTAAATGAGATTAAAAGCTATACATGAGTGGATTAATCGTGCTAATTATTAAATGGGAAAAGATAAGAAGACATATATACATAGTACTTCTGATTATTAAGATTTACTTTGAGATGAATGCATTTCTTCAACCAAAAAAAGAGGAGAGATGACTGAGATAATTAATCTTCAGTGGAAGATGATTTTTTTTTTTTTTGGTTGAGAAAGTGGAAGATGAAAAACGTTTAGACAAGAAAGATGTAGACACGCATTTTTGTGCAAAGAAAAGAGTATGCTTACGGTTTACCAACCGAAAAAAAAAAAGAGAATACGTGGAGATTCTGTCAAATTGACAATCTGACATCAATTCACGTGAAAAGCATTACTACTAGCAGTAGTGTTCTAATATTATTGTCTTCCTCTGTTCCCACCAAAAACAACATTGATGAAGCTTGTAGAGTCTTCGAAACTGTTCGAGCATCGTTAAACAGTCAAAATCCACACGTACGCAGATATAGTCGTGTGTGTGGTAAAAATTATTTTTGATAATTTATTTTATTTTATAATTTATTTTTGTTATTATTTATAAGTTTTATTGTACATTTTAGTATTATTTATAGATCGCACATTACTATTTCAGTTAATTTTTATTTTTATCTATAGTACTTTCGTTAAAAAAAAATTTCAATCTCAATCAGCAAAATAAGCAAATATCAAACACACCTTACAAACATAAATATAAAAAGAAGCAATTAAAATACCCACACGCATCAAATAAATATAAAATGAAGCAACTACAGTACCCACACGCATCAAAGAATACCCACATCGGTAAAATTTTAAAGTTAAAGGGGTTTCCTCTTATGGATACGTGAGATTGCCTTTACAGCTTTGCGCATTAAAAAAATACTTTTCTTCTTCCTCTCTTTCCGTCCCTTGCCTTTTTTCTATTCACGCAAGGTATATGCACCGAAAGAGAAGTTACAGTAGTACGTAAAATGGTAAACAGGTGAAGATTTTCTCAAAAAAAAAAGGTTTTGCCCAGATGAGGTTACTTTGATTAATTTAATTCCCTTTAGAGTTGTACCACGACGAATTTTCTTTACTTGCTGGATGGGTTTGTGCTTTCTTGGTAAAAGATTATCAAACCCAGTCTCGCCGCTTTTGTATTTTAGGGTGTGTTTGTTTCGACTGAAAATCAGTTTTAGAAATTATTTTCCGTAAAATATGGTATTTGGTTGGCTTGGAAAATTCGGTCAAACTGAAAACATTTTCACTTTGACCGGAAAATTGCCTTGAAACGACTGAAAATAAATTCAGTTGAAATTTTTACTTCAAACTGGAAGATGGCACGCGAGACAGAGAGAGAGAGAACACGAAGAGAGGGAGACAGAGAACGACGAGAGAGAGCACGACAAAGAGAGAGAGAGAGAGAGAGAGGACGACGATCTCACGCCGGCGGAGATCGCGAGATCGCGAGGCAACGACGCGATCGCGAGGCCGCGACGCAATCGCGAGGCCGTGAGGCGATCGCAAAGCCGCGACGAAGATCGCGAGGCCACGACGCGATCGCGAGGCGGTGATCGCGAGATCGCGCCGCCTCACGATCGCGATCGCGGCGCGACGCCTCGCGATCTGGTCGGCGCGGGTTGTTCGTTGTTTTGATTTTTGTTTGTTTAAAAGTTGATGGATTGTAATTTTGCATTATAAAATTTGTTTGGAATGTGAGAAAATGGCTGAAAAAATGTGAGAAATCAGTGAAAAATTTACATTTTCAAAATGTTACCAAACACTTGAAAATATTTTCCAAAGTATTTTTTAAAATGCTATCAAACACCTAAACATATTTTCCTTTCCCGAAAATATATTCCTAAAAATATTTTCTTTTCCTAAAAATGATTTCCGTTGAACCAAACACAGCCTTAGTGGGCCAAAATGAGATCCAAGGCCTAAACCGACATCCTGTTTCTTATAAGGGTTTCCCTTGATCATCTCATCGAATAGCCGACCCATGGGCTTAAATATTCCCAAGCACACATGCATGCCTCATGCATAAACGTGGTTCTTAAGTGATCAGCTGCATGAACCATAATCTGATTCCAACAATATCCCACAATGGCATGTATATTATGTCAATTCGCCTTTAATAAAGTTTGTTATTGCGATTAGAAAATCGTCCTTCTTTGACATATTTGGTGGCACCCACATGGCATTTTGTATCTACCATGTCCAAGGCGGCCCCACAATCCACATTGTCAACAGAGTGTTCAGGATGTTCATATGAACAGCCTGACTTGCAAAAATAAATAAATACATATACACGGTAATTATTTTTTAATTGCCTTGTTTTGTTTAACCTAAAAAGAAATATTGAATATGAGATATCTAAAATTTTGGATTCAAGAAAAATAAGAATAATACTAATGGCACAACAAAAAATTACAACAATTTCATAACATTTTTAAATTAGCATGCTAACTTACGCATTGGCTCACCGCAATCTTAAATTTAATTTTTTTAATGATATGACATACCAATTGGGAAATGTTGTGAAATTTTTATGGTTTTTTTGTTGTCTACAGTATTACTCCAAAATTAATATTGGCTCCCAAATATATAGCATTGATAATGAAGTTGTCATGCAATAATTTCAAACTTTGAAAACTCTAAAAAGAAAATTGTAAAATTTCATATATGTGTGTGTGTTTTTCTTATAATTTTAATATATATTTAAGTTTTTTTATCAAATTTTATATAATTTAAATTTATTAATGACTACTCTAAAAAAAAATTCCTAAATTTGTTTTTGTTGCAGTCAATTCTTTTGATAAAAATTTTCTAGGGTATCGAGGGAAAGGAATTACTAGTAGAAGCCTGCTCGATTTGAGGATCTAGTTTCAATCCAAAGCACGCTTAGTCTTGTGGCTGGAGGATGAAGACAGGCCTCTTTTAGATTCAAGCTAAGTCAGGACAGTATATGGAAAAGGGTGAACCCTAACAGTGTGGGTAATACCGTATTGTACCGGCTTATACGGCCAATATATATCATACCGGTCAGTGCACCAGTATAGATATACCTCCTGTTTCATACGGAAAAAAATACCGGCTGTAATCGCAAAATTCGGCTGTTTCAGCCGGTAAATGAATACTGGGCCAAAACACGAAATAAAAATCTGAGGAAGCCAAGAAGGAGAAAAACCCAGCAGAAAACCAAGAAAACCCAGCAGAAAGAAGGAGAAAAAAAAAAAAAAATGCAAAAGGTAACCGGTGAACATATATAAATTCTAAATTTACAACATATATAAACTCAAAAAAAAAACAAACAAACACTCCTCGACGGCGACACTGGAACAACTCTTTTTCTCTTGCCACTGTCGTTAATTTGCTCGACACTGCTGCGCAGCAGCTGCAGTTTTTTGACGAAAGAAGATAGAAGCAGCGGCAGTTCTCTTTGACCGAATTGGTAAACTTCTAGACTAAGTAAAGACTAAAGAGGTGTTGTACAGCTATTTGGTTTACCAAAAGACAAAAAAAAGTGTTGTACAGCTGTACAACATTTCACATATAATAAGATATATTAGTTTTATCTTTATTTATTTTTTTATTATAATAAGATATATTACTTTTGTTCCGGTTAATGCTCTTTAGTCATTATACAGTGCACTACAATTAAAAATAAAAATAATAATAATAACAATAATAATATAATATAATATATAATAATGTGGTTTATATTAGAATAGTAGATTATTTATCAAACATCCTTATATAAAACATTAAACATACCAATAAAATAATCATTATAACTAAATATTTATAAAAAAAAAATTCTTATAACTTTGTATATGGTATAAAATAGTAAAAAATAGCGGTAAATTTAAAACGGTACACCGGTATTGACCAATACTCAAAATATATCATACTACTGACCAAACCAATACAGCCTCCGGTACGGTATTGACTTCTTTGGTCCCTAAAGGTCAACTAATGAATGCGAATATGATTTCCATAGAAATTCCAAAACAATCCTTCAAAAGATGCCTAGCAAATCCAAAATAGATTATCAAACAAGGATCGATTAATTGCTACAGTGAGGTTTTAGTGGTGTTTCTAAGTGTCTTTTATGAAGATACAAAATTGAGAGCTGAGAGCACTTGTTTCTTAGTGGAATTTTTTTAGTGCTCTAGCCTTTAGGGTCTGTTCGGTTGGAGGAGTGGAAAAGTGGGAGGATGGAAAATTGTGGGAAGATAGAAAAGTGAGAGGATGGAAAATATTTAGTTTTCTCTCTTGTGTGTCCGGTTGGAGGGATGGAAAAGTGAGAGGGTGAAAAAGTAGGAGGGTATAAATTGACTATTATACCCTTATTAATAGTAACGTTAAAATGAAAAAAAAAAAAAAAAAAAAAAAAAAAAAAGACAAAACGTTCAGGTCGTTGAAATGAAAAAAAAAAAAAAGAAAAAAGAAAAAAACGTTCAGGTTATACCTGAACGTTGAAATGAAAAAAAAAAAAAAAAAAAAAACGTTCAAGCAAGTCACTAAACGTTGAAAGAAAAAAAAAATCACTGAACGTTGAAAAAAAAAAAAAAAAAAAAACACCTTCAGGTGGGATAGGGGCATTTTCTCCCCTTCATTTTCCTCCCAAATTGGGAGGAAAATTTTTGTGGGCCCGGGAGGAAAATTTTCCTCCCGGTTTTCCATCCTTCCTTCATTTTCTCTCCAAACGAACAGTGAAAAATGTCTGTTTTCCTCCCTTAGTTTTCCATCCTCCATATTTTCTCTCCAAATAGACGCACCCTTAATGTTAGCTACTCTATTTCTCTGTGTTAAGGTCATTTCTAAGGAGTTCGTGCATTGGAAATCAATTGGTTATAAATAGATTTGGTTAATTGGTTATCCTCTCAATTTAGACCTAGGTACATTTTGATTCTCTTAGGAATTAATTTTCTAAATGTGATCCTTGTTCCTTATTGTCATGAGTAAATACATAACTTGGAAAGACTATAAAAATAAAGTTAAATTGCCAACTACACCCTTAAAATTTTGGGGGTGTTTAAATTTTACACCCTGAAGTTTCAAAATTTGAATTTTACAAAGTTTCAAAATTTTGATTTACCTCATAGAGTTTGGGAGTGTTTAGATTTTACACCCCAAATTTTGAAACTTCATAGTGTAAAATCAAACAACTCTAAACTTTGATAAATAAAATCCAAACAACGCCCAACTTCAAAACATAAAATCCAAATTTTGATACTTCTGGATGTAAAATTCAAGCACCCAAACTTTAGGAGTGTATTTCACAATTTAACCTAAAAATAAAAAAGATGAATAAAAGTACTCAAGCTATTCAATGCCATGGGTTATTGGGTTTTGGACACGTTCACGTAGACTAAGCTAATTTTAAAAGGTTCAAAGTGTAAAACCCTAAAGGTAATCCTCAATAAAGAGCCTAAAAATTGTACTAATGAGAAAGACGAATGTTGGGCTTATACAGTTATACTAACTTAGTTTCCAATTGTGGGTTCTTATTAGCTTAACTGGTAAAGTATTTGATGGTTGAATAAGAGATCTGGGATTCAATATCCTTTTACACCAAAAACCGATCAGTGTCTTGATTTAATGATAAAAAAGCTATTATTAAAAGCGGACGCCATAGGTTAAAACTGTCTTAAAAAAAAAAAGCTTAGTTTTTCAATTAAAAAAACCATGCTGAATGTTGTAAGTTTGGATTAGATGATGAAGTACAGATATGAAATTGTGTTCAAGCAAGGGAGAAGAGGAACTGGAACAGGAGTGTGAAAAAGTTCAAGGATAGTAGTGGAGAAAAAGCTTTCACCCAGCGCCATAAGGTAGTTAGCTACAGAGACAGTTTAGTTGGGGAAATACCAAGAGCATATGTTAAGTCATTCCAGTTCGCAGAGACAAGGAAGGAGGAAGAGGACTTAGATAATGAGCTTGAAAGCCTAATTGAGGGCATGTCTGCTGTCAAACTTTCCAAGGAGATGAAGGCTAGGATAAGGGCGCCATGGTCCAAAGCCTTGATAGTGAAAGTGTATGGTAGAATGGTGGGATTTAACTACCTCACTTTCAAGATCAATACTTTATGGAAGCCATCGGCAAGAATAGATAGTGTGGATTTAATAAAGGACTTCTTCCTTATCAAGTTCAATAGTAATGATGACTATGACAAGGTGTTGAAGGGAGGCTCATGGTTTGTGGGAGAGCATTTCTTAGCTATCAAGTCATGGGAGACAAACTTCAAAGCATCGAAGGCTACCCTCTCATCTGTAGCAATGTGGGTCAGACTCCCAGAACTCCCTATATAATTTTATGATTTAACAGTCATGAAGGAGATTGGAAGGACAGTAGGTCCAATGTTAAGAATAGACTCATTCACAGCATCTAGAACAAGAAGAAGCTATGCCAGGTTATGCATCCAATTTGACATGGAGAAACCACTTATTAAAATTGTGAGAAGAGTGGGGTTGATGTGAGACCTACTAGCTACTCAAAGTCTTAGATAGATAAGAAGCTTGCTAAAGCTAAGAAGAAAAAAGCTTTCAAAAGAGCTAGTCTTAACTCAAGGAGTACAACAACTCCAATACAAAGAGCTTCTGACTATCTCTCTAGCTCAGATAATGGATCCTCATTACCTGGTACCCCAAACTCTACTTCGGATAGAGTGGGCAATGAGGCACATGAATCAAGTAACCCCCATACTAGACGAAATACTAGCGCAAATCCGAGCTTCTCTAATGGATACCCTGGGGTGGTTCGAGGAGGATTTAAGGGCAGCATGGAAGAATTTATTCCCTATCACCCAAGCCAGTCTCAGGGAGCGAGATCTTGCGTTAGAGCATCTAGCATAGGGGTTAACTCCCAATCAATGGTGGAAGTTCCTTTCAGATATCTCCCTGATAACAGAGAAAGATGCAAAGGCCTTAAACAAGCAAAGAAGGCCATTGGTGGTGCCTCACTTGGACAAATCAGGGTGGTTGGTTCAAGAAAGGAAAGTCATAGACATCAGAGAGGCAATGTTGTCCCATATGGGGAATTTCCCGATGATGAAGCTATTCTAAATCCTAACCTCGATTCAAAGGTGTGATCTCTTGTTGTGTTTCAGGGAGGACATAGTGGGTATACTGAAGTACATGATGGTGTGGAAGTCGAATTGGGTAGCCTTCAAGGACATACTGAGGCAACTGGGATGGAGATAGTAATGATGATGCCTAATCAAGTAGAGGTTTCGAACGGAGGCTTTGTCAAAATGAATGTTCTTTTGTGGAACTGTAGGGGTGACCTTACGTTTAATGGGTCTTTTTTGACTGATACAATAGGATATGCTAGAGGCTTATGGCTACTCTAGAAGAAAGATGAAGTAGACATTTCAATGCTCTCCTCCACAGGACAAGAAATTCACGCAACTGTGAAGGTATGTTCTAATAACCTTTGCTGGCTATTATCTTCTATATGTGCTAGTCCCCGTATAATTAAAAGAAAAATTCTTTGGTCTAACTTGTCACAAGTAGCTCAATTACATAACCTGTCGTGGTTGCTTTTGGGGGATTTTAATAAGGTTCTTAGTGGTAAGGACAAGTTTAGGGGTAGAAGCATCAATCTTAATAGAGCCTTGGATTTCAAAGATTGTTTAGATTCCTGCAATCTTCTGGATTTAGGGTTCTCAGGGCCAAAGTACACCAGGTCAAACCGAAAACAATTGTCAAACTTAATTCTAGCGAAAAGTGACAGGTGCTTTGCTAACCCATATTGGAGGCTTCTTTTCCCAGAGGCATTAGTAACACATATCCCCAAAGTCTATTCTAACCACTGTCCTGTTTTACTGGAACTAGCCAACCCACCTGTAGGGATGAGGAATAAATCTTTTAGATTTCAGTTAATGTGGCTGCTTCACCCTGAATTTCCCAGTGTAGTAAAAGAATCTTGGGAAGGGGAACACTCCCTCAATAATGTGATTTCTATCTTTACAAGGAAAGCCAAGCATTGGAATGTGAATGTTTTCGGCAATCTTTTTGCCAAGAAAAGAAAAGTGCTTGCGAGACTCAATGGAGCACAAAAAGCATTAGCGAATAATCCTGGTGATTTACTTATCCAACTAGAGAAGAAATTGATTGAAGATTATAATCTCATTATGCTTCAGGAGGAGGGATACTGGGCCCTTAAGTCTTGTCTAAACTGGGCTTCATATAAGGGAGGAACACATCCTTCTTCCATGCTTCAACAGTGGTGAAGAGGCACAAAAATAAAATTAGATGCATTAAAGACAACATTAGGGAATGGATCATGGAGGAAGAGAGAGTAAAGGACTTCATCTTGACAGGATATAAAAAACTTTTCTCTACTAAGCTGGTTTGTTCTACTCTCTCATCAGAGATTAGCTAGTTCTCTTGCTGCTTTCTAACTGAGAAGGAAAGAGACAAGCTTTGTCTACAAGTTTTGGAGGACGAGATTAGCGCAGGCCTATGGTCTTTAAAGGCCTTTAAAGCCCTTAGGCCAGACGGTCTTCATGCGGGCTTTTTTTTCAGAATTTCTAGCATGATGTTATAGACTTAGTGTGTACGGAGAGTAAGAATATTTTTGCTTCGGGTCTATGCTTGAATACTTGAATAGGACCTTAATCTCGCTTATCCCTAAATGCCAATATCCAGAGACTCTTGGAAATTACAGGCCCATCAGCCTCTGCAATTCAGTGTATAAGATTGTCACGAAGATTATTATGGAAAGAATTCGCCCTCTAGTTAAAAAACTTGTCTCCCTCGTAGAGGCTTCATTTGTCCCAGAAAGGAGAGGTCTAGACAATATCTTAATTGCACAAGAGCTGATTCACTCCATTGACAACAAAAGGGGGAAAGAGGGGTACATGGCGATCAATGTGGATTTGGAGAAGGCTTATGATCAGCTTGAATGGAATTTTATCCATAAAGTCTTTAAAGCTTACCATTTTCTTAATAAGTTGATCACTCTTATTATGAACTGTGTCTCCTCAACAATTATTTCTATTCTGTTTAATGGAGGTACGATGGATACTTTCCACCCCTCTAGGGGTATCCGTCAAGGCAATCTGTTGTCCTTCTATCTTTTTATTCTTTGCATGGATTACCTCATAAGCCTCATTGACAAGGAGTGTATAGAAGGGGACTAGGCCCCAATAAAAGCATCCTGAGGAAATCTAAAGATCTCACTCTTTTCTTTGCGAATGACTTAATACTATTTGCGAAAGCCAATGAAGAAGGGAGTGAAGCCATAAAGGAGGTGCTAGATTTGTTTTGCAATGAATCTGGGCAGAAAGTTAGCTATATTAAGTACCGTATCTATTTCTCGTAAAATGTGGAAGCTAGCCTAAAATCTAAAATTTGTGAGCACTTAAATATCCAGGCCACTAACAACTTAGGGAAGTACCTAGGGTTTCCCTTGAAGCATAAAGGTTCAAATCGAAATCAATTCAAATTTGTTGCAAAGAGGGCCATCACAAACTGTCTAGATGGAAAGCTCAACTTCTATCCTTTGCAGGAAGGACAGTTTTAGTTAAATCAGTTATGTCATCCATTCCTAACTATGTAATGCAAGGTGTAGCCCTTCCCTCTCATCTTTCTGACAAACTTGACAAGATCAACAGGGATTTTTTTTGGGGTACCACTCAAGAGAAAAAGAAAATGCATATGAAGGGCTAGAGCAAAATTATCAAAACTAAAGAGGAAGGAAGACTTGGCATACAAGTAGTTGTTGAGGATCAAAATTTCACAAGAAAACTCATTCCATGAAAAGTAAGGAAAGACCATGGGCCTTAATAAAAAAAAGCCCAATTCATGAAGCTAAAAAGGACCATGAAGGCCTAAAATCCTAAAAAGAAGAAAAAAGAAAGAAATAATAATAATAATAATAATAATAATAATAAAGAAAAAAGAAAAGGATCTCGGTCAGAGGACATGCAGCGAGGATCTCGGTTAGAGGACATACAGCAAGGATCTCGGTCAAATGATATGCAGCAAAAAGAGCTAAGGCCCTAAGACCTTAATATGTCCTTTTAAACCTTGAGAAGAGGACCTTGGCTAGCATATGGGAAAACCAAGATGTATGTTCAAATTTCCAGCAAAAAAGACCATTAAAAATCCAGCCAAATAGGTATTTTCCTTTGTAACGCATGGTCCAAGCTCGTGGGATCCCGAGTGAATAGTAAAGGAGAAGTGGTTTGGTCGGTAGGAGAGTGATTTCTGGTGAAAGGAGGATCTCGAAACTTTTCCTTGGTTCATATATTTGCTTGGAATGCATAAACCAATGGAAAACTCAGTTCCCCCATGTACATGACACCTCCCCATAATTTCCTTTCAATTGTCATTTTCAACTAAAGCTGTCATCAAGTACATTGAGCAGCCCACCCACTCATTTGACTTTCCAAGAAAGAATTTTTTATTTATAGCTAAAGTCAAATACCCTTTTTGAGTTATAATTGCCTACATAAGCTAAACCTCTGCTTAATACACCTTTTCAGGTTTCAGAGGACATGGTTTTACCTAGTAGACCAGGGACGTCCTCGCCTAAGGTACCAGACCAGGTCCACTATTAAAGGAACACTAAGGCATAGTAAGCAGGGGGGGAGAAAAATGGGGATTCAGGGGAAGAGTTCAGAGGTTTAAAACACATATTCTTAGAGTTTTAAAAACCCAGCAAGGGAGGGGAAAGAAAAGAGGGACAAAACAAAGAGAGAGCCAAGGAGTAGGAATTCGTCCCATATCCTTGAGGTTATTCGAAATATCACTTAAACTCCAAAGAAACACATGCCAAAAACATGCACACATCAAATATCTCTCTCACAAAAATCATCCTCACCTAACTATCTTGGAAGGCAGTGCCCAAGTAAAGCCATTTGGACTTGAGTTCCAAATCCCACAAGTCTTGTGCAAAAGCACTAAGTCTGTGAGAATTAGGGTCAGGATCCTCGTGGCTAAATCATTCTCATTAAATTCATTTAAATATATGTATATGTATTAAAATGTATATCATAATCTAATAAACTAATAATTATTTGAAGATATGCATATTGTATAGTGTGTTCTTATGCAGGACCTATAGAGGTAAAGGAAAATGACAAAATTCTATTGCATAATAAGCACGGAGAAAGATCATATAATTCAGAGAATCAGCATTCTGGGTTCTTATAGGCCTAGTACCCTTAGGAACCATGACATCACGTATGGGGTACCACGATATTACGCTCGGGGTACCATGATATTATGCTTAAGGTACCAAGTAAAGAATTTTTTTTAAAATGTTCACACAGTAAAAGATAAGATTCAAATACTTTATTTCAATCTTCTTCTCATTGTAAATATTATGAATACTTATTTTACTTATTTTGTAAGAGTAAAGGGTCAATTTTATGACACTAAAACACTTATAATAGTATTTTATTACTTAAGAGGAATTGTATTTTTGCCTTGAGGAGATTTATGTGATTTGTGCACAACTTGGTTCGTAATTAGCCCTCATTTAGATGTGGTAAACCAAGCCCAGTTCACCAAACAACGAATAAAGGGCCTAGGATCCTTGTTTCTACTTGGACTTGGGTACTGTCCAAAAACGGATCCTCACATTTTGGCTGCTTCACTGGGGATTGGAAAAAAGGAGTGGGAAGAAACAGTCCATTCGAAAGCATGGATCCAAAGCTAGGAAACACCAAGAGGAAGGAAAGTTCTTCTTAAAGTGCGGGTTCCTCCAAAGAATGTCCCACCAAGAGACTCTATATGGAATTTTGGGGAATTTCCCAATACAAGATAAGTTTTATGTGTCATTATTTTCTCCATTTTACATTTTGAATGTAATGGATCATTGCCCTACTCTTTTAAAAAAAAGGGGAGGGGGGGTCATGTTGTAATATTTAAACAATCATAACATTGTTTCATTACTAAAAAAAAAATGGAGAAGTGAGCAAATAAAAAAAATAGAGATTAATGAAATGAAGAATGTATGAGCTATATAACAAAGCAATGGCCCCACATTTGGGGTTATTGTGTTTTCTTTTATAAAAAAAAAAAAAAAATTCATGATATTATTTCATTTGTTTAAAAAGAAAAAGAAGAAAGAGAAGTAAGCAAATCAAAGAAGCTTGATGAAATGTAAATTACATAGCAAAAGCAATTGCCTCACGTTGTGGGGCTAAATAATTTTGTAGCAACTTAATAATAATAGCATATGGTGCAGGTTAGTAAAATGGACAAGTTCCTTGGCTCCGCCCATGAATTTAACAAAATGGAATAGTTCCATGATCCCAGCAAAGCCTAAGAGATCCTTGACTCTAGGAAGCAAAGCCTATGAGATCCTTGATCCTAGTAATACTTAGGAGATCCTTGATCCCAACAAAGCTGAGGAGATCCTTTATTCCAACAAAGCTGAGGAGATCTTTTATTCCAACAAAACTGAGGAGATCCTTTATTCCAACAAAGTTGAGGAGATCCTTTATTCCAGCAAGGCTGAGTACACCCTCAATTCCAGCAAAGCCTAGGAGATCATTGGTTCCAGCAAAGGCAAAGTATTTCCACGGATCCAACAAAGTAAAATGGTTCAAAAAAATGGAGGCCTCAGGAAAATTGATAGAAGTTCCACAATAACATTAAGAGAAGGTGGATCAAGCATGATTCAACAATCGCCTCATGTCTTGGGGGCTAAAGCCTATTGTATAGTGGACTTTGAATATATTTTGAAGAAAATCAATAGAAACACTATATTGCAAGTCAGTAGCAAAATCAACATTATTGAAAGCTCAACAACTGTATAGTGCATCTATCATTTTTTATAGCTCAACAATTGGGCACACCCATAGAAATAACAAGATTTGGAGAAGCTATAGAGTCCACTGAAGGACATGTACAACTAGCTCTAAAGGCCGACCATGGCATCACAAATATTGCCTGATCCTCTCAATGTACCATTAGTACGTGAAATAAGGACCGAATGGGAAGTCCACAAAAATTGTTGCCGATCTTAGTCCATTCATCTAACATGAAGTAAACTTTGTGGAAAACATATTTTATGATGAGTCAGCTCCAGCTAAAGAATATCCCATTGTTAGGATCCCGAAGGGTTTCCATCTCTAAGATCTCGGGGGGCTCCTATCCCAGAAGAAGAAGAAACCTTAGGGAAGGCAGAATATTGCTTATGAAGGCATGCAGGACCTGAATGAAGCCTACAAGAGGATCCTGGATCACCATCTTACATGATAGCCCAGGAAGAGATCCTAGAGGAACCTAGGGATACGATGAGTCAGAATATCCTATCTCTAGGATCCTGGGGGGCTCCTATCCCAGAAGAAGAAGAAATTTGGAGGGAAGGCTAATATACTGCTTATGAATATCCTGGAGAAACTTATGGATATGGAAAGGAAGACATAAATCCTACTAAAGGAAGAACTAGAAAAGGTGAACTTGGGGGCTGACCCATGGAACCTGGGGCTTATCTTAATCAATAGTTAGTTATCGATACAAAAAAAAAAAAAAAAAAAAAAAAAAAAAAAAAAAAAGCAACTGGTGGAGCTATTGAAAAATGTGAAGATTTATTGGAGTGGACTCCTTCAAATTAAATAATGCACGTCCAAAGGATAAATTTCCTTTGAAGGCAGAATAAGGCAGAATATTGCTTATGAAGGCACGCAGGACCTGAATGTAGCCTACAAGAGGATCTCGGACCATCATCTTGCATGATAGCCCAAGAAGAGATCCTGGAGGAACCTAGGGATACAATGAATCAAAATATCCCATCTCTAGGATCCCGAGGGGCTCCTATCCCAAAAGAAGAAGAAACTTGGAGGGAAGGCTAATATACTGCTTATGAATATCCTAGAGGAACTTATGGATATGGAAAGGAAGGCATAAATCTTACAAAAGGAAGAACTAGAAGAGGTGAACTTGGGTGACCCAAGGAACCTAGGGCTTATCTTAATCAATAGTTAGTTATCGATACCAAAAAAAAAAAAAAAACTAGTGGAGCTATTGAAAAATATGAAGATTTATTGGCGTGAACTCCTTCAAACTAAATAAGGCACGTCCAAAGGATAAATTTCCTTTGCCTACACATCGATCTCCTCATACATCCAACTAAGGCAACAACAATATCAACCATGAAGAAGCATACTAAAGTCAAGGAACTCAAGAGCTTCTTGGAAAGAACTTCTTACATTAGGAAGTTCACACCAAGACCAGCCTTGGTCACTAGTGGACTATCCAAACTGTTGAAAAAGGAGAATATTTTCATATGAGGAGCTGCCATCCAAATGTCTTTCATAAAATTTCAACAGATCATGAGTCATTTTCCTACCTTATGAGTACTAGTCCATGGCAAAATCATTATTATTGTACCTGGAATCACAATCCCAACCATATAGAGCATTAAAGGATATAGAAATGAGGTACCCCAAGATAGAAATGGCGTGTTTGGCGGCCATGCATCTCAACAACTGAATCAATATGTTTCATTCCACCAAATCCTATTGGTGACAAGCTCTCATCCAATAAAAGCTCTCCTCCATTAGCCCTTGTGATCTTGAAAAGTAGCTTAGTGGTTTTTTTTTTTTTTTTTGAGAATACTAAATATTTTTAACACACACACACACATAGAGAGAGGGGAGAAGGTTTTTTTTAAAGAAACTTAATATTAATTTTCCAATACAATATGGGTTAGAAGGATCCCCAGAGCTATCAAGAGCTAGGCTGTAGTAGACTCACTGGCCCAGTTCCCCAAGAAAGAGAAGTACCTATTGAGTGAGAAGATCTCTAAAAACATAGTAGCAGTAGAGAACCTAGTAAAGAAACAAATTGTGAGGTTTGTGAAGACAGCCTCTATCGATCATGCCTAGAGAAAGTCTTCCTCTTCCAGGATCCCCATAAAAGGATCCCCCACCTAAAGAAAACACCATGACAGAATCATCTTAGTGGAGCTCCTCCTAGCCACCATTTCACCAGTGAGAGTAACCTTAGATGATTCGTAAAAGAAGAGTTTTTCCATGAAGGATTTGTTCACAGCCAAGGGGTGATATTTTAGAAGATCCTCAGAGAAGGAAACAAATCCTTATCGCTTTGAAGAAAAGAAAAGAAATCAGTTTAGTGACTCCACTTGAGATTGGGGGACTACGAAGGAACCTTTTTTGAAAATTGAAAAATTCAATGGCCATGAACAAATTTTCCAAGTGGCATGGCCCAGGACTTGGGAAGAGTAAACTTTCTATGTACTTGGCCCACGACTTGGCCAGAACAAATTTTTTCCAAGTGACATGGCCCAAGACTTGGGAAGTGCAAACTTTCCATGTACCTGGCTCAGCACTTAGCGAAAACAGATTTTTTCCAAGTCATGGCCTAGGGCTTGGAAAGAGCAAACTTTCCATGTACCTGGCCCAAGACTTGGCTATAACAAATTTTCCAAGTGACATGGCCCAAAACTTGGCCAAAACAGATTTTCCAAATGACATGACCCAGGACTTGGGAAGAGTAAACTTTCCATGTACCTGGCCTAGGACTTGGCCAAAATAGATTTTTCCAAGTGACATGGTCTAAGACTTGGGAAGAGCAAACTTTTCATGTACCTGGCCCAGGACTTGGCCTAGAATAAATTTTCTAAATACATGGCTCAGAAATTGGCCAAGAGTAAAAGTTTCTAAGTACAACCAAGAAACTGGTCAAAAGCAAATGTTTATGAATACAAGCCATAGCACGTCCCAATAATGCATGCAGATTGTAAGCATATCCCAGTAATGGCTACAACCTGTAGCACGTACCAACAATGGCTACAACCCGTAGCATGTAGTAGTAATGACTATAACCTGTAGCACATCCCAGTAATGGATACAAGCCGTAGCACGTCCCAATAATACGTGCAGATTGTAAGCATATCCCAGTAATGGGTACAACCTGCAGCACATACCAGTAATGGGTACAAACTGTAGAACGCACCAGCAATAGGTACAAGTTGTAGCACGTCCCAGCAAAGGATGCAAATTATAAGCAAGGCCCAACGAGGGGTACAAAGAGAAAGAGCCTTGAATAGGTATGAAAACCCAAAAGTGGGTGTATAAAGTGCACAAGATTGACCTCCTTGAAAGGAATTGGCTCAAGGGAGCCTATGGAAGTAAGGAAGGCTTAACTTAAAAAAAAAAAAAAAAAAAAAAAAAAAAAAAAAAAAAAAAAAAAAAAATTCCAAGAGTACGTTACTCAAAGCTGCAAAAGCATGGATACTTTTTCAAATCTCTATACATAGAAATTAGTCAATAACATTGTAAATCAGCTAGCAACATTCCCCTCCTCCTACAAGGTGCAAACTCACCAAAAGCTTGAAGGTACTTTGATTCAACAAAAGAAAAGTACTCTCTTGGTAAGCCCACTCATTAATACCATGTTTGAATATATCAAAACACTGCAAAATGTTGTGCAAGAGATATCACCCATGCACTAATATTTTATTCATGTAGATTAAAATGAAAATTCTAATATTTTGGTCTTCTTATTTGACCAATTATCAAAAATCAAAATTTGGAATTCTTGTGTGGTTGAAATCCTCACATGGTTTCATGTACATGAAGTAATTTTTATTGCTATGTCTTATTTGGCAATTGGCTTTTCCAATGCTTACACTGGGGGCTAAGATAAGATTAAAAATTTTTCTTACATATATCTTTCACTTGATAAAAGATTTAGAAGTCTAGTGCAAACTTTACTATAAGTTCAGCCACTGTTATTTTTCTTTGGCTCATGAACTCTATGGTACATAGCAATTCAACAACAATATAATTGGTGGCATGATACTTGAATAATTTGCTACAATCTGAAATATTATACAATCTCTCACAATCTAGAAAAAGAATAAGGCAAAGATCAAGAGCATTCACCAGAAGAGCAAAGTCTTTAGCTAAAGCAAGGCGAAGAGATGTTCTTAAACCTTCTAAGTCATGTCCTCAGAGAAGTTTCTATCTCTTGATACATTTTGAGAAGAATATCTAGTATTGATTAGACTCTAAGTCAACATGTTTATATGATTCAATGATTTATGATATCATGGTCCCATTGGTAAGTCACTATCCATGGACTAAAAAATCCTCATGTGGCAAACTTCTTGGTGTTATTCACCTTAGCCATAGCAAGCATGTACTACAATGCATAGAATATCTTTGGCAAAATTCATGGGGGCTCCCCTCACTCAACTTATTTTGTAAAACAAACAAAATCTTGTTGACAAAGTAATGCTATCATATATTGAGATTTAATATGCATCCAATGTGATTTTTGTATGCTACTTTAAAAAAAAAAAAGAATATCCTAGAATTACTAGCAAAAACATTAGTGCTAGAAATATACTATTTGCTCTAAATGCAATACCAATATAATTTTGTTATACATATATATCTGCATATATCATTTTTAGTTTGACAAAATTGATTTTTTGAATACCAATCTACAGCTTAATACTAACATGAAGGTGAATTCTAATCTTTCGCAACATGTTAGTTCATCCTATGAAAGAAGTGTAGCAATTAGTTGATCTACACATTGGTTCTATAAACTAGGAAAGTGTCCAAAAACAATTTATTTTCTCACGCGTGGGCTACAAGTAACCCACGAGCTCGAGGGGCTACTATTGAGAACCAAAATTTCACAAGGAAGCCCATTCCATGAAAAATAAGGAAAGACCATGGGCCTTAACAAAAGAAGACCAAATTCATGAAGGTAAGAAGGACCATGAAGGTCCAAAATCCCAAAAAGAAGAAAAAAGAAAGAAATAATAATAATAATAAAGAAAAAAGAAGAGGACTTCCATCAGAGGACATGCAGCGAAGATCTCGGTCAGAGAATATGTAGCAAAAAGAGCATCAAGGCCCCAACACCTTGATGTGTCCTTTTGAACCTTGAGAAGAGGACCTTGGCTAACACATGGAAAAACCAAGATGTATGTTCAGATTTCTTAAAAAAAAAGCCATTAAAAATCAAGAAAAATAGGTATTTTCCCTTGAAACCAATGGTCCATTCCTGTCGGATCCCGAGTGAATAGTAAAGGAGAAGTGGCCTGGTCAATAGGAGAGTGATTTCTGGTGAAAGGAGGATCCTAAAACTTTTCCTTGGTTTATATATTTTCTTGGAATGAATAAACCAATGGAAAACTCAATTCTCCCATGTGCATGACACCTCCCCATAATTTCCTTTCAATTGTCATTTTCAACTAAAGCTGTCATCAAGTACATTGAGCAGCCCACCCACTTATTTGACTTTCCAAGAAGGAATCTTTTATTTATAGCTAAAGCCAAATTCCCATTTTGAGTTATAACTGCTTAAATAAGCTAAACATTTGCCCAATACACATTTTCAGGTTCCAAAGGACATGGTTTTACCCAGTAGACCAGGGATGTCCTCTCCTGGGGTACCAGACCAAGTCCACCATAAAAGGAACACTAAGGCATAGCAAGCAAGGGGGAGAAAAATGGAGATTTAAGGGAAGAGTTTAGAGGTTCAAAACACATATTCTTAGAGTTTAAAAGCCCAGCAAGGGAGGGGAAAGAAAAGAGGAACGAAACAAAGAGAGAGCCAAGGAGTAGGAATTCGTCCCACATCCTTGAGATTATTCGAAATATCATTTAGCCTCTAAAGAAACATATGTCAAAAACATACACATATTATATATCACTCTCTCCTAACTATCTTGGAAGGCAATGCCCAAGCAAAGCCACTTAGACTTGAGTTCCAAATCCCACAAGTTTTGTGCAAAATCACTAAGTTTGTGATAATTAGGGCCAGGATCCTCGTGGCTGAATCATTCTCATGAAATTCATTTACATATATGTATATGTATTAAAATGTATATCCTAATTTAAGAAACTAACAATTATTTGAAGATATGTGTATTGTATAGTGTGATCTTATGTAGGACCTATAGAGGTAAAAGGAAATGACAAAACTCCATTGCATAATAAGCATGAAGAAAGATCGTATAGTTTAGAGAATCAGCATTCTAGGTTCTTATAGGCTTAGTACCCCTGGGAACCACAACATCATGTCCGGGGTACCGCGATATTATGCTCGGGGTACCAAGTGAAGGAATTATTTTAAATGTTCACACAGTAAAAGATAAGCCTCAAATACTCTATTTCAATCTCCTTCTCATTGTGAATATTAAGAATACTTATTTTACTTATTTTTTAAGAGTAAATGGCCATTTTATGACACTAAAATACTTATAATGATATTTTATTGCTTAAGAGGAATCGCATTTTTGCCTTAAGGAGATTTATGTGACTTATGTACAACTTGGTTCGTAATTAACCTCCATTTAGCTGTGGTGAACCAAGCCCAGTCCATCAAACAACGGGTAAAGGGCCTTGGATCTTTGTTTCTACTTGGACCTAGGTACTGTCCAAAAAAGGACCCTCATAGTACCAAAGGCAAAGAATGTAGGCTTACTAGCTAAATTAAACTGGAGAATGTACCATGAACGTGACTCTCTTTGCCGAAAGTTTTACTGAACAAGTATTGTACTCAAGCTAGAAGAAATGCCAGGGATCCGGACAAGCTCTATGTTCAGGTAACTAGAAAGCAATCAAACAGGGGTTTCTTGTTTTCATAAAAGGGATAGATTGGAATGTAGGGAGTAATTCCAAGCTAAGCTTCTGGTCTGATAACTGGGTTAAAGGCAAATCGATTAAAGAGATAATTTAGGGCCCGATCCATCAATCAGAGCAGGATATTACTATTGAAGATGTGAGACAAGGAGGTAAATGGCATTGGAATGCCATTTCATTTGATCAACCTCCTTGTATAAAAGGAAGAATCCTTGCCATGCCCATTCAGCTATATGGAGAGAAAGGGGACTCTATGACCTGGAAAGCTTCAAAAGATGGGGAGTTCACTATTGCAATAGCATTCACTCTGGCATGACCCAAGGAAGGGCACAATGCTGGGTTTAAGGGAAGTTGGATATGGAAAATCGACACACTGCGAAGGATATGTCACTTTCTTTGGCTATGCCACCATAATAGCATGCCAGTTAGGGAAGTGATTGTGTTAAGAGAAATTGGATGTGAAGCCGTGTGCCCCCTTTGCAACACTGAAAATGAATCAATCATTCATATGTTGAGGGATTGCCTCTTTGTAGTGTCATTTTGGAGAAAAATTGGAGCCTCTATTGATGTGATTTCCACGTTCAATCTCGATATACATAGGTGGCTTGAAGCCAACTGCATGTGCAACCCGCTAATTAAGGCGAATGGATATCTGTGGAGAATAGTGTTCACCTTCGCAATCTGGTCCCTATAGAAGCACAAGAACAGAGTAGTTTTGAAAAAGTGGTAGTGTAAAACAGAAAAAGTAGATTTTTAGTATAAAATAAATGGAAAAATTTGGTCAGACAAATGTGGTTGCTCTTTTATAGGGTGATTTCACTAGTACACATCCTATATGGGAATGCTAATGGCAACGAGTTTATCTATAAAGAAAAGAGAGAGTGAAAAACTCAATTTGTTAGACAAGTCTTTTGTTGGCAGACTTGGTGCTAAGCATACCTCTGAGCCTTAATGATTGTTTGGATAGCACGTCAAGCATCCACGTCTAGCGTCCAACATTTTTTTTGTGGGTTCCATGCAGTGTTCACGGGACACATATATATATATATATTTTTTTTTTCACAAAAATTAACTTTAAAACTAGGTCTTACGATACTATTCATACATTTAAAAATTATTTTGTTACAGTATTTTTAAATTTCAATAATAAACGATATCCAAACCCTTAGACTACCTCCGGATAAGAGTATTTGGGCTGGCACCTCGAATGGTAAATTCACGGTTCGTAGGGCATATAAACTTCTCATGGAGGAGGTTTGGAGTGTAAGTGGAGGGAAAAGTTCAGATAGATCGGCAATAAGGCAAGTACGGAATAGTATAAGGAGTATGAAGACTCTTAACAAAATCAGAAATTTTGCCTGGAGGGCTTGACGGGATATCCTAGCTATACCAAGGTAAACTTGAAGAAGAGACCTGTCAAGAATGATGACCTCTGTAATGACTGTGGGAACGAGGCTGAAACTAGTTACCACATGTTCTGGTTCTGTAACAAATTAAGTCAAGGAAGTATGAAGCAATAGCAAGTTGGTGTTCCCTTTTCAGATAGATAGTAAGTGGATTTTTATAGATGTGATTTGGCAGATCGTCAAATATAGTCCCAAAAGCTCCCGTTTAGTTGAGAAGACTCTGACCTTCTGCTGGGAAATCTCGAAGTCTAGAAACACTGTACGACATGGAGGCACTCGAAGACCAAGGAAGGTAATTGTACGAAACTCACTATCCTTGGTGGAGGCATATCGAGCTGCAAGTGAAGTTGACCGTCCAAACAACCCTATTGAAGTAGTCAAGTGGCACCCTCCAAAGCCACCTAGATTCAAGATGAGTGCGGATGGGGCCGTATTCACAGAGTTGGGTGCAACAGGCATGGGTTTGGTTATGAGGGACTCGGAGGGGAAAAGTGATGGCAGCTATAAGCAAGAAGACCCTAGTACCCCTGATAGCGCTAGAAGCTAAAGCAAAGTCCATGGAGATGGCGGTTCAATTAGCTTGGGAGATGGGGTTTAGAGAGGTGACTTTCAAGACAGACTCCCTAATCCTTTGCAAAGTTCTTACAGGTTCCATAGATGCTGTTTCCTCTATTGAAACTATTACTGTTACATTTTGTCTTTAGTTTAAAATTTTAGATTTTTTGCTTTTTCACACGTCAAACGGCAAGACAATAATCCTACCCATATTCTAGCCCAATTAGCGAAACAGATTGATGACTTTGTTTGTTTGGTTGGAGGAAACTCCTAGCCTCATTGGGTAAGTATGTACTCAGGATGTAATTTACTCTTTTTCTTTGTTTAATAAAAGAGAAGCACAGGCTTTCCATTATTAAAAAAAAAAAACACTAACTAAAACTATATTTTTTTTAAAGTTTTTTATTTTATTTATTAAAAATACTATAATAATGATGAAAAAAATATGGGGTGAGACAGGCGTAAAAGCCCATTATTTCACTAACATGTGAGACTCGCGCATTCTCAATTATGATAGACGGAGAAAAGAAAGAACCGAGAAACTGAGGATTGGAGTTACTTCTAGAAAGTTTTATATATGCCGGAGTTACTTCTAGAAACTATTGCTCATTTGTCTTTTCACTTTTACTTTTTCTTATAATATTAATATTGTCCCTGTTGTTTCAATAAAATAGAAATAAAAATAAAAATAAAGAAAGAGTTACTTTATGGGATAAAAACTAAAAAGTGATTTAGGAAGACCTTATCAACATTTCACCCATTTTTTTACAACATTTTTTTTTTTTGGGGGGGGGGGGAGGGGTCTTTTACAGCATTCATACTAGAGAAAGATAGAAGTTTTTTCTTTAATACAATGATACCATGCATAGGAATATTAAAACATGCTAAAAACTTGAACTAATTAAACATAAGGTTGAAGTAAATAACTTATTAATTGAAACTAACCTTTTGCAGAGAACAAATAAAGCGCAAGCATGTACTGGAAGGTATATATATTCTTTGTTGAAATTCTTCAGAAGCTTTGGGCAAAATCTGTTTGGATGCGCAAGAGTGACATTCCATGAGAATGAGAAAGGTTGCAAAATTGCTTCAGACTTTAGAAATAAACACTATAAAATATGAATCACCAAGCCTCTTTTTTCTCAACCACAAAGAAACATATAAAACAGAAAGTTCGTATATATAAAAAAGAAAGTTCGTATATATTAAAGACGAGGAATATTGTCTTTCTCTCTGTCGGTAATTTGCTTTTTACTATGGTCGATTTTTAAGTCTTTATAGAGCGAATGAAGCACCAATCACACTGCTTTATATCTTCTCCTCAAGTGAAGCAAAGAATAATTGTAGTCGAGATTAACAAATATCTGATTTCCACATCTTATATTCATATAGAGAATAATTAGTTCCTTCATTCATTCTTATCTAAACTATCCCATCCATCCAACTACCAGCACACAGCTGACACGTAAAATCAAGATAGTACATTGCACTTCTTTTGTTCCTTACATTTTACAGCATAATATGTAACATTCCACCTAAAATTGAATTGAGTATAGGAATACAGTAAACATTAGCTTTACATTCAATTTAATCCTTCGAGATATATATATATATATATATATATATATCTGCAACTCATTCCTAGCGGTTGGTTCCATATATCCCTTGTATCTTATAAGTACATGCTGTTATATTGGTAAACTTACCACAGATCTCTCTCTCTCAGCCAAAAAACCAAAACACAAACAAAGACATCTCAAACGCATGCACAAATTAATGTTATATCATGGTTATCTAATACTAATTGCGTTAAAATAATTTTAAGATGATCGTATTTGTGTAGGAATACCATGTCTTTTAGCGGTTTTAGGGTCAACAGTATATCATTCAGTAGGCACACACTGTAAGGCTAAGAAATGAATACTAAAGATAAGTGTCGGCATTTTAAAGACTATAGCATTAACTTGGTGTCGGTCAGTTGCTGGGAATTTTTTCGTTTATATTTTATTAGTTTATTTACAGTTTTTTAAAATTTTATATTTTTTCAAGTATAAATATAGAAATTGGACTTGCGGATGGGAATATGCTAGCATGTCGGTTTTTTTTTTTTTAGGATAAGCATAGCAAGTCGGTATGAAGTGAATTAAGAATGATGCTATTCTTTTTTTTTTTATGAACAAGAATGGTGATGATTCGTGCCCGTCACTTTCATGTAATAAATGAAAGCAACTTGCGTAGTAATTAAGGGTGATAGAAACTACATACCATTTAGAAGTCGGCAAGCTTTTTAAAAAGTTGGTGCCTTATTCCATGGTGATCATGATAATTATTGGGAAAAAAAAACATTACATATAAGAACCGCATAAAATCCGAAGAAAAAAGGTTCAAGCTTTTTTTCCGAAGAAAAAAGGTTCACGCTTTTTTTAACCAAAAAAAAAAAAAGGAATAAGATTTTTGTTTTGATGATGAGATTACAAATACAAATTTTTTTTTTTAATAAAAAAAAAATGCAAAACTAAAATTGATGACAAATAGGAGTAAAGTTGAATCATAGATGCGTTGTGTCCTTTCCAAGATAAGGAAAAAGTGCGAGACAAGAATGGTACTAGTTGTGGCGGTTAGACACACAAGTTTAGCCCATCATCAATTCATGAGTAATTTTAGACCCTGAAGTTGAAAGAGGTCATTTTTAATTTCTAACAGACTTAAAGTGATCAATGCGACTCTAACACTAATAAAATAGAGACGAAAGAGAAATGGAAGGTACAACACTAAAATACATTGTTGTCCATAAAGTTTAGCTCATGAGCAATTTTAGTTTTTACAATTTAGAAAATTATTGTGTACTCTCGGAGTACTATAAATGCGTACTCTTTCGTTTTGCATGAATGGTAGGCCCCACTAATTAAATTCATGACAGGACCCACCATTTATGTGAGAGAAGAAAGTACGCATTTATGGTACTCCGTGAGTACCTAATAATTTTTCCTAAAATTTAAAACAATTGATTTTAGCCATTTGAATGATATGGTCAAACTAAAAACTGACACACTATCAATATGTTACTCCATATTAACTAAAAGTGCTCACTTTAAGTTTGTTAGAGGCTAAAAACATTCACTTCAAACTTAAAAAACTAAAATCACTCAAACTTTTAAATTTTAGAAATCAATAGTTTAAATTTTTTTTTTTTGAGAAACGGGACCAATTGTTTATTGTGACCTATGTATTAAAAAAAATACATCAATATTATATGGATGTATAAAAAATAGTAAATTAAGTATATAACTAATATACCTAGACTCACACATACTTATGACAAGAAAAACTCAAATGAGATAAAGTGGGAGAGATGTTTCATATGATACTTTGATGGTGGGCTTATTGGTCTAGGGTATAATGTATTTTTTTTTGGGTAAGAAAAAAATTGGGGGATTTATGGTTATATTACACCCCTGAGCAGGGAGCCAGCCAGCAACGGAAGCCAGTCTGTGTGGGAGTCATCTCACATTTGTAAGTACACCTCACCACTAAGTATACCCACCAATGAGAGCCACTAGTAGCGGGAATCGAACTTGAGCATGTTAAACAAAACGAACGAACCATACCCAGTTGAGCTAAGCTCCAACTAGGGTATAATGTATACTTAGAAGTTTTAGGTTCAATTGATGATACTTTTGATTAACGTGATATCAAGGGAATTGTTCAGTCAAAAAAGAAAAAAGAAAAAACAACAACAACAACGACAACTTGATGACTTTCTATTTCAAGCAACTCGACGAACATAAAAGCTATGGTATTCCTGATGACTTTGGACCGCTTTTATGTCTCGACAAACAAAAAAGCCATCGTATTTGACAAAGAATGGGTGGATCCTTTCGGCTCTATTCTTTTCAAATCTCTCTTTGCTTAATTTTTTTTTATTATAAACTTTTAGGAATAAAATCTGAATTTGAGAATACTTGAGTCTCCTTTTGAGATTTGAGAGAGAGAGAGAGAGCGAAAAAAGAAAAACTTAAAACAGTCCCTGAATATTGCTAGATAATATCAGCCCAGACTGCCCAGTGCCAGTTCGGGCCTGGCGAGTTGCTCATTCGTTCTTTTGTTGAGTCGGCCTTTGTTCTTCCAGCAATCAGGCTCTCACACCCCTTTTTTTTTTAGGTACTTCTTACCCACTAGCCGTATTAATGAAAGCAGCAAAACAATTAATGAAGCACTATTTCTTTTTTTAGTCAAAAGATCAATTTCTTCCGAATAACCTTTCGACTTAATGATCCATCATGACACGTCTAAGTAAATTCTGGAGTGTAAATATGTCTAAAGTAATGCAAAAAAATAATTTAAGGTTGTAATTCTATGTAAGAATCTGAGTTTTCCCATAATTATGCTTTGTTTATTTTAAAGTAAAATATTTTTAGGAAAATATTTTTTCATTTTCAAGTATTTGTTTGCATGTAAAACATAGTTAATTAATCTTATAAAATATTTTTCATTAACAGTAAAATCCTTTATAAAAAGCTATAAAACATTTTACATTTAAATTTTTGGTTAAATATTTCACAATAACACACAGTAGCTTCCCTCACCTCATCTAGTGGTTAGGTCACCAGTTTATAAAAAGTTATAAAACATTTTACCTTTAAAGCTTTGGTAAAACATTTTACAATAACACACAGTGGCTTCCCTCACCACATCTAGTGGCTAGGTCACCAGTCCAATGGGTTAGGTAGCCAGTGCTAGAGTCCTATCACTAAAGCTGCCACTCCAACAATCGGTGTTGGCAATCCAATGCCGAAGGTTTGATAATCAAAGCCGATGTTTCGACCATCGGTGTTGGCAGTTCGATGGCCGGAGACACCATTTCGGCCACAATACTGATGGTCTGGTCACCAGAGACACTGCTTCGTTAGCAATATCCGTCAATCTGATCACTAGAGCAACCGTTCCATTGATTCTATCACTGTACCTCCAAAACTAGCGGCCTTTGTGGCCGAGCCACCAATTTTGGTGGTTTTTTTGAAAAATTTTACTTGTCATATCAACATCTAGAAATGTTTTACATGTACAACTTTTTACCTGTAAAATATTTTACTTTATAATAAATGGAGCGTAAAAGCCAAATTTTTTTCACATAGCACTTTTCAACATTGTAAGCCCTCTAGGAATGCTTCCCATATATGGAAAGCTCTATATTACACAAAGAAGAATTTGAGTCAAGGTATGAGATGGCAAATAGGAGATGGAACTCGGCTACAATTTTGGAAGAAGTGCTATATCGATAACATTTTTACAACAAATCATAAAATGATAAGTTGTTATTGGTTCAAATTTGAACCACCATTTAAATTTATTTTCTATTCACCAGTGACAGTCAATAACAACCTGCCACTTAAGATTTATTGTAAAAGTATTAAAAAAATGTTGTGGATATAACATTTTTCAAATTTTGGACTGATCCATGGCTTCCTAATGGCTCTTTGAGGTTTCAAGTGGAAGGCCCTTTGGACTTGGAAGAAGAAGATAGGTGTGTAGCTTTGTTTTATATGTCTGACACTTGCCACTTCGATAGATTATCATACCAACTCCGTTGCCTATTCAGGAAGCAATAATTGCTACACCTATTCCTCAAGTTCAAATCCATCTTGATCAGTTAGAATTGTGTGGTTAAATAATTAAATTTACCATATCCCAATAGCTTAACTTTTTGGGATAATCGTTAATTTAACATGATATCAGAGTAAGAGGTCTTGAGTTTCATCATTGTTTCCCCCACTCTACCTCCCATATAAAATCCCATGTGTTGGGTCTCACACATTAAGAGGAGTTTGTGCCCAAACGTGAGGGGGAGTGTTAAAATTGTGTGGTTAAATGATTAAATTTACCATATCCCAATAGCTTAAGCTTTTGGAACAATCGATAATTTAACATGATCATAAGAAGTGGCAAGGAGGATCTCTTATTTGAAAAGAATAAATGGATTTGGATATGGAAAATCCCATGCCAAAATAAAATTTAGATTTTTGTTTGGAAATGTTTCCATAATAGGCTCCCCACCAGATTGTATATTGCTCATAACCAGAGCAATTTTGGGCTGAAATGCCTAGAATGCAACCAAATTGAAACAACACTACATGCACCACCGCATATCCTTGGTGCGGTGGTCACTTCACAAAGTTGAAGTGCTTGTAAGGTGTGAGGGGTAAGAGCCGGGGTTCAAGTCTCTAGGAGGGAACTTCACACACATATACATTTGGATTAGGTTAGAGTTGAAATTCTATTTTATTTCAAAAAAAAAAAAAACTAAACTTCATGTTATTTAAGATTGCTCTTGGGCCAAACCATTCTGGAACTCCCTTCCAGGTCAAAGAGACTAACTTTTTTACTACACCCGAGATTTCACTTCCTACCAATCTGTGCAAGGATAAGGCTAGTAATTATCCATCTACTCCTTGGAATATCATTTTCGATTATGGGTTATGGCACCTTGGTAAGCGAGAAATGAACGCATTTTTAATCCACCTTCTCTCAGCTTAAACCAACTTCTTTATAAAACCTTACATCTATCGACAGAATTCTACCATCTTGTATATTCCCCCAATCAACCTTCATATAAAATCGTCAAAATTGTTACATGGATGCCACCCATTGACCCGTTTGTTACATTAAATACTAATGGGATAACAACCAATAACGAAGCTGAAATATAGGTAGTAAGGAAGGGTTTACAGATTGCATGGAATTTAGATTTATGCATAAATCTTAATATAAATATAGAATCGGTTCAAAGTCGAGTCTAGTCCTACATCGCTTAGGTCTGTGTTAGGAGAGGGATTTATAACTCGCTACGTGACTCTAACTGCTGCATGCAGTTTTGGAGTTGGCGTGTGAGTTTAAGTCCTTATTCCATTCCGCTATGTATTAAGTCTAGGTTTTCCCTTCCCTTATTCCAAATAAAAAAAAAAAAAAAAAAACTTGATATAGATTCTTCTCTCTCTCTCTCTCTCTCTCTCTCTCTATATATATATATATATATAGGTCATGCTAACGAGTGCCCTTAGGGTATTGGTTAACAATCCAGTTAAAGAAAGTTTTTATGGGAAAAAAAAAACTATTATTATTTTGATAGTTTTTTTCATTTTCCATAAAAATGATGTCAAAACTTTTCTAAAGTAGATTACTAACCAATGCCCTAAGGACACTCGTTAGCATTTTCCTATATATATATATATATATATATAGATTATGAGCTTGTCATTAATTGTTGACTTCGTATTTTGGCTCTGTTCTTATCTGTTTTGGTCTATGATTGCAGGCATTTACTAAACTAGGCGTGGACCATTTATCTACAAGTCACATCTTTTGTGAAGCAAATAGTGTCGCCGATGGACTTGAAAGAGAGGAAGGGAGCAAGGCAGCATACTAGAAGAATATAATATATGTCATACTTTTGTTACTAGTAACTATGTGTGTGATCTTTTGCAAATTGGAACTCCTTGTTAGTGTCCTTTGATATCCTCTGTAACTATGCACTCTCCATGAGTGCCCTATGGACAAACCTAGTGTTTTGTTGCAAAGCTATAAATAATACCCCCTTTTTCTTACCAAAATATATATATATATATATATATATATGCACATATTTATGCGTGAATAAATAAATTAAAGCTCACAGACCAAGTGAATGCAGTATGGAATTCAAGTGAATGTAGTATGGAATTCAAAACTGATTAAGGCTAGTGTTTGACACTATTTTTTTAAGACAGATTTCATCCCTCATAATATTTCTTTTCAGACTCTTAGATGTTTGTCTCCTAGGATACAATGATCAACATTACACAAATGAAACACTACTATCTTTGTGCACAATGATTAGAATTGTGCATCTCTCTCTCTCTCTCTCTCTCTCTCTCTAATGAATGAGTGCAAAGAACTAACTAAAATGAAATGAGGGATACCTATTTATAGGGACACTCATACTAGTTTGGAAAATGTGCAATAACAAATAGAAATATTTTTTTGAAATTAATTACAATGCGCATATACAAACATTGAAACAAAAAATTATTAAATATTGAATGAACAAGGCCTAGCCCACACAAACATGTGTCCAATATTTTATGCTTTCCTTTCCCACGTGGGACTCTAGGATTTTCACCAATTTAAACCACATTCATGTGAGCTCTTTAAGAGTCAATTTCTCATTCACTCCTTAATGGTTTGGGAAAGTGATTACATGATGTTAATCTCCTCACTATATCAGGATAGATAGCTTTTACATTTGAATCTTCTTTCGTGAAAGAAAATTGAAGATTTTGGCTAACCAATAAACATGGTGCCTTGAACTATTTAGTCGTTTGTGTATAGAAAGACATTAAAATTCACACAACTCCTTTTCAAACACAGTTAGTTTGAATTGTGTTCATTTTGCCCTAAACAAAACTAGGTTTCATGAATGATCTAAAGAATTCATCCGTAAAATTCACATAGAAGCGTCCAACTACACACTCATATTGATGATCTCTTATTAAGACTATCCTGCTATACCACACTTGGATTTTCAAGATTAAACAATCATTAAAAGCATAATTTATCCTAATTTTTGTTGTAAGTGTCACTATTTATCATAGAAGTGGGTAGTAGATGTTACCTACATAATGACAGTGCCAAGTCACACATAATTTGGTTGTCTCTTTGATCTTAGATCTTAGAATTTCCAATCAACTAGGTAGAGTTGCTATCATGGGACTTTATTTTATAGATTTTAAACCCATTCCCCTTAATGAACAGTTTATCTGCTCTCCACTCAAACCTTTTTGTTTAATAGATCCACTATATTGTAGTTGATGAAGTTAATTCAATTTGGAAGCAACTACTTCATAGTATTTTGAGACTTACCATTACACATACAACTTTGTGCCTAACCACTTGCTAACTAGCAATCACAATGTATACAAATAAGAGGAATAAGCATGGTTGTCAAAATCTCGATTTAAATCCTATGATCCTACAATTTTACGATCCCATCTGCCTAAAAAGATCCGGATCTTTTAGGGATCTTTGCAATCGTTTAGATCAGTAGGATCGTACGATTTTGATGATCCCAAACAATCCTAGTTTCTTTTAATCTTCTTTAACTTGACAAAAAACTTAGTTAGACCCAAATAAAAAATAATATCCCAATAGACTAGGTTTTGTTATTCTAATGTAGAGAGATAAAGCGTCAGTTGGACCCAAATGAAAAATAACATCCTAATAGAATGTCACATTTTGAGGTTTTTAACCTCTTTAAATTATACTTACAAATGAATGTAGTGATGTATGGTAATTACATTAAATTGATGCAAATTTTTTATTTTTTATTAATGAATGTATAATTTATATGATTAACATACCAATGTGTTTTCCTATTTCCCAAATAATTAGGGCTATAAATGAACCAAGCTGATCATGAACAATTTGGGCTCAGGTCGATAAAAATCTTGTTTATGTTTGTTTGTTTATAAATAAGCCAAGCTTGAGCCTTAGTTTTAGGCTTGTTTAATAAACAAGCCAATCCTAAGCAAAAAAAATTTGTTCACGAATAAGCTCGTGAGCTATTAGGCTTGATACACAATAATTTAAGTATAGACTCATTTATAAGTTTATATGTGTTAACTAAATATACTCATTACACATATCTTAATAATGACATGACCAACATGAGACCCCTACCTATATTACTTTAATTTTTTCCTTCCCTTTAAACTGATCAAGAACTATTTTAGACTATATTTACATTTAAAAATAAATAATAGTTAGATGCAGATATTTTTCTAGTCCTTCATCATCTTACGTGAATGTAAGGATTGATAAGGAATGAATTTAATTATGTAAATTATTAATTTGAATAATAATTAATCATAAGCAAAACTAGATATGTGATAAAATGAGGATACTATTTACTTTCTCTTATTTTTTTAGTTTTAGATTAATGTAATTTTTTTAGATCTCAAGCTCAAAAACTTGACCTGAGTTCGAGTTTGAACTTGATATTAAGCTTGAATTTGGCTTGAATTTAGCTTGACTAATTAATCAAGTCAAGCTAAGCTCAAATTTTTTGGCTTTCTCACGAGCTCAAGTTTAAACACTATTTTTAGGTTTATCACAAGCTCAAGCTAAGCTCGAACTTTTAATTTTTCTTGATGAGGCAAGCACTTAACAAAGTTCAGCTCGTTTACAGTCCTCAAATAATATACATAAAATCTTATTATTTATAATTTGATTCTATAATCTGCAATCTCATCTACATCTCACAATCTTACAATACCCAATTTTGACATAGTATAAGGAACATCGACGTATGCTCTAGAAAATGTCAAAGCTATGAATGCCTATCAAAGAAATTCGACAGCCTAAAGGCTATGCTATTTGTCAAAGATTTTGTAGATTCTTTCGGCCCTACTCTTTCTTCAAATTTGTTTTTTCAATCAAATCTTAATGTGACAATATCTGACAAAGAAGCACTATCACTTTGTAGTAGTCAACATGACGGATCATTAAGTTTTTCGAGAGATACGGATCAATAAGTTGAAAAGTTTGTCCGAAGATTTTTTTTTTTTTATGGGAATAAAAAAAAAAAAAAAAAAAAAATCTCGCGAATAACTTTTCAACTTAATGATCCGTCAAGTCATGTCATGTATAAGGCAAGTTTTCGGGTGTAAATATAATTTTCACATAGTCATAGGTAAAGTCCAGTAATATAACTTTAGATTGCATATGTTCAAGTTATGTTTGTAGTAACTTTTTAAGCATAAGACACAATTTATACCTTTCATATTTACAAATTTAGACAAATTTATTGTTAGATTAAATTTTCATCTTATACTTTTCATATTTACAAAATTTTAGAATAATCTAAGATTAATAACTACCTTATCCAAAAAATATTTAAATTTTTAGTTTTTTTTTAAATTGTGCAAAAAATATAGTTTTTGAATTTAATAATAAATAATATTTAATTGATATAAAATTTGACATGCATACTAAAAACGTGAAAAACATATACATTCAACAATAAGATTTTAATATTAATTCTATATAAATTTACGAGCATATAAACCCTATATATGAAAAGGTATAAAATCATATTCCCTAAAAATGTATTAGCTTATAAACCCCACATTTTTATCATTTGTTAAAATTTTAATGTATATTTGGTAACGTTAGGGAATATAAATTTATTTTCATGATTTTTATTATTTTAGATGTTTTTTTAATGCTTTTATAGTCAACTAAGGGTCCTTTTATGTTAGGGTATCAATAAGATATCTTTTAAAATATTTCTTCTTATCAATCAAGTTTTATGGGACCATTTCCTTATAGATTCAAGAAAATCCATATGGATTTAAAGGTTTCATTATGCTATAACAATATCTAGTTTTTCCCATTAAAAAAAGATTTAGTTCTTTCCACATTTATATTCTGCGTTAATTGGTATCAGAGCTTTTTACAATCCAAATACAGCAAACCACAACGACAAACGCAACCACTCCATTGATAATGATCATGGGGTGCAAAAATTTTATGAAATTTGCGAATTGACTTGTGAATTTTAAATTGATAATGTGAGATTGACTTGTGAATTTTATGAAATTTGTTACATGCTCATTGATTTGGGTTTGAATGCCAAACAAGAGTGTGAAGACAATGGAAATAATTAAGTAAAACAGTATTCTTGGGGTTGTCCCATCAACCAACATGCTCTTAATTTTAATGATATTCCATGCTTTGATAGCATATCATACCAAGAAAACTTCTTAAACTGGGCTTTGAATCTTGAACAATATTTTGCTTACGCAAATATCCCTGAATATTTTAATGTGCCATTTGTATTGAGTAAGTTTGCTAGCGATGTAGGGGGATCGATGGAATGATATAGAGTATCTTAGAATGTGAAGGGGCAAGTTTAAGATTTCCTCAACCAACAATGAATAAGATGACGCATGATAAACTTTTTCTGTTGTTATGATTTTGATGAAATATTTTTTCGTGAGTCAAAATTATAAGGGAATCAATTCATGGAATATGGATAATAAATAGAATTTTGGATTTCATTTATCAAGTGAAGAGCTAGCCAGGTTTAGAGTTCAACAATTGAAGCCAATTTTTGAAGAAAATATTGAAGACACTGAACAATACGAAATAAGACCACAAGTCAAGATTGAAGACCAAGATAATGTTTTGCAAGAAGTTGTTGAACGTTAAAGCGAAAAATATGAAGTTGATTGAGGAGAATAGCAAAAATTATGGGTTGGAGATTGTTATAAATTTAGTGGAAGATTTAATAAAAGTTAAATACGAGGGTGAGCCACCAAGAGTCTTATAATCTAATTGACATCTCTTAGTGTTTTTAAAATAAACATTTGAGGTCCAAATCCCCACATCCCCCACTATTGAATTATAAAAAAGAAAGAAAAAGAGGGTGAGCCTATAACCCTTAAGTCTCAAGATCCTATTGACAACACATCAAAGTCTAAAGATTTTCTAGGGGTAGAAAATATTGATTATGTCTTCAATCCTTTATTAATTGATGTCCAATGAGAAGAAATTTTATATAACACTATTACAAGGATATAAGTTTCAAAAACCTGATTATTGAATTATTCAAATTATCCTTTTCTTTTCTTTTTTCTTTTTAATTGGAAATTTCAATTTCTAGACAGGTAGAGCTTCATCATTCAAGTTGATAGGTTTGATGAGAGGCAAAATGTAAGGGTCTATTTTTATCATTCGTTAATTATTTTATTTTTTAGTTTTATGTATTTTCGATATGATTTTATATCCATAACTTTAGGTTATTTTGATACTTTTATAGTTAATTAAGAGTCCTTAATAATTTGTGAGTTCTAGTTAGCTCAATTAGTAAAATCTTTAATGTTTAATATCTACCTACACCAAAAACTTATTAATGTCTTATTCTAAAAAAAAAAAAAAAAAAAAAAAGTCCTTCATTTTGAATCAAAATCTTTTGTCCTACGGTCTGTGTTCCACTACATATATATACCACTAATAAAAAAAATGACTCCTGGCTTTTTTTCCCCCTTCTAACTCTTAACGAATCTCTTTTGGGGATTTTGGGGTTTGCTATGGGTAAATCTCCACAAAGAGGATTTTGGGGTTTGTTTTGAATTTCTTCTCTTTGATTTGGGGGTTTGTGTAGATAACGGATTAATGAAATTTCTCTATGTTGGGGCATTGTTGGTGGTGATGTTTCCAAGTAGTAAATGAGTAGAGGGGTTTATCACAAAGGCATAGCAGCTCATGCTATCTTACAGAAGAAGGATTGGCCTAGAACGTAACCCAGTTTGATTTTTGTTCTATTAGGAAAAGGGTTGGAGAGAAAAAAGTTTCTCTTTATTGTGGAGATTTTTGTTCCTAACCTGCACAAAGCAGGAATGTGTTCATATTCATTCTCTTTCCCTTCCCCCCCCCCCCCCTAAGTGTTCATATTCATTCTATTGCAAAAAAATTTGAAACTTTGAAATTAAAAATTTTCAAAAGGATTTTCTTTGTTGTTTAAGAGATGGTTGAGACTTGAGATGTTAGCTGCAAGAAGAAGAGGAAAAAAAAAGTTTGATCTGAACAAAAAGTCACGTGACAGAGAGTTAACCAGTTTACCAACGTTATTTGGATGAAATAGGAACGTTATCTCAACTAATATGGAGAAGGAAAAAAAATTAAACATAAGCTAGGTGTCATTTTTTTTTATTAGTGGTAAGATATTAATTCCTTAATTTTATGACTAAGAGTATTTTTTTTTATTAGTGGTAAGATATTAATTCCTTAATTTTATGACTAAGAGTTTTGGAGTTCAACTAGTTGACATCTTATGGAATTTCCAACAAAAATATCTAAGGTTCAAATTTTTTATTAGCAATAAATTAGGATCTCTTTTACCTATCAAAAAGAGATTCTAAGGGCTTGTTTGGATCACTATGATTTTAAGTGATATCACTCAGTTTTCATCACCGAGTTTTCAAAATGCGTGGATTCCACTGAAAAAATCTTGTTTGACTTGGTTTTTGGGTGATGTTTCCATCACTCAAAACTAAAAAATTTGAGTGATGGATGATGGAAACTAAAAATAGAATTTTGGTGTTTTTAGTTTATGAAATATGAGTTATGGTGGCAAAAGATGGGTTATGTGATTGAGTTATGTGACCAAACAATAATTTTGGAATTTTTGAGATAAAGTGAGGTTTGGGTTATGAGTTATGAGTTATGGGTTTTGAGTTAGAGTTATAAGTTATGAAAACAAGTCATGACCAAACCAAACGAGCCCTGATTGTCTTATCTCATGGCGTAGCTCCATCATAGATTTTTGCTTCTTGTTGGGTATCTCTCTTGTCTCATGACATAGCAAGAAGCATGATATTGTTTCTCGTTCCATGTCCTTGCTGACACCACTGTTGAGTTTGTCTGACCTTGATGGTTCCTAGCAGACTTGAATGCTCCATAGCCCACTAGAACTCTCCTATATTGTGATAATCATAGTGCTATTCACATTGTTTATAACAATGTCTTCCATAGACGCAACAAGCACATTAAAATCGACTACCACATCACTCGTCATCATCTCAAAAAACACAATCTATAGTTGCATTCCATTTCCTCCACCGACCAACTTGATGATATTTTCACCAAGACTCACCCACCTAGTCGTTTGAGTTCTTATATCCAAACTCTAGTTGGTTTCTTCCTTGCTACTTCGAGTTCAAAGGGAGCGTTAGGATATATGTAAGTTTTGCCCATTGTGTTTAGGCCTGGTATACTGTACTTGTAGTACACTCATATTATCTGTACTTCACATATACTGTGCCTATAGAAAGCTCTCTATTGTACAATGTTACACACAGAATATGCATCAATGTACAAACTATTCTCTCTCTCTCTCTCTCTCTCTCTCTCTCTCCATTGGAGATGCACAATATAATTGAAGTTAAACATTAGAGTACTAAGGGAATATCAAATGATGTGAAGGAATATGTATGTTGAGTAAATTAGATGGGCCATAATTCCACGTACCTTTGTAGAGCAGATCACCCACTTGTCAGATATTTTTCTTTGTTTACTTTACAAACTCCCCACGATCTCTACCGTTCTTGGAGCACCTTCTTGTCACCAAAGAGGCTATCAGAGTCTCCACGTAAATTCCACACTTCAAGTTCTGGAGCACTGTTGATGGTGTCCCTAGAGAGAGCACTTAGAGAAATTGTACTTATATTTTTTGTTCTCACAATTTCTCTCTGTCTTCTCTAATCTGTCCGTTATAGGAGTATTCAAATTCAAGTAAGGATAAATCCAATATCAAATGAGTGGTCCTAAAAACTCTTAACTATTTATCTTCAATCACTTCTATATTGATATTAACAAACTCATATCAAAATCATTTTTTTTTTTTTCAGAAGATATTAGTTTAAATCTAAATTTAAATTTAACTCACTTATTATATAACCCATGTAGACAATCCAAGGGCCATGAATTATGGGTCAGATCTAAGTCAATTATTAACTTTGTAATAATCAAGGATGTTAAGGGGCTTTTTGGCAGATCAGCTATAACACATTTCAACACATTTTAAACAACTTTACACAAATTTCAACATATTTTTTCACCCACACGTATATCAAAAATACTCAAATAATATTACTTAAACTAACTTACCAAACAGCCCCTAATGCTTTTGAGAGGAAAAAAAAACAAAGAATGAGGAAACAATGTCCAATCTATATTAATTCCAAAGGTAAAGCCATGAATACTACCTTGAGTGATTGTGAGATTTCAAATTCTGTAGATGGCAGTGATAGTGAAGGAAACTTCACTGCATTTACTGTATTAGCTGATATTATTGGTGAGAACCTTGGAGTAAATTTTGTGGAAGTTGTTAAGGAAGTGTGCGTTTGGCATTGCCTTAAAAAGCTATTTTTTTTACTATTTATGAGTTCTATTGCATTTTTTGATACTATTCATGTGTCCTACTATATTACCTTTTAGCTTTATTTACAGTACTTTCAGCAAAATGTTTTCAGTTTCAGCAAAATAAGTTATTCCCAAATAGACACAAAGTCTCTAAGTTTGATGATGGTGAAGGCTCAGAGGATGAATTTGGGTGCAATAGGGATCTTCAAATAGCTTATAATGAGATTGTTATGGACTGTGGCAAGTATGAGAAAGCTTCTGGAATTGCTCTTAAAAAATTTAGTAAAGTTGAGTGAAAAATTTTCTATAATGGAGTAGTTAGAGTTGGCTACAAAGGAGATTGAGCAGTTGAAGACTGATCTTGTAGTTGCTCTTGATAAAATCACACTTTTGGAGCAAGAAGTTGCTCAATCTAGAACTAAGTTGGATAGGATTAGCTTTAGGTTACACTGGTGAAGGTCCATCCAACCCATCTTCCTCTCAGTCCTCTAGCTTAAAAGGAAAGATCAAATTTGCTCCTCCGTCCTTGTTTCAATTCTAATTCTTTGTATCTTTAGTGGACATTCATGCGCACATCTGACATTGCATTTGCATACACTGTGCATCCTAAAACTTAGTTGGATAGGATCACCTTAGGTTACACTGGTGAAGGTCCATCTAGCCCATCTTCCTCTCAGTACAGTAGGAAAGATCAAATTTGCTCCTCCGTCCTTGTTTCGATTCTTTATATCATTAGTGGACATTCACGCACATCCTGCATTGCATTTGCATATACTATGCATCGCATCTCATTTAGATTTATTTAGTCCTTAGTTCCCTTTTTCCATAGTTTTGTTTGTTTTTAAAGTTTTGATAAAAAAAAATCTGAAATCTTTCTAAAATAGAGTTAGCTTTGTGAAGTCCATTTTTAGCCTTGTGCATTTGTATAATGGCGTAGTGCATTTGTGAAGCTAGCTAGCATATGTATGCATAAACAAGTTTGAGTGAGTATTGTGGCCCTTGAGTGAGTGATTAGCAGCAATGGGTCATGCGACCTACTTGTAAATATTGAGAATTTTGATAAAATACTAGACACTCTAATGAGAAATGCATAAATGAGTACTTACAGCTAATTTTTCTGTTCTTCAAAAATTATCCTCCTGCATATAGAAAAGCCAGATCTCATAAGTTTTTTTTTTTCTTTTTTTGAGAAACAAAAACACAGACAAGAGAGAAAGAGAAAGAAGTTTTAACACAAAGACACATAAAATGGGTAAATATGAATAATTAAGCATGAACTTAAATATGAGATTCAAACGTGGTGTACTTTAATTTTGTTTTAAAAAAAAATGTAGAATTCTTTTAATAATGACAAATGGTAAGGGGTATTCATCATTCATATGATATAACTCATTCGAGGATAGTGTCTATCAAACCTTAGTGATATTTTGTGTGTACATTATTTGCTGGTTTATTGTATGCCCTTTAGCCATCTCACTATTTCTATTGTAATAACTTGCTTTTAGTGTTTAAATTTACACACTACTTGCAAGTCCTAAGTATAATCAATGCCTAATTTCTGTTATGGTTCAAATAGCACTCGCTCAAACTTTGTTTAAATATGCTTATCTCTTTATGAAAGAACCCAAAAGATGTTTTGCTCTTTTTTTTGGTGGCAAGTCTTTAAAGCGTTTTTCTTGAGAAAACTAGGGTCTTTTTAATTTTTGAAGAGCATTTGTATCAAAAAACTGATTGGTGTCTTTGGTCTGATGATAAAGTGCTATTATTAGGAACGAACACCATAGATTGAAATTCTCTAAAAGAGAAAAAAGAAGAGCATTTGCATCAATCATTACAAAATAGAAAAATGTATCAATTTTACACATTCAACCTTCAAAATCATCCATATCAATCAATCAATCAAGCTAAAAAAGTGTAAATTTGCAAAATTGTTAAAGTAATTGTGTAAATTTACATTAATATATGCGTTTGACTTCAAATTAAAAAGTCAGCTTATTTTATTATTTAATTTATTTTTGTTACTATTTATGGGTTCTACTTTATTTTTTTGGTACTATTCATGGGTTCACTGTACTTTTCGTGAGGTCAATTAATTTTTATATTTATTTACAATATTTTTAATAAAAAAATTTATTTTCAACAAAATATGCGAATCCAGGACAGAAAGAATATAAAATAAAAATTCTTACTTAAAATAGACCCTTTTTTTTTTTCACCGAATTTTGCTCCAAACCTCATTTAAATGGTTTTTACTCAAGATTTGGGGTCACTTTTGCTATTTTTCTCGGTAGTGCGAAATTTTACCCCCCTCAGCCTCCAGCTTCCAACCTGAAATTATTTCAAGATTACTGTATTCATTTCAGGTTTTCCTTCATCATTGAGGTAATCTTACGCTATCCCATCTCATTACACCATGCATTTCATCCAGTTTCAATCTGAGGCATGAAAATTGGGATTTTTTCACAAAGGTTGGATTTGTGTTTAAATTCCCTCAAAATTTCTCAATGATATGGGGTTTGTTCCCCTTTGAAGCTTTGAAGGCCATTTGTGTGTAATTTGATCCATTTTCATGGGTGGCTAATGAGGATTCCTGATTGCGTTGACTACGCACGCTGAATGTTCGACAAAATGCCCTAGTGAAATTTTGTCCAATAATCATCACCTGTATAGCATGATTGTGTTGTAGACCTTGATTATGGCCTTTCTACTAGTATTTTATGGTATAGACCCTTCATACTTGCCCTAGAATTTCCATACACATCATTGAGGAAATACCTTTTCTCAAGCATATAGTGATAACTCATGGAGGCGTTGTTCCATTGAGTCATGTCTTGATCTTCATTGCATATTTTGTCTAATTGTTTCCAGGATAATGGCTCCTAGCTCTAGCTCTAGTGCTTCCACTTCTCGCTTTGACAAGAACCAATTCATCATGTTTGAGCCTCAAATGCTTTCCATAAGTGTCATGGTCTATGTGAGATGCACCTTGAGCGTCCTATAGATTTTCCGGATCTAGGTAATACCTGTGTCTCAAGGATTATATAGTCTTGTGGTACGACACTAGCACAGCACCCCAAATGACATAACAGGTGCGACACCACCAGTATGACACCCCAAAATGAAGTGTCTGTGCTTCCTTTCCATAACTCACAATATCATTGAACCTACCCTCATGCTTATTCAATAATAATATCCATCTCATCACTAAGGTCAACCTGGATATTCATTTAAAGATAACATTCACTGTAGACTTCATATTTTGTTCCAATAAATAGACTCAAGTCCCAATCCTTAATCATGGAGGAGCAAAGCTCTAACCTTGATAAACAAAGTATTGGAGGCTTTTGTAAAAGATCTAGATCAATTCATGACTCAAAAGTCCCCTAAAGTACTATAGATAAAGTCACTTTTTTTTTCCTCGTTTGCTCATATCTCATAAAATACATCGAATGTTAAGATGGAAATTTTCTTATGTGGAAATAGACATCTGAAACTTCAATGTGCACAAATTTGGTACTAAGTCGGAATTAAAATAAGTGAGATATGACCATTGGTCCCATAGTCCTAGAGATCACTAAAAAAACATATAATCCCCCCCCCCCCCCCCCCAAAAAAAAAAAAAAAAAAAAACAAATATTCCTCTAAGTTTAAAACTTTTAAAACTTTTCCAAGAGTTCTCATTGGTTTTCTATAAGCTTCTAAAAATTCTAAAAGTACCAAAGATTTTTGTAAGCCTTGTTCTTCTAGATTCGTGAAGCTTAGTGTGATGAGTGCTCATTGATTAGTTCATTTAGTGAGCTACTTAGCTCTTAGAGCTTTCAAGGAAATGGATATTTTACTCTCTAATTTTGATTTGAGATCTATGTGATTAGGAATGACTCTGTAACTTGTGTGTTTTGGTATTAACTGATTCTTTGGATGGTTTGTTTGATGATATTATTTGTTTTGTTTTGATTGTAAGGTGATGTGGGTAAAAGTTACATGAGTCTCCATCTTAGGTTTTTGGGTTTTATAAATTTCCTGGCTGGCATGATCATGTAGTTTGTTCTGAGATCTCAATATGTTCTAATATTTTTTATCAAATGTGAGGTATGCGATGCTTTGTTAGATGTTCAGCTAGATCAAAACAAAAATATGGGGGTTTTCATATATAGTTTCATGTAACTATTTATGTTTAGGACCCCCTAAACTTTTATGTTGTTGCACTAAGACTCCTTTATCATTTATTTGTTTGCTAATGTAGTACATGAACTTGGATGGTGTACCAAATACACCTCTTATGTTAGTTATTCTGTCAATTTTAATAATGAGATAAGGTGAGACTCATCTGAGCCTTAAATTTTAGAAACAAATCTTTTCTGAAAATTTCCCAAGCATTATATATAAGTTAAAAGACACTTTCCTCTATGCATGACAAATTGTCAACCAAGTTAAATATAGAAAATAAAACCTAGTAGGGGATTGTTGAATATTTGTGGATATATATATATATATATATATATATGTACGTACGTACGTACGTATAGGTTCTAATTTATGAATGATCTTACTTTGAAAGCCAAAGAATGAAGAGATGATAAAATTTAGAAAACTCTGTTTTAACGACTTGCTTGAGCAAGCTTGAGGGCCACTATAATGTTCATTCCCTAAATCATTATTTTATTATTTGTGTCCTGGGAATTGTGATAAATAAAATTAGGTGTTTTGAAAGGTAAGAGAAATAATAAAAAATGAATAAAGAAATAATATTTAAATAAAATCAAATTTAGAGTAGAGAATTTGATATGGGTATTTTGAAAATTGGTTAGCGAAGATAGAAAAAAGTAGGTTTTTATTCTAAAATAAGGAGAAAATTTTAGAGATACTTAGAGCATTAGCATTGGGGGTGCTAAAACAACAATAAATGGCTCCATCTGGTATGCTACTTGGAAAAAAATTTGCAAAATTTTTTCACGGTAGCAATGCTACTTTTTTTATGTTAATTAATTTATTCTCTCTCCTCACTCTTTCACTCGTGCCTCTCTTTGCTCTCTCCAACTCTCTTTCACTGTCTTTCTCATGGCTCTCTCTATCTTTCTCTGACTCTTTCCCTATTTTCCTGACTCATTCCTTATAGTTCTAGGCAATGGGTTTGGGGATGTGGGTTTGATGGTATGATCTCGATTTGTGATATGGGATTGGTGGATCTCAGTGTTAGCTAGTGATGTGGCGATAACTATGGGTTGTGGCGGTGGTTGTGGGTTTTTTGAATTGGGTGCTAGGTTTACTCTGTGTGTTTCCATTGTCTCATATTTATATGTTGAACTTGGTTTTTCTTTGTGGGTTATGAGTTGGGGTAGCAATTTTGATTATGCAAAAGTTTGAGATATTTAAGTTGTTGGATTTGCTTTATAATTTAAGGTTACAATTGCACATGTTGTTTCTCTGGTTGTTTTGGCGGTCACTAAGAGCCCTGAGGTTAATAAGTATTACTTGTCGACGATTCAGATAATGATGTTTGGTGCGATACCTATAGGGAAGGAGCTTGAGGATGCTATTAGAGTTGAACTTCCTAATGCCAAACTTGGATAGGTAAAATTCTTTTAATTCCTTTAATGCAGTGATGCTAGGACTGATGTGGTGGTGTTGGGTTTGGCGATGTTGGTTGTGGTAGGTTTTGTGGTGTCGTGTTTGCTATTTTACTTTTTTATTTTAATGGCTTGTATAATAAAATAGTATATAAGACGTAGGCTGAATTATGAAGTGGTATATTAAAGTAGCAAAAATGGTAGTTTGGTATACTAAACTAACATTTGTTGAGCACAGCGAATGCCAATAGCACTACCATTAGATGTGTTAAATGCTAAATTTTTAGTCAGCATTTAGCACATCAAATACAAAAAGTCACTTCAATTGGATGTGTCAAATGCCAAAAAAATTTGGTTTGTTACAGTACCCTTCTACTAATAAAGGGTATGACAATCTTGCTATTTATTTTAATAATTTCTCTCTCCTCTCTTATACTGATCTCTCTCTCTCTTTGGAAAATCCTCCAATTGCTAAATTCTCTAGCAAATTCACCTCCACCTCTCTAGCCCAATTGCGACACCACTATCCAACAACACAATCCCTACCATGCCTAAACCTTGTTCCCCACTAATTCCACCTACATTGTCTTCTTCGAGCTCAACATAGCCACTAGATTCGCAATGAGATCAATCAAGGAAAAAGTATGGCAAAGGAATTCAATGACGGAGATGAATCGAAGTTGAGATTTCTACTGTCACTACTTATGAGTTGATTTTTTTTGAGTTTCGATTGGTGGCATTGAGATAAGTGGGTTTGTGATTGCAATTGGTGTTTTGTGCGATGGTTTTGGTGTGTTGGGTTTTTTAGGGCTGCGATTGGTGGGTTGGTGGCTTGCGATTTCACAGCAATTAGGTTGGAGGCAGGGAGGTTGGGTTGTTGCATTACGTGAATTGCAGCTATAAAATTTTGGGTTTTTGGTGTTTTTGCAAGTTGTGGGTTTTTGTATGTCTTGGTTTGTAGAAATTAGGTTGATTTTGTGGGTTTTTGCATTTGAGTTTTTTGTAATTGCAGAAATTTGGTGGTGGTGGGTTGGGGCTAATTGGTAATGTGTAGGGGTGGTTTTTTGCATTTTTATTTTTAATAATAAGAGGTATGTATTATTTTAATGGGAAATGTTTAAAATAAGAGATGGGACGTAAGGTATAATGTTAAATACTATAATAAAATAGATAAAGGAATTTCTTGTTGTGCTAAAAATAGGATTTAAAAAAAAAAAATCTAATATGGTTGCTTTAATGCTCTTAAGACTAAAAAATGAAAAGTCTGGGTGATGTCTTAAAAGTAGAAGATGAGTGTAGGATATAATGTTTTATCATATATAGAATCAACAATAGCTCTGGATGTAAAAAAGAATTATTTTATTGAAAATATCTCTCTTTTCTCTGCCTCTCACTTGTGTCTCCCTTCTCTTATTGCTCTTCTCTCACCTCTATCTCATCTAAGGTTGTCAAAATCGGGATCTCACATAAAATCATGGGAGGTGGGTGGGATCGTAGATCGAAGGATCGAATTGTGGATCGTAAGATCTTACATTATTTGAGGGAAAAAAAAATATATACATTAATGTGCTAAATAATCACATAAATTATACATTCATTTATAAAAAACCAAAATTTGCCTTTATTTGATGTAATTATTATACATCACTATATTTATTTGTAAACATTATTTAAAGAGGTCAAAAACCCTAAAACGTGATACTTTATTGGGATTTTTTATTATTATTTTAATTTGGGTCCAATTGATACTCTATATCTCTATATTAGAATAGCAAAATTTAGTCTATTCGGATATTATTTTTCATTTGAGTCTAATTGAACTTTTTATCAAGTTAAAGAAGATTACAAGAAAGCAGGATCGTTTAGAATCATCAGAATCTACCGATCTTGAATGATCACACAGGTTCTTGAAAGATCTGGATTGTTTTGGGTATGTGGAATTGTAAAATCGTAGAATCGTAAGATCCAGATTGAGATTTTGACAATTTTGATCTCATCTTATTTACGTCTATCACCTCACAAAACTCACCTCTCTCACTCTCTTGCCTATCTCTTCTTCCTTTTTTTTAACTCTCAATCTCTCTCTCTCTCTCTCTCTCTCTCTTAAACCTCTCACCGTTGGTTTACTGGTAGGTCATGGGGTGGTTGCCTAGGTCGTGGTAGGCGTGGGTTTGGTGGGTGTGGGTTGTGGGATATATGGGTTTGGGTAGTGGAATTCACAAGTTGTGGGTTTGGCATGGGGTTATGGGTTGGCTGGGTTCTGGCTGTGTGGGTTGCTGTGGTTCGGTGGTAGTGGCTATGTGGATTTTGGTTGTGACATTGACTGTATACGGTGGAATTTTGGTTGTGGGTTGTTATGGTTTGGTGGTGGTGGTCTTTTAGGTTTGATGGAGTGAAAGAGGAAGAGAGGAATGAGAGAAAATTGATTTGATTATATTATTTGTTTGTATAGTTTATCTTATTTTAGTAAGTTGTATATAAAAATAGAAGTTAAAATATTGAGTGAGTTGCAAAATGTTGTAAAATAGATAAAATATGTTTTTAAAGTGTACAATAGAGTGATATGCATTATCAAATACTCGTGCTCTTAAGTGCATGACACTATTCACACATTTAAAAATTATTTTGCTACGGTGTTTTCAGTATTTAGTTTTCAGTAATAAGCGGTATCCAAACAGGTCCTAAGCGTCTATTTGGAAATAGTTTATTTAGTTGAAGTTGAAATTTTTTTAGCTAAAAGTGTAGAAAATAGGTTAAAAAACAAATTGAATAGTATAGTGACATCTATGAATAGTATTAAAAAGTGTAATAAAATTTCTATAAAAAAAAAGTGTAATAAAATTTATAAATAGTAACAAGAATAAACCAAAATTATAGAACTTTTTAACTCATCTCAAATGGATGCTTAAAATTAAGAGTCTGTTTAATAATATTTTAATAATATTGTTTAAATACTCGTGCTCTTAAGTGATATGCATTATCAAATACTCGTGCTCTTAAGTGCATGACACTATTTACACATTTAAAAATTATTTTGCTACGATGCTTTCAGTATTTAGTTTTCAGTAATAAACGGTATCCAAACAGGTCCTAAGCGTCTATTTGGAAATAGTTTATTTAGCTGAAGTTGAAATTTTTTTGGCTAAAAGTGTAGAAAATAGGTTAAAAAACAAATTGAATAGTATAGTGACATTTATGAATAGTATTAAAAAGTGTAATAAAATTTCTATAAAAAAAAAAGTGTAATAAAATTTATAAATAGTAACAAGAATAAACCAAAATTATAGAATTTTTTAACTCATCTCAAATGGATGCTTAAAATTAAGAGTCTGTTTAATAATATTTTAATAATATTATTTAAATTTTTAAAAAGTACGTATAAATAAAAATATATTATAAAATTATGTGTTATATTATTTAAATAACACAACTATTACTTAAATTCCCTACCAAATCCGCCCTAAGAAGGCAGGGCGACACATCTGTTCAAACACCTTGCCACAGGCAAGAAATCCACTCACGCGTTTCCAGTCACGTCAAATGGATGAACAAGTTGAATCACTCACTTTCTGATGTGACTTGTCCCGTCCTGTTGGGACATTGGGGTGTGGTTCTTGACTTGACTAATGCCAGTGACTGCGTTCCCTTTATTTATTTATCTATTATTATTATTGACCCGCTTGCTTGACCATTGCAGGGGCTACGTACTGCAATTTAATCCTTCGAACTTGAAACGAAGTTTCGTAGGGCCTTTGGAAAATAGAGTATTATTTATATTTAAAGAGTTAAAGTACAAAAGTAAGCAGGCAATGGCCAATGGGCACTCTGATCAGATAAACAATAAGACTTTAACTTCTTTGATTGCCTGGAAAGGCGGTGGGAACAAGTAACGAGGTTTCTATATTTTCTAACCCATAGCGCACGGTTAGGGCCAAATTTACTCAAAGTCATTGTTAGCTGGATTAGCATTGCCCGCTTTTTCGCTTGTCGATGTCGCTCTAGGTCCTGATTGTGCTACGTGCCAACGTCTATGATCTTAGCAACTCTACGACTGGGAGAGCTGGATTATTTGTCTAAATTCGATAATCGCAAAAGCCAAAGCAGAATTCTCCTTTCTCTTGTGTTGTTTTTTTGCCCTCCTCGCTTGTCACCTCCGATTAAAGTCATACGAACGACGAGAGTATTCACATTGGGCGATGCCCTTTTCTTTTTTTTAAAGAGAAATGTTAACAAGTTAATGTTTCTTTTATACGTCTTATTTAAAAAAAGTGAAAAAAATTATTAAAAAAATTACTAAAAAAATAAAAAAAAACTGTAAAAAGTTGCAAAAAAGTTATTACACAACTCTTTTTGTAAAATGAAATCCAATAACAAAATCTTACTGCCGTATTTTTAGTATGGTAAGACACTTCTAGGAATGTTATTTCAAGAATTGTGAGAATAAGTGAGTAAAAAAATATTGTAAAAATAGTATTGTAATGTTTAAACAATAAGGGCCTGTTTAATCTCTAAGTTTAAACTTAAATTTTTACATTTTAAACAACATTATACACATTTTTATACACTTTTTTTTTACACGTATTTTAAAAAATTACAAAAATCTCATCTTAAATTACAAAAATCTCATTTTAAACTACTCTACCAAACACCTCTTAAAAATTGTTGTTTAAACAACATTACAAAACAGAAGAACTAGTGTTTAAACACTTTCTTGTTGCTATTTTACAATTTAAGGGTTTATTTTGTACGTATGTTTAAACAAAAATTTTCAATTTTTTTGAAAATACGTGTGAGTAAAAAAATGTGAAAAAATGTGTAATATTGTTAAAAACTAAAAATATGTGTTTTAGTTGATCTACCAAAAATATGCTACAGGTGGCATATATGCAACCTTGCTGTTGTAAAGAAAAAAAAAAATCTTATAGTCGTGCGTGAAGAGTATGAAGAGAAAAAGAGAGTGAGAGTGAGAGGAAAGAGATAGAAAATAAAATTTTTTATTATTTAATTTGATAGTCTATATTATTTTATTATGTTATATGTAAAGAATAATTCTTAAGTACTTTTAGAGTATAGAAAATTGTGCTTCATCATTTTACATTCATTACGGGATTCATTGATTAAATTCATGATTGAGTTTGCCATATATGTGACAAAATGGAGCACAATTTTTCCGTACTCCATGAGTAACTAAGAATCTTTCCTTCTCTATGTGGTGTAGGATTGTGTATAAAAAATATATTATTTTAATATGATGAACTATAGAATAAAAAAATAAAAAAGGATATATGGTGTGTTGTAAAAGTGAGGATGAAAAATAAATAAAGTGATTTTTGGTGATAAAAAATCTTTTTTTTTTTTATGGTTGATGCAAAAACTGATGAAATATTATTGCAAGGAATAATTTTTTTAATTTATTTATATATAATATAGTATTTCAAATCTAAGACATCTTCTACCAATATACTAATTGATTTTTCATCTAGGGTGTAAGAGAAGATTGTTTTTACAATCTTGTCAATTTAATATCAGGTTATTTGTCTTTTTGCAAAAAGTGAGTTAAAGTGGAATTGTACTTTGAAAAAGAAAAAGTAAGAAAAAATGAAAATTTCAAAATTTGTACATAAACAAAACAAGCTTAAAACTTAAAAAAAAAAAAAAAAAAATAGTGGCAAATAGACACCCAGAATCTTAATTGAAAAACTTTAACATTTTGATAAACTATAGTGAATAATATTTTTAAAAATTGAAATTTATAAAGCATATATAATAAATTATAGAGTTTTTTTTTCCCTTAAAAGACTAATAAAGAGAGTTTTATAGGGCTTAAAACTCTTTTAATTTCTTAATACCATACTATTTTTTTTTACTAAAGTTTAGAGCTATTGTATGCTTTAGTGAGATCAAGAAAGAGTGTTTGGATAGAGGTAGAGGAGAGGGGGTATCATACCCCTTATTTGGATGTTTTGGATCAAAAAGTGTGTTTCAATGAAACTTATCTGCATGTTTTTTAAAAAGGGGCGGGGTAATATTAATGCTCCATTGGTTTTGTTGTAACTGAAAATATTTTCAGTAAAGACATATACAAGTGTTTGGTGTGACCTACAATGAAAAGGGGAAAATCAAAACCTAGCCGCCACTTCAAGATTAGCACAATCCACCTTACCGTCCACCACATTGGTGCAACTCGGTCCAGCCAACCATCAAATTGACACTTGTTGACTTCCCCACCACTAGATCGGCCTAAAAACCAACTAGATCCATGGCCACAACCATAAGATTGGTGCAACCTCAAGGGATCCACGATCCTAGCCACTAGATCATTGCCCTCGGCCACCAAATTAATGCTTCCCAATTACCATTGGCACCCCTTAACTGCTATTAGAGCCTCCTAATTGTGAATCAAAGCTTTGCCAACACAATTCACCAAAACCCAACCGTCATTGATCCTCTAACCACCACGAACTAGATTGTGGTGACCGTTGTGATTCAAGGCTATGTAGACCACCGTTGTGAGCAAAAAGAGGAAAAGGGTGGAGGATGTACGAGGAGTATTTAAGGGTGGGGGGTTGTGCAAGCTCAACAGTTTGTAAACTGTTTTGCCCAACTTTTTGTGTGTAAAACATTTTACAAAATTTTGTATAGGGTTTTATGGTCAACTGAAATGTTTTCAGATTTAACCAACATTTTACAACAAACAAGCACCGCGGTATTGAAAAAAAAAAAAAAAATTTCTAGAAAATGTTCTCATATTTAGGTGTTTGCTTATATGTAAAATGTAGTTAAACTTCTAAAATATTTTTCCATTGGCCGTAAAATCCTTTATAACAAATTGTAAAACATTTACCTTGAAAAATTTGGTAAAACAGTTTAATTTTACAAAAACACATAGTGCCTTCCCCTCACCCTCTCTATTGTTTAGATCACCAATTTGGTGGGTTGAGCAGCTAGTGTTGACAGTCTAGTGGTCGAAGTCGTTGCTCTGACAATTGGTACTAGAGGTTCAATCATTAGAGTTGTTGTTTCGATGACCTATGTCTATGGTTCGATGCCTGAAGCTACTACTTTGGAACTAGTTCCCGCCGTCTGTTGGCCAAAGTTGTTGTTTCAATGACCGGCGCCAAGCTTTAGTCACCATAGACATCATTCAAATGACTGGTGTCGAAGGTTTGATAATTGGAATTGTCATTCCAACCATTGGTGCTGGTGATCCAGTCATCGGAGACATTGCTTTGGTGATGGTCATTGGAGTCATCGTTTCAACTATAGGTTTTGGTGATCCGATCACCAGACCTCTAGTTCCACTAGTTGAGTAACTGGTTCTGGTGATTTGTTTGAAAATTTTTACTAGTCATATCAAATACCTAAAAATATTCCTAAACATTTTACAATGAAATGAACTAAGCATTAATTGCCTCTCTGGGGTGGGGTGGGGTGGGGTGGGGTGGGGGAGGATTCATGTTCTAGTGTAGTACAATTATTTCCATCGTTATTGTGGTAAATATGAACTTTTGTTTTTATTAGAGCATCTAAATAGGATATGTTAAGTGTTTTTTAAAGTAAAAGTAAAAGTAAAAGTTAATAGGGGCTAAGAGACTGCCATAATTGAAACCTACCAAGGAAAAGGAGCTTTATTACCATATTGAAGCATTCGAACTAAGTCCTTAAGCTAATATGTAGAGAGCCAACAACCAAAATAACGAAGTAAATTCTTAAATTATTTTTTTATATGTTTTTTATTTTTTGTGGTGGGGTGTTAAAGAATGGATGTATCAAGATGCCGTATTCGCCTCTATACTTTTTGGAAGAGTATTGGACTAATACAATAAAAAGTGTTGAAAAGGCCAATAAATAAACTTCCAACAATTAATTTTTATATAGCTTAGTCCTTATAAATTTGATAAAAAATAAGATGGAAGACAAAAAACAGTTCCACATATTTATGTCAACGGCGTTTAGAAACTTTTTTCATCTTAGTGATGCTCAAAAATCAAATGCAAAAAACTTTTTACTAATGTTAACCTCTTGTGGAACAAGGGACTTGGATTAAATCATGCTTAAACTAAGAGATGGGAGATTAATCAAAATTGACAAAGAATTTATTTAAATACTGTTTATTTTGTTGAAAATTGAACATTATAGTAAAAGAATTTTTAAATATATAAATAGTAGTATGAGATTCATTTTAAATGAAAGTATTGATGAAAAAAAAGTTTATGGGTCCCATGAATCATTCACGGATACACTGAAAGTGCCTTTCAATGCTAAAATGTGCTTCGGAGAAAAAAAAAGAAAAAAAAAAAAAAGGAAGGAAACGCAAGACACAGATTCGTAGGAAAATCAGCCCAATCCAAACTGTCACAAAGCCTATTAAGATTCCTTCCATTTCTTGGTTTAAATTAAATATTACAAATTTAAAAGTATATTAAGTATTGTATTCATTTTAAATTTTAAATGGCTTAACACAAGAGACATTGCCAAATCCAAAAAACATCAAATCTCTTCCATGGACAGAATCTGGTTCTTAAAAGATCCTTGTATGTAAGTCTAATCAATACTCTTCCAATGAAGAAAAAAAAAAAAAATTGTTGGGTGAATATGATTTTATACATGTTTATGCATTTAGGGTAAAAAAGGAATTTAGAAGTGCAGTAAGATGCCAGATAATGAAACTAGGACACAAATAAGGAGTGTATCGAATTTGATTGTCTTCCCTTACATTAATGCATAAAATAACGTGGGGGATATTACATACATACCTGGGAAAATGATTTGAGATCGGAGAAGAAATTCCCATGAAGGATCATCAGCTCTGACTTATCCGATTGAATGAAGAAATCGAATCTGCCGGCCCCCTGGAATAAAGAAAAGATCTACTTGGAAAATCAAAGTGTGAAAACCATATATGTTGAAAGACTAGGAACACTAACTTCGTAGTACAGATCATAGAAAGCTTAGTGAAGTGGACTCTGCATAAAAGGGCTTCAACTGCTACAAAACCGTGTGTCATCATTCAGGAAAAAAAACAAAAGAAACGGCATCATCATCAACCACGCTGCTCTTGTGACTGCCATTCATAAATTGAGGTGTATTGCTGTCATTATTTTGTTTATTGCTGGTTCAGTGAGTACTCGTTGACCCCAGTGAAATTTCCTGGAAGGAGAGACCGGTCCTGCCATATGATGTAAGCCCATTTTTAAATTTGTTGGGTTAAATAAAACTTTTACTTAATTTATTTTTGACAAAACTTTGTTATAAAATTGGTTGTTACTTAAAACTACAAATTCACTCAATAAAATTAATATTATAATATATTTTAAAAATCTAACCATTAAATTGCATATTCCTTACATTTTTAATACAGAAGTTAAATTTTGAGTTAATTGGATATTATTTACTAGATGATTTATAAGTTTATATTTTGTATATAATTTTAAATTATAGAACTTGCAATTTAAAAATTTAACGATGACATAACTATTGATTTTTAATTTTTTTTGAAATTTAATTTGCAAGCATAGAGGATATACGAAGAAGATATAATTTAATAATGGATCTGTCAAGATTCACTTCTAATAAAAAGATAATAAGTAAGTTTGTAACCTAAGGCAACAACTAATCTTGTAGTTAAACGTTATCCATTTAATTTTTTTTATCGAAAAAAAGAAGCTAACTTTATTCTTGTGAATATGAATGTAAATGAACCAATCTGTTCATAAACAACTTAAGCTTAGCTCGATAAAAAGCTCATACATGTTTATTTGTACATAAACAAGCCAACTTTAACTTTAGTTTTAGACTTATTTAATAAATGAGTTGAGCCTAAGCAAGAAATAAAAAATTTGTTCATGAACAAACTTGAACATTAGGACTCGATACAAAACAAGCTAAATCTAGCTTGTTTATGGGTTTGATAATAAGTTTGATAGATGAATTCATATATTTTTAAAAATTTAATTAAACAGAAAAGTTTAATTAAATAGAATTTGGAACTCACTCGTTCAAACCAAATAGGCTATATAATAAGCTTGATATAGCCTTAATAATGTACTTGTTTTGAATCTCAAACTCAAAAACCTAACATTGAGCTCGAGTTTGAGCTTGATATTGAGCTTGAACTCGACTTAATTAATCAATCAAGCCAAGCCAAGCTAAACTCAATGTTTTAAACTTTTTGACAAGCTCAAGCTTTAAAATTATTTGATGGGAATATACATGAATTTACATATTTGTAAGATGAAAAAACATATAGAAAAATAACAAACATACAAGACAATCACACGACACAAGAAATTACGAGGCTTCACAATTTTCCATGTCTACTGAGTTGCAATGATTTCATTATTTTCAAGGAACATATACAAGATGTGGCAATACAATTTTTCTCTCTAAAAAAGCACACAAAACCCTAATAACGATATATATATATATATATATATATATATATATATATCCAACACAGCGGATCCTATCGACCCAAGCCTTTTATTCATGCACTAAGCTTCAAAAAATCTCTCATTAAAACCATAACACTTTTATATCAAGTTGGATCATAATTTGAATCAAACACGAACTGGGCTTTACATAGCTCAATAAATTTCCCACTTGGAGATTACTTCAATCACCTACACCAGTCACATACCTTTAAACACAAGCTCTTATCACCATGGTTTTGAAACCATTACCGTTCAAGGAACTGGAAAGGGCAAAGGTTCAAGGTTTTTGAGGTCAGATCGAGATTTGACTGACGTCAAAATGTGATGTATCATTTAATTTTTTAATATATTTGGTACTTAGATTGTCTTTATAATTAATAATGTTTCATTCTTGACCAACAAGTTCTGTTTGGCCTAGTGGTTTGTATGCCTGGATGTTATCTCACCTACTAAGAGCAAGTTCTAGTCCTTATCTCATATGTATATGCTTCAACTTAGAATGAAAAGTCGAATTTTTAGCAAGAAAAGTAGTACTTTGGTTGTCAAAATGTAGAATATCCTTCTCCTACTTCTTACCCAATTCATCCAAGAAACTTTGTAGTCAAATCATCTCCTTAATAGCTTCAGTCGATGCAACATACTTGGTTTCTATAGTGGATAGAGTAACAATTTTCTACTGATTTGAAGCCTAAGATACAGTTGTTCTACCCAGAGTAAATACAAGCACAGTAGTACTTTTCTTTTTGTTAACATCATTAGCCAAATTAGCATTTACATAATTCTGTAGTTTTAAAACTGCATTTGTAAAGCAAAGAAACATTAATTAATGAACCTCTAAAATACCTCAGAATCCACTTGACTACTTCTCAATGCTACTTTTCTTAGCCTATTTATGTATCTACTTACAACTCCCATTGCATGTGCAATATCTAGTCTTATACACACCATAGCATACATAAGACCACCAATAGTTGAGGTATAGCATACCTTGCTCATATGGTCAATTTCTTGCCTTGTCTTTAGTGATTGATCTTTACTTAGTCTAAAATGACTACCTAATGGTGTGCTTATTGGTTTAGCTTCATTCATGTTAAACTTGCTAAGAACCTTCTTCACATACTCTGTCTGTGAAAGCTTCAATGTACCATTGACCTTGTCTCTTGTAATTCTCAAACCAAAGATTTGTTTTGAAGCTCCCAAATCTTTCATTGCAAACTATTTTGACAACTGCTTCTTCAAATTATTAATCTCCTTAACGTTGAACCCCACAATGAGCATATCATTTTACATACAATAGTAAAATGATATAAGATTTGTCAAAATTTTTAACATGAAAGCAATGATTAGTTTCATATATCTTGAACCTAGTTCTACGCATAAAACTATCAAATTTCTTGTACCATTGTTTGTGAGCTTGTTTTATGTCATACAAGATTTTCTCAGTTTGCAAACTAGACCCTCTTGTCCCTGAACAATGAACCCATGTGGTTGACACATGTAGTCTTCCTCCAAATTACAATGAAAGAATGACATCTTCACATCTAACTATTTAAGATATAGATTCTCTGCAGCCACCATTCCTAGAACCGGTTTAATTGCTGTCATCTTCACAACTGGAGAAAATATTTATAAGTAGTCAATACATTTTTTCTGCTGAAATCCTTTTACAACTAATTTGGCTTTATAGCACTTACTACCATCATTTTCATTCTTTATTATGTATATCCACTTAGTGTGCAAATCCTTCTTTCCTACTGGTAGTTTAGTTAGTTCCCAAGTATGATTTCTCAACAAAGAATCCATCGTAGCCTTCATGGCTAATGGACACTTGCTTGAATATTCATCCTACAATGCTTCATCATAACACTCTGACTCATCACTATTAGCCAATATGATATAATTCAAAGATGGTAAATAACACTGTGAAGGTCTAATAATCCTAGAATATATATGGATAGTAGCTACAGGTTTACTATGATCTACTTGTGAATTTATATTTTTCACCCCTTTAATGAACCGTACTCTCAATCAATTCATCTAGGTTGACAAACTCAGACTTTTTTGATCTATCCCCATAACATATGGCACTATAGTTGACCCATCCTTATACACAACATGTTCATTAAATATCACATTTTTACTTCTGGTGATTTTTTGATTCTGTTCATTCCAAAACCAGTAGCCAAAGTTCTCATCACCACAGCTAATAATTTTTTTTTTTAGCACTTTGTATCAAGTTTATTATGTGCATCAGAATAAATATAAACAAAAGAAACACAACCAAAAACTTTGCCTATTTATTGCTCCAGAACTCTTCAAAAATTCTGAACTCTAAGGGAACTAATGGTATTTGGTTTATCAAGTAAGTTGTAGTATTAACAACATCAGCCCAAAAAGTTTTTGGTAATCTAGCATGCAACCTCATACTCCTAGCACGCTCATTGAGAGTTTTGTTCACACGCATGCTCGACCACACCATTATGTTTTGGTGTTCCAAGAATGGTCTTCTCTATCCTAATTTCATGTGCAGTATAATACTGTTTGAACCCTTCATCTATGTACTCTCTTCCATTGTCAAATCTCTGACATTTTACCTTCAAATTTGTTTATGTATCAACAATGGTCTTTCACTTCTTAAAAGTTTCAAATGCATCATATTCATTTTTTAGAAAATAAACTCATACCTTTCTACTTCAATCAATGAAAGTGAAATAATAGCTTGAACCTCCAAGGGATGCAACAAGAGAAGGCTTCCATAAATCCGTGTATATTAACTATAATTTTCCAACATTCAGGGTTATGCCAATTTTCAAAAAACTCACATTTTTTTGCTTTCCCAAAATGCATTTTTACTGGTTAAAATCAATAGAACTCAGTTATGGTATTATCCGTTCTGGCACAAGCATCTTCATCCATTTCTTACTCATGTGACCAAGTTTACAGTACCATAGGCTTGCATCAATGCTTGCTATTGCAACTGCAATTGTGTCTCTTGGACTTGAGGTCATATACAAAACAAAATACCAATTTTCTTTCCACAAGCTAGTACTAAAACTCCCTTTGTAACATTCCGTGTACCACCAACAAAGAGTATTGCATGCCCTTCATCATTAAGTTATCCAACAAAAATTAGATTCTTGTTTAGGTTAGGAATATGTCAAACCTTTTGTAGCAGCCATACAAACCTATTGGGCAGTTGAATCCGTATGTCTCACATACCCATAGCATCCAAGGCTTTTCCATCAGCCAAATACACCTTACCGAAATCCCCTCCAACATAATTTTGTATGATTTTTCAGTGTGGAGTGGTATGAAACGAAATTCTAGAGTCCAAAAATAAATCATGAAGAGGACTATTTATTGCAAAAATTAGTGCATCATGTACCTCTTCTATTACATTATTTGCAGAGTCATTCTCATTCTTCTTCTTAAGACTTTTGTAGTGCCTCCTAATGTAGTCAGCCTTGCCACAGTTCCAACATTATACTTATTGACCAGATCTAGATTACATCTTGTACCAATTTGAATTTTTGTCATGTCCTCTACCCCTTGTCTCAAGGTTTAAGGCAAAACTAGATCTTGAGGTTTCACTTGCATCTATTCTGCAAATCTCCTTGCATTCTCATGGTCTCCCAACTGTTTGGCAAAGAGGCCAAAATGATCAATATACAGTCTCATCATCAAAATCAAATTTTAAGAGAGACAATTGATTTGTGATGGTGTTCAATTTGTTTAGATGTTGTGCTATTGATGCATTCTTTACCATTGTTAGATTAAATAATTTCTTTAGCATATGCGCCTTGCTGTTTACTAATGGCTTTTCATACATACCAGATAAGGCCGCCATCAAACCTATAGTGGTCTTCTCCTTTACAACATTCTGTGCAACCGATCTAGACAAGGTTAATTGAATAACCCCCAACACCTATCTTTCAAGAAGTTTATAATCATGATCATCCACGCCTTCTGGCTACTCACCCAAAAGTGACTTTGTGTAACTTCTTCCTATACAAGTAATCCGCGATCTTCTTCCTCCAAAATCCAAATTTTGTGCTATCAAAATTTTTTATTCCAAATGCCTTTCTAGTTTCCTTTTCCATTGTTTTTGCTTAAATAATCACCAAGAATAAAAAAAAAAAAAAAAACCTCATTCAACTCCCGAACCCTAAGCTTTTGATACCAATTATTAGTAATATATATAAATTCCAAGATATGTGAGATGTGAAACAGATAGAAAAATAACACACACACAAAAGGCAATCACACGACATAAGAAAGTACGTGGTTAAGAAATTTGCCTATGTCCATAGAGTTGTAGTAATTTCACTATTTTCAAAATATACAAGATACATTGGTACTTTGGGTTAAGTAAAGTGTTTGAACTTGGTGAGAGAGTATAATTATGCATGTGTGTGTGTGTGTGTGTGTGTGTTTAGCAGTTAGTTTGTTTCTAAAAAAAAAAGAAAAAGAAAAAGAAATCCTCTCTAAAGCAACACATAAAGCCTTAATATGAAACTACAGTATTTATATCCCACATAGCGGATTCTATCAACCCAAGTCTCCAATCTATGGATTAAACCTTAGAAAATATCACATTAATATCATAACACTTTAATATCAGGTTGGATCATAATTCGAATCAAACACAAACTAGACAACTAAAGTATGCAACTAGCTAGGGATGAAACTAGGTGAGGGCCCAAAGGGGCTCGCCCCCTCAGTCTTAAGAAAAAAGAAATATAAGTATATATTTTTTATGACAATTTTATATTTGGGCTCCCTCCCTACAATTTTAGATTAATTAAAATTTTCATTGTAAAAGCATTTGCATTGGTTGTAAAATAAAATAAGATCTCAAATTTACCTAATCAACTCCAAAACACACTCACATTAGTCTATGTATAAATGTGCAAAAATACATAGATTGATGTGGGTGTATTTTGGAGTTGATTGGGAAAATTTACATAATTACTGTAGTTATGCAAAAGAATACTTAATAATTATTTAGATTGAGGGCAGTGATTTTTGGTTGAGGAAGAGAGAGATGATTTGGGATAATAATAGGAAATAGTATTCTTATGAAATATAGTATAAAATAGATAATCTGATTTGAGGTATTTTGAAAAGTAAGTATGTAAAATAGAAAATAGAAAATGTAAATTATTACGCTAAGATAGACAAATATTTTTGCATGAGCTAATGCAAATACTCTTATTAGTAAGAAATAAAGGTGTTTTGTGTCTCTGTCTATGTTAGTAGATGATTAACATAGATAGAGACAAATTTCATAAAAAAAAAATTGGTGTAAAACATTTTACAAATTTTATCAAAGAGTTTTCCAATCAACGAAAAAGATTTTCATATTTGACCACATTTTCCAATAAAACAAACACTTGAAAATACGAAAAACAATTTTTGGAAAATATTTTACAAGCAAACAAACAGAGCATTAGTGTGATTGGGAAGAAACTTAAAGACTATGTTGTAAATAACATTTCAACTTCCACAATAGACCACCTCAAGATAAGCATCATGCCAAATCCTACTTCCCTCATGCCACCACTAGCCTTGCTTCATGCAATCTCCATCTTTCTCTTGCCACCTTATGCTTCCCTTGTTGCCACCTCTTACTTCCCTTATAAACATGTTTCACCCATGATTAATAAAGTTAGAACGGTCAAAGAATTGAAAAAAAGGTATTGTTTTTACCGGTTGAACCAATTGTTTTTATAGTTGAACTGCTAATTTTTACCAGACTAGTTGAGGGTTCGGTTCTTGATTGAACTGTTTAGTCCGATCTTTTTTTAAAATCATGGTTTCACTCATTAGTTTGTGAGAATTACTGCCCCATTTTGACCAAAAACTTAGGGCGTAGGCATGCAAAATCTAAGATAACAAGAACATGAAACCATCTTAAATCACTCTACTAGTTATCTCAAATTGAGTATTTTTGGCTTAAGGCAATACCTATGCAAGTAGGGATAAACCCACTATCAAGATGAGTAGTCCCTAAAAATATTCAATTAATCATCTTAAATCATTTCACTAATGATCTTGACAACTCATATTAAAATCAGTTTAAATTTAAACTCATTCATAAGATAGCCCATGTAGACAATTCATGGGCCATGAGTAATTGTTGGGTCAAATTTTGCCAAATTACTATCATATACCAAGTTCGACTTGAGAATGAATTCTTATTACATTGATGTGTAAAATTATAGAAGGGACTGCCTTTATATAGGTATACATGCGAGTATTGTACATCTAATTATAGGAGTGCAGTACAAGTGAAATACAATGAACATAGGATCCATCGGGTTAACACACACTAACCATCATAACATCAAAGTAGGTGATTTTGTACCTTGAATAGACAATTCAGAAAACCCATGAAAGAGTGAAAAAAAAAACCCAAATGGCTATGGCACCCGAGTTCTTTATCCAAACTCACTGAAAATGGAGTACCATATTATGAGCCAATGTAAATAACAGAGAGGAAATCCGAAATCATAAACTTTTCAACTAGAGTATGCAACCTGAATCCCATTTTTAGCAATTTGAAGTTGCTGTTTATTTATTTATTTTTCTAGGAGTCGCAATCTTAAGTTGTTTTACTTCCATCAGAAATCTACAAGCAAGGCAATGAGGTGTCACTGCAACGGTGCAACCAAGAAGGTTGACTTTAGTTAGAAATGATGGGAGGACATTGAATAATATTTTTTTCGACAAATGGAAAGAAAATTCCAATACAGTGAAGTTTCGCGGTAGTGAGGTGATAGACTTCCAAGTCTTTTTATTTTTTTAAAAAAAATTATTTAGGTTTGTTGGATAAGGACGAAAAGGAAAATAATGGAAAATTGACGTTAGAAAATAGTGGGATGAGTGCCATTTTCTCAGTTTGGTAGAGGAGAAACTCTAATCCGAAAGAAAGAGAGTTTAGATTTTTCTTCCTGCGCTCAATTTTTCCCCCTCTCTCTAGAAGAAGAGAAAACAAGGCAGAAAAGTTCCCTAACGAAAAGAAGACAAATTTACGATTTTTCCCATGCGTTTCTAATGTATTTATAAGGTGCAATTTGTACTAATTTACTCACTTTATTTTTTTCTTATTTAAAATAGATGGATATATAATAAATTTAATATACGTTCATTAGTTTTATAGTCATAGTCATATTTATTAACTTATCTAATTACATTTTTTTTTATATATAGTAAGGGCATCTATATATATATACATATATATATATATATATATATATATATAATAGGTGAAGCATAGAGAATCTCCAATTGCAATTCTAAATTAGAATCCTAATTTTGTGCCATGTGTCAAGCTTCATGTGATTCCATTTGTCTAAATTTAAGTGGATCAATTGTAATTTTGGTGTGTTCTTTTTCTTTTTTCCACACCTGCGTATTTCAAGGTTCATCACACCTGCGTGTTTCAAGGTTCATCTCCCCACATCTGCGTATTTCAAGGTTTATCACACCTGTGTGTGTTAAGGTTCATCTCCCTACATCTGCATATTTCAAGGTTCATCTCCCTATCTTTAGTACAACTCTCCTATATAAGAAGTGGTTTTCCATAGATTCCTATTGTAATTTTTTGATTTCATGTATTTTTTTTCAAAAAAAAAAAAAACACGCCTCCACTACTCATATTCATCCGAACCTCCTCTCTCTTTCTCTCTCTCTCTCTCTGCAAAATTCAATTTCTACTTTTCTACTAAATCTGTTTTATCAAGATTTTTTTTTTTTTTTTTTGGTTTCGTTCCATCTCTGCAAAATTCAATCTAATCTCTCTTTCTCTCCCTCTGTTTTGCAGATCAATTATATATCTCCATTACAAAGGCAGGCTTCATATGCAAGGTAATTGTTAATTAGATATGATTTTTTTTTATTATTATTATTTTTTGTTTGCAAGTTTTATGGAGTTTATAATCTAGCTCTCACCCTTTATTTTCATTAGATCTATTTATTTTCGTCCTATATTCTCAATCTCTTTCTCTCAAGAATTTTTGGTTTATAGGATTGATAATGGGCTCTCTTTTTTTTCTTTGGAGTGTTAAAGAGATATATAGTGTTTACTGCAAAGGTAGACTTTGGATGTATAATTTTTTTTTTTAATTATTAAATATGAGAATCTTCTCAAGATTGAATCACAATCTTCTTAAATCTTTACTTATCAAAACTCAGACTTATATACGATTGGTGAAGACATGAACTCAAACTATATTACAAATCATATATACAATTAGCACTTATTCTATTTATTTGTCTTTACATTTTATGCTCATAATTTTAGTGACTTTTAATTGATTAAATTTTTTTTAATGAGATTCATGTTATTCTATTGTTATGTATTGTTATGAGATGCACGTTATGAGATTCACATTTACTTGATTAAAATATTTTGTTAAAAATTGTTTATGATAAAGCAACTTAATTATAGCTATATGTACAGTCTATGAATCAATCTTGAATATATATATATATATATATATATATATATGTCTATGGAGCATTCTTTCTTTAGAATTTTACATGATAAAAATATTTGTTAAAAAATTACATAATGCTAAGATTTATTAACATGAATAAACTAAGTCTTTTAAATATGACTAAACTCATGATTAATAATAATAAAAAATAAAAAACAAAACAAAACCAATAGTATCACTTAAATAATAAAATACAATATATTTTTTTCCATTGTTTTATTAAATTATATCCATTCCCGTGCGGTAGTATGGGTTACATACTAGTAATGATAATGGTAAGCGCAAAACTTAGGTATGTCTTTTTTTATTTTAACCATAATAGTAAATTTAAAAGACAATTTTGTTTCAACCTTTCATTCTTTGAACAAACAAAGGAGAGTCATATATATATATATATATATATATATATATATTATCAATTCACTTTTCTATCATCCTGCCAAACTCAAAACACACACACACACACACACACACACACACACACACACACACACACACAAAACAATTATGATTATGATTGTTTTATCTTTCTCATATTCTTATAGTGTAACCTTACCCTAGGAGTAAGGATTAGTATTTAGTTCAACGAAAAATATTTTACGATTGTAAAATATTTTCAAGTGAAAATATTTAATTTCTAGCTAGAAAAGAAATTATTTTCAATTGTTTGGTTGTATTTTTAAAAATATTTTGAAAAAATATTTTCTACTGTTTGGTTAGGGCCCTAAAAATGCTACAGAAAACATATTTTCTACTATTTTCTCATCTCCCAAGCACGTATATAATTTTTTTTTAAAGAAATTTTAAAAAATAGTAGATAGGGACTAGTAGCTGACAGCCATGCACTAGCCACTGACTGTAGTGGTTGGCCACCGGAGATGGGGGACTTTAGTTGGGATGATGGTTGAGTGGCAAATAGTGGTTGGGAGGGGGGGAGGGGGAGTGAAGGTTCGGTTGACAAGTTTTTAGTGAAACAAAAAAAAAAAAATGGTTTACAGAAAATGAAAATATAAGCCAATTTTAATCATAAGTGTCTCTATTTTACTATCAATTGAAAAATAATTTCCAATTGAACAACATTTTTTTGTCGCCCTAAATACCTATAAATGTGAAGAATACTTTTATTGAAATCAATTTCTGTCAACCAAACACAACCTAAGCTTAGAAACAAACTAGTGGCCTTACCTCCTGATGAAAAGTTATAAGTATCCATGGGAATAATAAACAAAACAACATATGAGAATCACTGCATGACACCGACTTCCCAAAGAAAAAGTTAATTTTTTTTTTAATGTACGGTTCATTTAGAAACAGCTTATTTAACTAAAACTAAAAGCTTTTTAATGAAAATGTAGAGACAAAAAATAAGTTAAAAGCCAACTGATTAGTACAGTGAGACTCATAAATAATACAAAAAAGTACAATAAGACTCATGCATAGTAGAAAAAAGAAGTTAAAAATTCAAATAAGCTGAACTTTTTATCACATCCCAAACAAACTCACAAACATTGGGATAGGCCATATACATCCAACTTGACACCTACTTAGCAGTCTCTGAAAACCCCTAAGATGCTGACTAAAAGAACTGCAAAATGTAAATTGAGCAGTGAAAATCAGAATAAAATTTGAAGAAAGAAAACTCATTACTGAGACCATTAGCATTTGGGGATACAAAAAAAAAAAAAAAAAAAAAAAAAAAACTATTTTACATATTCAAACACCACTTTATTTATTTTATATACACATTTTACAACTTATCCTACATCTTGGTTTTTGTTTTTACATACGATTCAATAAAATAATATGATTACCAAATAAAATAATATAAACAACCTTAAGAGAAGGAGGAGAAAAGGAGACAAGAAAGGAAGGCAAAATGAGAGAAGGAGAGAGGGGAAGTGAGAAGAAAAAAAAAAATTAAAAAAGGCAAGCAATTGCTACAATGAGGTTGTATTTAAACAACCGCTTACTGTAGCTGGATTGCAAATGTTTTTAGATGTAGCAACCGTATTTAAACTTGTTTTTGTAAATTTAGTGTATTTTACTTGGAGGTTTTACAGCCAATGCTAATGCTCTGAAGCGTTTCTAATACTTCAAACCAATGCATACTGTCAAAGAAAAGTACATCGTTTTTAATTCAGAGTTCACATCACCGCCGAAAGTTTCCTATTGGGTAGTCTGCGGTGTAGATTGCGGAATTAGCCTACGAGTCTATGACAGTTGTTGTGTGTTCCATTTCTTATATCTTGCATGTGCTACATGGAAAAAATGCTTCACCTAATAATGGAATCATGGCGTGCTTCTTGTGTCACTCCCTCACTCCAATCCATTACATTACATCTGGTGCCAGATGTGGTTGCAATATTCCTGATATCACATGCGCATCAGTCCCACATTTGTAGGTTTATCTAATGAGATGGTACTTCACGTAATATATTACACAAAATAATGAAAGAGTAACGTTGACGGATGTCAGTTATTTAAAAAAAAAAAAAATGTTTACGGGTCTCTTTAAAGTAATGATTAATAATTTATTTAAGGAAAATTTTGACACAACTTTTATGAAAAATTGAAAAAATTGTTAAGGCATTATTTATTTATTTTTTCATACAAATTTTTTTAAGATAGATTGTTAATCATTGCTTTAAAAGTATTCTTTAACATTTCCCAATAACAAATCTCCAAACCCTAAAATACGTTTGCTAGGGATTTGGATTTGCAGCACATGTAACCGAATTCCGATACTATGTATTGAATTACTAAAGTTCACATTGACTAAAGTAGGGTTTCTTTCATTATTGACGAAAGTTGACATTCATTATTTCTTTTTCACGTTAAGGAGAACAAAACAATATAAATAAAGGAGAGTCCCGAGATAGAGTATTACGGCATGTTTGGAAGTTTAGAGAGGGAGGAGAGTAGAGGGGAGTAGAGGGGAGGAGAGTAGTGGGAAGGAGAGTAGGGGGGAATGGCTATCCTCCACCTTGTTTGGATGTTTTTAAAATTAAGTAAAGGGGAGGAGAGTAATTAGTCTTTTCATTTGTAATTTTGTTAATATAATAAGGGCAAATTTGGTAATTCATTTGGTCAAGCATTTTTATTCTCCACTCTCCCTCCAAATCTCTCCAATTTGGGGGAATTAAAAATGGGAGAGTGAAACCCCTCCAATCCAAACTCCTCCCCCTCCTCCTTTAGGTAGTATTAACTCCCAAACAGGCCATTAGTGCGTTGAGGACTTTGGAAAAGCAAACTGTAAGTGATGTCGGGTGAAACAATTTAGGAGGCATTTTGGTTTCTAAGTATTTATAATTTTGTATTGAGTTTTTATTATGTTTTAGTGATTTAAATATGGTCAATTATATATGATGACAATTGAGTAATTATGGCTCTAGATTACATTTGAATTATAATATAAATTGGTCGGTTTAAGTTTTACTCCATTATTTTTTTGTAATGTTACACCGCTTCATAGTTTTTAATTAAAATAGTATAAATTAGACAAATCAACCTTTGGATTATATTGTCTTGATAAGTTGATGTACTCTTTATGTTGTAAAATATCAATAGGATCAGAGATCAATAACTATCCCGTTATTAAATGTTTAAATTTCAAGTATTTTTAAATTTAAAATTAGAGAAATGATATGTCTACAATATTTTTACAACAAATCCTAAGTGACAAATTGTTACTAATTGTTATTGTTAGGGAAAAAAAGTAATCTTACTATTAGGTTTAAATTTAAACCAATAACAACTAACCACTTGTAATTTGTTGTGAAAATGTTGTAAAAATGTTGTGGACAAAACATCTCTCTTAAAATTATACACAAACAATTATGAGTTTTGTAACTCAGTGGCATAACTTGCTTTCCTTTTATATACACAAACACGAGTTTACTTATTGGATAATAAATAACATCTCATTAGCATAAAATTTGTCATGCATATTAAGAATAAAGAGATTATCAATCTAATGGTGAAAATTTTAAAATATTATTCTAATAAAAATTTATTGAGTGAATCGTAAAGAGGTGCACTAAAGTGTAACTTGATCCAAAATCATTATAAATATTATTTAATCTAGTATAAAAATATTTACTAATATTTAAAATTAAACTAAATAGAATTCTAGAAGTTTATTTTTTTTTGGTTTATATAACCCCTTATAGTAAGATTATTAACGGGGCAAATGGGATGAGTTTTTAGTATGAGTTTTTGGTATGTAAAAACTTAAAGGATTAGGTTTTGTAGGCGGGGTTGCTTGGGAAGATATGAATCATTTCTGTATTTATTTTTACTAAACTTAAATTCAATGTACTTTGTTTTAGTCTCATTTAATCAAAAGCTTTTAGATTTTAGAGCTTCTTGCCAAATTTCTATCTTGGTATCAACTCTACTTCTAGCTTTGTACGCTAAGACTATATCATTTGTGGAAGGCACATACTAAGGGACTTCCTTTTAGATCGATTTAGTGAGCTCGTCCATCATTAATGCAAAGAGATATTTACTTAATGTTGATCCTTGATGAAAACCCATAGTGATAGGAAACTCACATGTGATTCCTCTTGTTCTCACACTAATTACGACTCTATCATACATATCCTTAATCAACTTAATATTACTTTAGAGAAATTTCTTTCTTTTCGAAAACACACCACATAACTTCTCTAGAGGCCTTATTGTATGCTTTCTCTAGCTCAATGAAACCATATGAAGATCTTTACAAGTTTTTCTATATTTTTCTATTAGACATTTAAGTTGGAAAATATAGCTTCAATGGTAGATCGTCCAGGCATAAAACTAGATTGATTTTTCGATATTGTTGTCTTTATGTCTTAACCTATATTTAATTACTCTTTTTCAAAAGTTCATAGTGTGTCTTCTAAGTTTAATTCCACAGTAATTTGTATAGCTTTAAATATTTTAGCTATCAAATTAAAAAATAAAATAGATTTTAGACTATCATTCGATTCTAGATATATGATGGTGCACCAACCAACTTTAATTTTCAAGAAGATAACTGTCACCCACTGAATCTGATTTTCCATTTCAATGGTCCTCCATTAGTCTAATTATTTCCACACCTATAATTTTGACGCCCCCACCTCGAAAAAGAGTGCGGAAAAAAGAAAAAAGAAAAAAGAAAAAGCAAAGAAGGTAGCAAAATGTTATGGTAAAATAATAATAATCCACTGCCGGTATACCACTACCATGTGCCCTTGGCCCCTTGTATGCGTCCCGGTGCTTGACCGGACCGCTAAAAATGTCAAAAGATTTAGGCCCATAGAATGGATATAAATATTAATAATTTAGGGACCCCAAGAAATTTATAGGAGAAAAAAAAAACCTTTACAGCTTTTTCACTTTTACTTTTTCCTCCTAAAAAAAATAAAAAAATCTTGCACATTTTCCTTTGTCAGTCGCCGCGGACCGCGGTAAGTCTTTGGGTTGAACGAAATTGAGAAAGTTCGTTGGTAAGTAATACTATTTACACTACAAAATTACAGTAACTTCGAAATATTCCTAAACTAACATTTTATATCATTTAAATTGAAGATGGTGGTGGCGCTCATGAATATATGAAATGTTGTGACTCTTTTTTTGATAAATATTTTCCACTTTTCAAATTAAACTAGGGGTGTTATGCATTATATATATATATATATATATATAGTTCGATAATTGAGGTGAGAGAATTTGAATAATAATTCCTAAATGTTTTATTTGTGTTAGTTAAGGTAGAGGAATTTAAATAAAGATTCCCAAATGCCTTATTTTTGCATTCAGGAATTATTTTTCAAATTAAATATTACAAATTTAAAATTGTATAATATATTACATCATCTAGGAATAGTTATTCTTTTTAAATAAAAAATAACTATTACTTACCAAAAAGACTATAATAGCTATTCATTTATAAGGCTAGTGGGAAAATTACCAATTTCTTTGTTTGCTTTGACCCAAATTTTTTATTTATAAAATGAATCATTTACCAAAAAAAAAAAAAAAAAACTTTAGAAAACTATCTTATTTTTCTATATTGGTAGTGACCTTAAAAATGAGATAGAGTTTTCAACAATTTCCATACGGCCTTAGCTCTTAACCGTTTTTTTATATTTAAAGTAGCATGAGATAGAGTAATTTTTTGGAAAAATAGTCATATTTTTAATAGGATTTTTAATTGACAAAGATAATTATCCTTTTACTTAATTTTTTTTATTGTAAATAAATATTGAAAAATGCAAACCTTTATCTTTACAAAAGATTTTCCATGTAAACATACTGATTTAGTGCAACAAGAAAATTCTTTCAAGAGCTTCATATATTCTCTCTTGCTAATAGTGAACTCTACAATTTTCTTGCCTTCATTCGTGACAGATATGAGTTCTCTTGGTGATTTTTTTTTAATTTTTATTTTTTTTCCTGTTTCTACCACTACCAACACCGCACTAATTTTGAAGTGACCCCAGTTCTTGATTGATAAATTTTATTAATTACTTAAAAATGTTTTAATTCTCCTTTTTTCTTTTCCTAGCACCGCACTAATGAAGAGATGGCACTAGAATGCTAGGTAGCATGTTCTTATTGTTTACAATTTTAGTTTGATATTTATAAAATGAGTAACCGTATTTAATGTTAGTTTTTCTTTTTAACTGTTTATATCCATTGTACTAGTGGGTAGAAAGTACAAATTAATTCTTAAGAAAATCAATTAAACTACGAAAATCAAATTCAAGAGGAAAAAAGGCAGAGGGAAGAAAAGGAGAAGGCTTTAGACTAATAAGTAATGGAAAAGTTTAGAATTACTTTCACAACTTTTTACCATAATTATGACATGATAAAGTGTAATTGGTGAAAAAAAAGAGAGAAAATTTACTACCACAACTTATAACTTCTTTGCCACGACTGTGACGTGACAAAGTGTGAATAGTGGAAAAAAAAAGGGTCTATATGTAAGTGATAGGCAACCACTCATAATTTGCCCCATTATTAAAGTTGTGGCAAAAAGTCGTAAAATCGTATGTGATTCTAAAACTATTTAAAAAAAAAAAATAGTGGGTCCATGTGAAAATAATGGTTAACTACGTACTCACAATCTGTCATTTAAAGTTGTAGCAAAAAAAATTGTGGACTAATTTATAACTTCTTTGTCACAACTGTGACGTAGAGTGTGAATGGTGGAGAAAAAAAGGCGGGTCCATATGTAAGTGATAGACAACCACTCATAATTTGCTTCATTATTAAAGTTGTGGCAAAAAGTCGTAAAATAGTATGTGGTCCTAGAACTATTTAAAAAAAAAAATAGTGAGTTCTTGTGAAAATAATGGTTAACTATGTACTCACTATGTCATTTATAATTGTAGCAAAAAAAATTGTGGAATAATTTGTGGTTCTAGAACTCCTCATAAATAATCTGGATAGATACTTTAGAGAGTTTATCGGTTTTTCCATTTATAGATAATAGAATGCTAATATAATATTTTTAAAATGGCACTTTAGAAGACTAAAATATGATGTCATTCCATCTCTTCATGATTCCATTTCTTTGTTATGACCAAAGTGATAAATTGGAATATGTACCTAATTCCAATTTACTATTACATTACTTATTCTTATTACACTGTAATCATCATTATAGTGTACCAAATGTGTTTTTTCTAGTCAAAGACATTGCAGCTGAATTAACATATTCCTATGTACAAAGTGCTTGGAGTTTTAGAGAGGAAAAATGTTCGAATTACGGGGTTAGCAACATGTTGTAATTATTTATAAAAAAAAAAAAAAAAGCGTTTTTACTAACATTCTAAATAAAGTAATATTATAAGCACAAAGTATTTTATAACAATTTTACAAATTGTTGATGTAGCCGATTTTTATTGATTCTCCTGCGGTGGGCCCACTATTGACATTACATTTTTACTTACCAATAACTACTTATCACATCAGCAATTTATAAAAAAAGTTTGTAAACATATAGTTCCTGGGTTTAGCATTTTCCTTTCAAATAACATAATACATGATTAGGTCCAAGATAAGTGCAATTAAGGCATGACAAACATAATAATTCTGATTTGAGCATGCCAAGGCAATGGGGTAGTTAGGATTTGACTTTTGGGGGGACAATTTATAACTAAGATACTTGTCCTCCTAAAGTTGTGGACATATATAGATACACACATTATGCACTCGCATAATACTCAAGGCTAATCACCACCGCCCCCCTTGGTGTGGTGGTTACTTTACAAGTATAAATACTTGTGGGGTGTGGGGAACAAGGGCCGAGGTTTAAGTCTCCAAGAGGGAGTTTTATATACATATATACTTAAATTATGCTAGAGTAAAAATTCTATCTTGTATATAAAAAAAAGACTAATTTAAATAATAAAATGACATTAATATAAATACCAAATGAGTGTTTTTTTATATAGAAAAAGTGGTATTTTAATGTTATAAAACCTATTAAATATGACATCCATTATATTTGATTTATTTATTAAGGTTTTTTTTTATGTAAATAAATTGCGTTGTAATTAGTTTTTTCATTATCAAATTTCATTTATAATTATAATTTGATAAGTTTTAGTAATTAGATATAAACTTTAAGTACAGCTTATGTTAATTTTTAAACTTATAAAATTATTTAAGTTTTCACAATTTTAAGCCGTAACTATTTGTACATCTAAAACTTTAAAGTTCAACAAAATCAAGATCAAATTATGAAATATAATTTTATAATTATTTTAAAATTTTATTGCTTATAAATTCATTCTATGAATGATAATAAATTATTTTATAAGAGTTTGAGCTCTTAACCCTTTTAAAGTTAACATTTTTTGTTATTTGTATTTATTTTATCTTCAAATTGTAAACTTTTGCTTCGTTATTTTTTTTTAACCCTCATTTTTCTTTGGTAGCTTTTTGACATTAAGGAACACCGGTAATATAGGAAATTTTTTTCTTCATATGTTTCAATTAAGTTTGACATTTAAAAAAGGTTTAAAGAAAACATCTATTAAAAAATGAAATAGAGAAAAGAAAACAAACAAATTTATCCAAGCAGGTGTTTTTCTCATCGACACCTTTTTCAGTGGCCAATACATATGACCTTTTGTGAATTGGACAGTCGGTTGATGGAAATGTTTGTTGCTTTTTAGGTGCTATCTATCTTCTTGACAAAAATATGAAAAGAATGGCATCGTGGGGTGGGCTAGTGGGGGAGAAGGAGTACAAATATTTGAATTTAACATTGTAGAAATATGACAAAGACTTTGATTTGATTAAGTACTTGCTTGGAAATTTTTTTGGCTATGGCCCTAGTTTATTTATGTGATTTTGGTCTAATTGCTCCACATAGCGAGCATGCATGTCGAGCCACTAAAATTATGCTGGCTAGATAATTTGAACAATGTAATTTATTTGTTTATGCAATTGAATTGAACTCCATTTGATTGATAAAGTCCTTTGAGTACAACAGCTTTGAATCAGTATCTTAAGCCCCCAATGATGGAGGAAATAAAGCAAATCAAAGCAACCACTTCAAATTAAGGACCGTAAAATTTCATTACACAAATTGAAAGAAAATAAATTTTACCCTTCAAACTGCTTTCATATGCCTAGTACATACTACTTGCACAACAACTTGTCACGTATCCAATTACCATGAATGCATACTCAACATCTAGCCATGCGTAACACCAAGTAAATTAACCCTAGCTTAATTAAAGGGACATTTGGTGAAGAGATTTGTTCAAGTAAAGTAAATTAAATAAAAAATCTCTTTATTCTTTCTAAAATCCCTACAGACAAGGAAAGAGATTTGTTATTTGATTTTGCAATCTAAGATCCTAAATGCTAATGAAAAAATATTAATTAATGAGTTGTTCAACGTTTAGGGACCCACGAAAATGAGCTTAGAACTTACAATTTATAAAGCAATTCACTTTGAGGAGATCGAATCGATTAAATTGATCTAGTCAATCTCAACCCTGGAAAAATTTCCTTTATATATGCGAATTTGTGGGTCTCTCTTGTCTGAATCATAATATTGTTGTGCATGCCAAACGTCTCAGAATCAGTGTTGTAGTTAGTACAATATTTGGTTAAAAAAAAAAAAAAAAAAACCTGAACTGATGCATTTACATTTTCTCTCTTGAACATGCCTCTTATAGTTTCATGACTTGGACATGGTGTTGTGCTAAAATGATTTTGCATGTTGTTGAGTTTGGGTTCGTTTGCAAGAAAAGTTGACCTGATCAACATGCTGAAATAGAAATTGTAAGACCATATATGTTTCACGTCTTTATTTAGGTTTTTTATTCATGAGAGTTTAAATTGACGGTAATTAATATATATGCATGCAATTTCTTGTAGTTCATGAATACTTAATTCTATGATGTTTCATATGTGTCTTCGCATGCTTCGTAATAGCCAATAGTCTTTTTAAGTTCTACGTATATGTGGGTTTAGAGCATCTCATCCCTAATTTTTTTTTGCCCTAGAATTAGGGTTCTTGTAATTAGTTCTAGATTTTCTATGTGTATAAAAGTTATGAATCTTGTTTCTTTCTGGCCGGAACAGCTGGAATTTTCTGTCCCAGTGCTTTGTATATAACGTCCCAAATGTTAACCTGTACTAGCTGAACTGTCATTCCAGACGAAATAGACATTCAAGACTGAGACTGTGGCCACTATAGCAGTGGATCCATGGAATATGAAAATGTTGAAGAAGAAGTGAGAAAAATGATTCACATGCAGATGAGGTGAAGGAAAGAAAAAAGATGAGGAAGATATGAAGAAGTTGAAACACAAGAAGTTCAAAGCACTGGCGGCATGGTGGAAAAATAAGAAGAAGACGAGATATGGGCTGTTTGGTTAAAAGAAAAAAGTGGTGTTTTTAGTATTCATTTTCAGTTATTTGTGGAACTTACCACCAAAAAACTGGTTTGGTTGTATTTTTGTACTCAACATTTATTTTTAGTTTAAAAAAAAAGTGGATCTGAATATAGAAAATGAATACAACTATTCAATATTTTTGTTTTCTATGAATATGAATACAGTGGTATATTTGTAATATTGTGAAAACAAATGTTAACTTTTTCTGAGTGATGTGATGTGACGTGGATGAGTGAGAAAAATTGTTTTCTTTTTATAAAATAAGAAATAATGACCAAAATTATATATTTAAAACAACTTATCAAATACTACCAATTATAAAAATAAGTGTTTTTTTTTTCTATATTCAAATTCATTCAAATTCAGGATTTGAATATAGAATAAAGAAATGAAAAGTGAATACATCACCTTCTTTTTCTTCTTCTTCTTCTTTTTTTTTTTAATTTAATTTTTTTTTCTCCAGGCCCTAAATGATCCACATCCACATGAGCCATGGTGAGTTGGAAAGAAAGTAACAATGAAAATTTGATTATGCGTTATGACTTATGAGAAAGGAAAATTCTACCGTCACGTAATGTATTACAACTTTTTACTATAATTGTGATGTATTAGAAAGTATGTAATTAGTGAAAAAAAATAGTAGAATAATACATGTATAAGTGATAATTAATCGCTCACAAATCAAAAAAATTATAAAAAAATTTATGGTCCTGACACAAATAATAAATAAAGGAATAGCAGGTACGTGAGATCAGAAATCTCGTGGTGGGCCGTGGGAATCAAAGGTAATCAGTTGAAAGGAAGTTTCTTGAAAGTTTCCTAGTCTGCAGATACCGCGTTACACGTACCATTATGTGTTTGTTTATTTATAGAAAAAGTGGAAAACCATAATCGAGTTTGGTGCAAAGGAAGTGTCCTAGTTGCTCAATTATTCTCGTAGATTTAAAAAAAAAAAACAAAAAAAAATTGATCAATAAGTTTACTATTTTTTTTTTTAAAATTTTACGGAAGATATAGAAAAACTCATTAATTTGTGTGTCATGGTTATTTTAAAAGTACTGCATGGCCCTCAAAATTTTAAAAAAATCTTCTATATTATATATGTATAAGTATTAAAAACTCTAAATATTTAGTTACAAAAATAGAAGTTAGTTCTTTTAAATATTTGAGTTAGTTCAATGATGTTTTTAAAAACTAATGGCCTGTTTGGAAGTTTAGAGAAGGAGGAGAGTAGAGGGGAGTATAGATGGAAGGAGAGTAGAGGGGAATGGTTATCATCTACAGTGTTTTTAAAATTAAGTAGTTAGTCTTTTCATTTGTAATTTTGTTAATATAATAAGGGCAAATTTGGTAATTCATTTGGTTAAACATTTTTATCCTCCACTCTCCCTCCAAATCTCTCCAATTTGGGGGAATTAAAAATGAGGGGGTACAGGGAGTTGAAACCCCTCCAAACTCCTCCCCCTCCTCCCTTAAAAAACTCTCAAACAAGGTAATTGAACTACTCTCCCTCCCTCTATTCTACTCCCCCTCCTTTTTTTAACTCCCAAACAAGCCATAATAGAATTTGTTAATCAGTCTAGTAGTTAAAAAGGTAAGGTAGTATTTGTTTTCTCAAGTTCATTTTTTGTACATGTTTAATATCGAACTAGATAGTTTTTGCATATTCATTAAAGTTTAAAGATAATAAAATCTCCTAAAATTATCTTGCGAATATACATATGTAAAAGTTATTAATTTTATATACAATATATTTATAAATTATAACCTACTCTAATATTAAAATATTAATATTCATATATGTGTACATGCGTTTACACATATATGTCATGGTTTATGTTGATTCATGATATTAGTACCAAAATTTGGCAATTCTAAGCAAAAAAGTCCTAACTTTGCCCCTACATATAATATTGAAATATTCTATTCCAATAATTAATTCAAAACTTTTATGTATGTCCACGTAACAGATTTATTTCTTTGTCAAGTGTGTATACGTTGCTTTAATTAGTATGTCCACGTTGGTTTTGCATGCGTCCTAGATAATTAAGCAAACCCTTTTAGTTTTCTATTTGGATTTTTAGATATATTTTTTAGTGTGCATGTTTATATTTCCGGTTGCGCATGCTATGATACTTGATGGGATATTTGTATGCATGTAATTTGTAACTGATTGACCAAGAATGTATTGACCCCTTAGATAAATTAACCAATTAATTAGCCAAGTAAAATAATTAAGTCAATTTAACATGCAATATGCGTGGTAGCACAAAAAAATCACCAAATAACTAAATGCAGCGAAAATTAAATTTAACACGGGTGATTTGTTTACAAATCGAAAAAGGTACCAAGGCAAAACCCCACTTGGTGAATTTAAGGTCATCACTCTCGAGAATCCACTATTATTAAAACAAGCAGTTAGAAGTAAAAGAATCCTGGTACCTTATATCAATCTACAGTTGAACTCTTACCCCAATACACAATTAGATTTGCAATGTAGTGACAATCTCTCCTTTTGATGCATGGCTCTAGTACGTGACTAACCAATTAATAAACGGATCCCAGTATGTGACTTACACACCAACTTGAGAAAAATGTTAGCTGCAAAGTTTTTCAGTTCATCCACACGATGAAGATCAAGAAGCTCATTGGTTACAAAATCTTACTATATACAAACGCAATAGCTTCTTTAAGAGAAAGATGAACTAAGACAAATTGTCTCCGCTTACAATTTGAGTGAATAATCACTTTGCATCAAGTTGCATCCCTTAGATGGCGCTTAAAATAATCCTTATATATGTCTAGGGTTGTGAGAAAAGAAACCCTATACAAATAGCTTGGGTATGCATGAAAAACAGATCTGAAAATCTGATTTTCGTAATCCTCGATAGATAGGTTATCTGCCGAGCTGCTGTCAAGCATCGGGATAGAAGCTCCTTTTAAATCTTGATAGATGCAATCTGTCGAGTTTTAAAATACAACAGTTCTTCACTTGTTTATTGAACAGATTTGCATGGTTTTAACTCTTGACTTAAACACAATGTTGTTTCAAGACTTAAACCATCCTAGATTTACCCAATTACAAGTAAAGTGCATTTTGTCAAAGGATTAGTCAATTCTAAATGATATATGTTTATAACAAATTCCACATATGTAATAACAATCTCCCCCTGGGCAATCTGTGACAAAACCACAACAATCAAATGAAATATGAGAGAAGTCATAAATCACTCAACTTATACTCATTTGTTGAATACAATAAAATCTAATCCTAATACAATCTCTTGAAAAAATTTGCAAGAAGAGAGTTCATGGTGTGATAGATTTTGACAACCTGTATTTCTGAAACACTTTAAACAAAACTCATCAAGACATCTTAATGTGAAATAGAAATTAAAGATTGCATACATAAAAAACATGTGTATAAAGAAAAAAAAGAAACAACATATGGAGAGATAGGTGAAACAAGATAACAACATCATCAAATATATATCAAAGATAAATACAATGTTTGCTATCACTAAGTAGTCACAAGACCAATGTACAAAAAGATAAAGTATCTTAAGAGAAAAGAAAAGAAAAGACATAAATCCTAACTACACCCCTCAAAAAAAAAAAAATAAAAAATAAAAAACCACTCTCCTTAACAAAAAGGTCCTATGCTAACTTAAAAGGTCCTATGCTAACTTTCTCTCTAAGTACATGACTACTCTCATACACAAAACTACTTCCCCTTTTTGTTACAAATGACAATGGGCAAATCACTGAGAAACAGTCATCTCCTTATCACTGGAAGAGCTAGCATCCTCATCCTCATCCTCATCCTCATCCTCATCCTCATCATCATCATCATCATCATCATCACTTAAGCCATCATCATCGTCTTTGTCCTCTGAAGCCTGTGGAGATGGAGAGGGAGAAGCAATGAAACCACCCATCTGAGCCTAACTTCGTGCAATACAACCCACATGAGTGTTCACTTGATACAACTTAGTAGTGATAGTATCAAGACAAGCATCCAGGCACTCAAACTGTGCCATGGAGGTCTCAAGCGTCACACCACCCGCAAAAGAATAGAAGTAGCGGAGATGGATGGAGGAGTTGCCGTCTCGATCTTTGGCTGATTCAGTCGAAGTTAGGCCTCGCTCCGTCGAACAATACCAGCGTTGATGACATGCATGATGGGAAGGTGATTTGACTCAGTATAGGAGACAAAGGACTGGTGAATAATTCTTGTGATAATAGAAGGAAAGATAAGCTTATCACGGGCTGTTGTATCCTTATAGACATTTATAAGGGCGAGAATGAAATGAAAGGGAAAGTAAATGGTAAGGTCCTCTTGGAGGGACAACAAAAATCGAGTACGAGGCTCAGTACTAGAATTACAGTGAGATAAAGGATGGAGAACAAATGTCATTACCATATTCAGGAACCTCGGACCTTTTGTAAAGCCTAAGCATGAGGTGTTTTGATGCTCACCCCATGAAAAAGGTGTCTCACAAAAGAGAGACAAAAGTTCATCTTTGGACATAGTCCTCCGATATGGACAATCGGGGTAATCAGGATGCGATTCCCTTGGAACATATAGTACTTTGGAGATAAGCTCTAGAGTCACTACTATACATGTACCTCGTACAAGAGTAAAAAACTGAGGTACAAAAGAATCAAAATCATGCATATTGGAGTAGAACTCCTGTATGATCATGGAAGGACAACTCACGGGTATCTCACATAGAGATTCCCAACCCCGCCTGTGTATGACAGTCAGAAGAGTAGTATCAGAGAAGTTCGATAAGATAACATGGTGTTTCGAATGAATGCCATGTTTGGAGAAGCTCTCCGAGAAGTCCTTACGGGCCTTCTCATCACGGAACAGGACATGGAGAGGAGTAGAATTAGAAGATGAAGCCCCCGGAATGAAGAAGGTTCCAGGACAGAGTAGATTTGTGCTTGGGTGCCATTGCGCAGACCATCCGAGAGAGAGAGAGAGAGAGAAAGAGAGACCATCAACAAGAGTACCAGAATATGGAAAAGAAAAAAAGTTATGTATGCATGAGTAATGTATGATCATGTGACGTGCAATAAAAAAAAAAAATATCATGGGCTCAACCCAATCCAATCCTAAAAGGACATAAGGCTCCAACATAGAAGACACACATCTAAATGCATGACAATATTGTGAAAATGCTAATGGAATGCAATGCATTATCATATATCATCAATTAAACAACACCCAACCCAAAAATTTCACAAAAATCTCAAAATCCCCAAAATTTTCAAAAACCCCAAAACCTAAGTCTAAAATGCATGAATGCATGAAGACAGAAGGATTAAGGACACTTACCGAGTGATTTGAGCTTGGTCTAGGTCGAAAATCACGTGGGTAGAAGGCTTTGAGTGAGAAAACAGTGTTTAGGAGGTGAAAGGACAAAAACTGTAGAGAGAGAACGAGAAAAATGAGATCTAAAAATGCATTGGATCTATTTAAAGTGAAAGTTCAATTAGTGTGTAAAACACTAATGAATGTTTGGACCCCCAATTTCAAATTAAACTAACACAAGCTTATACCTAAGCAATATATGTGCAGAATAATAGGTACAAGCACAAACCCAAATAAATAAACAACTCTACATTATAATTAATCACAGCATAGTAGAAATTAAAAGGTAAGAGTAAGGGTTAGAGAGATGCAAACACGAAGATAACATCGGCACGTGTTATCGAAGAGGAAACCGAAGAACTCGGTGAAAAACCTCTTTGCTGCCCTCTAAGCGGTCAAATGATCCACTAAAGAATAAAGTTGAGATACATGAATAACAATAGACCCTCCAAGCCTAATCTACCCAATGCACTTAAGCCCTCCAAGATTCTTGCTCCAACAAGGTTAAGCCTAACCGTATTTTTTTTAGCTTCTCGGATCCCACAATAAGCCCATTGTATCAAGCAAGTGAATTGGCCATCTTTGAACTGCTTCCTAAGTACCCAAATACCTCCTCACTGATATAGGTATGGTAAGGTAAGGATTTGGCAAATGTACTTCTCAAGGATATGTCAATGGAGAAGGTGAGAGTAGAGGAATTTAGAGAATTAAATGTCTAAGATTGTGGATGAGTCAATCTTGGTCTTCTTTAGGATTTCTCTCTAGAAGCTCTCAACATTTCATGGGTATAAATGTATTTATAGTAGGGTACATGAAGAATGTGAAAAGTCAGTTTTCATCAAAATAGGGCATTCTGGCGACTTGGCCTTGCGGTTGGAACGAGCCGCAAAATAAATTCCATGCTAGACTGTACTTTTTCTCTTGTAGTGCTTTAGCTGTTGTGACCCTTTAGCTCCCTGTATGCTTCACATGTGTGCCATTTTGGTGACTTGCCAGTCGCGAGATCTAGTAGCGAGACTCCTTTAAATGCATACATCTTAAGTTTTCTTCACACTCTCTCACTCATAGCTTTTAAATAATTCCCACCTAAATATAGGGTATCTAATTGCTAAATTACAAGCAAATTTGGCACGAAATAAAGCCAACACATGATTGAATAAACTCAACTTTACAATCTTCCCCTTTGGCTATTCCGTGACAAAACCCTAATAAAGACTCTAAACTTAAAATGTGAGTTGGGAATCGTTGCCAGAACTCACTCACACCTAACTCTAGATTCTGTGAAGCTTTTGAACCATACAGACAAGTTACCTAAAAACAATAACAATAAGATCATTGTAAGTAGAAACCTTGAGATTCATATGAAGCAAGCACAATTTGATAAAGCAACAAAGAGTATAACAATAAAGCATGACTTGACCAAACAAGAACAATCACTAGAAATAGTGATCACAGTGATCATTCACACAAGGAATGAACATCCGGACATGCAAGCTAATAAGCTCAATGCAAAGTATTATTTGCATGTCCAACACTCAACCGATACAAAAACACTAAGCTAGTTGCATCAAGGATATAAGATCCAACAAGGGCACAAGAGTAGAGTACTAAAGATAATGCATACATAATCTAAAAGTATTGATAAGCTATAGAGCAAAGGTATATAAAAACATAGTTCAAATAGTTATAACATTCAAGCATTCATAACACACCATAGCTAAGTGTTTAAAAACCAAGTACTAAAGTCATAGAATACTTAAAAATCAAACCAAAGTACTTAAAAAAGTGCTATGAAACCCATAATTGAAACTAAAATGAACTTAAACCATAAAAACTATAAAAACCTATAAAAGTTCTCCCCTTTAAGCTAAGGCTCCCTTGCAAGAGCTACTCCATTGTCTCCCCTTTTTTTACCAGAATGGCCAAAGGGCTAAGGCTGGTTCGTGAAGCTATCAAACTTGGCTTTGAGCAAATTGATTTGGTCTTGAATGGTGGTCAGCCTGCCAAAGTGCTCAGTTTTAAAAAGGCTTCTCTCCTTTTACCACGACTTCTAAAAGTTGATGGTTGTCCTTCCGCTGTCAATCCTCTCAAGAATCATTTAAAAAGAATCTAGAGGGACTGTTGAAGATGAGGCTATACTCCTTTTACCACGACTTCTAAAAGTTGATGGTTGTCCTTCCGCTTTAGTCTCGGTGTCCATAGGCTCTCTTTATGCTGCATCAACCTTTTCTTCATTGCCCGTAAGACGAACTTTGATCCATGTGATTATTAGAGCATTGATGGCCAGAGGAGTAGGCATAGGGTTGATGTCTTGGGGAATTTCCACACCTTTTACACGAAAGATCCTTATGAGTAGACTAGGGAGGATAAGTTTTGCCCTTGAAGTTGTCCTTGTTTCATCAGCAATGATGGAGAATGCATAAGCACTAATATCAATATAGATATTCTCCTAAAGCTTCATGAGAAAGATGGCTTTAGCATTGTTGATGGTGATCATCTTCTTCACCGAGTATAGATTGAATATCATGATATATGTAAGACATCGCAAATCTGGTGGAAAAGCAGTTGTGTTGAAACATCTTCCTTCTCTGACACCACCAATATGGGATTGAATCGTCTTTATAGAGAGCATTCTATCCTTGAAGTGAGTGAAATCATGTTCTACATCCTCAAAGGGGTACTGCTGAAGAAGTTGATTTGTTCTTGAATGGTGGTCAGCCTGCCAAAGTGCTCAGTTTGGGCTTCTCTCAAGCTGTCAATCCTCTCAAGAATCATTTAAAAAGCATCTAGAGGGACTGCTGAAGATGAGGCTCTGCTCCTTTTACTACGACTTCTAAAAGTTGATGGTTGTCCTTCCACTTCAGTCTTGGTGTCTATAGGCTCTCCTTATGCGGCATCAACCTCTTCTTCATCGCTCGGAAGACGAACTTTGATCCATGTGATTATTAGAGCATTGATGGCCAGAGGAGTAGGCATAGGGCTGATGTCTTGGGGAATTTCCACACCTTTTACATGAAAGATCCTTATGAGTAAACTAGGGAGGATAATTTTTGCCCTTAAAGTTGTCCTTGTTTCATCAGCAATGATGGAGAATGCATGAGCACTAATATCAATATAGATATTCTCCTAAAGCTCCATGAGAAAGATGGCTTTAGCATTATTGATGGTGGTCATCTTCTTCACCGGGTATAGATTGAACATTATGATGTATGTAAGACATCGCAAATCTGGTGGAAAAGTAATTGTGTTGAAACATCTTCCTCCTCTAACACCACCAATATGGAATGAATCGTCTTTATAGAGAGCATTCTGTCCTTGAAGTGAGTGAAATCATGTTCTACATCCTCAAAGCCAAGAACATTATCAATGTCCTCCACTTCAATGGTGAATTCATGGCCTTTAATCCAACAGTCTATTATCCTTTAGTAGAATGGCATTGGAATAGAATTCCCGAATTAATGGTTCACAAACCCCAAGGAGATCACCAAGAAGCTTTTCCCAACCTCTATCTTGAAAACAGCTTGGGATAAAGTAGTCTTTCAAATCAACAAGGTCAACGAATCTCAAAGTACTGATTGTATTGCTCAAAGTGATGAGTGGAGCGAAATCGGGTATTGTCCATTTTCTTCCTCTTGTCAGCACATTGTGCTGTGGTTTTCTTCTTTGGAGTCATCTATAAAAACAAAGTAGCAAGTACGACAAAATAGAGCACAAAATATGATAACGAACATGATTAGTAACAAGTTAGTACCAATACAATAGACATTGAATTAATTCCCTAACAATAGAAATTTAAAGATTAATTCAACCAAAATTGATATGTGAAGACATAAATCATCAATGCATGATAGAATCATGGCATTAAGCACTCAAACATGTCAAAGTGTGTGTGTGTGTGTGTGTGTGTGTGTGTGCATCAAATGCAAAAGTGTGCAAACTGAGGGCAAAGTGTAAAAACACATAATCATATGATGTTTCAAGATTAAAGAAACATGATTATCCCTACAACCTTCCATGGAATCCAAAGAGACACAAAAAAATCTATGAGACATTTTATCATGAAGATAATATGCGCAACACAACACAAATATGGTACAATGCACAAAAATGAGGAACAAACATGTAAAACATGTAAAATAGGCATTACACTTTCAAAATCAACAAAACCCATAGACTAAACTCAACAAAACATCATCAAAACCATATTTAAACATCATATTTTCAAATATCAACATAAACAAAAAATCCAAGAAATCTAAGGCTAGAAACATGAAATACTTTGGAAATAAGAGAAAACTCATACATTTTCTTGAAGTTTGATGAAGGATTGATGAAGAAAATAGAGGTTTTGTGAGTGAGAATGGAGGTTTTGGAAGAGGGAGAGGCGGGCAAGACAAAGTGTGTGCACGTGATGCGAGGAAAATTGAAAAGTTTTTGAAAACTGTCATGGATTTAACCCTATTTGTGAAAAACATGCGATTTTCGCGACTGGAACGAGTTGCGAGCAAGTCGCCAAAATCCCTTGACACAAATTTTGAAAAAAATTTCTAGGTGTTTTTCACGACTGGGTAGTCCACTCACGACTAGAGCTCCATTCGCAAACAAGTCGCCAATATGAGTCGTGAAAATCCCAAAAACCTAGAATTTTTTTAAAATTTTCTAAGTCTTTTTTGCGATTGGGTCTCGCGACTAGGTTGACTTGCGAGAGTGAGTCGCCAAAAACAAAGTTGCACAAATTTTTGGATTTTCTGAACTTTTTCAAAACAAAATACTTTTAAAAAACAACTAAAAATACTCAAAAATCATTTTGTGTTTGATCAACATATGATTGAGCATGTACAACAACACATTTAATCACACAAATGAATGAGGCATTCATTGAACATAAACAAGTGTGATGTGTATGGATATCAAATATGAGACAAGTGTGATGTGTGTGGATATCAAATTAACCAATTAATTAGCCAGAAATTAATTAGGTCAATTTAACATGCAATACGCATGGTAGCACAAATAAATCACCAAATAACTAAATGTAGCGGAAAGTAAATTTGACACGGATGATTTGTTTACGAATGGGGAAAACCACTGAGGCAAAACCCCGCCGGGTGAATTTAAGCTCACAACTTCTAAGAATCCACTATTATCAAAACAAGTGGTTACAAGTAAAGGAATCCTAGTACTTTATATCAACCTACAGTTGAACCCTTATACCAATTCACAATTGGACTTGCAATGTAGTGACAATCTCTCATTTTGATGCACGGCTCCCATTATGTGACTAACCAATCAATGCGCGGATTCCCGTACGCGACTTATACACCAACTTGAAAAAATGTTGGTTGCAAAGTTCTTCAATTCATCTACACGATGAAAATCAAGAAGTTCTTTAGTTACAAAACCCTATGGCGTGCAAACGCAACAACTTCTTCAAGAGAAAGATGAACTAGGGCAAATTGTCTCCGGTCACAATTTGAGTGAATAATCACTTTGCATCAAGTTTCACCCTTAGATAGCCCTTAAAATAATCCTTATATATGTCTAGGTTGTGAGAAAAGAAACCTTATACAATTAGCTTGGATATGCGTGAAAAATAGATCTAGGAATCTGATATTTGTAATCCTCGATAGATAGGTTATCTGTCAAGCTGCTGTCGAGTATCGGGCTAAAAGCTCCTTTTAAACCTCGATAGATGCAATTTGTTGAGCTATTTGTCGAGCTTTAAAATATAGCACTTTTTCACTTTTTTCTTGAATAGATTTGCGTGGCTTTAACTCTTGATTTGAACACAATGTTGCTTGAAGACTTAAACCATTCTAGATCTACCTAATTACAAGTAAAGTTCATTTTGTCAAAGGATTAGCCAATTCTAAATAACATATGTTCATAACAAATTCTACATATGTCTTAACAATAACTATTTGTTTAAGTTTAATACCAATTAGCATAATCCTCCTTTGAACATGGCTCATGAACACTACTACAAGTGGTTGCCGGAACCTTTCCTTTTTGTGCCTTAACTTTAAACCTATATTTTTTATTTATTGAGATCAAAATTCTAATGTTTAAAAGCTTAAAATTTTCACTAAAGGAATAAGTATCTCATATCACTTGAATAAAACTAAAACTATATTACAAATACGGATACCACATAAGTGCTCAATGCAAATTCACTTTTGATATAAATTTTACAAATCTTTCACATACTTAATAACATACGACTTATTCGATCCAATTTTATATGAAAGAAAAATCCATGTATAAATAAAATTTATGATTTAAAACATAGAAAAAACATTGTATTAAGAATCTTTCTAAAATTTTAGTCTAGTTATCTCTTAAAAATAAAAATTTTGCTCACCTCTTCAAGCAAAAGCATAAATAACTATATACTAGTGTATGTGTGTGTATATTCATTATGTGGGTTCATACAATATGACTTTAGTTATAACAATGGACCCATTAAAGGAAGATTTCTATCTTTGTCCCTAAGTGTATTTTAAGCCGGCCATATGTAAGATGAACTCACACTAGACTTCTTCTACTTCCTCATGAGATTTTGAATGCTCCCAGCTATTAGTGAGGACTAAGCCCGTTCAAGGACACGAGCAACCTTGATTGATCTTCTTGGCTTCTGTGTTGAGTGCAAATTAAACAAACCTTGACCTGGTGAATAACATGAACTAAGAATCTAAGATCCTTCTTGTCAAATATGCAATACTTTCACCTTGCATTTTGGAAAACGATCATAAGCTTGAGGTGTCTATCATAGGCTAAGAATCACAATAAGTCCAATTTAAGGATTACATGTGTTTAGATGTGTGTCATGTCTGTTGACTGTTCTATGTCGAGTTATTCAAGTTGGTTTCGTTGGTTTGTGTTGAAGATCATCATACTTCAAGATAGATTATGTGATTTAGTCTAGATCATTTAGAGACCAAAAACCATACATTAGGATTTTTTCTTTTTTTCCCAGCATCTTTTATGATGCCCCAAAATTTTTTTAATTTTGAAACACTAGATCATTAATAGTTTAGTACTAAACTAAATCTCTAATGTCTCTTAATATAAATAATCTCTCAAACCGTTTAAAAAAAAAAAGAAAAACTCTCAAACAGTCGATGAAACGAAATTAAATGTCCAATAAATAAAACATTAATCTCCAAGCCATTGGACAAAAAAAAGGCCTCAATAGTAGGCTACCTGGCTGCTCACGCTCTGGAAAGTCTCTTAGGAACCATGCTTGAAGAAGCCCATCTAAGAAGGGAAATAAAGATATAATGGGCTAAAACCAGTAAGTAGTAAATCACACAGTATCACAGGAAAGGTCATAATCAAGTTTAAGAATGGAATACTCAAAGCAAAGTGAAGAATTTCAAGAGGTGCGAATAAATAGATTGGCATTTCGACATATTTGAGGATTCCATCCAAAATTTTTTTTTTTTTTTTTTATAATTTTTTTTATGCCAATAAAATTAAACTTTGCTCCAAAATTTGTTCTACTTAACAATATATTGGGGCTTTCAAGCAAAAAGAAAAAGCCCCCAAAAAGAATTTTGAACTAAAATCTTAAAAAAATAATAATAAGCATTTTGAACATAGCAAGCCCAAATTCTTAATAGACCCCTGGGAAAAAAGCCGAAGATCAATCCTAAATAGACCCCAGATAGATTTTTAAATCAACAAAAATAATAATAATTAAATTTTTATAAACTAAATACCCAACCCAATATGCCACTTGATCAAATTGTAAAGCAAAATTGATATCCTAACCAAAAGGCAAAAAGAACCTCATCAAGCACATTGGTGCCTCTGCCTCAAACTCAACAAAAGCAACAACAATAGAGCACATCGGCGATGGAAAGATCGGATCGGAGATAAGAGATTGCTGTGGCCTCGAGCAACAGTAACAGAGCAACTTAGCAACACTCCGCACCTAGTCCTAGAGCATATAGACATTGGTGATGGTGAGATCGGATCAGAGATTGCCTTGGTGGCTTGGCATCGAGTCCTCAACGTGTTGTCACGGTGCTGCCCTTTAAGGTATTTCAGTTCTCTTTCTTTTTCTCTATCTCATCTAGAGTTGTCCAAGGGTCGGTCCAAGTAGGGTTTGTGCCCAACCCGAAACCGACCCGACCACTTCGAGTTTCCCATGCCTAGACCCGCCATTTATTGGTGAACGGGGTCAATTCGGATGGTCGAATTTTCATCGGGTAAAGATCGGTCCTCGGTCGGTTTCGGGTTGTGAAAAAATCTACCAGATTTTGCCAAAAGCCGCTGGATTTGGCGAGAGCTGACCGGATCTTGACGAGATCTCGGCAGATCTCGAAGAGATCAGGTTGATCTCTGCGAGATTTGGTTGGATCTCGATGAGATCTCGACATATCTCGAAGAGATTAGGTCGAATCTCGACGAGATTAGACAGAAAATCGGCGACTTTCCAGTCAGATACGGTCAGGTTGGTTGAAATTCCGTTTCTTAGCCTCAAACCCGCCAACTGACTCGCTGTTTTCGGGTTCAGGGGGTAGAGACCTGCCGTTGACTTGTTATCGGTGTCGTGTCGGCCAGTTCTCGGGTCGGATCGGATGGTTTGGGCGGGTGGGTTGGGTCCCAATTTTTTTTGGACACCCTAAATCTCATCTTTGCTCTACTTTGAGAGTGAGAGCAGAGCTCTCACTCTGTTGCTCTTTGAATTGAAAAATGAGATTCTCTCTTTAGAATTGAATAGCTTTACCTAATGTCTAATTGCCTTTATTTGACATTTTGACTTTATCGGTTTGTAAGTTTGTCATTTTGTGTATTGTGAATGTTTTATATCTTTGATGTTTTGTGTAATGTTGATTGGTTCTTGTCTATTGAATGGGGGGTGGATGGGGGCCATGGGGTTGGATATTTGAATTGGGGAAGTGGACAAGCAAAGGCAGTAAAGGCATAAAAGTAACTGAACAAGACATTATAAAAGACAAAAAAATTAAATTAGGTTAGGCAGTGGGATGAGCCAGGTGGATAATGCACGATGGGGTGTGTGCTACTATACAATGGGGTGTGTACTAGACTGCTAGTAGTCAGTAAAGAAAAATAACGAAACAATTAAACAACAATAATTAATAATTTTATTAATATTTCAAATGAACATATAGTTTATTCTTTTGCTAGAATTATGGACAAATATCTTATATGAAATCCAAGTACCCAAGATTCATCTCCTATGCAAAATTCATTTCCTGTGCAAGTTTCATATTCATCTTCTAAGTGAATTCGTGTTGACTCTAACTTAGAAAATCTTCCTTCAAATCCTAAACTACGAGAATAGATATCATCTTATCATCCTAATAATTGTGATGAAATAAGAAGATTTTATTTACAAAAAGGCCCTTGTTAACCTGTTCTCCATGAATGCCCTCTAATAGATTTTTCTTGAAAGCCCCTTCGATTTAGATCTGATTGGTATGTAAATAGAAACTAATTGGAATATAGTATAGACAAGGATGCAGTATTTTGTTTATATTGCTACCTCTTTGGGCAAGATGTTGGTAAGCAAGGAGGAGGATAGGCTTTTGTAACTGTTGGGATATATGTGGAACTTGTTATGAACATACGTCATTTAGAATTGGCTAATCCTTTGACAAAATGCACTTTACTTGTAATTGAGTAGATTTGGGATGGTTTAAGTCTTTAAGCAACTTATTATTCAAGTCAAGAGTTAAAACCATGCAAATCTGTTCAAGAATCAAGTGAAGAACTGTTGTATTTTAAAACTTGACAAATAGCTTGACAGATTATATCTATCGAGGTTTAAAAGGAGCTTTTAGCCCAATGCTCAACAAATAGCCTATCTATCGAGGTTTACGAATTTCAGATTTCCAGATCTGTTTTTCATGCATATCCAAGCTATTTGTGTAGGGGTTCTTTTCTCACAACCCTAGACATATATAAGGATTATTTAAAGAGCCGTCTAAGGCATGCAACTTGATGCAAAGTGATTATTCACTCAAATTGTGACTAGAGACACCGTAGGGTTTTGTAACCAAGGGACTTCTTGATCTTCATCATGTGGATGAACTGAAGAACTTTGCAGCCAACATCCTTCTCAAGTTGGTGTGTTAGTCACGTACTGGGATTCGTGTAAAGGAGTAAGCCGCGTACTAAGATCCACATATTGATTGATTAGTCACGTACTAGGAGCCGTGCATTGAAAGGAGAGATTGTCACTACATTGCAAGTCCAATAGTGTATTGCGGTAAAAGTTCAATTATAGGTTGGTATGAGGTATTGGGATTCCTTTACTTGTAACCGCTTGTTTTAATAATAGTGGATTCTCGGGAGTGGTGACTATAGATTCACGTGTTGGGATTTTGCCTCAGTGGTTTTCCCTATTCGTAAACAAATCATCTGTAGCAAATTTATTTTTCGCTGCATTTAACTTAGTTGGTGATTTGTTTGTGCTACCATGCTTATTGCATGTTAAATTGACTTAATTAATTTACTTGACTAATTAATTAGTTAATTTATTCAAGAGGTCAATACATTCTTGGCCTATCAGTAACGAAGGGATTTAAACTTTCGACTCAAAAAGAGAAGTGTTAGGTTTTAAAGATTTAGATTAAATGTTTAGAATCATGATTGTATTGTGTTTAAGCAAAACATGTCTTGTCTAAGCATTTAAGCAATGCTTAAATAAGTGTGTTTCAAGATTTGAAGTCCAATTGATTGCAGAAAAGGAGAAGTCAAGTCCTGTCTTTCTCAACCGATCGAAGAGCTGACTGATCGAAGAGCCGACCGATCGAAAATCACAGACACAGTTTTCTGTAGAAGTTTATTTCAGTCCAATCTCTACGAAAACGTTCAAGGTTTCACTAAAACTTCTCCACATATAAAATGGAAAACTTTACCATGTTCTAAAGACTTTTGGAAAACTTGTGTGTTACTCTTTGTGAAATCTGAGAGGTTATGTACCTTCTAACTACACAAGATTTTATCGGAGCTTAAACTACAATCAAGGATTCGTAGAACTAGTTGCTGCATTAAGATTAACAAGAAAAGGTGATCTGAAACCTTTGAGTGGAGTCTCAAAGTCACAAGCAAGGGTGTGCTTGTGTTGCTATAAATCCCAGAAGAGAAGGAGCTCGTGGATTTGGAGCTTACACATAGTCGTGTCAGTAAGTTACTACTGGAGGTAGCATTAGATTTAGGGTTAAGTCTTTTGTAAAAACTTTAATTCTCTTATAGTGGATTTGGTTCAACTTGAGGATAGTTAGGTTAAATCCTCTCTAAGTTTTTACCTTGAAACGTATACTTTTATTGGTTTTCCTAGGTAATCATATCGTGGTGTTATTTACTTTTCTGCATCTTTGTATGATATGATTTATTTGTGTTTAACCTAGATCTGAAAATTAATATAAGTAATCACTTGGTTAATAAATTAGTTTAAACAATTTTTTAAAGGGGTCTAAACATGTTCTCTCAATTGGTATTAGAGTGAGTTAGCTCTTGTTTTTAGGTATTTTTACCTAGAGTTGATCCTTGACTCCTGCGGTCATGGATTTCTTATCTTGTTTCTTGAAATCAACTAGGATGAAAATTGAATCTTTTCCCTCTTGTTCACTATTGCTTTTTAGATGTGATAAACCAATCCTTGAATGTTTATGTATAACTACTTCCTACAATAATTATGTCTAATATACAGCTTTAATTGCCTAAAAGGCACGTGATACTTGTCTTTGGTAGTTGGATAGTGTCTGTTCTAGGCACATGACAGGTACTAAAGCCTTGTTCAAGACTCTTTTTGAAGGAAAGATCAGTATTGTCACCTTTGGAGATGGAAGCAAGTTAGTCATCCGAGGTATTGGAACAACAGACATTCCAGGGCCGCCAATGTTTGAAGGTGTGGTTCGTGGATGGGTTGAAAGCGAACTTGTTGAGCATCAGTCAAATTTGTGATGATGGGTTGAATGTGTTGTTCACCAAGGGTGAATGTGAGATTGTTGATGAAGGAGGTGACTGCATATGTGTTGGTATAAGAACAGTTGATAATTGTTATGGTATAACACCAAGAATAAATCATAAGTGTTATAGTGTAAAAATTAATCAGGTGGATTTATGGCATCAATGGCTAGGACATAGTCACAAACAAATAGAGAAAATCTCCAAGTGTGAAGAAATTCTCGGGTTACTAAAGTTTGAAAAGATAGAGAAAAGTATTTTTGGCCCATGTCAGATTTACAAACAAGTGAAAGCTAGGCATCCATCATCCTTGTTGTAGTTGATGATTTTACAAGATACACTTGGGTAGTTCTTCTGAAAGATAAGTCAGAAGCTACTGACAAGATGATTCATCTGTGCAAGAAGTTGCAAGCAGAGAAGAATTTCCAAATTGCTTGGATCAGAAGTGATCATGGAAGGGAATTTGAGAACTCCAAACTCATATCCTTTTGCAATGATCAAGGGACAAAACAAGAATTCTCTGTACCTAAGACACCTCAGCAAAATGGAGTTGTGGAAAGGAAAAATAGAGTAATTCACATGGCTAGAGTCATGCTAAATAATAAAAGCATGCCAAAATCTTTTTGAGGAGAAGCTGTAAACACTGCATGTCATACCATGAATAGAATGTACTTTCATCTTGATACAAAGAAGACTCCATATGAGCTTTGGAGAGGAAAGAAGCCTATTGTGAAATACTTCAGAGTTTTTGGCAATGATTGTTACATCCTTTGAGACCGAGAGAATTTGAAGAAATTTGATGCAAAAAGTGATAAAGGGTTCATTCTTAGGTAGTCTACATCAAGCAGAACATATTAGGTATACAATCTCAGAACGAAGACTATAATGGAATCTACTAATGTTGTGATAAATGATGAACAATGTGCTGAAACACATGCTGAAGAAGTTCAACAGGTTCAAGAGAGATCTATAGAGGTTGAAGATACTCTTCCTAAGGAGTATGTTGAAAAGTCTATTGATGAAGAATTATTAATTCTAAATGATACAGTTTCAGAACCAACAACCTCGGTTAGAGAAACTCCACAAGAACATGATGAGTCTAGTACACTAGTTAGGCAAAAGAGTAGAACAACATCTTTGGTAAAAGGTCCATCTGCTAGGGTCAAAATTATTCATCCCGCTACAAATATCTTAAGAAGTTTGAATGACAACATGAGATTGAGATCTAAAGCATTAAACGTTATTACACATTCATGCTATCTTTCCTAAGTAGAACCTAAGAAAATTGATGAAGCTCTATAGGATGTAGATTGGATTAACTCAATGCATGAAGAACTCCATCAATTTTTTCGTAATGATGTATGGGAATTGGTTCCAAGACCCGATTTAGTTAATGTAATTGGCACCAAATGGACCTTCAAAAACAAATCTGATGAGCAAGGAACTATTGTTAAAAACAAATCAAGACTTGTTGCATAAGGATACACCCAAGTGGAAGCAGTTGACTTTGATGAGACATTTGCACCTATAGCTAGACTTGAGTCTATCTAGATACTTTTAGCCATTTCTTGTCACATGAATTTCAAGTTGTATCAAATGGATGTTAAAAGTGCTTTCTTGAATGGGATGTTGTAAGAAGAAGTGTATGTAGAGCAACCCAAAGGATTTGTGGGTCCTAACAGGTTTGATGTTGTCTACAAATTGAAAAGAGCATTATATGGCGTTAAACAATCTCCTTGAGCTTGGTATGATAGATTGACATCTTATCTTATAAGGAATGGATTCAAGAGAGGAAATGCTGATACTACTCTCTTCACACAAAAGGATAAGAATCACTTTGTTGTAGCTCAAGTTTATATTGATGATATTGTTTTTGGCTCTACTAATGTTTTTCTTGCTAAATCTTTTACAAATGATATGAAGAAGATGTTTGAGATGGGCATGGTTGGTGAACTTACCTACTTCTATTGCAAATAAAGCAAAATAACATCGGAATATACATTAACCAAACAAAATATGCCAGAAACCTTGTCAAGAGATTTGGACTCGAAAAGGCTGCACATGCTAGAACTCCTATGGCCAATAACACAAAACTAGGGAATGATCCATCAGGTTGGTCTGTTGACATCACTTTATATAGAAGTATGATTGGTAGTTTGTTGTATTTGACTGCTAGTTGACCTGATACAACTTTCAGTGTTGGTGTATGTGCTAGATCTCAATCTAATCCAAAAGAATCACATTTTAATGCTGTTAAAAGAATAATCAAATATTTTAGTGGTACTTGTGATTCTGGATTGTTCTATAGTAAAGAGTTAAGTGTCCCTTTTGCTGGGTATTCTGATGCTAATTTGGCTAGTAATGCTGATGATAGGAAAAGTATCATTTAAGGGTGTTTTTATGTGGGAACTAATTTTGTTGCTTGGATGAGTAAAAAGAAAAATTCTATCTCTCTATCTACTGCAGAATCAGAACATATTGCAACTAGAAGTTGTTGTTCGTAACTTCTTTGGATAAAGAAAATTTTAGGTGATTACGGTCTATCACAGGAAACTATGGTTGTTAACTGTGATAATTCTAGTTGTAGGCAAGATTTTGCACCCATGATTTAATTAAGGAAGACTTGAATAACCATTCATATACCCAAAATTCATAATGGCATTACATGCATTAATTTTTCATTGCATATCACAAAAATAGTCTTAAGGTTCTAACGGTCGCGACGGTATGCCCAGTTTCCAAATCGGACTGTTGGATTGAAAGATATTGCATGATCAAGTTTGCACAGTTAGCACACATTGTGTTTAGGTAGAATCAACCACATGAGATTAATTTAAATTAATTCTGATTAGCTAGACAATTAAAATTAACTAAATAATTATGTGATTGGTTGTTGGTTAGTGTCAAAAATAGGCTTGCATGGGAATAAAGGGGATAATCGGATAACAATAAAATTTGGGATAATCAAGAATTTTTGGAGTATTTATCTACAAGATAATCAGTGTTGAAAAGACCTGAATCATCAAAAATAGAATTTTATTTTTAAAATATGGATTAAAAATGTGTTTAAGTGCAAGCCTCGGCTCAAAAAACCCCAAAAAATGAGTCCAAAATAGACCAAAACTCAAATGAGAGACCGGCACCCAAAAGGGCCATTCGACACTTTTAAGGTGCCAATCGGCACTTTCCGAGTGTCGATTGGCACAAATTCGGGCCCTGGCCCGAAGGCACTTGGATTGAACTAAAACACATCCTTTTTGATTTTTTAGAGATCAGGACACGTCCCAGTTCGTATTCTGATCACTTAGCTAATTTTTCGAACATTCCATCCTCTATAAATAGAGGTTGCATCTCAAAATTTAAGGGACTTTTTCATGCTCTTTGATTTCCCCTCTTTTTGACTCTTCTTTTATTTTCTCTCTTACATTAAAGACGTTTTGGAGGCTCCGGCCTTAGGAATTTCTTTTTTGTAAGCAAGATATTTTAGGTTTCTTTGAACCCTAAAATATTCCCTCAATAAGAAGAGCACTTCCATGCAAGAGGTAGTTTTTCTTTTTCTTTTTTTTTGGTTTTTATTTTTACTTGATAATGCATGAATGGATGTGTCCTTTTATTTTTAATTTTTGATGTTGATGCCATATATTATTAAACTTTTCCTTAAATCATGTTCTTAATTTTTTGTTGTTAAGATTTTCCTTTTGAGTTTCAAAAATCTGCTCATTAATAAATCTGATTTTTTTACACATCAAAACTTATCTGTATTTTCATTAAATACAGATCTGGTTTTTTTTACACATCAAAACTGATATGTATTTTCATTAAATACAAATCTGATTTTTTTACACATCAAAACAGATTTGTATTTTCATCAAATACAGATCTGATTTTTTCTACACATAAAATCTTATCTGTATTTTCATTAAATACAAATTTGATTTTTTTTACAACAAAAATGATCTGTATTTTCATTAAATACAGATTTGATTCTTTTAACACATAAAACTAATCTGTATTTTCATTAATACAAATCTGATTTTTTTGAGAAAATTTCTTTTGTCATAAGAAATAGCTGAATTTGAAATTTCAAAGAGAGTCAAAAGTTGTGATGGTTTTTGTTTGATGCATTTAACATAGATCTATTTTCATGAGTGTAGTTCATCTTCTAAAAAAAAGTCTTTTTCTTATTTTATTCATAAAAACAGATCTGATTTTTTTCTTCTCTACAAATCTAGATTTTCTTATTTCCAAAACAGATCTGATTTTTTTCTACATATAAACCAAAAAACTTTTTTTTTTTTTTATAACTTTGTTCTAAAACATATATGATATTTTTAGCAAAAAAAACCTTGTTCTTTATATTTATACAAAAATAGATCTGATTTTCTTTGCAAAACTATTTTTTTATACACAAAAAACAGATTTGGTTTCTTTTTAATGAATCAAATCAAATTTTTTATTCACAAAAACAAATTTGAATTTTTTTTTTTTCTAAAAGAAGAGGATACATTCATAAAATAGATTCATGTGACTTAGTTTTGGTTAAGTTTGTCATGTATGCAATACATCATTCATATCATGCATAAAAGGTATAATGGTCATGAGAGTCTAGAAGACTAGAATTTGTTTGGCCGGAATGGGTGCATAACACCTTCCCATTCCGTAACTTGGCATTTGAACTTAGTTTCTTTTGGATAGGTAGACCTATACTTTGTCTTTATTTTTATTTTTGGGTAGATTGTAATTAGGACCCAAAGCTTCGTAATACTCAATCTATCAAGTTTGTATTTTTTTTATTCGAATAATAACAATGAAGTATTTTGACCATGTAATTTGTATTTATTTTTTCTTATTTATTTTTGTATAAAAAAATAAGTGGTGACTCTACACCACTTACCCAAAAAGAGAGGTGCCCTGAAAAAGCGCCCAAATCTTTTTTTTGAGAGCACCCCAGGTTTTGTGGTTTCTCACACTAGTGCTATTGATATCTTTAAGAATCCGGTACAACACTCTAAGATTAAACACATAGAGATAAGATATCACTTCAATAAGGATCTTGTTGAAAGAAATGTTGTTACTCTTGAGTACATTCCTACTGAACGACAAAATGCAGACCTTTTTACCAAACCTCTTGATAGAAGTAAGTTTGAATATCTTCGTCAAGTGATTGGTGTGATCAATTGTCCCTAATCACCTATGAGCTTCATGGTCCTTATGTTAATTTTTTCTATCTCTTATGACCAAAAACTATTTTTCTTTAGGATTGCATTTGCATTACATTCATACATTGCATTCTAGGTTTGTTTTGTTTTGCATTTTTTAGTTTTTTTTTTTTTTTAAAAAGGTTTTTGTATTATGTATCTTTAAGTTGTGTAATTGAGGTTGGCTTATGTGTTAGGACATATGTGAATAATGTTAGGAACATATGTCATTTAAAATTGACTAATCCTTTGACAAAATACACTTTACTTGTAATTTGGTAGATCTAGGATGTGTTAAATACTTCAAGGAATAAGAGTTCAAGTCCAAGTATTGAAGCCATGTAAACCTGTCCAAGAAACAAGTGAAGAAGTGTTGAATTTTAAAACTCGACAGTTAGCTCGACAGATAGCATCTATCAAGGTTTAAAAGGGGATTTTTAGCTCGATGCTTGACAGCTGCTTAATAGATAACCTATCTATTGAGATTTACAAAAATCAGTTTTTTAGATCTGATTTCACGCATAGCCACGTGTATGTTTTTAGGCTTTCTTTTCTCACAACCCTAAACATATAAGAATTATTTTAAAGGCCGTTAAAGGTTGTGCAAGTGTGAGGCAAAGGTTTTGTTAAAGCATATTGTGACCGGAGATAGAATTTGTCCTAGTTCATATTTCTCTTGAAGAAGTTGTTTTGTTTGTACGCCATAGGAATTTATAACCAAGAAGTTTTGTGATCTTCATTGTGTTGATGAACTAAAGAACTTTGTAGCCAACATCCTTCTCAAATTGGTGTGTTAGTCACGTACTTGGATTTGTGCAAAGGAGTAAGCCGAGTACTGGGATTTGCGCATCGATTGGTTAGTCATGTACTGGTAGCCGTGCATTGAAAAGGAAAGATTGTCACTATAGAACAAGTCTAATTGTGTATTGAGGTAAGAGTTCAATTGTAGGTTGGTATAAGGTACTAAGATTCCTTTACTTGTAAACGCTTATTGTGATAATAGTGGATTCTTGGGAGTGGTGACCTTAAAATCACCCGGTAGGGTTTTCTCTTTGTAGGTTTTCCTCATTCGTAAACAAATCACTGTATCAACTTTAATTTCTGCTGCATTTAACTTAGTTAGTAATTTGTTTATGCTACTACGCGTATTGCATGTTAATTGAATTAATTAATTAACTTGACTAATTTATTAGTTAATTAATTACAAGGGGCCAATACATTCTTGGCCTATCACTATAAAATTTACATTTCATGACTATGTACCTTGTTTAGCTTATATGAGCTTTATTTTTCTCCATTTTAATAGTTTGTGCTATGTAATGCTTATATTGTCGGAGTTGTTATAGTTTTTAAACACATGCTCTTGACATTGAAGCCACATTCTTTTGACTGTAAGGACTAAAAAATCATACGAAAAAAGCATAAATAATCATCTCACCACTATTACTCATCAATCATGCACACTTGTGTACAAATCATAAAAGCTGTACTTGATAAGGTATAGCACTTGTACAGCAAAATACTTAAAGGTGTTATTGTACATTAGTGAAAAGAAGCAAAAAGCAAAATCAAAAAAGAAAAAGAAAAATATGCTTCAAAAGAAAAGAATAAAAAAATACATGGTTGCAAGCGTGTTTTCTAGGAGATGTGGGAGTTATATGATATAACTCTTTATGTGATAGTCACTTTCAAACTTATGTGATGAATAATGTAGAAAGTGTGTTTATTCTCTATATTTACATGTCACATTGTGAGTATTTCTTGCACTTGCTAGTTGCACACACCACAAGCCTACCAAAGTTAAAATTCTTGAAGTGTTTAATGTGTCTCTAGGGTGTGAGAAAAGAAAAGAGTGAAGAAATTGATAATGTTGAATGGCTTTTCGAAAAAATTGATTTTGAAGATCATTTGAAGTCATAATCATTCATGTCATGTCATAAAAACAGTTTATCAAATGTTTTTGTACAAAATTTTTCCAAAATTTTTCAAAATTTCTATCTCTTTGGAATTAGACCGATCTAGTCTATTTTTAGACCGATCGAAATGTGAAGGAGAAAAATAGCTTTTTCTTTTTGACAAGTCAAGAATGTATTGACCTCTTGTGATGAATTAATTGATTAATTAGCCAAGTTTATTAATTAATCAAATTAATATGTAATGTAAGTGGCAGCACAAACAAATCACCAACTAAAATATAATGCAACGAAAAATAAAGTTGACATGGTGATTTGTTTAGGAATGGGAAAAACCGCCAATGCAAAAACTCCATCTGGTGATTTTAAGGTCACCCCTCCCGAGAATCCATTATTATAAAAACAAACGATTACAAGCAAAGGAATTCCAGTACCTTATACCAACTTACAGTTGAACCCTTACCTTAATACACAATTGAATTTGTTATGTAATGACAATCTCTCCTTTTCAATCCACGGCCCCCAATACATGACTAACCAATCGATGCGCGGATCCCAATACGCTACTTACTCCTTTGCACAAATCCCAGTACGTGGCTCACTCACCAACTTGAGGAAGAAGAATGTTGGGTGCAAAACTCTTCACTTCAACAACAATGAAGATCATGAAGTTGCTTAGTCACAAAACCCAATAGTGTTCAAACACAACAACTTCTTTATGATAAAGAAGAAATAGAGAAAACTAGGTCTCGCTCAACTGTGCAACTTGTGACGGCCCTTAAAATAATTCTTATATATGTTTAAGGTTGTGAGAAAAGAAATCTCAAACATACATTCACGGATTGGATGAAAATCATAACTGAAAAATTGAACTTCATAAATCTCGACAAATACTCTATCTATCAAGCAGCTATTGAGCCTCGGGCTAAAACAATTCTCTTAAATCTTGATTGATACTAGCTATCGAGTTTTAAAATCCTACACTTTAATACTTGAATCTTGGACAGACTTGTATGACTTTAACACTTGAACTTGAAACCTTATTCTTTGAAGTATTAAACACATCTTAGATCTACCTAAATACAAGTAAAGTGCGTTTTGTCAAAGGATTAGCCAATTATATAAAATATTGACATATGTTCCTAACATGAATCACATATGTCCTAACAATCTCCCCCTTTGGCAATCCTTGGCAAAACCACAACAAACAAATGAACATATGAAAGAAGTCATAAATCATTCAGCTCATACTCATTTGTTAAGTACAGTAAAATCTATCCTAACACAAACTCTTGAAAAAATTTTCAAGAAGAAAGTTCATGGCAAGAGAGACTTTGACAATTTGTATTTCTAAAACACTTTAAACAAAACTCATCAATGAATCTTAGTGTGAAACAGAAATAAAAGATTGCATACAAGATATAAGAAGCATGTGCATAAAGAGAAAAAACAAACAATACACGAAGAGATAGGTGAAAAAATTGTAATAAGAACCTCAAATGTATATATATCATCAACATGTACAAGGTTTGCTATCATAGAGTGATCACAAGATCGAAGGTACATGAACAATGTATCAAAATTAGAAAGAAAAGAATAAGATACATAAAGTTCTCATATTATAAAAACAGTTCTTCAAATGTTTTTGTACAAAATTTTTCCAAAATTTTTCAAAATTTCTATCTCTTTGAAATTCGACTGATCGTGTCTATTTTTCGACCAATCAAAATGTGAAGGAGAAAAATAGCTTTTTCTTTTTGATAGGCCAAGAATGTATTGATCCCTTGTGATGAATTAATTGATTAATTACCTAACTTTATTAATTAATTAAATTGACAGGCCAAGAATGTATTGATCCCTTATGATGAATTAATTGATTAATTACCCAACTTTATTAATTAATTAAATTGACATGCAATGTGCATGGCAGCACTAACAAATCACCAACTAAAATATAATATAGCAGTTGATATGGTGATTTGTTTACAAATGGGGAAAACCTCTGAGGCAAAAACCCCACTATGTGATTTTAAGGTTACCACTCTTTAGAATCCACTATTATCAAAACAAGCGGTTACAAGTAAAGGAATTCTAGTACCTTAAACCAACCTACAATTGAACCCTTACCCCAATACATAATTGGACTTGTTATGTAGTGACAATCTCTCCTTTTCAATGCATGGCTCCTAGTAAGTGACTAACCAATCGATGTACGGATCCCAATACGAGGTTTACTCATTTGCACGAATCCCAGTATGTAACTCACTCACCAACTTGAGGAAGACGAATGTTGGCTGTAAAGTTCTTCACTTCATCAACAATGAAGATCATGAAGTTGCTTGGTCACAAAACCTAACGGTGTATAAATACAGCAGCTTCTTCAAGATAAAAAAGAGCTATGGCAAACTTGGTCTCTGGTCACAATTTGCATGAACAAAACTTTGCTCAATACTCGTGCAACTGTGCAATCCGTAAAAACCCTTAAAATAATCCTTACATATGCTTAGGGTGTAGAAGAAATGCATGTTTGTATTTCATACGAAACATATGGAGCGAAAAATTAACAAATTTACTTCATTCACAATTGATAACATGTACTATGTAAATTTTAGAATTCAAGAACAATAGAATGTACCTTGGTGTGGTGAATTTCAAAACCGAAGATCAAAAATTCTTGAGAACACTTTTAATCTTCACTCCAATTTCACTTGTGCTCAAGAAGTGTGGTCTCTCAATCAGTTTCTATGAATTTGTTCAAGGGAGAATGAGAGAGTATCCAACCCTCACATTCAAACCATTTCATGTACTTACAAAAATTTTGTATGTTTCTCTCCTTATAAAAGATTATTTAATTAGGCTAGTTTTTTGGGCCTTTCCAATTTAGTATGTGGCTTTTTTGCCAACTCTTGACAAGTCCAATATTGCCATTAATTATATTTAATACTACTATATAAATATAATTGCACTCTAGGTCTTATATATAAATTATATCCCAAAACTTTATTATACATGCAACCCCTTCATAAAATATTTGTAGTAGTACAAAGTCATTAATGTAGACTGCCACTTTGTGAATTACTACATTTTAACCCTTGAATATTCGGTTTAATCCTTTTAAGTTATTCATCATATATTTATGAAATTGAATTTCATAAATATATACTTTAGTAATTTCTTACTAAAGTGGTTAGGCTTAACTCTCTGAATAACCGAACCCCTTAAACTTATCTCAAAGGAATATTTTATGTCTTTGTTAACAGACTATGAATTCTATCTTGAGAATATATGTTCCATCGACATTAAATGTGGCTGCCCAACATACTAAGGTTTTGATCGTGTTTTTAGATCTCACTTCTGATATATCAAAACAACTTACACTTCATGATCAGATCCATTATCCTCTCAGGATTAAGAGTTCATGTAAATAGAAGTCGTGAGATTTATTATTCATTTAACATTCATTAGGAGAACAATAAATCTCACAGCGGTCCAGTTCAATATGTCTCGACTCTTAAAACATATCAACATATCAACTAGAAGTCTCCATTTCTATAATCAAGACAAATCATCTTAGTTGATATGTTATAGTCTTCGTAGATGAAATGCCCAATTTCGTCATCGACTATGAACTAAAATTCTGAGTTTACAAAGAACTTGTGACTTATATCTTCTGTGACTAAATCGCATAAATCACAAACTATGCATCTCATGGACTATATGATAATGTTTAAATATTCATGTTACCATTATTTTAGATAATAATAATAAAAAAACTTTATTAATTACAACGTTAAGTCATACATAATGTCATACATAATATCATACATAGCATCATACAATAAGATTTAAGAGCACTAATCCTAACATAGGGTTGTGAGAAAAGAAAGCCCAAACATACATTCATGAATTGGATGAAAATCAGAACTAAGAAACTGAACTTCATAAACCATTACAGATACGCTATCTATCGAGCAGCTGTCTAGTCTTGAGCTGAAACAGCTCTTTTAAACCTCGATTGATACTAGCTGTTGAGCTTTAAAATCCTGCACTTTAATACTTGATTCTTGGACAGACTTGCATGGCTTTACCACTTGAACTTGAAACCTTATTCTTTGAAGTATTAAATACATCCTAGATCTACTCAAATATAAGTAAAGTGCGTTTTGTCAAAGGATTAGCCAATTACATAAAATGTTGACATATGTTCCTAACATTTTTAAAAGTCTCAGGTTACCTCTATTCCTTCCCAGTTCCTCTGGACCGATCGAGCTTGTTTTGTTGTTGTTTTCGATTCCTATGGACTGATCGGGGTTCAAATTTAAAAGACAAAATGGAATTAGATCTAACTTTTTCAAAAAAATTTTGTCATTTTTGTGGTCAAAGCTTCAAAGGTTTTCTTCATCTACATAAGGTAAGACCATTTTAACCTTCCCTTTTCATCATTTTACATGCATTTTTCATGAATTTTCTAGGGATTTTCATACATTAGAAAATTTGGGGTTTTTGATGAAAATTGGGTTTTTGATCAATATTAAACCATGGGTTTTTGTTCACATGCTTTAATTTCAAAATTTTTAAGTTTTGTGAAATTGGGGATTTTGTGAAATTGGACAAAATTGAGTGAAATTGGCTAATGTTGTTGATAATTTGAGTAATTATAACTTGTTTTTATACATGTTGTGTTGTTCAAATGATCAAAATAAGGATTTTTGAGAATTAGGTTTTTCAAAATTGGGAATTTTCTATAATTCTTAAAATTTCTTTGTCAATTCTTCAAATTGTGATGATTTTCGACTATTTAGGAACGCTAGATCCTGCATCATATAAGTTTAATTGTCATGAATCATATAGTTTTCAAATTGCATGTTACTTGTCTCTAATCCTTCTTATGCAATCTGCCCTTGGTTTTTGTGTTTTTCTCTTTTATGACTCTTAGACATGGCTCCTAAACTTGGTAGGAAATTCAAAACTAGAGCCAATAGGAACATTGGGTGTTCCTTTTCTTTTGTTTTAGCCATAGGAGTTAGGTTTCTACCTGAAAAGTATGAGGAAGGTTATGAGACCTTAGACAAGTATAGGTCAATTTGGGGTGAAAGGGAGATAGTACTGGGTGAGTTAGATCCTTCTATACGTAGGAACTTTATGGCTAGGAACTGGGTTTCTCTGTGTGAGGTGTCTGAACCTCCTCTTGCTGCCTTAATTAGAGAGTTTTACTCTAATCTTTTTGTTTATTCTGAGGTCACCAGCGATCATTACTTGACTACTTGCATTCGTGGTCAGGAGTTTACCATAACTAAACAAGTTGTTGTTGAGGCTTTAGGAATACCCATAGTTCATAAACCCATTTATCCATACTCTGAGTTTCCTACTGTAGATGATATGATGTCCCTTCTATGTGGTCATCCTGTTTCTTGGGGATCAGAACCAAAAATCAACTCTTGTGAGTTTACTGAGCTTAACTCATTATACTTTCAGATCACTTGTCATAACTTCTATCCTATCTCTCATGTTCATACTATACCTATTGAGCGTTGCTTTTCTGTATGCTCTTATCACAGATGGTTCTATGTGTTTCCCTTCCATGTTTATTCAAACCATTGTTGATATCTGTTGGAGTAAGAGTAAAGGTCAAAAGTTATTCTTTCCCTCGTTTATTTTTAGGATTTTGAGATTTTTAAAGTTGTCAGAATTTCCTTCCCTTGAGTTAGTACACATTATGTTCCCCATAGGAACTATCTATCTTAGACAGAGACAGGCACAGATGAAGAGTGCTGAGTCAAGCACTTTGACGTCTAAAAGACTACAAGGAGATACTTCTACTACCTCTAATGCCATGCCCGCTGCTGAGGAGATTTATGTGGATCCGATTGCCGCTGTGGATCTTGCTGGTCATGTTGAGGATGTTGATCCTTCAGTAGCTCCTCCATTGTCACTTCGAGCTATGATGCAGTCTATCATGACGACTTAGGATACCCAGGGATAGCTATTGACTGAGATTGCATCATTGAGAGCTAACTCCTCAGATTATAGGAGTTCTTTTCCACCTCCTTTGCCCTTTGAGGACTGACATTGCCTTTGTCAATACGTAACAAAAAGGGTGAGTAGTTTTATGACTCTATGTATATAGGAGGAGTACATGTATTTTGGCTAGGGGGATTACTTTGTTTTGTTTTGTTTTATTTTATTTTAGTTTTAATGTATTTATTTTTTTGTTTTTAGTTATTTTCTTTGTTTTACTTAAACATTGATGTGATGAGATTATAATAGTTGATGATTCCGAGGTTATTCATTTTGATGTGTTCACTATCTAATTGTTTTTTTTTTTTTTGATGATTTCAAAGTCTAAATTCTGTTTAGAATGTTTTACTATATTTTCCACACATGCGTTTATGAGTTTGTTTTCAGTGTTTCAAGAATTTACAGGTTAAATATTTCAATAGCTACTATCTATACCAACAACTAATAGTTAGTAGTTGTGTAACATATGTATTAGGAAAATAACTTGTATTTGAGCTGTTTTTGTTTAAGCATTTCAAATTGTACGTGTGTTTTGTCACATATTACCAAAGGGGGAGATTGTTAGGTTCTAAAGATTTAGATTAAATGTTTAGAATTATGATTGTATTGTGTTGGTAAACTGAGAGCAAAACGTGTCTAGTCTAAGTGTTTAAGCAATGCTTAAGTAAGTGTATTTCAAGATTTGAAGTCCAGTTAATTGTAGAAAAGGAGAAGTCAAGTTCTGTCTTTCTCGACTGATCAAGAATTAGACCCGACCGATTGAAAATCTAGACATGGTTTTCTGCAAAAGTTTATTTCAGTCCAATCTCTATGAAAACATTTATGGTTTCACTAAAACTTCTCCACATATAAAAGGGAAACCTAAGCACGTTTTAAAGATTTTTTGAAGACTTGTGTGTTACTTTTTGTGAGATCTAAGAGGTTCTATACCTTTTAACTACTTAAGATTCTACCGGAGCTTAAACTACAATCAAGGAATGGTAGAACTAGTTGCTTCATTAAGATCAACAAGAAAAGGTGATCTGAAACCTTTGAATGAAGTCTCAAAGTCTTGCAAGGGTGTGCTTGTGTTGCTTTAAATCCTAGAAGAAAAGGAGTCCGTGGTTTTGGAGCTTACACGTGGTTGTGTTAGTAAGTTACTACTAGAGGTAGCATTAGATTTATGGTTAAATCTTTTGTAAAAACTTCAATTCTCTTATAGTAGATTTGGTTTACCTTGAGGATAGCTAGGTCAAATCATTTCCAAATTTTTACCTTGAAACGTATAGTTTCATTAGTTTTCCTAGGTAATCATATCGTGGTGTTTGTGGTTAACCTAAATCTGAAAATTAATCTAAGTAATCACTTGATTAATAAATTAGGTTAAACAATATGTAAAGGGGTCTAAACATATTCTCTCAAGAAGTTATCATTCCATGTTGGAGGAGTTAATAGTGCTCATAACCAAGCTATTAAGAAGAGTGAAAATCTAATGAAGGAAAGACAACACATTCAAAGTGTTTTTTTTTTAAAGCAATTAAATCAAAATAAAATTGAATATTAGGTTCAATTAAAGGCAATAGTTGATTGCATAAGATTCCTTTTATGCCGGGGGTCAGCTTTTCATGGTCACGATGAATCTTAAGGTTCAAGTGATAAAGGAAATTTTCTTCAACTTCTACAATTTTTGTCAAATCACAGTGTATCTATCAATGAAGTGTTGCAAAAAGTTCCGAAAAATTGCAAGCTTACCCACCATGAAATTCAAAAAGACATTGTGAATGCAATTGCACGTGAAACATCCAAAGCCATCATCAAGGATCTTGACAATGGGTTCTTTTCAATATTAGTTGATGAGTCACGTAATATCTCAATAAAAGAGCAAATGGCCCTCGTTCTTTGTTATGTGAACAAAAAAAGAATTTTTATAGAGCGGTTCCTTAGTATTGTACATGTAGCAAGTACCACCACTTTGTCACTCAAATATGTTGTTGAATGTTTACTTTGTGAATGTAATTTGAGTTTATCAAAACTATGTAGGCAAGGTTATGACGGGGCTAGTAATATGTAAGGTGATATCAATGGTCTCAAAACTTTAATTTTGAAAGAGAATAAGACAACATTTTATGTCCATTGTTTTGCTCATCAACTTCAATTAACTCTTATTGCAGTTGCTAAAAATCACATTAACATTGCTGAATTTTTTTTATGTGGTTAGTAATTTAGTAACTGTTGTTGGAGGTTCTTGTAAGATACAAAATGCTCTTCAAGATGCACAATTTGCCAAAATTAAAGAAGAATTAGAGAGGGTGTATATAGAAGTGAGCAAGGTTTGAATCAAGAGACAAATCTTAAATGTCCTGGTGATACACGTTAGGGATCATATTATGAGTCTATTCTTAACTTGATTTTGATGTTCTCTGCTGTTGTTGATTTACTTGAGATTATTGAAGAAGATGGTCTCTCCGACCAAAAGTTGAACCTCGATTTATTATGAGGTCAATTCTATCTTTTGAATTTATCTTTACTCTCCACTTAATGGAAAAACATTTTAGGGATCACAAATGAGTTGTTAATAGCATTGCCAAAAAAAAAAAAAATGAAGATATAGTAAATGCTATGGATCTTGTTAATGTATCTAAGCAACGATTGCAAGTGATGAGAGATGATGAATGGATATCTTTATTGATTGAAGTGTCTTCATTTTGTACCACACATGATATTCCTATCTTGAACATGGATAAAATATTTGTAGTTAGTAGGAGGTCGTGACACAACACCCAACAAAATACAAATTTACATCATTGTCGTATTGAGCTATTCTTCTCAGTCATAAATTTGCAACTTCAAGAGCTTAACAAATTTACATCATTATCGTGTGGCTTTTGATAAGGAAAAGTTAATACGTCCAGCAAAGTTCTATGCATCTGTTTTTTTGGGACAAATATCTTGGCTTTTGGCTCTCAACTTCAGAATTACATTTTGATATGCAGAGCAATGACTTGCTTTTAGAGCTTCAAGGAGTTGGTGAACTTGTTGAAAAGTTAGTGAAGACAGGGAAGCATGAGACTTATCCATTAGTCTATTCGCTTGTGAAGTTAGTTTTGACCCTTTTGGTCACTACTGTAGCAGTAGAAATAAGTTTTTCAGCAATGAAATATATAAAGAATGAGCTGCACAATCGATTAATAAAGAGATGTAGTTTGTAGTATTAATAATGAGACTATCATGTAACGATTTCAAAATATGAAAACTCGTAGAACAAAATTGTAAACTTTATATATTTATGTGTTTTTTTTTATTGTTGTTGTTGTCAATATATGAATTTCTCTTTTATTAGATTGTGTAATTTATGTTCTTAAGAAACACCTTGAGAAAAATTCTTGGAATCACCACTGACCTTATTTAATATTAAAAAGAAAAAGAGAAGATGATGCTCTGCGTGACAGATTCAAGTCTTATTTTTTCAAGTTCAACAATTTAAATTAAATTGCACTTTGTGCCACTTACTTTTGATTTGAGTTTTCAACTCCAAAGTGATGGTGTCACTTCATAGACGGATTGATATTTTGGTTGAACCAATATATCTTTTGGATAGAGCATATCACTTCTAGAAAGGATATGTCTATTACTGATACATCTAAGTGTCTATAATTAAGAAGGCTCTCATTTGGTTTGGGACACTTGATTCTCTCTACAGCCATACTACATTGCATCTGTGATCACCATTCAACGGAGTTGACATCACCGTTTGGGACCAATTGTGGTATCAAAGCAAGGTTGATAGTTTTTAACAAATTTTATTTGACAAGAATGTCTCAACCACAATCTCATGTGGCTAATGAGAAGACCACGATCTTATGGGTTTGAAATTGCAATTAAGAGAGATCTTCGAATGAGATGAACACCGTGCTACATGTTTCTAAACACAATGTATGGATGGATGATAAAGAATTGCTTTGTTTTGGGCTTATGAATAAGAAACTACAACCTAAAATGATAAAATTATTGCATAGGGATCATGGTGGTTGCTAGGTTCTGAAGATTTAGGATTAAATATTTACAAGCATATTTTATTTGTGTTGGCAAACCAAGAACAAAACATGTCTAGTTTATGTGTTAAACAATGCTTAAAGGTGTAGGTTTCAAGCTTCAAATTCGAGTTGACTGCTGAAAAAGAGAAGTCACATTCTACCAAGCTCAATTGATCGAGAATTAGGCTTGACTAATCGAGAATCGTAGAAATCAGATTCTACAGAATGTTTAAACAAGGCCCAAGCCCGCGAAAATGTTTAGGGTTTCATACTAACTTGTCCACATATAAAAGGGAAACTCTAGCTACATTTTTTAGACTTTTAGAAGATTTTGTGTTACTATTTGTGAAATCTGAGAGGTTTTGTACCTTTTAATTACACAAGAATCTACTAAAGCAAGATCTACAATTAAGCAGTGGTAGAACATAGTTGTTGCTACAAGATCATTACTGATGGTGATTAAAAACCTTTGAGTGGGATCTCAAAGTCATAAGCGTGGGTGCTTGTGTTGCAGTAAATCTAAGGAGAGGAGTCCATGGATTCGGAGCTTGCATGTTGTCGTGTCAGTAAGTTACTGCATGAGGTAGCAATAGATTTAGGGTTAAATTTGATTGTATAAACTTCAATTCTCTTATAGTGGATTTGCTTTACCTTGTGGATAGTTAGGTCAAATCCTCCCTAGGTTTTACCTTAAAACGATTCATTTCAATGGTTTTTCTAGGTCATCAAATCGTGGTATTATTTATTTTTCCGCTGTTGTGTATAATATGATATATGCTTGTTTAACCTAGATATAAATAATAAATCTAATAATCAACTTGGTTATTTAATTAGGCTAAACAATCTGATTTAAGGGGTCTAAAAGATCAAACAAGTGGTATTAGAGCAAGTTAGCTCTTGTTTATAGGTTTCTGACCCAGAGTTGATCCTTGATCTCTATTGTCATGGAACACGATCATTCTCTTATGATCCCTCCACAATTTGATGGGAATAACTATACTTATTGGAAGGTTAGGATAAAAGCCTTCCTGAAATCTATTGATGAGACAGTGTGGCTATTTGTTGAAAACGGTTGGGAAAGACCAACCACTGCCATTAGTAAATGGACTACTTCCCAAAAGGAAGCAACAAGCTTTAATAGTGAGGCTATGAATGTGATATTCAATGCTATTTCTATGGAAGAATTTAAGAGGATCTCAAATATTGAATTGGTCACACTGTTTGGAACATCTTACAACAATGCATGAAGGTATTATGGCAGTAAAAATGAATAAACTACAGCAATTGACCTCCAGATTTGAAAGTATTAGAATGTCTGATAATGATTCTTTTGATGAATTCAATGCTAAGTTGAATGATATTGTCAATTCTGCATTTAATTTGGGTGAAGTTTATGATCATTCTAAAATTGTTAGGAAAATTATTAGATCTTTAATTAAAGACTTTAGACCAAAAGTAATTGCCACAACTGAAAGTAAAGATGTTGATTCCATTCTTGTAGATGAACTTGTAGGATCTCTTTAGTCCTATGAATTTGATTTACCAAAAACTAAAAAAAATCCAAATCAATGGCTTTGAAATCTATTGATGATGTTGATGATTGTGGATTTAATGAAGAACTTTCATCTACTAAGATTGCTTATCTTGCCAAGAACTATAGAAATTTTTTGAGAATTAATAACGGAAGGGCAAGAAAGAGAAATAATGTTGATCCTAAGAATCTGAAGAAGAATGACACAACCAAAAATAAAAATTCTGATAAATCAAAAGATAAAGTAGGTCAATCTTCTAACAGTTCTTTAGGACAACAGTGTTGTGGTTGTCAGAGTTATGGTCATCTAAAATTTGAATGTCTACCATTTTTGAGATCTAAAGAAAAATTTATGGTTGTTACTCTAAGTGATGATGAAATTTCTAAGCATGAGTTTTAAAGTGATCAAAAAGGAAACTTTATGGCTTTCACAGCTATTGCCGAAGTAAGTGAAATTAAGACTATTGATGAGAACACTTCTGATGGGGAACACTCTGAGAATGCTAACTTGTAGAAGGTTGATAACAAGCTATGCAAGATTGCAGTCAAAGATGCCATGAGTGTTGAAAAATTTGCTGTTAAAATTGTTTGATGCTAACAAACTCTTAAATTTTGTTAAGATTAAGAATATGTCTTTGCTTGAAAAATTTAAAAGTTTAGAATTAGAATTATCTGTTGCTAGAGAACAAATAGATAGGTCTTCTACTTCTAAACTGAATGATATGCTAAAAGTTCAAAAATTTATTTTTGATAAGACAAGATTAGGGTTTGTTGGGAGTGGTTCTTCTTCTATTGTTCATCCTCCCAAATTTGTACTTGCTACATTTACTTTTATTATTCATCCATCTGTGTCTAAAGTTAAGGTATATAAGGAAGAATTTCTAGCTTTTAGAAGAACTATGGTAGATCTAAGTGAGTCAAAAGCTAAGAATCCCAATCAATCTGGAAGCAAGAAGCACTACAAACCTTAATGATTTTGTCATTTTTATGGTGGAGCTGGGCATACTAGACAAATTGCTTTAAGTTGCAAGCTTCAAAACAAGCATCCAAACAAAAAGTGATTGTGCCAAAAGCATAAAATCCAATGGCACTTATATATGAGTTGGTAAAGTCCTTAACCTTTATGCCAATATTGGTGCTGAAATTAGGGCCAATTCTAATAAAAATCCCAACTCCAAGTTTGCATCTGAAAGAGTTTGGATGCAAAAGACTCAATCCCAATGAGTTTGTCTGACATGGTCCTTAAGTTAATTCTTTCAATCTCTTGTGACCCAAACTATTTTTTTATTATTAGGGTTTGCATTTGCATTACATGCATGCATTTCATTTTAGGTTTGTTTTTTATTTTTTGTTTTTTGTTTTAAATAATAATAATAAAATAAAGGTTTTTGTATCATACATCTTCAAAATGTGTAATTAAGGTTGGCCTATGAAATTTACATTTCATGATTGTGTACCTTTTTTAGCTTTGTTGAGCTTTATTTTTCTGCACTTTGCTAGTTTGTGCTATGTAGTGTTTATATTGTGTGGGTTGTTGTAAACATATGCTCTTGATTTTGAAGTCACATTCTTTTAATTGTAAGGACTAAAAAATCCTAAGAGAAAGATATAAATAATCATCTCACCACTGTTACTCGTCAATCATGAACACCTGTGTGCAAATCATAAAAGTCATACTCGGTAAAGTGTAGCACTTGCACAACAAGATATTTAAGGTTTTGTTTTCAAAATAAATAAAGGAAGCAAAGAGTAAAAGAAAAACAAAGAAAAATATGCTTCAAAAGAAATAGAAAAGAAAAATTTTAGGTTCTAAAAGTTTAGAACAATTGGCAAATTGTGAACACAAATTTGTCTAAATATAGATCCTAGAGTCTACAGGTATAATCAGACAATGCTCAAGGTGATACAAGTCAAGATTCAAGAACAAGCAAGCTATAGAAAGAAGAATTCAGAATTTTCCTAGTTCGATTAATCGAAGAACAGGCTCGACTGATGGAGAGTCATATAAGCAGAATTTTAATTAAGCCCAAATAGCAATTCAAGCCTATTAAGGAATAGGGTTTCAGATCTACTTCTTCTAGTATATAATGGAAATCTTAAGCACGTTTTTAAAAGACTTTTTAAGAGAGAGAAGAGTGTGCCTCTTTTGTAGATCTAGGGTTTTGTACAAAAAAGCTCTTTAGAGGTGTTTACCTTTATTCACACACATTGAGCTATCAAGATCAAGATTCACTTCAAGAACTTGATGGTTGTTTCAGTTGCTGCATAAAGAACATTCAAAAAGATCAAGATTTACAAGCAGGAGAACTTGTGGTTGCTGCAAATCAAAGAAAAAAACAGTCTGTAGACTCGGAGCTATCATGGGGTCGTAGTAGTAAGTTTTTTACTTGAGGTAGGAATAGAATGTTAGTGGTCTAAGTTCTATTGTACAAACTTCAATTCTTTCATAGTGGATTTACTTTTTACCTTGATGATAGTTAGGTTAAATTCTCCCCAGGTTTTTTACCAATTTGGTTTTCCTAAGTCATCAGATCTTTGTGTTCTTTATTTTCCGCTGCTTTACTATTTGTGATTGTTTTGTTTTAACTTAGATCTGAATAATAAACCTATGTATTCACTTGGTTAATTAATCAGGTTAAACAATCTAGTTTACAGGGATCTAAAACGAACACAAAAGAAAAAAAAATTACATGGTTGCAAGCCTGTTTTCTAGAAGAACTAAGAGTTATATGGTGTAACTCTTTAGGTGATAGTCACTTTCAAACCTATATGATTAATAATGAAGAAATTGTGCTTATTCTCCATCTACATATCACCTTGTGAGTATCTCATACACTTACTAGTTGCAGACACCAAAAGCAAGTCTTTGTTAAACTTTGTACATGTGATTGTGTGTTAAGTTTTGTGGCCATCCAAGATTTAACTTCTTGATGTGTTTAATACAATTTGGGGGGGGGGGGGGTGAGGAAAGAAAAGTTTGATGAAATTTTCTATGGATTTGAATTTTTCTTTGAAAAGATTGGTTTTTGTAAAACAATTGAAATCATGAACATATATCTCATATCATAAAAGCTAGTTTAAAAATGTTTCTGCAGAAAATTTCCAAAATTTTCAAAAAAATTTATGTTTCTTCAGGATTCGATCGATCGAGTCTATTTTTTGATTGATCGAAAAGAAATAGAATTCCAGTTTTAAGGCTAAACCTCTCATGTTTGCTCGATTCCTTTTCGATTACTTTCGATCAGTTGGGATTGTTTTTAAATGTTTTTTGATTCCTATCCCGATTCCTCCTAATTGATCAAATTTCATTTTTTTTTAACAAATAGGAATCAGATCAAATTTTCATCATTCCCTTTGTCTTTCTCTTCGATTCCTCTCTCGATCCCTTATCACTCAAAATCTTTTTGTCTTTTTTTGAGTCAAAGATTCAAAGGTTTTCTTCCACATGCTAAGGTAAGATACTGTTACCTTTTCTTTTTTATTAAAGTACATGCATTCATGCATATTTTTTTCAAACTTTTCGCATCCAAGAAAATTTGGGGTTTTTGTTGATTTTATGCACTTTGATCAAATTTGATTCATGGGTTTTTTTTCGTGCATTACATAAACATGATCTTCATGCTTTAATTTCAAATTTTTATGATTTCTTCAAATTTTTGAAATTAGGGTTTTTGTGTTCTTGAGGATTTTGGGGATTTTGTTAAATTGGGCAAAATTAAGTGAAATTGGCTTATGATATTGTTTGATTGAGTGATTATAACATGTTTTATACTTGTTATGTTGTTCAATTGATAAATATAAGAATTTTTGAAAATTAGGGTTTTCAAAATTAGGGATTTTGATAAAATTCTAATTTTCTTGGTCAATTTTCAATACTGTGATAAAATTGAACTGTTTTAGAGCATTAGATCTTGCATCATATGTGTACTAATGTCATTCATCATATAGTTTTTCAAAAATTCCATGTTATCATGTCGTAAACACTCGATTTTGCACCTATGATTTAATTAATGAAGATGACTTGAATGACCATTCATATGCCCAAAATTCATGATGGCATTACATGCATTAATTTGTTCATTGCATATCATAAAAATGATCTTGAGGTTCTAACGGTTGCGACGGTATGCCCGATTTCCAAACCGGACCGTTGGATTGAAAGATATCGCAGGATCAAGTTTGCACGGTCAGCATGCATTGTGTTTAGGTAGAATCAACTTAACATGATTAATTTAAATTAATTCTGATTGGCTAGACAATTAAAATTAACTAAATAATTTTGTGATTGGTTGTTAGTTAGTGTCAAAAATAGGCTTATTTGCATGTGAATAAAGGGAATAATCGGATAATAATAAAATTAGGGATAATCAAGACTTTTTGTAGTACTTATTTACAAGATAATCATTATTGAAAAGACCTAAATTATTAGAAAAAGAGTTTAATTTTTAGAATATGGATTAAAAACGCGTCTAAGTGCAAGTCTTGACTCAAAAAACCCTAAAAAAAGGAGCCAAAATAGACCAAAACTCAAACAAGGGATCGGCACCCAAAAGGGCCATTCGGCATGATTGGCACAAATTCAGGCCCTGGCCCAAGGGCACTTAGATTGAACTAAAACACATATTTTTTTTTTTTTTTTTTTTTTAGAGATAAGGACACATCCCAGTTCGCATTTTGATCACTTAGCTAATTTTTTGACGCTGCATCTCAAAATTCAAGGGAATATTTTCATGCTCTCTGATTTTCCCTCTTTTTTACTCTTCTTTTCTATTATTTTTCTCTTACGTTAAAGACGTTCTAGAGCCTCCAACCTTAGGAATTTCTTTTTTGTAAGCAAGATATTTTAGGTTTCAAAGATAATTAAATAAATTTCTTTAAACCCTAAAATATTCCCTAAATAGGAAGAGCACATCCATGCAAAAGAGGGGTTTTTCTTTTCCTTTTTTCTGGTTTTTTTTTTTTTTTTTACTTGATGATGCATGAATGGCTATGGCTTTATATTTTTAATTTCTGATGATGATGCCATATATTGTTAAACTTTTCCTTAAATCATGTTCTTAATTTTTTTTGTTAAGATTTTCCTTTTAAGTTTCAAAAATCCGCTCATTAATAAATCTGATTTTTTTTACACATCAAAACTAATCTGTATTTTCATTAAATACAGATTTGATTATTTTTACACATCAAAACTAATCTGTGTGTTCATTAAATACAGATCTAATTTTTTTACAATCAAAACTGATCTGTATTTTCATTAAATACAGATCTGGTTTTTTTACACATCAAAATTGATTTGTATTTTCATTAAATACAGATTTGATTTTTTTTACACAACAAAACTGATTTTTATTTTCATTAAATACATATTTGATTTTTTTTTACACAACATAATTGATCTGTATTTTTATTAAATATAGATCTGATTTTTTTACACAACAAAATTGATCTCTATTTTCATTAAATACAGATTTAATTTTTTTACACACCAAAGCTGATTTGTATTTTCATTAAATACAGATCTGATTTTTTTACACATCAAAACTGATCTATATTTTCATTAAATACAGATCTGATTTTTTTACACAACAAAATTGATCTGTATTTTCATTAAATACAGATCTAATTTTTTTACACATCAAAATTGATCTGTATTTTTATTAAATATATATTTATTTTTTGACACCAAAACTGATCTGTATTTTCATTAAATACAGATCTGATTTTTTTACACATCAAAACTTATCTGTATTTTTATTAAATACAGATCTGATTTTTTTACACATCAAAACTTATCTGTATTTTCATTAAATATAGATCTGATTTTTTTATACAACAAAATTAATCTGTATTTTCAATATATATAGATTTGATTTCTCTTAAGAAAATTTCTTTGTCACTAAAATAGCAGATTTTGAAACTTAAAGGAGGAAGTCAAAAGTTGTGATTTTTTTTTTGATGCATGTAGCGTAGATTTATTTCATGAGTGCAGTCCTCTTCTAAAAAATCTTTTTCTTATTTTATTTCACATAAAAAACAAATCTGATTTTTTTACATATAAACCAAAAATAGATCTGATATTTTTTTAGCAAAAAACCTTGTTCTTTCCTTGTATAAAAACAGATTTGATTTTCTTTACAAAACGAATTTTTTTTACCTATACAAAAACAGATATGGTTTCTTTTATTAATGAATCAAATCAATTTATTTATTTATTTATTACAAAAGTAGATCTGAATTTTTTCTAAAAGAAGATGACATATTCATAAAATAGATTTATGTGAGTTAGTTTAAGGTTAAGTTTGTCAAGTATGCAACATGTCATTCATATCATGCATAAATGGTATATTGGTTATGAAAGTCTAGAAGGCCAGACTCAATCTGGGCAAAATAGGTGCCTAACACTTTCCCATTTCGTAACCTAGCCTCCGAACTTAGTTTCTTTTGGATAGGAAGATCTATGTTTTGCCTTTATTTGTAATTTTGGGTAGATTGTGACTAGGACCTAAAGCCTTGTAATATTCAATCTATCAAATTTGTATTTATTTATTCAATTAATGACAATGAAACATTTCGGTCATGTAAAGTTGTATTTAATTTTTTTTTTTTTGTATAAAAAATAAGTGGCAAATCCACACCACTTACCCAAAAAGAGAGGTGCCTTGGAAAAGCACCTAAATCTCTTTTTTGAGAGCACCCTAGGTTTTGCGGTCTTTCACACCTGTCTCTAACACATTTCGATATAGTCTACCCTTGGTTTCTGTTGTTTTTGTTTTTGTTTTATCTTTAGTCATGGCTCCTAAGGTTGGTAGGAAGTTTAAGACTAAGGCCAATAGGAACACTGCTTCATCCTCTTCTGGCTCTGCCTTAGTTGATAGGGTTAGGTTTCTATTTGCTAAGTGTGAGGATACCTATGTGACCATAACAAAATATAGGTCTATTTGGGTGGAGAGGGAGATTGTTTTAAGTGAGTTAGAAATCTAGTGTCTAGGAACTGGGTTTCTTTGTGTGAGGTGTCTGATCCTCCTCCTACTGCTTTGATTAGAGAGTTTTATTCAAATCTCTCTATCTATTTTGAGGTGACAACTGGCCATTATTTGACTTCTTGGATTAGAGGTAAAGAGTTTACCATTTCTAAACAAATAGTTTCTAAAGCTCTAGGAGTTCCTCTTGTTCGTAAATCCACATATCCATACACTAATTTTCCTCCTGTAGATGACATCATGTCTTTACTCTATGATAGGTCTGTTTCTTGGGGATCTTAACCAAGAAAATTTTTTTTTGTGAGTTTACTGAACTTAACTATTTGTTTTTATGGATATCCTGGCATAACATTCATCCTATCTCTCATGTACATATTGTTCCAATAGATAGGTGTGCATTCCTTTATGCTTTCATTACTAATGGTTCTATGTGCTTTCCTTTTCTTTTTATTCAAACTATTGGTGATATCTATAGGAGTAAGAGTAAAGGTCAAAAGTTGTTCTTTCTCATGTACATATATAGGATTTTGAGATTTCTAGGGTTATCAGATTTTCCTCCTTTAGAATTAGTACGTCTCACTGCCCCTATAGGAGCAACTTTTCTCAGACAATGGCAGGCTCAGATGAAGAGTGTTGAACCAAGCACTAAGAATTCAAAGAGATCACGAGTTGAATCTTCAACTACAACTACTGCCTCTGATGCTATGCCTGCCGCTGAGGAGGCACATGTGGATCTGACCGCTGCTATGGATCCTTCTGGTGGTGATGATGATGTTGACCCTATAGTTACCCCTCCTCTCTCACTCCGTGCCATGATGAAGTCTTTTATGACTACTTAAGCGGCTCATGGACAGCTTCTAGATGAGTTATTGATCGAGGTGGCTGCCTTTTGAGTAAATTTTGCTGAGTATAGGAGTGTTTTTCCACCTCCTTCGCCCTCTGATGATTGATAGTTTCCTTTGGCAATACATAACAAAAAGGGGGAGTAGGTTTTAAGACTTTGAGGACTTTGAGAGTTCTTGTTTGTAGGGGAAGTAGAGAGTTTTTATACTTAGGGGAGTTTGATGTATTTTCTTTTGTCTTCATATGTAGTTGTTTGTAGTAGTTTTGTGTTTTTGTTCTTGTTTCACAAACATTAATGGCTCATTAACTACGATAGCATATTTAATGTTTATATTCATTTGATATTTTTTCTATCTATCTTTTAAGCTTTGTGAATTCAAGTTTAGTTTTTTATTTATTAGATTTTTGTTGTATCTTCCACACATGCATTTATAGTTTGTTTTCAGTGTTTTAGGAATTTACAGGTTAATTCTATCAACAACTGTTGTCTATACTAGCAACTAATAGTTAGTAGTTGTATTAGAATTGTTGTTAGGACATATGTAGTTCAAGTGGTTGTTAACATATGTCGTTATTTTATGTAATTGGCTTATGCTTAGACAAAACGAACTTTACTTGTAATTGGGTAGATTTAGGATGTGTTTAACACTTTAAGAAACAGTGTTTCAAGATTCAGTGTTGAAGTCATCAAAGTCTGTCCAAGAAACAAGCAAGGAAGTGCAAGTTGCTAAATCTCGACACCTATCTCGACACATGCATCTATCGAGCTTTAAGAAGCTGTTTTGCCCCGAGCCTCGACAGCTTCTCGACAGATCCTCGACACCTCTATCTGTCAAGAATTAAAGAAAATAGATTTTCAGTTCTATTTCAAGTCCAATTCGTGAATGTGTCTTTGGGACTTCTTTTCTCCTAACCCTAGACATATAAAAGGATTGTTTTAAGGGCCGTCAAAAGGGATGCAAGTTGCACAAGCATTGAGAACTTCTTGTTCATGCAATTTGTAATCTGAAAGACAAAGTTCATGCCCTAGTTCATCTCTGATGATTTGAAGAACTTTGCAGCCAACAACTCTCTCTCTAGTTGGTGTTTGAAGTCGCGTACTAGGACCCGCGCATCTGGTTAGTCACGTACTTAGGAGCCGTGCATTGAAAAGAGAAACTGTCACTACAGAGCAAGTCCAATCGGGTATTGGGGTAAGGGTTCAACAATAGGTTGGTAAGGTACTTAGGATTCCTTGCTTGTAACCACTTGTTGTGATAATAGTGGAGTTTCAGGAGTGGTGACCTTAAATCACCCGGTGGGGTTTTTGCCGTCAGGTTTTTCCCATTAGTAAACAAATCACCGTGTCATTTATTTTTCGCTGCATAACTTTAGTTTTGGTGATTTTTTTTGTGCTACCACGTGATATTGCATGTTAATTTGATTAATTAATAATTAAGCTAATTAATCAATCTAATTTATCATAAGGGGTCAACGCATTTGTGGCCTGTCAAGTAGTATCAGAGCAAGCATACTCTAATTAGGGTTTAATCCTTATGTGTGATCCATTGACCCCTGCTGTCATGGATAGAGGTCAATCTCTTATTATACCTCCATTATTTGATAGCACTAACTATGCATACTAGAAAGTATGCATGAGAGCTTTCTTGCAGTCTTTAGATGAGAAAGTGTGGCAAGCTGTGGAGATAGGCTGGACTAAGCCTACAGAAGCGCCGGCCGACTGGGATGATGCCAAGATCAAGGCAGTAAACTTCAACAGCGGAGTATTGAATGCTCTATTCAGTGCAGTCACCAATGAGGAGTTCAAGAAAATTTTCTCAATAGAAACTGCTAAGGAAGCATAGACCATTCTCCAGACAACCTATGAGGGAACCAAGGCTGTCAAAGATTCAAAGCTACAGAGGCTCACCACAAGCTTTGAAGAAATTAAGATGAAGGAGGATGAGTCATTTGATGAGTTCTATGCCAAGCTTAAAGACATAGTGAACTTAGCTTTCAATCTTGGGAAAACCATTCCTGAACCCAAGATAGTGAGGAAAGTGCTCAGATTGCTACCCGAGAGATTCCATGCTAAGATCACGGCGATTAAGGAATCGAAAGATATTGACAGAATTTCTCTAACTGAGCTGGTTGGAAACTTGCAAACCTACGAGTTAGGGCTGACTAGGTTAGGCAAGTCAAGCAAGGGCAAGAGCAAGAGCATGGCTCTAATGGCTAAGAGCAGTGATACAGATGATTCTTCAGATGATGAAGATTCTAAAATGAAGTCATACATTACAAGGCAATTCAAGAAATTCATGAAGAATGCCAATGGAAAAGGCTTCAACAAAGACCGTAGACAATCCAGTTCTTCACAATTCAAGAATTCGGATAAAGGGAAGAAGGATGTCAAGGATGGCGGTTAGTACATTGTTCCCGCTGGGCCAAAATGCTTTGGGTGTCAAGGCTTCGAACACATGAAACAAGAGTGTCCTACGTACCTTAAGAGCATAGGGAAGAGCAAGGCACTTACTGTTACCTTAAGCGACACGGAGCCCGAGGATGATTCTGTAGATGAAGATGACGGAATCTTGAATGCCTTCACTGCCACTATTAATCCTACTGATGGGGTTACTAAAGAAGTGGATGAAGAGAAGGAATTGGTGGATACCAAGTGTGAGATTATGGATGATTAAGATGATATCCACACCACCTATGAGAAACTATACAAGCTTTCTGAGAAGCATGAGAAACTCTATAGGCTGGCCACCAAGAAGCTCAATGATGTGGAACTCGACCGTGAGGAGCTGTCCACAAAGGTTGATGAAGCAAATCAGACCATTGGAGCACTGAGGTTCAAAAAAAATTTCTTTGCTGAGAGGACCAAGAAGCTTGAAGCAGAGCTGTTTCAAGTCAGAGCACAATTAGAGAGGACGTTAAGTGCAAAGCTGGACGAGATGCTAAGTGCTCAGAAATCTTCTTCAGATCGTACTGGATTGGGGTATGAATTCTCTCTCTCTAATACTCCTTCTGCTAGTACTACTGTTTTTGTTCCATCTGCTAATAACATTAAAACTGAGGATAAAAATGTTAAAACTATTTTAGCTAGTGAGAACGTAGACAAGGGCAAGTCTATCGTAGGAGCACCCCCTAAAGTTGAGAAAAGGGAAGCTAGAAACCCTAGGACTAAGAAAACTATCTCTCAAAAGCCCAAACAGAAGAAGCCACATCTCTATTATCATTGTGGTGTTGCCGGTCATACTGGACCAAATTGCTACAAGTGGCTAGCCACTCAACAGAGCAATGGCATGATAGCATCTGGGAGCCAGAATTAGCTTCAGACTTCTTTCGCTCCTCTTAGAGACATTTCTTCTTCTCTCCCCCCGTTTTGCCGGTCATTTCTTCTTCTCTTCACCGGTTCAAGGGTCGACTAAAAGGAAAGGTTCTTCCAAGGTGTGGAAGGCAAAGGGATCTAAGTGATAGCGGTCATTTCTTCTTCTCTCCCCCCTATTTTTTTTTTTTTTTTTTTTTTGTGTTGCATTCTTGTGTGTTTCTTTACTGTTTAGAGTCAGTCTAGTTTTATGCATTATTTTGCTTTGTTTAGCTTGTTTTTGTTTGTGTGTTTTTAGTTTTGTGTTTTATTTTTGCTTTTCTGATAAAAATAAAAAAAATTTGAAAAATTGAAAAATACAAAAATAGTGTATGTTTGTGTGCATTGGTTCATGTGAACTTTTAAAATGGCCATTGAAACAGAATTTTTTAAACTTTGTATCGCCTGTAACTTAGATGAGCATTCTTCTGCACAACTAAGCAAGTGAGCTTTGTAGCTCTTTGTTTATGATGAGTAAGGTTAAGTGATCTCTTCTTCTTAACACTCATATCACTCTTTTTGACAGGTTGAACTAAAAAATTCTAAGAAAAAGGCATAAATAACCATCTCACCATTGTTACTCGCCAATCATAATATGACATCTGTATGATTCAGCATAGCAAAAGTGCAATGTTAGTGACATCTGTATGCTTCGACATAGCAAAAGTGCAATGTCAAAAGGTTAACATAATTGGGTATTTCTTTTCTTTCTCTTGTATGCCCATGCATGATATGCTTAATAAAAGAAAATATGCAAAGAAATAAAAAGCAAAAAGATCATAATGCTTTAAAATATGGTTGCAAGCGTGTTTTCTAGGAGATGTGGGAGTTATAAGATGTATCTCAAAGGTGATAGTCCCCATCAAACAGTTATGATTGTGTGTGAGTTAAAGTGATTTTCTCATATCTCAAATCGTCATAACATTGAGACACTTATGCAATCTTGCGATGTTTTCACACACAACACGTAATACTCTTTGCTATTTCTGATACATGTGCGGGTACAATGTGATTTGGCCATCACAAAGTTTACATGCGTTAATGTATGCTCACTAAACTGTCTTAACTTATTTTTGAGATATAAAATTGGTTAGACTTGTTTAGTGTGTGTGTGTGTACGTGTTTTGGGATACATGTGCTTTAAAATTCTTGTTGAGAGATTATTTTGAGAGCTTAATGTGTTGCTTGGATCTTTGGTTGAGTTGCATGCATTATTGCATTCATGTCTGTGTTTTTCCTCTTTTGAAAAACTGTTTTTAAAGGCATCTCGACACCTCCTCGATACCTCTTGACACCTAGCTGTCTGTCGAGCTTCTTAGACTTTTTCTAAACACAGTCTCGACATATCCTCGACACCTGGTGGATCGATCGAGAAACTTTCTGTCTGCTCGATAGCTTCTCGACAGCTTCTGGATCGATCGAGGTTCTTTCATGCTTGATCCTTCCTTCTCGACACATGACCTCGATAGCTGCATCTGTCGAAGTGCATTTTCTCGATACCTATCTCGATAGCTGTCTCGATACCTCTCGATACCTGCAGCTGTCGAAAATTACTGAAGGTCTATAAGTAGATTCTGTCGCGATTTTCAGTCATTCTGATCGATCTCTCTCACTCGATAGCACGAGTTCTCTCTCCCAAAACCTCTCTCACTCTCTCCAAACCTCTTCCTAAGGCTTTCTCAAGTGTTTTTCTCGATCCTCATCACTTGGTAAGCATCTTATCACTCATTTTTCATGCATTTCATGATTTAAAACCCTAGGTTTTGTGTTTTTGAAAATTTTTGGGATTCTTCAAATTTATTGAGGTTTTCATGAAATTTTTGGGTTGGTTTTATAGATTTGATCTTTAAAACTACATGCATTGCATCACATTAGCATTCTAATTGTATTTTCATGCATTTAGATGTGTGCAAATCTGTTGTGTGCTGTTAGGTTTGGATTGGGCTGAGCCCATGATGTTTTTATTGTTGCATGTCACATGTTCATGCATTTTCCATGCATACGTTCTTTCTTTTCAATATTTATCTTCCAATATTGAACTGCTTGGGACTTTTCTGTTTGTCTCTTCTTTTCCCCCCTCTCTATGTTTGCGTTAGTAGTGTCTATGGCACCTAAATGTAAGTCCATTCCATCCCAGAACCCTCTGCATTCTAAGGGATCGTCTTCTTCGGATTCCACTCCTCTTTCTATCTGATTCCGTGATGAGAAAGCCCATAAGGACTTTTCGGAGAACTTCTCTAAACGAGGTGTTCATTCGGAACGTCACGTTGTCCTGGTAAACTTTATCGACACAGACCTACCCGATGTCATTCACAGTCGGGCTTGGGAGTCACTGTGTGACGTCCCGGTCACATGTCCACTCGTGTTGATACAGGAGTTTTACTCCAACATCCACGGGATGGATTCTTCAGTACCTCTCTTCTACTCTTGCGTTCGAGGTATGTGCTTTGCTGTCACTCTAGAGTTAGTCTTCGAGGTGCTTCATGTCCCTAGGGTGGATCATCCTGATTACCCTAGCTGTGAGTGTCTATGGACTGTGTCCAAAGACGAGATGATCTCGGTGTTCCGTGAGCGTCCTTCCTCTTGGGGAGATCATCAGTACACACCATGTCGACCTTTTGCTAAAGGTTCTCATTTTCTTAACATGGTATAACTTTTGTTTTACACCCACTTTCTCACTATAACTCTATCATAGAGCCTCGTGCTCAAGTTTTGTTGTCCCTCCTAGAGAATCTCTCTTTAGACTTTCCTTCTCACTTCATCTTCTCTATCATAGATGTCTATAGAGATACGGCCACCCGTGATAAGCTCATTTTCCCTTCTGCTATCACGAGGATTCTTCGCCGTTTTTCCATCCCATTTCCTTCGTCCGATCCTTACCATGTCATGTCTACCATAGACGCCGCTACCATAAAACGTAGCAAGGCACAGTTTCGATCGAGACAGTCCGATGGTGCCACTCCTTCCTCCCGTCCGACTACCTCCAGATCAGCTCGAGCGACATCTGCTTCTTCTTCGAGCGACGCCACCTTAGAAGACATCATGGTGCAGCTTCAGCGCATGGATGCTCGCCTAGATACACTCTCCACGGAGTTGTATCAGGTGAACGTTCGTGTTGGTCGCATCGCCAGGTGACAGGCGACCATGGGCGACTTTGCTCCAGAGGCTTCTCCTCCGCCACCTCATGTTTCCTCTAAGACTGAGGCTGATGATGACGGTGATGACGATGATGCTTCTGAGGATGTTGATGATAGCGGGGCTCAGCCCATGGACCCCATTAGAAAAGATGATGTCATACCCGATTTTACGGTCTCTATGACTGCTATAGACGACCTTCTCGGCCATATACCTGTTAGATGCGAGCTCTTCTGGCGAGATGTCTACATGACACTCTACCCTTTATCACTCGTGACAAAAAGGGGGAGTAGTTTTGGTATGAGAGTAGTCATACTTAAGGGGAGAGCTAGCATAGGACATTTTTGTTAGGGGGAGTTTGGATTGAGGGATGTAGTGAGGATCATATATATTCTTTTTCTTTTCTATCTTTTTAGAAATACATTGATCATGTATTGACATACATTGTACTTACTTCTTGATATATATGATGATGTATGTTTTTCTTTCACCTACCTTTTCATGTATTGTTTCTTTTCTGTCTTTATACACATGTTTCTTTACTTGTACGCAATCTATTATTTCTGCTTCACACAAAGATGCCTTGATGTGTTTTGTTTATAAGTGTTTTAGAAATACAGGTTGTCAAAGTCTACTTGCCATAAACTCTCTTCTTGCAAAGTTTTTCAAGAGTTTGTGTTAGGATAGATTTTATTATTTGTAACGCACTTTACTTGTAATTGGGTAGATTTAGGATGTGTTTAACACTTCAAGAAACAGTGTTTCAAGATTCAGTGTTGAAGTCAGCAAAGTCTGTCCAAGAAACAAGCAAGGAAGTGCAAGTTACTAAATCTTGACACCTATCTCGACACATGCATCTATCGAGTTTTAAGAAGCTGTTTTGCCCCGAGCCTCGATAGCTTCTCGACAGATTCTCGACAGATTCTCGACACCTCTATCTGTCAAGAATTAAAGAAAACAGATTTTCAGTTCTATTTCAAGTTCAATCCGTGAATGTGTCTTTGAGACTTCTTTTCTCCTAACCCTAGACATATAAAAGGATTGTTTAAGAGCCGTCAAAAGGGATGCAAGTTGCACAAGCATTGAGAACTTCTTGTTCATGTAATTTGTGATCTGAAAGACAAAATTCATGCCCTAGTTCATCTCTAATGATTTGAAGAACTTTACAGCCAACAACTCTCTCTCTAGTTGGTATTTGAAGTCGCGTACTGGGATCCGCGCATCTGGTTAGTCACGTACTTAGGAGCCATGCATTGAAAGGAGAAACTATCACTACAGAGCAAGTCCAATCGGGTATTGGGGTAAGGGTTCAACTGTAGGTTGGTAAGGTACTTGGGTTTCCTTACTTGTAACCGCTTGTTGTGATAATAGTTGAGTTTCGGAAGTGGTGACCTTAAATCACCCGGTGAGGTTTTTACCGTCAGGTTTTCCCCATTCGTAAACAAATCACCGTGTCATTTATTTTTCGCTGCATAACTTTAGTTTTAATGATTTGTTTGTACTGCCACATGATATTGCATGTTAATTTGATTAATTAATAACTAGGCTAATTAGTATTAGGGCAATACCTTGTATTTTGGCTAGTATTTGAATTGAGCATTTCATTTTGTATATATACTATGACATGGATTGCCAAAGAGGGAGATTTTAGGTTTTGAAGATTTAGGATTAAATATTTAGAATCATATTTTATTTGTGTTGACAAACCGAGAACAAAATATATCTAGTTTATGTGTTAGGCAATGCTTAAAGGTGTAGGTTTCAAGTTTCAAGTTTATGCTGACTGTAGAAAAGGGAAGTCACATTTTGCCAAGCTCGATTGATTGAGAATTAGGCTCGATCGATCAAGAATTGCAAAAATCAGACTCTGCAGAATGTTTAAACGAGGCCTAAGCTTGCAAAAACATTTAAGGTTTCATTCTAACTTGTCCACATATAAAAGGGAAACCTTTGCTATGTTTTTTAGACTTTTGGAAGACTTGTGTGTTATTTTTGTGAAATATGAGAGGTTTTGTACCATCTAACTACATAAGAATCTACTAGAGCAAGATCTACAATCAAGCGGTGGTACAACCTAGTTGCTGCTACAAGATCATTACTGATGGTGATCTAAAACCTTTGAGTGGGATCTTAAAGTCACAAGCGTGGTTGCTTGTGTTGCAATAAATCCAAGAAAAGAATGAGTCCGTAAATTCGGAGCTTGCACGTGGTCGTGTTAGTAAGTTACTACATGAGGTAGCCATAGATTTAGGGTTAAATCTGATGGTAAAAACTTCAATTCTCTTATAGTGGATTTGTTTTACCTTGAAAATAGCTAGGTCAAATCCTCTTCAGGTTTTTACATTGAAATGATTCATTTCATTGGTTTTCCTGGGCCATCATATCATGGTATTATTTACTTTTCCACTGCTGTGCTGTGCATGATATGATATGATACATGCTTGTTTAACCTAGATTTAAATAATAAACCTGATAATAAACTTGTTTAATTAATTAGATTAAACAATCTAATTTAAGAAACGATCAAACAATGGTAACAGATATCATATAAAGGTGTTCACACTAGCTAGCATGAAGGATCAAAAGCATTGTTGATGTGAATAGACGGTGATATGGACAAGATGAGAGATTGAAGTTTGAGAATGCTAATGACTTGATCAAAGATGAACCAAACAACAAGAACAAACTCCTATGACCTTTTGAAAATGGATCCCAATCACTGCTAGTAGAATTGAGTCATAACTTGGGTGGACAACATGAAGCTGCTATATGGTGATGGCCCTTTACTAAACCTGCCATTATGAAAGCCCCAACTTAGCTCTTATCATTTAAGGGTCTCCAATATTGACCTTTATGTTATGTTTCCCAGTGTGTGCCTAAGTGGTCATTTATAAGGGTCAAAAACCACTTTAATCTCCATTTGCAAAGAAGAGCATTAGTATCCGGGATGCTAAAAAAGTTCTATTTGACAACCTCAAAACCTACTTTATCTATTTTACCATCTTATTTTACAACTCACCTAACATCCCAGTTTCTATTTTTATATACAACTTAATGTAATAATTTAAATTAGACTATCAAATAATATATATAAAAAAAATTATGTTCTCTCTTCTCTGCCAAAACTCAGCCACCACCAACATGCCCAAACTCGGCCACAAACCCTAATTTGTCACCACCAAAATTACCCCAAAAAAATTATCACAACCAACATTACCCAAAAATAATGGCCACCATCATCACTAAAAATCCAAACCACAACCATCAAAACTCAACTCCCACCACCACAACCACTACAACTCACCACCACAAAAAAGGACTCACCATCACCATCCACCATAAACATATCACTGATGACCCAGCCACCACTCCTAACCCAGCTGCCAATTTCGTCCAAGCCCAGCCACCATTCCCAACCCACCTACCCAAAATCAAAACCCACCCAACACCCAGATTAAAAAAAAAAATTGCAGATCAGGTAAGAGGAAGAGAGTAGAGACCCAATTTGGAGCCACCCATGCTGATGATTTGAAGCCACCCAAAGAGGCTTCAATGTCAGTTGTGAGAGGAGGAGAGTAGAGAGTGTAAGAGAAAGAGATGAGAAAAGAAGAAGAAGAAGAAGAAGAAGAAGAGAGGTCAGAGGAGTCTGAAGTGAGAGGTAGAGAGAGAAGAGAGTAAAAAAGTATCTAGTCTTTGCTAGGGCTGACCACAAGCCGATTCGAGTCTAGTTTGGACTCAACCCGGACTTGACTCACTCAGGTCGGGTGGGAGAGAATCAAACCCGTAACCGACCGCTAATCATCACCGGTTGAGTCATATCGAATTCTAAAAAATGATCGGTCAATTTGGTTGAAACTGATGAACAGCAGGGACCAGTGGAGGAGAACGAAACGTCATCGGATCTAGTTGGAGGAGAGCGAAACGTCACTGATCTGTGCTTAAACATCGCTGTATCTAAGCCAGAGTTACCAATCTGAGCTTAAATGTCACCAAATCGAGCTTAAACGTCACTAATCTGAGCAATTTTTTTAAAATATCGCCGGATCAGAGCCAAAATCATCGAATCTAAGTAGATTTGAGAAAAATTGTAGCCGGATCTAAGCGAAAGATGGCTAATCGTTGCCAGATTTGAACGAAGGATGGTTCATCTGAAGTGGTGGTTGGGCGGGTCAGGTGGCTGGGGTTTTAGAGGAGAAAACCCGCCACTCGACTTGCTAGAATCAAGTTCAGAGGGTTGAGACCCGCCACCGACTGCCAGAGTTGTCGGATAGGGCGGCGAGCAAGTCGGTCCGAGTGGGTTCCTCGGTTTGGTCGGGTAAACGGGTTACTTGGACACCCTTAATCTTTGCATCTTCATGAATAGTGAGGGTGCATGTAGCTAAGATGAGAAAATTTCTGGGTTTGCATACCCAGATTTGGAATGAATTTAAAGGTCTAGGTTGTAAAATAGCAATTGGGTGGTGTTTACACCCTTAATACTAGTGTTCTAAATGATCATGATTGAATCTAGAATTAGGATAAAAGAATGGAAAGATGTTAGGCACCTAAACTTACCTAACTCCAATTACAAAACTTGCCTTCACTCATGTTTTTAGACTATATTTAAGGAATACTTAATAAGAAAACCTTAACCAGTGACCTTTTTGAAATAGATCTTGATCACTGCTAGTGAAACTAACGCTCCGTTTTACCCCCAAAAAAAAAAAAAAAAATAACGCTCCATTTGTTTTAAAGTAAAATATTTTCAAGAAAATATTAAACATATTTTACCATGTTTTTTTTGTTGTAAAAACTAGTCAAATGTAAAATATTTTCAGTCAATCGACAAAATTAAAGCAAAAAAAATAAAATATTTTATACTTAAAATTTCGATAAAACATTTTACGTTTTACAATATCTCACGCATTGACGTCACAATCCAGCCACTGCACAACTCTCACCCAAACCAGACATGGAGAGCAACGACCAGCAAAAGCACCACCTACAACGCCACCCACTCCATTCATCTTTGGCTACAACTCTGGCAACCGTTCTGTGAGGACAATCTCAAACCTCAGCCCATTTTGACAAACCGCGAGAATCAAAGCTCAATACTCACTGTCAAACACCACTCTTCTTCTTCACCGGTAGGCCTTGTTGATGTCGCAAAAATCAGCGTCTCTCCACTGAAAGTCAAGCACTGTAATTGCAATTTATGTTTTCTTTTTCTTTTTTTCCCTATGCCCTATAGATTTGGGTTTTTTTTTGTACAAATCCCTACCTAGGCCCTGTCGCACAAAAATTCTATAGAACTCCACCGGCATACTTGTAGATTTGGGGTTTTTTTTTTTGTTTGCAAATCTGTGTTTCTACAGAATGGGTTTTTTTTTTTTTTTTAAATAGCTAATTTGAGTTTGGTTGTTTTGATTCATGGTTGCATTTAAAATTTGAGAATTTCAGCATAGGTTGGTGAGAATTTTGAGTTTGGATTGTTTCTAATTGAAGAATTTTTATCTTTTTCATTTTACTAGGAAACAAATACTTGCAAATGATTTCCTAATATTTTCCAATACCCTATCAAATACGGTAAAATAAAAATATTTTCTATAAAATATTTTCGGCGTAAAATATTTTATATTTGAAACATCGAAACAAACGGAGCGTAAGTCACAACTTGGTGAATCATGCTGGGCTGCTGCCCGGTGATGGTTCTTTATTCAAAGTGTTATTGTGAGTGCCCAATAAGATTTCAGCAATCCCTATCATTTTGGAGTTTTGGTGACATTTTTTAATTTTGAATTTTAACGTTTTATAAATGTATTCAATATATCAATTATTGAGTTTCGTTAGTCTAGCTAAATATGTTATTCAATATGGTTATTATTTGTACCTAGGGTGTTGGTGCTCTCAATCAACATTCTCCACATGCTCAAAGATCATCCATTATATCTCATGAAATGAAAAAAGAGGATACTGTCCTTTTTTTGTATTAATCAATTATTTGACAATTACATAATTTTTCAGATAATAACAATGATAATTTGTAAATTTTTCTTTTATTTCGTAGTCAAAGGTAATAAAGCAATTTAAAGTAACTAGGAGTGGTTTTATGGGGTTGAAGTGTGTACAATTTTAAGGACCGACTTGAGTACAATTTTTTTTTTTTTTTTTTTTTGGGACATTGTTCAAGAGCTGCAATGTAGTTATTAAACATTTTGTAAATTTGGTTACAGTGTTTGTGGTAGTTAAGAAATTGTCACTATGTCTTTGCACATATGCTCCAATTTGAGCTTTAGTAAGTGATCCCGAACGCTTGCACAAAGGAGATAAGGGACAACCCAGAACGATGATACTTTAAAAAGAAAAACTACTCACCATAAATGTAGGAACGATTGAAAAATGGTAGACTCGTTGGATAACATTGTTTGCGATGACCAAGGAAAGCAAAAACGTGCAGGGGTAGTATCAATGAGACAGAGACCTCAAGGAAAAAATAGTGAAAAGAAAAAAAAAATGAAGAGGAATAAAAACCATAACTTGCCAGGGAATCTAGAGGGATGCATTGTTTATTGGGTCTCGAACATGCGGCAAAAAAGACTATCAACTATCGCATTTTCATTAAGGTGACAATACGAAAACCAAAGTGACTCAAATATACTTTCTTTTTGGTAGAAATGATACTTCATTTAAAAACTAAAAACAGCATTACAAGCAGGAATAGGCGCTCATAAGACATGCTAGCTGAGTCCAACCTCAGAAGAAAATCCACCTCTATTGGAGGTTCTAACAAAACAACAAAGTCCTGTAATAGGAAAACTCCCCTTCTAGCAAGGGTATCGGCGCATTTGTTTGCCTCACAATAGCAGTGTTGGATCTGAACCATAGGAATTTCCTGAAGCCCCACTTTACAATCACTTACTAAAGCTCCTATACCATTCGGATGCCCCTCTCCCTTCTGCAGCAAATCAACAACGAGTTTTGCATCGAGTTCAAAGATCACAACAGGAATTTTTAATGCAATACACAATCGGATGCCGTCCCTTAGAGCCACAATTTCGCTGCCATGCTCAAATCCACTCTCCCTTATCATTTCGGATCAGACCTTCACCTCCCGCTTGCCCAGGATTACCAAGCGCTGAGCCATCTGAATTAACTTTGCACCAGTTCAGAGGTGGACTGCACCAGCGAACACAAATTTGCTGTCGGGTCTAGGCTCTCCTTCCGTTAACACCCACATAGGCAAACTCCATGGCCTTTGAAATCACTTCCTCCCTCACACTTCGATTGGGTCTCTCACCTCTAAACATGATCCCCTTCCTTCGAAGCCAAAGACTCCAAATCCCAAATGAAAATACAATCCCCCAATTCAGATTTGCCGCAAAATAGTTCTTCGTGCTGCCACAATTCAATCTCAGCCAATCCACAAGGTTTGTTTCATAAAAAACAGCCGCAGATAGAAGGGGTGGGAAGGAGTCCTAGAAATCTCGGGCAGTACGGCAGTCTCTAAGAACATGGATTACATTCTCAGGCCCTTCATCACATAACAAGCAGGAAACTAGCACCGCCATTCCTCAGCCTGCAAGAACAACTCGGACAGGGATGCTGTTATAGTAGCATTGCCAAATGAAGCAAAGAATTATAGGAATAGTTTGCACTTTCCAAATCCACTCACCATTAAACCGACAAGGAGGGCTACCCATTTCCTCCATTCTTGCTATTTTGTACACCTCCTTCAACTCAAAATTTCCACTTGGGGTGGATGACCAAGTGATCCGGTCTAAGTTCTGAGCAGTGAAGGAATAGGTGTCGCTTTGAGCTCCATCAGAAGTTGATCAGGGAGGATGAATGAACAGCTGTGCCAGTCCCAACTCGAGAAACTCACCGCGTCTTTCAACTGGATCTGCTCTTCTCCTCGATTTAGGGGACCTTCTATCAAGCTTCTAAGCGCACCCTTGTCCAACCATTTATCATACCATAGAGACAGATTGCTTTCTCTCCCTACAATCCATTTTAACCCTTTCTTAAATACCAGCTCTCCCTTACAAATGGCTGACCACCTGATAGAGCAAGTTCTGAAGGGCGTGCAAGGATTTGAAATTCTCCTAAGGGTTCGGTATTTCTGGATCAGCACCTTAGTCCATAAAGAGTTGGGTTCTGTAGCAAGGCACCAATTTAATTTAGCTAGGAGTGCAATGTTCTTAGCTTTGGCAGCCTGAATGCCCAATCCACCCTCCTTCTTAGGCTTTGTAATCTTGCTCTAACATACTAAATGCAGATTTTTCTTGTTCTCGAAAGACCCCCAAAAGAAGTTGCGACTAAGCCTATCCACATTAGTGAGAATCTTGGCAGGAAGAGCGCTGCATTGCATCGCATAGTTCGGGATTATGGATGATAGTGGGTGAGAACAAGCCTCCTTGCAAATGAGAGCAAGTTGTTCCACCCCGCTAGCCTCCCTTGCTCCCTTTCCAAAATAAACCCAAAATCCTGTGGTGTGCCCGAGTGTTTAATTGGGAAACCAAGATACTTTCCAAGCGACGGAGTTGACCGAAATCCCAGAATATTACACAGGTCAGTCCTCCCATCTGCTAATACATTGGGTGAGAAGTAGACTCGGGATTTTTCCAGACTGACCTTTTGTCCAGAAAGCTCACAAAAGGAATCCAGAACTTCCCTCATAGCCACACAATTTTTTCAGTATGCCCTTACGAACAACATAAGATCATCTGCTAAGAACAAATGTGAAAAAACCATCCTTCCCTATGAAGCCTTGATCGGATTCCATAACTTGGAACTACATTTTTTTGCTATCATAGCACCCAAAACCTCCATACACAAAATGAAAAGATATGGGGACAATAGGTCCCCTTGTCTAATACCTCTAGAAGGGAGGAAAAGCTCAAGAGAATCCTCATTGAAGAGAATGGAAATTAAGGATGAGGAAACACAGCTCATAATCAATGAGATAAACTGGCTTGGGAACCTGAAAAGGTTGAGGGTATCTCGAATAAAACTCTATTTCATTCAGTCGTAGGCTTTCTCCAAATCTATCTTAATTGCCATGTACCCACAACGCCCCCTTGCTTTGGACATGGAATGGATAATTTCCTAGACTATTATTGCATTGTCTATTCCTTTTCTCCCATGGACAAAAGCAGTTTGGAGAGAAGAGACTAGATTAGGAAGGAAAGGCCGAATTCGAGCAACAATGATCTTGGAGATGATCTTGTAAACCGTGTTACACAGACTGATAGGCCGGTATTGACTAAAGGATTCCGAATTACCACATTTCGGGATCAAGGTGACAACAGTTTTGTTGAGGTACACAGGCATCCTACCGGATGTAAAGATCTGCCCCACTTCATTTCTAACTGATTCCCCCACAAATAACTAAAAATGCTGGAAGAAGCAAGCGTGAAGAACATCTAATCCCAGAGCCTTAAATGCCTTAAGGGACCAAAGGCCTATTGCTATGTCTTCATTCAAAACTAAGAGAGTAAGAGTATCTGAATCCTCCTCTTTTAAATTGGTTTGCCAGTGAGAAAGGTCCCACTTGGCAAGGGTAGATTGGCTGTGACTAGAAGAGAATAATTCGACATATCCATTTCTAATAAAATCAGCAATATCCTTTTCTCCTTGAATCCAATTACCATCTCTATCTTTCATGCAAGTGATTTGGTTTTTTTCTTCTACACACCAACACTGAAGTATGGTAAAAGTGAGTGTTCCTATCACCCTCCACCAACCAGGTAATTCGAGATTTCATGGCCCAAAATTCCTCTTCAAGTTTCGATATTTCCGTGAATTCCAGTTTCAAGTCCCTCTCCAATTCTACTAGAAAATTATTGGGATTGGTGGAAAGAGCTGCTTGGACACACTTGAGTCTCACGACCACTCTCTTCTTTCGGTAAAAAAGATTCCCAAATACCTCCTTATTCCACACTCTAGCTTTTTCCACAAATTTGGTCATCGCATTGGGTAGCACTACAGGACTGGTCCAGGCCTCACGCACAATATTTGGGAACTCCGGATGTGACAACCATATGGGCTGGAACCTAAAAGGACTCTGAAGTCCGACCTACTGCCTATGCTTAAGGCAGACCAGAATGGGGCAATGGTTGGACTGAACTCTTTCAAGGTGCTTAACATTAGTTTCAGGGCAAATACTATTCCACTCAGCATTTACAAAGACCCTATCGATCCTTTCCTAAATTAAATCAGTCAACGGCTTGTGATTGGACCACGTGAAGCAAAGCCTAGAGAAACCAATGTCAATTAGCCTACAAGTGTCCAGACATTCTTGAAAGCGAAGGGCGGGGCTAATATTGACCGGCCAACCCCCATATTCATCTTCTCCCACAAAGACTTCATTAAAATTGCCTGCCACAACCCAAGGTAAAAGTGAAGGCCCGCTATCGAAGCCAAATTTTCCCAAAGAAGCCATCTCTTGGCAAAACGAGGACTAGTGTACACTGCAGAAAGTAACCATGAACCATCTTGGTGATTTGGAGTGACCACTACATGGATTTCCTGCTCTGTTGATGATAATTCAACAACTACTACTTGAGAAGAATCCCAAAGCAGCCATATACCACCACTAAATCCAATTGTATTGGCGAATATTGCCCCATCAAAGGGCAGCTTATTTGCTATCTTTTTTGCTCTGTCGCCACAGGCCTTTGTCTCAATTAAAATCATAATAGCCGGCCAGTAATAATGTTACAAAAAGTGGGTTTCAGAGGCCCACGGCAATTCCATATGAGCAAATCCATAAATACAAAACAAAAAAAATTGACAATCAAGAAGAGGGAGGAACATCACCTCCCCCATCAAGCTTCATCACAGTGTCTGATGGTTCGGACTCTCCCAACTGATCGTCCATGAATTCCACCTCGCAATATACAACAACCTAACAACCCCAATATACAAAAACCTAACAACCTTTCACATTCGGAAGTTTTTCCAAAACAATTAGTAGATACAAATAAATTCAGGGGGCAACTAAAGGACAATAAATTATGTTCTTGCCATAAGCATCCGCTCTTAGGATCATTCACTTGGAGCAATGACTTCGGTCACCTTTATATGATATGTGACTACATTGCAATTATGGAATAGACAGTTTTGATGCCAACAATGACTTCGGTCACCTATATAAGAGCAACATGACCCCACTTTTCGAGGTAAAGAAAAACAATCTAAATCATTTTTTACATTATGCCCAACTTATCTCAATTTTTATAAGTTGCTTAACTTAAGCATCGGAGACTTTTAAGCTGGTACTACACTGATTCCCTTTCCCTCCAATAAGTTCTCCAATAGGATTTCCTTCTTGTAGATCTTTCAAGGTCTTACCAACACACCATGTTTGAACTAGTAGCTCATGAAAGATTTTTGCATCATCAACCATTATTTATTGTGGATACTTATTATAAATTCCAATTTAAGCATTGTCGCTTTATATCCTAGAAAGCACCGACGCGGTTATAGGGTCGCCGTACCGGAGTCCGACATGGCCCAACGTGGGGTGCGGTGAGTGACATTTCTGCCCAAGTGTCGGGATTTTTTTTTTTTTTTTTTTTGGTTTATGTATTCGCGCCGAATCACGCCAATTTGCACCAATTCAAGCTATATTGGATCATATTGGCCAAATATCGGTGTGTTTTGGCCCGAAAAAGGAAATCAGTCGGTAAGAAGAAAAAAAAAACTTAAACTAAAAATACCAATGGATATTGATACAAGATAGTCGTTGTCACTGTCGCAATTTCAACGGCCTTAACCCCTTTCTTCTTCTTCTTCTTCTTCTTCTTCATTGCTTCTTCCTTGGACTACCCAACCCATTTGTGATCATAAAGTAGATTTCTTGACGCAGTACTTGCGGTTCGCCAACAAATACCAAGAAACATGGAGGCAAAGGGCGCAGAGTAAGCAACTCCAACATTGAAGGGGATTTCTTCTTTGTCTTCTTCTTCCTTTTTTTTTGGCTTGAGCCACAGCTTATTTCTTTTTTTGATAAGTTTTGTTAAATGCCTTAATAACTTAAAAGGCTTTATTTTGTTTTTTTTTTTTTTGGGCCTCTGACCAAACATGTGAGCCACATCTTCCCTTTTTTTTTCTTTCTTTTTTTTCTCTTTTTTAATGGGAAGCTACACCTATTTTAATACCTGCCACATATATCCTTTATTTTTTTTTTCTTTGGTTGACCAAATATGTGAGTCACTAAGCCACATTTATTTTTATTATTTATTTATGGAAAGCATCATCTATTTTAATACATCTGTCAATAATTCAAGTGTCAAAAACTTTTGTGTACTTATTACTATCTATTTATTTTATTATTAAATGAGTTTTCTATTATTATTATTATATATAAAAGCATGCTTAGCAATATATAAAATATATAAATAAGAATATTTTTAAAAATTTTTTAATTGCCGCACTCTCACCTTATTTTTTTAAAAATTGCCGAGTCCCCCACCCACACCCTCACCCATACCCGAATCTGAAAACACCCCCATGCTTCAGAGTTTATATCATAATACTTTGAATTTCTTCAAATTTTTAAACTAGAATTTAAGATTTTATTATGGTATTGTGCCTTAGTAGAACCAAAATGATTAAAATTCTATTCATAATTGCAGTATAAATAGGTGATTGACAAATTTTTTAAAACCCAAAGCTTTAATTTTTTTTTTTTTTTTTAAATGTTACCCTTGATAACTTTTATAGCAGCGGTTATAACACTGTTGCAACAAGCAATTTCGAAACAATGACCACTTTTAGCGAGTAGCGACAGTATAACAGCCGCGATAAGTAATCTCATTCTCACCATAACTATAGCGGCAGATATAATTATTCTAGCTCAAACCTTAATTAGTCTATAGCGGCAATAAACACTGCCACAATAAGCCCCACCAAAAAAAAAAAACTTACAGAGATAGATCAGTTTTGGCGGTTAGGAAGTTTTTTTTTTGGTGTGAAACCGTCTCTATAAATCAAAATTAGTTATAGTGGTGAATTTTGGGGTGGTTGTGATGGTTTTGACTACCATATTTGCCTGGTTTAATTTTGGAAGCACCTTTTTGCACAACATCAACGGCAACACACTGATCAATGGCTGAGCCATGTTGGGGCAAGGGACCAAAGTTTTCAAAAATATTTAGTTAATGTCTCAACTTTACTCATTTAAATTGGGTTACAAATATACAATTTTATTAGGTGATAAAATTTTTATGTCACTAACTTAAATCGGTGGTGACATTTACAAAATTATGATGAACGCATAACTATTTAACAATTATCTAAAAAAAAAAAAGTTTTAATTTTTTTTTCTCCCTAAAAAATATATAAGGCTTGCTTTGGAGCTAGGTGACAACAGAAGTAGATAGCACCACCCACCTCTCTCATGTCTTTCTTGGTTGCACCAACCCAACCGATGATTTCCGACCAATCTTTCTTATTTTTAGAGAGCAAGAAGCGGAACTACAGGAATGAAATAAAGAGCGTTTCTTGTGATTATGCCCAACAGCCCACTTGAGCAATTTGCAATTGATTTCTATGAATATAGGATACTTATCAGCTATGACTTTTCTTGATTCTTTTTCTTCTCTTTATTGAAGTAATTATATTATATTTTTTGATAATTTATATTATATAACACATGAATATAATAAACTATTATTAACAGTGATAAAAATATATAATAAACCATAAAAATAATATACTGAATTGTCTAATTGGTTATGCTATTAGACATTTGTATGCATTCAATTTAAGGATCGTTTATCTTTTTTTTTTTTTTTTTTTTTAAAGCAACTTTAATTTATTAATTTTTTTTAAAAAATTATTATTATTATCTTAGGCGTCATTAAGTATAATTGGCTATAATTTAATTTGAAAAACTAGGTACATGAGCAAGTTCAAATTTATTGATTCATTCTGGATGACAAATATTGACAATTCAGAAAATAAAAACGTTTTCTTCATTTGATGTTTAACTTGCCATGGCTACCAGATTCGTGATACAAAGAATTTTTCTCTACACAAACATAAACCATCATCAATGGCTTACACGACCTGGCTAATAATGTTACATGACTCCCATTTCGCTAGTTCGGGCACAACACCGAGCTAGGCATTCTTAGTGCTGGTAATATCGATAGCTGCCATAAGGACACCCTTCCTTCTCTAGTTCTCTTATCTTCTCTCTACCGAGGAAAATGAATTGTAGTCTGTTGCTTGGTTGCAACCCGAAAAACAAATTTCTAACGCTTGATCACTCTGAGATCTCCCAACCGAACAGCAACAACCGCGGAAACGTGGTGGCCGATGGCAGCAACTGCGACTAGCAATGGTGGCGACGATGGTCGGAACCAGTGAGCCTGATGTCTAGAACAGCAACAACAACTAACTCTAATGACCCTCTTAAGACTAAGAATTATGCTAAAAATTATTCAGTGATCAATGGGTTAAATGGACTTAATAATAATGTTACATGACACCCATTTAACATGTTTGAGCACTTGTTCGAGGCATTCTTAGTGCTGGTAATGTTGAGGGTTACCACACCTAGACCCTTCTCTTCTCTTATTCCTCCCATCAGCTCCAACTTTGCAGCCACTGGTGACAGATACCGTGCCTAACGATATTGTTGTTGGTCTTGCACGGTCGCGAGATCGACCACGGATTCCTCGTTTGTCACAGGAGAGATGGCACTTGCACAAGTCAACAAGGTTGATATCTTCTTGATTGTCACCCTTCCACATGTTGATGTTGGACCTTCTCGCAAGTAAAATGGAAAGATCAAAACACACCATTTTTGTAAACTCGTGTAAACAAAGAAAAATTTTAGAGAGAAAGGACTCTTTAGGGAAAATAAAACCACAAAAGATAAAAGTGGCCTGAAGTTTTATCCCAATTTTATGGTATAAATATAATATAGAGGATGGACGACTGGTCGAATACCAATAATTGAAGGTCAAAAAAGTAGCATAGAGTCAAAAATAGCGGCCTGTGGTGGTGTAGTAAACAAACATTATAATTTTTCTTTTTTTTTGACGGGTGAAGATAGAATAATTTTTCTTTATTGTTAGTGGGGCGCTCTTTTTATCCTTTATTTTGCTTTTGGTGGTCCAGCGGCTGGGTCTACACTTGACATTAATTAACGCTAGTGGCCTCTATACCATCAACTTTCGTAAACACTTTGGCAGTCTTACACTGTACATTGTGATGGACTGTTTTTTAATTTATTTTATTTTTTTTAATGGAATTGTGATGGATTGTGATTGGATTGGTGGCAGTCTTCCCCTTCATTCTTAGATACAGTGAAAGGTCATAAAAGTGTTTTTCTTTTCGCAAGATTTTGTTATAAATTTAATAATAAAACTTTATTATAAATGTAAAATAAAAGAGCATCATTCACTATGTTTTAAGAATCTATAAAAACTACTTTTCAATCACCATCGCATAAACTTATTTTTCTTTACTACTTGCAATTTACAGCATAAAAAGATTGTATGCAGTGAAAATGTATAGTTGCATTATTAGTGCGTTTAACATCATCTCCCTGACTTTAAACCCAAAGAGGAGAAAGGAAAGTAGGGGTAAAAAGTATAGGCTTGGGCCCAGTGGGCACTAAACCCAAGCTACTGGGCCCAAGCTTTGTCACGAGTGAAACACAACTAACTAGGACAGAACATGACAGCCAATAATTTACTTAGCTGCTCCTATGATCTGATCCTTGCATTAGAAACGAACGGTATCAATACATTAACATTGATAAAGCTATAGACATGATAACCATTATAATATTAAAACATTAAAGATAGAGTTGGAAAGTTTTTACCACCGCCACTTACATCATTTTCTTACAGTAACGATATACAAGGCTAATAATAATGTCTAACATGATGTTACAACTTGCCAGCCAAAACACGCATTAAACTGCGTTCAATCAATGGTGACTGAGCAATGAACATGCACAATAAGTCAACAACTTTGATGGCTGAAAAGACCGACAAACTAAATGTCTTGTTTGTATTAAATTTCTTCGTTGTCTTCGAATAAAGGGCGTTGATTTCCCAATAAAGTTTGTGGAATTTTGCAATGAGGTTATGATTCTTTTGAATTCTTTCTCGCATCAGCCAATGGCCGTATTTTTTGTGTCAGTGTCTTATTTGGTACAGAGGAATCTTAATTTCAGTATCAGTGAAAGCATCAGTGCTGTGCCCAGATTTCTCTTTCCAATGACTTTGGTTGCCTTGGGCAAACAAGGCGGGTAAGAGCGTCCGCTTGAGTTAAAAATTTAGTTTTTTAATTTATTTTATCTATTTTATTTTTTTATTGGGTCCCGTTAACGTGTGTCTTTAACTCATCTATTTTTAAAAAAATTTTCTCAAAAATTAAAAAAATTGTCAAAATTTTTTTAATTCCTGAGAAAATCTTTTCAAAAATGATAAATTATTGTGTGCCCTAAGGGCACACATTAGTAAAATCTTTTTTTATTTTATAAAATATGTTACAATAATTAATTTATTTTAGCTTTTAACACAATAAAATAATATAAATATCATAATAAAATAATATATCTACTATAATAAAATAATGTATCTACTATAATAAAATGATATATCCACTATAATAAATATCAATCACAACTATCCGCAACCAGTACCGCTACCGCTATCGCTACCACCGCTACTGCTACCACCGCCACTACAGCCGCCACCACCAACTCTTCCACTACTACCGCAATCGCTACCACCGTGACTATCGTTGTCACCACCACCGATTCTTCCACCACCGCGGTTGTTGCCGCCACCTCCATTGACTCCTCTACCACCGTCTTATTGCCACCGCCACATGATATCAAATAATCGTCTAGTATTAACAAGTGATTTTTGTAACCCCAAATTATATTTATACATTTTTTTTTTTACTAAAATAATTTCTCAATCATCATGATAGCAAGTAAGAAACTAGAGTAACAATAATATTTTATTTTAACCCCAAATTATATATATACAAAACTTAAACTAAATTATGAAATGGATGAGCTTTATAAGAAAACATAAAAAATAAAACACATATTATAGCTAGAACAATGCAGTCCATATATTACTCACATACATAATTCAAACCAAATTACAATAAAACTCACACACCCGCACAAGTTCCCATGACTCATGCTTCTCAACATATAGAAAAGGAAGTTTCTACGACTCGCCTTGCAATTGCCATAAATGTTTAATGAGGTCGTTTTGTAGTTGAAAATGAATTTCTTGGTCTCTAATGCGTCCATGCCTCTCAATGTATGACATAAATCCATCATTTTGTTCACGTAACACTTGCATAGGAGGATTATCCACTCCATCAATTTGTTCATAATCAAAGTCTACCACTTCATTATCATCCCGCTTATCTTCAACAATCATGTTATGGAGAATTATGCATGCTTTCATGATCTTTTGAAGTGTTTCAAGATGGAAACATCATGCAGGTCCACGGACAATTGCGAAACATGCTTGAAGCACTCCAAATGCACGCTCAACATCCTTCCTATACGACTCTTGGGCTGCTGCAAATAATTTTTGCTTAGGTCCTTATGGAACTGGGATTGTTTTCACAAATGTTGCCCACTTTGGGTATATGCCATCAGCAAGGTAATATCCCATTATGTAGTCATGACCATTGATTAAGTAATGTACTACAGGAGCACATCCTTCAGCAAGTTTATTAAATACATGAGACCGCTCTAACACATTAATATCATTATTTGACCCACGTAACCCAAAAAATGCATGACATATCCAAAAATCATATGATGCTAGTGCCTCCAAAATAATAGTAGGCTCACGAATATGACCACAATATTGACCTTTCCATGCAGATGGACAATTTTTCCGCTTCCAATGCACGTAATCAATTGAACCTAACATACTTGGAAAACCTCAGCGCTCGCCATGAGCTAACAGTCTAGCAATATCTTCATATTCCTCAAAGAAAACATCAATTACCGCAGTAACAATTTTTTTCAAACTTTCTAATGCATTAATTTCTCCAATCCGCACATATTCATCTATCAAATCACCCAATACTCCATACGCAAGCATTCTAAGTGCAGCAATTATCTTTTGTAATGAAGATAAACAAGTTTGTTGGCACTATTTCTTTTTTGGACAAAGTGAGAGTCATGAGCTTCTACCTTAGATTGAATACGGATAAAAAGAGAAGGCTTCATCTGAAATCTGCAACAAAATAAAACGAGTGGAGATATTGGTGTGGGAGCAAATAATCAAGAAAAAGTCTCTCATGGCTTACTAAATGATTACATCGGATAGAGCGATGACGTTTAGGTTGTGATGTTTCCATAACAAGTTCTTCGATTATCTCATTCTCATCTGAGTCATTAAGAAGCAACTTGTGAAACAAAGACTGATTCATGGATGCAACCTTCAAGACAATTGGAAAGCAATTATTACTATAGATGCAAGATTAAAGTCAAGTGACATAAGCCACAACAAAATGAATATAACCAATTCACACATAAGTCACAACACAAACAAGATGAACAATAAATTTAAAGGTTTACTACCAAAATACTATAAAATACTATAAATTTTACTTGCTCTCATTTCTATCAAAGTAAAACAACAACTTAGCAAAGACAACAATAATAAGCATCAGCAAAAATGGTACTTGCTCTTATTTCTATCAAAGTGTGGAACCTTTTCTTTAGGCCTGTGGAAAAGAATAACTCTTACTATTATTCTACACTACTACAAATAGATTAAATAACCACAAAAACAAAAACAGAAAAACATATTTTTTTGACTGAATAAGGCCGGCATAGAAACTTTGTCCCCTTATTTTCATATAGGAATTTCCACACCAATTATGATCACAAAATAATTGTATATATAAGTGATTATAACTATTGAAATGAAGTGATGACTCAAACCTTATGTTCCAATTGGTGGCAATAATAATTGTCAAACACAATCATCATGAGCTACAGTTGCTAAAGTCATGCATTAAAAGTTTTATGTTGGCTGTCAAGTCACACAAACAAGATGAACAATAAATTTAAAATTTTACTACCAAAATACTATAAATTTTAAGCCACTACAAAATACTACCAAAATACTATAAATTTAAAAGTTTACTACCAAAATACTTAAAAGCCTACATAAGCCACTACAAAATACATAAAGGCTTAAGTTACATCCAAAATGCAATCAAACCTATTAATTACATGAAGTTCGTCTTGCCATGATATCCTCTTGGAGTTATTCATAAAAAGCTTTTGTGTTCCGGTCAAGCCATTTGTATCTTTCATCATGATTCTCTCCTCCTCTAACATATATTGCATCTCAAATTTTTTCTTCTTAATGGGTATGTTAACACTATTGCAATATAATTTATACCTAATCTTGTTCGGTTATACCACTTTGATGATGTGCGTTAACTTTAGCCATGCACCCTGCAAACTTATTTGTCCTTTCACTAATCATTCTCCAACGACTTAACAAGGAGATAACAGTACGCGTGGTACCGTATTTATTTTACAGTGTGAAACATTCCCAAACTTTTTGACAAATTGTATTCAGTGTTTGTTCATTCCTATTTACGGGATCAACACTAATATTGAGCCTTGTTGACACTAGGAGTTGATCTTCCTCTACACTAGAGTTAGAGCCCTGTTTTCCTTTTGTAGAAGAGACATTCTTAACTTCAGGTGGAGAATCAGAAACTGACATAGGAGTATTTTGAGATGTTCCTAAAAGTTGTGAGTCAATTTCTATATCCTCATTCATGATACCCATGTAATATGTTAGGTCTCTACATGACTCCAAAAAATTAGACAAAAAAAAAATGTAAACTTCCCTGCACAAAGAAAATTCCCAAACTAATATTTATATCAAAACTTAAAATACTTAGAATTATAACAATAGAACATGATTATGCATAAATACTAAATTTGACATGTAGCTTAATTCCATTAATAAAGAAAACCACACAACAAATTTCTGCAAACAGAAAATTTCCAATACATTCCAATACAAATACATTCTGTCCATTTATGGATGCTCTGAATCAAAACGAATGGATGCTCTGAGATCAAATGACATAACTTTTCATTGAGCAAGAATAGCAAAAAAATTATTGCATCTAAAATGATAAACTGAAAGAACAAGAAAAAGAAATCATTGACCACATTCTTTGATGTTATACCCAAATCAAAAATCCCAAGCATCCACATGAAGAAGACAGAGACAACTAACCTGAAGTGGATCAGCGGAAGAGAAGTGGGTCTGAGGCGGATGGCGGCGTGGGTCTGAGTTGATCGGTGGCTTAGGACTGCTGATGGGTCGATGACGTCAAGCTTTGATGGCGGTGACGTTGACGATGAGTCAGGCCGGCGACGGTAAATAGAGTGAGCTTGAGAGACTAGAGTTGAGAGAGTGAGCTTGAGAAAGATGAGCTTCAGATGAGATGAGAGTGAATGAGAGAGAGAGTCACGATGTGATAAAAGAATGAAAAAAGAAAAAAACAAGTTGTATTATTTTAATCCCCGGCTGGAATAAAAAATCATTTTTTTTAGCTCTTAGCTACAGTGCACATCTATCTATAGATGTGCACTGTAGCAATGAAGCTAAAAAAAAAATAGCTATAACTCCACTACTAGATAGTGGTTTTTTGTGTTTTAGTGGAGTTAAAATAGCTATATAGTTATTTAGCTCCACTACTGCAAGTGCTTTAAGACACGTGCAATGTGTAAATGTGGCCATTTTTATCTTTATTTATTGTATGGAGTTGTTACTTGTCGATGAGATTCTAAGGTGTAATTGGTTATCTAAGTTTAATTAATTTTATTTCCTAATTTTAACTAAGAAAATCTTAGGACTTCTAAGCTAAACTAGAAAATAATATGAAGGCCTCAAACTAACTATTATAGATTCAAATGTTCAGTTTTAATTTAGGGAAGGTATTAGGCATCTTACAACGCCTAGTGCTTATTTTTAATTTAAATTTAAATTTCACATTTTTAAATAACAACTAACATATTTGGCATTTGGAAAAAAAAAAAAAAAAAAAAAAAAAAAAAGGAAGAAGAAGAAGAAGAAGAAAGAATGCATGTACATATGAAATAAAGCATAGATAAAATATATCTTAGGATGACATGTGATTTATCATAGTATGACATGTAATCTATCCTAGGATAACACGTGAGAAAGACATGCAATCTATCCTAAGATGACATGTACAATATGATGGTATATATATGAATGGCACGTGAAAAACAATTTAAATAAAAGGGTAAAAAGTATACCCCCACACTTTTATATTAAACCATTTAATCACCAAGATTATTATCGTGCAAAAATAGCATGGAAAAGCGTTAGTTTAAAACGGAGGGGTTATGCTTGGCTTTTAAGGTGCTCATGAACGTAATGGATTCAAACCATGGGCAAAGCATTATATTTTGAACCTAAAATAAAATTCTTGCGAGTTTTTAATTAGCAATATTTATATCTTACAAGGTTCTTTCTAAATAGCTCGTAGGATTTTAGTTTTAGAAAGAAAAAAAAAACATTTAAAATGAAATGGATTACAGAAAAATACATTGGTTTTACATCTTTTTTTCTTTTCAAGATTCCCAACAGGAAAAAGAATAAAATGTCCCATAGTAGTTTATTTTATTTTATTTTTTTTTTTTTTGGGAAAAAGGTAAGTCAACTTTATTATAGTGAATCAAACTGAAAAATATCAACCAAATCTCATGGTAGATCTTCTAACCACACATCAAAATCAACAGATGAAACTGCTCTATGAGCGAGGGCATGAGCTAATCTATTACCCTTATGCTTAACATGGAAAAAACCATAACCCACAAAAGAAGACAAGAATCTAATATCATCGACAACATGGCTATACATAGTTCCAACTGGCCTAGCTTCGTTGATCGTTTGGATAACCCGCAAAGAATCATCTTCAACCACGATCTGATGAATGCTGAGTTCTTTGGCAAAGCTGATTGCTTGACACATAACTAAAGCCTCTACCAATTCCACAGAACCAGGGTGTCGCACTTTCTCACTCAAAGCCACAATAACCTACCCTTTCCAATCATGAATAACTACTCCAATACCTGTACTGCCTTGATCAGCAAATAAAGCACCATCAAAGTTGATCTTATATAGACCAAAATCAGGCGACTTCCACTGAAGATCCTCACTGTGATTAACCTGATGACCCTTCTTCTGCACATCCCAAAATTCACGCAGAAGCTCTGAAGCATGCTGAACAACATCTTTAACCCGCCAAGTTTTCTGTTTCAGACGCACCCTATTTCGCCTCTCCTAAATACTCCAAGCAACCATAGCAAATCAGGCACACAAGTTAAACAAGCCATGCAAACACAAGAACTAAACAAGGTCTTCAAAGGTTGAAAATTTCTGAGTCCGAAGAAAGGAGAATCGAGCATCAAACATCTAAATAGCTTTCACTGCATCACAGTACCACAAGGCGTGAATACTATCTTCCAGGCAGTCTCTACACAAAACTTCAGACACCACCTGACGCTTGTGCAAATTCAATTTCATGGGCAAAGGATTACGCACAGCTCTCCAAATGAAATGCCTTACTTTATTAGACACTCGAAGCTTCCAAATGCTATTCCACAAACTCTTTCCAGCCTCCACATTCGATGAGCTAGCCTGCCCTTGAAGCTATAACAAAGCGAGCAACTTGTAAACACTCCAAACCGTGTACTCCCCATTTACAGACAGAGGCCAAATCAAAGCATCAGCTACTGCATGCTTGCTAACAGGAATACCTTTAGGGTGTGTTTGGTTGGAGTGAAAACAGGGAGAATGAAAAATAAGGAGAGAAAAATAGGAGGAAAAATGATATTTTCCACTGTTTGGTTGAGAGGTGAAGAGGGAGAGAAAAGTGGTGGGGCTCACAAGTTTTCTCTCCTCCCCCTTCAAAATACAATCTCTCCAAATTGGAGAGAAAATTGGAGTGAAAAGTGAAAAAAAAAATTTGACAAAATTGTCCCTACTTTTCTGGTCCTTTTTTTTTTCTCTCTACATTAAAGTCAGGTTTTTTTTTTTTTTTTTTCTTTTGACTTTTCCACTGTAACTTCTTCTTTTTTTTTCTTTTTTTTTTCTCTTTTAACTTTCCACGTTGGTTTTTTTTTTTTTTTTTTTTTTCTTTCTTTTGTTTGGTCAATAGGTTTTTCTTTTCTTTCTTTTTTTTTTCTTAATTTTTATTTTTATTATTTTTTAAGAAAACACTTTTGGATGATTTCTTATGTTATTTTTTTTGAAATGTCTACTTTCATCTATACACAAATTTTAAAAAAAGTATAATGTATTACTTTCTCTTTTATTTAAAAGGGACATGATGGTAAATTTATACAAACCTTATTTTCAACCAAACCAAAAAGTTTTCCACCCCTCTACTTTTCCATCCTCTCAACCAAACACAACCAAGGAAAACTAAAAACTTTTCTATCCTCCTACTTTTCCATCCTCTTTCTATTTTCCACCCTCTCACTTTTCCATCCCCCCAACCAAACGGACCCTTAATGATCTCAGGTTCCCACGGATAAAAACTCTTTGAAAGAATCCCTAAAAGGGATAGATTAAAAATCTCCATTGGTTTTGTATTTCTTTGAAAATCCCTAAGAGGGAGAATGATTAAAAGTCCAAATAGATTTTGAATTTTTGAAAAGGTTTCCTAAAAGGGAAAAGATTGAAAGTCCCACAGGTTTTGCATTTAAAAATTAAAAAAAAAAAAAAAAATCTTTCCAAAGAGGAAATGATTAAAAAGGTCCCATAGATTTTTATTTTGACAAGCTAAAAATTTATTGGTGGAAACTCCTAAGTTTGAACAAGCTTTAAAAAAAATCTACTATTCTTATATACATATATACATTTTTTTTGGAAAAGACCTTTTTGAAAACTTCTCTCTCTCTCTCTCTCTCTCTCTCTCTCTCTCTCTCTCTCTCTCTCTCTCTCTCTCTCTCTCTCTCTCTCTCTCTCTCTCTCTCTCTATATATATATATATATATATATATATATATATATAACAAATGATAGATGACACATAATAGATTACATTATCATCATCATGCTACCTCACCAAACTTATAGCCATAGATATGCAAGCGCCATCAAAATTCCAAGAAATGAAAGCAAGCATGCAAGAGAACATAGCCATAGTTAAAGGAATAAAATCAACATGTGACATAGGAGATATTAAAAAGGGAAACCTTGAACAAGGAATTAAAAAGAAAAGGAAGAAAGTTTATGGTAATGTTTTAACTTTTGAGTTGAAAAAATTATACCTTTTCAAGAAAGATGTAATCTTTAAGCCAAAGGTAGAAACTTTACTCTAAAGACTAAATTTTCCTAACTAGACATAGGCATATCTACACGAAGATTAGCATGCTATATACACACTACAATAAAATCATCCTATTGCAGCGTTTTTTTCCCGACACATTTAAAAACCGCCATAATAGAGAAGCCTATACCAGCGCTTTTTGAAACCGTTGGTATAGGAAACCTTATTACGGCAGCTTAAAATCGGCGCTTTATTCGGCGGTTTTCAAAAACGCTGGTATAGGAATTCCTATTACAGCGTTTTATAATCGCCGCTATAGGTTAGGTTTATCGTTTTTTTTTATAATTAATTTAATTTTTGAAACTATCATATTCTAGCACTTCAAAAGCGCTGGAATTTGGTTGTCCTATCCCAGTGCTCTAAAAGCACTGTGATAGGGTTACTAATTTCCCTTATGGGGGAGACCTATCTTGGTGCTTTTGAAAACACTGGCACAAGGTTAACCTATCTTGGCATTTTAGAAAAACACTGGAATAGTACTATCCTATTCCCTTATAACGGAGACCTATTCCAGCGTTTATGGAAGCACTGGAATAGGATCCACCTATATCAGCACTCCAAAAGTGCTGCAATAGAATTACTCCATTCCTTTATGGGAGAGACCTATCCTGGCACTTTTGAAAGTGCTGGCATAGGCAGAACCTATTGTGACTTTTCTAAAAAGCACTAGAATAGGTCACTTATAGGGATTTGTTAATTAACAAATGACCAATACTCCCTTAAACCTAAAAAAAGACCAAAGTACCCCCCAAAACATTGAAAATACCTCATAATTTGAAAATCTAACCAAAATGCCCCCGTAAACACAAAAATATGTCCAAAACACTCCCGATACCTAGAAAAAGACCAATATACCCCCAAAACCTAATGAATTACTAAAATACCCCTAAAACATCACAAATGACCCAAGCACCCCCCCCAAGACATCGAAAATGATCGAAGTACCCATTGTGCCTGAAACAGACAAAAATACCCTCGATTACTTGAATACGACCAAAATACTCCTATAAGTTTGATAAATGACCAAAATGCCCCCAGAAAGACAAAAAATGTCCAAAACACACCCGACACCTAGAAAAAGACTGATACACCCCCAAAACATTAAAAAAAAAAAAAAAACTAAAATAACTCCTAAAAGCTAGAAAATGACAAAAGTACCCCACATCCCTGAAAAAAGGTGGAAAACCCCTCGATTATTTGAATAATACCAAAATAGCCCTATAAATCGAAAAAATGATCACAATGCCCTTGTAACCACAAAAAATGTCCAAAATACACTCAATACTTAATAAAATACTAATGCACCACATAAACAAAATAAAAATGACTGAATTACCTCTGAAACCTAAATAATGACTAAAACACTCGAAACTTTAAAAATGACCAAACCCCCCCCCCAACCCCTAAGCGCATAAAATTTTCAAAATACCCCTCGAAACATGGAAACCAACCATAAATATCCCCTTATGTTTGAAAAAGGACAAAATCCCCCTTGATGAGTAAAATAAGACCAATATACCCATATAAATTAAAAAAAAATGATCACAATGCCCCTGTAATCATTGGAGCTGTCTAAAATACACTCGAAACCTAAAAAATAACCAATACACCTCTAAAGCATATAAAATGATCGAAGAACCTGTGAAGGCAGCGTTATAATGACAAAAAAATTAGAGAAATGTTATAGCATGACAGAAATACCCCCAAAAACATAAGAAATGATCTCATACCCTTTAAATATTTTAATAATTTTTTAAGTTCCAAGGGCATTTATGTCAATTTTTTAGGCTTAGGATGTATGTGTGTCAAAATTTTTAATGCATAGGGGGTATTTGGTCATTTTTTGCGTTTACAGGGGTATTTGGGTCATTTTTTTAGTCTTAGTGTATTTTTGGTCATTTTTAGGGTTTAAGGGTACTTTGGTCCATTCCAAAGTTTCCAAGGTATTTTGGTCACCTTTTTGCTTAGGGTGTATAGTGGACATTTTTAATGCATATGGGGTATTTGGTTCATTTTCAGCTATCGGGGGTATTTTGGTGTCTCAGCCATTTTTTAAGTTTGTGGGGTAGGCTAGCCTTCTTTTAGTCTTAGTGGTATTTCAATCGTTTTTAAATAAATATTGAATTATATTTCTTCCAATGTTGGTTTTTTCTTATGATTCAAGGGTATTGTGGTCTTTTTATAGGCTTCAATGGTATTTCAGTTATTTTTCTTGCTTCAAGTGTATTTCAATCATTTTTTGGGTGGTAGGGGTGTCTCAGCCATTTTTTGAGTTTGTGGGGTAGGTTGGCCTTCTTTTGGTCTTAGGGGTATTTTAGTCATTTTCACTGTATAATATATTATATTTCCTCTAATTTTGGTGTTTTCTTAGGATTTAAGGGTATTGTGGTCTTTTTTTAGGCTTCAAAGGTATTTCAACTATTTTTCTTGCTTCGGGGGTGTTTCAACCATTTTTTGGGTGGTAGGGGTGTTTTGGTCATTTTCTACAGTTATGGTGGTAAGTTGGCTTTCTTTTAGTTTTAGGAGTATTTTAGTCATTCCAAAGTAATATTAAATTACATTTTAATTTTTTGGTCCTCTTGTCTCATCTTACATTTGTTTTTTTAGTTATTACATTATATTTTAGTAATTTGTAGTGAGGAATTATATTTTATTAATTTGAAGTATTAAATTAAAATATATTAAATTATTTTGAAGTACTAAATTAAATTAATTTTTTTAAATTGCATTATTAAAATATATTTTTATTAATTAATATATCTCATTTTATTAATTTGTAGTGTTAAATTATATTTTATTAATTTGAAGTAATATATTAAATCTTATTAATTAATAAATTATACTCAAATAATTTGTAGTATTAAAATATATTTACATAATTGGAAGTATTAATTATATTTTTATTAATTAGTAAATTATATTTTATTGACAATTGTAGTATTAAATTTCATTTTAGTAATTCGAAGTATTAAATTATAAATTTGTTAATTTGCGAGACCAAATTATATTTTCTTAATTATTAAATTATATTTTATTAATTTGAAGAATTAAAAAATTTATTTTCCTCCCTCCAAAAGGAAAAAAAAATCCAATTTATGTTTTTATTTTGTTTATAGTAATTTTTAGACCCACCTCATCAATTATTTGGGCTAGCTAGCTAAACTCAAGCCCAATTTCTATAATCTTCCAAAACAGCCCAACCAAACCCAACCCAGCAAACAAACAAACAAAAAACCTTAAAACCCTAAACCTAAAAAACTCACACACACATATATAAGTATCCTTCACATTTCTGAAATTTTATTCCTTGACATCTATCATCTAGCGCCTCGTCTAGAAGTGTTTCCTCGTCCTTAGATCTCCTCCGTCTAGAGCTAGGTACTCTCTTCGTCCTCCTTAGGTTTTTCCTTAGAATTTCAAAATGTCTGAGATTGTTCTTTCCTCGTCTAGCAATAGTGTAGATAAGGCTATAGACAAGTATTATGACTCCACTAGCTACATTGATTCTAGTAGTCGTCGTCGTCGTAATAGTAGTAGTAGTAATAGTGGGAATACCACCGAGGAATACACGTCTGGTGTTCCTAGGGTTCCCCTAGAGGTCTTCTAAGAACACCTTAGGACGAGGGCAACCTCAAGGTCTTAGGCTAGTACCTCAACGAGTGTTCCTCCATCAACTCCTGTAGACGAGGTAGAGATTGTATATAGCTGTGTTGTAGGTATTCCTTCTAAGACGAATGAGAGGAGACTAGCTGTCCTTAAGAGTTGGTACCAAATCCTAAATGACCTTAACCCTAGGTTAGCCGTCCATGGGGAATGGTGCTGCCAACCTCGTTTTAAGATAAGCATCTATGAGGCTTACCTTCTAGGGGGCTTAGGTTACTCCTAAATGCCTTTGTTAGAGAATTACTTACTAGATTAGGTTTAGGAGTTTGCCAATTTAACCCTAATGCATGGAGACTCGTTGTCTCTATGCAAGTTTTGTGAAGGGAAGTGTTTGAAGGGGGTCATCCTCTCACTGTAGATGAGTTCCTCTACTGTTACAAACCCTCAGAGATTAATTAGTCCTTGGGCTTTTATCAATTGACAGCTAGGGGCAATGACTGTAGATTGATTAAGTCCTTGGTTACATCTAATAGAAACTGGAAGACGGAGTTTTTCTTCGTCTCTGGTTTCTAGGCTGGGCAGGGCACCCTGTTGAGGTTAGCAGGGATTCATTTGCCCCGTATACTAGAGAACTAGGCAACCTTCGTCCTGAAGGTATGTTTTTTTTGTTGTGTTTGCTTTGCTTGCCCCCCCCCTCCTCCCCCCTTTTATTTATCTATTTATAATCGTCTGACCTTTTCCTCCCTTCTTTGTTTCAGCTGTTAAACGTCCATCTTTAAATAAATTTCATTGCGATCGCATCCACAGAGCTTGTCTACACATTGATAGGAGCTTTTATTCTTTGGTGACCCTTCAACGTCTTGCCACGTGGGGTCTTGGTCTTGAACCCTCAGCTGAAGCTACTGCCCACGAGCTTACTATTCGTAGACGTGAGTTTCCTTTTCCTTTTCCTTTAAAAGTTATTTGATTGTTATACATTCCTTAGCTGATGCTTCAATATTTTTCTTTTAGGGATGGTGACCATGAAGGAAAATAAAGGAAAGGAAGTTGTGGACAAGGTAGGCAGGCCTGAAGCTCAGTCTTAGCCTTGTCTTGTTGTTGGGGACAAAAGAAAGAATTTTTCAAATGCCATTGATTTGGAGAATCTTCCAAGTCGCCATAAGGATAAGAGGGTCAAACACAAGTCATCCAAGCTAGGGGTGGTCAAGCCTGGCCTTCCTATTCTCCCTTCTCAATAGCTGTCTATCCAAATCCATGACGTGGATACTGAACCTACCAGAGATCCTCCGTCCAAAACCACTACACCTGCCTCGTCTCAGCCTCTTTGAAGAACTTCCATGAATCTTTTAGAAAATGAAGACTTGGCTTGGGAAAGGTTTGAGTAGGCTGTAACTAGTAAAGACGTGGCAGCGTGCTACGACATGTCCCTAAAGGAGTTTGAGCACTCTGGTGTTCATGATCTCTTCAAGGTAATCACTCTTACCTTGTCTTGTCATAGTAATATGTATACATGTATATTCTTTAACAGAATTTTTAATCACTTGTGTAGGCAATGTCGAAGTTCATTACTGCGTCCAAGCAAGCCACAAAGTTGGACAAGACGAGGGTCTTGCTTAAGACGAGGATCAAGGAGGTCAAGGACGACTGCAAACGGTGCGCTGAGGTGGTAGCTAAGGCTAAAGACGAGGCCAAGGAACTGCAAAACCTAGTTGAGGAGCTGAGGGCTGATATTGTTGAGAAGGATACTCGTCTTAACCATCTTCAAAAGAGTAATAATGAGTTGAGTACCCTTCTTAACAAGGCAAAAGCAGATGCAATGGTGGAGTTCAGAGCCTCTAAACAATTTACTGACTTGCTGGACACCAACTACGCGGCGGGCTTTGAAGATCTTCGTATGGACGCTATGGAAAACTTTCTTGAAGTTTACTTTAGCTCCATTAAGCTCAACCTTGGTGCTGCTACAAGCTCTCTTCTCCAAACGAGCTCTGAAGACATTAACATTGAAGATGATGCCACCACTCAGCCTACCTAGGACGAGCCTAACATTGGAGATAACCCACCACAGTGAAGATAAAATTTGTTTTAATTTCCCTTTGTCTTCTTTCTTCTTTTCTCTTTTTTTTTTATTTTTTTATTTTTTTATGTGGTCCATTGTTTAGGGCCATCTGAAATTGTTCAAGTACATTTCACCCATCCATAATACTTATAACGAGTTTCCAAACGATTGCCTTTTAGGCTTTAACTTATAAGGGTTTTTGAACGGTGGTCGTCTACCCTTTTTCAAGATTTTATAAATGAATGTTTACTTTTATTGCTTTATGTACTATTGAACATGTTATTGTATGGACGAACTTTTCTTTAATTACATAATCCACGTTATACTGGTTTTTTTAGTGTGGTTCGTCCGCTCATGGTGTTTTGCACATCTATGTTCAAGAATCCCTTCATGTTCAACATTTTTGTCATTCTTTGAATTCTACAAGTATAACTTGTCCTATGAATGGCATTGATTTTAATGGCATTGATTTTACTAGCTTTGTTCGTCCAGAAATTTGACTTAGCCAGTTGTTTCTCTCATCCATAGGCTTTTGTCTTTAGGTAAGACGCCCCCACATTTAACTCATCCAAAGGTTGGATTGTCTTGGCTGGGTGTATTTATACATGGATTTCAAATATTTTATACGCATGCATTTCCTCAACCATTTCTTAGACGTTTATGCTTAAGGTTTTATCCCATCCCTTAAATGAGTATGCATTTTCTTGTCCATTGTCTGGATGAGTATGCCTTAAGCTTATTTTTCTTTACTTTATCCTCATTTCAAGAAAAGCTTTATAGATGTTACACCCCTGTGTCCAGGGATTTTTCTCGTCTTGGGCCTTAACCCTCTTGTGGAAGAAGTTATGGGAATTAGACTTATGTATCACATACATTGGAGATCCAAACTGCATATACATAATATAAAACATCATCCACAAGCATGTCACATGCTTAGAAGCCAGTGGCTTAGGGAAATAAAAATACTTATACAAACAGATAGACTAAGTGTGTACCTTTGTCCATCACAAACCTGTCTTTAGACAGTGCATAAGTTAGAGCCTAATGCACTTTTAGTTAAGACACACGGTAGTAGTTATAAACATAGAGTAGTAAACATGGATAAAGATAAGGGAAATGCTTCAACTTCGACCATGGTGCCGCTCGTCCGGGCTCACCCTTCATTGTTAGTACCTTCTCAGATGCTCGACGTTCAAAGGATGCTCCAGCTTCCGTCCATCTAGGGATTCCAGGTAGTACAATCCCTGCCTTTTGCAATTAAAGACCCTATAAGGTCCTTCCCAATCAGGTCACAATTTCCCATGGGCCAGGTTCTTAGTAGCCAAAGAGACCTTTTTAAGGCAAAGGTCCCCATTGTTGAAGTGCCTGGGTTTCACCATCGCATCATATTTATCTCGACATGAGATTTTTGTACCTTGCTGCCTTTTGCTCTATGTCCATCCTTACCTCATCTATCAAATCAAGGCTAAAACAAAGTTGCTCTTCATTATCCTCATCTTGATAGTTCATCACCCTATGATTTGCCATGTGCACTTCTGTAGGTATTACTACTTCACTTCCATAGGCCAATTTGAAAGGAGTTTCCTTTGTGAGGGTCCTCATAGTTGTCCTATAAGCCCATAGAACACCTGGTAGCTCATCTGGCCATACTTCTTTTGCCCCCTCAAGTCGGGTCTTAATAATCTTAAATAAGGAATGATTTACAACTTCCGCTTGTCCGTTCACCTATGGGTGGGAGGGTGAGGAATAATAATTCCTGATTCCAAGTTGCTCGCAAAAGTCTCTAAAAGGTGTGTTGTCAAACTGTCATCCGTTGTCAAATACTAATAACCTAGGTACCCCGAACCTGCATACAATGCTCTTCCAAACAAAGTTTTTGACATTATGCTGAGTAATTTTTGCTAAGGGTTCGGCTTCCACTCACTTAGTAAAGCAATCAATTCCTACTACCAAAAATTTCATTTGCCTAATTCCTAGTAGGAAAGGACCCAAGATATGCAATCTCCATTGTGCAAAGGGCCATGGGGCCATCATCGAGGTTAAATACTCCGACGGTTGTTTGGTGACGTTGCGGAAGCGTTGACACTAGTCACACACCTTGACATAAGACTTAGCATCTGCTTGAATAGTTGGCCAGTAATAGCCTGCACAGACGACTTTATGGACTAGTGATCATGCTCCTGAGTGATTCCCTCCATGCTCCTTCATGAACTTCCCTCAATACACAGTTTAACTCGTCCGAAGCTAAGCACCTTAAGTAAGGCTAAGAGAAGTCTCGTTTGTACAGCACTTCGTCTATGAGGACATACTTGGCAGCCTTGATCCTCAATTTTCTAGCCTCGTCCTTGTCTTCTAGAAGTCTTCCATCCTTGAGATAAACTATTATTGGAGTCATCCAATTTTCTTTCCCTCCTATTTGCTATATCTCTGGATGATCTATGCTCGGCATGTATTGGACTTTGTCATACTTGTTCATAACTCCTCCTGCCGAAGCTGCTTTTGCCGAAGCTGCTTTTGCCAAAACTACTTCCATGTTTTCCTCCCTTGGGAATTGAACAAAACTGATCTCTTTGCACTTTTGGACGAGTCACTTTACTTTGTTAAGATATTTCTTCATTCAATCTTTCTTAGCTTCACACATTCCATTCACTTGATTGATAACTAACTGAGAGTCTCCTTAGATGACTACTAAATCTGCCCTAAAGGACTTAGCCAATTCCAATCCTTTAAGGAGAGCTTCATACTTAGCTTTGTTGTTAGTGGTTTGGTATTGTAGACGTGTCGTGTATTCCAACTTATCTCCTTCTGAGGACTTGAGTATAACTTCAATCGCCCCTGCATATAATGTGGATGAACAATCTACATTGATGACCCACCTTTGTGCCCCTTCCTCTTTGTCTAGCTCGCCCTGACTGGGAGTGAACTCCGTGATTAAATTTGCCAATACTTGTGCTTTTCTCGCGCTTCTTGGTTGGTACTTGACATTAAACTCACTAAGCACCACTACCCATTGGATTAGTCGTCCTGCGGCTTCCAACTTGCTCATTGCTTTCTTTAGGGGATGATCTATCAGGACGTTGATGACATGAGCCTGAAAGTAATGCCTCAGTTTCCTAGAAGCCGTAACCAAAACAAATTCTAGCTTTTCAATCATTGGATATCGTCCTTTCGCTCCTCTTAGTACCCAGCTCGTATAGTAAATCGAACTCTGTATCCTCCCTTCTTCTCTAATCAATGCCGAGCTCACTACATGTGGGGACACCGCTAAATACAAATATAGTTCTTCACCAGGTATAGACGGGTTTAGCAGAGGTGTTGTGGTGAGATAGGTCTTGAGGTCTTGGATGGCGTTCTGACACTCATCCATCCATTCAAATGCCTTTTTGTGAAATTTAAAGAACGATAAACACTTGTCAGTAGCTTTTGAGACAAACCTGTTAAGGGCAGCAACTCGTCCGGTAAGAGATTAGACTTCTTTGATATTCTTTGGTGACTCCATATTTAGTATCGCTTAGATTTTATCAGGATTTACATCAATTCCCCTATGTGAAACCATGAACCTAAGAAACTTACCTGATGAAACTCCAAAAGCACACTTGCTCGGATTCAACTTCATGTTATACCACCTGAGTGTATCAAATGTCTCTTGAAGGTCGTCCAAAAGCACACTTGCTCGGATTTATCAGCATATCATCTACATAAACTTCCACATTTCGTTCGATCTGTGGATAATACATATGACTAACTAGCCTTTAATAAGTTGCCCTCGCGTTCTTCAAACTGAAGGGTATCACCTTGTAGCAAAACAACCCCTGACTAGTAATGAAGGATATCTTCTCTTGATCCACCTTGTCCATCCTTATTTGATTATAGCCTAAGAAGGCGTCCATGAAACTTAGCAGTTTATGACCCGCAGTCGAATCCACCAACTGGTCAATACGTGGCAATGGATAACTATCCTTGGGACAAGCCTTGTTGAAATCAATGAAGTTCACGCACATCCTCCATTTGCCATTAACTTTCTTGACCATAACCACATTAGCCAACCAGTTTAGGTAATAAACTTCCCAGATAAATTGTGTCGGAATCAACTTCTGGACTTCTTCTTTAAGGGCGTTGTCTCATTCAAGAGAAAAAAGTCTTTCTTTTAACGTACAGGCTTGGAGGAAAGATACACATTTAGACGATGGGTAATGACACTTGAGTCAATACCTCGCATGTCCTTATAACTCCATGCAAACACATCAAGGCTCTTCTTTAAAAATTGGACCAGGTCTTGCTTCTTCATTTTTTCATGCTCGCCCCAATCCTAGTAAACTTTTTGGGGTTGTTCTCATTCAAAGGAACGTCTTCCAACACTTTTGTGGGTTCTGCAATAATCCTTCTCTTGCCTATGCTCATCGTCTGTATGCACTTGTCCATAGTCAATATGGTTAGATAGCACTTTCTGGCAGCTAATTGATCTCTTTACACTTGACCTACTCCATGCTTAGTTGACTTGACAGACAAATGGTAGGTAGATGTTACCACCTTTCAATTATTTAAAGGCGGTCTTCCAATGATGGCATTGTATGACAATAAACAGTCAACAATAAGAAAATTTACCTCTTTGGTTATCTGTTGTGGATACGCTTTGACCACTACAGGTAATGTAATGGTACCCACGGGTTACACTTCCATCCCTCAAATCCTACCAAGGGCGAGTTTACTGAACGAAGCTGATCGCATCCAAGCCTCATTTGTTGGAAGGCGGGGTAATATAAAATGTCCACTAAACTCCCATTATCTATCAACACCCTTCTAGTCATATAATCAGCAATGAGCAAGGTAATTGCAATCGCATCGTCATGTGGGTGGTAAACCGTTTCAGCATCCTCGTCCGTGAATGTAATGGCTTGCTCATCAGCTCCCCTCGTCCTTGGAGATCGTCCAAACAATTGGACGTTTTGCACCACCTTCAGGTAAGTCTTCCTTAACTTGGAAGATTAACCTGTCGAGGTTCCTCCTATAATAACTCTTATTTCTCCAAGTGGGGGTTGTGACGACTCTTCCACCTTTGGCTTCAACTTCTCATCCTTGTGATCTAGTCCAAGAAAATTTCTCAATTTTTCTTGCCTGATGAGATTCTCTATTTGCTACTTCAAATCAAAACACTCGTCCATGTTATGCCAATAGTCTCTATGGAAGCGACAATAATTGTTCATATTGCACTTGTTGGGATCTTCTTTCATTTTCTCTAGTCACTTCAAGGACGGGTCATCCTTGATTTGCATAAGCACTTATTCAAGTGGCATGTTCAATGGCAAGCACTGCTGACTCATTGTTGAAGAACTTTCCTTTTTGTTATCTCTGTCTTTTTTCTCTCTTGTCCGAGCCTTCTTTGGATGAGAACTTTTCTCAGGATGGCACGGGAGATTTGCTTCCATACACTTTGCTCTCTTCCTCTTCTTAGCTATGACTGCATCCTCCGCATTCGTGAAGTTTTGGGCTGAATGAACGAGTTCAGCCATGGTTTATGGCTCTTACTCATAAAGCTTATGAATGAATAAATCGGAGTTAACTCCATTATGGAAGGCTGCCAATAACAACTTGTTGTCCATCTCGTCCACTATCAAGGCTTCCTTGTTGAAACGGGTAATGAAGGACCGGAAGCTTTCATTTTTCCTTGCTCTATAATTTACAGGCTAGACGAGGAATGCTTGTGTCGTTGTCCTCCAATAAAATTTTTAAAGAACAACTTACTCAATTCTTCGAACGAGCTCACAATGTTTGGAGGTATCTTGCTGAACCACACTCGCACTGGCCCTTTGAGGGTGGTAGGGAAATCCCTACACATAATCTCGTCTGGAACCCTCTGAAGGTACATGGTAGTCTTGAAGGTGGCGATATGATCACAAGGGTTGCGCATTCCATCATATGAATCCAAAGAAGGCATCTTGAACTTTGGAGGCAAGGGGTGACTGTTGATGGAAGCAATGAAAGGGGAGTCTATTCGATGAACCAAATCATCCAAGGGGTTTTCCCTTCTCATATTCTCCCTCATCTCATCCATAACTTCCTAGTTTGGTCCATCTCCCTTTCCAAGTGTGGCACCCTTCGTGAAGTGGTTACCCTCAACTGGTTCTCAAGCTCAGCATTTTCTCCTCTATCTTCTTGACTCTGGGCTTGTCCTCCCGCATGCTTTCATGGTATTCCTCAAATTGATCTCCTGGATCAATTCTCGATTTTGACAGGTTAGTTCCGCCATGGCGGCTGCCATGGACTACATGTTTTGGATGGAAGGCAGCTACACAACATGTGTTGACTGATGGTCATGGTAGGGATTACTTAAAGCATCCCTACTCTCCTGGTGGCCTAGGTTAGTGGCCCCTGATCTTGTCCAAACTATACAGCCTTTTATTGAGGAAAGATAAATTACAAAACACAATTAATCACTTTCTTACAAACGGCACCAATTGATGATGCAAGGAAAATCAGTAGGCTGAATGCTCCGGGCTTCAAAAGGCTGGTGATTGTTTGAAAGGCCTAAAAAAAAAACACATAATCAAAGGTGACTAGCCAAGAACTCTCCGATGCTAAAGTTAGTTTCTCTCATAAATTTATAGAGTTCCAACTTTTTAGGAGTTGTCTCAAAACTTACCTTCATTTGATGTAAATAAGCCTTTATATAGTGTACACTTGAAGTAGTTACTTGTCTAGTAACTTCCCCTATTTTTGAGAAAGTCCAAAGGTTCAGGGTTAACTTCCACAATCGCTATGGAAGTTAGATTATTTGATCTTATTTTTCATAACTGTTATTTGGAAGTTAAGTACTTGGTAAGAAGTTGTGGCAATGAACCTCGATTTTCACTCATGCTCTGGAACAGGAATGCGTGGTCCAATTCATTAACTCTCATAGAAAGACATGCTTGAAATTTCCTGTGTATAGGATCGTCCTAACATTTTCTTAATGGACAATCCTCAAGTGCACAAACGACCAGTTCTATAAAGGAGGTCCATTCTTGCCTTCTTAACATGGATGACTCTCATGGACGAGCTTGGAGTTGGCTTAATTCTTAGTTCACCATCACCTAGTATTACATCGTTGTTCCTAACTCCTTTCCACTCTTAACAGATATGGACTTCAAGTTTGATTCATCCACTCCTTCTATATATTGACCCTCGGTAATCCCCATTAGGGATGACAAAAAATATCCAACCCACAAGTGTTGACACCCTATTTTGCAACCTACATTTAACCTCATATGGAGGGTAAAAGGGTAATCTCACCTTGGAAATATGCATCTTAATTCTTGCTATTAGATCCTTAATCTCATTTCACCAAAATAATCTTAATGTTGTAACGATTAAAACGACTAGTTATAAGCCCTAATCGGACCATCAGATTGAAAGTTATCATCAAATCAAGTTTTAATGGCCAAAATGCTCTATTGAGCCCAACTATATGTGATTATGAACAATTGATTCCAATTGGTTATAATTATAATCAATTTGGGATTAATAACGCGTCATAATTTGATTTGATAAGACTACATTTTATGGTAAGATTACACACACTTAATTAATTAGATGGTCAAATTGGGAGTGATTGAAACCTATTAATATTAATTGGAAACTAATCTATGACCTATTATTGTTAATTGTACAAAAATTATTTTCTAACAAATGACCTATGCTCACCATTTCATTTATATCTCTCAGAATATTATGAATCTGTGAATAAGGTTAATTTTCTCAGAAACTATACATCCGGGGCTTCAATTTGAGCACAAGAATGAAACAATTCTGATCAGAATTGAGTAAGATACAATTTTTTGAATTTGGCTTTACAGGTTGTTATAGTAGCTACGGGAAAACCGAATTTTGCTTACTCATCGCTTCCACCAATCTCTACATTTAATGCACCAGATTTTCCTAAAGTCTAAAATAAGGTCTAGGTTCATGATCCATTTTGATCCTTTGTTAACCCTCATTAAATGACCTTCTATTCATATTTTCTCTATTACTACTATATAAACCCCCCTCTCCTCCATTCCAAGAGACAAAAACCCCCTTTCTTGAGTTTTAGTAAAGTAGAGTAGTTTTGTTATATCTTGGTCTTCTTAAGACTCAAGGTATTGAGTGAGACTCACTCTCCCTCTCCTAACTCTTCTTTTCCTCTATCCTTAGAACCTCTACCAAGAGTCTCCTCCTCCACCGCATGGATCTTACGTGAAACTATAATCCCTTTCCCTAACTTGTTTTTTTATGTTGCCATGATGAGAATTTAAGATTAAAGCATGATAGTAATTATTTAAATTCCCTGGAATATATTTGAATGTTCTTAAATGTTCTAATGTGTTCTTCAAATGTTCTTGGTTGTCCATCACATGTTCATGCATAACACTAGTTTTGATCTTAAATCTACATCAAAAATATGAAAAAGATGTTTGTTTCATAATTCTTTCAAATCCTTGAATCTAGGATATTACCATCCACATAAATTCACTAGAATTTATTTTTCAATCCAAATGCAATACTTAATAAATTGAATTAGGGTTTATCACATGCACACACATCAAATTCAACATGCAAATTGATTGATAACATATTGCATTATGTGATATAAATGTTGACTACCATGGTCTAGATGACCGATTTCACCGGGCAAGATGGGTGCCTACCATAATCTATTCCCTTGCCAACATGCTATCATCCCACCACATAACTCACCCAAACCACCACTGCCACAACCAAGCCCAAAAAACAAGATCCAAGAAAAAAAAATTCTTCACTAACAGATCATTCCAAATCCTCACTGTCGACAAGTCAAAACTCTCATCAATCACGAAAATCTCCATAATCATTATGACCTGCCTCTCACCCATTATAGACCCATAACCAGCTAACTAAAAATATTGACCGCCACCTACAAACCAAACACCAATCCCATACTGCTCCGCCAACAACCACCGACAGAAGCCCACAACATCCAACGCAGCTGCCGACTCACATCACATGAAGCTGTTGTTACACCAAGAGCTTCATTTTCTTTTTCTCTCTATAAAGTAAGGGGAATTTGTCATGTGTTTGGCTGGGTTTGCCATTATTGTGAGCCAAATTTTTTGGGTTTTTTTGTGTTTTGTTGGTGGGATCTTCAAATTTGCTAATTTTCTTTCCGAGTTTGCGGATCTTCAAATTTGCTAATTTTCTTTTTGGGTTTGCAAAATTTATGGGATTTGTTGGATTTTTGGCATGGATTGGTTTGTTAGATCTTGGCATCGATTTGGATAGCAAGAAAATTGCCAAGAAAATGCTGTGATTATTTTTATTAATTCTCGAGTTCGTTACATGTATATTCAATTATTTTAGTGATTTCTATGTTTATGATTTTGGGCTAGGGCCTGAAAAGGCAGGTTTGGGTTTTTTTTTTTTTTTTAAAATATCGTTTATTAAACAAGGCAGGTTCGGGCATAAAGAAACCCGCCTTGAACCTGACCCATTACCATTTCTAATGCCCATCCATGACCTACAATGACCTCAAACTACCTCCATCCATGACCTATGATAACCCTAGGCCAACCCTATTTACTACTCATGTTGCTCCTAGGTCTCCCTTACCCACCACCAATGTTATGCCTTGGTCTCCCCCACTCACCACCCATGTGCACCCAAGTCCTCCATGGTCCTGCTTGGTAGCTCTCACATGATATTCGTACACACCTTTAGCCTTCCTACAACACATTATGGGGCAATGTCTATCAACTCGACCCAAACACATTCGTATCCTACTTCATTCTTCCTCATCACATTAAGGATTCGTTTGATTGGAGGAGTGAAAAAGTGGGTGGATAGAAAATGAGGAGAGGATAGAAAAATGGGAGGATATAAGAGATTTAGTTTTCTTTCATTTGTGTTTGGTTGGGAGGATGAAAAAGTGGAGAAATAGAAAACTTATTCATTTGGTTGAGAAAAAAATAAGATAATGGAAAATGAAGTTGGTATAAATTTAAAATTATGTCCCCATCATTAAACAAAAAGGTAACACATTTTTTTAGCAAAAAAATTGTTTATGTGCAAGTGGATGAAGAAGAGAAAGAAAAAAGGCAATTGGACGAAAAAAAAAAACCAACTAGGCTAGATGAAACCCATGTGCAAGTACACATAGGCATTTCCAGTTACACAACCCCTCCCCCCCCACCCAGTTTTCTCTCCATTTTGGGGAGAAAACTTTTTAGTGGAGCCAAGTAGAAAACACTCAAACCCCACCATATCTTTTCCTTCTCTCTCTCTCAACTAAACATCCTCCACAATGTTTTCCCTCCCATTTTCTCTCATTTTTTTTTTTTCTATCCTTTCTAAAATTCATTCAACCAAACATTCCCTAAGGGTTTTGTTGGCTACAAGGTGTATAGAAGTGATGTCATCCCATGACCCAGGTTGAGTAGGCCAATGTGCACTAAGCAGAGGTTTCACCTTCTATGCAGCTGCATGATGTACACATTCAACAACCAAGAAGAAATCCGCCATGCAACCCAAAACTGGGTAATTGCGGGACATGTACATATTCTTAATAGAATAATAGAATGGTTTTGCTCTCAATGTATTCTAGTACTAGAAATTTCTCTGAATTTATGTGTATATATATATATATATATATATATAACACTTAGCCCTATCACATTGAGGGAAAAATCAAGGTGGTCGATACCGTACCGATATATATACCAGTATCAAAACACCAATGTTTCATTGCATACCGGCCATGTATTGGCCATACCGACTGATTTCGGGCAATACCGGCCAGTATTAGGTGTACCGACCAATACATAAATTTTTTTTTTTTTAGTTTTGTAATTTTTGAATTTTTGTAAGGGCAAAATGGTAACTTATTTGTATTAACTTATTAGTATTATTTATTTTCTTAGTATACAATGAACAATTAAACTTTCTATTTTTTATATTATTTTTTTTTTCTTTTAATTGATGCTAAAGTCTAAAACCATGAATAATTTGTTCTGAATTGAGGTAATGTTTTTTATAAACTTTTATATTTATTATAATATGTATATATGTACACACACATGCATACATACAAATATATATATATATATATATATATATAATAACAATAAACCCGAAACAGTACATTTGTATTGACCGGTACCGAAATATATCATTCCACTGGTCAAACCGGTACAGCTTCCTGTACAAGATTGACTCCCTTAAGAAAAACCCTTGGACATGCTAGGTAAATGGAGGAAGACAATGTAGATATATGGATTGCATAAAATGGTATAAATGAGGTTTTTTTTTTTTTTTCCTTTTCTTTGTGCCCATTATCCGGACAAGTATTGTAAGAGATCCAAGACATATACAACAGAATTGTAACACAAAACAATCCATTTAGTTTTTAAGATATGCGTGCATGCTTGCTGTGTCATTGTATAGTATGGGTTGATACCTTTGGGGTTCTATAAGCATACAATTATTTATTTGCACAAGCGTACAAGCATATGGATGGTGTATAATATGAATTTCTATGGTCACTTGCAGGTCCCACGGAAAGGAGGGTGTAACTTGTGTCTGCGCAAAGAATGTTGGTAAGAGAGAACACTAGATGTGTTCCTTCTTTTTCTTTTTTAATCCAAGATAGAATTTCTACTCTAACATAATGTAAGTGTATATGTGTGTGAAACTTTCTCTTGGAGTCTTAAACCCCTGCCCTTACCCCCACACCCCACAAGTATTTATACTTGTAGAGTGACCACCGCACCAAGGGTTCGCAGTGGTCTAAATGTGTTTCTATATTATTTAAACAAGTTCACAGACAGAACCACGCATAGTAGATATATATTTAAAACATTAAATAGTAGGTATATATCTACTATTTAATGTTATAGAATTTGTAGTTATTGTAGGCATATATTAAGATTTTAGAAAATAAGTCCAAGAAAAATTGTATTTGGCCCCTCCAGGAAAATTATATTCCATTTAATTCCATTCTTTTTCATTCTCTTATGATCATTTCATTCTATTCCTTTATGAACTCCCAAATGAAGCCAAAAGAATGAAAACTGACCCTTCTCAAACTAAATTATCCCAAAGACCCAAAAATAAAATGGTTGCATGGCCTATTCTTTTGGCCCATGGCCCCCTATTGAAACAATATTTTTAGTACAAATACAAACCCACTTTTACAAATCTGAAATTCCTAAAGTTATACTCAAGAGAGAGCGAGAATCACACACACAAACACACACACACACACACATATATATATATATATATATAATACTACCCCTTAACTTATTCATGGTATTTCACAATTAGTTAACAATTTTATACGCTAAGAACTTCTTTTCTTCCAAGTATGATTTAATTTGTAGTTATTGTAGACTGTTTATTAGGATTTGTTTTTCTTGTTAGTTGTAAGTTATTTTATAAGGATTCTATAACATTGTGTATCATTTGTGCATATACATAGTATATGGTGACAGTTTATAAAGTTATTTTGCCTTTTGCAACTAATTAGTTTTCCAAAAATAAATACAAATATTTCAAAATTCATTGCTAGTGATGCAACATTACCTACCTTTAATGACGATTTTCATCTTCTTAAAAATCCTCAACCAAAATTTCTAAACGGATTTTTTGATTATAAAAGAAGATTTTCTAAAGTACTCTATAATTTTGAACATTAAAAGAGAGATTGAAACTAAATTTTGTACAAAGTCCATCATATATGATTTACTGGGAATTAAAACAACAATGTCGAATTCCATTTTAATAGATAATTTATTTTAAATTACTAAGAAACAATTATTTTATGTCTATTCTTTTGTTGATTCTATACAATAGATGTTAGTTTGGATTCTCATGAAAAAAAAAAAATTTATATATATATGTACACACACACACACATTCATGTCCCCCCCAACTTCAAATCCAAGTTCAATCCTTGAATAAGTTAAATGATTCATTTACTAAGTCATGTGACTAAAAATGCATGTAAATAGTCCTTTGATTTGCTATGTAATTGATTGGAAGAATTTTCCTCAAATCTGTAATATATTAGTGCTTCTCGATCCAAAATTATCTCTCTTCTAAAATCTTGCTAGATTTTTGACAAATCGATCCTTTAATTTCTCAAAAAAGGCTAAGCTGCTTGATTGATTATTGAATTGATGGTAAATTACGTGACCAAGATGTTATGTGTTATAAGTAAGCCATTAGAAAACTGCGGTTTGATTGTTAAAACAAATATAGTGAGAAAAGTTGTTTTAATAAGCTTTCCCAAATGAACATTTACCACTATTATTAAGAAGGAAAAAGAACTTGATATGCATTTTTTGTTAATTGAATTGATTGAGTACTTAACAGATTCATCTAGATTTTCTTGATGCTGGATCTAATATATCATACTTAGCATCTTATCAGGTAGTTTTTCACGCCCCCTTTCTAGGTTACCTTATGATCAACCATAGCACTTTTTCTTAGTAATCAAAGTTACCATGTTTTATATGTGACACAGGCCACCAATCAGGGAATTGAAGAGTTTGGAAATATTGAAGAATTTTAATAGGAGAAGGGTATAGATTCTAGCCAGCTCAGGTGCTGACCTGATTGCATTCGAAACAATTCCAAAAAAGCTAGAAGCAAAGTTACCTTACTATTTTGCTTTTTGACCTGTGCTAGCCATTGAACCTTTCAATCTATTTACCATATCCGTAAGTGTCATTCTATAATACCATCAGATTATAGCCAACATGCCTCAATTTTGCTTTTTATCATGTGCTAGACATCTTCTTGTTTATCTGCAGTTTCGCTTGAGGTTCTTTCATGAAAGAACACATCCATATATTGAATACAATGTGAACCTCATATAAACTTTGGTTACATTCATTCATTTTTAATTCCAAAATCAACTTACAGCTTTAATTTGTATGGCTTAATTATGCCTTTCTAATCTATTACTTCAATACTTCTCTTTAATTTGTATAGCTATTTGCCCTTTCAAAACTTTTCTTTTTTGGTGTGTGAATATTATAAGTCAAATGTGAATTTCATCGTTTTAATTGAACCTTAAGTGAAAAACATGGTATACTGTCCACAGGGGGTCTTGGACCCTTCCAAAATTCACATAATGCCAATGCTTTGAAAGGAATTAAATGGTATCACACATTAATAAGGGTTTCAATCATCTCGTTTGCTGTCAGAATAGTTTTTCCTTTACTAGTATATAATTTTTAAACTTCCAAGTAAAAAACATGGGGGCAATTATTGAAATATGTAATCATTCAACTTTCACTAGAAGGATGTTTGAGCTCCCTAGATATATAGTAGGTTCTGATAATGCTGAATATTTCCTCAAAGCACTGAAGTTAAAAGTTTCCCTATTGCAGAAATCAACTGGGATGTAGATGAAGATTTTGTGTCATATATAGTCAAGTGGAGGGAGGCTGGGGCTTCTCTTTTTGATGGAATGCTTGAGAGAATTGTCGTGTCGTGGACTAGTTTGATTTGTGGTTATGCTAGTCGGGATTATCCTGACGAGGCAGCTTCTTTGTTTTTTAAAATCTTAACCTTGTTAGAATTGCATATGGATTGATCAGTTCTGATATATCACAATTCTGATTTTCCTCTTCCAAGTTTTTGTGTAAACTTTAAGAACTGGTACTGTAATTAAGTTGTTGATGGAAAAAGTACTAGCTAGTTTGAAAAATATATTTAGTAATTGAACTAGAGAGGTAAGTGTTAAATTTTGTCTGTAACATCTTCAATTGGTCGGATGTACATTTAAAAATACAGGTTTATGGGCTTCCTAATGAGAAGAAAGCTGCTTATGGGGCATATTAGATAAATGGAATGCTTGGGAGACACAATCCCTGTTGATTGCAGTAGCTTATTATGACAGTCATGTTACTTTTGTGGCCAGTTTGAATAGATAGAGAGTGGAGTAGAATTGGCCGGAAATTGCCAATTTCTGACCAACTTTACTCCTCTCCTCTCTAGTCCTCTACTTCCTCTCCGTCATCCTCCATCCAAACTGGTCATTAGTGTTTAGTCCAGGATGATACCTTTGGAGTTCTTAATCTGAGTTAGATTGTGTTGCCATGAGCCATGTACGTAGTTAACTGTGCAATTGGGTATTGACTTAGTTTAATCAATTTATCAATGAGCATTTTAGAAGTATATCTTTCATTTTTATTCTCTTTCCTACAGCAAAACCTCCAAATGGCATAATAAATGTGTCAAGTTAGTCCTTCTATAACCTTGATGTGAACGCCACATGACATTGTTGATTCTTGCTGCACATAAGTAAAAATTTTAACGGCAAGATTGTGGAATGACTTAGTACAATCATAATTTTCAGAAGTTTCTGGAAAAAAAATCATAGGTCAATAATATTTTTTGGTAAATTATTCAGAATCAGTCCAAGTAATCCTTACCTTAAATGTCATATCATTAATTTCCCAGCCCAGCAATAGTGGTGTAATACCATTCTCAGTATGAGGAAGTGGGTTGTTTAAGTAGGAACTCGAAACTTAAAGTCTTTAAAGAATCAAGTTAAGGGCAAACTCTTAAGTCTTAATAGGAACTTGACTCTTTAAAATGAAGAATTACACATAGAGAAACGCTCAGAAAAGCTAAAATTATTTTTGTTAGCTAAAGAGTACGTACTGCTGAGTGCATCGTGAAGCCACCGGTCCACCCTTGGGATAGTAAAACACCATTTCCCACATCCATATCATCATTTTCCCATTTCACCAAACAAAAACCCTAGACACCATTCAATGCACCTTTTATAAGTTCACTTCCTAGCTTTATATTCACCCAAATACTAGAAATAGAATCATCCAAACCGTCGTCAACTCCTCAAAATAACCTTCTTCAAATCCACCCTTGCACGTACAAAGTTCACTGATTGTTGGAAGGTGTTGGATTGAAATTCCACCAAATCCACTCATGAAGCGAAGGCACAATTCCTTCTTTTGAAGGTAGGAATAGCACTATTACGTGTGGAGCATCATCCATTCTTGAAGGTGATCCACAATCTACTTCTATAAAATAAAAAAAGAGGTAGTGCATGCAGCAGGTATGATAATCTTAACCCTTTTTTTTAATTCTTGTGTGGACTAAAATATTTCTGAATTTTGATGACATGGGCAGAATTATTAGAATGAGCATTCTTAGATTATGAATTTAATATAATTAAATGATGCATGAGATGGTTACTATTGTGTTTTGAAATTAAGTAGCTCTCAATTGGTGAATAAATAACTCTTAAACTAATTGACAGAATGAGTGTTAATTAAAGAACAAAAGTTAAGTTGAAGGGTCCTTAGTCTAACCCTCAAATAGCATGTGTTCTCCATCAAAGGATTATATGAGGTGTAGGCCATAAATTATGAGAACTCCTTCATATATTCATTATTTTGCAGTGAAATTTTCTCTAAAAATCACTTGAACAACGATGGCTACAAGTATATTTATTTTCCTCCAAATGTACTAAATTTCTTACTAACTTCTCTGTTTCCATTGTAATCCTTTTGTATAATTAGCATAGTTAAGTCCATCACAACAAAGTCATTTTAGGAGTTAAAATAAATATACTAAAACTAATCATGAGATTGGATGGAACTAGATGAAAGCACTAAAATGAAAACATATTAACATTAATGAAAAAGAAAAAAAAAACTTATAAGGCATGACAAGGAGTTTGCATGGTTATTTCTCTTGCTAATTGGCTTAAACTAGATAAAATTTTATTAAGAAGTAGAATTGTTGAAACAATTATAACCATTAATTTAAAATTTGTTTAGCATGACAAGTTGATTAAATCATGAGTAACCAACCAATTAACTAGATCATAGAGGTAAATGTGGATTTCTTTTATTTATTTATTTGTTATAACAAGTAAGAGAGTGAGAGATTTAAACATAGATTCCTCTGATGTAAAGAATTAAGCAATGCTTCACTAAGTCACAAGACTCTTGGTATCGTGGGTGACCATGGAGCAATCAATTTTTTATTTGTTTTTATAAAAAGTTATAATAAAAGAGGAGCAATTTGAATTTGGACATTTCCGTTGGAAATATCAAAATGTACCAATTGCTACAATGCTCTTGATGAAACAATTAATTATAATGATTTAATTATTGATTGTATTGACGAAATACAATTAAGTTACACAAAAAAAAAAATTTAATCATGAAAATATTTTATGCTTGCTTTTGGAATTACACGAAGCAAGAGTAAGTTGAGGACTCCTACGAATTGTAAGGGCACCTTTATCTTTAAGCCACACAAATATGTAAATCTAAGTACAATAAGTAATTGTGAGAAGTTATAAAGTAATAATATATCCATCCAATTCATTTGTAAGTTTTGAACTATCTTGTAAATTATATTGATCACAAAATACTTTAAACATTTTATATCTAGATTGTTTTTTGTTAAATAATTTAAAGATTACACATTTAGAATATAGTTTTTAAAATTATGAAACATATAAATCCAATCTATTTTATATATTTTAATTAATAAACATTATTGTACATGCCTTAACATAAACAATTCAATAAAATAAAAATATACCTATAATTTATACTAAAGTGAATATATATTTTTCATAGAAGACAAGTGTAATAATGATTAATGATCTCCAACTCCTAACTACAAAATCAGTAATTACCTTTTTTTTCTATAAGAATAAAATAATATAAAACCATAGTGCCCATATCTCTAATTTTCCAAAAACAGCTACATAAATATGGTTTCTATTATACTTGGTTATTTGTAGCAAAAAAACAGCTACATAAATATGGTTTCTATTATACTTGGTTATTTGTAGCAATATATGTGTGTCTATATATATATATATATATATATATATATATAGAGAGAGAGAGAGAGAGAGAGAGAGAGAGAGCCCCTCTACCGCTTATTAGAATTAAAATAAAATGTTACAACTATTATATTTAACTCAAGTCAAAGCAAATAAACATTTCTTATTAAAGAGTAAAGATTGTGAGGTCACAATTCGTGCCTAGGCTCAACAAGAAGGACGGTATAGGCCCAAAGAGACCAATACAATAAACTTATAGAGTGTGGGTCAAAAATCTTGTTTCTAATGAGTTTAAACGGTAACAACAATGACCCAAGATTACAAAATAACAAGGATGAACAAGTTTATATGATGAAACTTATCCTCGGCTTAGCCAGATGCTTATATTTCTCCTCACTTAAAGATTAATTACCAATATCTAGTCTATCAGGCTGAAAATCATTATTCAGGTATCTCTTCCTTATAAAATGCGACCAGAGGTTTAGGTACAGCTTTCTTTGAGATATTTTCCAATCATCCTTGCTCTCTGTGCCCTTCTAAAACATATCTTCACCCTCAAGACCCTCCAAAATACCCTTTTAGTTAACATGACATACTACCTGATCCTCACTGCACTTATTCGAAGAAGTACTCCTCCTCGGATTATTTACATTCACTTCGTCCGCCACATTTGCTTTTGGGGCTATAAGTTTGACATTATTACTATCATCAATCAGTCATTGGACAAATAAGCGTCCTTGGACTAAGCCCATGACCCAAAAACATATTTTGAGCCTTTTATCCCCACAAAGACTATGCACTATCTTATTTTCTAAAAAGGAATAAAATATTTTACATTATTTTGAGTATTCTACTTAATATTATATTAATCACAACTTGCCACATTTTTTTTCTTTATAAAATAGTTAAAGTTTAAAATAAAAAAATAATTAGATATTTTCCGAAAAGGAATAAAATATTTTACATTATTTTGAGTATTCTAATTAATATTATATTAATCACAAGTTGCCACATTTTTTTCCTATATAAAATAGTTAAAATATAAAATAAAAAAATAATCAAATATTTTCCGAAAAGGAATAAAATATTTTACATTATTTTGAGTATTCTACATAATATTATATTAATCACAACTTGCCACATTTTTTTTTCTTTATAAAATAGTTAAAGTTTAAAATAAAAAAAATAATCAGATATATAAATATTATAATTGGTAAAACATAAAGTGAAAAATTAAAAGACACGCATAATTTTTTTTTACTAAAATAAAAAAGAAAAATACTTTAGTGGCTTATCCATCCTCATTTGAGCTAAAAAGAAAAAAATGCCACGAAGGATTTGATCATTCATTGTAAACATTTGAGATGTATGATATGTATGTTATAGCTATAGAAATAGGAGAAAGTCAGAAAGAGGTAGAAGGTTAGAGAAGCCAATGACAGGAACGAAGTTGTGGCATACGTGGCGAGTTGCTTTTGGAGCAAAATGCATACAGTTGGACAGTAGTGAGTTTGAGGCGGAAACAAAACCGAATATCTTCTCTTCTAACTAGCCAAAGATATTATAGATGAGATTGATAGCCTCATATTGAGTGGAACGTTCCACTTTCTTTGATACTTAGCCACATGGCACTGCCCAAAACCACTTTATTATTAAATAAAAAATAATAATCTCGCCCTTTTCTTCTTTTCAAAAAATTATAATACACAAAAATATTTTTACAATATTTTCACAATAAATTATAAAATATAAGTCGTTATTTATTTTTACGAGCAGACCAAAAAAATATTTTAAATTTTTAATTTAAACAAAATCAAATAAAAACTTATTACTTATGATTTAGATTTAAAATGAAAGTATTGAAAAAATTTTATAGGCATAACTTTTTTTTTTATTATCTATTTGCAGGAAAAAAATCAAATCAAATCAAAGACAAAAATGAAATCGAAATCCCCACCAGTACCAGTACCTTGAATTTGTGGTCCGAAAATTTTGACAATTTAATAATAAGAAAAAAAAGAGGAATACGAGTGGTCCAAAACACACATCCACATCCCTATTTTTTCTCTGTCTTGCGTTGGCAATGTACACGTGGCAAAGATTTAAGAATTGAGTCGGCGAGTGGATATGACGTGGCTAAAAGCGCAAAGAGCGACTCTCTCACAGCCACAGTCACACACACCCACACCCACAAAAGACTTGGCTCATCCTCATCTAATGCTAATCTCTATCTATCTAAAACACTTAAAAAGCAAACAATATTAAATAAAAAGTATCATTCTCTTTCGCTTTCTCTTTCTCTCGATGACTTTTCATCCACAACTCGTGGCCAACCTTGTTTTTCTATGAATAATAAAATTTTCTCCTCCATATTTATTTTAGAGGATGAAGATATTTTAGGTTTTTTTTTTTTTTTGTTTTTTCTCCTCGTCACAAAAAAATAAATATCATTGAATTTTTCAGTGTTGTGTTTTGACATATCCATTTCTTTGTCTCTCTGTCTCGATTAGAGTGACGGGTACTATAGCTCCTAGTTCCCACCACTTTTGGCATCACCCATCTTTTTCCTTACTCGCCTTTAGACGTAAACAATTGTCCTTCCCTAATAATTACACCGCTCACCACAAGTATCATATTGATCTCCAAGTATAATTCATTTAAGGTATCGTGTCAAAGTAAGATTAATAAATGGTCAAATTATGAGTTGGAATACCTTTTTTTTTTGTGGAAAAATTAAATATATATGTTAATGATTTAATAGTTGGCATGCATAATATTATTTACCAAAGTATTAACGGTATCTTAATCATTGTCTTTATTTTTTCATTTAAAAGTATAAAAATATTATTTAACAAAGTATTAATGGCATCTTAATCATTGTCCTTGAAACATTTATTAACAAAATTCTTCATTTAATGTGAGTCTATAAGATTTAACTAAAAAATGAGCATAAAAAATTAAGGGTAAAAGAATGTTACGTTCATAATATTTTTCATAACAAATATTTATTGGTACGTTGTTACAAGTTTTTAATTTAAATCAATCAATGAAATTACTTTCTTACCCACTAGTAACTGTAAATAACAACTTGATACATAAAATTTGTTGTAAAAATATTATGGATATAAGATTTCTCATAAAAATAATACAAGATGGAGAAGTGTGACTTGTGAGTGACTTTAGAAAAATTGAAGGCAAGTTAGCTATATTGAATTAAATAGGAAGGACGAAAAAAAAGAAAATAAAAGAGAACCAATCAAAAAGCAAAGACAATCACCACAAGCAAAGAGTTGTATGACCCATATCATGGTTAGATCTTCTAATAAGAAAAAACAAAAAGATTGCATTACTTGAAAATAATAAAGGAGTCCCAATGTCCTATGCTTAATTGGCAACTTTTAATATTTTAAATGAAAATGTTGTGGGTCCTCCTCATTGTTATAACTATCAAATTATCAACAACAAAAAAAAAGAGCAAAATTCTTCACAAAATTAAAAATACCATAAATAAATTGGAATAGAAAGCCATCAAAGTGTTGAAAGAACATATAAAATATAAAGGGTATAGTGGTGATTTTAGTCAAAATTTAATTAAATTTCATTTTCAGTCATTTTAATTCCTCCAAATTTTAAAAGAAATAATAAATTTTCTTAGAGAAAATAGATGAATGGGTATTCTCTCCTATCTATTGTATTACCTCCTACTTAAAAAAAAAAAAGAAAAAAAAAGAATAGAAGATCATTTCTTATACATAAACTTCCAAATAAGGTCATAAATAAAAATTTCTTTGAAAATATATATTTCAAATCTATCCTTTTTCACTATTTTTCTTCCTCCCCAATTAGTAATTAGAGACAAAAAAGAGAGGGGAAGAGGTGAAGACTCTAAAGTACCAAACACCAATATCATCCCATTAGAAGGGAAAATAGGCAAAATTTTGCTTGTAATGTTGAGCATGTCATCAGTTTTTTTTTTTTTTTTTTAATTTAAGATAAAAGGCTTTCCCAACTTAATTGGTACTTCGACGAATATTATTTAATGCAGAGAGATTTTTGAAAAAAAAAAAAACCTTAAAAATTGTGAAGTTATAATTAAGGCATCATGTAGTTGTAGATAAGAAGACATGACACATGGGGACCTTCAATGAAATGCGAGTACAATGCTCTGCTCCACTCTCTGCGAGTATACCATTGAAAAATAAAAAGAAAAAAGAAACACAAGTGTAATAAAAAGCGGGAGACAGGACAAGCTCAAGCCACGTGTCGGGGAGGGTTGTGCGACGAGAGCCACAAGAATCCATCGAATTCTCGAGCGTTCTGTGCATCTCAATTCAATTTCTATTGGAAAATTTAAGGTAAAAATATATGTATACGAGAGACCCGACTCTGACGTGGCGCCTCTCTTTCTCTCTCTCTCTCTCTACTTTTTTTTTTCTTCTTGTTCACAATCACAAGCCATATAGATAGATAAATAGTACTTTAAAATAGTTATATTACTTTCCATTTCCAACTAGGATTTCATTTTCATTTCCCTGACACCAAACCCAACTTTTCTCTCTACCTTTCTCTTCTTCTTTCTTCTTTCTTCTTCTTCTTGTTCTTCTTCGTCTTCCTAAGCTCTGCCTTTCTCCTTCTTTCTCTGTGTTTTGGTTTCAAAGTCATCGCAGTTGTTCTTGTCTTTAAGGAGCCACATGACTACATGACATGACTAGTTGGTTTTTTTTATTATTTCTTTGTTCGTTGATCTGATCTCTTTTGATTTTGGATCACTGTATCAAGAAACCCCCCAAAAAAGACTAAAAGTTGGGTTTTTGTTTGTTTGTTTGTTTGTTTATTTTTTTTTTTGGATGAAGATGGGTCGGGTCTGGTCCATTTACTGTCAACAATTGGTTCCCTAAGGCAAGGCAAAGGGAAAAAAAGGGAATCTTGGAATTTAAGATTTTTTTTTTTTCTTGATTCTCTGCATGCAATTGCGAAAGGAGTAAGTAGTAGTGATACCACTGCTGAGCGAGTTTCTGCATTCATGGCTATTCAGGTATCAATCAACAAAGCTTTTTTTTTTTTTAATAAATAAATTATTTGTTTTTTTGGGTGGTAATTACTAATTACTAAAAAAAAAAGTACAAAAAACCCAGATATGATATTGAATTACCAAGTTTAATTTGAATTCCGATCAATTTTGTTAATTAAGTATAGTCAAACATAACCATAACTTCAGCTATTAACTTTGACCTTAAACACACATGCTTATATAACCTTATTAATTTTTTTTTTTTTTTTAATTTCATAACATTTAAATGATAGCAGTTTTGTACAATCCTGAAAAATAGGATGACTTTTTTTTTTTTTTTCTCTCTGCTTTCCGTCCATTCATCTATGTGGAACAATTTTCTTGCAAATTATCTTTCTTGTTTTGACAATTGTTGTTGGGTTCTTCACTATTTTCATGTTTTTTGGTTTTGTCAATGGGAAATTACTCATAGCCATTGAGGAGTTTTGTGATATAGTCTTTTGTTTGAGGCCTGTTAAATGTTTCCTACTTAATTTGCCAATAAAGGAAAAAGAATTATAGAGGGTATATATCATTCACTCTTAAAAGTAGCTTTTTGTTGTTGTTGTTGTCGTTGTTGTTGTTGTTGTTGTGTTAGGTTAGCAAATAATTTAAGAATTATGTTGTTAGATCTTGCTAACATTTAAATGATAACTTGGTACTTCAAAATTTTGCAAATTTTCTGTGACTAAGCTGGAAACTTTTTTGATGTGGTTTGTTTTCTCTTTTGGCCATAGGATCAAAGTGTCGGTTCTCGTTCACATTCTGTGGTCCAGGCAAGCAATGGAATATCATTGAGTTCTGGCCTGCATTCTGTAACTGGTGTCCAACTAAGGGATCAGTTTTCTTGTGGCAATGATTATGCTCCCAAGGTTTTTACCTTTTCTGTCTTCTTCATGCTCTACTTCTGCTCTGAGTTTCTTCTTATGGGTTGTTTTTGTGTCAATAGGTTAGGAAACCATACACAATCACAAAACAAAGAGAAAGATGGTCGGAGGAAGAGCATAAGAAGTTTCTTGATGCTTTAAAGCTGTATGGTCGGGCTTGGCGACGGATAGAGGGTATGATTCAATATTTCAATTTACGTTTCTTATAACTCATGAAAACTCCTTAACTATGATCCATTTTCTTACATTATTTGGTTTCTATAACAGACCACGTGGGAACAAAAAATGCAGTTCAGATTAGAAGTCATGCTCAAAAATTCTTCTCCAAGGTTTACTGCTCTTATTCCAGTACCCATTTCCCTACAATAATATCTATGTCCCCTTTGTTAAAGTAAGTTAAATTTTTATGGACCCCAAGGTGTGCAACCTTTCTAGATGGGTTCATGCATTCTTGCTCGGTGCCATTCTGATTCCCCTGCTTTTTTGTGTTTGTAATAGATTGCTCGCGACTCTAATGGTAGCAACACAACCTCCACAGAGCCAATTGAGATTCCTCCTCCTCGACCAAAACGAAAGCCTATGCATCCTTACCCCAGGAAACTTGTAATTCCACCTAATAAAGAAGTCTCTGCTCTGGAACAGCCAATAAGGTCTACATCTCCAAATTCATCGGTTTGGGAACAAGAAGACCAATCTCCAACCTCAGTATTATCTGCAATTGGTTCAGATACAGTGGGGTTCACTGATTCAGATACACCAAATGGCAGCTTATCCCCTGCTTCATCTACAGCTGGTGTCCAACCTGGGGGCTTAGTGCTATCTGAACCCAACCAATCGACCGAGGAAAGTGCATCTCCATCGCCAGCTCTAACAACTGTTGGTTCAGTTTCTGACGAGCAACTTCCCATGGTACTTGCTGATCCTTTGCTTGACAACATATTTGTCCAATTCAGTAAATGTCAAATGAAACCTTTTATTATATTCTGATGTTGTTTTATTGTTGGCTTCAATTCCCAGAAATTCGAGTTGTTTCCCAGAGAAAACAACTATGTTAAAGAAGGTGCATCAGAGGAAACGTCGAACCGGAGTCTTAAGCTTTTTGGAAGGACTGTGTTAGTAACAGATTCACACAGACCATCTTCTCCCACCATAGTGGCTGGTAAATCAATGCCTGCAGATATCCTCGAGGAAAAAGTTGTGCAACCATTACCATGGAACTTTGTCCCCATGAAATCTATACAGGGGAATGCAGAATATTCTTGGAATCCTTCAACACAGAGTGGCCTCTATTTCATGCAATGCCAGAAAGAAAACTCATATACGGCAGAAGCTAATTCTGCTGCTCCTATACCATGGTGGACCTTTTATGGGGGTTTGCGTGTTCCTGTCATGCCATTCCATGAGGTCGAGCAATCAAAAGCACATTTGGGCTCTGATCTTGAAGAAGTCCAAGGTAAAGAAGTTCAGAAGGAAGGGTCTTGGACTGGTTCAAACAATGGATCAGTAAATGATGGGAACAATGGTGATAAATGTTCAGATGCTGAGACCCAGAGTTGTCCACTTTTCCTTAAAGAGGAGAATCAAGAGGCAGGCCTAGTTTTCCAACTAAGACCAAGTGAAAATTCAGCCTTCTCTGAACTAGGAAGGAGCCCTGGAAAGTGTTTGAAAGGGTTTGTCCCATATAAAAGATGTGTGGCAGAGAGACACAAACAGTCGTCAACAATAAGAGGGGAAGAGAGGGAAGAGAAACAAATCCGGCTTTGCTTATAGTGTGCCTCTGTAGTTTTCCTAGAGCAGCTTCCTTTCTTAGAAGATAGACCCTTTTTAACAGGCCGAGGGACTGATCTGGTTACTGTTTTAGTGTTGGATTATGGCGGTTTCAGCTGCTGGATGACCGAGGATGAGAAATAAAATCGGGTTTAAGCAGCAGCCATTTCTGCAGCTTTGCAAATTCTTATCTAGTTGTTCTGTTTTCACCTCCCAACTGTTCAAATCCATAAGCCCATCTGTTCTTGTATGCACAGATATTTCTCTTCGCGTTACCCTTTTTGTAATCAACATTAGCTTGTGTATACCTTCTAATCTTTTCCTTCTCTGAACTGTGAACCACTTGGGTCGCTTATTATGTTAAAAAAAGAATAGTTTTTGACTATTTATTTAATTGTTAATTCATCAGCGTCTGCGATCTTTTAAGCTTGCTTTATCAAGAGAGCTTTATCCAGAAAGGCCTGCTGTTTTGCAAAAGAAAAGTCATTACTTTGTGAGACGAAATGGTGTGGTAACAAGATTCTTCCATGTGTTTCTAAAATGTGAAAGAAGTGTTGGAGCTTAAAAATGAGAGAGAATTGCAGAGACCATGACGTATATTTCTGGGGTCTACGATCTATTATTTGGTTTGGCCATTGGCAGCTAGGTTCAAAACTAAAATTCTTTATCTACTTTACTCCTCTCCTCTACTCCCTCTCTATCTAAACTGGGCCTAAAGATGGGGTTGGAATAAGTTAGGTTAGAAATATGCAGTAAAAGATTATATTTATTATATTAGAGCATCTACAGCAGTAGAGCTAAAATTTTAGCAATTTAGCTCTACAAAAAATTACTTTATCTATTTTATCTACTTACTTTACAAAACATACTGCAGCAGTGAATCTATTTTAGCTTTCAACATAATAAAATAATATAAACATCACAATAAAATAATACAGCTGCTACAATAAAACATCAACCTATATTATTTTAATCAGAAAGTTGAATAAAAAATTAAATTTTTTTTATAGCTTTGAGCTACAGTGCTCATGTATAGAATCTATACATGAGCACTGTAACAATTAAGCTAAAAATTTTAGCTATACCTCAACTGCTGCAGGAAGGTTTTTGGTGTTTAGGTGGAGCTAAAATAGTTATATAGCTATTTAGCTCCACTGCTGCAAGTGCTCTTATAATAGTTTAAACTTTTAGCAGAATCGATAATTTACTTTATAGAGAAGGTATAACCAATATAGCAATTGTGAAAGGTTTTGGAAGATGAAGATATATCTATTGGGATATTATTCTCATTAGTATTTGTGTGAAGAAATTAGCTCAGTGATGAATTACATGGCTAGACTAGTGGGTCTAGCTGTCTCTACAACATAAATTTTTTAGCCTTTCATGAATTCTTCTATTCTAAAATCTCTCCAAAGGCTGTTGCTTCCGTGGTTGGACCACTAAAACTGATTATTCCAGTAAACTAACTCTCATGGTAAAATTCCATGTTTCTAATCTAACCACAGTTGTGTCATACCTTTAAACCTTTTGGAATTGGAATATTCTTAACAGGAAAAAAAATCCGGCCCCCACTGCTTGTATTGACCAGATTAGCTACAAAATGATATTGTTGACATACTAAGAGTTTGTTTTTTTGGGTGTGAACCCATTCATCCAAGATATTCATGAATCCTTTCCTTCCAAGCTTGAATGTTCAAACTTCAAACCCTATCCATCCCACCATATAGCATTTTCAATTGTTAATAGTATTAAGCATTTTTCTATATTCTTTGTCACGCTCTGATAAATATTACAAAGTTAGATTGGGCTTGTGCTTATTTGACTTAGGTTTGGACTTGAGCTAAGTTGGGTTGGGCTTGAACCGAATTCTGCTTGGGTTATTGGGTGGTCTTTGGTCTTGTTTGAGTTTGGGCTGGGCTATTATAGTTAGAGTGCTGAGGAGTTGATCTAGAGCCTGAGATTGTTTGAGCAATAATTTGATCTAGATGCCATGACTTATAAGAGAGCTCATAGAGGGTTATTGCTTATTAGGGCTACCACGACTAAAAGAGTGCTCACAATAAAGTGTTGAAATAAAGGAAGGGAATATTGATGCACTTGTTTCTCTCAGTTTCCGAATTTTCTTCATTGATTATTGGTTTGACATGATTTTTCCTTTTCCTTTTCCTCGTTCCTTTTTTTAAGTATCTTTCATATGGCTGTAAATAAACCAAGCCGATCATGAACAATTCGAGTTCGGCTCGATATAAAGCTTATTCATGTTTGTTTGTTTATAAATAAATCAAGCTTGAGCCTTAGTTTTAGGCTCATTTAATAAACAAGCCGAGCCTAGGCAAAAAAATTTGTTCATGAACAAGCTCGTGAGCTATTAGGCTTAATACACAACAATTCAAGTATAAACTCATTTATAAGTTTATATGTGTTAGTTAAATATACTCATTACACATATCTTAATAACAACTTGGCCAACATGAGATCACTACCTACCTTAATTTTTTCCTTCCCTTTAAACTGATCAAGAAACACTTTAGACTGTACTTACATTTAAAAATAAATAATTAAGTAGGCCACATATGATCCTTTCCCATCAATTATTTAAAGTAAAATCATGGAACATGTTAGTATTTTCTCATTCATAATAGTTACAAACAGATATTATTCTAGTCCTTCACTATCTAACATGAATATAAAAATTGTATTTTGAACAATTGCTGAAGCTATAGACAAGGAATGGTGAATGAATGAATTTAATTATGTAAATCATTAATTTGAATAATAACAAATCATAAGTAAGACTAGATGCATGATAAAATGAGTATATTATTTTCTTTTTATTTTTTCTTAATTTTAGAGACTTAAGCATTTAATAATGTGGTTCTTTTAGATCTCAAGCTCAAAAACTTGACCCGAGATCGAGTTTGAGCTTGATATTAAGCTTGAGTTTGGCTTGAGTAATTAATCAAACCAAGCCAAGCCAAGCTCAAGCTTTTTGGCTTTGCCACAAGCTCAAGTTCAAACACTATTTTTAAGCTTGTCACATGCTCAAGCCAAGATCAAGCTTTTGACTTTTCTTGACGAGCCAAGCTTGAACATGCACTACTCGAAAAAGCTTGGCTCATTTAAAGCCCTAATCTTTCAAGATACAACATACTTTTACCAAATTTATTTATTTTTAAACAAAATAAAGTTAAACCACCATAAAAAAAGCTCTACCAAACCAAACCACACCTTAATATGTTTTAGAGTGAAGCAACTACCTGTTCCAAAATAAATCTTATCACCACTATATATAGAATATAACCTAAGCTCACAACAAAAGGATCATCTTACATTCGAAAATGAATAAATTTTATGGTTTAGATTAAATATTATAAATAAAAAATTATATCCAACATCAAGTTATTTAAATAAAATCATAATTAAGAAATGGACTTTCTGTTGGAAAATATGGCTAAATAAACAAGTTTTGATTCAACAATACAAACCCTAAAAAGTTAGCAATGATAAAAATAAATAGATAGAGTTAGAATGATCTCACAAACTATAGAATCACACAAAATATGTTCGTTTTTAAAGGTTGATTCAGCCACTCGGAGTAGAACTCGGTGCAAATGGTTCTCTTGGCCGAACAACCCCTCATGATTAGACTATAGTGATTTCTTCAAGTTGATCACACACTCAAACAAGAAGAACTAAAAACAACCTTAATAGCCTTTCCTCAAAACTAAAAATTAAAAAACTAAAATTTTGTGGAGATGACCAGAAAATTTAGGCTAAACAGAGGGAGAGTGGCGGCAATAAGAGGCTAGGAAAAAACTGAAGAGAAAGAAGTGAAAACAATGGTTTTATATGCCAACTAAAGGAAGACTAGTGGGCTAACTAATGGACTAGACCTCAAATGGTTACTATGCATATTTGATGCCCAATGGGTTGTTTATTAAATGCCCAATGAGCTGGTCAAATACTCACCAACAAACAAATTAAATCAAATTTGGGCTAAAAGAAAGAAAGGGAAAAGAATGAGGCCCATGAAAGATATAACAAGCCCAAGCCCAAGCCTAAGCCTAAGTCAAAACCTAGCCCATTGTATTCCAATTTACCACTTAAGATATGCAAAAGCTTATAACAAGGTTTATTCCTAACCAATGTGGGTAATATAACAAGGTTTAAATTAAATAGAAACTCTCTTTCTCTCTCTCATACTAATTGGCAATAAAAATTCTTTAGGGTTTTCCTTACCTCCAGTACTTTTTTAACTGGAATCTCTTTTTTTTTTAATAAGAGGCTGTCCATCACCCACTAACTAAATAAAAGGTGGAGATTAAAACAAACTACCACTTGACATTGTATATTTAAAGTAAAAGATATGTCCAGTTAAAAAAGTAATGGAGGTAAGCTAAACCCAATTTTTTACCCTTGAAGATTGGATTTGGGTTGTCAATGTAGATCTAGTGTAGAGTTGGTGCAAATTCGATGGATTGCAATGCAGATTGAAGGTTTAAGGTTTTTTCTATTGGGCTCAGATCAAATAAAGGTTATGAAGCAATGATAGTGTAGTAAAAAAAGCTCAACAAATTGTACGATTAGGGGTTTTCTAGTTCTGTTGTTATGGGTATATAAAATAGTTATATTGTATTATTTTAATGAAATATATTGCAAAATAGAGAGTGAAATGTTAGGTGTATTATAAAACTTGCTATGTGTTGAGGACTTTTTTTTTGGCCCACATGGCATTACTTCATTGGCAACCTATGCCACATCGACATATTATTTGTTTTTTGGGTAAATCTGTATAAAGCCCAAAATAAGCTTATATCTCATGGATTGGGCACATATGGCCCACAAGATCCTTACTTCAAGAGGCGAATTCATGGTCCACATTTCCTTTTCATCAATTGGGATCATACCCCACAACATCATCAACATCAACATATGGATCGGGCTTAAGTAATGAATCAAAGCTCACGGCTCATATTACCTCTCTTACACTAATGGCAAGCGGCTTGTTCAACAAGAGCCCATATGGTTTTCTAGCTCTGTTGTTATGGGTATATAAAATAGTTATATTGTATTATTTTAATGAAATATATTGCAAAATATAGAGTGAAATGTTAGGTGTATTATAAAACTTGCTATGTGTTGAGGACTTTTTTTTTTTTGCCCACATGGCATTACTTCATTGGCAACCTATGCCACATCGACATATTATTTGTTTTTTGGGTAAATCTGTATAAAGCCCAAAATAAGCTTATATCTCATGGATTGGGCACACATGGCCCACAAGATCCTTACTTCAAGAGGCAAATTCATGGTCCACATTTCCTTTTCATCAATTGGGATCATAACCCCACAACATCATCAACATCAACATATGGATCGAGCTTAAGTAATGAATCAAAGCTCACTGCTCATATTACCTCTCTTACACTAATAGCAAGTGGCTTATTCAACAAGAGCCCATATATACACAAAATGACAACAAAACCCGAGGTACATCATCTCATCTTCAGCTTATGATCCAAGCTCATAAGTCTCTTTGGGGAAACTTTGGGAATTGTGGTTTAGAGGGCCAAGAGGTATGTTTAGTAAAGCTCCAGTGGTTTAAAATTGATAAAAAAGACATGTTTCTTGGCATGTCTTCTCTAACTCTCTAAACTCTGACGAGTCCATGTGTAGCGGGTAACATATGATAAGCATTTCTTATCACATAGCACTTTAAATGATAAACTCTCTATTGCTCTTTTCCTAAAACTTAATATTCATCACATGACACATATTCAATATCCTCAGCCATCTAACTGCTGGAAAAATAGATGTTCATTCAATCTCCAACTGCTGCTATACAAATCTATAAACTTCATTATATTATTCTACATAAATCTTATTACTGCTTTCAGCTAAAATACAACTCAAACACATGGCCTAATCTGATTGGTTATCCTTTATATCCAACTATATTCAAAATATTCATGATATATCTCATACCCAACTGCTGTCTGCCACAATCTGACTATATATTTCTCTGCCAATAGCTAGAGCAGAGTATTAAATACCCTTCTTGCTCACCAAGATTATGTCACAGCACAATGAGGCCTTGACTAAATCTCTAAAACTTCATTAACTTTCAATCAATCCTTTTATTTCTTACTAGAAACGTGTTGTAATAGAATCTTGCACCAAAAACACAAACACCCAAGAGGGGAAACATTTCCAGCAGAGCCTTAACAGTGTATTCAGCACTTGACATTTGGCTGGAGGTGATATCACCAGCCATTTAATGCTGAAATTCTAGCTGCCAGTTGTTATACCCAAAATAGCAAGATACCATTGAAAGAGTTCTTACAATTTTCAGCTAAATTCATAAAGTAAATGCTGAATGTCCTCTCCAACAGTCTAAAATCACCCAGCTGACCTCATTTGCTTCTACCCAAAGCAACAGCTGTCTTATGACAACTGTGACAGTTGTCCCATGATAGCTGTTACAACTTTTCCTGACATTTGAGACAACCTTTTCAGAACAGCTGTGACAGCTGACCCAGCAGCCTGAGTATCTGAGTATTATTGTTTTTTCCACATTTGGCTAAAACCAAAACCAATTGAAGTAACTATTTTTTTCTTGCCAAAATACCTTCCTTTTCTGCTGCTCTTTCCCCAACAGCTCTTACCCAAAACAGCAAGCATACCTTAAAACTAAACCTACCATTTTTGCCCAAATCTTGAGATGAATTTTCTGAAAATTCATTGCTATTTGAGACAGATTTTGGCTGAGATTCTTTGCTAAAATACTCCCTTAAACTTAGCTAAATAGGATCCCCCATCAACACCTCAAAGGAACACCAATGGAGAAGAGCAACTCTTTCACAAACCTTTCTATGCTCTCTCCCTAAGCTCTTAATGAAGTTCTAAGATTTCGATTTCCAAATCAAGAACAAAACTCTTCAGCCCTTAGCTCATAAATGCCTTCATAAACCTTCATACACCCTCCAGCAGAAAATCTTAGCAGTAAATCCCAGTAACATTGCTAAACACAATACAATATTATTACCACTCTTATACTCATTTTTTCACTCTTCATACTTAGAAAATACACCTATTTTATTGCTCCCATCTCCAAATACTTAAACACATTTCCATACTTTTCTCTTACAAAATTTGTACTCTTGGAAAGCAATCTCTACAACTTCTCCAACGGTTATAATCTCATATTTTTACTATCTTTAATCACTATATCGTTCATACTTCCATATATCATACATATTACAAATACTACACCCCACAAAACATCTCTTTCTCCACTTCTCTTACACAATCTCATACACATTTACTACACCATTACATATAACACACTGCACTCTTCTAAACTCCACTCTCATACTTTTTCACTTTGAATTTCTACTGTTTTGCTGCTTATAAACACATATCAATACTCTTCTCTATCTCTCTTACAAAAGCCATTCTCATGGAATGCATAAACTTTTAATGCTAAAGTCCTTCCCTTAGAAGGTACCAAGATCTCATATCAAAGCCCTTCTCATGGAAGGCACAAATCCATCTTACATTGAGCCCTTCTCTTAGAAAGCACAAATACTCCATACAAAAGCCATTCTCATGGAAAGTAATACTATTCATAACTTCACAACAACTAAAAGATCATTATCAAGGGAAAAACTCATTTAAGTGCATGATAAGAGGGGCAAGCTTAACCAGCCCTTACACACAGTTGGACATACTCTCTCTCCCTCCAGTTGCACCAATTTTTCCTCCTTAATCTTGAAGTTATCATAGCAAACTGCCTCTCTACCGCTGGGGTTATTCTGCTTGAATATCATCAACTCGCAGAAGTTGTACAGTTGGGCTACAAAACATACAAAGATAGGTGACTTTGCTTTCTTGTCTTTAAACTTACATTATTGAGTACATGATTACTTCATATTTAAATACATATTACTTTATTCCAACTACTATTACAACTATTAACCAAGGCTTAAACTCATTTAAATGCATGATAAGAGGGGCAAGCTTCATTACCCTCTACTGCTGGCATTCTACTGGAATCTTATCAGCTCACTGATACTACACATCTGGGCTACAAGATAAGTGATTTTGCTTTCATATTTTTAAATTTACATAATTGAGTATATGATTACTTTACTTTTAAATAAATACTACTTTATTTCAGCTACCAAACACATATTACATATTTTTTCAACCATTATCGTGATTCTTAGACTTTGGCTTTAATGGTTTGGTAGGCTTAAAAGTACACCGGTAGCCGTTGGACTACGTGGCCCAATGTTGAGTTCCGGGACGCAACTCCCCAAAAAGAACCTCGGGCCTGGCAATGTCACTCCTCCAAAGGACCACACGTGGTTGAGCAACCGAAAAAGACCCTCGAACACTGGGTAACTTGGATTGCATTTTTTTTTTAAATGCAAAATCAGGTGAGAATCAAGGTTGTAAACGAGTCAAGTTTTGTCAAGTAATGAATGCTCAAACTCAGCTTGACAACAAAAGTAAAATATTTAAGCTTGGCTTGAGTTTGACTCAAGCTTACAAATAATGTTCAAATTTGAACTTATCAAAAAATCTAATAGTTTGAGATTGACTTATTAATTAGTTAAACCAAGCTCAAGCTCAATATTAAGCTTCTGAGCTTGAGATTCAACACAAGTACATTATCAAGTTTATTATGTACCCTATTCGGTGTGGACGAGCGGGTCCCAACTCCTATAATTAATTAGAGTCTTAGAAAGATATAAATTTATTTGTCAAGTTCATATTAAGCTTATCACTAACTCATTACATGCCTTGGCTTAGCTTTTTTTTTTTTGTATAAGTTTTAATATTCATAAGTTTGTTCATGAACAATTCTTTTTTACTTAGGCTCAACACATTTATTAAACAAACTTAAAACTAAATGAGCGTTTGGATAGCTGAAAAACATCATGCGTTTGGCTTTTTTTTTTTTTTTTTGGATAGCGCCTTTTGCACTGTTTATGGTCCATAAATAATGCATTTAGGCTTATGATCAGTAATTTCTTTGTAAACAGTAATTTATTATTATTATTTTTTATTGTTTTTAATTTTTAACAAAATAAAAGATATCCAAACAGACTATAAAGTTTAAAAAGTTAATTTGTTTATAAACAAAAAGACATAGATGAGTTATTTTTTGAGTAAATCCCGAGTTATTTACAAACGACTGGATTCCTTAAAGCACAACTAATGATATGCATAGTGCTATTATCCTAATCTAATCAGATTAACAAAAGAAAGATATAAAGTAGATCTTTTATAGATGGCTATATTGTAACTTCACAAGAGCAACAAAGACAGAAAAAGTGGGAAAAGTAAACACGCTTCACCGATACTAGTGGAGGTAAAAGGAGAGAACCAAACAAAAGAAGAAAAGCACTCTGCAGTAGTGAAACATAATTAGTTCAGCATAGAATATAATTATTTAGAGAGAACCCTTACCCCTTCCTGGTTTCCTCTACTCTACTGTCTCTTTTTCTTTTCTTTTGCTTGCTCCTCTTTTTCTCTCACACTCACACGCGAGTCACACTTCACAGTCCACACTCATCAACTCTCTCGTTCCTTCCATTTCAATTTCAAAAACAAAGGAAAGAAAAAGAAAATGCCGCTACCTCTGAAGCTGAAGCTGAAGCTGATCCATATTCTCACTCTCCTGTTCACACTACCGAGAAGAGCCACCTCCCACTACTCTTACTCCTCGTCGCCACCCAACTACTCCGCCGCCCAGCCGCAGGAGTGGCGATCTGCACGCGCCACCTACTACGCGGCCGCGGACCCGCGTGACTCGGTGGGAGGAGCGTGCGGGTACGGTGACCTGGTGAAAGGGGGGTACGGAATGGCCACTGTGGGGCTGAGCGAGGTGCTGTTCGAGCGCGGGCAGATCTGCGGCGCGTGCTTCGAGCTGCGGTGCGTGGATGACCTGCGGTGGTGCATTCCGGGGACCTCAATCATACTCACGGCTACTAACTTCTGTGCGCCCAATTACGGCTTCCCGGCCGACGGCGGCGGCCACTGCAACCCTCCTAATAAGCACTTTGTTCTCCCCATTGAGGCCTTCGAGAAGATCGCTATCTGGAAGGCCGCCAACATGCCCGTCCAGTATCGCAGGTACATAAGACTATCCATGCGTATTATTTAAACACATTACTCGTTACAAAACTAAACTAAAGTAATGCGACTAAAACTACACATAGGCCTAAAAAGTATATTATCTTACTTACTTTCCTTTCAATTTGAGTCCAATTTTTTTTTGTTTAAGTGTACAGTGTACATAGTGAGATTTATACTGGCAAGATGAGATACATTATTACATTACATTAAATATTCTCTAGACTCTAGGACTTACCTAATTTTAATTAATTGAAACTTTCACATTAAAATAGAAACTCATTGGTGGGGTGTGCCCCCATTTTCTTTGTTTTTTATTTTTCCCTAGCTCTTATTTTATGTGCAGTCCATGTGTTGAGTGACGTAAAATCATTGCCTTTTAATATAGCATTAATTAATACAAATTGAAGAAAGTGATGTTCTTGCGTTTAAGTGTTTAAAAATCCAATTGATATGTCCCCGACACTTGAATTGTCAATTTTGGCTTAGGGTAACTGTATACAAGTATAGAATATGTAGGTAGATGATAGGAGTGTGCATCTACATCACCTCATCTAATCTTCTAAAATAGGAAAAAGTACCAATTTTACACATTCTAATCCAAAAAACGCCCTCATTAATCTTTGTAAAAATGTGCAAATATAAACAATGGCCATGTAAATGAACAGTAACTGTGCATATACGCATGGTTATTGTTCACCGTGTAAATGACTTTTTTTTTTTTTTTCCTCTCTCTCTCTGATTCACCTCACCGTGTAAAGAAATGTGTATAATATTTTATTTGAATATTTTACACTGTTCACTATGAAAAGAAATGAATATTTTATTTGAATATTTTACACTGTTCACTATGTAAAGAAATGAATATTTTATTTGAATAAATGTGTATAATAGACAAATTGATATGTGTGTTTTGTAAAAATAGGTGTGTAAAATAGAAAAAGTAGGTTTTAGATGTGCAAAATAGAAAAATTTTTCCACATACTGACGTGGATTTACTATGATAGGGTCCTACACTGTTTGTAATTGCCTTGCATTTTGCTTTGGCACATTCACATATTTTTTGAACATGAAAAGCATCTTTTGGTTTTGATGAATATCAAATAGTTCAAGAAGTGAGGCAACCCTCTATTAAGCAAAGCCTATAAATCAAAAATGTTAAACTAGGATAAATCCAATAGTAGTTACATTTTTTTTTTTACTTGTAAAACAATATATATTTTGGTAATGTTGTCATTTTTTATATTATACCTATCACTTTTTCACTAGTATTATTGATAAGTTCCCACTTCATATCATTTACTTTTGCAACAGAAATAATGGTATCCAAAGCATCCATATGCTCTCTTAATCAATGAAATGAATGATCCTTTTGTCTTTGGCTAACATTTACTTTAAGATTAAGGAAAATTGAACTTTAAAGTTTAAACCCAATCATTTAGATTTTAGAGTTGTAACAAATTAAGTCCTATAAGTATTATCTAAGTAACATATAAATCCTAAGGTTTAAAAAGGTAACACATTAAATCTTATAGTTTCAAAGCTATTTTATTCTTTGATGCCTAAAAAAGTAACATATAAAACTATCAACCTGCCTTAAATTCTAAATTTTATTCTTTTTAGATGGATTGAGGTTTACTTTGTTGCTTATTTAGATCTTAGGATTTAATTTGTTACTTTTGAAAATAGGGTTTAACTCTGTACTTTTTAAAATCTCAGTACAAGTACTTGAGTAGTGTGGAGGGCAAGGGTCGCGGTTCAAGTCTCTAGGAGTGAGCTTTACACACATATACATTTAGATTATGTTAGAGTAGAATTTCTATCTTGTGTAAAAAAAAAAATTATAAAAAATAAAAAATCTCAGGATTAATTTGTTACACACCCATTAAACTACAGGGTTTCAAGTATAATTTTCCTTTAAGATTAATTTTTCTTTGAACCTTATTCTGATTTTCACCTTAATAGAGCTCAATGAGAAACGGGAAATGTATTGCAGATCTGAAAAGTTTAACACTTGTTGAATTATCTGGTAAATAGCTCCAAAAATATATTAATGCAAGAGATCCTTCCGGACTTCACAATCGGAAATGCTCAAATAGTTTCAAGTAATATTGTTAATGGCTATATGAATGTTTCTGATAATTTGTTCTCCTTTTTCTCATTCAATATTACTTAATGATATTGTTGGCTATATGAGAGAGAGAGAGCGAGAGAGAGAGAGGGTATAAATTTGGACCAATTTAGTTCTAGTAGGCACATGTTCATCAGTCATCTGCCCTGTCCCCTCTTCTAATAACAATATAATAGAATGAAAAGCTGAGCTTGCAAATAGGCTATTACTGTAATGAGAATAATGTCTATCTTTGCCTTAATTTTTGTTGGTTTTGATAGGATAAAGTGCAGAAAGGAAGGTGGAATTCGATTTACAATCGATGGTTCAAATATCTTCATTTCAGTGCTGATCACCAATGTTGCTGGTGCTGGAGATATAGTTGCGGTGAAGATCAAGGGTTCTATAACTGGTTGGCTTCCAATGGGTCGGAATTGGGGCCAAAACTGGCATTTAAATGCCGATTTAAAGAATCAACCTCTCTCATTTGAGGTCACCGGGAGTGATGGCGTGACTGTCACATCTTATAATGTTGCTCCCAAGAATTGGAATTTTGGGCAAACATTTGAAGGTAAGCAATTTGTGTAGTATCAGTGGGTAAAGAATGAAGTTATATAAAAGGGGAGAATATGTCCTTTCTTTTTTCCCCCATTTTTTTTTTCTCTTCTTTTTTATTTTTCATTAATAGGGTGGATAAGGTTGTAGGATATGGGGCTTATTTTTTGAGGGAGTAATAGTCATTCAGTTGCAAAATTATGTGCTACAAAGATGTATGGGAAAGCATAATTGTTGATATGTAAAAGAAATGAAATTATTCAAACAAATCTTCCTTGTGAAAATCTTATTTTTGTTGATGATTGGTAATTAACAACCTAGTTTCTGTCAGTCGATTGTCTAACAAAAACACAAATCAAGATGGAACAACTCAATCCTAAAAAAGTGTGAGTTCTAGTTAACACAACTAGTAAAATCTTCGATAATTGAATAAGAGATCTAAAGTTCAATTTTCGTTTACACAAAAAATTAGTAAGTGTCTTGATTTGATGATAAAAATTGCAATCATTAGAAATAAATGGCAAAAATTGAAGCTCTTAAAAAAAATAAAATCCTGAAATAACCCAGAAGCACAAAACCTACCAAAAACACTAGCTTTTTTTCTCCTTTCTTATTTTATTTTTTATTTGAGATTTGGTCTTATTCTACTTGTTATACAGTGACATATTATAAACCTCCTTATGTAACGAGAATAATGAGAACATAATGAGAATGCTAAAGACTGAATTATTTAGTTTTTGAAGTGATAATTTGATATGGTATAAAACTATTCAATGAAGAGTTTGATATGGTTATTTTGTGTTGGAGTACATATACACAGTATAACATTATTGGTAATCTTGAAGCGATACGTTTGAATTCATGTTTTCTACTGCGCCTTTACCTTATAAACAAACTTTTTTTTTTTTTTTTTTTTTTGGTCAAGAAGGAAACTTTATTAAAACTAAGCAGCAACAACACGGTCAGGAACAGACCGATCAAAAGCAGCCCCTGCTGCATCTAACCTGAGCAGCAAGGATACATCAATAGGAGGTTCAAGAAAAACAACAAAGTCTTGGGGAAGCAAAGCTCCCCTCCTAGCTAAAGCATCGGCACATTTGTTGGCCTCTCTATAACAGTGTTGGATCTTTACCACAGGAATAGCTCTCAGCCCCGCTTTACAATCACCAAGGATAGCATCTAATCCGTTCTGATTTCTATCTTCTTTATGCAGCAGGTCCACCACAACTTTGGCATCCAATTCTATAATCACAGCTGGACATTTTAAGGCAATACACAAATGAATTCCGTCACGGAGCGCCCACAGCTCCGCAGCAGCACTAGAAGTGGTCCCAATAGCTCTCGCAAAACCTCGCACCCAATCTCCGTTAGCATTGCGGATCAGCCCTCCACCTCCGGCAACACCAGGATTCCCCAAGGACGAACCATCAGTATTCAACTTAACCCAATTTGCAGGAGGGCGAAGCCAGCTAACCTTAACAGAAGTGCAGAGACCCTTAGACCTCCCATTAGATCCAAGAAAGGCAAATTCAATGGCTTTAGCCATTACCTCTTTTTTCAGATCAGGCCGACCTCTCTCTCTACCAAAAACAACACTATTTCTATGCAACCACAGACTCCAAATGCCAAAGGGAAAAACAACCCCCCAATTAATCCCTGGGCAAGGAGAGCTTTTCATACTTCGGCAATTCAGACGCAACCAATCTGACAGAGAAGTCCCATAAAACAGAGAGGAAGGCAAAGGTTGGGGAAAAGAACTCCAAAAACATTTAGCAAAAGGACAATCCCTTAAAACATGGATAATAGTTTCCGGATCACCATTGCAGATGGGGCAAGTAGGAGAAACATCCATACCGCGATAAGCAAGGGTGGCACGGACAGAGACGCTGTTAAGGTAGCATTGCCAGATAAAACATTTTACCTTAGGGATAGTGATAGACTTCCAGATCCAGGCACAGTCAAGAGAAGAGGTTGGGTCATCCTCCCCCTCCATGCAAGCCAACCTGTAAGCCTCCTTAAGCTCAAAGGCCCCACTTGTGGAGGAAAACCAAGAGAGCCGATCCCCATACAAGGCAGAGTAAGAAATAGGGGTGGCTTTAATAGAGGCCGAGAGATTAGCAGGTAAGACGAAGGAAAGCTTTTGCCACTGCCAGCCACTAAAATTAGCAACATCCTTTAAGCAAGTACTCTCTTCCCCACGATTAAGAGGGCCTGAAATGAGATTTCGCAGCGGCCCAAGGTCCAGCCATTTGTCATTCCAAAGAGATAGATGGCTATTTTTGCCAACTACCCATTTGGACCCCTTATTGAACACCGCCTCACCTTTCCTTAAAGCAGACCAAATATTGGAACAAGACCGAGGAAAAGGATGGGCATTTGTGACTCTTCTAGCCACCCTATACTTATGACTAAGAACCTTTGCCCACAGGGAGTCCGTCTCAGTTTGCAACCGCCAGTTAAGCTTGGCTAACAGGGCAACATTTTTGGCTTTGGCTGCATGTAACCCGAGACCGCCCTCTCTTTTGGGCTTAGCAATCTTCTTCCAACTAACTAAGTGAAGCTTCTTTTTATTGTTTGTTGATCCCCACAAGAAGTCACGGCTAAGTTTGTCGACATTATGGAGCACTTTAGAAGGAAGAGCAACACACTGCATTGCATAATTAGGAACAGTAGTTATAACAGATTGGGTGAGAATCAGCCGCCCCGCAAAGGAAAGAAGATTCGCTTTCCAACCAGCAAGGCGACTCTGAATACGCTCAATAATGAACCCAAAGTCCTGTCTCATGCCAGCGTGCTTAATCGGAAAACCTAAGTATTTTCCAAGAGTCGGGGTGGACCGAAACTCCAAGATCTCACACAAAGAAGCTCTAATCTCCGGGCTGACATTAGGAGAAAAGAAAACCCTAGACTTAGCAGTGCTCACTTTTTGCCCCGATAAAGAGCAAAACGAGTCAAGGACTTCTCTAACAGCCAAGCAGTTCTTCCTATCAGCTTTTGCAAAAAGAACAAGATCGTCCGCAAAGAAAAGATGGGAGAAAGCCAGCCCTCCCCGCGAGGCTTTAATCGGATCCCAAAGCGTGGCATCACACTTCTCAGTGATGAGAGCCCCTAAAACTTCCATGCAGAGAATAAATAAATAGGGGGAAAGGGGATCCCCTTGTCTAATGCCCCTAGAAGGAAGAAAAGGCTCAAGAGCTCCACCATTGTATAACACCGAAATAGACGAGGAGGACACACAACTCATGATAAGAGAGATAAGATGATTTGGAAACTTGAAGAGCGTTAAGGTATCACGGATAAAGCTCCATTCGAGGCGGTCATAAGCCTTCTCTAAATCAATTTTTATAGCCATGAAGCCTCGACAACCTTTCATCTTAGACATGGTATGAACAAGCTCTTGCACAATAATTGCATTGTCAACCCCTTTCCGACCAGGCACAAACGCCGTTTGATAGGGGGAAACAAGATTGGAGAGCATGGGGCGAATCCTTGCCACAATCACCTTGGTGACTAACTTGTACACGGTATTGCAAAGGCTAATAGGCCGATAATTGCTAAGGGACTCAGGAGCATTGCATTTGGGAATTAGAGTGATGAGAGTGTTGTTTAAATATTCCGGCATGGATTGGGAAGTGAAAATCTGTTTCACCTCCGCTTTGACTGAATCCCCAACAAGCAACCAGAAACGCTGAAGGAAACCCGCATGAAGGCCATCTGGTCCAGGAGCTTTGAAAGCTTTGAGGGACCAGAGGGCACTTGAAATTTCTTCATCAGATATCGGGGCAGCAAGCTTTGCAACTTCCTCATCCTGGAGGCACGAGCTCCAACAAGGAGGGTCCCACAAAGACAGAAGCGAGCTACTGTGACTAGTCATGAACAACGAAGCAAAGCCTGTCCTAATATGATCTGCAATAGCACTCTCATCAGTCAACCAGTTACCCATATTATCTTTTAAGCCATTAATACGATTCCTGCTGCGACGCACTAAAGCAGAAGTGTGGTAAAAGCCTGTGTTTCTATCCCCCTCAACCAGCCAAGTAATCCGCGACTTCATAGCCCAAAACTCTTCCTCTAATTTCAAAACCTCAGCAAGATCTGTACGCAACTCCTGCTCAAGACGACACAGAGAATTATTGGGGTTAATGGAGAGGGCAGTTTGGGCACCCCTAAGTCTGGCGAGCACACGCTTTTTCCTATGGAACAAGTTTCCAAACACATCCCGATTCCAAACCTTTGCTTTATCAGTGAACTTGGATATAGCGTGGGGTAAGGAACTAGAATTAGTCCAAGCGTCTCGCACAAGATCCGGGAAAGAAGAATGGGACAGCCAAATAGGCTGGAATCTGAAAGGACGAGGCAGCCTGCGACCATGAGATCTGTCCAGAAGCAGCTTGACTGGACAATGGTCTGAGTCACCTCTTTCAAGGTGAACAACACTCGCTTCAGGGAAAAGAGCATGCCAATCCGCATTGACAAAATATCGGTCAATCCTTTCCTGGACAAGCTGAGAAAGAGGCCGATTGTTTGACCATGTATAGCGAGCACCAGAAAAGCCAATATCAATCATCTTACAGATATCAAGACACTCCTGGAATCTTAAGGCACGGCTGATATTCACTGGTCTGCCACCAAATTTGTCTCCTCCAATCAGCACTTCATTAAAGTCCCCGGCAATAACCCAGGGTAAATTATGGAGATGAGCCACAGAAGATAAATTCTCCCACAAAAGGCGCCTTTCAGCAAGTCTTGGGCTAGCATAGACTGCAGATAAAAGCCAAGGCCCCTGAGAGTTAGGCGAATTAGAATTCACCAGGGCATGCACCTCTTGCTCCGTAGTGGCAAGCTCAGAGATGTTCACTTGGGTGGAATCCCACAAAACCCAAAGACCACCAGTAAGCCCAATATTGTTAACCAAAATAGCCCCATCCATAGGAAGCCTATCAATGATACTTCTGGCTCTATCGCCACTCACTTTCGTTTCCATGATAACCAAAATTGCAGGAAGGTGCTTACGAATCAAATCAGAAACGAGGCTAAAAAAATTTGGTTTAAGGGCACCACGACAATTCCAAATAAGCATATTCATAACTACAGATGGGAAATAAAAAGGAAACCAGAAATTAGGAAGCAGCAGAAGCATTACCTCCATCCTCAAAAATCATATCATCAGCCTCGTGGTCCGAAGAATGGCTCTCATCAGCTAGCGACACACTGTGGTTTGGAGAGATTCCCTCCTGCGTAATACTCATTTTCTTTGCCCGAAGCGAAGGATCAATGCGTTTCAGAGGCGCACTTGAGATGCTCGCACAAGCAGTGGCAACACTAGATCCCACCTTTCCTCCATCTTCAAAGGGGCAATTTGGAGTTTCCTTCAGAGATTCCTTTTTACAGAGGTCAGATATAGTGTTCATTTGTTGGGATTCAATTGGCCTTTCCTCCACGGGAGTACCATGTTGCATCATCAAATCTTCCTCAGTACCCATCTTCGGCTGAACCGAGTTGGCCTTCGACGCCGCACAGGTAACTAGCGGAGAAGGAGACCCTCCTGCTCTAAACTCCGAAATTGACGCTGCTTTGCCCAGCTCCTCGACGGAGGTGAACATACTTGCCATCTCCAAAGTGACTTTAGGCGTGCTATGACCAGTCACTTTCCAAGCCTGTGAAAGCTTCCTATTCGTTTGATCCTGAAGGGAACGTCTGGGCTTGTGACCTTGGGCAGTGCCACTACTCTTGGCATTGGGAGACTCATATTTTGTCTTGTTCTGGGAAGAAAAGTCTTTGGTTTGGTCTATTGCAGACCTATTACCATGCGAAACTAGCAAAGCCGGGGATTGCTTTTCCACACTGTTTCCTAGGCCCACTTTTGACTTGCCTATTTCGACCAAAGAAGGCCCAGAATTCACAACCTTTTTGGGCCCATTTTCTACAAGAGCTGAAAGAGGCAATTGATCCGTGACTTTTGGCGAATTCCTACTCTGATGCTTCTTTCGAGCAACCAGGATCCACGGCCCAAAGGCCTCATCCTCTGACAAATTTTGCCCTTGCGTGTCTTGCTCCTTTCCCGCCTCTTCTGATCTACCAACATTCTCCGGCACCCTGGCTCTGTAAGGACATCCCTCCGTCTTATGGCCGACCCTGCCACATGAGAAACATAAGGCAGTTAAGCCTTCATATTGAACAGCTTGATTAATCCCACCAACTTTGATGTTCCTGATCAACGGTTTGTCGAAGCAGAGTTGGACGCAAAGCCTGGCAAATCGACCCCTAGATTCCGTAGCCGTATGCGCATCTATTCTCAAGACAGGACCAATGGCCCTCCCTATGTCCCGAAGAACTGAAGGCTCATAATATTCGATAGGCAGCTCAGGGAGCCTAATCCAGACAACCACCGTGGAGACATTCGCTGTGGACGATCTGAAATTTGGTTCCCAGCAGCGGATGGACAAATAATGGCCACCCACGAACCAAGGGCCACCGCTGAGCACCTTAGAGTGGTCTTCTTTGGACACGAACTTGACAAGGAAAAAATCATTCCCTAAGGCCACACAGTCCAACTTTCCTACCGGTCTCCACATAGCTAAAAGTTTGGAATGTAGAAAATGGAAACCCACGGTCTTGCCGAAGACTTTCACTATGAGTGCATTTGCCCAGGGAGCGCGCATCTTTCCTTTCCTTTCGCCAGAAAGTTTCACTGCTGCCTCACCCGGCAGGAGGTCCGTGAATTCATCATCTGATTCAATCTCAGTGTCCATGCTGCTCTCCGCAACAAACGCTTGCTCAAACGCCCCAGGAATCTAAACAAACTTTTACCTTATAATCACTTTCTCTTTGATCTTACCAATATTTTATATTTTAAAGACCCAAATCGTTTATAAAAAGAACCAATTTTTTCAGATTAGACCAAAGATCAGAGATTGACTGATCGAATTATGGTGTCATAATCAATTAAAATGTAAATAAGTGGAACTGGATTAAATTTGTAAAGCCATTTGGTTTTCAACTTAGCAACAAAAGACAAAACGGTTTTGAAATGAATATAGCTGCACAATAGATTATAAATTATAACACATCAGGCAACATCCCAAAGCCTAGCTCAAAGGCAACAGTAGAGGTCATAAATTGGGTCACCTAAGCCAGATTCTACCGAAAAAATAAATAACCATGCCAGGTTCAGTACATTACTTAGCAAAAACACAACAAATACAAAATAAACAAAATGAAAAACTGGTTAATCAAAATGACCTATCAACCATAGAACATAAATCTCCCCAGCCTTTTCTCCCTTTTACGAAATCGACAAATGCAAACAAGTCAGGTTGAGTTGAACTCATGAAACATGCTATGTGCACATCAGGCAACATGCCAAGACCTAGCTCGAAGACAATACACTAGGTTCACCTACCCACAAACACCCCCCCCCCCCCCCCCTTTTTTTCTCTCTTTTCCATAGCTCACAAATGCAAACTAGTTGGGCTTGAGTTGGACTCAAGATTGAAATGCATTAGACTGCATATGAGATTAAAACACTATATGTGCACATCAGGCAACATTTTAAGACCTAGCTCAAAATGAGGTTCACCTACCTATACCAGATTCAGTAAACTATCTTGCCAAAATACAACAAACACAAAATAAGCCAAATGCAAACTTGGTTAATCAAATTGACCTATCAACCACACAAAATTAACTTCAAGTCCCTCAAGAATCTCTCCCACCCTTTTCTCTCTTTTTCAATATCCTGAAATGCAGACTTTTCAGGTTTGAAGTGGATTCAAGATAGAAATGCATATAATTGCAAACTAGATAAAACATGTCTTTGAGTTTTTAGATCTTTTAGATGCTTATCTTTTGAGAACTGTCAATCAAGCTGGTTCATTGTAACCTGGTCAGACTGGTCCAGTCCAAGCTTAAAAACATTGGCATTCACTCTAAAGTATTTCTTGCCCAACAAGTTTTAGCACTCCATCTTTAAATCTCCTTTTATTAAATTTACACTCCAAGTACTATATTTTAGACTTGCTTAACCTAAAACATTTAGATTCTAAATCCTCCCTCAAAATTTCCAACTTGGGGAACTTTCATCAAAAAACATTATATTGTCTGCAAAAAGCATATATACCAAGGGACTTCATCTTGAATTTATCAAGTAATTCTAAGAGTATTTAGATCTAAAAAGAAAACTCCTACTCCTATATTGTCTGCAAAAGGCATATATGCCAAGGGACTTCATCTTGAATTTATCAAGTAATTCTAAGAGTATTTAGATCTAAAAAGAAAACTCATACTCCTACATGAAGAGAGCATAGATAAAAACATACAAAAATAAATAAATCATGTTATAGAGTTAAAAAAGAAGAGAAAAGAAAAAAGATGCAGAGACAAGCTTCATCCACCCATCTCTTTGCAAATTAGCCAGAAAAAGAAGTGTAAATTGTGAACTTCTCATTGAGCAACAGAAACAAACTTCTTAACTCTTCCTGGTTATACCGTTATGATAGCTTTAGATACTGTTGTCATATTTTCATTAGCTTATACTAAGATAATTATAAATAAAAAAATGTTTAAAAGGATAGCTGCAGTTGGATTGACCGTAGTTCATGCTTCATCCTCCCCAGAGTTACTACTCAAAAGTCAAAACTGTCCTTATTGCTATTCCTTCAACTAAAATTACGTTATCAGCAATAAGAAGTTTTTATTTTTTATAATGTCATCAGCAAAAACAATATAACATTGGATCCTCTTTGTCAACAAAGAGGACTTAATGCCTCCAATTCTCTGCGGAAAACCATTTTTCCTGTCTTCAGTCAACAGAGTTATTTGATTTTCAAGTTAGCAACAGAACAGAAGAAGAAACAGTTATAATATGAATATAACTGCATAATAGATTAAAACACATCAAACAACATCCCAAGGCCTAGCTCAAAGGCAACAGTAAAGCCATAAACTGGGTTAACCTAACCATGCTAGTTTCAGTACATTACTCAGCAAAATAACAGCATACAAAAGAAATCAAATGAAAAATAGGCTAATCAAAATGACCAATCTATCAACCACAGAAAATTAACTTCACGTCCCTCAAAGTCTCCCCCACCCATTTCTTTCTTTTCCCCAGGCCCTTGAGTGGGACTCATGATTGAAATGCATATAACTGCATAACAAATTAAAACATAATATGTGCACATCAGGCAACAGGTGAAAACTGATACAGTGAATCTTCACAAGTATGATCATCTTTGTGATCAGATAAGCATCTTTTGCAACAGTTTAGTATTGCCCCCTTTTGTAACAAAGGTTGTTAATGACACGGGCTTGGTTGGTTAGTTTTGAATTGGCCAATTATATGTAATCAAAAGGCTGTCCAATAGGAAGTTACCTTGCCATGTAAAATAAAGCAAGGTTAAGCAATATAATACAATTTTGTTAGTCCATTTGCCTAATTCCCGTAACCCTTAATTTCTAACCTTAGCCACATCAAGACCTAGCTCAAAGGCAGAAGTCAAGTCATAAACTACCTACCTATACCAGATTCAGTACATATTAAGCAAAAACACAACAAACACAAAATAACCTAAATGCAATCTTGGTGAATCAAATTAACCTATCAATCACACAAAATTAACTTCAACTACCCCAAAGTATCGCCCACACTTTTCTCTCTTTTCCCATATCCTGAAATGCAGAATAGTCAGGTTTGAAATTTTGAATTGGACTATTGAAATGAAGATAACCATATGCATAGTAGATTAACACATGATATGTGTTTGATGTGGTGCAGTTGGCAGAAAAAGATTGCACTTAATTTTGAAGGAAGCGAGTTGTCCACAGATAGATTGAAATTCTTGATTGTGTTTCAGGATGCTATTCGAATGGATGAAACTGTGGTTCACCTTTCATCCTCAAACTTTTTTGAGGTTTTAGATCTTTTCTTTGCTTATCTTTTAAGGTCCACTCCCATATAAATCCTGTGTACAAGGGTTGCACCCCTTTACATGCTTTCTATAATGAAATTTTTTATTACTTATAAATAATTGAAAAAATAAAAGATCAAAACATGATATGTGCAAATCAAGCAACATGTCAGTCAGTACACTATTTAGCAATAGTACATCAAGCACAAAATAAACTAATACAGGCTTGCCTAATCAAAATGACCTATCAACCACACAAAATTTTAGTTCAAGTCCCCAACCACAGGAAATTTAAGTTCAAGTCCCCAAAAGTCTCCCCAACCCTTTTTCCTCTTTTCCCTAATCCTCAAATGCAGACCAGTCAAGCACGGGAAAAAAATCCTGAAAATACTTCAATATTTCACTATATTTAATTCTTTTTCTTTTTCTTTTTTAAATATATTATGTCAAATCCATAAAAATTAAACATAAATAAATGACAATAGTTGGATAATCCAGCCCACCAACCACAAATTACATGCATATCTTCCCTGCAAAAAATAAGTAAAGAAAGAAAGAAAAAGAAATGAAAAGTGAAGTATACTAATATTATTTCAGATTCTTGTTACATTATTGGCATGGAAATTGGTTTCAATAAGAACACCAAGAGAAATGAGGGGAAAAGAAAAAAGATCTGTTCAGCTTCACATATTACACCCAAAGAGACAAGAAGTCCAAATCAAAACCCAATAGACTTCCAAAAAGGATCAAACTAAAACCAACACTGTGAGTCATAAACCATAATTTTGGTATCAACCAATCTGGCAAGTTGGTTTCAAACTGGCCCTTATAATGAATGAAGTTGTGCAAACTAATTCTTACTAGAGCTCCAACAAATTGTACTTTCTATGAGAAATTAAAATAGCTGAAATGCCAGTAAACTTTAAATTGACATCCACAATAATGAAAATGCTGATACAGTTCACAAGTCACCTATGAATGATAAGCCTATTATTACAAGCATATGCAGCTAAAGATGTTCGTATGCTTCCAACATCCTGTTAACGCAAACCTAGAGAGCACAAAAAGGCAACCTTGGAAACATCAAGCAATAACTTGCTTAAATCATAATTCTAAATACAGGATCGATTCTCTTGAGAAGAATACATAATAGAAAACTATTAAACATAAGCAGAATGGTGAAAGTCGATACATTTGTAGGCACTGAATCAATATTGTGAGGCATAACCAGAAAATCCATCCAAATTCCAAACACTATCTACAGGGCCTCACATGTGAGAAAACATGATCTCTATACCCCAAAAAAAAAAATGTATATTCCATTCATACAAGAACTTTGACTTCAATTCAAATCAAAATTGCAAGTGAGAGTACCCAATTCTCTGACTATATAGAATACAAGTGCTATATGAGTGAGTATCCAATATTGAAAAAGAACAAGAAACAATGAATCTCAATATGTGTTTCCTATGGCGAAAAAAGAATCAAACTCTGCTCCTAAGTTAATCAGAAGACAAAAAAAAAAAAAAAAATCAAAGAAGCAAGATTAGAGGCAAGAATTCAACCTCCTCGCACAAGACGAAAATCTTTGCATGTGTGATGATGATCACAATCGTGTTCACGTATGTACTTCCAATCAAAGCGTCTGATCAGATTCAATGAGCAATGCATTAAGCATGATATGAACTGCAGCTTCATAAACAGCCACATCATAATGCATCCCATCCTCTGTACATTTGACCCCACAATTCCATGTCAAAGACTCCATATCCAGCAACAAGAGCGGGCCACCGGATTGCCTCAACACCTTGCTTCTACGCAAAGCTTCGTCGTAAGCAACCCGCATTGTATCCGTCATCTTCTCCCTCTTCTCCTCCGTGTTCAGCATCGAGTTTATCAATGTTGGCATCCCAATCCAGAACAAATGGGGCGATCTAACCGACACCGACCCAGTTACCGGTCCTTCATTGCCTAACTCAGGCGAAATGGGCAACAAGGACACCACAGAATTCCTCAACGAGTGCAAATGAAGAGTGTAATCCGACGCATTGGTGAAGTGAAGCATGTGCCACAGGCCAGAACCCATGACCAAAACATCGGGGTAAGTCCGATTACGCTGGAAACCGTGAAGCAAATGGGTCAAATTGGAAACGTAAGGAGCCCAAATGAAATCCAATTTGAACCCAATCGGGTCAAGAACGATTTGATAATCGGAGTGGCGTTTGAACAAATCGGATTTGACAGACGGGATGCGGTCAGAATCTTGGCCCAAGAGCAACTGAAGCAAAGAAAGAGCGACGAATCGAGCTTGGGAGTCACCGGCGACGACGACCCACGAGCCGTTGAGCAAATCGGAGGTGTCCGGCGGAGAGAGTCGGCGGAAGTCACAAGACACAACATTTCTGGACGAGGACCAACGCCAAGGGCCATCTGAAGAAGAAGAAGAAGAAGAGTTGATGGGGTCCTCCCAGACGACTTCGTGGAGGAGAGAGAGGCAGGAGTGGCGGTGGAAGTCGAAGACGACGAAGGAAGAGGCGAAGTCGGAGATGGAAGGGAAGTAAGGGGTGAGGTGGACCCCAACGGCGAGGGTGATGAAGAGGGCCCCACTGAAAAAAAGCATCTTGTTGCGGCTGAGATGCCACCCCGCCATTCCCATGGGCACCAACAACACCACGCACGCCGCCATCACTCCCAATTGGATCGCTCCTAGCGTTATCATTATTTAATCATTCAAAACAATCTTTTCTTGGAAACAAAACAAAGGTAAGAGGAAGATGTTGGTGTTGAAATTTTGATAGAGAAGAATAGTGGGTGAAGGTGAGAGGGTATAATTTTTTTATTTATTTTTTTATTTTTAGTTGTGGCTTCAAAAATAAGGCAGTTATTTTTGCTGATGATAGGAATGTGACAACAACGGCAGGCAACGGCCTGCGTATGTGTGTGTGTGTGTGTGTGTGTGTGAATGCGATGATGCATTGTTTGTTTTATTTATGAATGTGAACATGAAGATTCAATCATTCTTTCGATTCTATTGAACCGGGTTTTGAAGAAGATGACTCCTGTCTTCTTGGGGGGCGGCCCACGTTAGTCAATCATACACCATGCCTTTCTAACGTGCGCTAAGTGCATTCTTATCAAGATGAGCAAATGTTATATATGCTAAAATTTAAGATACAAAATGCTATAACTACTAAAAGGAATTCTCCATCAAAACTCTTATATCTCATTTATTTTGCAATCCAGCTACAATGGATTGCTATGTCTAGCAGCCCACTGTAGCAAGATTGTAAAACAAAAAATTATTTTATATTCTTTCTTTATCTTCTTTCTCCAGATTTCTTCTCTCTCTGATTTCCGTTTCTTCCATCTCTCCTTGCTCCCATTTCTCTGCCCTCTCGCTCCCTCTGCTTGATGTCTCTACCTCCCTCTTCGACAAAACCCAGACCGGAGCATCAAGCCAAGCCAATCTCTATCGCAGTGGTTTTTTTTTTTTTTTTATAAGTTTGTGATTTGATGTTAGATTCGGCAGTGGTTGCGTGGGTTATGGCGTTTTAGGTCGTGGTCTGATGTGCTTCGGTGATTTCAAGGGTCTAGGGTTTGTGGGTCTGGGTTTATGGGTTTGGGTCTAGGTTCATGAGTCTGTGACGTGACCGACGTGGATCGTCGACTTGATTGGTCTCACCGGCGTGGGTCATCGAGAGGGAGAGATAGTGCGACCAAGAGGGAGAGAGGGAGACAGTGAGACCAGAGAAAGAGAGGATGAAAAAAATAAAAACAAAAAAAGAATAAAAAATTATAAAGAAATAATATTTAAATGAAGTTGTAAAAAAAATAGAAGTTTTGATATTTGGTATATTGTAAAATGAAGTGTTAAAGTTGAAAAAGTAGTGTTTTAAGATGGTAAATGCTAAATTTTTTGCAATGTTTGATAAGAATGCTTTAAAGAACTTGAGAAATTATTGGGTACACTGAAGTACCACTGATGTGGTCTTCCCAACTAATGAAATGATAACATCTATGCAAATGTATAAGTAAACTTCCTAATCAACTCAAGAAATAAAAACATAAAAATTACCAGGTAATGTCACATTTGCATAAATAATAACATTTTATTGATTGAGTAGTCAAAGAAGGCCACATCAGCAATCCTCCTAATGGACTTAATAATTTCTCCTTCTCACCCCAATGCCACCTAGCTACTCTACTTCCTTCCTTTGCTATAAATGTCTTTGGTAAGGAAAAACACAAATTTTCACAACAAATCCTAAATGGCATGTTACTTACTGCCACTAGTAGGTTCAAATTAAAACCACTAATAACTTGTTATTGAGGATTTTTTATAGAATGTTACGGGTGCAACACTTCTTTTTTTAGTAATTTACATGGCTCACGGTTCATTTTATTCAACTTTCTTTTCTTTTTTGTTTGGGATTACAATAAGGTGTAGGTAAGATTTGAACTCAAGTCTCATGTTCTAATCCTTTTTAATACTTCCCCTCTCTAGATTCATGTGTTATGATATGAACAAAATTTATCTTCAAACTAAAATAGAGAGAAACTTTTCAAACTTTTCAAATAACTCTTTTTTAGGTGTGAATTTGAAAATCTAACTATTGAATTTCATGTTCCTTTTATTCTTAACATACATATCAAATTTCATATTAATCAGATATTATTTATTATTCAATCAATAAACTCATTTTTTATACACAATTTTAGATTACAAAAACTTAAAATTTTAACATTTGTTTGATGACATAGCAATTGATTTTTGATCTTCTTGAATTTTTTTACAAGCATGAAGGATATAATAAGAATATGCAATTTAATGGTAAGATTTTTAAAATTCATATTCAATATAAAAATATAAGAGAAGTTTGAAAGATTTCTCTCTAAATTAGTTTGGATAAATTTTTTTTTCTTATGATATGTTGTGATCTATAATATGATGTTGGAGATAAAGTGAGAAACTTAGAGACGGTAATCAAGGTTGATATACAAAAAGATAGTATTGGGTAAGGCAAATGCCTACACATTCGAGTCTTGTTAGATTTGACAAAGCCATTAACGCTAGTGTGTTGAGTATGTATCAAAGATTTACCATTAGTATGGGTGAGATTGAAATATGAGAGATTGCCATTATTTTGTTATTATTGTGGGTGCATTGGTCGTGGGCATAAGGATTGTAACTAAGGGTGTGTTTGTTTCAACTGAAAATCAATTTCGGAAATTGTTTTCCGTAAAATATGATGTTTGGTTGGCTTGGAAAATTCGGTCAAACTGAAAACATTTTCAGTTTGACTGGAAAATTACCTTGAAACGACTGAAAATGAATTCAGTTGAAATTTTCACTTCAAACTGAAAAAAGGCACGCGAGACAGAGAGAGAGAGAACACGAAGAGAGGGAGATAGAGAATGAAGAGAGAGAGAGCACGACGAAGAGAGAGAGAGAGAGAGAGAGAGAGAGAGAGAGAACGACGATCTCGCGCCGGTGATCGCGAGGCGGCGATCACCAGGCGGAGATTGCGAGTCGCGATCTCGCAACGCGATGGCGAGGCGGCGATTGCCAGATTGCGCCGCCTCGCGATCGCGATCGCGATCTCGGTGCGACGCCTGGCGATTGCGATCTCGCGCGACACTGGCGAGATCTCGATCTCACGCGACGCCGGCGCGATCGCGATCTCGGCGCGACGCCTGGCGATCGCGATCTCGCGCGACGCCGGAGCGATCTCACCTCCCTCTCGTTCTGTTTTGATTTTTGTTTGTTTAAAAGTTAATGATTGTAATTTTGTATTATAAAATTTGTTTGGAATGTGAGAAAATGGCTGAGAAAATGTGAGAAATCAGTGAAAAATTTACATTTTCAGAATGTTACCAAACACTTGAAAATATTTTCCAAAGTATTTTCTAAAATGCTACCAAACACCTAAATATATTTTCCTTTCCCGAAAATATTTTCCTTTCCTGAAAATGATTTCCGTTGAGCCAAACGCAACCTAAGTTTGAGTTTATCAGCTTTGAATACACCTATTAATGCTCAATATGGTTAATGGCCCCATTTTGAAGGGAAGTCCATTTCATCTACAACCATCGTGCCAGATGTTCTTCCATTGATGTCAATTATCTTTGATGGATGATGTTTTTCCACATACTTGTGAGTTGATTTGTATGCATAACCGTATGGTTGGACCTCATGGTTTTTTAGTGGCATTTGGTTGTTGTGGCATCCTTTTAGGGTTAAGGTGGAAATTTTCCATGAAACAGAGCAAAGTTTGCATGTCTTGGTGAAGGCAACCTTCCACTTATGGAAACAACTTGATTCTCTTTAGCTTAATTATTCAAACCTCGTAATTTTCCTCGCATAGAATTCCTACACCCAATTAATAGACTTTTAATCTTGAAAAAAAAAAAAAACTTTTTTTGATACAAAAATAAATAAATAAATAAATAACTTTAAAATCTATTAATTATGGAGAATCTTCAATAGAGCTTGGCGGATCTCTATCCAACGCATATACCATGAAACTAATAAATGTACTAATAGCTTAGCTGTTCCAGGATCACACATTAGACAATCTTTTTATGTATTTTGGACCTTCCTTTTATCTCTATATTTTGTGTACTTACGGGTAGTTCAAGAACTAACTACTCCTTTTTTTTTTTTTTTTTTTAAATATAAGAAGTCACTCCATTACTTCATTAATAAAATTCAAAATCAATTTGGTGTTGTAGACACCTCATTTTGTACCTATTAATAACCTTTAATTTTCGAACCCAATGATGAGCTTAACTTATGTCAACCAAGGGTAATTGAAGTATTCTCACTTTTTCAGATGTAATCACAACTTAAAAATGCTCAAAATCACTTTAAAAATGATATCGAAAAATGACTTTTGCTAATTGTTTTGACCATAACTTTTGAACCACAAAATTTTTATAAATGAGGCTTCTTGCATTGGAAGTAGACATCTTGGGCTTCACTTTAAACACAAATTTTGCCAAATTCATATTTTAAATAAGTGAGTTATGATTGTTTGAAGTTAGACCATCATTGCAATCAAAATCAAGGTTCTTAGTGAGTTTGCGTATGCACACTCATGCCTCACTTCTAGGACCAATTATTTCCACTTTTAGGGCCCCAAAGCTTCAATCTTTGGATAGGGCTGCCCCTAGACCTTTATGAATGTCTAAAACAGTCCAAAAGACTCCAAAAACCTAGCTAGAAAAAGTTTATTTTAGCTTCTATTTATTTATTTTTTTTTACAAGATAGAATTTTTGCTCTAGCATAATTTAAGTGTATGTGTGTAAAGCACCTTCCTGGAAACTTGAACCCCGACCTTTGCCCCCCACACATTACCTTTGCATATTTTTAAGTTTTCAAAAACCTCTCTCTAGTATTGACATAAGGGAGAAGCTTGCTTTCCAATTCGTTCTAAAACCTTTTTCAAAATAATTTGTTCTTAAGTTGTGATTATTTTAGTTCTATTGTGCTCTTTAATCTCTCTCGTATTTTCAACCTAATTTTTGTGTTGTAGTCACTGAGGGGTGGTTAAATATCCTCAAACTTGTGATTCTAAAGCAAGGTGGGTTTTCTTTTCATGATTTTCCACTTTGCTACATAGAATCCACATGATTCTTTGTTTGATATTGGATTAACTGTTCTTATTTGATTTTGTTGATGTTATGATCTTTTTATGATGTTAATCTAACCATGGCTTAGATTTGTTTAGATTTTGGTTTTGGTTTTGTTTCTATAATTTAGTCTACACATGAGTTTCTTTACTTGAATAATATAAAATCCTTTGTTTAGTTTTGGTGTCATTGAGTTCTTGTTTGATTTGTTAAGATGACCATGATCTTTATGTTATACATGTTAATCTGAAATATGGGTTGATTAATTTTAGTTTATTGTTGTCTTTCGTGTTCTTATTTAGTTAATTATCATTCTTGGTTAATTCAATGTAAAATGTGATTTTTTTAGATACTGTGCCAATTTAGGTTAATTATTTGTTTCCTTTATTGTTTTTAGTCAACTTTTCTATAATATGTTTTCTTTGAATTTATTTATTTTACGAAATCTTTCTTTATGTGTTTAATTTAATTGTTAACTTTCTTTTTTAGTATAATTTGTTTGATTTAGGTTTTAATATGTTTTTCTCTTTGTTGTTATGTGATCTTTGACATGTGTGTATTCCTTCTAATTAAATTCATTGTATGATTAAGGTTAGGGATTAGGGCCCTTTTAATAAAATTTTTATTTAAATTTGGTCTATCAACATATATTAGAGGCCGGCCCACAAGCAAAGCAGTCTTAGGTGTCTATCACCTTCCTAAATTACATCATAACTCTGAACCCAATATTTGATGCGTAGATCCTTGTAAAGGGCTACAAGAGGCCCATTTTGTTTTTTGGACCTAAACCAGGTAGCGATTCCCAACCCTCTATCTCTGGTCCATTCAGTTGAGGTGTACTCCCAAAGGGATAATCACGTATGTATGTCCTAACAAGTCACACATATCCTTACAAGATTTCTTCTAGAGTAAACAATATTTAGCTTTAGTAAGAACATTCAATATGTATCTAATTTTAATTACTTTCAAATATGCTAGTGCATATAAGAGGGTACCAAGCTAATTTTACTAAAAATTGTAATCCAAACATTTTCTTTCATCCAAATCTTGTACAAATTTCCCTAGTGAATCCTTAGTTAAGAATAGTTTTTTTTTTTCACCACCACAATTACAGTTATAACATATCCATATGATAATTAATTTTTATTTATAATTCTTTAAGTATATTTAATTGTATTATTTAACATTTTGTGAATTAATTTTGATTTAATATAATTGTTTTTATTTTACTCCCAATCAAAATTCTTGATTCCAGCACCAGTTTATTTTGACTCCCTAGATTGAGCCGGCTGCCACAAGAAAAATGTCTAGAGACTCTAAACTCCAAGACAAATTATTCTTCTCGTTTTGTTCGCAGATTCCAAAAATTTCAAGCATATATAGGATTTGTGGACATTAATATTGCAACTCTCATCTCCACAATGACTTCCTTGCTCCTATAAATATAAACTTCAAGCTCATTTGGTTAAGCACAGAACAAAGAGGAAGGAGAGAAGGATTTAAAGAAGATAACAGTAAAGATGTCAAAAGGAAGGTAGTTCTGTTGGATTGCTGGGCAAGTCCATTTTGCATGAGAGCCAAGATTGCACTGGAGGAGAAAGGTGTACAACATGAACGTCGAGAGGAGAATTTATTTGGGGGCAAGAGTGAGTTGCTGAAATCAAACCCAATCCACCAAAAGGTGCCAGTTTTGCTGCACAATGGAAAGCCCATATCTGAGTCCACGATTGTAATGGGCTACATCGATGAGGTCTGGTCCAGCTCCACACCACTACTCCCAACTTGCCCATATGAACGAGCTCAAGCCCGGTTCTGGGCTGACTTTATCGACAAAGAGGTTGGGTTCTCTCTTTTTGGACAAAGAGTAGTGCTTTTCCCATATAAAAATTTCACAATATTTTTTACAATAATTAAGTTGACAAAATTTTAAAGATTTCTATTTAACCTCATCATTGATATCATTTTTTTAATTTATCACTAACAATCTATCAAATCAACATATGTCAAATTTTTTGTATCTATAAACCCTCTCAAAGAGAAATAAAAAAACTTAAATTAGTCCATATTTCATATAATATTATAGGTATAGGTTTAAAATGTAATTTTTGTGTGTGTATATATATTAAGGGAGTTTACCATTTCAAATGCCATTTCGATTTGGTTAGGGGTGGAAATATTTCGATACTAATTAATATTGGTATACTGTTTTGAAGTTACCTATATTTATACATACAATTATAGATATTTATTTATATGTTCATAAACATATAATTTAAAATTCACATATATTATAAGCTTAAATATTAGCCTAACTACATCAACCCAATATATTAGTTATATAATGTTTTTTTTTGTTGAACTTTTTAAATTATTAATTATTTTTTATAATACTGTTTGAAACACCTAAAAAAATCTTTGGTACACTTGATACTGTGCAGCTCAATATTTTATCCAATATATTTCAAGAAAGTACCAGAATGAGTACAATATTAGCTTCCTTAGAGCATCCACAGCAGTAGAGCTAAAAATTTAACTTTTTAACTCCATCAAAAGTTACTTTATCTATTTTACCTACACACATGCTGCAGTAGTGGATTTATTTTAACTTTCACAATAAAATAATATAAACATCACAATAAAATAATATATCTCCTACAATAAAGTAATATATCCCATTACCAAAAATATTCACAACACCAACCACAATAAAATATTTTTTTTTTGTTTAGCTCTCATGAACAGTGCACATCTATTTATAGATGCGCACTGTAGCAATAGAGCTAAAAAAAATAGATTTAGCTCCACTGCTGGAGTATGCTTTTTGATGTTTGAGGAGTTAAAACATATCAATATAGTACCACTACTGTGAGTGCTCTTAGTATATATACTCAAAACTATATATCAGTACTAATCAATACCAAGATTGTGCTTTTAAACAACTCAAAAGTATTCAAAGGATCCTCACCCACTAAATTTTTTTTATTCACTCCTATTTTTAGCGAGATGAAAGATAAGCAGCATTTATAAAATTCAATAATTTTAAACACAAAATCAAATAAATACAATGCTTCCTAAATCTATTTAGAAGTTGTAAGGAATTAAAGGATTTAAATATATAGGAGGGGATAGTTTCCCTGTATTACCTAAGGGGAGTCATTAATAAAAGCTCAATCTATTTACAACCTTAGATTGGGCCAGGACTTATAAAACCCATCAGCGCAAAATCAAATTGGGCTGGGGCAGGGACAGAGGGATGTTGCTTACAATATTATTCTTTGCTCTAATGATTGCAGATTCTCAACTAAAAATTATTGCATGGGTGTTTTGTAATCTAATATAAATTATCAACAAAAAATCAATGTGCATTCTTTAGTTTGGTCAAGGATTTTTTGTTTTGTTTTTTTGTTTTTGTTTTTGTTTTTTGAGAATTGAGTTGGTCTAGTTAGCTTGAGAACTTGCCTAGCTATGCCATTATTGCATGGATGTATTGTGCGGCATTTTCCTTTTCCTAGTCAACAATGCCTTGGTATTAAATTAATATTCAAAATTCTTTGGATAAACTTCATTGCTGGAAGGAAGAGAGAGAAAAAACCAACCTTGTGTCAGTATTATCACATTACTACGAATGATGTGAATGGACTTTTGGTGTTGTCAATACTAAGGGCATCCATAATAGTTTCTCTCATCCTATCTTATTTTACTATTTTAAAAAATTACTTTATCAATTATACCATACAATTTTACAATACTCCCAGCATCCAAACTTTTATTTTCTCATACAATACATTAAAATAATATATTTATACAATCTCTAATTTTTGTCTCTCTCTCTCTCACTCTCTCATCACCTCCATCACCACCGTGAAGACCCAAAAACCCCAACACAGTTTATCCAAAAAAAAAAAAAAAACCCAACACAGAAACTCATCCCAAACCCCAAGCAAACCCACAACCATTGACCCAGTCTTCAAGCCGCCACTGTTGCCACCATCGCCATCCCCTACTTCTGCCATCGCCCGATGCCATCTCTATTCATCCCAAACCCATCTGTTCTCACCAACTCTTCCTCATCATCATCATCATCTTCGCCGAAACCCATTACCAAACAAACCCAGCAAATATCGAAACCCACCATCAAACCCATCGGAACAAATCCCCCAACCCATTAGAAAAAATCATAACCACCGGACCTAAATCCAAATGCCAACCCAAACACCACCCAAACGCCACCCAAATCCCACCCAAACGCTGGAAACCCATGAACAAACTCACAACCTCCACGCCTCCACCACAGAAGCTAATCGAGCCTCTACGTCGTTGCCTCCATACCGTTGAAGAAGAGAGAGCAAGAAGAAGTTGTTTTTACCATTGACTATAGTGCGATTCTACATTTAGAATCGCATTGTAACACAATTATATATATATATATATATATATATATTTGCAATAATTATATTTTACAACTTCTAAAGAAGTGGGTCTTTTTGGGCTTGAATAAAATGAGCTTACATTTGGCATTATCTCTGTCAGCTGCTGATGCTCTTAACTACTTATGGTTCTCATGCCTTCTGACATCTGACAACACCCAAAAAATTTAGTAAAGGCTATTTTTTAAAAAACAAATAATCTTTATTTTGTACATACATTCGGTAAAGTTGTATTTTCAAAAACACATGAATATACATGGTTTTACAATTTTAATTAAAATTATGATGTGGTTCCGTACATATGTAACTATTACGATCTATTACCACTCATTTGTAAATAAACAATGAAAATTTATAATTTGGTTACCAAAAAAAAAAAAATTTTATAATTTGTTATTAATGTGCTTACACTATATTTAAATCCTGGCCAATCATTGCTTGACACATGGTAGGAGAGATATATAGTAATTCCAAGCAGATTTTAGCAGAGATTGGCGGTTGCATGATAAACGAGCCTTTGAAGTCTGAACATTTGTTCAGTATATGGTAGGCACGCTGGGTGGATGGGAAATCAATTACGTTGGTTTTGTCGGCAAAATGTATTTTTATGTGAATTAAGCAATCTAATAAATAAAATTATGATTAATTTCCAGAAAATTATTATCAAAATTACAAAATCAAGATAAGATATAAATTAATTACACACAAAAACTTAAAAATATATGTAAAAATCATTTTTCCTTGGAGAGAAAAACCACAAGACCAACTCTAAATATATTCACCATAATAAAATTGGTTACAATAATATCTTCTAAAAAAAATGCTTCATTTAAAATCCATATATATGGAAATAACAATCCTCTCATAATTAGTATAATTTTATAAATATACAATTCACCTGAAATCTTTAGGCACTCTAATATAAATATTTCTACCCTTTGTGGTCACAACACTTAAAATTTGTTTTCTTAGATTTTTTTTTTCTCTTTGTGAGTCTCATGACCAAAGAAAGGGTAAATTCCACTAAGTTACCTTGAAATATGGGCTAACACTAACTAGGGCCAAAACTTCTCAAAACTAGTCAATTTAGTCTCTAAAGTCAACTTAGTCCATAAACAGTTAGTTATTTTTTTTTTCAACTGTTTTAGTAACTAAGTTGGTTTTAGTGGAGATGGCAATGAGGCGGGGTTGGTCTCAAGGATGGAGTCTTCACCCTCGCATCGCATGATAGGGAAAGCTTTCTTACCCCATCCCCACCTTGTGGGGTCCTTCCCCGCCCCGTAAAACTTTACTTCTTGTTGATTTGCCCATAGCTATTAACTTTTTTTTTAATAAAACTTGTTTCATTAATAAAAATATACTTAACATTACAAATAAATTTATCCCATCAAATAAAACTAATTTTTAGCAAAAATTGAATAATATTATTCAAGTGCTTAATAAGATAATATCACAATAAAAAAAAAATTCTCATGGTACAAAATCAATAATTCAATAGTATATAAATTTGTTTCTAACAAAGACAAAAGAAAACGTTAAAATTGGTACTTTATTTCCAATCTTGATAGAGAGAAAAAAGAGACAGAGAACCATGTTAGGTGGAATAAACTACGCAGATAATATGTTTGTTTAAATAGGAGAGTTTTAGAGTATAAAAAATTTACAATTCAATACTTAACAATGCAAGATGGGGCAGGTGAGGTAGGTCTAAAAAGTCTAACTCATCCCCGCTCCGCCCCATTGTGCCCCATCCTCGCTCCATTGCGTGGTGGGTAAAACCCACGCAAGGCAAAGTGGAGAGGGGCAAGGCAAAATTATCATTCCTAGATTTTTGGGGACCAAATTAGTTAGTTTTGAAATGTCTTAAACTTGATCGGTATTAGCTCAAACCTCAAGGTATGTAATGGAATTTACTCTTAAAGAAAAGTACCGTTGTTTTGTTTGCTCTCTCTCACACACACATGACTTTTCTTTTTCTCCTCACTTGTTTGCATCAATCCAAACCTCACAATTTATCATTGATTGATTCCTGCACTTTATATATTAACCTAAAAAAAAAAAAAAAAACAAAACTGTCTCTCTCCTTGCATTATCTCCCAATCAAAAATCCATTTTTTGTCTTTTGGCTTCACACTCAATTTTAAGATTCTTTACCCCTCCCCATAGAGGATGCCTTTCGCAAGACCATCAAATGATTTGCATTATTGTCTATATATAATGCTTTAATTCCTATTTCTTTAGGAACAAAAAATACATTACTTTTTTTTTTAACAAAGAATACATATTATTTATTTTTCAATAAAAAGACTTTCCTTTTCATATCAAGAAATAAAATTTCTTTTGCATCAAGTAAATTCCAAAAATAACCGAATTAATTTTCCTTCTTCACCAAAAAACCCAAGAATTGTGGGTTCTAGTTAACTTAACTGATAAAATCTTTTGTCGTCGAATAAGAGATCTAGAATTTAATTTCTGTTTACACAAAAAACCATTTGAGTATCTTGGTCCGATAATAAAAAGTAATCATAATGAGCAGATGTCATATGTTAAAACCCTCTCTAAAAAAAAAAATCACCTAAGTACTTAACTAAACTAAGTCGTAACAGGAATTTGAAACCATTTCTTAGTAAGTATAAAGTTTAAAAACTATATGAGTTTGGTTCAAAACTTGAGAGATCAACATCTCATGTTACCAATATTCAAGGAATTGACCTGAGATTCTAGGAAGGGGAGGCCCATGTCCAAAATAGACTTACATTAATTATAAAAATTTATATATATATATATACACACATACATACATACATACATACATACATACATGGGTTGGGTTTAAGTTACATCTGGTATAACTCTAAGTAATACACCATCCAATAACTTGTTATATAATTCATATATTGAAATTCACACCGTTGAATTACATGTTCTATATATGTTTTTAACATTCATGCTAATTTCTGTATCAATTGGATGTTATTTATCATTCGATCCATAAACTTATTTTTTATGCATTATTTTAAACTACAAAAACTTTAAATAATTGGTTGATGACAAAATTATTAATCTTTGATCACCTTGAAATTTTGCAAGTATAAAGAACATACGAAGATAATGTAATCTAACAGTGAATTTGTTAAAATTCGCATCCAGTTAAAATATATTGAGTGATATAATATTATTTAAAGTTACATCAGGTGTAATTTAAACCCATCTCTATATACATATATGTGTGTGTGTGTGTGTATATATGTGTATGTATATATATGTGTGTGTATATATATATAAGTAGGATGAAATGATTTAGGCCAAATTTGCCATATAGCACAATTTTAACAAAATTTTAGGAAAAAAACACCCGATAAAAGTTATTTAGTTATATAGCACATTTTTTGGAACTCGAGTTTTACAAACTTGAGTTCCAAGCAGTATGAGCTCCATTGCTTGTGTGCCACACAAGCCACTTGGAACTCGAGTTTAAAAAATGTGCTATGTTATTAAATAACGCTGTCAGGATGCGTTTCTCCTAAAATTGTGCTATTTGGAAAATTAGGCCATGAAATTTGAGTTGTGGTCAGAATCAACTCACACCAAAACTCTGCTTGTTTATTTTCTTGTACTTTCCTTAAGTTAGTAAAACCTTGCTTGTAGTGTCATTTATTCAAGTAAACTTTATTCCAATTATTTACTTTCTTACTCAATTTACTTTTATGCAAAGTTAAATTTCGCTTGATAGTTAATTAATCTCTCATTTGATTTTGATTGACTTACGTTCTGTTTGTTTTTATGGAAAACATGTTATATTTATGTTTGGTAACGTTGAAAAATACAAGTTGAGGAAAACTCAACAAAATTTTTAATGTGTTTTCATTTACCTATTTTCATTTTTTTCCCAGAAAACAAGACAATTGGTATGCTCTCTCTTCTCTCACTCTCTAAAGTCAAACCCCTCTCCCTTGCTTATTGGTGGTGATGGAGGAGGAGTCAGTAGGTGTAGAGCAGAAGCAAAGTCCTGAAGGATTGGTTGATTCATAGAGATCCTTTTGTTGACAAAAACCACCTACACTAATGGGTGTTTGGTTTTACTTCTCTTCTTTTGTTGCAATTTTCTCTTCTTTCTTTAACAAATTAAATAAATAAATAATAAATAAGCAAAAACAAAACGAAAGTTGCCAAAAGAAATTGATAAGTAGGGACTGAGATTGAGATGGGTGCGATGTCTAAGGAAAGAATAGGAAGAGATGGGAGTGAAAGAGATATTAAACAATGGAGACCATAATAATAGGATATTATTTTACTATTTATTTTAGGTTATTGAAATGATTCTGTTTTATTTTTTGAGACATTACAATTGGATTTGGATCTAAAATTATGAAATAGGTGATTTTTTTTTTCTTTTGTGATGCATATGATATAAATTTATGCGTTTGTTTCTTAATAATTGTTCTTTATCATCAGACTAATATATCAGTAAGTTTTTTATGTAAGTGAAATTTGAATTCTATATCTCTTATTTGATACGACAAAAGACTTTAGCAAACTAACTGAAACTCACAAACATTATAAAATTGTGAATATTTAATTAGTCTGTTGTGTTGGTTGCTAAATTACTGGTCATTTTATTTTGGAGTATAAAGGAAGAGTAAAGCCATGCCTATAGAATCTTTTCTAAGCGTGTTTTTAAGCTTTTCTTAGAGTTACAAACACTAGAAAATGTATTTTGGAAAACAAGTCATTTTTTAATGAATGTTTCCTTCAAAACAAATGCATAAGTTTATTGTGCATTATTCATTGGTCTATGTTCTCTTAATTTAGATAATACCAAATCCTTGATCATTGAAAGCATAATTAATCAAGAACAAACGTTCTCAATCTCATGCAAGCCAAATTTATTATCCAGATTCATAAATATTTTATTAGTTGTTTTAGCACTATAATCACTTCCGCACTTATTTTTATAACTATTCTATGTGGTAAATTGTAACTAGCTGTTTGTCACTTTCATATATGAATTTTTTTTTTTTTTTTTACTACTCATAATCAATTACATCAAATAATTTAGAAAATGGGTGTAAAATTAATTATGATCCTACGATTTTTCATATTTTACCCTATGAACACAATGAAAGTGGAGGAGGTGTGATTAAGGGGATTAAATAACGTATGCAACAACAGACAATTTTGCAGTCATAGACCCCAGCTGGGACTCACCTAAGATTTGACAAAGGGATCATCTAGTTCTGCATGCGGTCAAGTACAAGGCATATGGTTGATGGTGAAGCAGCTTTCTAACATGTCTCGTACTGCTTGTCAATTAGGAAACCTAATGTTTTTGCAACATCTTCCATATGCATGTGGACATGTTGAACGGATGTGTCAAAACCTGGCTTGGTGGTCCTTGCGGAAGTGAAAAAACACTTCTTTCAAAATGACCCACATCTGCCCCAAGATGCTCTGGATTTCGATCGATATAACTCACTCAACCCATGTTCTCTACAGAGAGGCCATTCAAATGGGTCCAAAACTACTTTCACTTCATGGAATTGCTGTCATTATGCGCCATATGAGGCCAACCTATGATATTTGGAAGGTTATACGTAAAATTCCAAATTATTTTAACATATACTTCCAATCATAGCATGCTACCTATTCCATTTTCTTAACAATGTGGAAGCTTATGAAATAGAAAGACAATTTTTGTCAAATTTGACAAAGTTGTGGAACATCAAATGTAATATGCAATAATTAACATTCTAAATATTCAGATATATTCTTCAATCAGTGTCATTAGTTATTATTTGCATCATTGGACTCACATTCCACATTATTGTTTTGTTATTTCTTTGGTCCGTTTTACCAACCAGAAGCATGTAATAGTAATAGACGTTTGTGAAGTTCCAAAAGGAAAATAAGTGCAGTCCTATATAATTCTTGAAATGACTGTCTGGTTATTGTCAGAAGGGGCTGTATGTATGGTGGATCGTATACAGTGAGTCCTACGTGATAGATATGAGTCTAAAAAAAGGATGATAATTAACAATCATTCACACTTCTTTTTTTAATGGATCAGATGTAACCTATTAGAGACTGTCAGTTAGGCAAACATACTGTCCTCAGAAGAAGCATCTTCATAAACTTCTCAACTTCTAAGGATATGTCAACAGTGCGCACCATCAATTATATGAATGATTGATTCCAAAATTGACTATTGGAACTAGCAGTTATTTCTAATATGTTGGTGACAAATTCAAGCTTGAAGTTAAGTAAATTCCTCACCAGAATTATTCTAGGTCCCTAATTTATTTTTTCATAGGGAATTGATGTGTTTGAATCCACTCAAGAGTCTTAAAGTTCCTATGACCACATATATGCTGCTCTAGTACTATCAACTATCAAGTATCATCCTCAGAAGATGGCTTGAACAAAAACCAAATAGAAAAAGTACGTAATTGCCAGACATTGACTTTGAAATCACATCGATCTTGATCAACACCCTAGCTAGTAATATTCGTAGATAGTCCCAACTCAAAGCCCCATATTAATTATCCTATATGTATTAAAGGCTGAACATAAAAAGACTGGCTAGAGGGCCAAGTGATTACTACCATATATATGTGATATGTCTATCTATACATGTCTGTATTATGGGTGGAACTAGACAAAACACAAATGTTTTTTGCTTATAACTTCATGGCAGTGCATACATGTGGACACAGGGAAGACAACTAACCCGTGGGCCTACGTAAGAAGGCATAGCCTTGTGACTTTAAAGAAAGCCCATACCCATGCATGAGCTCATGTAGAGCATTGTGGTATTTATGGCGCATTAAGGTTGTGTTTGTCATTGGCTTAAAAGGCCAAATTTTTTTATTATTCAGCTTATTCTTTGCTATTATTTATGAATTTTATTGTACTTCTTAGTACTATTCATGAGTCATATTACTATTTCAATTACCTTTTAGCTTTATTTATAATATTTCAGCAAAAAAAATTTAGTTTCAATTAAATAAGTTATTCTCAAATAGACTCTAAATCTGTATAGTGTATAAAAGGAGGAATAGAGAATAAATAGGCATTTACATGATGATACATCTATATCATAAAAATATTCCACAAATAAATTGAAAAATCCAAGTGGCTATACAACAAATTGCATTATGCCTATAAGGTCTTTGCGTAAGATCATGAGATCTAGAACATAGCCAATCAAAACCAAACCTCAACTTTGGTGGGCAATGCTATCATATATATCCAATGTATTTTACTGCTGACACACGTAAAGCTTTGGCTCCAAATTAAAAAGACAGCTTATTTTACTATTCTGTTTATTTTTGCTACTATTTATGGCTTCATTGCACTTTTTGGTACTATTTATGGGTCTTATTGTACTATTTCAGATAATTTTTACCTTTATGTACAGTACTTTTAGCAAAAAGTTATTAGTTTCAGCAAAGTAAACGGATCCTAAACAAACCCTTAAAAAACATAGAGAGGACAAAAAGATGAAATTAGGAGTCTGAAATTTGATAATATCTGTTTCTTAATAAAACCAATGGGATCAACTTACGTAAATAATTCTTGACATTTGTGTAATAAAATTGAAACATCCACCTCTATTCCAAAAATTAACAAGTTTGATTTACAAGTCATTATGCAGACTGTACCAGAGATAATCAAAGGCAGGTAACAGTTGTCATACGAATTCTCTCAGCATAATTAAATCTTTGAATTTGGCTGTTCACAACCCGATTTTTCCTATTCCTAGGATTAAATAAACCAATTATACAAAACTAACAAATCACATCTTAAAATCCCAATTGTGGTTCCCTAAATTGATTGGATATTAAATTGAATTAGTTGCGTGTGTGTTTGTTAAGTCTCACATTGAGCATATAATAGATTGATAAATGCTTCATAAACAACTATAGGGAACTCAATTGTGACTTAGATTAGTTTATTTGAGGTTTAACATAGGTGTGGCTTTTTTAACTCGGGGAGATTGTGATACTCCAAATTGATTGAATATTGAATTAAATTAGCTAAATATGCTCTAATTATCAAAATTAATTTCTCAAAGCATACAAGGAGTACATATGAAGCACACCCTTAGGCACACATATTTTAGTCTCTAGTTGAATGTATCACAATTTTCTTACAAAACTCATTATATTGTAGCTATATTAGATACACAATTTAAATACAAAAATTTCGTTACTAGCAACTACATTATCATTGTGAGTCGTGACAGTTAGAGTGTGTTTGGGTACCGTTTATTTTGCTGAAAACTGAAAACACTGTAACAAAATAATATTTAAATGTGTAAATAGTGTCGTGAGACCTATTTTTAATGAAAGTTTTGCTGAAAAAGAGGTTTGTGGGTTCCGTGAACAATGCATGGGACCCACTGGAAGTGCATTGGCTTTGCTGAAATGCACTTTTCAAAAAAAAAAAAAAAAAACGCAGACATAGGGATAGTGCTTTTCAACACTATCCAAACGGGTACTCAATACATTGGATAAGAGGTTTGAAGTTATATAATAATTATTCATTTAGCTATTTTTTATCAAGTAAATTAGGCTAAAATATTGTTTTCATCTCTAAAGTTTGCAAGAATTTTCTTTTTTATCCCTAAACTTTTTAAAAATATTTTTGCAATAGTTTAGGACCAAAAATAGGAACAAGAAAGAACTTCTGAAAAAGTTATGGGATAAAATATATTTTCTAAATTTTAAGGATAGAAACTGAAACATTTTCAATAGTTTAGAGATGAAAAAAAAAATTCATTCAAACTTTAGGGACAAATACAATATTTTAGTCAATAAATTAAATATATTATAAGTTCATGACCAAAATTGTGCAACACATGAGCCTTAATCTAGTGAATATATAAAAATAACAATGTCATTCCTAATAATAATAATTTCTAAAAGGTCTAGAATTTATATCAAGTTTTAGATTAGGTCTCAATTTTTTAATATTGTCAATTAAAACCCTAAACTTAAGAAATCATTTCAATTTGGAGCCTTTGCCTATCTTCATTACTTGTCATCATTATTTTGGGCAGTAATGTAGCAGAAATAGTGTGTAAGTGTTGATAAAATATTGTGTTTCACTTAAAATTTGTTCAAAAATCAATTCGGCAGCTATTAAACCTCAAAGACATAGAGAGGGAAAAAAAAATCATTCAAAGAGATAAATTTTTGCTTAGAATGAAAAAAAAAAAATAGAAAATATTCTATACGAAAAATCAAAGTTGTTTACCAAGTGTGGATTCATCAATGGTTTGTCCAAAATAATGAAAATGGATTGAGACTTCAAATTAAACGGTTTCATATAAGCATGATATCTAATATAAAATACACTTTCGTATTTCTATATATACCAAGTTAAATTTTTAATTCAGCTTGGGAAACTTTACCCACCATGCATTGATAGTATTATTTTTCTTTGAACTTAACTTCAATGTAAAAAATTAGTTAAAGAGAAAAACTCGAGGACCCGCATGATTCTAAAACTTATAGTTAGTCCAAGGAAGCACATTCATCCCACTTCCACCTTCATACAAATAAAATTCTCTCTCTCTTTCTAAATGATTGAGCCCAATTGCCGTTTCTGTTGACAAGCTTAATGAGTCCTGTAATTAATTTTCTTGATCAAAGGGGATGCTTAGTTCTAATCAAAATCTTGGACTGTTGTGTTAGTCAGCTACTTCCAAGATCCACAAGAAAATATATTCTATAGACAAATGCTTTTTCAGTCCAATCGCCCTCGATCATGGAAAGGAAAACTTTACCTATATTTGTGACCTTATAAAAATGCCTCAAATAGCAAAATTACGAGAACACGAGTGTCTTGGTTGAAACTAAAGGCCTTTCTTCCAAAAGCAGCAAACTTTAACTATGTCTTAAATGATGGCATTGAGAATCAAGTTGACCCTTGTGCCAAAACACAGAAATGAAACCAAAAAAAATGAAAAAGGAATCTTGTTTGATTCCCTAAGCTGTGGGCTTTTTTTTTTTTTTTTTTTCTCTCACTTTTGCATTTGCTTTTTAACCAAAAGGAACATAGAACCAAACTCAGAACTCGATCACTTTGCTATGAAAGCGGTCTGCCATGAACAAACTTTAATTAAAATTTTCCATGGACAGCAAATGTGGGAGACGGGAAGAGAGTATTTACATATTTATATACTTCAAAAATTAAAAAAGTTGAAAAAAAAAAATCCTCGTGTAATGACTAATGGGACAAAATGATTTAGCTTCACATGGTATTGCTTTGAGTTTTGCTAATCCAAGAACTTTTAAAGGTACTTGCTTCAGTTTATGTACAGCAGCTAAGTCCTTGGGACTCAAACCCTATAAGAATATAATGCCCTCCAATTTTTTTGCCATTGAACTTTGCTATTTGAGTATTTTCCTTCAACCAGTGGACCAGTGGATCTTCTCGACCTATATGCTTCCGTTAAATCTAAATGAACATCTTTGAGCTTAGACAAAGATTATTAAGAGGAAAAAAAAAGAAGAAGAAGTCAACATATGTTTGGGGCTCGCATTAATAATCACTAATCCTCTAAATTTTTATGCAAGGAGTGTGTACACCTTTAGCTTGGGTATTCCTTATATCCAGATGGTAAATGAATCAAGTTGCTTTTGAATAATTTGAGTATAATTGGTAAATAAAATTGATTGTATTAGTTTAAACAAAATAGTCAAGTTAAACTCCACGTTAAAACTTAACTATTACTTGAGTCAAGTTCAATCATCATAATGCGTGTTTGTGAACAAACTACTTGAATTAATATAATATATGTTATAACATGTTTATATACATACATGTATTAAAAAAAAAAATTATGTAGACTTTAATATTTGTAATTTATAGATAATATAAATAATTAGTTTTGTTGTAAAAATTATATATAAATTTTAACAATATAAAGTTGCTAAATATAATTTGTATAAATAAGTTAATTAACAAAAATTATTATATCTAATTAACTTAAACAATAATTTTAACTATAATTTATTCTATATCATTCTCTTCGACACAGTAAAATTCCCTACATGGGCTTGACCATAATAATATACTACCTGCTCTCAGGTGATACCCCATACCCTCGGTCTGTGTAAGAAACTCACTTATTTTTTTAGTCGACCGTTTGGGATGGATATGGGATATAAGGAGTACCAATACACAAGTAGTTTTTTGAGACTCGAACCCAAGTCCTAAGACTTGTTGACCTAGTATCTTACCAACTAGGCCACCCGAATGTTAGTGAACTTTGTATATTTTTTGTATCATGTAATTGTTCTTTGTGTGTTCTTATCTATTTTTGCTTCTCAAGGAGATTTTGGGAGTTAAAACAAATTCCCTTCAAGAATTACATTAGAAATTACTTATTTTAATAGAAACATTAGAAATTACTTAATAATTATAATAAGGTAAAATTTCTTTAAAGGAAAAAAAAAGCACTTAAAATTTGCCACTTGTAAGTTGTAACAAATCAAACAAACTTTTTAATTTTGTCATTTTGAACTCTAAAACTTTTTAGGCAATGACAATAATCTAAACACCTTATCCATTATCCACATATGATGAAAACTACTTTAAACTCGTCTCTTTATTGATATTGTCCTATACCTTTATATTGTGGTTTACACTTTCTTCCACTCACAGAGTTTTTCTATTGTCCTACACCTTTATTGTGGTTTAAACTTTCTTCCACTCTCAGAGTTTTTCTATTGTCCTATACGGCTACACCTTTATTGTGGTTCAAACTTTCTTCCACTCTCAGACTCTTTCTAATGCGTGGACAAGAAGACTAATCCATAGCAAAACCGTGGTTTGGGTGTAATAGGCACCAATCAAGATTTTGCACCAAATAAGTTAACAGAAATAGAACACCACATAGTATGTCATTACTTCCGGATCATCACTTGAACTCCAAAAAGTGCTAATATTGCTCAAATTTATATCTAAACGTGTAAATAAAAAATGAAATAAAAACAGTCCTCATTGGCATTACAATACATATATTTTTTGATGAACACATTACAATAATATGTTGTGCTGGGCAGTGGGCATGCACATGCTACGGTGCTACGGTGCTACGGCTACCTAAAGAAACGCCATAACAAAATTAAATAATAAGAAAAGCTATAGCTAGCAATTGTAAGCATGCTAATGATTTTTTAGGCCTACATGGGTAGCCCGCAATCTGATTTATAAATTATTGCACCATAAAGGTTGTATTTTACGGGTGTCTTTTATGAATATGACATAAGATATATATAGTTTTAGCTTTTTTTAATTATAATATGGTTGTTGTAATAGAACTAGACAGAAACAAATTATGAACCGTCCTTTCCTTGAAATATGGATAAGGAATGTTGAATGTCCTTGTATTGTGCTGCGTTGATTGAAAACAAAGCAAGACTAAAAATATAAGTGAAGCTAGCAAGCCCAAATTTTCTATCTTCTGTGCCCTGATCAAGAATAATGTAATGCAAATAAACAAATGGCTTAATGTCATCCACTTTGTTGTTAAGACTCGGGAACTTTTTTTTACCCCTTATGTTCGATACTAAAATGGCTAAAATACCCGTCTTTTAATTGAGAAGGAAAAATAAATAAATGTTTCTATAGTTAATAAGGGAATTACAATTAATCGACATTTTCGTATCATACTATTCAAAGAAACCACAAGATGCCTTGATGCAAACAAAACAATAGGCAAGCAGGAATTGTATTGACATCAAAGGATAACTTGTTTAGAATTCAACTCTTCAAGAGCACTAGTGCTTAGGATAGAAAGCCTAGAATTTGTATTCTCATCAAAATTGAGTCAATTGTACAGTTTAGGACTATTTATACACGTTGTGATCATCAAGTCCCAACTACCCTAGCCTTTAACAAACTCAACACATAGCTCTAGGCCTAGATGGACCAGCCTCTCTATCAACCCATTTAGCTAACTGAAACTAACATCTAAAAACAGCCTTGGCTATTATTTGAGATTCTGTATCAAAAGCCCTAGCTGCGACATTCTCTAGTTGTTACTAAAAGAAATAACTATTTCTAATAGTATTACAATTTACAATCATTTGCTACTACATTATAAAGCCAATAGTTGATGCTGATTAACACTCCCAAGTTGTGACTGCATCAAGATGACTGCTACAGTGCTACCGCTGCATTAATCTGTTGGCTAAAAGCAAGGTTACTTTTTTTTTTTTTTTTTTTTTGATAGGAAAAGCAAGGTTACTTGACTATGTTATTTTTCGAAATTCATGGAATTTTTCATTACTAAAAACACTTTTCCCAAAAACCCATGATATATTTCTTTGAAATGCTTTCTAAGAGACCCTTGAAAAATTGTTTTCCAAACCATGGGTTTTCTCCTTCCAAAGAATGTTTTCTCCAAAACCATGGGGTTTTTCTTTGAAAATTGATTTTCAAAAATCATGGGGGTTTCCCCTTTAGAAAATGTTTTCTCATGAATTGAGATTTCTTACTCTTGAAAGTAAATTTCTAAAACACAAGGAATTTCACTTTTCCTTGGACAAATGTTTTTCTAGTATTTCTCATATTCTATAGAATTTTCCAATAGAGTTAAATTTCTCTTTAAAAAATCATTTTTCCCAAAAACTCATGAGAAATTGCATCTTTTTTAATATACCTTCTCCAAAATTTCATGAGATTTTGAAACCCGCTTTAGAAATATATTTTATTTCAAAATATCTAGAAAACAATTCCCTTTTAAAGAAACCCTAAAAATAATTTTCCTTTTCAAAAATAAAAAGTAATATATTTTATTAAAAAAATAAAAATTAATTTTCTAAAAAATCTTTAAAAGATATGAAATTCTTTTTCTTTTTCTTTTTTTTTTTTATAAAAATGATTTCGAAGTGAGATTTGTCCATGGTTGGAAACCAACAGTTTTGATGTGTTAGAGTTGATTACCTTACTCTCTAAGGCAGCTAAGATTTCTGAATTATCAAGTTGGATAAAGATAAGTCTAGCTCTAAGTGCTTATTGACATTTGCAAAGGCTTAGCAAAAAAAAAATATATATTAACATTTGCAAAGGTAGTCCAAGCGCTGATCATCACTTAGATTTCGGGTTAAAGTGCCAATTGACACTTTGACCTTGAGTCTTGAATTGATTCATTTTCGATTTGTTCCACAACTTACGTTTTTCTGATCAATTTTTTAGTTCAATATGACTTTGGAACATAAATTTTAGCTTTCTTGAGATCAGATAACATTAATGGATATTTTGAGAATTTTTATTTTATTTTAATTAAATATCTTATTTCGAAATGTTTAATTAAAGTTAAAAATGAATCTAGTTATCCATTGCCATTAAATACTTAATCTCATGCTTATTAGTGCATCCTTGTCACATGTGTTTATTCTAAATCACAAGAACAATATTTACTGTTAAATCTTGATTCCACAATAACTTTTAATTTGGTGGTCCAAGTTAAGCGTGCAAGATGTTGTTTTGATCTTTGGAACTTCTAGATTTGTTTTCAATTAAGTATTTGATAATCCAAAGGTTAAAATTACTGTTTTACTCTTACATTCTTAAATGATAATTTTGTCCTTAGTGAAGTTAAAGAAAGGTTGCCAAATGCCATCGTTCTCTTGGTGGGATGGTCACTCTACAAATGTAAATGCTCATGGAGTATGGGGGTAAGAGTCGAGGTTCAAATCTCCAGAAAGGAGTTTCACACACATATACACTTAAAAGACTAAAGTAAAAATTATATCTTGTAAAAAAAAAAAAAAAACAGCAAGGTTTCCAAATGAAATGTGTACAATGATGTAAATGACAACTTTTATACCAAGTCCTCATTGGATTTAATCTTTTTGGATTTGTCTATCCTCCTCAGGCTTATCTTATATGCTAAATATTCTCATTCTGATAATAAGATATCATATTGTTTTGGCCTGGCCATGAAAGAGAAAACGACTTTTGAATTTAGAATGAAAGGAAAGAAGGAAAGACAGTCAATGTGACTGTGGAGGAACATGAGCGGCAGATTGCCAGGGTTCAGCGGCTCTTTTGACTTTGGTAAACCTAACTTCTGAGTGAATTTGAAATTACGAGACAACACCAACTCTCTCTCTCTCAACTTTTAGCTGTCTATGAGACTCATAACAATTTTGCACTGTCATTTCCAGTTGTTTAATAAGTAATTTATGTCTCTTTCTCCAAGGCAAAAAAATTTAGTCCACAAATCGTTTAGGATTTTATTTCAAATGCAATAGAAACATCATCATTCATCATCAGTTCATGCAATTTTTTATTCAATTGGTCAATTGAATGAACTAACAAAATATATATATATATATATATATATATATATATGTCTACATCCAGAGTGTGGAATGACAAACATTTAGAGAGTAAAAAAAAAACGTGTTGTAGTTGACATGTTCTTTTCAAATTCACCTCCATTTTGAAATGGGTAGTGATTAAATAGGGATTACCCATCATATTCAGATTGTCATGTAGTGCTTCCATTTATTGATTTATTTTGGGACATTTCTATTCAACCAAAAAACAAAAGCACCTTTCGTGTTAGGACCTTTGGTCGTAATGTGCAAGTAATTTCTTTGTAAGGATGTGTGAGTGGATCCCATACAAGCCATGGGGAAACCCTAAGGGATGGGTTGTTTGGATTAGGGGTCATCCGATTAGTCGGTCCCTAGGAGGATCATCCCTCGCGGGGGCTAATCATCCCTTTTAGGGGCTGATCGTCCCTTTTGAGGGACGATCTTCTCCTTCAGGGGTTGACCTTCCCTTTTGAGGGTCAGTCATCCTTGTCGAGGGCTGGTCCAAATTTTTCGTCATCAATATCCATTAGATGACCTCCTCTTCTTCCTCTTCTTGTTCTTAATTATTATTATTATTATTATTATCGTAAGTACTCAAAAAATAAGGCCTAAGTCCACTTGAATTAGTGGTACCTTGTCCTTCAGATCATGTCTGAATAATATAACTTTTAAAGAGAGTGAGAAACTTATCCAAGTGAGAGAGTGAGAAACCTATCAAAATCAATTCTAATTTAAGTCCAAGCTTAAGGCTGAAGAGCCCAAATAACAGATAGACGTAATTTAAACAACAATTGAGTTTAATGACCTCCTTGGGCAGGTCCAAGGATGAACCTTTTGTATATAAATGTAGTTCAAGTTTTTACATTAGGCTTTTCACTACTCTTTCTCTCCTATTCTAATAGACTTTAGATTGTTCAACCCCCTTTTCTAGGGGCTCAATTCCTTTTATATCATTTTTCCATGCATCCCAACCCTCTACCTATATGTTTCAGGGCATGCTTCAAAATACTTATCCCATCAAGACTCTGCTGAGGCTGGTAGAAAGGGCTGTTAGCTGTGATAGTACTGTTCAGAAGTTATTTCTACATTAATGCAGCTAATAAGATTGGTGGAGGGCATTAAATACGAAGATGAGAGATATATCTTGCAGGAAGCTTCCTCCTGACCATCCCTGTCCTCGTTGCCATACCTTCTCCTCTCCTTAGGCCTTTAAGGGATATCGGTTGTCTTGATTCCATTACTCTCCTCGGGGTAGGTGGAGTTCTTGGGATTTGGTTACCTTCCTTAACCTAGGTTATGATGATTGTTCCTCAGTTATGACTCTTCAATCCTCGAACCCTACACAATTATTTTTATGATAGAAATTAAACACATGATGTCCTTTCTATTATGAATGTTTCCTACCATCAAATTAAGACATCAATTAATTTTTAATGTAGATAGGATTCAAACTCCAAATCTCTTATTAAACAATAAAAGAATTTTTCTATTAAAAAAATGATAGAAGACTTTATTAGTTAAATTAACTATAACCCATAATTTCAATTTGTCATCAAAATCGTAAATATGCCAAGAGAAGGGATGAAACTGATCTTTTAGCTTCACCTTCAACTTCAACTAATATACGTAGTAAACAAATGGGACTACTTTGAAGTTTGATACACTCTTGTTTGCTTTTCAAAAAAAAAAAAAAAAAATGGAAATGAAATGCATGACACATTATAAATATTGGATTAATGGAAGTTTGTAACTCTTCTATAAATTATTAAGAAAAAAAAAATGTTCTCTAATTTTATTATTATTTTTAAAACATAGGCATATACTATTTCTTTATTCCATGATAGACCTAAATGCCAGATGTTTTGATTCCATAACTATATGAGGGTTTAGTTAGCATGTTCTAACATGGCAGGTTGTTAGTGATATATAAAAATGAAATCAGTGGTGGGCTTAAATAAGAGCCCATTCTCAAAAAATTATAATAATAATAATAAAAGTCAATACAAACTTGCCAACTCAATTATTGTAAAAAATGATGTCAATTTTTGGTGCACTGAATATTAAACATGCACAATGAAGTCTCATTTCCTCCATCTTGCTAAGCAACTATATATTGTATCCTTTTTAGAGTGATTTTTTTTTTTTAACCTTCGTTATCTGTTCTTTGACTGTTCCAATTATTGAATAGGCATAGTATGAAGTTTTATTATCAGATATTATTCACTGCCTAATTCAACATCTTCAAAATGTCCCTAACTTTTTATTTTTATTTTCTTTTTGTCTTTAATTAACAGGAAAAAATAAATAAATACTGTAAACACTTTATGAATTTTGGTCCTCCTAAAAAACATTCACCACCACTGTGTATGTCACATACGTGACACAATTTGGAAACATTGAGGCTTTAAATGTTTGATTTGGTCACTTTTTAAGACAAAATAAACACAAATCAGCAAGGTTTGCAGTTTTTCAATCATTATACTCTTTCCTAATTTTTTTTCCCACTTTGCTTGTTTGTGTGTGATTTTGTCTTGAAAAGCCACTAATTGAGGGTTTAAGGGTTTAGGGTTCCTAAATTATTTCATACATGGAAGATTACATGATCAATATCTTGAGGAATATCTTCTAACCAAGCTAAAAATTCAGGATGAAACTTTGCTCGTTAAGCAAAGGAGTGAGCAGCTATATATGTTCCCCTGCCTGCGAACATAGGCAAAACGCAACCTTTGATCAAAGGATGATGCTAGAGCTAAAGCATCATAAATAAGATGGCCAAACTATGCGAAACAGGTCTTGCCGTTGCACAAGGCTTTTAAGATGGTCTAGGAGTCACCCTCTAAATCTGCGTTGGTAAAGTGTACATTAGAAAAATCTAGTCCGTAGAGTGAACTCTCTATAGATACAAGGAACAAAATGTACTTTTCCCAAATTTGATTTAGGGATGTAATCCAGCCAAGAGTTTTGCTTGGGTCTAGTGCATAAGTGTTTAAAATTGGTGACGAGTCACATCCAATGCACTGGAGGAGCACTTGATGAAAAGATTTCCCATCAATGAAAATTATCATTCATTTTACCAAGTGTACGCAAACGGCTCCTCTAGAGTTTGAGGGGTTTTTCAATTATATGCATTGAAGTTTTGAATTTTATTCCTTGAAATTATATTCCATTTGCATTAACACCTCATTTAATAATTTCTGTTAAGTGTCACATAAACTTGTCACATGTATTTTTAGTTTGTCAGATAAAATGATACCAAGTAATTTTTGTAGACTAAAAAACCTTTAAATAATTAAAACAAAAATGACATGACATCATTTTATTGGACAAACTGAAGACATGTGACAAGTTTTGAGGCACTTAACGAAAAATGTGAATAGAAGAGTTTTTAATGCAAATAAAATATAGGTTTAGGGACAAAATCCAAATTAGTATATAAAATCCAGAGATCTCTAAATTTTAGGAGTGTAGTTTGCATTTTAGTATTTTTTTTTTTTTAATTACCAAACTTTGGTTAGATTCTTTATGTCAAGTTCCCTAGGTTATTGAAAGACAATCAAATGAATAAGTAAGTTTTATCAAAAAAAAGAAAAGAAAAAAAAATAAGTATAATATATATATATATATATTGGGTTCAAGTTACACCTAGTGTATAATCACAAGAGTTACACAATTTTTAGATCATAGATTTCTATGGAATCTAATGGTTAAATAAGGTCTATTGTCTATGTTATTGATTAAGCATTTATTACTTGCCACACTAGCTAACCAAATTAATTTTAGAAAACATTATATTATTTTTTGTAGTTTCTCTCTCCCCCTAACCTTGCACAAGTGTTATTCCTAACCTTTCTGAGTTGCAGATCAGCGTGGCTTTATTCTTTTTTAATACGTACGTATTGTTGATTAAGATAGAATTTTTTTTTTTTTTTTGGGTCTAGATTTTGATTTCATTCACGGTTCTAGCTGTCCAAGCAATAATTGATTACTCTATTATTTAGGATTGATATTGTGAATATTTGTAATTGTTCTTTTAAGCAACATTTTCTCCGGATCGTTTTGGTTTGATATTTTTTTTATTCCAACCTTCTTGCTATAGGGACCTGTGTAGCATCACAACTCTGATCCTTAGAGATTAAGATAGAAATAATCTTAAATATTTTTTTAATCGGTAAAAAAAAGTTCAAACCAAGTCCAATCCTTAGGGATAAAGATATAAATGATCGAATTGTAAATATTATGATAAGATAAAAATGATCATTTTTTTTTAATGTTTTTTGAGAAGAAAAAACTATCTATTCCTCAATGTTAGTAATTAGCATTTGTTTTTAATTCAAATTCACCTTCTATACCGATCGATTCTAATATTTTCATAATTAAAAAAATCGTTAGGGATAAATCTCTCTCTCTCTCTAAACATGTAAAGAGGTTGTAATAAATATTACATAATCTTCTCTCTCTAAATAAGATTGTAATAAACAAGGTATAGACCGAGGACAAATAGCTTTTGAATTAATTTAGCTAGTGTGTGGCAAGCAATAAATGTTTAATGATAACATGCACAGTTGACCTTTTTTAACCATTAGGTTTTATAGAAATCTATGGCCTAAAAACTTTTTTGAGGTTACACCATGTGTGTAACTTGTAACCATCTTATAAAATAAAGACCATTTTTAAAATAAATACATAAATAAAGAATAAAGAATCATCCTTCTACAAGTCTCATCAAATATATTGACTTTTTCCACAAATCTTCGTTATTATGGTTAATATAATGAGTAATTCTTAAGTATTATTAGAGCAAGGAAAATGGTCACTATATTCTAAGAATACTTAAAAATTTTCCTATTATAATAAGTTTTTTTTAATTATTATTTTTATTTAAATGTCAGTTGTAATGAGTTTTATAGCTTGATTTCAACTCTCACATTTAAAATATTGGGACTAGTTTTGTTGTTCTTACTGTTCACAAAAGAATAATAAAACCTATTTTTTTGGGGGAAAAAGAACAATAAAGTCTGGTGCAATATTAGGAAATGAAACCTTTTCCAAACTAAAAAGTATCAATGTCTTTATTATTTTAAAACTCCTTCCCTTTTCATTTTAATTTTTATAATTTGATAGTTAAAAATGGAGGATTTCAATCGTGGATGTTAGAAAAATTATGCAGTGTCAATTGAGCTATAGGCCTTTTGATTTTTTCAAACTATTTGAAAACAATGCTAAATTATGAAAAGATATTTAAGAAGCAAGTAGTGCTTTCTAGTTTCCATATTTATTTTTTTGGTTGGGTTTTTTGCAGCAACTAGTTTCTACTTTTTAATTTCTAATCATGAAAGTAGATTTTTTTTTTTTCTGAGAAAAATCAAGAAAGTAGATCTGACTCTAGCTTTAGGATCACACTTTGAATATTTGTAGGTTGTGCTTGTGATTACTAACACAAAATTACGAGTGTTTATTCTTATAAAATGAAAATCATATGTTACATCGAAATATACTCTGCCAATTCAAGCCTATATGGGATCCCTATAATTATGGGTTCCTTAACTTTTGGCTCATCATTATAAGAAGGATCATTTGTTACTTATAATAGGATAAGTTCCCTCCAAAACTGTAGCAGTCAATGTGTAATAATATCAAAAAGGTCATCCGTACATTGAGCAATGCATAAAGCCAGCCCAAAAAAAAGGGTAAAAATATATTTAAAAATTAAACTTAAACTTTGTTTTTTTTTTTAAAAACTTCAACCATAACATTTTCACGTTACTAGTGGACAAATAATTAATTTCAATAATAGATTTAAAAACTTGTGATAATTTGTTAATTAAAATTTATTATGAAAATATTGTAAACGTAACACTTATTTTTTAAATAGTGTTACTCACACAATAATTTTACAACAAATCACAAATATAAACTAATATTGGTTCTTATTTTCATCCATAATTATTATAACTTTTTTACTTATCATTAATAACTGGACTCTTAGGCTTTGATGTATAAATATTATACCCGCAATTTTTTTTTTGGTTTTGTTAACGGTTGTTTTTAAGACATTTACTAATGAATTATTTTTAGATAATACTTTCACGAACAATATAAAAAGTTATCAAAAAGTTTTAAAAAAAAAATTCTAAATAAAAAGTTTCTAAATATATTTTCTAAAGCAATTAATTTTTTTAAGAATATTTTTTTTGAGAAAAACTTTGAACACAATTGAACAAACATAAGAAAGTGGTAGGATTTTTAGGGAAAAAAAAAACATAAGAAAAGTGTAAAAACTAAAGGACAATAAAGCATGTGCTAAAATGGTTGTCAAATAGATAAATAGCGCATGTGATATGGAGTACACGTGCATATGGGTTTAGTTTACTTATTTTAAAACCCTTTTTTTTTTTGTGTGTCTCTCGCTCTCTTTCTCTCTCTGCACGACTTACGAAGTGAACAAACAGTGATGGAAGAAACAGATTCACTACTAGTGCAGTATAAACTCATTACATAGAGTCCCATTATTATAAAACAAAGGTATCCCAAAGAAAGAGAGAGAGAGAGAGAGAGAGAGGAAAAAGTCTCTTTCTTTCTTTCTTTCTAGTTTCTAGTTTATGCTCTCAAAAATATTTATGCTCTGCGCAAAGCACCAGCAGAGTAAGCATCTTCTTCTTCTTCTTCTTCGGTATTGCATGCTTAGCTCTCAGACATTCTGCTGTTGAGGTTTCTTTGTTGGGAAACCAAGGTTCTCCCACTCTGCTTCTTTTGTCTGCCATGAAATTCTCTTCTAAACATGGGTGAAGAATCCTTAGCTACAGTACCCTTTGACAGAGCAGTTGAACAGGTCTCCTTTTGCTTTTCTTACTTTTTTTTTTCCCTTGGAGAAATCCAAACAAATGAATAAAAATGATGCCCATTTTGGTTTAATTTGGAATCATTTCAAAATTTTCGCCTTGTTGGCATAGTTTTTTTTTTTTTTTTCCCCATATTGTTATGTTATTGAATGTGATTAAAGTGTATATATTTATCTTTTGTTTTTTCTATCATTTTTGTATGAAATAATTATCTTTGGTATGTAATGAGATTCTCTATCCTCAAACTTAACTGAATTCGCTGTTGTGATCACATTGGTGGTTCCAATTTTGGTTGGCAATCACTGGTTTCAAACTTTGGATCCAATTTTGTTTTGAAAAAAAAGTTGTTTCTAATTTGTGGATCAACAGGCATTGCTTCTCTTTTCTCTCTTTTTTGTTTTTCTTTGGGGGATGGGGGGTTGTTGAGTCTGTATGATCAGGCATTGCTTTGGCATTATTTGTAAAGATGTTAAATTATGTTTAATCCCATATTGCTGATTATTATTTTGTGCATTGCTACAGTGTCTACTTGTAATTTCACAGTCTATACTCTTTGTTTTATATCCTCTAATGCTGGTTTAAATGACTTAATTATTTCACATGTTCCTGGTGATTTTGAAAATGTTGTGTTCTTTTAGTAGCCGAAGCCTTAACCAGAGATCAAATGCTGATCATGTGCTATTTCAATTGTCTCTCTTTTTTCCTGGTTGATAAAATTGAGATTTTCTCTTCTAATATTTCAAAAGATTGTGGTTGGACTTGCTAGTTCTGGTTTCCAAAGCTTTGACTTGAATCTTATAGTCAACAGTTCTCGAGTAAGGAATCACACAGGAGAATTTACTTTTATGACAGTGTTATGACTGTTGATGAATGCTTCACCTCTTATTGAATGAAATAATCTGCAACCATGAGAGTATAATTTGATGCAATCTCAGTCACTGACTTCATACTCTGTTTATATGTTTTTTTAGGATGTATTTACTTATTTTCTGACCAATTATTTGTCATTTTTTTTTAGTTATAGCCTTATAGGTTCACACAATAATTTTTAAATTTTCTGAAATTGACAGTCCACTTTTGATCAGTATTGAAAAATATTAAGATGATAGGATCTCAAGCTTACCGTTAGTTTATGTAAAAAATTAAAGAGGTGGGAAGGTGGGGGAATTAAAATGCATTATTTTTCCTCAATGTATTGTGATGCTTCATTTGATTGTTTCATTTCTGAGGCTTCCAAGATTTCAAAACTTAAACGAATTTTCGTTATTGTCAAAATGTGTGCGTGGTAGAAGAGGGGCATGTGTTAATTTTAAGTAATTGGGGGATGGTTCCTCTCTCTCCCCTCTTGCTGAAACCTTATTGTGTTAGTCTGTGCAGGCAATTTTATCCATAAAGAAGGGTGCGCACCTTTTGAAGTGTGGAAGAAGAGGGAAGCCCAAACTTTGCCCTTTCAGACTTTCCACGGTGTGTACATATGCCACTGTATCTTTTTTTAGAATTATAAGAGTATTTCACTTTGAATACAGGTTTGTAAATTGTAATACTCCATCATTAAATAATAATGATATTTATTTGATCAGTGTTAATAAATTGTGTTCAAGCAGCTTGGTCCTGTATGAATGAACGACCTAACCAACTTATCTATCTTGTCATAGTCTGCAATCTCTAAAAGTTTGTTTCTTGAACCAAGTGTGGGATTTATTATACAAAATAGTTAATAGTGTCCTGTAACATATCCATACAGGTAATAATCGCTTTATTAAAAACTGACATGACTTAGATATTGCCAACCTGGGTAATGTTCTTCCATGTAGTTCAAACTTCCTGATTTAGAACCACCCCCACAACAACAACACCCCCCCCCCCTCCCCCCCCGGCCCCCCAAACTGAGAAAGATTATGAAGACTAGAGATGTAATAAATTTCTTTATCTGGATAACTTCAATCTGGAGTTGATGTAAGATATTTGAAGAACATGAGAATAAATTAAGAAAATAAATCAATGTACAATCGTTAAAAGTTTGACAATATACCTGCAAAATTTTAAGAAATTTTAGAAGTGCTTTGGATTCTTTTAAGAAGTTGCACACAAAGTTCTAAAAAGGTGGTGCTGTATTGTAAAAATAATTTTAAAAAATAAGAAACTGAATTTTAAAAAAGAATAAGGTATTATTCATGACAATTTGCAGTTCACCTATGCCATGAACTGCTTTTGTTTCTGTTTCTGTTTCTGTTTCTGTTTTATTTTTTATATGTTATGTAGTGATGCCCCGTTAAAAACGGCATATGTGTAACTCATTAGAAAAGAATGTGAAAGAAATTAAGAAATGTAAAATTTTTTGTTGGGTTCTTGGTGGAATGAATACACACACACACACACACACACATATAATTTCAATGTGGGCCATATATATATATATATATATATATTTTTTTTTTTCAATGTGGGCCAGACCACAAAATATTTAATAACTTGGCAAAACCATTTTGTTGGGTTGTTGGGGGGGCTGTTGGTTGGGGGCTCCCTCCCTTCAAAAACCATGTCTCTTGCCTTGGCAGTGCAGATGTAACTTATTAGAAAATAATTGTGGTTTTGCTCTACATGGGTTCTTGTATACCGGTGTAATGCAGACCAACCAATATAAGAACCATAAACCTTAGTGGGACATATAAACTAGGGTCAATTAATTGTCTCATACATTTGATAATTTAATGATATGCAATAACAGTATAAAATTGATATGCTATAACAAATTACAGTTCATTGAAGTTGAAATGAAATGTTATGTTAAAAAAAAAAATTAAGCATGCTTTTAACTTTTTAGTTGTTAAGCATGCGTTTTGGAGGAGCAGAGGAAAATAAAGTTGTAATGCTTGTTATAGAAGTTTGAAACCACCTATTAATATCTAAAACATCCAATTCTTATGCAAAACACCATACAAATATGATTATCATGTTGTTTCATCTTATGTACTTCACTCTCTCTCTTCCTCTCTCTATCTCTCTCTCTCTCTCTCTCTCTCTCTCTCCTGCTTTAAGTAAAATTTTGTTTGACATTGATAATCAAGGCTTCTATTTGTTTTTGGATTTCAGGATGAGAAATACTTGATTTGGTATTCCAGCCAGAAGGAAAAACAATTAAAATTGAGCTCTGTTACTGAGATAATTCCTGGACAGGTATGTTCAAAATGATAATGGGTATATGTTTGTCTTGGTTATACTTTGATTTTTGGGGATTAAATATTTCCCTATTCATTATTCAAACAATAACTCCACTTGTCACAGGTAAGCTTTCAGAGGCAACTTCAACCTGGAAAGGAATGTCAGTCATTTTCACTTATCTATGGTGAACGCTCACTTGATCTGGTAATCTTTGCATCCATGGTTAATATATGACAAGTTATTTTACTTTGCCAGTTTGAGTTATCCTTCTTAGGCTAAGACTTACTGCTTCTTCTTTTTTTCTCTAATTATCTTTTAAATAGATATGCAAGGACAAATTGCAGGCTGATTGTTGGTATGTTGGCTTGAGAGCTGTAATATCTAGGTGTCACCATCCAAGACTGCTAAGCAGTTCGAGGAGCCGCAGAGGGATACAAACTTGTGTCAACAGTCCTGCTGGTTTTTTTCGAAGAAAGCATCATCTAGGAATTCTGGAGGATACAACTGATCTTTCACAGGTTTTGAATACTGAGCTTTCTAATTATTGCTTGACAAAGTCTAGATTGAGTAATTTCTAAAATAGTTTGAAATTTTTTAAGTTAAACTAGAAAGTTTTGTAAATTATTAAATGTGATCATAAAATGTGCAAATAATCCAAAAGATAATCAAGAAAACAATTAAACAATTTTCCAAATGTGGCAAACTGTCTATCCTAATAAATGGACAATAATTGATAGTTATTCATTATAATATGCACCTTCAATTGGCCAAGAATTCCTCATATCATGAAAAACAGTTTGTAATGAGGTGTTCTATAGATGCTAAATTTAGCATTCAACTCCATTTAACAAAGCCCTAGTTTCAAGTCCATATCATTTAGTATATGGTATATGTGTCTCTTCTCATGGATTCTTTCCATGTCCTCTTGGGCTTTCCTCTTATCCTTTGGGTTCCATCAACTTCAGTTTTAATTTGGATTGAATTTCATAACAAGAAACTGTAAGTGAATGTCTCTGACTTGCACCTGTTCTTCATCCCATTTGAAATAAAAAAATTGCATGGGTTGATGTGAAAATATTTGGTACAGGAATCAATGACATGGAAGTTAAAGATATTTAAATTCTATAATATAAAATATTAAATCCCATGTGACATTTTGTTTTATATATAAACACATTCCATTTTAAAATTTCTGCAATTGCATATGTTTATATACAAAAAAATATTGCAAGGATATGTAAACATATATGTGTATTATATAATTATATAAATAGAAATGGATCATATCTTGTGTTCTGGAATAAAAAGAAATATATTTAAAATAGTATCCATTAGGGTGCAACCTGGTGGTGGGAGGCTTGGGATGAGCTATAGACCTAGACATCCTAGATTTGAGTCACTACTAGGATTTTGGAGTTCCCCTTACCTGATACTTGGTTCTGGCGTGTGGGGTTGTGTATCCATGGTTTATCTTGGTTTATTTTTACTTAACTTACACTCCATGTATTCATTTTCAGTACTACTTAACCAAAAGCCTTTAGATTCTAAAACATCCTTTCCTATCCCTCAAAATTTCCAATTTGGTGTTGACTCCACATCTAGTTCTATCCACTAGTAAGGAGTAATTTGGTTCAAGGTGAGGAAACAAAAGGTGGTAGGAAAAGACTTAAAAATAACATTGGTAGAAGTAGTAAAAAAGAAAATGTTAATTAAGGAGTTGAGAAAGAGTGATTTTGGATATGATAGAATATCGGAGAATAATACATGTGCTTGACCTCAATAAGTCTGTTGAGGACTCAAGATTAAGATTTTGTTACTATTCTTGTAGAGTATGTGAAAGAAGCCTCTATAAGATGTTGTACTGAACAAGTGAGAGCTGCCATGTATGTAGAGGAACTTGGGATAAGTGGGGGAAAATGGATTCTTTGCAAGTCACAATAACCCATTTGTCCTCCCATTACTTGAGATGCAAAATAACATAGGCATGCATGGTAAGTTAACCAACATTCCAAATGGATGAGCGTAGTTAATTTTTATTTTTTGGTATTTGATTTTACTATCTTCAAGAGTGTGATGCACAAATTTAGAAGATAATTATTTGGTCTAGGCAAGCCAAAGAAGATGACGTGTCAATCATCTCATTACTGTTATGCTTCTTGAAGGTGCGCAGTTTATGTGGGAGTCCTAGTCTATCACTTTCAGAGAGGTGCTTTTCTGATGGCTTATCATATTCTTCTGATTGCTTTTATTCATCGGAGTCAATCCTATCAAATATGCGAAATGCAATGACTATCTCAGTTCCAAATTCTCCATATATTGAAGCAGATAATATGAACAAGAAAGGATCAATTCATGCTAATGCAGAATATGGAAAGAATGTGCCTCATAGGCATGTTATGCCTTGTCGATCCCAGCAAAAAGAAAAGAACAATATTTTGAAGGATGTTATGATTTGGGGTGAAGGAGTAGGAGGGATTGTTGGTGGTTGGGTGGATAAGTTTGGTCACCATGATGAAATGCAAGTAGATGCTGTATTACCCAAATTGTTGGAATCCACCATGATGTTTGATGTGCAGAACATATCTTTTGGAGGGAAACATGCTGCCTTAGTTACCAAACATGGGGAAGTATTTTGTTGGGGTGAGGAGAAGGGGGGTAGACTAGGGCACAAAATTAATATAGATGTGAGCTTTCCCAAAATTGTTGAACCCCTCATAGGGTTCCATGTAAAATCTGTTGCCTGTGGTGAATATCAAACATGTGCCGTGACAGACTCTGGTGAGCTATATACATGGGGTGATAATGGTTGTGGTGTTGATTTAATGGGTGAGGAGAGAAATAGAAGTTCGTGGTTGCCATGTAAACTTTCTGGCCCTTTGGAGGGTGTAAATATATCACATGTTGCTTGTGGGGAATGGCATACGGCGATAGTCTCCACTTCTGGGCAGTTATTTACATATGGAGATGGGACTTTTGGGGTTCTTGGGCATGGTAATCTTCAAAGTGTTTCTCAACCAAAAGAAGTGGAATCTCTCAAAGGTTTGTGGGTAAAATCAGTTGCATGTGGATCATGGCATACAGCTGCTATTGTTGATGTCGTGGTTGACCGTTTCAAGTTTAATGCTAAAGTTGGGAAATTATTTACATGGGGTGATGGAGATGAGGGAAAGCTTGGGCATGCTACTCAAGGGAGAAAGCTTTTACCAACATGTGTTACACAACTTTTAGATCATGATTTTGTTCAAGTTTCTTGTGGAAGAATGTTGACAGTTGGGCTTACCAATTTGGGTACAGTTTATACAATGGGAAGTGCGGTTCATGGGCAGTTAGGGAATCCACAGGCCAAAGATAAATCAATCACAATTGTTGACGGGAAGCTTAAAGAAGAGTTTATTAAGGAGATATCATCAGGTTCAAATCATATCGCTGTCTTGACATCTAGTGGAAGTGTGTTTACATGGGGAAAAGGTGCAAATGGGCAGTTAGGATTAGGTGATTTAGAAGATAGATACTCACCAACTTTAGTGGAGACCTTAAGGGACAGAAAGGTGGAAAGTATCTCTTGTGGATCAAGTTTCACGGCTGCAATCTGCCTACACAAATCTGTTTCTGTTAGTGACCAATCAGCCTGTAGTGGATGTACATTGCCCTTTGGGTTTACAAGGAAGAAGCATAACTGTTATAACTGTGGTCTCTTGTTCTGCCGTGCATGTTGTAGTAAGAAGGTTACAAATGCCTCTCTGGCACCTGATTCAAGCAAGGCTTTTCGAGTCTGTAATCCATGTTTTACTAATTTGCAAAAAATTACACATTCAGGCAGGCTATTAAAACTAGAAAGTGGCAGTCCAAGGCAGCTATTGACCCAACGAAAAGTATTCACTGATGAGAAAGAAGAAAGGGGAGATGTAACTCCCAAGTGGAGTCAAATGTTGTCAATTAGACAATCTTGTACCAGAGGAAGCCAAAATGGTGGAAGGAAGAACTTAGAAAACCAAGGGGAAAACCAGTACCATTCAGAACCTGTTTCTTCTTCAGGTGGACTGCCACAATGGGGGCAAGTTCCATGCCCTCCTCTGTTTAAAACATGGTGTCCAAAAAATGCTGGAGCAATTATTCCTCTAGCAGAAAATCAGTTTTCAGTTTTGCCACTTCAATCTGTATCTGCTGTTTCCAGTGACTTAAATGCAGAGAAAGGTATATCTAAGTCAGATGAGATGCTCATGGAAGAAGTGCAGAGGCTGAGGGCTGAGGTATTTTTTTCCCATTTATCTTCAGATTTTTCTTTCATGGTTGTATTGCATTTTCCTTTCTCATTTTTCAGTATGTGCATGAACACATGAAGACAATGTATGCTACCTAAATTTGAAATAACTAAGACAGCCTACAAATAAAACTAGTTTTAATCTGTATACATCCAGGAAAGTGGGTGAAACTGAAAAGTACTGGCAACACCTATACCTCTTTTATTTTAGCCCTGTGCACACATTTTGGTCTCCAGCCAGACAGTAACTTAATTTGTTCATGCAGAATATAATTTCACTCAGTGCGATCAAGGATTGTGAACTCTGGTTGCATGTATGAATGTATAAATATTAAAGGATTTTGTTTAAATTGCTCAAATTAGGAAACAATATCACAAGAAGAGGTTCAATAATCAATAAGAGAAGACTGCCCAACAGCTGGGTTGTAATTGGTGTGACATCAGAATTGTTGGAGGGAATTCATGAAGTGTACTGAAATAATGAGGACACTAGGTGAATGAAAAATACATTTGATAAGAGATAACATGTTTTCTCAAAGAAATAATTTTTATAAAGAAAACAATTTTTTTTTAGAAGTATTTTTAGTAGACTACTTATCCGGAAGACATTATTCAAAGAAGCCATGCATATTGCAATAAACACACACACCCCTTGATTATGTAATTTGGAGGTGATTATTAACTTTGTTTTGCTTAGATGTTTCAATGTCAGTCTCTTTTTTTTTTTTTTTTTTTTTTTTTTTTTGAGTTCATCTGGATTTTCACCACTTTTTATTGCATGTATTCTTATTAAACACACACACACACACACACAAATCATTCTCCTTTTGTCAAAATCATTCATATATTGTAAAAGTCATTCTTATATTGTCAAAGTCAAAACAATCATGGCCACACTTGCACTCAAGCTTCTAATCAATTAATTGGTCTCTGAAGAAACATAGTACAAACTCAACTTCAAAAGAATCCCCTCTTATCTTAGCAATTCCTTTCAAATCTAATAAGCGATAGGAAATTGCTATAGGTACTACAACTATAACTACATAAAGCTTTCAAATTGATGTGGCAATGAATGTAATTGGTGGGCTCATCCACTTCATAAATGAATATTTGAATTGTCTCTTTGTGATTGGTGACACATTAGTTTGCAAGCTCAATGTAGTAAAATTTGTAGAACCTGTAGCACTACTCTAAGCAATAACATTGGAAGAAAAGAAAATAAACCTGCTTTTCATTGAAGCTAGTTACTCTGAGATGATTTTCGTAGCAAAAATGAGATTTATAACTAAAAAGGATGACTGTTGAAAACTTGAGGTTCGACTAATCAACTGTTTACTAAATGTTTGATTCAGTGCCATATATTTATGCAAAAGAAAAGCCTACATTTAATTATTTAAAAAATCCAAAAATTACTCGATATAGAGAATATACTCCTTGGTACCTGGTTTAGGATCTGCAAGCTGGCCCAATTGCTAATGACAAATGAAAAATAGAATCCCACAAAGGGCCTAATGGCAAAAGGAAACTTATTATATCTGCCCCTAAAATTTGGTGCTAGGCATTTCTAGAAGAGTTTTACGCTAAAAATGTTATTTGATAGTTGGCATTGGCCCATGCATAATATCTACTAGGCCTCTGCCTAATTTCTACATCATCTTGTTTCTACAAAACAATTTTTATGTTCCGCCCCTGTTAATATGAAATTTGTGCAGGGACATAATTATCTTATCGTCTTGTGTTTTTGTTTTAGTGTTTTTAATTCTATTATGTTCTCAAGATCATGCCATAACAATGAATGTATAAGGGGCATATGATATTCATGATGATAGGTTGGATACATTGTGTAAATGTAGATTTTTTTCTCTTATTTATATATATATTTTTATCCAAAATTTGAAGGCAAAGCAGAAAGCAGAACAAAAGGCTTGTATTTGCTGTTAGCATTCTGCATGTAAATACTCTTTGAGGAGTGTCAGGAGTTGGGGGGAGGGAAGGTTCCCACAATCCCTCCCTTTAGCAAAGTGTTTAGACGTGGCCTTTGGTCCCATTCTGGATTAAATTGTTTGACATTCCTTGTAGTTGTCGTCATATCTTCCTTCTGCACTATGTTTTGTTGTGTGGAAGGGGAGGGAAGAGGAGAAAAAAGAATTAGGAAAGGAAAGGAAAAAGAAAGGGGAAAGAAAAAATATATATATATATATATATATTTTATGTGTGTTTGGATGTAGAGGGGAAGAGAAAGGAGAGAAATGGAATAAAATAATAATACTCCAATAATTAAAGAATATTTTACAATTTTATCCTTGTAAATTATAAATTAATAATTACCTATGAGGATATAAAAGTGACTTCACAAAAAATTCAAAACTTTCTTAGGGTATGAGATTAAATTTATAGATTTGGAGAGAGAAGTAAAAAATAAAAGTGGTGGGACCTATGGAAACCATTTTTCTCCACATCTCCTTTCTCTCCTCTTTCCTTCTAACCAAACAAAGGAAAATGAGTCTTTTCTCTTCCCTTCCTTCTAAGCAAGGTTCGTGTTAAGCTTTTATTTAGATAAGGTTTTTTGTTTGTTTGTTTGTATTTACCTTCTTTTATTCTCTTGATTATATGTATATGTTTTATTTTGGCTGTATGGTTGAAATTGCTTTGTCCTTACATGCTTAAATGAATTTTTTTTTTTTTCTTTCAGGCTAGGAGTCTTGAAAAGCAATGTTTTACTAGAAGCCTGAAGATTCAAGAATGTCAACAACAAATTGAGGAAACTTGGTCCCTGGCAAAGGAAGAAGCTTCCAAGTGTAAGGCAGCAAAAGAGGTCATAAAAGCTTTGGCACTAAGGGTAAATTTGTTTTTGTTTCATTATTTTGAGTTGGTTGAATGCTTCAGTTCTGATACATATACAAGTTTCCAATTTAGCACCACTCTAAGCTTCATTTCACTTTGAAGGATGTTTGAGCTGTGGTTATATCACTTGACCTACCTATATCCTCTTTCCATCTCAAGAAATTGCTAAAGTAAAAGAATAATGTATAAGTTTAAAGATCTTTTTATTAAATTATCCCATTGCTGTTGAAAGTACTGATGTTTGTTGAGGTTTGTAATGCAGTAACATCAAAGGTGCCTTCAAAAAAAGAGTGAAACTATTCCTCACTTCAAACACAACCAAAAATTAAATTCTCATTAAATTATCAATAGCTTCCTTAACAAGGACATAGCATGGCTATTTATATGACAAAGTAAGGTATGATGACATCATAGTAATATGTCATCATACCTAACTAACTAATTACTAAGCACAAGTAAATGAATTTGGCACATGCTAAAATAATCACAAACTTATCTAATTCCGACATGTCTAAATCAATAAAGCACATGGTCTAAACAAAAGCTTTGCTCGGAGGTAGGACTTGTCCACATGACTTTGCTTGAATGACAATGCTTGCTCCAAATGCTCTTATCACTTTGTGTCCTGGAAAGTTGGGCATTCTTCTTTATCAAAATGGTGTTGTCAATTGTTATGTGGGCTGTTGTTGCAACTGGCAAGTCATAAATGCAGTCTAAAGGGTATGCTTTGTCTATTTTCTAAAGGAAGCTACAGAAGGATTAAGATATTGGTTACTCTAATTATTAACTAATAGACTTCTTTTCTTGCTTCTTGCATTTCTTCTGTTTGTGTATGCATTCAATATTTGTATAGTAGGAACCAACCCCATAATTGTCTCTGCTCCACTGAGATTATGCAGAATAGCCTTGCTCCTGCTTTGATTAGATTGCAACATAAATTAGAAATATTGACTTGGATCTTTTGATATGACTAAGATGTTCATGTATATATTACATTCACATACATTCTTGAACACATTTCTTGGTGCAACTTATCTGTAGCCTATGCTGTTATTGTCAATATAAGCTTTGCCCAAATTTACTTATTCTGCCTCAATGCCCAATATAACATGAAATTTATGATCATGTGGTTACTCATATTTTATCGTTTTGTCATTTATATTCAGAAAGTGAGATTTATGGAAATGATTCTGATAAAGTTATGATATAATTGTTTTAGGTTTTAAACAGGTGATCACCTATCTAGTTATCATCATTCTGGTTGCTTACGTGGTTCCTATTTTACATGAACAATATATTGGTATAAATAAAATTGAGTGTTTCTATTTGTGTCTCTTCTTTATAAGGCTTCCATTATTGGAAAAAAGACACTTGATTATTGGCTCACCATAGTTAATCAATGGGATAACTATAGTTTTGGGTGCATTTGGTCATCTCATGAAATATTTTTTTATGATTTCATGAAATATTATCAATTCATGCTGCTATTACTACCGTACTACATGTGCTAATGATTGCCATTGCAATGCCTTCTTTAAGCTTGAGTAATTTGCCCACATTCCATACAAAGTAAACTGTCCAATACAACTCTTACCAGACAACCCTATAAGCCTTTACTTAATTCATTGGTCTATATATTATTACAGTGGGCCCCGTTTGTCTTTATCTAAGAAGTACTTGATACAAATATTATTGCTGCAGCTTCATACGATGTCAGAGAAAGCCTCTTCTAAAAAGGAAGGCAAGGATGGAATTCATGTGAGTCTGCCTCAAATCGCGCCAGTATATGCAGATCGCATTGAGGGTGTGCACCATATGATTGTGTCTACACATTTGCCTCCTGAAGTAGGATTATCAAAAGACAGACAAGTAGATAGTCTATCTAATACACCTATTGTATTCTCTGATACATTAAAATCCAAGTATGGGAGACAAATTTGCCATGAAAAAACTAGATCAGTGGAGAACTCACATGACACAAGAACTGAATCTCCACAGAATGGAATTAATGCATCAAAGCCTGAATGGGTGGAACAGTATGAACCTGGGGTATATATCACATTTACAAGTTTGCCAAGCGGGCAAAAGGGGCTGAAGCGAGTGAGATTTAGGTGAGTACTTCCAAGTTGATCATTCCATTTGACTAGGATCTTGTTTTGAAACATATGGTAATGGAAATCTATGCGTGTGTGTGTACAAGTGCTTGCATGCTAACTAAACTAATTGGGCTTTTTTATGATGTTGACAGTTATTAGACAGGGACCTTAAATAGATATTTATTGTAAAGACCCTATTGCGAGTTGTCATTGTTTTCCAGTCATTTTAGTTTTAGTTTTGTTAGTTTTTCTGTATTACTTCTCTTGCTATCCAGATGATTGCATTGTTAGCTATGTTTTTGCTGCTGTGTTTTGCAGCCGAAAGCGATTCACTGAGAGGGAAGCAGTGCGATGGTGGGAGGAGAACCAAGTTATTGTGTATCAAAAATATGACATTGAAGGATATAGCAACTCATCATAATCAGAGGAAGGGATAATTTTAACTTGCCCTTTATAGTTGATGGTCCTGTCTACTTTCTTCCATAGCCAGTGGAGAATGTTAAATGTTACAAGGAAGTTGCAGAGAATGGAAAAGTTCTTCTAGCATTGTAGGTGTCATTCATATATATGAAGTACCTTTGCTTTGTCAACCTGTGTACAGTTTTCAATAAAAAGCAACTCTCTCTCTCTCTCTTGTGTGTGTGTGTGTGTGTCTCTCTCTCTCTCTCTCTCTCAAAGCTTACAAAAAAATTGCAAAGGGGATCTGTGAGCAGAAGAAGATTTTGCAGAATTCACCTGGAACCACTGTTATAAATTTTTTCTGCTGTCATTACTTATTTGCTTATGTGTTGGATTGAAGAACCATATTGTGAAATGATATCATCAAGGACTAGGGGAGGATACTAGCAAAAAAAACAGTGTCTATGATGACTTTAGTAACAACTGAGCAACAGAATAGGAATACCCCTTCAACTCTCAATGCCTGTGAAAGAAGTGCAGATCAAAGTATGAGTTCCCTAGATGGTTCTTTGATGTCATGATAACCCCAACTGTTGCGTTAGACCTTTTATGAAAATCTGCTGGAGGAGAAGGAATAAAAAAGACGGTTGCAGATGTTCTGAGGATGGATTTGGCCTGCTTCTAAGTTCAAACTCATTCTTGCTGAGCTTGAAAGAAATCTGAAGCTGCTCTTAACGTTTTGATGGCCACTAACATAGGATTTGGAAGGGCTTTCCCAGAGGTAGGCTTCCTTTCTCCCTTTCCATCTCATCCAAACTGTATATCCAACAATTGTCAGGTAAGATTTTGCTTAGTTGGACATAAACTGCGGGAATTTGCTATGGGCACCAAAAATTCCACAGCTTTTCGCACCCATCTCACAGCAGTCACATCTGTGGAGCCCAGGTGAGCAAAGGCAGACTATACTAAGTATTGTTAGCAACAGTCTCATCAGTGTCTGGATATACCCTAGACTCATTCGATCACATTGGATTTAACAACTTTGTCTTTCTTTAACTTATCATTTTACAGTTATGTTAAACCCTACTAATTGTAGTGTATCCTTAGTTGTGTTGCAACATCTACAAAGCAACACAACTTGACTCCTGTCAATACAAAATATGGATGTGTTATCAAATAGACTTCCTCTGCCCTCCTCCTAGCTTTGGTTCAGTCGCTTTCCCAGGCATGTTTGTTTAGACCTCGTCATTCATGGCCATAGACAACATGCTAGCGCACCAATCACTAAATACTCTTACCTCGTATCATAGTCAGAGTCACATATGGCATGTTGGGGTCTAAATAATGTCCCATAGGACTCACACAGCGAGGAAACATGGATCCATTCACTCACGTCCTGTAGTAGTCGATAAAGCACATGTATGAATCGCATGGTACAATCTTAGTCTTGACGCTATCCAACTGCCTAAAATGAGTCCTCTATTTGCTGGCCCCTTGAGTGCAAAATTATTGTCTTGCATTTGAATTATGATAGGTTACATGGATTGTGGGTTATCCATGCACGATCTTAATCAAGAAGAATATCAGTGGCCTCGTCTTGGTCCAAACTAAGGTGACATCTATAAGTATATGTCTCATCTTCTTTTATTCTCAAGTATCTAAGGAATCTCATATTAAATTTGTACGTTTCCAAAGCACAAAATGACACAATGACTCATTTCTAGTCGCTACCTAAGCGCCAGAGTAATTGTTAGTGTGAGGGAGTCCATTTAAGCCTGTCAACATACTTTTTCACCATGAAATCCAAAAACATGGTAAGTGTGTATACTCTCTAAATGGCTGCAATGATTATAGAACATATCAGGTATCATGTGCACAATACTTATGAATGACCAATATCATCGACGAGAGGTACGACCAATTGTACTATTGGACGACCAATTGTACTATTGGTCAATCACAAATACTTATTCTACATGTTCAAGTAGTGTTCAAAGACCATTACTCTCGATTAGCTAGCATGTATGGTGACTTTTTGCACTTCGATCATTAGAGATACTCCACTCGTAAACGACAAATCTATTTTAACTAATTCCAACAAAATCTAAAACTCTTATTGTAATTTTGGTTTTAATTAGCAAGCTTATCTTGCGACCATGAGATATTTAATAAAAGACAAACTTTAGTTACAAAATTAGTTGTAGCCTAAGACTACAATTTTACTTAATAAAATAAACATTATTATATATTTTAAAAATCTAACCGTTGAATTACATATTATTTACGTTCTTAGTATATATGTCAAATTTTGTGTAAATCGGATATTATTTACTATATGGTTTATAAGCTTATATTTTATGCATAATTAATTTTAAACTACAAAAAACTTGTAATTTAAACAATTTAGTAAAGACATAGCTATTGATCTTTAATTTTCTAGAAATTTTGCAAGTATGGAATATATAAGAAGAAGATGTAATTCAATAGTGAATTTTTCAAAATACACTTCTAATAAAAAGATATTGAGTAAGGTTATACCCTTATACTACGATCAATTTTATAGCTAAATTGTCCTTTCTTAAATCCCTCTTTGAAGACTGTAATGCATGAATGCAAAAATGCTGATTGAAATAGAATGAGAGACTCCCTATTTATAGCCACACTTGCACCAGTTCAAAAAAGATGCAGTAGCGAATAGACATATTATTCCCCTACATTTACGTTTCGGATACTCATTGTAAATAGACACTAAAAAAAAATAAATAAATTAAATACTAGGTGGACTGGGCTTAGCCCAAATGCACACGCAACTGTACCCAAGCCGAGCTAACCTGACTTGCCTTAGCTCGATGAAGGCAGTGCACGCTCATTTGTGGTGGAAGGGCATTATCATTGGTTAGGTTCTGCCCCTTTCATTAAAGTTGGGTGCCCATTGGGGCCTAACACAATAGCCAATTTCCTTGTATATAAACCATATGAAATGAACCATTTAGACCCCTTGGTTTATTTTAACATGATTAAATCAACTTTATTGTATTAACCAATTATGATGTCCAATAGAAATATGGAATTCTCATTAATTAACTATAATAAACCAAATTGGAATAAACTAAATAACACAGGTGATTTGTTGATGAAGTGGAAAACCAATGGGCACTTCCAAAGGATAAAAAAAACATAATGAGGGTTATCACCAACCTTAAGAAAAATTTCACTATCAAAATCCAAGTGTATACAATTGAAATAAACCCTTATTTCTATTTATTACCTCCAGTAGTACTAATAGATGTGATCCTACATTGCTCTAAGTCTCTTGGACAGTGCTAATATGGAATTCTCCACATGAACCCCATCTGTGACTCCAAGTACTACTTTGAAGGTTTGATCTCCATAGCTAAACATTGGCATTTGACTTTGTGGCTTCAGCTCTTGATTTGCTAATATGGGATTCTCCACATGAACCCCATCTGTGACTCCAATGACTACTTTGAATGTTCGATCTCCATAACAAAACATTGGCATTTGAATTTGTGTCTTCAGCTCTTGATTTGCACTATGGCAATATATCAATACTATAGAAAATCATCTCTAAACAACACAAGCTTATTTGCCACTACAACATTATCAAAGTCATGCTTAATGGACCTTTAAATATACTATGTAATTAGGTTTACAATTTCCCATATCATCAGTTGACTTAAAATAACGTGTTAGGGGGAAAAATTGATTTCTTAAATCTTGATCGATCAAGATTCAGTCAAGACTTGGTTAAAAGTCAATCAAGAGTTGGTCTAGATCACATAATCTCCTTTCCTTTGAGCATCCTGAATATAATTTAAAACTTGATACTTGACGTTTACAACTCAAAACCTAACTCTATCCAACGTTCAATTCATTTTCTATGTGAGACTTAAAAATTATATGACTTTAAGCTATGTTCAAATAAACATTTTAGGAGTCAGTTTCTTACTCACTCTTTAATGGTTTTAGGTGAGAAACTACGTGATGTTAATTTTTCACGTGAAAAAACGCATCCCAACTCGAACTCACCTCAAAGAACATATGGGTTCCCTTTTATTTTGGCTAAAACATGGCAACTTAAGCACTTGCAAACAGCCATTTTTGCAACATCTTCCAAACCAAACAAAGTAAAGATGGATAAGGAAGACAAATAAGAGAGCAAAATAAGTCTTAGACTACCCTACTCCATTGAGAAAGGCCAAAGCAGTGAGGCACGTCAGCAAAATCTACGATGGCACATTATGTTAAACGAATGAAACCCGAGAGATATTTGTCCCTAATTCTAGCCTTGACATACTCCACGAGCCCAATCATAGGATATGGCGAAAATCATGGAATAATCAATGTGGGTTTTAATTAACGAATTTATAAATAACCCGAAAGGTTCAAATAATAATAATAATAATAAATGTGAAAAGAAGACAACCAGTCAAACACCATGGAGAAGCATAAAACCCAGAAAAGGAGAAAAGCACCAAAAGATGGATTGATGGAAAGGAAAAGTAAGGGAGAGAAATACTGAAATAGAGTTTGGCATGAAAGGGAAAAGGATGAGAACACTTACAAGTCATCCTGCTCTGCCACGTGGAACCTTTACTTCACGTGCCCAAAGCTGGCCCCACATGGGCCCCCTGCTTCTCTGGACCCTAGTCTTTCGTTTCCTCTCCACCTTAATTATGCCTCTCAACGTTGTTTTATTAGGATTTCATTTGGGAGGGACTGTATGGTTAGTTTGAATAAAAATTTGGCCGGGACTCACACTTGTTGTGACATAATTTTTTCACAATTCTAGTGTAACATGTTGTAAATGGTTAAAAAAATAATAATAAATTTATGTGAAGATAATAAGTAACTAATCACAATCTGTTATATAAAATAATCATAAAAAATGTGTAATGAAAGTGTGATCTTAGAATTGCTCAGTTAAAATGTTTTTTTTCTTTTTCTTGAATGATTAGCTAGCTAGCCATTTGTAAAGATTAGCATAAGGAAGAGTTTCTTCATCGAGTACAATAGTTGTCTGAATACTAATGATGGTTAGACATGGCAAAACGGGCGGGTCGGGTCGGGTCAAACGGGTTTGCGGGTTAAACGGGTCACGGGTTAAAACGGGTCATTTTTAAACGGGTCAAACGGGTTGCGGGTCAACCGGGTTGCGGGTCGGGTCGGGTCGGGTCGGGTTGACCCATATTTTTCAAACAATTTTTTTTTTCAATTACAAAAACAAATCAATAACAATCTGCTTTGGGAGAATGAATAAAATCAATTAAGCAAATGAATTGCACTTAATGCCACTTGTTAATACTTAATATCCTTCTAATTCTGACAGTTTTGAGCATAACAAAAATTATTTATAATCATAAATTTATGATGAAAAAAGTCTACAATGTTAATAGTTTACTGTCAAAATGCATATAATTACAAGTTTACATCTTCAAAAAGAGAGATCTTAAAACAAACAAAATAAGTAAGCCACCAAAGTAACAAGTTATCTGTCTTCTTAAGTGCACATATTCTTGTTGCATTTAAAATAATAGTAAAGTTAGATTACTTAGAAAAATAAACTAAACAAAAAAAGATTTAAAAATAAACCTAACATATTAAGTAAAAAAGAATAAGTAAATATTTTATAAAAATTACACCTCAATCTCTATCTACTTAACGTTGGTAGCAGATTCAGCATTGCAAATATTCATACTTGCAAATTGTAACTCAAGTTGGCCAAATTGTAACTTAAACCTAACATATTAAGTAAAAAAGAATAAGTAAATATTCTATAAAAGACGTGAACGATACGAAGTAAGAATTTTTTTCCCAGTGCTAAAACTTGATTCAGAAGCAACAGTTGTTATCGGAATGCTCATAAGATCTCGTGCCATTAAAAAGAGCTTCTGGAAACCGATTGTAATGCTCTTTCCACCAAGAGAGAACTTCCAACTTTGGATTTTCCTGTCTGTTAAGTCTATTCTCTTCTAAATACAAGTCTAACTGAGATTGTTTTGGTACCACGACCACTTTCATAATGATCAAATTCCTAATCATTAAAAAAAATTGCAATGAAAAATAATACCAAACAACATTACAATCTTTATTATTAAAAAATATAGCACAACATATACTAAAAAAAATGCAATTCACTTAATTTAATATTTTATTAGTTTATAATTGGCACAATGACCATGATATATATATATATATATATATATATAACATATGTATATATATTTTTGAACGGTTGTGATACAACCACTTACCCAAAGACTTGTCATTGTCAATGACTTAATGAGTCAATTTTGTCCACTTGCTTTTGTGTTTCTAAAAAAAAAAATTGAATAAAAAATAAAACTTTTCTTTGTAAATTGTAATGTTGGACGGATGGGGGATTTAAAGTCATGGAACATTGGAACTCACCCAACTAATGATGCAAGTGTAACCGTGTAAGTGTAAGTAACTAAAGTAAGGTGCTGTACTGTGTTCTTTGTGACTTGTGTTGTCAATTGTCATGACATGAGTCATGATAAATTGACAATTAATTTAATATTTTATTAGTTTATAATTTATGTGTAAATATTTTTTTAGCGAATTTTTTTAACGGGTCGGGTCACGGGTTATTCGGGTCGGGTCGGGTTGACCCGCAAAAAATCGGGTCGGGTCACGGGTCAACCCGTTTTTTACTTCGGGTCAAAAAAATTGGGTTCGGGTCAGGTATTTTTCGGGTCGGGTCGGGTCGGGTCAGAAAATTCTGACCCGTATTGCCATGTCTAATGATGGTGAATCTATTCCTTATGCTACTCTCTACAGACAGCTAATCTGGAAGTTTAAATGATCTATTTCATTGTTACTCACTCAAACATCTCCTATATATGTAGTATCCACATTGTTAGTCAGTTTATGACGACTCCACAATCTTCTTAGTATGTTGTAGTTCTCAAAATCCTTCGGTATTTTTTTATACAAAATAAAAATTCTACTCTAGTCTAATCTAAATATACGTGTGTGAAGCTCCCTTCTAAAGACTTGACCTTCGACCCTTATTTCATGGCTGGCTCAACAAAATTTAGGGCCTAAGACGAAAATTTTATATGGGGCCTTTTTATTTGTAAACATTAATTAAATAAATTTATATAATACTAATTAAATTAAGACTAATGTGATGCAAATACAGATTTTGATGAATAATACTAATTAAAATAAGGTTAATTTCATACAGACGTTTGAATATTATAATTTAACCATAAATTTAAATAAAAAGAACTAAAAAAATATTTTTTTTTTAAAAGAAATTTACTATAACTTAAATATATGACTATGCATAGTTAAGCACAGTTGTAATCTAAATTTTAATTTTATATAATCTTCTTAAGAGAGAGAGAGATAGATAGATATTATTTGGTGTGTGGCTTTGTAGGGGATTAGTTTACAAAAGTTAAGATCTCAAACTATTAGAGGAGATTAGTCATCATTGATAATCTATCACAATTGCAACATTTTGTTTTAAAACATTTTAGGGTTTCAATTGGTTTAAATTTCTATTGGTCTCCTATTTTGGAAGCCTTGTTAGAAATGAAAAAAAAAAAAAAAAAAACTAAAAATACTACAAAATATTCATAATATAATATGATAATGACTGTAATTGATGAATTTCAACAACTTAATTTATTTTTGTTTGAATTACTTTTTTATGTGATTGGTGGCATGTTAATTAAACTTAAATTTAAACCTATAGTAAATTTTGTGCTATCTTTAACATCACTCTCAAAAAAAAAAGCACCAATTGTTCAATATCTGAAATGCATTATGTTTCATGGACTTCACCTTGAAAAATATTTCCTAATTTAAATATATATATATATATATATATAGTATATTAGATTAATATCAAAATGGTTTTGTTTTTTCAGGTTGTGAAAAATCCCAAGCTAAAACTAAATCCATCCCTACAATTTATGAAATCAAACCAAACTAACCCAAACATGAGAAAGCCTAATTAAGCTTGTCCGTTTAGGTTGCATTGGTAAGACTAATCGGTTTTCAATCTGAATGCACATCCATATTAGTATTCCTTGTAAGGATTTTTATTCTAGGTTTCCTTTTTCAGTCATTATTAAGCCTATTGGCTCCTGCATGTAATTCGTATATAAGAGGTTTTGCTAACCCTTGTTGCTTGTTTAGTAATATTGTTTGTACTAAACGTGGTACTGACAACAGAAGATTGATTAAATGAGCATGTGAACATGACATTCTTCAGTTAGAATGCCGCCGAAATTCGTTTTCCACAGTTTCTCGTTAATCATATGGAAAAGGCCGGTAATGCATCCAATCATATGTTGCCACGTGGACCACTGATTCCTAGAAAGGACAAGAACGAAGTATGGGATAATCGGAGAGAGAGAGAGAGAGAGAAAAGTTGCTAAAATGGTAGCTTCAAAAGAAAGATAACAAGAATCATTGTTTGGTTTGTGAAAAAACAAATGAAAAGTTAAAGGTGGCGGCAGCCTCCCATTACTTTTGTTTCTCTCTTTCTTTTTGTCTTTTTGTCTTATCAAAACCCCAAGCAACTCCCACATTCCACCTCTCTCTCCCCTTTTTATTTTCCTCATCAACTCTCTCCTCTCTGTCTCCTTCTCTCTTTTGGATCTTCTTCTGTCTAAGGTCTATCTCTCTCTATCTATCTCTACGTATGCATGTTTGTTACATTAACATGCATGGTTTTATCTAGTGTGTTTACTAACTTCTTCAGGGTTTTGTTTTGTTTTGTTTTTGTTGTTGTACAGAGTTAATTGTTGTACAGTTGTTTGAATTCAAAGGGCTGGTCTCCATATTGTTTTTTTGAATACGAGACTGGTCATTATTTTCTTTCATTTTTGTTAAAAGAAGGACAAGAAGAAGTTCCAATATTTAAGAAGGTGATCATATATAATATGGCTCCTGTTTCATTGCCTCCTGGTTTCCGCTTCCACCCTACCGATGAGGAACTCGTCGCTTACTATCTCAAAAGAAAGATCAATGGCCGTAAGATTGATTTGGAGATCATCCCTGAGGTTGATCTATACAAGTGTGAACCTTGGGACTTACCAGGTATATCCCTTTTTTCCCAGTGTTCCTCTTTTTTTGTTTTCTTAATCTATGTTTAAATTTTTGTATATTTTTATTTCATTTTAGATGAAAAACGAAAACTTTTTTTGCATTGTTATTATTATGAAGCTGTTCATTGATCCATTTACTTGGTTTACATGCCATCCACAATATTGCTTTATACCAATGATAAATGGGGAAAGAAAAGAATAAGCGGTTGGTAAAAGAAAAATCAAGGAATATTGTTTGCATCTTGAAAAGTTGTCGAATTATGAAGTTAATTAATTACATATATGTGTGATAAAAATTTAAAAAAAAAAAAAAAAAAAAACCTCTCTCTTAAATAGGGTTTGCATGATAATTCTTAGCTGCTTTCTCTCTCTGTTGGATCTTCTTCCTACCTTAATGCATAAAGCATATGAAAAATTTTCTTTGGCTTTTGCACTACACATCATTACTAAATGACCTACCACTGAAATTATAATAAGATTTTGGAGAATAATATATAATCAGGGTCATTTTTCTCAAAGTGCGTGTCTAGTTCATTAGAAATCTGTCTAAGATAAGGCTGAAAGAGTTCATCATGAAACCTTTTTCAAAAGGCGACCACACCCGTATTGAACCTAACCATTGCTTTAGACACGATTCAGCTTCTTTTTCCATTTTTCTATTTATGAAAATTACTTAAACTCAATGAACTTGCTTTATATACTAGTCAAATATTTTAACTTTAACATAAAATATAGCTCATTCCACCTTGGTTTTTTGTTTTCACTGGAAAAAGGAATTGCACTTGGGACGCTATGGCATGGTCCCTCCTTTTTAGATTTTTTTTGTTGTGTACATGAAGAATTGTAGTGAGACAACTCGGGTGACCCAAGTCAAAAGACAATATGGAAAAAGTAAAAGCATTGCATTGTCTTCGAGATAATGAGTTAGCTTTAAAATTTAATATTTTAAATACATATATTTTGACTAACATGAGCTAAAAGACTAATTCCCGGCCAACTCCTAAGGGTATATAAACATATTAATTATTACAGATTCTAGTTCACAGAAGCCCTATGATTTTCCTATATCTAAAGTTCTCACCAAGTTCATATCTAAAAAATGAACCCTAGTAATATGTTGAATGCTTTAATAATTATTGAATTTGTAAATGTTTTGAGTTTTAAGTTAACAAAAAGATACTTCTGTCGCATTTTCATTGTTCAACTCTTTAACAACATGAAAAAACTAAAGGCTTGTGTTTAATGGCTTTCATTATGGTTGCTCCTAAAAACGAAGGAGTCTCTCTTTGGAGTCTACCTACACACGGTCACTGCAAGTGCTATGGCATTGTAAATTTAACGAACCTAAACATTACAGGAAAATCATTATTGCCTAGCAAAGACCTGGAGTGGTATTTCTTTAGTCCACGGGATCGGAAGTACCCGAATGGATCAAGGACTAATCGTGCAACTAAAGCTGGATATTGGAAGGCCACCGGGAAGGATCGAAAAGTGAACTCTCAGACGCGTGCCGTAGGCATGAAGAAAACCCTAGTTTACTATCGAGGGAGAGCACCTCACGGTGCTCGAACAGATTGGGTTATGCATGAATATCGTCTAGACGAGAGAGAATGTGAAATTCCTTCAGGCTTGCAGGTACGTTAACCTGTTTTCTTATTTTCTCATTCATATGCCCTCAAAATCATTTGATTTTTGTATAATTCTCATCCCACTTGATGACCAATTACATATTAATTTGTAAATTAATATTAGCAGGATGCATATGCTCTTTGTCGTGTGTTCAAGAAGAGTGCAACTGGTCCAAAAATAGGAGAGCATTATGCTATCCCTACTACCAATTATCAATTAACTAGTGACCATTCATCTAGCGTTGAACTGTATTCTGAAGGAAGATGTGAAGACTTGGAGAGCACGGATTATCGAATGCCATATGATAATTCATGCTCTTCCAACATGGTAGCTGGATCGTCACATGATATCAGTGGAACTAGAGATGGGAAATGGATGCAGTTTTTATCAGAAGATGCATTTAATTTCACACCTACACCATTTCCAAATTATGGAAACGTTTCATACCCTCCATCTAAGGTAAAGTTTTCTAATATAAGACATTTTAATCAACATATGTTGTGTTTAAAGCATTTTAACATATTTGGTTACGTACTGCGTTTTAAAGCCTTTCATTTTCTAGGTTTAACTATTCTTTAACCGACCTTCAGTGAATAAGCAAATGAATTTTCATCAAAAAAGTTACATCCAAATGCTCTCCTGATCATTCTATTTTCTTATGCCTTTGCAGGTGGATATTACATTAGAGTGTGCGAGGTTGCAGCATCGGTTCTCACTTCCTTCATTGGAGGTGGAGGACTTCCCTCAAGTTGGATTCACTGACTTTAAAGTGTCACAATTAACACCCATATGCGAAAGTGCAAGTGAAACTGATATTTTGCAGGAAATTCTTTCAGTTGCTCAAGCTTCTCAGGAACTGATAAATCAAAATAACTTTCCGGGGACATGGGGTGGAAGTTCTGCCCCTGATGATGATTTTTCCTTTATGGTTGGCAGAGATACTTACAATCAAGTTAATGATGTGAGTGCTGAGAGATATATAGACAAATCCTGGGAAGATCCAAATACAAGGTCAATACAGATTGGAGATCTTGAGGAAGATTTTAAGACACAGAGGATGACAGAGAACTTAAGATGGGTGGGAATGTCAGACAAAGATCTAGAGAAGGTACCTTTATTTTATTTGATAGATATGGTGTATTGTAGCTTGTCATTAGTTTTTTTTTTTTTTTTTTTAATTATAAGTACTTGATAAACATGTTAGGAAAAATAAAAGAAAATGTTAAAGCTTCTATGACATTGTCACTACAAAATACTTACAAACTGGCCTAATAATAATTGTGATTGATGCCATTTAATAAATATTTATTTTCTTTGTTTGTTTTTTGGGTAATTAGTTATCTATAGTTTATAAGATTTATATAGTATAATATATAGTGTCATTAACAACACAGAAAGTATAACCATCAACTCAAAATGATGACTAGTCAAAATATGCCAACTATGGAAAGACATACAAGTAAGGAACCATAATAGAAACTGCCTTTGCACTAGGAACCAATATCATTGTGAACCCTAGTTGCATTGCATAAAGCACATCTATTAGTTCTTTACCACGACCATTTCCATGAAGGTGCTTGATATAGAAGTCCTTAAGAATATAGTTTTTTTTTTTTAATACTTAATGGACAGAGTTTTATTGAAGAACACAAGATCGTTCCAATAGAAGATATATCAAACTTTCCAAGAAGAGAGGAGCACGAGTTCCAAGGTATTTTAATGGCAGTTGCTTCTTTTCTTTCTTTTCTATATTCTGACCGCTTCATTTTCTTTTATTACATTAACAAGCGTTTAATTGCAGGAGAAAGTGGAAATGACAAAAGCTGTAAGGAATTCAATGATTCAGAGATGAATAACTTCCAACTTGGATTCATCGATGAGCCAAATGAGAACTTTCTTGATGATGGAAACTTGGAAGATTATTCAAGCTCTCCTAGCTTCGAGGTCATCGAGGAAGTTAAAGTTAATCATGGAATGTTCATTTCAACTCGCCAGGTAGCCGAAACATTCTTTCACCAAATAGTGCCTTCACAGACAGTTAAGGTCCACCTAAACCCCGTGCTGATGAGTAGCTTCTCAATAGAGAAAGAAGATGCACAAATTACAGCTGAGAATAGAGCTTCTTTCCTTAGAAAGTTCAAGGCATTCGCAAGAGGGAAGTTTGTGGCATTCACCAAAGCAGTGAATCCATGTGCAATCATGTGTGTGGTCACACTTCTTTTGGTGCACATATATCTTGGGGAGCATAGGGAAGAAGAGAAATTGATGGATGGCTTTAGCTCAACTGACAGTGTGAAAGAAGAAGGTTGCTCAAACAATGGGAAAAGCAAGAAAATGCCAGGCAGAATTAAGTGCAATGACAAGAGGGGACAGGTTTCAGTGGTGACTAACACAGAAGGGGGGAATAGCTTTAGTGCTTTTTTCAAGAGAATAGAGATTTTCCTCACCGTTTCTTTGGCTCTTTGTACCATGTGGGCTAACCACATTATACCTAGGGATTGATTGATTTTTTTTTTTTTTTTTACTTCATTTCTAACCATAGTTGCTAATTTGGGAGGGCAAAATTTAGCCTTCTCCATATTATAGGCAGCTACATCTCAATATACTTGTACTTCTTAACGACTCTAAATTATTTGATAATTAATTGTTCATTTCTATTAATATAATTTTCACATATTTGTTTCAAGATAAGTTGGCTGCAGTGTTGACATTATCTCATCTCTTGTATTTGACTTACGCATTTATGAATTCTCGTAATATTAATCATAATATCATTTGTACTCTGTAAATAAAATACATCAAACACTCAACAGATTGAGTGACTGAACAATTAACCCAAACCAACTTGTGTTTTAATCTGGTATCAAAGCCATCTCAACCCTCATGGCTTCCAACTTCTCTCTTCATCTCCATCATCTTCCTATAGACTCCACCCAACTGATACTTCTCCACAAACTACATATGTTCTTTCTTCGTCAAATGCTCACCATTTGTTATCCCTCTAACTTACCAACAAAAATTACATTTATTGGAAAACTCAAACGATTCCATATCTCAAAGGCGAACCTCTGTCCTTCCACGATATGTTTTAACAATGTCTCGACTCCAAATCATGCCTTCATCTCTTAGACTAGCCAAGATCAACATCAAATTCTTTCTTCTATCTTGGAAGAGACTCTACCTCTTGTTGTTGGTCTCGATAACCCTCTGGACATTTGGACTAATCTTGAATCCTCAATGGCTTCTGCTTCCAACATCCAAAATTGTCATATTCACATGCAACTCTAAAGTCTCTGTAAAGTTATAATTTACATTAATTCCATGTCAAATTTGATTATATTTTGTTTAATCATTTTCCTGTATGTTTGTGAGATCTAACGTAAGGATTGAGTGTAAGAGTTTTGTGAAGAATTATAAAGACAGTGAAATTCACGACTTGCTTACAACTAGCTCGCTAGTGGATAACCTGCAAAAGGCTACGTGAGAAGCACATATTGGAATCTGAACAGTCTTTTGCCAGGCTATATTTCACAAGTCAATTCGTGACTAAGCCAACTTGCGAGTGACTCGCGAAACTCTTTACTTTGAAGATTTTAAAGAGTGCTCTCCTCATTTCTTTACATCCTATATAAGCTCAAATTACCCATGAAATTGTAAGGAGACTTTCAGAGAGAAAACTCTAGCAATACAGTTGAGAGTTAGAGATTGTAAACTCACAATCATCTACATAATTTCTCATAGTTTTCCTCTACTCCTACCTCTCCAATTACAAGTCTTTGAGAGGTTTTTAACTCAAACACTTACCTCATCCAATCTGAGTGTGAAGAGAAGTTTTGGTGTATGTGGGAAGTATTGGAAGAAGCCATTGATTGGCGGTTGCAATTTGGAGCTGATTGCAGGATTCGGATAACTAGTGAAAAGATGACTCGGTGAAGTCCGTTGGTAGCTAGAACTTAGAGGGTTCAAGTACATTTGGTAGATTAGGTTTGGAGGGTCTTCTTGATATCCTTGTACTCCAACTTTATTCACTAATGAATCAATTCGGCTTGGAAGGCATCAGATATATTTTTTGCCGAGTACTTTGGTTTGTTCTTCAATAACACGTCTTAGTGTTATCTTGTATTTGCATCTATCTTCCCTTACTCTTTATGCTTTACATTTATTGTTTATTGTATTTGCATATGCTATAGAGTAGTTCCGGCCTTATTGCGTTGCACTTACTCTTATCATGCACTTAGTTAACTAAGGTAAAAGCAAGCTAGGCATTTGTTTAAAATTAGGGGGTCTAAATAAGCAATAATGTTTCACATTATTTGAGCTTTCAGTCTCAAACATGCATGGTGATCTCTCTATTGCACTTTTTTTACATATGGAAAAATCTCCTGTTGATGAACTTATTAAAGTTGGTCATCCTCTCTCTACTCAAGACTTCAACATTTGTGTTTCATGAAAAGATGGTGTGGGTGGAGAGAATCGACCCATACACAAGGCCCACGATGCTTAGGTCTAAGGAAATAGTAATAAATGGGTTAAGCCCAGCCTAGTAAGCTATGTTACGACCTAACTAGAACTAATAAGGGGAAAGCCCAAAAGCACAATCAAGGGCTTCTGATTTCATTACGTATTCATGGTTTGTGTCTTGTCCGACGAGTTCATCTTGAATTACCAATGTCATAGCAATATGGTCAAGGAGCTCCCACTATATGATGAGAATAATTCCAACAAATCGAAAAATTTAATGCTTGGATTTAGCAAAGGTCACCTTCGCATTAAATGGATGTTCCTACTTAATTAACAAGGTTGCATTTATAACAGAATGATCGATTTGAACAGGCGTCATTGACACATACTCACCTCTCCTAAAAGGTGGAGAAGGACCTTGATGGGACAAGTATTCATCTCACTACTAAAATCTGTTAGGTTCTAAATATTTAGGATAAAATGTTTAGATTCTTATTTTGTGTATGTTGGAAAATTGAAAAAAAAAACAAAAAAAACATATCTAGATTCGGTGTTAGACATTGCTCAAGATTGTACAAACCAAAATTTAAGAACATTCAAGCTATAGAAAGAAATGTTGAAGTTCTGTGAAGCTTGACTGATCGAAAATCGCAGAAAAGTTAATTCTATAGATTTTAAACCAAGCCCAAACCCGCAAAAATATTTAGGGTTTTAGTCCAACACTTCAAGTATAAAAAGAAAATTCTAACTACGTTTTGAAGACTCTTGGAAGACTTATGAGTTACTCCTGTAAGATTTGAGAGGTTTTTGCAACCTTCTAACTCTACAAGTGTCTACTAGAACAAGATCTACAATCAAGTGCTAGTAAAATCAAGTTACTGCTACAAGATCAACAACAACTGATGATCTAAAACTTTTGAGTGAGATAAAGTCATAAGCGTGAGAGTTGTTCAGCAAATCCAAGAGAGAAAAGTTCTTGGAGTTGGAGCTGGAGCTAGAGCTGCACATGGTCATGTTAGTAAGTTCTACTGGAGGTAGCATTTGGTTTAGGAGTTAAATCTTTTGCAAATTTCAATTTTTTCTAGTGGATTTGTTTACCTTGAGGATAACTAAGTCAAATCCTCTCTATGTTTTTATCTTGAAACTGTTGGTTGTATTGGTTTCCCTTAGTGATCATATTGTTGTGTCTTTACCTTTTTGTCGTACATGATATGATATACTATTGTTTAACCTAAATCTCATAACTAACCTAAGTAACTATTTGGCTAATTCACTAGGTGTAAACAATCTGCTTTAAAGGGGTCTAAACAAACAAACAAAATTCACTGCTAAGATAAGTGAAAAGGAGGATTAGAGCTCGTTCCCCCCCGTCTCCCCCTCCCCCTCCCCCTCCCCCTCCCCCACCGAAAACTTAAGGGGATGCACAAATAGAGAGAGAAATATCCTGTTCACTTGTTTTTTGTTAGATATAACATTGGCAATATTATCATGTTCATACTCCTTTAGGTTTTTCACTCTCAAATTCTTCTTAAGCTTCAGTGCTTGATTTCCTTTTTAGTTCTCCCTTTATAAACCCCAACCCATTTATAATAAATTAATTGTGCCGATTGAAGCCTCAAGTTCTCACTCGGTTTCATACCCTCAAAGATGGTGAAGAATCTTTTTCATTGTTAGAGGTAATTTGACCAAAGAATAAAATTATATTTTATACCTTTTTAACTTTTTAACGAATAGTAGCAAGTAGTGATCAAAATGGTTGTCCATTAATTGGATGACCATAAGTGCATTCAAGTTGGACTTAACTCTCTCATTCATGCAAAGTGTTACCCTCTAATTCAAGTCAGTGGTTACAAAGCCGTTGATTGGCACCTTCATGGGCCACCTTATGTCAGTTATAAACAACTTAATGAGCCGCTTGGAATTAATCACGCAGTTCAGACGCAACGTTCTGGGAAGATCGACAGACCTTGCAATAAACCCATGGGATGGCTATATAAAGCCATAGAAAGCAAGTAAATAAACAACACACATCATACTACAATACATGCTATAGATTTCTAAAGAGATTATCTAATTTAAGCATCAGATTGGGTTCTTGGCTAGCACTAACCCGGTGTCTTTTACTTCTATTCTCTTTGTTCTCAACAGGAAATCAAGTTCGTCCATAACATCAAGTTCGTCTATCAACGTAGCCAAGGAACATATTGACGAGGCACATTCGTGTTTTATCAATAGATGTACTGATTTTTAACTTCAAGTACTAAAACCGAATTAGAATGAGTTTTTTTTTTTTTTTTCTAGAGTTAAAATTTACCAATAGAAGACTTTAAGAATCTAGCTTATGAGTGGCACGAAAGTATTAAGGGGATGTTAGACAACCTGACAGTCCTCAGTCTCTTCTGTCTATCACAACTTATGGCCAAAAGGAAAGGGAATTTTTGAAAAGATTTTTACGAGTACTTAATTGCATTTTTTCTTACATCCCCAGTTCCCATGCTAAAAACACTTTAGCTCTATGATATCAAGATAATGATAATGATATACAAGGTCATCACGGGTGCTAAGATGCATGGGATGATTGGTCCAATTTGATATTATTCAACTCATCCCATCTTTTTATGTTGCTTCTTCTTGTGAACACACCACTGGATAAGTACTGCAAAAGTGCGACTGGACCTGCCTACCCACCCAACCATATCTATGGTCTTAACTCTTAAGCTTCAAAAAGAGGAAGTATAAAATATTGATTTCTCTAGTCATTACAATAGGAAAATATAAGTGCTTTTTCTGTGAAGGATTGATATATTAAATCTTTACTTTATCAACCAAAAAAAAAAGATATATTAGATCTTTATGTTCATTAAAAATAAACAAAGAAAAAATATCTTTGTGCATATAAGATTGTTTACACCCATCCGATCCATCTACTTGAGGGGGTTTAGCTAGAGGTCCGTGAATAAATTCGATCTATAATTCTATATAGCGGGCCCTCATAATAAAGCACTTGTTCACAACTTTTCTCCTAATATATTTTACAATTACTGAAGAAATTGATTGTGAGTAGTAATGGACACAACTGACATTCATAAATCTATTATTTTCTCTTCATTCATAGTGAACCGCTTTAATAATTATGAAATTTGTTATTAAAATAGTTGTGTTTGTCGCATTATTGCAAAAAATCTCAAAATCATTTGATCATAGTAAGAACACAAATTCTCAACAACAAAAAGAAGAGGCTAAGTTGCAATTTACACCATTATAAATTTAAGGTAATTTTAATTTTATCCTATAAAATTTGAAAATTTGGATCCACATTCCTATTATTACATAGTATTTCGATTTAAACCTTTCTAACCTTATTTGTTGATAAAGTGTTTATTAAATGCCAAATAAGCCTACAATCTTTACCATTGGCCCCAATTAAAACACAGTCACACAATTTACATATATATATATTAAATAAAATAATTACTAAAATTCACAACAACAAAAAATAACTTTTACCTCTCTCTCTCTCTCTCTCTCTCTCTCGTGTGTGTGTGTGTGTGTGTGTGTGTGTGTGTGTGTGTGTGTGTGTGTGTGTGTGTGTGTGTGTGTGTGTGTGTGTGTGTGTGTGTGTGTGTGTGTTAGGGCCAAATAGTGATTGAGATGATTACCTCCCGCTCCATGCTCTTTAAATCTTTTACTTTCATTGTCTATGAACTCACTCAACACACAAAAATTCTAAGTCCATTCGTTCTCGATCATTCTCTCGTTGCTCTACTTTTCTTCTCTCTCTCTCTCTCTCTCTCTCTCTCAAGTTGTTGAAGATGATGTCAACGACAAAGACATTATCGGATGACAAAAATGATGTCATTCATTGCTTATATAGGTATGGTCCATCATTTCGATTACGACAATTCCGATGAATTTTCCAATTGAATGAATCAACCTACAAAGACAACGACTAGAAAGAGGCTAGGGCTGTAAACGAGCCAAACTTTGTCAAGTAGTATGTGTTTGAGCTTGACTCGTCAATAAAAATCAAATGCTCAAACTTGGCTTGAGCTTGAGACAAGCTTAAAAACAATGTTTGAACTTGAGCTTGTGAGAATGCCAAATAACTTGAGCCCGGCTTGAATTAGCTTAATTAATTAGTCAAGCCAAGCTTGAATTTAATATCAAACTCAAACTCAAACTCGAGCTCAAGTCAAGTTTTTTTAGCTTGGAATCCAAAAAACTGCATCATCAAATGCTTTTATCACCAAATAATCAAGTAAACAAATATACATACATACATACATATATATGTGTATATATAAAATATACTCATTTTATTATGCTTCTAACACCCGTGATTAGAATTTGTTCATAATACAACTTTATATAATTAAATCCATTCATCATCATTTATTATCTATAGCTTGAGTAACTATTCAAAATACAATTTTTACATCCACATTTATCTTTCGTACAACTATAATCTTCACAAATCTAAATAAATTAACATTCGAAAAATATGAATAAACAAGCTATAAATTAACATTCCAAAATATATGTGTAATGTCATAATAAGTTTATTTAGTAAACATATATCAAGCTTTAAACAAGGTTAAGCTCAGCACGTTTTGTATCGAGCTCTATTGTCCACGAGCTTGTTTACGAACAATTTTTTTTGCTTGAGCTCGACTTATCTGTCAAACAAGCGTAAAAATAAAGCTCAAGCTTGGCTTATTTGTAAACAAATGAACATAAACGAGCTTTTTATATAGCCGAGCTTGAGTTGTTCATGAACGGCTTGATTCGTTTACAGTCCTAAAAGAGGCCAAAGTGGACAACAAGGACATCGTTGTTTTGAAGAAGAGAGGTTCAAGAGGGAAATGCCACTAAAGAGTGAAAAGAGAAAAAGTGAAAATGAAAATAAAATCAGAAATTAAAAAAAAAAAAAACTCTCGAACACACACACATATATCTATATCTATATCTATATCTATATAATAACTAATAGTTGAAACGTTTGAATTTTTGTTGACTCATTGCGTCACGTGCCTACATAAATTGCACCCACATTTACATTTTAAAACATCAAACAGTTGTATCTTTTCAATATGTCTATTCACAATTACACTTATTCTGAATCGGTGCCAGTGTGCCTATAAAGAGGCATCCCTTATTTCATTTTAACAAGTTAGTTTTTCATTCATTCATAAGAGTCTTCAGAGAGAGAGAGAGAGAGAGAGAGAGAGAGAGAGAGAGAGAGAGAGAGAGAGAGAGAGAGAGAGAGAGAGAGAGAGAGAGAGAGTTCTATTCATTGTGCACGGAGATTATAGTGCTTCTTATACGTGTTGTTCATCATTTTATCTTGGTTAGTTTTATATCAATCATTTTGTATTCATTTGGTCTATAAGTTTTACTTTATTTCTCTTATATATTCACACACAGATTTGTACATATATTTTTTATTGGCTACATAAATTAATGCTACATATATGCTTTAAAACTTCAAACAATTGTGGTTTTTCTTTTTTCCGTTAATTTTCAGTCTTTGCCTTTTTTATTTTTCCATTAAATTTCAGTATCTACTCATTGTTTCACATAAGATGCATATATTTCAATAAAAAATTGTCATTCAAAAGAAAAATAAAAGAAGAATATGTAAAAATTGTAAAAGAAAATTGAAGTAAAAAGAAAGAAGTGAATGATATATCAATATCATGCTTGAATAGGAAATTGTGGTTATAGTGACAAGTTCCACGGGTTATGGGAATGGTATATGGGCATGCGGCTTGATTTTTTTTTAATAAAAAAAATGATTTTCTATCGATTATGGAATACAAAGAAGCAATTTTTATAATTATTTTTCAGTAGTTACTGATTACGTTTAATACAATTTAATATCTTCGATGCTATCCGTTGGTCTTTATTCATACTTACAGACTTATTTGTCACTATTTGGGCGGGGTCAGGGGCAATTGCCAAATGAAGAAGTTAAGAAAGGTGAAAGAGAGAAAGTTGAAAAGAAGTAACCAAATGAAGAAATTGTTTAGCTTTATTGTTGCTACTCTTGTCTGTCGGTGTGGTTTGATTCCTGGACCTTTCCACTTTTTTTAACAAAAAAAAATCAACTGACAAATAGAAATTTTGGAGAATACCCACAAGTTTCTTGTGTTTCTAAGAAAAATGAAAGAGAAGAAGTTGACAAAAAGTTACCAAATTAATATGATCTACTATTTATTGTTAGAATAATGTGGCCTAACATGATATTTTATTATCAATAATTAATTATTCAAAATTTCTTGTGAAATTTTGCAACATTTTTATCATGTAAAATATTGGAATATTGCAATATGTCTACTTGATATTGTAGACTAAGATTATGAATCATTTCAATATAGTCCTTGACTTGACCATATCTACCACAATGTAGCCTATTCTGATAGGTACATTGTTGGACCATGATGGAAAGGAGGTACAAGTTAAAATTGCTCAGACTATGGAAGACAATAAGGGCTAGTCTTTCGATAGTTAGTGCATAATAATCTCGAAAGTCCTTCCATAATGAGATCCATGCACATTGAGTGTTGACTTTAATAAATCTATTGTGTCATTGTCAGTAACTTGGCCTCCTATAAGAGGTGCTGTCATTATAGTGATTTTGGATATGAACGATAGATGAATCCATGTGTTAGTATGGAGTTACAAAAGTAATAACATGTTAATGAACTTATTCATTAATGAATCTAATTAATGAAGTTGTTTATTAATGAATGTAGCATATCTGTTACATGAATTGTTATTACAATAGAAAGGATTTTATGGTTGGTCATGTCCTTTTTGAATATTATATATATTGTCAAAGCCACACTTGCAAGGGATGTGAGAAGAGAAAAGAAAACTCTTATTATTCCTGACCAGCTAGAGAGGGCATCCTAATTGCTTGTGAGGTCCTTGAATAATATAATTTAGTATATAAATTTCCCACATCTTATTGTTGATTTTTATTACATATGCACGTGATATAATTGTTAATTGATAGATGTATTATATATATATATATATATATATTTTTTTTCTCTTAAATTATTACTTTTTAAGTATAATTCCTACATTTATACCTAAAGGATTATGACCTTTCAACGTGCGTCTTTTTGGTCAATAGGCACATTTTCATTCAATATGTATCTTTTCAGTCAATTGACACTTCTTCAGTCAATATACAGTTTTTCGTTCAATAGGCACCTTTTGGTATGTATTTTACATTTTATCTTGTATATATTTATATATAAAACATAAACTAAACTAGAAACATAACATTATATCTCTTATTCATTCTCACAAAAAACTAATAAATAAAACAACATTGCTATTTTTCTTTTGAAACTCATTCCGTAGCTATTTTCATGCATTGCACGGATTAGCGACACATTACTGTTTTTCTTCTGAAACTCATTCCATAGCTATTTCCATGCATCACACGGGGTAGCAACTAGTAATAACTAATAGTTAAAACGTTTGATTTTTTGTTGACTACTCCTTATTGTGCCACGTGATTTCATAAATTAATGCCACGTATACATTTAAAAACACCAAATAATTGTGACTTTTCATTTTTCAATACACTTTTTCAGTTAATAAACACATTTTTATTTAATATGCACATTTTCGGCCAATATGCACATTTTAGTATATTCTATAGACAAAACAACGTAATTTTAATGTATTTAAAAAAATTATATCATTTTGAGCTAATGTGGCACTTAAGAGTCAGCTTATCAATAGACAAATGGAATTGCTTAAATCTAAACGTTATGTAATTTAATGGAGTGAATTCTAATTTTGTTGGGTAAATTTGAAATTAACTTAAATTTTAAGTGTGTAAATTATAATGTGAAAAAAAATCGTATTTTTAATAAAGCGTAGGATAATTTGGACATTTTGACTTGGTAGTGGCGTGCACCACATGGGTTTGCTTATGGAGAAGACAGAAAGAGTGGGAAATAGGGAACAAATGGTATAGGTTGAAAAGAAAACGACAACTTATGGGTTCACGGGTAAGATACTATCCACAGGCCGATTAACAAAGTTCATATTCCCCAGGCCACAAGACGCCAACAAATGATTCCCGCCCCAATATTTATGTAATTAATTTGACACCTCCACCACCATTCCCATTTCTAAAAGCTACAAATCTCTCTCTCTAGATAGCTGTGGGGGTGTTCATAGTTACATATGATATATATTCATGCGCGTGCTCAAAGAGCTAGCAAAAATGTTTTAGAGTAGTAAAAGCCAAAAAAAGAAAGGGTCTTGTTTTTCTTGTTCATTTAGCATGGCTTCTTATTGCACTCGTTGTGTGTTGCAACTCTTCTTCTTCTTCTTCCTTGGCGCAGTGGTCTTCTTAAATGTTGGGTGTCTTGATGGTGTTCATGCAGCAACAACGGTGAAAGTGGGTAACATTTCAAAGGTGGAAGATGCTGTCAATTTCCATATATACTATGGCCAGACCTTCAAAGTCATCAAGAATGCCATTGACGGCAAGAGCTATCTTCTCATCCAGGTACTCCTCTCTTTCTTCTTTACACGCTACAATTAGTCTATTACTGTACTAATACTAATCTGGGGCAGACTTGGGCTGGCCCAATCCAATGCATCCAGAAATGATGATACGTAGCCAAAAATAAATACGTGTCACGTCCCAATATGTCTAATATAAACCCAAACTGTACCCATAAGTCTAGGAGAGAGGTTTGTAACTTAGGTATAGTTTGTAGGGTTAATTATTATTTTCGTCCTTAACATTTATCTTATATGTCAAAATTGTCCCTAATATGATATTTGTCTTATATGGTCTCTAACATTTTGATATTTGTATCAAATTAATCCAAATCATTCAATGATGGAAGAAAAAAGTGAGGTGACTTACTGTAAATTAAAATATTATTTTTTTATGCCAATTATGTTGCCATGTGATCGTGAACTTTAACTCAACCGATTAATATTTTAACCTGATAATAGAGAGTCATTAACAAGAGCAGACACCATAGGGCAAAACTCTCATTTTAAAAAAAAAAAAAAAAAAAGTTCATCTCAAAAAGAAATAGCAAACGATACTTTGGGCCAAACTGCAGGCTATATATCTACTACGCCAACTCAATGTTCGAATAATGTATCCGGTTACCAACCATTCCCACCATGGTATCCTTCATTATTTTTCTTCTACTGCTTAGGATGGTAGTATCTTTTTGTTAAAAACATTTGAATAATACATATGATTACTTACTTTGTCACGCTTTTACAAATAAAATATAGGATAACTCGAGGATGGCAGCAAGGACAAAATATTGCACCCCAAGGATCAAATCGTTTGTCATCCCACTGTCAAACTATTCCATTGATACCGAATTATTTCCAGGTACTTCAACTATTCACACCACACATTTTAACGTTTCCATTAATTTCGGTGTTATATTTGAGTTTTAGAATAGATAATAGCTTATACACCCATAGCTCACCCACCCCATATATATTACTCTCTGTCTCCCATATATGTCTGATTAATAAGTATTGATATATAAAATTTAAGAATAGTTATTCTATGATCACAAATTTTGAGCCACAACTTTTGCAACAACTCTATATGATCAATTATGAGTGGCTACTTACTACTTTCACATGAACTCACAATTTTATTTTTTTCATTACTCACAATCAACTACATAAGAGTAGTGATAAAAATTGTGTTCTAAGACCTTCTCTTGAAAAAATTTACCTAATTTAAATTAGAATTTTTTAAAGAAGATCAAAACCTAATTTAATCATAATTTTTTTAATGCTGATTTGTTTTATTCAAAAATTACAAAGAGCTCTAATTATTTAGAAATTATCTTCAACTTAAAAAAAAAAAATTAATTTGTATATTAGACTAAAAACATAAAGAAAACTATGAGCTTTTAAAAACCTATGTGATAACATTAAAAGAAATTAACAAAAATTCAAAAGCATCTATTCTATACAACAAGAAAGCTTTAATGTTATAGAGTACTAAGAGTTTTTTTTTCTTTTTCTTTTCTTCTTTTTTTTTTTTTTTTTTTTTTCTTGATAAAGAAAACTTTCATTAAACCAATTACAGAGCAACATTCACCTTCCAAGCATCCCCAGTTGATGACAGGAGAGCAGAGTTATTTATTTCATAGTAAGACTTTAATTATGGGATTTGGGAAGCTCTGCACAATTAGTCGTGACAGGGGCTACTGTTTTCAGCTCTCTCCTAGCCCAACTAAAGAGGACTTTTGTTATTGTTCATTTAACATAGCATTGACACTCATCACCATTAACCATAATAATCATCATCATCTTCATTTCTAGTGTATTATTCCCAATCTAAATGAACAGAAATTTTAACTCTTTCCTTTACCTTGGTCTTTATTTCATCTGACCCTTTTCTTTGTGTCTTCTCCTTTTGCTTTTGGTGAAACTTCAGTTTCCTTTTTCGAGGTGAGGATCACAGACTTACAGTAAGTTGTAATTCTGGTTTTATATATATATATATATATATATATATATATGTGTATATATATGTATATATATATGTAGAAGCTTCCAAAGAATAATGTTCATTGAAATTGTTTTAAGTCATTTAAATTTTGCGTCTTGATGTCTTTTTGAACAGCTTCTTGGCTTACTAGGGAGCTTGAAGGGCATTACATCAGATTCTGTGGCTTCTCAATGTGTACTAAAATTATATGAAGGTGGAGAAATTGAGATAATTAACAAGAGTGACCCTCAACAGCTTGCACAATTCGGAGCACACTTTATTACCAACATTGATCAACCACAAGCTTGCAATTTTGCATCTTTTGTTCCATTTGGAGAAGAGACACCTCTGCAGGTAAGCATGTAATTTCATCAATAAAAAATCATCCACATGATATATATATATATACACATGCCCCAAATGAGTATGAAAGAATCATAGTATTATATATATGAACTTGATGTTTTTGAATGGTAGAGGGCAGAGTGGATCAAGTTTTTGGGAGTTTTTGCAAATCTTGAAACTACAGCCAATCAAGTCTACGACGCAGTAAGTATAACAGTATATGATATATTGATATATCACATAATTATATATGATTGTGACAATATTACAAGAAAGTGGTGCACCATTACAGGCCTTTTTGTTTTTCGTTTGGAATCAATATTATATTTACACCCATGCAAAGATCTTTTTATCTGTGGTTTTAACAGATCATTTTTGCTTTGCAGGTTAAAGAAAATTATTTGTGCTTGACTAAAGTCGCGGCGAGCAAGAAATCATTCAAACCAACAGTAGCCTGGATGGGATATTATGATGTAGGTACCTTATTGAATAGTGTTTCTAAATTCAACAGAAAAATATAGCGTTTTTATATAGGCATTACCCATACATGAATTACAGTAATGTATAAAATCTTGGGGTGACCATCAAATGGGTTAGTGATGTATAGGATTCAATTCAAAATAACTGTCATGACTCATGTATCTTTTCTCAACAACTTCAGATATAGTTTAAGACTAAAGAGTTTTGTAATCATTGATATTATCAACCACCTTAGGCAACTTCTTCTTTCATTATTGCTTAGTAATTCCATGTACTATTTTCCTCCATTGACACTGTTAGATTGCCTCGTAATCTTTAATATCTGTTGCCAAGTATATCCATTTCGTTTTTATACTTTTAATCTTTATATGACTAAATAAATTGTGCCTTCATAGTGGTAACAAAATTACTTGTTATAGTTCCTTTAACATTAATCATAGAAAAAAAATTAAGGAAATCAAATGGAAGAATAATACGGGACTTACTATTGCTTTTCAAAGCAAAATTATGCGAACTATCTGGGTTTGCTCTTCCTTTGCAGGATGTCTGGTCATTTACAAAGGAAACATACAAGATGAAGGTACCAAATAAATTTTGCAATTTTTCATTATGTCGACCCATAAAAATTGTAATGGCATAACACAGGAATGGATCTATTGTTAATGAATCATTATGATTAAATGTTTATGCCGTCACTTTTGTCAGATTCAAAGTAGTTTTTAACTTTTTATTGTAACAATTTTTGTAGGACAGAAAATAAGAAAAACTAAATCACTGTAAGAAGTTTAATAGACTTTAACTTCTGAACAAAATTAACATGCTATCAATTGTCAATTTATATATTTCATAGTTCCACTTCTTCATAATAATATTATTGATAAACCTATGTAGAAATCCAACAAAAGATGTAGTTCTATTTTATATTTTATATTTTGATTTTTTTTTAGCATTTACTTTATTCTCGACTTGATTTTGCGCCCAAAAAGTATGGAAAATAAGAGGATTCAAATCTTCAACCTAACTAAGCCAATCCTGTTAACTCTTTGAATGGATTTGTATGTACATATACTTTTGATGCAGTACACAGAAGATGCAGGTGGAGGGAATGTGGACAACTCTATCAATAAGATTAGCTATAACATCTCTAATCCTGATGATTTGGATGAATTGCATGCCATTCTATGTGTAAGTTGAACAACAAAATTACTAATAAAGTGAAAAGCTTACCAGATTAAATATTTTACTAAAATGGTACATTTTTATGAATCTAATTGTTCTTCATCAAGTTTTAATTTACTGGAATGTTATATCCAACCATAGAAACTATAAAATTTAGCTATGGAAACAATTTTATCCTGTAATTAAACTATTGTTTGTTTTTATTATTCCTTTCTTCTTTACATAAATTGTTTGGCAAAAACAATTGTTTGAAACGTAAGATACCTAAAAAATTTTTTAATTTATCTATAGTTTGATGTTTTAGTACTAAAGCAAATTGTGCCTGTAATAGTTCAAATAAATCAAAAATAAGCATTCTTGGAAACAATCCTTATCAGTGCATAATTTTTCTCAAATTTTTGGGGAGTCCTATGTTCTCTTTATGCCTTTTTTCTTTGGATGTGAAAGAGAAAAAGCTTGGTCCATATATGTTTCTTACATAAAGAATATGAAAGCTTGTTACCCTTGATCTAAAATTTATGTTAAATTCTCTTCTTCAAATAAAAATGAATTTGAATATGAAATGATTATGAATATTTGAGAGCCAAATGTGTTAAATTAATTTTAAACCTTAGATAATTTTGTTTTTTCATTGATAGGGATCCAACATTTTTACTTGAATTCATTTCCTCCTTGTAGACTGTGGATGTCATTATTGACGAAACATATACTACTGATCCATCTGGCTACACTTTAGCAGCTTTTCTCCAGAATGTAAATATTGAGGATCACTCCTGTTTTGCTTTTCTTACAAACCAAAGCCTATGGAGATATGATAAAAGAGTTTACAACTCAACGACTCTTGGTAAGTACTTTCAAAATAAAATTCTTCTTCCACTTAATTTTCTAGATTTCAGTTTCATATTTTTTTTTCTTTAGTAATGCTAAGTTTTTTTCGGTTGCTTAGTAATTAACTGCTAAAAGCAGAAGTGTCAAAGGCAGTTATAAATTTATGAATCATGAAATTGTTTGTCTTTTTCTTTGCATATGATAGATTTTCAACTTGTAGTGCCCGCTTTCCAATTGAGCTAATTTGTAACCCACATGAAATGGTGTATCTAATTCATCAACATATAACTCCTTCAATTCTACCATGTTTGTGCATGTTATTATGTTCTGTGATAAATTTTACTTATAGTTGATGACTATATATGTGTAGTTTGTTTAATCCTTTTTCTTTTCATGAATTTTCTTGTGAAGATTGGTTCAATGGAGCTGTCTCTCAACCCCAATTGGTTTTAGCAGATCTTGTTGAAGCTTTATTTCCTACAGGAAATTACACTACAACACATTTTAGAAACCTTGCAAAGGTAAAACTATTAGTTATTTTGAAAACGATTTTTTTTTGTTTTTTGTTTTTTGTTTTGTGAAGAATCTCTATGTTTTATGCTTCAAATTTATACATCTTGACATGCAGGAAGAAGGAGTGATAAGCATCAGTCCTAATATGTGTGACTGGGATACCTCCGTAGCATTGCAGCCCACCATAGTAGCTTGCGGATAATGCTTCATATGGTTTCAAATTATTTTATTTTTTAGAATGAATTTCAAATTATTTGTCCTCATGGTTGTTTAGTATTCCTTAAATTTGATGGTATAGGCTACACAAGGATATAATTCTATTAATTAGTTTTTCATGAAAATTTGTAGCACTCATAATTGCATTGATTCAATTTTTAAGAGCTATAAAATATTAGATTGTTACATATCACCTGAAACTAATTACAATTTATATATTTTTTTGGACAAAGAAATTTAACAATAAACAAACTCTAATTAAATTACTTTTGGTCTCCTGAAATAAATGTTTATTTAATTACATTTGATTCTTAGCTTCCTCCTCTGCAGCAACATTAGCTTTTAAAAGCCCTGGCTTTCATCAAAAAATTTAATGTAAAAAATGCTAATTTGTTGTTGTGAGGACCCAAGAACTGAAGAGGAAGATTAAAGAACAAAGGTGATCTTAATTAGGATGCAAGCTAGAGACCCGAGGACCTGAGGACATGGAAGCGTGATTATATGAAAATGTACAAAGGATAAATTGGGGATATAGGACAGAGAAAGTGAAAATATCGAATTAGAGGGTAGGTAGTTGCAAATCTGCATTGAGTGCTCTGCACCTAGTTTCTTTGTTGCATTTAATAAGGAATATCAGCTTTATCCATTGCGTTGATGTGGAGGTGACCTAAACAGTGTAAGACTCAATAAGGTAGCTTCTTTCTACCACCTTCTACAAGCAGACGGACAAGTGTCAATAAAAGAAAGTAGGTAGGTGAGAGATAAGTGGCTAGGATGACAATAGTAAGGAGTATAAATAGAGATAAAAGAAACTAGAAAAGGGGGCCAAAAAAGAAAAGAGAGCATTGATAATTGACTGAAAAAGATCCTTCTTCGGGACCAATCCGAAGACGAGTATTAGTTGTTTCTATTATTGGAAGGGAAATCCTGTGGACGCAGTTGTTCCTTGTTGTTTTGTTCCCTCTCTATAAATTCATTGTTTTGGACCTTGAGCTATTGGGCTCATTTTGGGCTTTTGGTTCAGTACTTGATTTTTGGTCCTTACAGTTGTGTTTATTTAGAAAAGATCAATTATATTTTTTTTAATAAAACAATGCAAAACTAAACAAATTCTTATTACATTATATTTGACTAAATTTTAATTAATTAAATTTATCTATTCTACAAGAACTCTAATTAGCTTTTTATTATTAATGTGTTTGATTACTTTTTTTATGAACTTTCATGTATATTGTAGATATTCTCAACTAGCATTTATATTTGCAAAAAGCTAGCCTGTAAATTGTTTGAACTTCTGCTATGTGATCTACTCATTAAAATGAAAATTTGAATGAGTGTAAATTTTGAAAATCTAATCGTTGAATTCTATATTCTTATTATATTTTTCATGCCTGCAAATTTTAAGAAAATCAAAGATCAATTGCTATATCATCAAACAAATATTAATATTTCAAGTTTTTGTAATCTAAAATTGTGTATAAAAAATAAGTTTATTGATTAAATAGTAAATAACATCTGATTTGAACGAAATTTGATATGCATGTTAAAAACATAAGAAACATGAAATACAACGGCTAGATTTTCAAATTTTACCAAAAAAAAAATTAAAAAAAAATAAAGATATATGAGGAGTTTGAAGAGTTTCTCTCCAAAAAAATATATTTGGAGAAAAACTCTTCAAACTAATTTGGAAAGAAATTTTATTCTTTTTTCCCTATGTGGTTTGCTCTTTAAAAAGAAAATTGAAACGTAAACTTTTAAAAGTAAGGATGACAACATGATGGCACATTGTCAAGGCAGGGGTCATCTTGTCCCCTCAAAAAAAAAAAAAAATTTATAATAAATTTATTTTTTTTTTTTAAAATTAAAGATATACAACAAAATTGTAGAACAAGCATTAATGATGTGTGATCCTAATGCATCGAAATTACTATTCCATCGTGAGGAAGCAAGAACCCTTACTACTTAATAGTTAGTTTGATTTGAGAGGTGAAAAAGCAGGAAGTTAGAAAATGAGGAAAAGATAGAAAAGTGAGAAGATCTAAGACATTTTAGCTTCCCTAATTTATGTTTGGTTGGAGGTAGAAAAGTGGAGAAATAGAAAAAATAAGTTTGTATGAATTTACTCATATACCCTTGTTAAGAAATGATGCCCAATTAAAAACTTAAAAAAAAAATAAAAAGAAGAAGAAGACAAACAACCACCCAAAAAAAAGGCAATCACCCAAATTTATTAAAAATGCAAATTCTTGTCCAGAAAAAAAAAAAAAATTCACGTCTAGTTAAACAAAAGAAGAAGAAGAAGAAAAAGAAGAGGAAAATAAGAAAAGCAAAACAAGAAGAAGAAGAAAAAGAAGAGGAAAATAAGAAAAGCAAAACCTATATATCGCGCCCAAAAAATAAAAAATAAAAATAAAAAAAGAGGCAACTAGCATGTTCAAGCAATAAGAGGGGGTAGTTTAGTTATTGATTGCAACTAATCCTCTTTCCTCTATTTACTCTCTAAATTGGGCAAATAGAATTTTGGTGGGTCAAGAGAGAAAACACTTGAGCCTTACCAATTTTCCATCCCTCCTCTCTCAAACCAAATACCCATGAAATCAATTTTCTCTTTGCTTTTCTCTACCCTAATTTCTATCTTTCATGTTTCACCCCAACCAAATGGACCATAAGGGTTGAAAAAAAAAACGAGCTTTACAAACACATGTTGATTAATCACTTACAATGAAGGTAAAATTAGAACATTATAGTTTGTAAGAGGTTTTGTAAATTTAGAAAATTATAGCTTCTAAGGAGGTTTCATAACGATATTGCAGACATTTTGACCCCATTTTCTCTTCCCATCTTTAGTTGATGAATTTTTATTAATGAAATTTCTCTTATTTTCTTCTTTAGCTACATCACTATTTGAAGCTGGAGAAGATTGAAATGAAGGACCTCACTAATATCATCTTGAATTGCACTGACTGAATGCCATTCCAGGGTTCCAATTTTTGAGGACCATTAACTTGCCTAGAACACAGAAAGATCCTCCATTTATAATACTAATGCAATTGCAAGTAGAGTCATTAGTGCATTTGAATAGTCAGAAGTCCTACTCCAAAAAAAAAGAGAATAGTTAGAAGTCATTGCCTAGCAAAATGAAATCTTCTATGGCATACTGCCATTTTTTGGCTTCCCAATGTTTTACCGAGCGCATAGGGAGAGGCCAATCCAAAGATATATGCAACTAATGTATTCTCTTGTCAATAACCCTTTGAAGATGTCCCCTCTGAGATGTGAAAGACACCATCTTTCATAGGCTCAACAAATTTATTTTTTTTTTATTTGCATGATAGGAATCACCTTACCTATTTTGGACTGAGCCTCACTACCTTGAGAGAATGTTGGCCCAAGAAGACATCATTTACAGATTTTAAGTTCTACTACTAAAGCATTCACATTAAGGTTGCATTTTAGCAACCCAAACACTAAAAACACACTCACAGCAAAGAAGTTATTTTAAGTTATCACTGCATCACTTCATTAAAATCCTCTGTGTTTGGGTGTGGTGATGGTCGTCACTCGTGGTGGCTAGATTGGGCTTGTCATCGCCGCCGCTGCCAGTATGGGTTTGTGTGGTTGAGATTTCTGGGTTTGTTGGGTTGTGTGGTTAAGGGTTTGTCGAAGTTGTGGCGCTGGTTGTGCATCGTGGGTCGCGGTGGTTGTGTAGATTTTAATGGGTTTGCGGTGGGTTTTTGATTTCAACGGTGAACGGTGTTTTTCTTCTTCTTTTTTCCGGCTGGTGGTGGTGATGCAGTTATGGGTTTGGATTTGTGATTTTGGTGGTTGGAGTTGCGGTTGTTGAGTGGGTCACTGGTTAGTGGGTTGTGGTTGGTGGGTAGCTGGTTTTTTTTTTTTTTTTTTTTTTTTTCCCAGAGGCAGTGGCTAGCGGTGTGGGTCTGCTGGGTACTGGCTAGAAAAGAAAGAGGGTTGAGTTTATCGGTTGGTTTGCTTCAAAGAAGAGAGAGAAGGAGATGGAGAGAGAGAAAGAAATATAAAGAAAGATTAAAATTATAATATTTAAATAAAGTGATAAAAAAATATAAATGTTTTAATGTTTTTTTTTTTTTTTTTTGATAAAAGTGATAAAATAAATATTTTAATATTAGATGTATTATAATGTAAATTGTGAAAATAGATAAAGTTAAATCGCTAGAAGCTATAATTGTTAGGTTCTTTGCCGTGGATGCTTAAGTAGACTTGTAAAAAATGATGGATCTTGCTTCAGAAAGCTTTGGATTTGGACCCATTTGTTCAGTTGAGATCCCTTGGCCCACTTAAACCAACTTTTCTTAAAAAATAATAATAATAATAATAATCTTTGTTATTAACATTTTTTTTTTTGAGGGGGACATACATATTGTTTGTTGGTTGTGAGAAAACCAAATAAAAAATATATATTGTTTGTAGGTTATTGTCTTCCTATATTTTTCCTTCTTTTCCATCATAATCTCTTGGACTATCATCAACCAATCCAGTAAATTCCTTTAATCTTTGTATTCTTGATCCTGGCTTGCTCATGGGGCTGGGACCCCCTGCCTAAGATCGATCTTCAGCGGCTATGAAACTGATTCACAAGAATCATGCAAACTAGACAAAATACTCATTAAACTCTCTTAAAAAGACAAATTTTGAAACATTTCTCACTGCAGAATTCTTTCCCGTATTGGCATATTGCAATGAATTTTTAGGGGTGCTTGGACTCCCATGCCTAAGACAATTTTGAAACATTTTACATTTCTCTCTTAAAGAATTCTTTCCCATGTTTCTTAAGGAAAGAATTGTTTCATGACTGATTTTAATGTATGAGAAAGATTTTAGCTAGAGAAGAGCGTGGGTGATGGGAACAAAGGACAAAGAATGGGTGAAGAGGGTGGGAAGGGATGGCACCAACAGAAAAGGAAAAGTGGGTTTAGTAGGGCTAACAATGTTAACAGAGTTAAATTGGTCATGTGCATCTCACATGTTCAGAACATATGTCTCCTTTATAATATTGACACCTGACTAGTTTGGAGGAATTTGCTCCAAACCAGTTTGTATATAAACTTTGTCCATTGCATATTGTGGCATGCTGCTAAGCAATTGATAAATGCAAGAGTTGAAAGTTAACAAAATTCTGGAGTAGGAACTACATAAGATGCTCTAGTGATCTCTACACAGATCAGACACTACATTTTAATAAAACAAAATTCCAAAATTACAACAACAAATCAATGATGATTCTAAAAGCGCACAATTAAATAATAACTAACTTTCACCATTATATAGAAAAATAGCACTTAAAAAACCATAAGATATCCTTACTGAAGAGAAGAGTCATACTAGGGATATTTCAAATTTTACTACAAGTCTTACAATCTAACATGTTACCTATATATTTTATCACATTAGTTTGTAAGATTTTGTAGTAAATTTTGAAATTCTTTTAGCATTTTTTGAAGATAAATTAGGTGAAACTCCTTTCCTATATATTTTACCAGTTGAACTAGGAAAAAAAAAAAAGTCTACAATATAAGGCAGGTTGAAGTCCCATGATGCATTAAAATCTTCATAACAAACTTATTTAGATGATGCTCAAAAAAAAAAAAAAAAAACTTATTTAGACCACCACAGTCTAATTGGTCCTAGGTTGAGAACTTGATAGGACTAACAGGGTAGTGTTTAATCCACTAACTATCCATAATTGTTAAATAGAAACCACAAATGTACCTACAAAAAACATGGAAGATGAACACTAATTCCACGCAACAAAAATTACATTAATTTAGGCCAGAAGCAGAAATCCATAAAAAAGGTTCAGTCCTCTTTTCTTTCAATTACATTAGGATATTTGCAATCCATTTGAGTTGAGACTAATTATCACGAATGCACACAATAGTCCACAAACTATGCCCATTGCGGCAACCCAAAGGAAATTGAATTTAAAGCTGTAATCCCACTTGCTTTGGAGAAAAAAAAAGTATAAAGTAAGATGAAAAATATTATAACAAAACTGATCCTATCACCAAATTAAAACAGTGCCATTGCTAACTTAAAAAGATATAATGATAACAGCAGAGCTTTCTATACACTCAAATTAGAATGTTGCAAACATAAATTAGGCTCAGCCTTGTAAGAACATTAATAGTAAAACATTTGCTCATGAGAGATAGCGCATATCTTCAAAAGTAAAGCCTAATTCATTATTCCTGATGGGTTTCTGTTCCAAGACAAGAACGCTGGGTCCCCAAGAGGCCTGCATAAAAAGCAATTACAAATTCAGACTCAACTTAACAAATGACCTACGCTTTACAATTCAAGGAGCCATTCTAATCATCAACGTATGAACCAGGGTGGCATCAAATTTGATTTTCTTTCTAAATGTAAAAGAAAAAATAGTGGAATATGCCAGGGCAGATAAAGCTACAAGTTCAACATTGACTAGGCAATGAATCACACAGAGTAAGTGCCTGTTTTCAACAAGACCAATAAAATGACAGGATTGACACCTTACAAGAACCAGCTTAAGTTTTAGACTTGCATCTTGCTCGTGGGAACCTTCAGGTGTTGGAACCTAGATCTGGGTGGGTACCACCTTTGAAAAAATTGAGTAAGAAGGACGATTCCACGAAATTTTTGCATGCCATCCCCCAAAATCCGGAAAAGTACACTAGGAGGTACAAGTACTGATATGGGTTGATGATAAATACCAGAAGCTTATCAACATTGATGGACGTCTAAAATTTGGGAGGTCTTGGTTTTTAAACATGCTGCTATTAGCCTAAAAAAATCTAAAGGGCAGTTTAAGCTACCATATATTCTCCATTGTACAAAATTAAATCAGAAATTTCTTTAACAAAAACAGGAACTAGTTTCAGCTGAGTATAGTGACTAATAAAATTTTTGAACCATCCCCTCACCTTGGCTTGATCACATAGAGAAGTATGAAGCCAATAGCCAAGAAAATGCAGAATCCACCAACAGTAAGATATGCTATTCCAAGAAAATCATTTTTGCCGCCAATCCAGCTTGTGGTTGAAAGAACCAGCCTCTTTTTGCCACCAAAACTATAGGTGTTGTAGTTGTTCTGTATAACTACTGTTATTTCATCATTAGCTTCAAGGTCTGTCTCTATCTTCCCATATAGTTTTCTAAAAGTTGGCAGTGCCGCAGTTCGCATCCAAACAATAAGATCCTCTTGTTCACTCAACTGTTACATGCAGAACCAATCAAACTTATATCTTCTTTTGCAAATAAAAGAATATAATACAAAATAAGAGAACAAGGACATAACCAGGAAAAAGGGATACCAAAAAAGGAAAAAAAAAAATTTGGGGGTGGGGATACGAAAAGATGCAACAAGCTAGGAAGAAGATGAAGATGTATTACAGGTATGCTCGCATTTAGTTTGGCACCCCCAATCAAACCTCCACTCTGAAAATTTTTTGGATAGACATCAGAGCCAAATTTATGCTCTTGGTCACTTTTCCAAGCTATGTTCTTTTTGCTGACATCTAGCACCTTGTTTTTCATTGAGAACCCATATGTGTCATTAAACAAACTCCAAGCAATAAGGCCACAAGGAACAATTGGAGAGTTATTTCCTGTTGTAGCTTCAGGTTTACAGGTACTTATATCAAGTTCGCCTGCTTTGCTCCGCAATTGTTTATCACTTCTACTCTTAACATATCTGGAAACAGTAATTCACATCCAAGATAAGGTTCAAATTATTTCAGAAAAAGAAAAATAAAAACTTAATTATGAGTGCAAGATGTTTAAAGTTTTAATTCCTATAATACCTCCAAGCGCATTAACTGGATAAAATAAATAAAATATTTGCACAGTGATTTTAACATACCGACGATGATTCTGATAGAAGTTATCAAGCTGATAATAGACATAGACGGGACCTTTCATTCGCTTTGGAACCTGCACAATATCCAAATAATGCGTGCATTTAGAAGTAGATAATAAGGCATAATGTGTAAAGCAAAACCAAAGCGTACGCTATATCAAACACATGAGTGGTGAAGGAAATGAAAACTAACAGTGAAATTCTTAGTACACGTCTTGTTAGTTATACTACTTTGAATATAGGCAAGCTGATCGCTGCTAAAAATAGGAGGAATACATTCTTCATCATAGCGGTGCACAATTTCCACAACCTGCAAGACAAAGAAAGCGTAGTTTCCTCATGCTCAAAGCTCAAATCCGTCCCATTAAAATTGCTAACACTACTAGATTTTGATGCAAAATAATGAATAAATAAAAAAAAAGATTAGAAATATTTTACACGTTGTGATGCAAATAACGAAGCAAGGCCTATCGGTATGAAGATAATGCCAACCGCGATGAAAGTCGCAATGACCTGAAAACCAAATTTGTAACAAATAAATAAGTAGCTGATGAATGGAAAGAAAATGAGCAATTGCAAAAGAAACATGAGTGAAACAAAAAGCTCTAGCAATGTAAAATCGAAAAAAATAAATAAATAAATAAAGATTAAAAGATATATTTGTTAAGCTATACCCATCCTGGTGTTAAAATTGGTTTGCAAGCAGGAAGCTCTTGCTGTGTGAACCTAGAATCTGCAGTAAACAAAACAATACCATTCATCATTTAATTATATAAATTAAAATAAAAAACAATTTCCTGACAGAAGATTAGCAAATCAAAAAGAGTTCATCCACAGCCATCATAAAATCTTACAACATTTCACAACAACTCAATACAAGGTTGTTGTAAGAATGTTGTGAAATTTAGTTGTGTACATAGATTAAAACCCTATTTTACTTTGATCTCTTAAAAAAAATCAAACTTCAAGGTTTAAAACCCAATCTTAGAAAATATTGTTCAGAGTCCAACATCTGGGTCCTTGAGATTTCAATGGCAAAGACAAGACCTTTTTGATTAAAAAACAAAAACCCATCAAGATAAATCGCTCATCAAATTCTAGATTAGATTACATTGCTCCAAAAACAAAATGCGTGGAACTTAGAATAGAGAAAAAACATGGGTAAAGATGAATGGCATTGCGGGCATAGATAGGATAGGAATACTCAGAAATCACAATGTGTAATGTAATGAAGATCAAGATGCATTGCATTTCTAACAATGGAAAAAAAAAAAAGAAGGAAAAGAAAAGAAAAGGAAATACAGACATTTGGGTTTCTTGGAAATCCTCTTGGATGATTCTGAAGTCCCAAGTTGGGGGCCCCCAGAGCTGCTGGCTGCTCCTCTGCTAGACATCTCCACAAACACAAACCCCCCACACCAAACGGTGTAGGAAAAACAATATTAATATGATATAAATCGCTACGCTGTTTTTTGGGTTAAATTTTAAGAAGAGACTTTTTGTTTAGGTAAGGGTGGGTAATAATGTAATTTTCTTTGTATGTTTGATAAAAATTACAAAAAGAAAATATATATATATATATATATATATATATATATAAATTGAAAAGAGCAGAATTAAATTGAGTTGGGCTAATTAGTTATAGAACTGCAACTATTATTATAACTTTTTTTATAATTATTTTACGTAGCCGACTACAGTCGGTTCATATTACTTTTACACGGATTCACTTTTTTTTTTTTTCTTAATAACCGCTCATAATTTATCGCATCAAAGTTGTGACAATGCTAGAGTTGGGTGTGAAAAACGGTTTGGGAAGAGGAGGAAAGGAGAACCGCAAATCAGCAAAAGAGTAGTTTGTTTGTTAGTTGCACTTTAGCACAATGCACAAGCCGGAACTACCGGTCCTTTTACTCACTTTCCCTGTGGAAGGACCGTTTGGAATGGATCACGTCACGTGACATGCGACCCACACTATGGCCTTTTTTTTCTTCTTCTTCTTCTTTTTTGTTGTACCTATAAAAACTAAGATTTAAATAAACATATTCACAAAAAGCAGCAAGGCAAGGACCGACATGAATATACATTATACAGTGGGCTCTTAGATACTGCCTGGGCCCTATGTCTTTAAAATTTACTATAATTACAAAATTTCAATTTTTTATGTCTCTTTACCGCCATAGATTTGTCAATATTAATCATCCAATTTTTAACATGACAAATAATCTTTCTCTCTTCAAGATGATTGTTACATGATTATGTTGTTAAGTGAAGATGTACTGCATTTGATAAAGTTGATTATGTTATTCACTTTAAATTTATTTTATTTTATTTTTGTCATATTATCATTTTAAGTTGTAGATATTTTTCTTTTATTTGTTAATTTTTTTTAAATGATAAATCTATATTAGAAATATCATTCTCGTTATGAAAAACTTAAAGGAAAAAAAAAATGAGAGAAGAATAGAGAAGTTGAATTGAACTTCACATAAGATCTCTTAATAAATTTGTTATTAAGAATATAAGATAAAACTTATATATAAAATCTCACAAAGAAAAAAAGAGTTATAACATAATGAAATAATACAACTGAAATATAGTTTTTCAAATTTAAAATTATAATTAATACCGATCATATTAAAAAAAGTAATCTAAGTGAATTAGTCATATTTTCAATTGAAATGTAGATATTAGGAAAACTTATTTAAAATTTAATTAGTAATTTGCATATTAAAAAGTAAGAAAAATGAATTCTTTTAATACATATATGTGTGTACTGTGTATACATAAATTAAATTAATAATACTTAGAAAAAAAAACCACTTAAAATTGTTGATTCAGGCCTCCAACTTTCTTGAGCCAACCGTGATAATGTGAAGAGCATCAATTAAGTCAAGTGGGATGCCTATGCAAATGGAAATTATTGGTCTCCTGATATACCTAGGGATAAGGAGTTAAGGAATAAGGATCCAAAACGAACATACCCCATTACAAATGATAGTTATACATATAAAATCATTTAGTTAAAATAAAATCTTATGAGACAGTCTTACGAAATCTCTCACACAATATGTGTGATTCCTCAGGATTAACAAGAATCTGTCACTTTTTTTTACCAAATTAAACCATCAACAATAACCATGTAAAGCATCAACAACAAGAAATTGATCTCAACAGAAGAAAAAAAAATGTAATAGAATGTTTTATAAAAAATAAAGAATGACACTTAGAATATCTGGTTCATACACACTTAGAACTGGTTTATATCATAAAACCCAGTTCTCCAATTCTCAATCATTACACAATAATTTTAATTACAAATGTTAAAAAGAAATGGAAATTTATGAACACACAACACTGTGATTGCATGCAACACCAATGTCTGGAGGCTTGAGGTGCAATTTAAGATCCAAACAACCTGAAAAGTCAGTTAAATTGGTTTGAGTGAATTGTTAGGTGGCTAAAGTGCAAAATAATCCATAGCAGTGCCAACGAGTCAATAGGGGAGAAGCCTTACCTTTGTAGTCGAGATTGAGAGCGTTTTGTGCTGCACAAAACAAAATTTTTTTTTTATATTGAGTGAAAAGTAAACATTTTTATTTTGTTGAAAGAATAAACATTATCTGAAACAAATAAAAGAGAAAGAAAATTAGATGTGTTATCAGCAATTTATGCAAAATATGTTATAAAACTCTATATATATCTAAGAATTAAATCTGTTTGATTGTGTTTTCATAAAATAACTAACTTTTAAAATGGTTTATTTCAATGGTTTATAATTTATATAAACCAAAAATAAAGAAGAAAAACATCATTTCGTATTTGAAAACTTTATTTTTCGTTGTTTTCTGGGTTTGTGAAATTATAAACAAAAGATTCCTTTTTAAAAAGGGAAGTGTTGAAGGGTATACAAAATATTTTATTTATTATAAAAGACTTACAAAGTGGCTTAACAATGAATGTAATTAGTATTACATAATAAATAAATGTTGAATCATATTTTTAGTGATTGGTTATACATCAATTTGTGACTTTAGTATTTTTCCATCAATTTATAAAGTTTTTGTAATAACATTTGTAGTATTCTTAATATTACTCTTTTACAAGTGGTTTTTAAGAAAGTTCATTGTCCAACTAAATAAACAAAATGACATAATGAATAATGAAGAAATATGTGAAAATGGAAGAAAATTGGTATGACTTCAAGACTAATTTCAGTTACCATGTGGTCAAGGTTTAGTTTTGTGATTAAAGAGCTCCAAACACTTCATTACTAGCGGTTTTTTTTATTTTAAATATGGTTCCAATAATTTATCAAGGATTCCCATTTTACATGCTTTGAGTCGTAAAAAGTAGCTCAACACTGTTCTGGCACCCCATAATTATAACAATCTTATTCTAAAAAAATTATAATTATAATTATAACAATCTTCTCATTCATATATAATATAGGCTATGCATTAATCTTATTGAGGAAGATGATCCACATTCCATTCAAATATAATTCTGTTCAGTAAAAAAAAAAAAAGAACAAGAATTTGTTGTAGTATACTAGTATTTTAGAATTCTTATAACATCAAGTAATTATTAACAAAGCTCCCTCTATATTTTTGGTCCAGTAACATGCCTTTTTGAGGGCTGCGGCTTGACATCTGGTTTTGGCGCTGGTGGAGCTTCATCACTTGGGATAGGTACGTTCTTTGCCTGTAACAATTAATGACATGATGTGAGAAACAATAGCGACCCATATCCTGATAGAGTTGTGATAGTTACACACTGTATGGGGGACATACAATTGAAATCGTGCTTTGAGCGTTTATAGCAGTGTGTAACTCAGAATGTGCAATAACAATTAGTGATTTTGAAACTTGTATCAATGGTGACAATTAATATTTACGCAATATTATAGGTTAGAAGTGTAGTAACATACCAAGCTTTTGAATTGGAGATTATAAAACAATTGAATGTATCTTTGCTTTGCCTGTTTCTTCTCCTTGTTCAGTTGTCTCCAGAAACTATAAATGCTCCCCATATTCAGCACCTTGTTTGCGTATATCTTCCAGGTGTAGCTACAAAGAGAGAGAAAATAATTCAAATTTCATATGATATAAGTAATGAATCCTCACAAACTGATAAAAGCGAGGCCTAATCAATGAAAATAGTCTGAAGTTGGAAAGCAATGAAATACGCAGTTTTGTGATTACCATTCATTTATACGTTGCAAACCAGCTGTTGAAAACTTGGCCCAGTATGTGGCATCCACCTTGCATTTCTCAAAGAAATCTGCAATTTTGTTACTTGATTCATCCCCATTGTTGGGATCAATATGAAAACCTGAGACCCCATCAACAATGATTTCAGCTGGGCCACCTTGATTGGTTGCAAAGGTGGGTAATCCACAGTTCATTGCTTCAATGACAGTTAGACCAAATGCTTCATACAGAGCAGGCTGCACAAAAGCTCCCTTTGTGTCAGCAATGCAGCGGTATAGTTCTCCATTGCGTTTCCTATCAGTTTGTGCTGCAATCCATCTTATCTGACCCTTAAGTTGGTATTTTTCTATCAATGCATGCATTTTCTTAATTTCAGAAATTTCTTCTCTATCCTTTGATTTGGAAGGATCGAAGAAGCCCCCAACCACAACAAGGTTAACCAGATTTCTCAGCCTCTTGTTTTTCGCATACCACTCAGTTAATCCAGTAATGTTCTTCACAACATCGAGCCTCGCCATCGAGAAGATGATAGGTTTCTTCTTGTCTGCTAGAGATCCACTGTTTTTGAGTAAAGTTCATAGAAGATGTTAGCCAATTTCAACAAATTTTATGATCCATATAGTAATAGCAGTAAAAGAAGTACATGCATGTTTTGAGGCTCCAAAACTTACATGTGTTCATTGTTATCATCTTTACTATACAGTAATTCTTCAATGGCAGGGTGAAATGATGTGAGTCGCTTTTGTCTCTCAATGTAAGGGTAATAGATGGACTGATCAGCCCCTGGTGCAGCAATGTTGAACTTTGGATCAAATACGTTGATGCCTGAAACTACTCTGCAAAGCCCCGGGAGTGTAAATGCTGTATGGCTTTCATACTGTCCAGGTCTTTCTTTGCTGCAAGATCAATCGAATTCATATGAAACAAACTTAATTGCACTTATACATCAAATAATTCTTTCCTTTTTTTGTATGTTAATTTATTACTAGTTATATTCTATCCATATTGAATTTTGCTATAAAAAAATCTGAAAATTTTTCTCTGACATTATTCTGAAAACTTGTTCTCTTATATCATTCTAATTCTTTGGCAAGTCTGTTATATTACTTCAAGTTCTATTAAATATATATAGCTTTGTTTGTAATTCTCTAACCTTCCTGCAATCTCCTGGTATGTGCTGGCTATGACGAAATCTGTTGCATTCATTGCAATTGTATCAGCAATGAATTGGCATGAGAAATGATACTTGGGATCTAATTCCTTCCATTTGATGTCTGAATCTTCATATTTAGTCTTCTCTAAAGCGTGCGCAATAGTTCCCTGGTTTTTAAGCACACTAGTTTAGTAAATATAACAGAGAAACTTTATAGTTGAATAAACTGATGAAGAAAAGACACCTGAGTGACCCCAAGTTTACTAGCCATGAGTGTTGCCACCAAATTCCCATCAGTATAATTTCCAATGATAAGATCTGGCTTCCCTTCCAAGTGGTCAAGGATTTTGATTGTAGCATCCTGTTGATATAAAAGTGTTAGAAATGGTTAAATGATTAAATCTACCATGTATTAGTAGTTTAAACTTTTGGGACAAGTAATAGTTTATTTTTAAAAAAGCGAATAATTGATAGGAGCTAAATCCCACTAAAAATGTCATTATAGGAAATTTTAAATCATGTTTTCAAAGATAGATGGAATACATACCTGACTGAACTTCTCAAGATAGGGATAAATGTCAAAACGAGAAACCCATCGACGGAGGACTCCATTTTCTGTCTGAAAAGGCACCCTAAGAATGTTGCAGTGCTTGGTGCCATTGATTGCTTCTATCTCCTGGTCACACTTTGTTCCCCGAGCATCTGGTATGAGTCGTGTGACCTGTCATCATCAATAGAATGATTGCATGATGCTTTCAAAGTAAACTGCTGTAATTAAGATATCATTACTGGCTCCTTATGAAACTCACCACAACAATTTGAGGCTTCGCATTTAGCCCTTGTTGCTTAATTCTAAGAAGCAATTCTTCTTCAAGAGCTTTTACTTGATCCAAAATGTAAACCACCTGTTTAAAGTATAGGGGAAGAGCAATGTCAGCTTACTAATCAGTGTTAATTACTGCAGGCAGACTGATTTTTAAGGCCAAATAAAAAACTTGTACCTGCCCACCAGTGTCTGGCAAACCTAGAACATCTGCTTGACCAAAGTAGCCATGAGGAGAGAAAATTACAACATTGAATATTGTAGGAAGCCTGCTAAATAACTTCTCCATATTAATTGGATCGGGTGCTTGGAGTACTTCTGAGAGTGTTCTCATTGTCTCCTTTACTCTTTGTGCAGTATCTCCCCACCCTTTCTCAAAGCCCCACTGCTTAAACCTGTAAAGAAATTTGATTTATCAGATAACAATTCTTCAGGATCTGATAACAAAATTTAGTATTATATAGATCACCTTAGCTCAAACTCTGTATATGGAGCGTCGTTGGGAAGTGCTGATATGTACACCTCAGCTACTATCAGTGCCATCTGAAGCTTCAAAGCAGTATCGATGGTGCTATTTATCATAAGGTTCTGCAAATTTAAAATTACCATTAGTATTCAGAACCATTTAATATATTTTACAATGGCAAATTCAACAATGTTTTTGGATAATATTTTCTTTAAATGATCGAATGCTGTCTTTCCCATACATCTCCTAGGTGATTTAGTGATAATAAGTAGTCCACAAGTGGCTGTGAATTCTCCAATTTCTGGCTAAGCGTTGAAGTTATGAACTTTGAAACTAAGGTGACTCCGTTTCCAATTGAAGAAGATAGGGTTAAGCGAGGCATAGAATAGTCCAGTGCTGCGAAATCCACTTCCAAAGCATTTTGATCATTTGCCCTGCAACATAAAACAGAGTTATTATTACACAACCTTTGAGCTATAAGCTTGGCTACAATGCTGGTTATAAGCCAGGAAATATACACATGTAATACGGATGATCAAAAACATGTGTAGTGCATGAGAAGCTAGCAATTTGTTCATTGAAATAACGGGCGAAGTTCTTTTCCCTGTGGTACTGTTCCACTTGTATTTGACTTCCGAAAACAAATCCAAAAATTCTAGGAATATGGTTAGAAGAAACATGGAAATCTTTAAGTATTTTAGAAACAAGGAATTTAAATTTAGCTGGTGCTATGCTAATCACATGAAGCAAGCAATCAGAGCTAAATGAAGAGAGAAAACATACCACTTTTCATCATAGATCATTTCTTTACATTTCAAGAAATCTGTAATGGTGATTCCCTCAACCGATAAATCATCAGCGCTGACTTTAACATATTCCCAAAATCCAGGATTTGGTCTTATGGCAAAGGCAACATACGGTGGTAAAACAATCGCTTCCTGATAATAATAAAAAAAAAAATGGCATTTTGATATCAACAAGCCTATCATCTTTGTTTCACAATGTTAGCCAAAGAGGAAAAAAAAAAAGTGAACGTCAAAGAAAAACAAGAACCTGCGTAGAACACAGTATGTAACCAAGTAATCCCTCCAGGAGCTGAGTTCTGTCATTCTTGTCATCAATGGCTTTCTCCATTTCATCCATTAGATGGGACAGTTTCATTATCCTCTTTCCCTTTTCAATATACTTAGCAAAGCACTTCTTCATATGGTAACGACTCTGCTTCAAGGCTTCGGGCAAGCTATCAGTTACTGACTCAGAACGCTTTAAGACTGCTGCAGCTGAAGCCATTTCAGAAGACGAGCTGTTAAGGTTTTGAATGGTGGAAATCAATTACCTGTTTGGCTTGGTTAGTGGATAGGATTCTGCTTTTATAGTCTATGGAGCTAGGATTTTTTTTGTATTTAATGCATGGCTAATTTGTTCATCATGATAGCTTGCTTTGAGTTTCGTCAACGTTTTGGATTTTTTTTTAACCTTCTCCAGCTGGAAAAGAAGGGTGCATTGGTGCAAGAAGAAAGAAAGAACATTTCACAAAGAAAGGGTAGGAAAAGAAAAGAATGTATCTGTAGAAGGAGATTCCTAGTTAAAAAGCAAAGCTACCATGGAAATTATTTTTCACACGGAAGTACTGGGTATCATTCTTTCCTTGTTTCTGTGTCTGAATGTCTGATGCTGTTTGTGAACATAGGAAAGAATATGAAAAATTGTCATTTCTAAGGCAACACCATATCTTGTATCATTGCAAACCTTTAAGATTGGAATTCTCCATGTTGGATTTTAACTCAACTGGTTCACGTCAACTTCTTACTTGGGTCAAAGTGGTTCATTATGTACCCATTCTCTTGGATCTTCATTTCATTAGTATCATCCCCGAAAGTTCATTCCTTCTTTCTTACGTGAGTTCTTTCGTTTTTTTATTGGAATTAACAATTTTTTTTTTCATTCTATTATAAACGAGGGGGGAGTTAGGGTAAAAAAAAAAAAAAATGTTTCAGATGCATAAGTCCTCTCTCCCACATGAGACTAGATCTCACACTTGTGAGATTCACCCTCATGTGAGGGAGAAGGCTCATGAATCGGATACATAATATACCTCCTTGGGGGGTTGAGCGGAGACAATTACCACCTGGCCCCATCCAAACCCCCCACCTTCCATACTTCATGGTTTTTGTTAGTTTTTGTTTTAAGTCTTCATTTTCTTAAATGTTTGGCAAGAATACAATTTATATCCACTAATGTTATCCAAGAACTATTTTGGTCTTTTATGTTTAAAGTTAGTCATTGACTCATTATATTCCCGCAACTTTGCCCAAAAATCATTTTAGTCCTTTTAAGTTTGAAATTTATTGATTTCTCAAAAAGTTTGAAATTGGTCATTTTAATTTAGTAATCTTACCCAAAAATCACTCAAAACAACCAACTTATAAGACTAAAATGATTTTAAGGTAAAGTTAACAATTTTCAAACTTAAAAAACTAAAATGATTTTGGGGTAGAGTTATTAGACTAATGTGACCAACTTTAAATTATATTTTTGGACTAAGTTAACGGTGTAAATTGTATTTTCGTCAAAATGTTTTCATTAGATAAGCTTTATATGTAAATTGTATTTTTGCCAAAATGTTTTTTTTTTCTTTTTCATTTTCTTTAAATATGTTTTATATGTCAAGCTTAATTGAAAAATGTAAAAGACAAAAGGTTTCTATTTTAGTGTTTTTTAATTTCAAAAAAATCTATTAAAAAAAGGATTTTATAAAATAGATAATAGAGAAGCAAACGTTTTTTAATTCAAGATTTTTAAAACAAAAATTACCAAAAAAAAAAATTGCTTTAAAAGGGTGAAGAGGTAATATTTATTTATCTATATTTTTATAAAAATAAATGTATGAGTCATAAAACTTAAAAATATTTAATAAACTTCATAATTTGATATTCGTTTTAAGTTGAGCTCTAAAGTTATAGATTTACAAAGGGTTACAAACATGAATTAAAATTTTTACAACATTTATCATTTTATAATTTAACAAAAATTAACATAAGTTATACTTAAGGTTTATCTAGTAAGTAAAAATCGTTACAATCTATTTATAAGTGTAATTTTGATCATCAAAAAAAAATTACAACACGACTTTTTATTTATAAAATAAATTTTGAGAAATGAACACAATATAGCAATTATATTACATTTTTATGTGTTTTACAACATTAAAATACCATTTAACATTCACATTAGTTTCATTTTGGTATTAAGTATTATATATAATTATATATAATGTATGTACATAGTGTGTGTGCACGCAAAATATGAGTATAATTACGTACCTCTCTCTCTCTCTCTCTCTCTCTCTCTCTCTCTCTCTCTCTCTCTCTCTCTCTCTCTCTCTCTCTATATATATATATATATATATATTGTAGGGATAAAGAGCCCAAATATGAGTATTGGGTCATGGGTCGTGTCCGAGGACCTCAAGTAACCTGAGGATGGGTACTAATGACAGAGGTCTACAGAGCAATGGCCCATGGAAGGACTTTGGTCACGAGGAATTGAAAATGTTGTCCAAGAAGAAGTACCTCCTAGGCTGAGCAAGGTAGAGGTCATACGCCCGACCTTTCGTCAAGAACAGAGCAACAAACGATTATTCTAGCAAGGATAAACATCAAGAGGGGATAAGACAAAAGAGATTTGGGAAATATCTAAAAAGAAAGTTGGTTCCACCGCATTGAATGCTCTGTAGCGAATCCTCTAGCCGCATTAATGTTGAGGTAATACCTAAACAGTGACCCCTACCCTTATAGCTGCCCACAAAGATTTCCAAAAAGTGCTAATAGGACAAGTATAAAAACCAACAATCTGATCTACACATGGAGGACTAAAATGAAGTGAGAAATGGGAATATAAGAAAATTCTCATTACAAGGTGATCACAAGATAATTAATAGAAAGATGATTGTACACTCAAGAACTGTAATTATGGTTAAGTTAAAGGGAAACATACAAGAACAGCCTTCCTCGGACTTTGCTGAAGAGGATTTTCTGTTCAAACTGTTTGTTTCATGCTTCACCATAACAACCACTTATCATGATCATTATACATCTAACTTATTAAAAGTTCAGTTTCAAGCCGACTCTCTACAAATTCATTAATTTGGGCTCTTTGGGCCATTGACCTTTCTTTTGGGCTTTGGGAATAAAGCGTGTCCTTACATATATATATATATAGAGAGAGAGAGAGAGAGAGAGAGAGAGAGAGAGAGAGAGCCATCATTGAGAGACTCCTTGGGTATGAGTTCAACTATATTACATTATTCAATCACTCTTATCATTAGTATCCAATGTGAAACTTCCTTCTTTAACTACTATGTTACTCATACGTGAATATTCCAACAAATCTTTCACTTCACACTGTGGGGGACTAAATTTCTCGGTTGGAAATAAGTCAAACGAGTAAAATAGTTTCACAAATGCGAATTTGTATAGATAGATGTGTGGTACAATTCTCTGTAATTACAAAGAGTGATCCTCTGATTCGATCTCCTTAAAAGATTTGTGATGTGATTTTGATTTGAACACAAAATATCCTTCAATTTGGCTGAAGAATGGATCGAAGATTGTTGGAACGGAATTACAATGAATCTCTAGCTATGAGCTTATTAGAAATTCTTTATTTTTCACGTTCTTCGTGTTCTTCGTGTGTTCTTCGTGCGTTCTTCTTTGCTGAGGTTTGTGGTGGAAGTTCTTCGGGGTTTTAGAGACTTGAATCCGTAGAGTTTCGCTGATTTGTGATTTATGCGGTTTCTGGAGGCTTTTAAGCTTGATTTCAGTGATCTTTGAGATTTAGGAGGATGATTTAGCTTCAAATGTTCTTTGTGTTCGAAGGTTTATAGTGGAAGTTCTTCGGGTTTTGGAGGCTTGAATCCGTAGAACTTCGCTGATTTGTGGTTTATGAGGTTTCTAGAGGCTTTTGAGCTTGATTCCAGTGAACTTTGAGATCTAGGAGGATGATTTGGATGATTCCTCTTCAAATGTTCTTTGTATTTGAAGGTTTGTGTTGGAAGTTCTTCGGGGCTTTAGAGGCTTGAATCCGTTGAGCTTCGTTGATTTGTGGTTTAGAAGGTTTTTGGAGGCTTTTGAGCTTGATTCTAGTGACCTTTGAGATCTAGGAGGATGATTTGGATGATTTAGCTTCGAATGTTCTTCGTATTCGAAGGTTTATGGTGGAAGTTCTTCGGGTTTTGGAGGTTTGAATCCGTAGAGCTTCACTGATTTGTGGTTTATGAAGTTTCTGGAGGCTTTTAAGCTTGATTCCAGTGACCTTTGAGATCTAGGAGGATGATTTAGGTGATTGCTCTTCGAATGTTCTTCGTATTCGAAGTTGAAGTTCTTGAAGTCCTGGAGGCTTCAAAGCTTGGTTCCAGCAGAGCTTCTGAATTTCTGAACTCAAGATCTCTTCCTAGTTCTTCCTCAGATGTCTTGGTGTCCTCCTCCTTAGATGTCTTGGTTTCCTCCTCCTTTTAAATGTCTTAGGAAGGCTTCTATTTATAGGAGTTTGGTGGTAGGTGAGCGACACGTGGCGGAGTCTGATTGGTGACACATGTCACAGCTTGATTGGTCTGCTTGTGTCATCGCTTACACAGCCGGATTGCTTGGGTCATCGCTTACACAGCCGGTTTGCTTGCATCATCGCTTACACGCACCAACATGTGATTAGCATTTTGCATGCTTTTCATGTTCCTACCTTAATGGAATTTAGCAAATTTTCAGTAGCAGTATATGATACTTTGTAATTAGCCATACCTTGTGGACTTTGTGGCATGACGTGTCAGCTTGTGATAGGCCGAGAATTTTCCCTCTCTACACACACGTAAGTCTTCTATCAAGTCACTCACTTTTGGCACTTCAGTTAGTCTCCCCCCTTAAATATAAGGTTTTTCCTTCACAATTCAAGTGTTATACATCATTTACACTAATAGTGTGCCCTTCACTCAACTATGCTTAAGGCAAACATGGTAATTTTACTTGCACAACTATAGGAGTCACTTATACATAATTGCCTTAACTCACCACTAGTAGAACCTTTACTGAACCTTTACTCAACCATGGGTGGAGGCATGGGAGTCTTCCTTATTCTACTCAGTGGCAAGTCACTCACTTTTGGCACTTTAATTAGTCGCCCTCTCGAACTAGAGCTTTTTTTTCTTGACAATCCAAGTGTCATGTATCACTAGCAACAACAATGTGCCTTTCACTCAACTATGCTTGGGGTAAACATAGGAGTTTTCTTTGTACAACTATGGGAGTCACCAATACACAATCGCTTTGACTCACCACCGATAGAATCCTTACTCAACAATAGGTGGAGTTATTGAAGTCTTCTTCATTTTACTCAATGGAACCCAACATTTGCCCTTTAGCCATCAACCTTTATACCATTTATTGGGGAGAAAAACATTTTAAAAAGACTCTTTGGGTAGTTAATATAACATATAAAAACATCACTCAACCCAAAAGGCTTAAGCCCAATGAGTATAACTCAACGATATTATATTAATCATTTACTCTTCTTATTATTATCTAATGTGGAATTTACTTCTTAACTAATTGCGTTACTCACACATGAATATTCTAACATTATAAAATTTGCTCCTTTTGCAACCAAATATTGGCTCCACAACTTATTATAAAAGTTCAAATATTTTATACAATTAGTATTATGCCCATATAATGCACAACTTAATCAAGAATTCTATATAAATTAAATAAAAAATTTAATAATATAATGAATTAGAACTTTTTTAAAACTGTGAGGAAGATTTTAACTTAATTACTGATCATAATAATTTAATTAAGAAAATATAGACAAGTATAAGCCTAATCAGAGTAGGCTTTTGTTAAGGGGTGTTGTACAACACCCATTAAGTTTTACTTTAGTGTGCATGTTATTACTGAAATAGCCCTGCTTTAATGGGAAAATAAAAAATACTTCAACATTTGAATGATGTGCGTTAGGCAGCATTGGAAACGTAAAATTTTGCAATATTTTACTTAAATACTTTCTTAGCCATTTTTACCATCTCTATATTTATAGCATTTTCTCCTTGTGATCTCAGATCTCTTTCCCATTCTATGTCTTCATGTTTTTTTTTTTTTTTTTTTTTTGTTTGATCCTATGGCTTCATGTTTACTCTTATCTTTTGATTTTTAAAAAAAAAAAAAATATATATATATATATATATATATTTCATTTCTTTCCTTCTTCACAGCTATAGATCTAGGTGGGACTTTTTTTTTTGTCCTTTTGGTGGGATCCAGGGACCCAAAATTTCCCCAACAAATCTCTAGTTTCTTTTTTCATCTTATTTTTGTTTCCTTTTCCTTGTGTTCATAGAGAACCACACCAGTTACCCACTCACATTCGCCATGGTGGCGCATCCATGGAACTCAATTTACGGTGGAGTTTTGGTAGTCGAGATCTGGATGAGGTTGATTTTCTTGTGAAGAGCTTCGTTTCGACCTAGTCAGACTTGCCGAAGCTGACCGCTTAGCAAGCATTTCGCCGAGTCCAGTTTTATATTGTCTATTTCCTCCCTCATTCACACTCAAAAAGTTTTTAATTTCAGATCAAATTGTTCTTATTTTGTAAAAGAGTGTGATTTTGTTTTTTTTAGAGTACTGAAATTATTTTTTGTTTTGGTTTGAAATTTTTTCTTTTGGGGGCAAAGGAGACGACTAAACTAGTTTTGAGTGTAAAAGGTGAGGAGAATTAAAAGATGAAGAAGGGTATTTTTATCTTATGAATAAAAAATTTAATGGATTTTCTTTCCTCGATAAAAGTCTCCACGTGTAAAAAAAATTATTATTAAATTTCTTCTTAACAAGTGCTGCACAACACCCGCTAACAGGACCCACCAGAGTATACTTTGGGAATTTTTTTCCATTTAACTTTATTATTAGAAGCATTTTGTTATTTGACAAGGTATGAAAGAAAGTGGAAAACTAGCATCTCGAGTTTTAAAAAGTCGAGTTCAATAGCAAATTAAGTTTTAAAGACTCGAGTTCCAGACTTCTGACATAGTGATGTGGATAAAAATTCCACATGGAACTCGAGTCTCTAAGACTCAAGTTCCAGTGGGTACTTACTGCCCAAGAAGAAGAAGAGATCCACGGAGAAGAAGAAAAACAAAAGAAGAAGAAGAGATCGTGAGCGCACCATAGTCTGCAAATTGTGAACTGCACCCATGGAGATCTTGAACTGCATCGTAGATTGATGAAGAAGAAGAGATCGTGAACTGCACCGTAGATTGACGAAGAAGAAGAGATCGTGAACTGCACCCATGGAGATCGTGAACTGCACTGCAGATCGACGATCAGGATATGCTTGATGGAGACTGGGTATGTGTGTGCCGTGGGTCTTCTTCTTTGCTATGGATCTTCTTCTTCTTCTTTCTTTCTTTCTGCTGGGTTTCCTTCTTTCTTCTTTCTTTCTTTTGGGTTTTCTTCTTTTTCTAGGTTTGTAGGTTGTTGTTCTGTGTATTTTGAAATCGAGTGTAAAAGACTCAAGATCTATGTGGCAAAAACACGTCCAAATCAGCAAGTAAGAAGCGAGTTTTTAAAATTCGATTTTATATGGAACTCGAGTTTTAAAAACATGAGATGTTAATTTGCAACTATCTTTCCTACCCGTGCTAACTTACTATATTTTATTTCTTCACTTTGTTAGTTTGCAAATATCCCCTATACTATGGTATATATTTATTAAGAAAAAAAATACAATCCCCTATATATATATATATATATATATTTATTTATTTCAATTTTATATATGTATTAACTTATCAAACGTGTTTCTTAAAAAAATAAATTAAAACTTTCTTATATATATTCAATTTGTTTAAGCAGGTGAATGTATCCTCTATTACAATTTTATATTTATGGAAGATGCTACGAGTATTTTTTTTTTTTTTAATACATTTATGGAGATAAAAATTGTGAACAAATAATAATGATATTAATTATAAAAATTATATAATTTATACATAATAAGCACTTTTTAATTTTGTTTCCGAAAAATTTATTTTATTATCAAATCATGTTATACTTATACTACCAAATTGTGAACTACTATACATCATATTTATGTCTATATTTAAGCTTTCTTACAACCGTACACATGGCAAAAACGCATCCGTCGATCGCTAAAACCTAATAAAACGAGAAAGAGGTTTTTTAGGTTTAGGGTTTTGAAGATGGAAGACGAAGAGCAAGTAGCTATATATAAATACCCTTCGCCTCTCAAAGCCTAAAATCATTCTTAAACCTCTCTCAAATGTCTTTTCTTACCTCTCTGCCTCTTCCTCAGCCTCTAGGGTTTTTAAAGTTTCTGAAACAAAAGTGCGGCGTCGTTATACTGATTACCGGCGCTCATATCAGTGGGCGTTGAGTATGAGCCGACGCCGATAGTTGGTCCGTCTCTGCAATTCTACACACAATAAAAAGAGACTCTTTCTACTCTCTTTTTCATATACTTGCAGATCTGGATAAATTCTATTTCTCTTTGTTCTCTATTCATTTAGATCTGAATGGAAGTGATGATTATTTCCCCAAATGATCGAAGCTGAATAAACTGAGCGATTTTTTTTTTGTTTCTCTCTTTTGAGTAACCAAGCTAATGGTTCTGAGCCATCTTTCTTTATTCATGTCAATTGCTATTTTACATATTGATAACTTGAATTGTGACTTTGCTTGTGATTGGTATTGAATTGTATAATGTGAAAGTATGGACTGATGATGATAAATCTAAGGCTTGTTTCTCAAAACATTCGCAGGGCCGCCTAAGAGCTTTCGCCTTCGCCAGGCTTGAGAGCTAATGCTGCTTTTTTCCTTCCTTGGATGTCTGAGGTCTTATGTTGTATAGATTGATTTTGATTGTTTTACTTGTTCAGTGTTTTTGTGGACTGTTGTTTTTTAATGATTTGCATGTTAATGTCTGAATATCTGTTTAGAAACTAGATCTTATGTATATATAGTAGAGATGGAGGTGATGATTATTTCCCCAAATGATCGAAGTTGAATAAACTGAGCGAATTTTTTGTTTCTCTTTTGAGAAACCAAGCCAAATGTTCTGATCCATCTCTATTTTATAATTATTTTGTTGAATTTTTTTGTGAGTTTTCTTTTGTTGAAAATTGTGTTTTGAGTTTAAAATGAGCTTTTTTTTTTTTTTAATAAGCGACAGTTTTGGTTTTTAAAAACACTATTTTATTTCTCAAAATGTCTAACCAAACAGACCATAATCATTTTAATTGTATGGTTTTATATTTTGCGAAACTTGTGCCAACTTTTGCTGAATAGAAATTTTGAATTGTTTTACTAGTTCTTTTGGATACTAAAGATTAATTAAATTTGAGATGGAAGTGATGATTATTTCCCCAAATGATCGAAGCTGAACAAACTGAGCGATTTTTTTTTCTCTCTTTTGAGAAATCAAGCCAATAGTTCTGATCCATCTCAATTATGTTTACTAATTTGATTTTTTGGTTTTTGATTTAAATTGGTTTTTAAATTCAGTTATTTAATGTAATTAAATCGTTTTGGTAAGCATTGTTAATTTGTGTAATTCAACGTTTTGGAGGTCAATTCTCTTAAATATTTGTGAAATAGATAGTTGTTGTGGATGACGAGTTGCAAAAGGGTGTTGTCTCTTTGAATTGTCATATTCCTTATGACACTTGCTTTACATGTGTTAGGGTACATTTATGAAATATTCTTAGACTGCCATAAACATTGGATTTGCTTGAATGTGTTTTTTTTTTTTTATAGTTAATAGTAATGTAGTTTTGTAGCATGTCATGAATATTCCGATGATGACAAATCTAAGGCTTGTTTCTCAAAACATTCGCAGGGCCGCCTAAGAGCTTTCGCCTTCGCCAGGCTTGAGAGCTATTGCTGCTTCATTCCTTCCTTGGATGTCTGAGGCCTTTATACCCCTCGTACATTGTTCTCTTCTCATTTGGTTGTTATTTTACAATACATTTTTGCTTTGCCTTTACACGGCCTAAGATCTTGTTGCTTGTACTTTAGGGTAGCTAAAAGTTGCACGACTGCTCTTTTGATATAGTAGTTTGTATGTGATTAAATCATTTAAGATGAATGAATGGAGATGGATGTGATGATTATTTCCCCAAATGATCGAAGCTGAACAAACTGAGCGATTTTTTTCTCTCTTTTGAGAATCCAAGCCAAATATCTGATCCATCTCTATTTTAATCATCATGGGTAATTAGTTGTTTGTATGCATTTGACGATTTATGGATTTTTTTTAATTATTGTTTTTAATGTGCTCAATTTTTCCTGCTTTAGCATTCTATTGGCGTTTCTTTTCTCTTTTTGAAAACAATGTCTGATGATTATAAATCCCAACGATTAGTTTCTCAAAAGTTTGCAGTGGCTACCTAAGTTTGGCTGTATCCTCATCATAGTTTATTTTAATTAGTCAAATGTCGGTTAATTTAGAACTCAGGAATCGGGATGTCTTCATACTCTAGATGTTCTTCATTAAAATGTTGTTACACAAAACTCTTTAAAACAAGAGTAAAAAGAACAAGCAAATTTATACTGAAATAACGACATAATTTCCAACATGATAATCGTGACTAGAAGTTATGGTCAATTTTCTCACTGAGATTGCTTGGTACTTTAGGTCCTACAGACATCTATTAAAATTAATAAACGAGTTGATTAAACAAAGTTATAACAGATGCTTTAAAGATTTAAAGCAGTTAAAATTACAAATAAAGTCTCTCTCAACTAGAATTTTCCCGCAACAAATAATAATGATTTACATCTGAGACTAGAAACAATTTGACTATGGTGGCAAGAAAACAACCCATAATTACCTCTTCAATTTTACAAAGACAAGAAACAATTTTAGTGTGCGTTGTAATATTGTTTATTTTACTGAAAATAATAAAAAAATAATTTTTTTACTGTTTATTGTCACGCTGGTTTAAAAAAAAAAAAAGCCAAAAAAGAGACTTTACTCCAAATCCAGCCGTGGACGCAAACATCCCTGTCCCAACGGAAGCTTTAATGACACCGTAAAATCTGCTTCTTCTGCTACAAGCTTTCCTTTCAAGTAGAGATGGAACAAGCTACAAAGAAACTGGCTGAAAGAAATTCTATAACACATAACATAACTTTGCAAGTGCTAGTTCAAAAAAGATATTACCAAGCAGCAGCAGTGTTATATAGTTCTAACATAAAACCATCCAATATATAGTATGGAAATTTGAAAGTTAATCATATATTTCATAATCATATTTTAAAGTTATTCTTCTTCCTATATTTAATAATCATACTTTGTTGCTCAAAAAAATAGTCATATTTTCTGAACTTACATTTTGTCTCTGGATCTTTACCTATTTTCATTTTTACCCTAAAGTTTCCCAAAATCCCGTTTTGCCCCAAATCCTTCTTTAGTTGTATGGATGCCCTCCTTCCTCCCAAACTTGCGAAGAGGTTTTAAGGCATCCTTAAAAAACCCTCAATTTTGTTTGCCTTTATTTAAGATAAATGCCTCAATTTTGTTTGCCTTTATTTAAGATAAATGCATTGCAAAGGAGGACGATCCCACTGATGCCGATTGGGTGATGGAGTAGAAGTATTAGCCAGAGTCTTTGGAGAGTTACTAACTTGTTTAGAGTTGATTTCTATGGTTCCAGATGGGTAATGTTTTGCTGGAATAACCATGTTGGAGAAGAATTCCAAATTGGTGATAGTGCTGGACAAGATCAAACAGTGTAAAACATCCGCGGAATTTTGCCTACAGTGATCACACTTGTTTTTGAAAAGAACTCTATGCCAATACAAATTCTTCTTTACTGGGATAGCTTATTTACACCCTTTCCATATAAAATTTCCATAAAAAATTTCTCACCGGGATAACTTTCTTACACGCCTTCCATAAAAAATTGCTCACCTTGGGGGACTGCAATTACGGATTCCTCATCTGAAATTTATATCTAGGCTTAATAGAATAAGATCCTAAAGGGACATAGGGCCAAATCAACTTGTCCTCCGGAGTTGGTTGGCAAGAGAGATGCTTTGCTAAGCATAGGATCCAGAGACAGATTCAAAAGCCTTGATAATAGAGCAATTGGAAAAGAACCATGATTTAAAAACCCCATAAAAGAGGGAATTTTTGTTGTTTAGAAGTGCAAAGCCTGTCTTGTATAATATCATTAAAGAAAGACAAATCCTTAAAACCCATACCTCTTTCAGACTTAGGTTAACAGAGAGTTTCTTATTTAACTCAATGAATTTTCCTGCGATCCACTTTTGGCCCCACAAAGATTTTTTCGTATGAGATTCTCAATTTCATTGCATAGACCTAAAGGAAGTTTGAAACAACTCACCATGTATATAGGAGTAGCTTGAACTACAAATTTAATCAAGATTTCCCCCTCTTGAGACAAGTTTTTCCCCTTGAAGCTTCCCCCACTCCTTCTCTTTAATGAAATTAAAGCTAGTTTTTTTCCTCCGTCCTTCCAAAGAGGGCAAGCCCAAATATTTAACGTATTGTCTGATTTCCGGGACACCCAAAGCTACTTGATGCGGATAATAGAATTTAGAAGGTGATGCAGTGAATGTAATCAAATTTCCAACGAGATAATATACTTTCTTTGAATAGTGCACACAATCTTGTGGTTGGGCCTCTTGTGTGACACAAGTTGTGTCCTGTTTTTTCTTTTTTCAAAAAAAATCATTATTTAGCAATAATAATAATATTAGACCATGTTAGACTCTTTTTAGACTTTAGAGTGATATCAAGTGCACTCTCTCGTCTGCAGTGACTAAGAACCCCAACCATACCATACCACTAATGGGGTGTATTTCCATGTGTTCCAGTATGCCAAGCCTGTGGTCGTATTGTGATTAGAGGTGACTGTCACACTCGCCTCTTTCACTGCCACCAGTGCTTGTGGTTTGAAGAACTTTAGTTTGGATTTCAGTTTTTGCTTTTAACAACCGATCAGTTATTAAAGTATAAGATGCATCTGGGCATATTATGGTGACTCTTCCAAGCCATTAAAGTTCATTGATATCCAGAGAGAGAGAGAGAAAGCATCAAACTCAGCCTTGTTCAATTCTCAAGGTAGAAATATTTTTCGGCGAGAGGGAATCAATGATTTCACTGCAATAAGAAATACAATCAAGAAGTATTTTCTTGTATCTGAGCCTCCACTGGATAGCCAAATTCCATCTGTCCATAGACCTTCTTGTTTTCCTGGACAAAAGTAAGTTACTACCAGTTTCTACATTTTGCAAATTATTGGCTTTTATGAATGCCTGAATCTCGTCTCTTGAAGTGGATAACTCCTTGCCAAGCTCCAAAAGAGTATCGAAATCTTGGATCTCATTGATGGCACTTAGTAGCGAGCTGTCTTCTTCAATTGATGTTGGCAAATTCTTCAAAATGGTATTGCATTTCTTTGCTGTCCACTTCATGACAAGTATCTCATTGTCTACTGAGAGTTGAGAGCCTGAATAAGCAAGGTGTCCTAGAGATCTCCGCTTATTTGGTGGGGTTGCCCATAATCGCAAAGCAGACAACAAGGAGAAAGATGGCTTTCCATTTTGATGAATATATAGGGACTCCTTTGGCCATGAACTGGAAGAATAAATTTCAGGTTCCAAGGGAATAAACGCTTTGTCATTTGGATTTTCATTTAGAATAAACCCGTAATGTTCAAGCAGCTCTAAATTTGTATATGTCCCATAGCATAAAAGAACCTGGAGAGAATAAAGTACCATCTCAGTTCCATATCTCCTCATGCACCAAATAAAGGTAAAATATTAAGTCAATTGTAAACCTCCCTAGGCTTAAGGAATCACCGCTTTTATAAGGTCACCTCATTTTTAGAAATTCGTTTGGTAACATGTCCCAAGTAAAAGCCCAATAACCTGTGTTGATTTTTTGTCACAATTTTAAACTAAGAAATTAATAGTAAACGAAAAACAATATTTACTAAATTAATTGTAAGATCTGTATACAAAACCTATGCTCTGGACAAAATCAAATTTTATCATTTCTCATTTGTTAAAGAGATGAATGGACTCTTATTTTTGCAGCATTTCATGGACTGCCATTTGTTAAGTTCTATTTCATACAAGGGCTTCTTCAAATTTGATCTTGCCAAAATAGAACTTTGTTTAGTCACAGACGATAAGAGTATTTCTCAAAATAGATCAGAAACAATTCGAGGGAGTAGAAATGATCCATCTCAAATCTTAGAGCATTTTGGATTGGGAGCTATGAAATTGGTTCTGCTAGAGCTAACGACGTTGCTTTAGCTGTGGAATTGCAGATTAGGAGTAAAGTGTTAGACTCTATGATTGGCCAAAGCGATAGAGTGCAGCCCATCTGAACAAAAGGGGAAAGGATGTTGGAACCGGGGCCATAGCGTGGCTAGGATTGAATACAACCAACTCTTTAGTTTACAGTTACCTTGATGGGACAAAACACGGACCAGCTATCCAGTAATAACTGCTTTGCTCTATCAAGGCTTGAATATTTAACCTACATTTCAATGTTTTGAAGCAATTTCAGGGCTGAACATCAACTTGAATAAGAGTAAATTGGTCCCAATAGGGGTTGAGGACATTACTGTTGTAAGGTGGGATCTTTATTTCTGACCTCTTTGCATATGCTTTCATACTGTGGCATTGACTACGATTTTAAAGAGGATGGAGAAACTGTTGACTGGTTTGAAAAAGTAATATCTGTTGAAGGGCAGTCATCTTACTTTAATTAATAGTCTATCTAGCCTTCCAACCTATTTTCTTTCCTTGTCTACTATACCTACACATAGCAAATGGAATGAAGATGATCCAAAGGAATATTTTGCTAAATTCCATTGTTAGAATTAAACATGGTGTGTTTCCCTATAAAATTAGGTGGTTTGGGAGCGATAAAGTTGACTTCCTTGAACCAAGCTTTGAAATTTGGTTTGTTTGGTTTAACAGGTTTGTTTGAAATTTTCTGCCAATATTCCTTTCACTATAGAGGGTGGTAATAGAATCCATTTTTGACATGATGTGTGGAGGACGTGCCTTAAAAGATTTATACCCTAACTAACTTACATCTGATTGTAGAAACTGAAGATGCATCTGTATTTGCTCTACCAAATTCAAGAGGGGAGAATGACCATGTTATTGGAATCTAAGCCTCATACAGGCTTTTCATGATTGGGAACTGGAGGTAGTAGGTTGCCTAATGGATTTGTTGTATTCTAGTATAAGCTTTTTTTTTCTTTTCTTTTTTTCTTTTTTTGGGGGGGGGGAGGGGAAGGGGGGAGGGGGGGGGGACGGGGGGTGTGTCAACTGTGGCATTAGGTGAAATTCTGACAGTGGATAATATTATTTAATGCAATGTGGTCATGGACAATTGGTATTGTATCTGTAAGTATCACTGTGACTTTCAGGATCATTTGTTGCTACATTGCTCGTCCGCTTAACATATGTGGCCCTTTGTATTTTCTACATTTGGGATCAACTGAGTGATGCCGTAGAAGGTGATGTCTATGCCACTTGGAAAGGGTTGAATGGTCAGGCATACTCATTTTGTTATGCGGACCATTTGGAGAGGGAAGAATCAAACCTTTGAAAGAGTAAAGAGATTGGTTTTCAGACTAAATCTAGATTTTTGTATTCTCTGCTTGAATATTGTACTTCAATTGGTGGGGTACCTTGTAATTCTATAGCTGATTTCACGATCTTTTAGATCTCATATTGTAATTCTTTAGTAGGCTCTATCATTTGAGTTCTCCCCTTTTGATAAAATACTATATACAAAATATATAAAGCATCAAAAGCCAAAGATTGGAGTAACCAATTACCAAAGAAGCCTAATGATACAACTGAAGAGGTTCTTGACAGGAAGAAGATCCAATTGTATTAGGAGTAATCACTATCAATTAGAACATCCAGTGGTTTGGCAAAAATGCTACTTAAAGTACTTGGAGTTTTAAAAGAAAATCTATTTATCCATGTCTTCTCACTGTGGTCCAATTATTTTCACCACGAGGGAAAGAAGTTGCACTTTACTATATAAGTTACTATTCACACTAATGCCGCACGAATTAGCAGTTTTATATTAAGGGTTAAGGGGATTTTATGGTACTCTTATGCTGGACTCTCTCAATTTTCCAACTCATTTAAAGGTTCAATTTTTTAGACATTGATGAGAAGCCAAAACAACACCTACCCCCACCCCTCAAGTCTAATTCAATTAAATTATGTCAATGTTATTTCTAAAGGAATATATGTTGGGTTCACAACCTATGACACCTATTAGAGTAACTAGTTACAACCCTGTGCAGTGCATGGGAATACATAACTATTTGGTAAAGAGGTGACACATATGAAAAGCAACAATTGCTTTAATTATTGTCTTTTTTTTTTTTTTTAAGACTTCTACAAGTTCTTTTATCTTTTTATCCTACAAACATAAATAAATAAAAAGGCTTCTGTAATGGTTACTTTCTTCACATCAATTCTGATTCTCATTCCTTCGCTAAGAAGAGCCAAACTACTAATAATCCAATAAAAAAGAAAGCTCATTTTTTATGAGTAATCTAGAAAAAAATGAAGTACTTTCTGTTAATTGATCTTGAATGTAGACATTTAATTATAAGTCACTGAACCATCTTCTATTGGATTAGTGGCTAGGGAGCTCTGATACTTTCTGTCCTGGTTCAGGGTGGGGTTTTGCCACAATGTGTTTCTGATGTTCACTCTAGCTAGCAAGGTAGATTTGGAAATTACATGACTCACATTGCAAGTTTGGAGAATTACTTTTATGTGCTTGTTTTGGAGTTTTGGGAGATGACTGGAGAGCAAACAGAAGTCATATTAAAGGTGTGGAGCATTATATTCTAGAACTTTTCATATGTTGCATTGCTAATTCTTAATTAATACTCTATGGTGGCTTCTCTTGTAAAGAACTTGTATACAAACTTTAAAATGGGTTCTCTTTTTAAAAAAAACAGGAAAGTCCCTTCAAAATTTTAGGTTTTAAGATATAGAAAAATGAAGGTGGAAGCATTAAAGCAAATATAAGAAGTCATGAAATCATATGAAATATTGATCAGCCAATAACTACTATAGAACCCAAACTTAATGTTGAATTATGCAAAGCTTGCAATACCTGCTCTCCTTTTTTATAATCTTGCCGAGCATAGAAGCAATATGCAGCAACATCCTCCTCGAACCCGCCATCAATTAACCTCTGAAAATGAGGATCGAATTGCACCACATCTGACTTATGTGTACAGTCCCCACTTGACAGAGAAGCAACCTGAAAGGATGAGGCACACATCTGACTGTCTACATCCTCAGAATCCAATGTCTCCTCTCCTGGTGCAGCATAATTAAATAAGTCTCCCACAGGACATAAACATCCAGCTTCATCCCATGGTATATGCAACGTCCGTGAGGATATCTTTGGACAGGAACAGATGCGAAAGATACAGATTACTAACAAATTAAAAACAAGGGCAAGGTAGAAGTAAATAATGTAAATAAGTCCCAAAAGTAACAAATAAGAATATACCTCTTGAATACACAATCAAAGTGAATCAATAAACAGATAGAGACTATTAAATTGGTGAACATAACCTAAGAGCATCTTGTTGGTATACTATTGTATGAAGAGCAGTAGATGTTCCGGCTCTTGGATGTTGCCAAGAGCCTTGTATTTCAACTGGCACCTCCTGATGGTTCCAAATCCCCCTTCCCTCATTGTTGTAACAAATTATAAAAAATAAAAATAAAATAAATAAAATAAAAAAAGAAATAAAAAAGACAGAAGTAGATGTTTAACCATAAACTAGATTTGTCAATACATGTATTATAATATAAATTTTCCGACATTGCTCAATGAGTCAAAAACCAGAATGAAGATATCATCGAATGGGCAACTAATTTGAGTATGCATTTCATTTATATGATTAGAAACAGAAGGGAGCAAGTATTCTCACAGTTGCAGCAGCCCAAAGCCATGCCTTAAAAGTTAGGAATTGAGGCTTAAGCTGAAGTAGTTCCATGAGTTGATTAGCTTGTTTCCACTCGGATTTAGCCTTTGATATGGCCTTTTCAGCAGCCCAGATAGCATCATCAACCTAGCAAGCAACCCACCAACCATTTTAATCACAAAGTTAACATGAGCGTAATATAGACACAATAAGTTGGTGAAGATTTTTTTAAATGAGAAAACAAAAACCGAACTTGCAGAGCTTTCACGTGGAATTCACAAAATGTTGATAAAAGATCATAAGAGCGAGGCATGTGGATGAGATAAGGGTGCCACCATGAACTCTTTCCTTTACCCATTTCGTGCAATAAACAGACAGTGAATATCTGTATCAGAAACAGGAAAAATTTTCAATTAAAAATCAAATAAATTTGCATTGGAATGAAAGAATGGAAATTGTGTCTTACCTGGGTGGAGGAGAGAGAAGAAGCGTGAGCGTTGAGTTTTTGGAGAGGAAGAGAGAGATTGTTGAAAAGGGTATCTTTGGTCATGAAAGCAGATTTGGGAACTCTGAGAATGAGGTCTCCTTTTCTAAGATCACGCGAAGCACCCAAACCTCGACCTCCTGCTTGAGGAAAACAAGAGAGGGACAGAGAATGGCCCAAACAAGAACGAGTGTTAGTGTGGGTATCAAAATCATCGTCGGTGGAGTCTGAAATTCCAAGGTCTGCTGCCCACTTCAGAAACCTCTCCAGCTCCACTCCTTCTTCCTGCTCCTGCTCCTGCTCCTCCATCTCTCTCTCTCTCTCTCTCTCTCTCTGCTCTTTGCTCTTTCAGAACTCAAATTTCCAACTCGGATCAGTGGGCTTCGAAGACCGGATTGGGCCTTTCGTCAACTTTGATCATGTCCGGCCCGATACGGTTTTTTTTTTTTTTTTTGGTTGAAGGCCGAAATGTAAATAGCACCATCTATATTGAGTTCTTTAAGGCCTCGTTTATAATGAGAAAATGGAATGTAATAAAATAAAAATGAATAAAAATTATAATTTTATAATATTCTTCCATTTCTTTATTTGGGAGTTTTAATGGAGAGAATGAACAGTTTATTCTCTTGTTTGGGAATTTAAGTGAGAGTAGGGGTGTTCCCCAAACCGCATAAACCGCAAAAATCGCACCAAAACCGCCGGTAAAATGGTATAACCACCACACCGCAAGTAATTTTGCACCGCACCGCACCACATGGTGCAGTGCGGTTTGCGGTTTTATAATAAGAAAACCGCACAAACCGCACCGCACCGCACCGCACTATCTCTATATATATCAATATATTTAATTATTTTTAATATTAAATATATTATTAATAGTTTAATAACTCTAATTAAAAAAATAGTTTGATAATCCTAACAATTGTTGATTAGGAAAGTTAGTTTAAAATAAAGAAAAACTAGCTCAATAGTTTAAAACTTGGACCAAAACAAAGGGAAAAATTAGTTTTAGGCTGGATAGAAAAAGCCCAAAATTTGAAAAATATACCAATTTCAAATCATTCAAATCGCATCTTATACACCGCACCGCATATGTGACCTAAAAAATGAGGTGCGGTGCGGTTATGGTTTTGGCTAAACTTTAAACTGCACTGCACCCCACCGCACCGCACATGTGACCGCAAAAATAAGGTGCGGTGCAGTTATGATTTTAGATAAACCACACTGCAAAGTGCGGTGCTAAAAATGGCCTAAAACCGCACCGCGAACACCCCTAAGTGGGAGGGAACGAAGTGGGTAAGAGGGAACACTCATTCCTCTCTATTCCCTTAAAATCTCAAATTTTCATTCCCCCCAAAATTGGGAGGAATGAGAAGTAATGAAATTAGATTTAATGAATTTTTAACTAGAACTCCCAAAATACCTCTATATATTCAACCATTTATTTTAAAATAGGGGTCTAATAGTAATATTGTCATAAAATAATTCAATTCCATTCCATTCCATTTCTTCCATGTTACTCCCAAATAAGAGTACTTACATTCCATTCATTTTTTATTCATTTTCATTCCTTTATTTTAAAACAGCCATCAAGATTACTTAATTTTATTCAACTCTATTCTTTTCCATTCCTTTCCCTTACTTAAATACATTTCATTTCATTCCATTCTTTTTCATTCCCTTATGATCATTCCATTCCCTTCCCTTGTGAACTCCCAAATGGAACCTAAGTTTTTAGATTTATTTAATTTAGGAATTTTTTCCAATTTCATTAAAAATTTTGAAATTAAGTATGCAGTTTACTAGTGAAAATATTTTTTGGAAAAAAAAAATTCTCACATAAAAATTGGATGAAAGGTCTGAATTGGATAGAATGTCTGGATTGAATAAATTTATGGAATGTTTGAATTGAGTAAAGTTGAAATTTAGAGAACTCAATGAAAGTAAAATTAGATGATTGAAATGATTTTCAATCAAACTTAGATGGTGCAATTTGAATTTTAGCTTTTTTTTATTATTTATAATTGAAAAAAAGGACTAGCAAGTGTGGTCACTCTCCTGGCCCACTTAAATCTTGTCATGCATGGCGTGAGACTATCTACACAATGGTGGGGTTTGCTATTAGACAAAGTCACAAGTATGATGAGTTACAAAAGTTTTCTACCGCTAAGCTACTTCTACTAAGCTACTTATATGGATTAGTGATGGAGATAGGATTTTAGCATAGAGATGACAAGACTAAAAGATAAGGGTTGAATTTTTTTTTTTTCTTTTTTTGAAGAGAGGGTTAAATTAACCTTAAAAAAAGTATTCAATATTTTTTTTGCTTTGAAAAAAAAAAGTATTCAATATTAATAACAAAATAAATAAGTAATTATATGCTAATGTATTTGTCACACACAATCTAATATAGATGTAAACTATATGAAACTATAAGGTTTAAATAAAACATTTTAACCGCATAACATTTGTTCCAAGTGAGGAGGGGGGGGGGGGGGGAGGGGTTCAGGTAGAATAAATAAATAAGCCATTTAAGAAACTATTTTTAAATAAAATACTTTTAAAGTTTAAGATTTAAATGAAACACATCAAATATAAGGTTTAAAAATAATTTATCTAAAAAAAAAAAGATTTGTGACAAATTATTATTGTTGTTATTATTATTACTTACGTGTGACAGATTACTTTTGATGTATAGGTATTATTGTTCAATATTGTAATTCTAATTTTTTGTAAAGAAACATATTGTACTTATAATTATAAAGTCTAAGAACTCCACTAAGAACATCATGGACATTGGACAGCACTAAAACCCTGCTGGGTCTTTTAGGTATGCGGTCACATTTTAACCATTTGAGGCCGACCCAATGAATACTAAGTCTATCATCGCACTTTTTGGCCCACAAGAAATAGAAGGCCTAAAACCCAAGAACACGAGTAGGGATAATAAAGGAACTTTGGATCATATCTAACGGAATGGTTAAAAACAAGATAATACAGATCCAACGGTTCATATAGTCATGACTCATGAGAGTCATCTGATAGGCTATGAGTAAAATTATCAATCCAATGGTAAAGAAACTGTAAATAATGATACGAATTACGATCATTGATCAGCCATCAAGTTTCCAGATTATAGACACGAACTTGTTTAATGATGGAGGGGAGAAAGTCTGGCCAACTGCGCACTAGGGTGTGAATTTAGAAAGGAACTCTTCAAACTTCTCATATATTTCTTTTTTAGATGTGAATTTTGAAAATCCAACCGTTGAATTTCATGTTCATTATATTTTTAGCATGCATATCAAATTTTTTTCAAATTGGATATTATTTACTATTTGATCAATTAACTTATTTTTTATATACAATCTTAGATTACAAAAATTTGAAATTATAACATTTATTTCATGACATAGCAATTGATCTTTGATTTTCTTGAAATTTTGTAAGCATTAAGGATGTGATAAGAACATGCAATCTTATGGTTAGATTTTCAAAATCTTATGGTTAGATTTTCAAAATTCACACTCAATATAAATATATATGATGAGTTTGTAAGGTTTTTGTCCAAACTAGTTTAGAAAGAAACTTTGTTCACTGGCCAAGTCTATTTGTTGACCACTATCTTAAAAGAATATTGGATTTGGTCCTCCCAATATTAAGCGTCTTTCTTTTTATTGAAATGTTTTTTGAGTGGAGTGATGTGAGGAAGGGAAGAGTGTGACTTTTCTGTAGTGTATTTGGTTATGGGCAAAATAGGACAATCATGAGTTTCCAACTTCTTGTCTTCTTGGCAAAGCCAGCCTAGCCCTACGTTTAGACCACTAATACACCGTCCACTCCTATAAGAGAGGAGAGAGGAGGATACATGCACCTGGTGCATGGTATACCACTTTTTTTGTTAGAAAAAAACTTTCAAAATTTGGGGTAATTAGTGATTTTTATTATTTATTTTTTTAAATGAGATTAAAAAAAATTGATCATTAAAAAAATTTTGAACTCTTTGGCATTCACTTTCAAATGGTACATTTCGCTTGGGCTATAAATGAGCTGACTTTGTAATGAATGATTGAGTTGGCTTGATAACAAAAGTAAAATGTTCAAGTTTGGCTTGAGCTTGAAGCCTATGAATAATGTTTGAACCCATGCTCTTCAAAAAGTCCAAAACTTTAAAGCTTGGCTTGGTTTGGTTTGATTCAATAGTCACGCTAAGCTCGAGCTCAAGATCCTACCCCAATACATTATCATGCCCATGTAATTTGAATGAGTAGTTCAAACTCGTAATTAATAAAACGCCCAGTAAGATATAAAATTATTTCTCAAGCCTATAAATAGCCCTAGGCTCAACTTATTTTTTAGGCTAAAATGCAATTTCACACTCTAAGTTTTGTTGAAATTCATTTTAGTCTTCTAATTTTACTTTTATTCAGTTATTCATCTAAATTTCAAATTTATTCAATTTAGGTATTATCAGGAACAGTTTTTGCACGTAGCCACATGTCTTCCACTAGAGGGGCGACTTTGCTAGGCTCGGATTTGTTTTGAAGAGTTCAATCTGGAACTTGGCATTGGTCCACATAGACTAATGGCTTCCGGTGCATTTTTAAGCCAACAAAATTGATAAAACCCAAAGTTTTAAAATCATGATAATGATTTAAATAAATAATATATTTAATTAAATAATTTTGATTAAATGATTAGTTGGACATCATTATTATGTATGTTAAGTGATGTCCAATATTAGAAAGTAATTAATTAAGTGTTATATGTCCAGTAATGGGATGAGTCCAAAATAGTCCATATTTAGCTGCAGTTCATGGTTCATGTTCAACATAATAAGGTATGCCCAACAATGACCTATGTCCAAATAATGTATGTCCAGCAATGGTTTATGTTCAAATAATACATATCCAACTGTGGTTTATGTCCAAACATTACACATCCAACAATAGTTCATGTCCAAGTAATATATGTCCATCCATGGTATATGTACGAATAATATATGTTCATTGGTGGTTTATGTCCAAATAATATGTCCAGTGATGGTAGATCAATTTATTAATATATATGTTCATTAATAAAGTATTAGTGAAATCATGTTTTATTAAATAGTGAGATAAAAATTAAAGAACTTACATCTAGTGGTACAATGATAATGAGTTAACATATACTTAATAATTTCAAAGATGAAGAAAACATTGACTTATCTTTTATGTTTCTGACTTTAGCTGTATAACATTACTTTATTATTTATATGATTTGTAGCCTAGCCGATAGCGTTAGTGAGTTGATAACATTCCAATGGCATAATAATATGAGTACAGTAGTATAATAATAATGAATTAAAATATAATCAATAGTATAATTTTGGAGATAAAAATATAATGACTTATCTTCATAGCTTGTAGCTCCAGCCGTATAACATTAGTGAACTTATAATATTTTAGCAGCATGATAAAATGAGTCCAGTGGTGCGGTATGATATTGTGAGTCATTTTATAGTGACTTCATGATTGAAGGGAAAAATTGGTGCAATTGGAGGGAAAGAGAATCTGTCCAATAGTGTGTGTAGGTTGGTTAAGTTTATACCCTTTATCATGCACTTAAATGATTTTTCTCATGTAATGCTCTTTTAGTTTTTAATCAAATATAAGTGATATTGAATTTCATGAGAAGGGCTTTTAGAACTATAAGTTTGTGTCTTTCATATAAAGGGATTTTAGCATTATAATTATATGTCTTCCATGAAAAGGGCTTTTGTAACATATTATTGGAAGAGTGTTTGATATATTTTAAGATGTATGGAGATAAAAAATAAAAAAAGTGTTTTGTGAGATATGGTTTTTATAATATGTATAAGAAGTATGTATTAATAGTTTATAAATAATGTATTTGTAAAATATATGAGACTATGAGATCGATAATATGAAAGGGAGATGTTGTAAGAGAGATGGAGAAGTATGAAAATGTTTAGAGATATGGCAGCAAAATGAATGAAGTTTCAGAAGATTGAGAATGAGAGAGTAAGAATATGATGGGTAGTGGTGTTGTGTAATAGGTGTGTTGTAATGATGTTATCTAAAAAGAGGGATTTTGTAATAGAGATGGAAAAGTATGAAAATGTGTATATGATAGCAAAATGAATGAAATTTCAGAATAAAGGGGTAAGAGAGGGATGGATAGTGTGTGTGTTAGTATGTGACTTGATCCTCTTTATATAGAGCCAAGTATGTAATTATATTAGAATTAGTTGGTTTCTAAAAAAAAAAAGTTTAGAATTAGCTGAAGGAAAATTTAGCAAATAAGGAAAAGTCTTTGACAAAGTAAGTGATTTCTTTAGTGAGTTTTTTAGTTTTTTGCCAAAAGAAAAAAGTTTGAGGCTTTAAGGCTGCTGCTGCAATTGACAGGTCTACAATAGTAGTTGTCCTGACACAGCTAGATGATGTCAGCTGTGTGAGGTTTTCTACTGGAGAAAATATTTTGCACTAAATTTATGGGTTTGGCTAAAAATGGTAAGATAACCTTTATAAGATCTACCTATTTCTGGTATTGCAGCTGGAGGCTAAGGATCCTAACTTAAAATGATATGATTTCTTTTGTAGGTCCCTTGCTTCTTTGAGTATGGCAGCAAACTGTTGGAATTGGGCATTAATGGGTTGATGATGTTACTTTTGTACATGTGTTAGTTGCCTAAGCTGCTGCTGGAGCTACTGCAGCTTCTGCTGGAGTTAATGCAGTTTCTACTGGAACTGTTGCTAGTATTTTTTGCTAAGTTTCCTCTTTTGGAAAGTTATATGTTTAGTCTATGACTTTATTACAAAATAATTTTGGTAAGTAATAAACTAGTTGGTTGATTTTTGATGAAGTTTTAGAGATGTAATTATAATATTTTTGTGTTTTATTTACAGTTCCTACATCCAAAATTAAAAACAAAAATATGAATATATATATATATTTATATATATAAAGGTATAAGGGCACTCATATTAGTGCTTGTATAATAGAAAATGTACCACATTTTAGCAAATTAAGTCCAAAATTCACCCACATCAGGATGTGTAAAGTTGTGTAAAAATACATAGTTGCTACAGTATGTTTTTTTACATTGACATTATTTATTTTACATTTTATTTATTTTTATTTTTTCTTTACATCTTCCAATGATAAAGAAGAAAATGTAAAAATGATGGTTGTTGTGTGTGAATAAATAAAAACAATTAAAAAAATTTAAAAATTTATTTATTTATTTATTGAAATATAGTGCAAATAAATAATATAATTTAGGGTGTTTTAAAAAATTAGTATATATAATTTTTTTTCAAATTAAGTTTTTATCCTAAAGTATAATTAAATTTTTGCATAAGCTTTTTTTTTTGGGGGGGTGGGGTGGGGGGCAATTTTAAAGTGGGGGGAAGCGCAAAAGTGTTACGTGTCAAAGAGCCGACCGACTATGAAATGAGTGGAATGGAGAGCGTACACTGAACCGTGTGCTCTTTCTTTTCTCACGACTCACCAAACGACAAGACAAGAAATTTAAACAAAAACAAAAAGAGGGGAGTGGAGTAGACAACGTACAGTGTAGGACTCGACTTGCACTTGTGTCCAATTGCAATTGCAATACTAGTCCAACCAAATCAAACTTTAACAAATGAAATTGCTGTCGTGTCGTGTCCATCATCCCAAAAAATTGTCAACTGTCTAGTCAAACTCTCTCTCCCCGCATATCCGTATGACACACTTCGGTGGGTCGCACTCCCATACCTTGCTCCACCAATCTGCTGTACCTTCCGGTACTCCTTCATTCCTTCACTCACTTTCCGCCACGTGTACTGTCCCATCAACACTTTTTTTTTTTACCTCCACCGCCATACTCCTGTGATAACGTTATCTTTCACCCATTGGCTGATTTTCTCCACCTGTTATCCTCTTTGGATTTTCTTTTCTTTTTTTCCAATTAGATAGAGTTAGGCATATCTTTTCTCTCGGATTTTGAGATTTCCCTTCAAATCTCCTCGGATCCGAATCCCCTTTTTATTAGGAGTTTTTTATTTTTTATTTTTTTACCAACTTTATTTAAAAAAAGAAGAAGATATATTCATAATATTTTTTATAATAATTTTATAACGAATCATAAGTAACAATTGTTATTAGTTGTTATTATTGAGTTAAAAAAGTATTCTCAGTGCTAAATTCAAATTTGAACAAATAATAACTAACCATCTATGATTTGTTGTAAAAATATTGTAAAAATGTTGTGGATATAACACTTCTTTTCTTTTTTCATCTAGTTCAAGATATTTACTATTTTATATGGAAAATTTATAAAAATGAAAAAAAAAATTATAAATTTCTCAAATTTCCTTTTAAAATTTATTTACTTTTTAAATTATTTTACCAAAAAAAAAAAAGGTAAAACTTAGGTATAATATTTATGTGTTATTCTTTAAATTCTTTATTGAAACTAAAAATGCATTTCCATCTATAAGAAAAAAGTCACATGACTAAATTTTAAGAGGAAAATTTAAGGAACAATACATTACCTTACTATACCTAAGGTATTGTATTTAAATTTTGTCATAAAAAAATAAATAAAAATATAGCTAATTTTATGCATTAAATGATTAATAAAGGATGATGTAATGTAATGAACAATGACACCTATTAATTTCCATGGGAACACCCAAATGGTGTATTTAAGAGTTAAGTTTTTTTGAATATATACCATTGTTAGTTTCTTTAAGATCTTCTCCCCTCTCACTGTGTGTGTGTAAAAAATACTCAGTATTCTAGAAAAAAAACTTCTAAAAAAAAATTAGATTCAACGAACTTAAAGGGAGTGATTTCAAGGATTATAATCAAAGTTAAGAAGATTACTTTTAACATGAGCCATTAGATCAAAGTGGTTAAAAGAGTAAAAAATTTAAAAGTCATAAAAGATAAAAAGATGAAAATTTTTTAAACTTTTGTGAGTAAATTAAGAAGTATTGTATGTTATTGCACTGGATTCAAATCCCATCAAGATTATGCACCACTTCCTCATATTAAAAAATAAAATAAAATGACACTTTTCCTTTTTTTAGGATTTATTAATTTTTGAGTGTGGAATTCTTATAGATTTTTTTAAAAAATGATGCTTATCCTCTTTTTAGGATTTATTAATTTTGAGTGTGGAATTCCTATAGTTTTTTAAAATATGACATTTATCCTCTTTTTAGGATTTATTAATTTTGGGTATGGAATTCCTATAGTTTTAAAAAATTTTAAAAATAAAATAAAATGGCACTCATCATCTTTTTAGGATTTATTAACTTTGGGTGTGGAGTTCCTATAATTTAAAAAAAAAAAATAACAAAAAAAGGGGAAAAAAAATACAAAAAGTAACAAACAAATTTTCAAATTAGTTTTGAATATTCCGGGTTACCCGTAGGACCTTTGTAAAATGGGCGGGTTCAAGAATTAATCAAACTAGTAGGATCCTATTCCTAGTCCCCAGTCTTGTCAGACTTGTCCGGCGCTGATCTCAATTCCCATTGTCCAGACAAACTTTGCCATTAACGAGCACAACAAAAGCCAAATATGAAAAAACTGAAAATAGCCCAAATCCCAATCCAAACAAACTTAGAAAAGCCATGAATAAAAGGTGCTTTAAACAGAACACAAAATGTGACATTTTTATGAGCAGAGAAAAAAGAAGAAGAATAGGGACAAAACCAAAAGAAAATAAACACTGTAGTAATTAGATTAGAGAGAGTCTGGAAGAATAGAGAACAACAGGCAGGTGTGAGTGGAAGAAGTGGGAGTGGAGGGGGGGTCAGATATTGTTATTAGTGGTAGTTCATTTGTTTGTTTTTGTTTCCATGATGTTGATGACATGAGCTTAGAGTCTTTATTAGTTTGGAATCTCCTGTGTGTGGGTCATAGCAACAGCGATTTGCAGGTAAGCTTCTCTTTCATTATATTTGTATATATCAATGCAAGATTGTTATTTTACTTTTTGTTTTTTCTTTTGTATAGTCCTTCTTCTCTGCTCTGAATTCGGAATGTAAAAAAAAACAAAGTTCTAATGAACTGCTGAGGAAAATCTTTGTTTTAGTCAGACTGAGAGTGAAAAAAAGGTAAACCCAATTGAAAACTTTAAGAGAAATAATGTCAAGCAGTTAGCTGAACTTATTAAAGATCCCATTTTGTGAGTTATAGATGCTGGTAATATGATATTCTTGTAATATTGAGTGTACATGTACTTTTATATGTATAAGGTGTTTCTGTACTTTGTTTTCTGTTTCAATTACAGATTGTTTTGACTGAGCTTCCGTTGTTTTTCAATAACTGAATTGTTGTCATCCGTGGGTGGTTTCAATAGACAAGCTGATTTCTTTTGATCCTTTTCCTACAGGCTGAACTGTGTTTGTTTGAAGGAACATATAGTACGATTGGTTTTGTTTAAATTAAGGTTGTAAATAGGAAGGCAAGAAGGAGAAGTATATTCCAGGGTAGTTAAGTGATTGAGACTTTGAAGTTTAATCATGTCAGTAGCATTACTTTGGGTTGTCACCCCAAATGTAGAGATATCCAATTGCTTTGGTTTCTTCGATTCAGTCCGAGATGGAAACTGGCTTTTAGAGTCATCAAGGTTTATATCCCGAGATTGGGGATCGTTTAGAGCGAAGAAGAGTAGGAAACATAAATGGAAGTCTTGGTCTCTTAGTACAGATTTGAAGTATTCATGTGTTGGTGAGTCGGGCTTGGAGAGCAGAAACCACTTCCCTGTATTATCAAGCATGGTAGCCAACACTGCAGGAGAAATGACAATCTCATCAGAACAGAAGGTTTATGATGTGGTGCTGAAGCAGGCAGCCCTGGTTAAGAAGCAATTGAGGTCTAGTGTGGATCTTGATGCGAGGCCGGATATTGTACTTCCCGGAAATCTGAGCTTGTTGAGTGAAGCTTATGATCGTTGTGGAGAAGTCTGTGCAGAGTACGCAAAGACATTTTACCTGGGTTAGTCTTCTCCTATCTATCATTTAACTTAAGAAATTTTACTTTGAGGTTCAATTAGAGATTTAAATGCAGGATCAGTAGTACTTTGAAATTCAATTCTTCTTTGCTTTTGCTGTTTCAGGAACTCTGCTAATGACCCCTGAAAGGCGAAGGGCTATCTGGGCAATATATGGTGAGTGGTGGTGACCTTTAATCATAAAACATCTTTCTTGTTATGTTGTAGAAATAGTTTACTGATTTTTTGCTCTAATAGGAATGTAGAAGTTAAGAGGGCAATGATTATAATAGTAAACTCTGGTGGATTTTCTGCAAGCGTTATATCAAAGGATCTTGCTTTAGTAAAAACATATAATATTCCTCACCAGGTGGGGCTCATGCTAAATCTTTAAGTCTGGTTTCTGAAACATGAGTAATACTGCTTTCTTTGTTCTTAGGTGTGCTTATGCATAAACTTTGGATGATTGTCAGATGTGTTCTGAATATTTGCATGAAGTTTTCGCGGGTAATACTTGTCAATGCCAACACAATGATGCCCATGGATCAGTTCCACTATTTGACATTTCATGCTTTTTAACTTTTGTTCTGAATGACTTTTGTAACTATCTGGTTTATGACTTCTTTCCCTTTTGCTTAAGAAGAAGTTAGGCACCTTTTTGTTACAGTTTTAAATGCGTAGTTCTTCCTTTACTAAGAACAAATATATGAGATGGTGATGATCATTAAGTAGTGTCTTGCCTCCAAAGAAGGTTTTAGTTCGCTTCATTGCGGTTCCTAATTAATGGTTAATATAGCATAAAAGTAGGCCCTCATCATGATACAAACGTAAAGATTATTAGGACATGAGGACTTGAAGATACCCATAATCATTCTCCAATATTTGGATGAGTGGTAGGAAATTACTTTCAAATCTTAAATTATTTTACATGTTATAAATCCAATCTTAAGGTCTTTTCAAATAGACAAACTCAAATAAAAAGGCAACACTTATTGATTTAATCTCATTAAGGATGGGCCCAGCTATTGCTATGAGCCTGTGAGGACAGTTTTTACCATATGATATCTGGAAGCAAGCTTGGAGGTTCTTTAAAAGATGTAGGAAAGTTTTAGGTTTTTACTTTTGGTGAAAATTTAGAAAACAAGTTGGAAAATGTATCAACAAAATGAGAATTTTATTCCAGTGTCCAAGACTGACAACTGCTACCAGCACTGCAAGAGAAGTTCTAGTGCTTATCTTTCAATCCTAGGATAAATTATATCACCTTTACATCTGCCCGTTGTTTGGCTTTATTCAATATACCAGATAGGTGAACAGGAGTGTTACTTGTTTTTCTTATAATCCATGTGTTTGTAAGCAATTTCTATGTCTGTGAATCCAATACGAAGAAAGATAAAGTTGTTCCATCTATTAAGGTTTAGCGAAGTTGAGTTGACTTTTTTTATATCCTGTGATGATGCTTGTACATACAGTGTGGTGTAGGAGGACAGATGAGCTTGTTGATGGACCTAATGCTTCACACATCACACCAACAGCTTTAGATAGGTGGGAGTCACGGTTGGAAGATCTTTTTCAAGGTCAGCCATTTGATATGCTTGATGCTGCTTTATCAGATACAGTTGCCAAATTCCCTGTTGATATCCAGGTTAGACATCACTTTTGAGAAATACATTAAATATCAGATCAAGTCTCAATACTAAAACTAAAGTCTTTAGTTAGGCTTGCACTGACCTCTTGATTTGATTCCTACATCCATCTGTATTCTTCATAACACGTTCTTGAACATGCCAAATTTTACAAACTTTAGTTTCTTTAGCATTTTCATCGTTGATTCACATTCTGGCCAATATTCTATTTTTTCAATGTTTTGATTAAGTTGACCATTATTACCTTTCACTCTGAACCCATGCATTGCCAAATGGAAAGACATTTGGAGCTGAACCCTGAGTTTCGGTCAGCATGTTGCCACCCACAAAGGGTCTGGCGTTCTCTAACGAGCCATATATTCTTGGGTTAACGGGGAAGGTATTTGGGAACACCATCTTTGTAGCCTACAGCTACTCTTACTATACTCAATCTCATTTAAGGTTTAATTGATATCTTCCATTTTCCTGATAGTACCCTTGACACAATATATAGCATTTGAAGTTTGTGGCTTCTATTGTTGCACAACTTCTAACACAATTGTATGATATATATTATTGCAGCCATTCAAAGATATGATTGAAGGAATGAGAATGGACCTAAGGAAGTCAAGATACAAAAATTTTGACGAACTTTATCTCTATTGTTATTATGTTGCTGGGACTGTTGGATTAATGAGTGTTCCGGTTATGGGCATTGCATCTGAGTCACAAGCAACGACAGAGAGTGTATATAATGCTGCCTTGGCATTAGGGATTGCAAATCAGCTAACGAACATACTAAGGGACGTTGGAGAAGAGTAAGTGCAGTGCTTTAGAAATGGATATGCTGCAACTTTTCTGTCTTATTATCAATGTTATCACAACAAAAATGCCCAAAACACAGAGGTTGATTCTTGGCTTGAATGGTTGGGGCATCCAGTTATAAAGGATCATATTCTGAAAAGTATTAGAATGTTTTGAAAATATAATATCAAAAGATTTGAAATAGTAAAATAATTTATCCAGTGAAGTATATAAATAATTGACATATATTTTTCAACTGGTTATATGGCACCTAGCTTAGTTGCAAAACTGGAATTTCCAACTTTTTAAAAAATTTTTTTTTATTGAAACTGGTTCATGCTGTTCAACCAGGCTGCCTAGTCCAATCCAGCCTTTGAGGTTCCTTACATTTATATTGAATATTTGAAGTGATCTAGATCCGAGTCTGTATAATATATGCTTATGCTCCATTTAGTGCCCTATAGAAGAATAGCAATGATTACAGTCAACTTGGAATTTTATGGCAGCCATTCTATAGTAAAATTTTACTTGCTCTTCTTTAGTTTTGTTTTTTAATTTTAATCCTTCTCAGGGGACACATTTTATTTTCCTTGAGAATCAAATTGAACATCAATTAAATGTATGGTGCTTTAATAAACATCTCTTGGTGGAAGCTAGTTACTCTATCTTTTGTAATGATTCGGCACTTCTCTTCATATCATCTTCTCCTGAATTTATCTTTATTCAGTGCTACAAGAGGAAGAATATATCTACCACAGGATGAGCTTGCTCAGGCTGGGCTTTCAGATGAGGACATATTTGCTGGAAAGGTGACGGACAAATGGAGAAACTTCATGAAGAATCAAATAAAGAGGGCAAGGATGTTCTTTGATGAGGCAGAGAAAGGGGTGAAAGAGCTGAGTGCAGCTAGTAGATGGCCGGTAAACAATCAAAAACTTTATAAATATGCAGTGGAACATCCACCAAGTTCTTTTTGGTATCCAAGAAAACAAATGGATAAAGGGGGTTAAAATGGTTGTTTTATGATAATCAATTTTTTGCTATTTTTCCCTATCATATAGTTAATAGAATAAGGTGGAATGGAATCCCTTGCGATCATATTAAAAAAATTAACACAAAGCTAATTTGTTTTACTAGCAAATATCTTATGTTGATTTATGTATATGATAAATTGATAATATTATTGATATAATATTATGCCATTATCTTAACCATATAAAAGTTATGATGGTGTATAAATGTATGTTAGAATGACAATATTTATCTATGTAATGTGTTGGAAACTTGGCATATCGCTTTGCCATTCAAAAGCTTAGCTATCAAAATTATCTGAGGTCAGGAAATGAAGTTCTTCATGAGTTCATGTTAAAATTTGGAAGCTTAGCCATCTGGCTCGTGGGTTGAAATAATGATGTTCTTGAAATCTTTTTAGAGTTATTTTGATATCTGGTTTATATGGTTATTTTTATAAAAGTTTCTTTGTCCTCCTTTGTTGGTCAAATGAAAGACTAATTTTTGTCTCTGGTCGATAAAATGGTTGGAAAGGATTGTTGGGTTAATCTTTGTGTGTGTGGGATTGTTTCTGAGCTTCCCATTGTGCTATATGAATGCATAATGGTCTTGTATGTTGCAGGTATGGGCGTCCTTGCTATTGTACAGCCAAATATTGGATGAGATTGAAGCTAACGACTACAACAACTTCACCAAGAGGGCTTATGTAAGCAAAGGCAAGAAGTTGCTTGCTTTGCCGATTGCATATACAAGAGCTCTCATCCCACCATCAACGACACAGTCTCTGTTGACTAAGGCATGAATTAATCTTGAACATTGTATAAAATTCTACAACTTTGTTATACAGGGAAAAATATTGTATATTATGAAATCTTATATTTGCAGCTAGTATTCATCGTCCTCCTTTTTAAGTATTTTGTGTGTGTGTGTGTGTGTGTGTGTGATTGAGATTATATGTGATTCAATTTATACTTCAGAATTGCAATTTCTGGATTCTGGTGGAAGCTACATTCCTTAATCAAACGGAAATTGAGCAAAACAAAACAAGCCATTTTCTGAACGTTAACTTTACACGCAACATAGAAAAAATCTGTGAGAAAAAACCCACTTGCCACTATTGTAAATTATTTGATTTTCGAAATTTCTAACAAAATTCAAAATACAGATTGTTTTTTTTTTTTTCCATTTTTTCTAATGATATTGAAATGGAATAGACGGAGATTTAGAGGCCGTTTGGATAGAACTTATTGTTGAAAGCTGAAAATATTGTAGCAAAATAATTTTTAAATGTGTAAATAATACCGTAGGGCCTATTTTTAGTATATATTTTTTTTCTGATAAACAGTGCACAAACAGTAATAAACAGTGCACTATCGGCCAAAATAGCCGAATACCACAAGTTTCAAAAATTAGTAGCAAAAAAACACTGTTTCGGAAATAAATAGAGAAATACTATTTTTCTGGTACTCGAGTTTCTTAAACTCGAGTTCTAAATGGTACTCGAGTTTAAGAAACTCAAGTACTAAGAAATTTAGCCACAGTGGCACTGTTGACTTGGAATTTGTGAAATTTAAAAAAATAATATAGTACTCGAGCTTGGTAAACTCGAGTTCCATGCAACACAGTACTCCAGTATACCAAACTCGAGTATTTTAAAACAAATTATGTTTATCTTTATTTCTAGTAAACTCGAGTTCCTTACGGCAAATAAACATAAACATATTTTTTATGTTTTTATTTATTTAAATAGAAGCATTGTAAAATAGATTTTAATTTCAAAATATGAATTAATTTCTACATTAATTAAAATTGTTCATTGTTTTCTCATAAAAATTGTTCACTATTTTCTGCAAAATTTATTTTTACAATTTTGCATAGAATTATTTTTTATGCAGCATTATTTAAAAATTGTTCACTCTCTTTTCTGCGTAAATTATTTTCTGTTCACTATTTAAAAAATTGTTCACTGTTTTCTCATAAAACACCTACTGAAATCTTGTTTTCTAAATTTGAACGCCAAATCAGAATGCTTTTTCATGCTTAAATTTCACAATAATTGAATTTGTTCTTCTGCATTGATAAAATCTATTTCTACATTAATAAAATTTTCTCTCAAATATTCAAATCTGCTTACTGCATTCATAAAATCTGTTTTTTGTATTAATTAAAACTGTTCATTGTTTTCTCACAAAAATTGTTCAATGTATTCTGCAAAATCTATTTCTATGCATAAAATTATTTTCTCTTTAGCATTATTTAAAAAATTGTTCACTCTCTTTTTTGTGTAAATTATTTTATGTTCACTATTTAAAAAATTGTTAACTTTTTTTCATAAAACACCTACTAAAATCGTGTTTTATAAATTGAAACGCCAAATCTGAATGTTTTTTCGTGCTTAAATTTCACAATAATCGAATTTTTTTTTTGCATTGATAAAATCTATTTTTACATTAATAAAATTTGCTCTCTACACATCACGTTTACTGTATATTCGAATCTGCTTACTACATTCATAAAATCTATTTTCTGTATTAATTAAAACTGTTCATTGTTTTCTCGTAAAAATTGTTTACTGTTTTCTGCAAAATCTATTTCTATGATTTTGCATAAAATTATTTTCTCTTTAGCATTATTTAAAAAATTATTCACTCTCTTTTTTGCGTAAATTATTTTATGTTCACTATTTAAAAAATTGTTAACTGTTTTTTCATAAAACACCTACTAAAATCGTGTTTTATAAATTGAAATGCCAAATCTGAATGTTTTTTCGTGCTTAAATTTCACAATAATCGAATTTGTTTTTCTGCATTGATAAATTCTATTTCTACATTAATAAAATTTGCTCTCTGCACACCACGTTTACTGTATATTCGAATCTGCTTACTGTATTCATAAAACCTGTTTTCTGCATTAATTAAAATTGTTTATTGTTTTCTCATAAAAATTGTTCACTATTTTCTCAGGAGTGGTGACCTTAAAATCACCTAGTATGGTTTTTGTCGTGTTAGTTTTCCCCCATTCGAAAACAAATGACCATGTCAATTCAATTTTCGTTGCACTTAGTTTAATTGGTGATTTGTTTGTGCTACCACGCGCTTCGCATGTTAATGTTGACACCTCATTCTGCAACCCGCATTTAACCCCACTTGGAGGGTAAAAGGGTAATTTCACCTTGAAAATATGCATCTTGATTTTGGTCATTAGATCCTTAATCTCATTTCACCAAAATGATCTTGATGTTATAACGATCAAATCGACTGGTTATAAGCCCTAATCGGACCATCAGATTGAAAGTTATCATCAAATCAAGTTTTAATGGCCAAGATGCACTATCACAAATTGAGTCCGACCTTATGTGTTTATGAACAATTGATTCTAATTGGTTATAATTATAATCAATTTGAAATTAATGATGTGTCATAATTTGATTGGTTAGGACTACATTTTATGGTAAGGTTGCATACACCTAATTAATTAGATAGTTAAACATTAATTATTCAATGAGTAATTTGTGCAATTATCTTTTAATTAGGGTAAATTTGGAACTAATTAGGTTTGAAATGGGAGTGATTGGAGCCTATTAATGTTAATTGGAAACTAATTTGGGACTTATTAATGTTAATTGTCCTGAAACCATTTTTCTAACAAATGACCTTTGCTCACTTTTTCATCGATATCTCTCAGAATATTTTGAATCTGTGAATGAGGTTAATTTTCTCAGAAACTAGACATCCGGGGCTTTATGATAAGAATTTAGGATTAAAGCATGATAGTAACTATTTAAATTTCCTTGAATATGTTTGAATGTTCTTAAATGTTATTATGTGTTCTTCACATGTTCTTGGTTGTTCATCACATGTTCATGCATAACACTAGTTTTAATCCTAAATTCACATCAAAAATATGAAAAACATGTTTGTTTTATAATTCTTTCAAATCTTTGAATCTAGGATATCACCATCCGCACACATTCACTAGAATTCATTTTTCAATCCAAATGCAATGCTTAATAAATTGAATTAGGGTTCATCACATGCACACACCTTAAATTTAACATGCAAATTGATTGACATATTGGATGATATGATATGAGTGTTGGCCACCATAGTCTAAGAAGACCGGTTTCACCGGGCAAGGTGGGTGTCTAACACCTTCCCACCTTGTAACATAGCCTCCGAATTTAGATCAAGGGTTAGTAGATCAAATGCTTGTCTATGTAATTTTCAATTTTTAGATTGTAACTAGGAAACAAAGCCATGTACTTTTTCTTAGATTGTATCTAGGACCAAAGCCATGTAATTTTCCTATGACCAATGTAAATTCAATTGAAAATTAATAAAATGATGAATTTTTAAATTTTAGTTTTCTTATTTTTTCAATAATTAAATAAGTGGCGACTCCATTATAAAACTCTTAATCTAAAGGAAAAAATATAACTAGTCGAACCTCCATTTTCAGAGACAATAACACGACTCCACCCATTCACGTGGATTTGGCCCAACTATATTATAAAATGGACCGGGGGTGCGGTCTCTCACAGTTAATTTGATTAATTAATAAACTTGGCTAATTAATTAATCACTTGGGGTCAATACGTTTTTGGCCTATCAAATTTTGTTGAAAGTACAAAATCGTGAAAATTTGAGAGAGAATTGTGTACATTAGATGTACAGATCGTTCGAATTTGTAAAAAAAAAAAAAAAAAAAAAAATTTATTCATTGAATGTATAAAATCTTGAAAGTACAAAATAAAATTGTGTAAATTAGATGTACAGATAGTCTAAATTTGTTGAAAAGTTTGGATTCGTTAAATGTACAAAATCGTGAAAATTAAATGGAAAACTATGTACTAATGTATTGATCATCCGAATTTGTTGAAAAATTCGAAATCGTTGAATAAACAAAATCGTGTAAACTCAATGGAAAATCAAAGAACATACCAAATCGTTGAGCAGCACATGCAGCACTGCGAACATCAATGTAGCAATGGTGGACATTAACAACAACGTCTAATATTCGTAGGTAGAAATTTTTGAAAATCATCATTACTTGAATCTGAAAAGTCCGAAATATCTCTTTCATCATCTAACGCAGTAACTTCATTAATAGACTTGATGGTTCGCTCTTGCGCCTTCCCCTTTAGATGCTTCCTAGCTTTTTGGATAGCATGAAAACGGTCTAATCGCCTTTGCATTTGTGTATGTCTGTAGTTGTTGATCTGCTGGAACTTGTGATAATCTATTTGTTGAAGTAGATCCAAACTTGTTTCGTATTGTATGATTTGATGTTGAGGCGTTGCAACTCATAGCTTAGTCAATCTACGAAGTTAGCGGGGGTAGAAATAAGATCATTATTATGGTGAATTTAAACGATTTTGTTCATTCAACGATTTCAAATTTTTCAACAAATTCGGATGATCAATACATTAGTACATAGTTTTCCATTTAATTTTCACGATTTTGTACATTTAACGAATCCAAACTTTTCAACAAATTCAGACTATCTATACATCTAATTTACACAATTTTATTTTGTCCTTTCAAGATTTTATACATTCAACGAATAATTTTTTTTTTTTTACAAATTCGAACGATCTGTACATCTAATGTACACAATTCTCTCTCGAATTTTCATGATTTTGTACTTTCAACAAAATTTGATAGGCCAAAAACGTATTGACCCCAAGTGATTAATTAATTGATTAATTAGCCAAATTTATTAATTAATTAAATTAACATATAAAGTGCGTGGTAGCACAAACAAATCACCAATTAAACTAAGTGCAACGGAAATTGAATTGACATGGTCATTTGTTTTCCAATGGGAGAAAATTAACACGACAAAAATCCCACCGGGTGATTTTAAGGTTACCACTCTCGAGAAAACAATGAACAATTTTTATGAGAAAACAATAAACAGTTTTAATTAATGTAGAAAACAGATTTTATTAATGAAGCAGATTCAAATATACAGTAAACATGATGTGCAGAGAGCAAAGTTTATTAATGTAGAAATAGATTTTATCAATGTGGAAAAACAAATTCGATTATTGTGAAATTTAAGCATGAAAAATCATTCAGATTTGGTGTTTAAAAACGCAGTAACACGATTTCAGTAGGTGTTTATGAGAAAACAGTGAATAATTTCTTAAATAGTGAGCATAAAATAATTTACGCAGAAAAGAGAGTGAACAATTTTTTAAATAATGTTGAACAGAAAATAATTTTATGCAAAATCCTAGAAATAGTACAATGAGCAGTTTTAATTAATGCAAAAAACAGATTTTATGAATGCAATAAGCAGATTCGAATATACAGTAAACATGATGTGTAGAGAGCAAATTTTATTAATGTAGAAATAGATTTTATCATTGCAGAAAAACAAATTCGATTATTGTAAAATTTAAGCACGAAAAAGCATTCAAATTTGGCATTTAAATTTATAAAACACGATTTTAGTAGGTGTTTTATGAAAAAATAGTTAACAATTTTTTAAATAGTGAACATAAAATAATTTACGCAAAAAAGAGAGTGAACAATTTTTTAAATAATGTTAAAGAGAAAATAATTTTATGCAAAATCATAGAAATAGATTTTGCAGAAAATAGTGAACAAGTTTGATGAGAAAACATTGAGCAGCTTTAATTAATATAGAAAACAGATTTTATGAATGCAGTAAGCAGATTTGAATATACAGTAAACGTGATGTGCAGAAAGCAAATTTTATTAATGTAGAAATAGATTTTATCAATGCAGAAGAACAAATTCAATTATTGTGAAATTTAAATATGACAAAGCATTCTAATTTGGCGTCCAAATTTAGAAAACACGATTTCAGTAGGTGTTTTATGAGAAAACAGTGAAAATTTTTTTAAATAGTGAACAAAAAATAATTTACACAGAAAAGAGAGTGAACAATTTTTTAAATAATGCTGAACAAAAAATAATTTTATGCAAAATTGTAGAAATAAATTTTGCAGAAAATAGTGAACAATTTTTATGAGAAAACAATGAACAATTTTAATTAATGTAGAAATTAATTCATATTTTGAAATTAAAATCTATTTTACAATGCTTCTATTTAAATAAATAAAAACATAAAAATATGTTTATGTTTATGTTTATTTGCCGATTATATAAAAAAAAAAAAAAAAGTTATAAGGAACTCGAGTTTACTAAACTCGAGTTCCTTACAAGGTACTCGAGCTCACCAAGCTCGAATACCTTAGAAATAAACATAAACATAATTTTGTTTTTCAAAATAGGTACTCGAGCTTGGTATACTCGAGTACTGTGTTTCATGGAACTCGAGTTTACCAAGCTCGAGTACCATATTATTTTTTTAAATTACAAAAATCCCAGGTCAGCAGTGCCACGATGGCTAAACTTCTTGGTACTCGAGTTTAAGAAAGTCGAGTACCAGAAAAGTGGTATTTCCCTATTTATTTCCGAAATAGTGTTTTTTGCTACTAATTTCTGATACATGTGGTATTTGGCCATTTTGGCTATGCACTGTTTGTATAAACAGTGCACTCTCTCCTGGTTGTTATGCGTAAATAAAAAAAAAAAAAAAAAGGAAAACGTAAATGTAAACGTGAAATGTTGGACCTAAATGGGCAATTAGAGGTTTAGTTGTCATTAAGGGCAAAAAACTATTTCGAGGGGAAAAAAATTATCATACACTTTTCATAACTTTTATTTTTCCTTCTAACATATGTTTTTAGCTCATTTTCAGTTTATTTATTTATTTTTTAAATTTTTGTTTGTTTTTGTTGTTGTTAGTATCCAAATTACATAATTTTTTTTTTGAGAAAGATTTTGAAGTCCATAAACCATACCTTTGTTACCCTAACCCCAAAGTTAAAAGCCCTTAAAAGGTAGCGAACTTTCGAGCTATAAACTTGTGTAATGCTTTATAAGATTATTAGTAAAGTGATTAATAATGTTTCGTTTGTTTTGAATTGAAGTAAAATATTTTCAAAAGAAGTAAAAATATACATGTAAAACATTTTCAGGTGTTGGGTTTGATAAGTAAATTTTTTTTGAAGTGAACCACCAAAACCGATGGCTCAGTCACCGATGCCATTAGTGCCAGAGGTTTGGTGAATGGTGGCTTAGGAGATCTCTGCCAGATTAGTGTCTTGACTGAAGCACCAACATTAGTGGCCGAAACAGTGTCTCTAACCATTAGATAGCTGACACTGATGGTTGATGAGGGGTTTTTAGTGACTGGACCATTGGTATCAATCGTTGTAGTAGTGGCTCAGGTGACTAAACCCAAGGCATTGGTTGCCAGAGAGATGGATCTAGCCATCAAACCCTAACACAAGTTGTTGAAGTGGCGGCTTCGGCCATTGAACCACTAGCATTGATTGCATTAGCAGATCCGAACACTAGAGTGGAAACTTCAACCACCAAATTACCGACATCGGTTGTCTATCCCACCAGACCAATGACCTAGCCACTAGATGGGGTGAGGGAAGCCCCAGTGTGTTTTTGTGAAATATTTTACCAAATCTTAAAAGTAAAATGTTTACAACTTTTTATAAAGGATTTTATGGTCAATGAAAATTAGTTTACTAGTTTGACCACATTTTACCTGCAAACAAATGACTGAAAATGGGAAAACATTTTTCGAAAACTATTTTATTAAAAAAAATGAAGTCTAAGATGTTAAAAATTATCATACCCTTTATTATATTAGTGTCCCTAAGTTCCTTTGTCTATAGTAGGTTAATCACTAGAATTACCTTAGTGGCTTTTGAATCCTTGCTTCACATTAAAACCCAATGTAATGGAACTATAGGCTATACGACTCTTAAATTAGAAATAAGAAAAGCCAATGATAGGGTATAGTTGGGGGAGGGGAGGGGGGGGGGGGGTTGGTGGGCCAAGCAGTGATGACCAAGATGGGTGTTTTGGAAGAGTGGATCTCATTAATCACAAAATACATTCTATTACGATTAACAAGAAACCCTAAAGTCTTATCAATCCCTCGAGAGGATTACACCAAGGAGACCCAATGTCTCCGTAATTGTTCTTATTTTGGGTAAAGGGCCTACACGCTTTGCTAGACCAAGTAGTACAGGACGGGGAGATTAGAGGTTTTCCATTGTTGAAGGACAATTTTTTCAACATGCCACATGTCCCAACCTCACTGGATTAAGACAAAGACTGTTTAGTTTAGATATCTTTGGAAAACCAAAAAAAAAAAAAAAACAAAGTGAGATTCCTGATTATTCTGAACTTCACTTGCCTAGTCACCAACAAAAAAAAGCAAAAGTAGTCTCTACAACTTATTTCCTACGCCAAAACGATTTTGGACCTACTTCACTTCACTAGAATATTGGGCCAAAAACCCACAATTACATCACTAAACTAGAAGCCTTTATTTTTGACAATCTTTAAGGTGGCTAATTATAGTGGTGTGTAATAAAAGTAATGTCATGATAATTCTAGTAAAAGTGATGTTGTACTATCAATAATCTATCACTTCAATTAGTTAAAAAAGAAGAAGATGAATTCTGCTGTTAAATTCCTTAAATCCTATTCAAAAGGGCCAAAATGTACACAAGAAATGCCACTCATGCTGCAGTAATGTATCAAGGAATGGTGGTTAAAAAGTAAAAACTAACTCTATGTTTGGCAAAGTGTAAGAGGGGAGGGGGAAAAAAAGGAAAATGAGAGAGGGGAGGAGAGGGAATGAAAGAGATGCTTTTTTGAAATTATATCTGTGCACCTTTTTTATTTTATTTTTTGCACCGCACATGAACAAATTTTGAAGTACTTTGGTTGAGCTTATTAAAAATAAAATCCAAACAAAGTGAATTATGCTATTGCTAATAATAGTTAAGTAGCACCATTCAATTACAATAAGCATATGACAGAAGCCTTCTCAAAATTAAACTAACACACTTTCTTATTTTAGGACAAATTGCATTTCTATTAGAAACTATCAATCTAATTATACTTAATCTCCTAAATTGTCAAAACACACGATTGACCCTCCAAAGCATAACACATTTGTAAAGAGTTTACGTTTGTTTTAATAGGTTAGAGGGTCAAGCATAATCCGGGTGACACTTAAGAGCCAAAAAATATAATTTGGCCTTTATTTTATGTTTTGCACCACACATGAAACAATCCGGGACCAATATTATATCTTGGACAAGGTTCAAGAGGTAACTAGTAACCAGCAAGCTTCATTAACTTCTTCCAAGAAGGTCTGTTTGAGATGTCCTGCCACCATGCATTGACACTCTTTCTCTCTGTGATTAAGTGCCCCATATTAGCTTCATTCATAAGATATCTAATGCCTGGAAGATGGCTAAGATCAGCCAAAGTGAAAGAGTCTCCAGCAAGGTAGTTGCATTTTGATAACCTTTGCTCATACACATCCAACACCTTCTCTAGCTTTTGTTCACAGCTATGAGCCAAGGCCAAGTCCCCAGGCTCTCCCATCCGTGGAAGGATCACAAGCTGAAGCACAAGTGTGAAAATCAGGTCATTGAAGTTGTGTGCTTCCACTTCCAGCCACTGATCCACCATAGCTCTCTCTTCCAAATTATTTCCCATTAGGCTGGGAACACGGTCCGCGTACTTTGCCACGTAGTACCTTACAATTGCCCTTGACTCTAAAATAAAAATGAAAAAAAGAGTAAGAAAATTGTGAATGATGAAAAAATAAAATAAGCCTATATAAAAATGATAAACAAATATTCATAATCTGTCATGTCAAAATTACGACAAAAAAAAAAGGTCTTAAAACCACTCGTGTAAGAAAAGAAAACAAAGATTTTCATTTTCCAATCCAATTTTCTTTTCCAACTAATCTATTTTGTATGTCTACAACTACAAACAATATTATAATTAGAGATGGATGTGACACATCGTAATTAAATAGATCCATACATTTATTTATGTTTGAAGATAAGTTACACAGTATACCATAAAGTAATTAAATTTTTTTTTAAAAATCCATTATTTTTTTTGAGAGAAAAAAAATCCTTTATTGATTTGACTAAAAGGGGAAAGATGTCCATTTTTAAGTGCTCAATCAATTTGAGACTTCAGAGGTTGGGTTTGAGTCACCTCACAACTCACATGGATTAATTTTTAAGTATTTCTAAAGTATGAAAATTATTATTTTTTTCTTTCACATTTATATTGAAGTTTACTCATTAAATTCATGGTAGAATTCATCGTAGATATAAGAGGAGAGTACAATTTTTCCATATTTCAAAAGTATCTAAGAATTTTCAATCACATGATCCAAATCTTAGCTAGGGACTTTCAATCAGATCCGAATTATATTAGGGTATTGGTTCTCATCAGATAAGCTTAGATAAGCTTGGTGTTGCGTGGACCCCACCTCTCCCGCTCTCCATCACTGCCAGAGCTAAAGGTGTATTATTTTGGGCTATATAATCTAATATTATTATACTTTTTTTAGAATCTTAATATTATATAATATTAACTTATATAATAACTTTTTATTGAGGATATTTTTTATCTTCAGCTTAATAATTTCACTGTTGCATTTTATTATTTTCTTATATCTTCCATCTTTATAAAATCTCAAGACAATCAAAAATCAATAATTCTTTCATCTAAATTATGAATCAAGTAATAAATATATACATAAGAAGATAATGCAAAGGAAATAAATTTATAATTTTAGAGTCAGAATTTGGTAAGGATGAGATGTAAAACCTATGTTTTACACCATCCAATAATAAATTGTCACATCAGCAATTTACTTGAAATTTAATATATCTTACCACACATAATAATATCTCAATAAACTCCCAATTTGGTTGGATTTATATATGGGTATTAGAATTTTTATTTTATTTTATTGAGAAAGATATGGGTATTAGAATTGATTGGGTGTAATTGTACTTATTTTTAGTTATTTGATAAGATAATGTGACATGTTAGGATCGAAAGGGTAAGATATGCGTTTTACACAATATTCTTACAGAATTTAATCTCATAATTTTAATAACCATTTATTTATAGCCATGTCATTCTTTCCTGCAAGACTTTCTGATAAGGGAAAGAATATCTCTTAACTACCCTTTTTATTTTATCCATTTTCCTCCCTCCAGAAAGACCAAAATCCTTTAAAAATATGATTATGATTGGATTATAGTATGATTGTTACCTTGTTAAACAAAAAAAAATGTCAAGGAACATTTAAAAAAAAGGCAGTTAAAAACATTTAAAATGATACTCAATTTCCAGATTAACATGACATAGGTGTAAAGATATTAGATTTACTTGTAAATTTGTTAGATAACTAGTCTATACAATGCACGAGAAAGCTTATTAAAATATAATTTTTTTTAAACATGAAATTTGATAATTATAATAGTTATTAATAGGTATTTATTATGATTGTATTTGTATATGGAACAATCCTCTTTTTTTGAGAAAGTGTATATGGAACAATCTATTCCACCATTTAAAAAAAAGATTCAGATAATATGATTTTAACCAAACATTTAAATATAAAATAGAATTTAAACTTAATTAACAAAATTAAAATAATGACTTGTAAACTTCTGAAGGCTTAAAAGTTTATGTGACAACATATTAAGACGTCAACCAAAAGATGTTTATATATATATAGAGAGAGAGAGAGAGAGAGAGAGAGAGAGAGAGAGAGAGAGAGAGAGAGAGAGAGAGAGAGAGAGAGAGAGAGAGAGAGAGAGAGAGAGAGAGAGAGAGAGAGAGAGAGAGACTATAGATTATAGTTTATAGCTAGATAAACAAAACTAAACCATTTATATGTTTTTGTAAATTGATGCAATCATATAATCGGTAGGGCTAATTTTTGGAACTCTCCTAGGCTTTGTTGTGATTGAGCGAATAAAATGGGGAAAGTTTGGACTTTAAGGTTTAAGGAATTAAATCTTTACTTAAAAAAAAAGATTGATTTTTGTAGGGAAAAAATGGATAAGATTAAAAATAAGAAGAGGAAAATTTAAAAATCATTTTGGAAGAACTTTCACATTATTCTTTTTTTTTTTTCCCTTTATATTCTTACTTATACAGAAAAAAGATTTAATCATCTAGCAGATGATGGCAACGCTTTTTAAGAGAATAAAAAAGGGACAATTAAAAAGTGGTAACATTCATAAATAATTTCCTCTAAAGAAATATGTTATTAAGACTCAAGAGTCTTTATAAATTGACAGGTTACTAGTCACAAAAAATTAAATAAAAAATCATAAATTTTTTTACTGTGTGTTTCACTCTATTAATCACAATCATCAATTTGTAACACTGCAAAATTTCCTGGTATTTTTCACATTTTTCATGTCTAATTATGAATGAAGAGATATTGAGGAAAAAAAATTGGTAGCGAACTTAATTAGATTACATTCATTGTAAATGATAATTAATGTCTAATAGTAGCCATGTCTGTCAATGTGTGGGTCAGTCTCCACTCTCCTCTAGGAAAAATCTACAGAATAATACTCTTTTTTTATATAAAAAAAAAAAAAAACTTTTACAGTACCATAAATACATAATATATTTTCATCTCACATAAACAGTAAAAATTACTGTTACGTGAGAACATGTTAGTACGCTTCACACGCATTTATTATAGACTGGAATATTCTTTTCTCTATAGAACAATGACATGTTGTTCCCAAGAAAGGGTCCATGTATAAATGTATATTTGTGAAAGTGGTGATTCGGGTTCTCACCATAAAGTCTGAAGTCGCCATCCTCTATGACCGGAACTTGTCCAAAAGGCTGCGCCAAAGAATTAGAACATCTCCCATCAATAAACTTTTTTTTTTTTAAATAATTAATATCAAAAACCATTAATAAGCCTTAAGAAACCAAATTTAAGCTCTACGCATAATCTATTATGGGGTCCCTTAGTTAAGCTCTACCCATTACTTATTTTTTGTGTCGGTCATGAAGGCTTATTTTGGGGAGTTTATTTTTAAAGATAAAAACTCATTTTAGTAAGTGAAGTTCTTAAAAAAAGAAAAACTTTAAAGTATATTATACACAAATTAATAATGAAAAACAAAATGACCAAGTTTATTAACTCAACTTTTAGCTTTTTAGCATTATATACAATTTTCTAAAAGCTCTTTTTTTTTTTTTTCCTTACTTTTTTTTAAATATAAGTATATTTTAGTATATTTTTAACGAAAAACTAAATAAACTATTCCTAAATAACTACATATCTGTTGTGAAATTGTAAAGGAACTTTATTTAATCTTTTCTTTACATAGGCTACGTGCCTTTTCTTCTTTTTTTTGTTGATAAAACATAAGTTCATGCATATACATATGCATATAATAATTTTGTATGCATATTATTTCTTTCACGGACAAATACAAGCAGTGTCTAATATACGTTTGGCAAGACAGAAGTCTGGTAGTCTATAATGTTTAACAACTAACCTCATATTTTATGATTGTACTCTTATCAACATTCTAATATAAACAAATGGGTTTCCAACATATATATATATACATATGCATACTTAAGTGGAAGTATTGGGAGCCAGAAATTCTAATCAGCAATCTTAATTATTATTATTATTACCTGACGAACGAGGAACTCAGGTCGCTTATGTTCTCCGGCATCAAGATCAACATGTACAAGTTCAAAGTCCACCCCCATCTCCAAAAGGCAAGCTATCACTCTCTGTGTACATGCTGACTCAACTGTACCATACACTTTCACTACCATCTTTTCTAAATAAAAAAGGCACCGCACAACAGTTTGTATTAACTACCGTAAAGCTCTTTGAATTTTGCCAAGATCCAAACTGTTATTTATAGCACAGAGAGAGAGAGAGAGAGATTTGTTGTGAATTTTTACCACCTTGCAAGGCTTGGGGGTTGCCACGTGAGTTCTTAGAAAGATGACATTGATGTTCCATTTTAATTAGTTGTTGTTACTGCATGGTGGCTTTGGGGGTTGTCACATGCTACTGCATCAACTGGCGGAGTGGTGGGTATGGGCAACATGCAAAAACCAAAACTTTCTAATTGCGTGGAAAGTAATGTCTTCAAATTAGGGAGCAAAGTCTTCACTCAATTTTAACCCACACGGCGAGTCAGCCACGTGAGTGGAACATCCAGTTGAATATTGAAAACTCAGATGCAATTATAGTTTGAGAAAGTTTATAAACATAAAAAATTTAACACTTCCTTGTATGGCAAATTGTTAGGATAAAAAATGGATATTTATGGTGAGCTCAGATAAGAATTAGTACAAACTTGTCACATCAATTAAATTAAGAAAAAAAATGTTACTAATTTTTTTTTGGGGTGTGTATGTAACATTGCTCTTATAGTTACATACAAAAAAAAAAAAAAAAAAAAAAAACTAATAACATTTTTTACCTTAATTGATGTGACAAGCTTGTACTAATTCTTATATGAGCTCTCCACAAATTTCACTTTTTTACCCTAACAATTTACCACACAAGTAAGTGTTAAATTTTTGGCAAAAATACAAAATTCATCCTCTAAGTTTCATCACTTTTCATTTTAGTCATTTAAATTTGCATTTTGTTATTTTAGTCCTCTAAGTTTCAATTTTTTTCAATTTAGTTATCTGTTAACATTCCATCAATTCCTGCTGTTAAACTGTTAATTTAATATATATTTCTTTTTTTTTTTTTTTTTTTATAAAAAAAACCCAGAAATTATAATAGCAAACTACTTGTCCCTCCATTCTGAATAACACGATCATATGGAAACCCCACCCACCCCCAGCCTAACCCATCGATAGCTGAGACTAAAGAAGGATAAGGAAAGATCTGGGTTATTTCTCATATATACAGTACTAAAGCATCTCTGGTAAGAATTGATGATGGACTGCAAATGTTAATCGTAAACCAAAATCCTCCTCTACCAATGTACTTCAAATTCTGAAAATAACACATATATATATATATATATATCAATGTCGTCACGAATGATAGTTTTGCGAACCTTTATTATTATTATTATTTAATTAACATTTTTTTATTAAGAAATAAATAATAAAAGAAATATTAAATTAAGGTCAAAACTACGTTGTTTTGGGCAAGTTAACGGTAAGAATGGACGAAATGTTAACAGATGATTGAATTGAGAAAGATTGAAATTTAGAGGGCTAAAATAACAAAATGCAAACTTAAAGGACTGCAATGAAAAGTGGTGAAACTTAGAATGTGAGTTTTGCACTTTGGCTCAAATTTTTTTTGTTTATAAACTTTCTCAAACTATAATTGCATCTGAGTTTTCAATATTCAACTGGATGTTCCACTCACGTGGCTGACTCGCCGTGTGGATTAAAATTGAGTGAAGACTTTGCTCCCAAATTTGAAGTACATTACCTTTCACGCAATTAGAAAGTTTTGGTTTTGGCATTTTGCCCATACCCACCACTCCGGCAGTTGATGCAGTAGCATGTGACAACCCCCAAAGCCACCATGCAGTAACAACAGCTAATTAAAATGGAACATCAATGTCATCTTTCTAAGAACTCACATGGCAACGCCCAATTGTGAATCTTTCCTGTAGAGACAAACCACTAACTCACTATATTTTTTGAATACAAGATAGAATTTCTATTCTAATATAATCTAAGTGTACATGTTTGTAAAACTCTCTCCTGGAAACTTGAACTCCATCCTTTGTCCTTCCACACCCCACAAACATTTATATTTGTGGAGTGACCATTGCACCAAAGTTGTGCAGTTGTAACTCACTATAGACTCAACATATTTCACAACAAATTTCAATTATTAAGGTGATGGGTTATTATTAATTATCAACTGAAACCATTATAGACGATTATTTATTATTTATAATTAATAATTTTTCATCATATTAGACCGTTGTAAAATTTGTAGTGCTCTGTATACCTTTTATTTTTTATTTTTTAAAATTTTTCATGAAAATGACTGAAATTTATTAACCAAACAAAAAGGAAAAGACTAAGTTGATGACCACAGAAATACAACAACATCAACGACAAAAATATTAATTACAGACCCAAAACTACAAAGTACAAACACAGCCAAAAACAAAAACATCACATTTTTTTTTTAATATATTTGAGGCACTTCTACTTCTGGTAATGAAAGAAAAGCCCTCTGAGAGTCCCAAAAAAAAGAAGGCAAACAAAAAATGGTAGGGGTCCATGCATAAAGGATTTCACGGTCTTACTTGATTCTATTTCGCTTCGCGAACCTATGAGTCTATGACCTATCTATCAAATTTCAGCACAGACTTTACCAAAAAAAAAACTTTCAGCACAGCTGTTCCATAATTCATAATTTGTATTTTTCCCTTGCAGACTTTTAGATGAGGTGGCCGAAGTGAGAACACGTATGCAGAAAAAAAAAATTCATATTATAAGAGGCCATAGCTCTAATGGGCCTAGAGCGCACTTTAAAAGGGTTTAAGACCCTTCCCTTTGGTTGAAAGTCAATCTCTCTTTAACCTATATTATTCCTAAAAGTTAAAGTGTTTAATGTTGATACTCTCACGTTGCATTATATCAACTGTCATATTATTTTAAAAAAAATATATATAATTTGTCCTATAATTTTAAAATAATTTTTATAATTTTCAGCCTTATGAATGTAATCCATTACTTATTTATTTACTTCTACTATCACCTTATAATAAATTCAGCCCATTATTTACTTCCACTATCACCCTATTATAAATTTGTATAATTAATCTAGCCCACCTCTTATTTACTTAGTTCCACTATCAAGCCCAACCCAAAGCCATTTCAGTTCAGTTTTAGGGTTTTGTGTGAGTTTTTCCAGCTTAAAGGAAAAAAAAAAAAAACAAACAAACAACAACAACAACAACAACAACAACAGTAACAACAACGTTGAAGCCTTTCAAACTTTAGGGTTTTTTTTTTTTTTTTCTAATTTTTCTATAATTGTTTTTAACATTTATTTTTTTTTATAAATATTTACACTTTCCCAAACCTCTCTCTCTTATCATTTCATCTTCCCACTACTTCTTCAATCGTTCTCCCTCTCTTATCTTTTTATCTCCCCACTACCCTCTACATTAATATCATTCTTCCTCTTTTCCTTCATCTTCCTTTATTTTTGTCTCTTCTTATTCACACCCTCTTACTATAAATTTGTCACTATCTCTTCTATTCTATGCATAGTTTTCTCTCACAAAAAAATGGTTCTCTCTCTCTCTCTCTCCCTCTCTCTCTCTAAATTTTTTGGTGAATTTTTTTTATTTTTCTTGCATCTCTACTTTAAGTTGATAATTTTTTATATTCTTTAAAACTCTATTTTGGGTTAATGCGATTTAATTTTGTTTTTTAAATTGTTGTTGTTGTTTTTTATTTTATTTTTTTTATTCTCTTTGATTGTTAAATGTTATCCTATTGTGTTCTAAAGAATTAAATATAACATATAAAAATATATTATTATTCTATTACATAGCATGATTTGGATAATTTGGTATTTATTTTGTTACATATCATGATTTTTTATATTGCTCAATTTAGATGTTAAACTATGAGGCTTTACTAATTTTGGTTTATTTTCTAATCCTTTGTGGTTAATAAGTACTCTTAATAGTTGTATTAGAAGTACTCTATAATGTCATTCATTTAAAGAAAAGCAAAGGTTAGCCAAATGAAAATAATCGGATAGGTGAAAAATTTTAACTTTTGCAATTTTATTTTAATTATTATTATTTTATAACAATGCATGTATATAAATTTAATTTTTAGATTTTGCTAATAATTGTTTATTTGATAATATGTTTTGGGTGGCTGAAATTATAATTTCTACAAAGAAAATAACCTTAATAGATTATCAAAAACAAAATTTTATCCTAATATTGTTTCAATAACTCATTGTTAAGTTTTATTAATTTTTTTTAGTTTACGTTTTTTAGGTGTTTTGGATTGTTCATATATTACATTTATGATTGTTTCTATAATAAATAAAAATATAATTACGAAATACATTACTCATTATTAGATTAGTTTAAATTGTAAAAAAAAAAATCATTAATAAAATCACCATAAAAATAATTATCACACGCAGCGCGCGGGTTCACGGCTAGTTAAAATAAAAGGGAAGTCATGGTTTTTGGGCCTTTTTTTATTATTATTATTATTATGGAAAATTCAAAGTGTTTTGTAGTCTACATTCCCAACTTCCAATAGTCTAAATGTCAAGGTACAATAATACACAACAACTTGGAGCACAAGTTGATACGTATGGCATCTACATGCAAGTTTATACTGTTTATTATCGTAGAAATTTATAACTTCAAAAATAACAGGTCAAAACCCCTTCAAAGTTCAAACAATACAAATCACATATACAGTGAGTAAGAAAAAAAAAATTCAATAAGAGACATAAAAGGGATGCTGCCTAAGTGCATCCAATCGAACAAAGCTTGTAAAATGTGCTCTTTTGAGTACATAAGGACACTCCACTCCATCAAAGACCCATTTGTTAATATATATTTGGAATTACAAAAATATATTAATGATTTTATGACTGAGTCAAATAAATACCAAAAAAATGTTTCCAATCTCATTTTCAAGGTGGCAAGTCGCAACCAAACACAAAAAATTGGTCAACTTTTCAGGAAAATCTTTTTCGGGAAAAAGAAAAAATTGTTCTCCAAAAACGTTTAACATTGAAACAAAAAGAGATTAGCCAAAGAGGTGGAAAAATTTATCCAAGAAAGTTAGCAAGACTGATTAGGCAACAAAAAATGTAACTTATCCCAATGAGATGAATAAATCATATAACATGATCATAAAAAAAATATTACTTATCCCAAGGACATGAATAAATCATATAACATAACAAAAGCCTACCCACAAAAGGGATAAATTCTTTAACAACAAGGTCAACTCGACAAATTTAGTTCTGATCACTAGATTGCTTTGTCCTAGTTTCATCATAAACTTTACTTTGACTTCACTAGCATTTTGTCATTGCTTTCCTGGATGAATAACACTTACCTCATTAAACGTGTTATTATAACTCGATCAGTAGATCGTATTGCTTTTAATCTCAACTTTGATCAGCATACTAATTACATTTTGCTAGTACTACTACAATCAAATCTATGTTATTCCTCACCTCTTTTAGCATGATCTAACTTGTCACTAATATAAATATTTACATGTCAAGATCTAATGCCTTTTAGATTATTTTTGAACTAATCTTAATGCCATCTGATGAAGAATATTTTGACTAACCCCACAGCTACTCTTCTGGAGTGTGCTACTCTTCCCAAATATGTCGGTCTTCCGAAGAGCACTTACTCACCAGAAGTGGAAGACCAAATGCGACCAGCATGGGTACACGACATGACCAAAAGTTGACTAGTAGGACCAAGCATCCAACTTATGTTACAATGCCTACATTGCTTAAGACTCTCCCACATGCACCCAGCTGTCAATTATAGGACAAACTTTATCTACTACTGACAGTTGAGGATAACTCCTCACTCCTTGTGGATCATCTATGGGATAGTTCCCAACTCTTACACATTAGCCAGGGGATAACCCCATATTACTACAATTCAGCTAATGTGATCATCCGGAAGCTCCTATATAAACACTGAGACGCTCCAATCACAAGGTATGCAAAATATACTTTTCAATAACTCCTCTCCAAAAGGCTCATTATTGGTTTCTGACTTGACCTTCAAAGGGTCTTAGGTCGGCACCACATCGGTGCTCTTTGAAGGTGTTTCTATTTATTTGCAGGTTCACTACTCTTCACATTTCACTAAAGACTGCAGGTTTGGGTGATAGACCGACTGATGATTTTGAAATTCATTATTATTAATGCTATTGCTTAATGCTTTATGCTATAACTACACCGTCTCTTATAGCATAATTATAGCATAAAGCATTAAGCAATAGCATAACTACACCGTCTCTTTCAGCAAAAAAAAAAAACTACACCGTCTCTTACTTTATTCCACTTATTAATTACATTTTTTTATTATTCAATGGAAAGCATAATGGTAGCGGTCAATGGGTGACCCATTGACATGAGTTCCATACTTGACTCACCCCCTTTAAATTGATTCCAAGTCCTAATGTATCAAATCTTGATATGTGTTCTAGCAATAAAAAATCTCGCCAAACAGAGCTTTTAAAGTTATCTGTAAAATAATTATTTGAAAAAGGAAAGCACCTACTCAAACCATGTACCAACTTTCATTGCTCTAGTGAATTCTGTGCAATGATAGAAAAATTGTTGTTTGGACATTAAGGTTTGGTGTGTTGTTTAGAGAGAGAAAAACTGTATTGCCGCATCTTGTATTTTTTCCCTGTGAATAGTGAAATTTTTGTAACTTCATAGACGTAGGCAAATTTCTGAACCATATAAATATTGTCTTGTACAATTTTTTTCTTTGGTGCATATTTTTTTTTTCTCTATTTGTGCATCTCACATACCTAGGAGTTTCATGTATATTCCCTACATGCTCTACTACAGCTTCATGGCTGCAGAAGGAAAACCATAAGTAATGGTATTGAACTAAAACAACCAAATGCATAGTATAATCATGGCATGTACATACACAGAGAGAGCGAAACAATGGAATAAAAGGTAATCAACTTCCAGAAGTTCTTTAAATCTGCCAAGTCCTTCAAATGTTCATAAAGAGAAATCATAAGTGATTCAGCTATGCCATTATTGATGCCATTAGAATGTTACACACCAATCATCTAACCAAATCTAGTTTCTTTAGTAACTTTCAAAAACTTGTCATTCTGAGATCATTTGTTAAATAATATAAAGGCTGTAAGAAAAAACTTCCCATTTTGGCATTGAAGAAAAACACCAATGCTTTCAGGAAAATGCTTGATTGTTAGTATTCTGGTTAGATAATTTTGAGTCCTATTCTCATGCCCAATCAAATTGTTATGATACTAATGTCTCATATGGATTAAATGTAAGTTTAACTATCTGTTTATAAGCTCCTGGGCACCATCCTTCTTGCAAGCCAGTTTTTAAGAGTATGTTCTACCCATTGGTTGGTATCACAAAAACTCAATCTAGATTAATTACTACCAAATTTCTAAATCTATATTTGCCAAGTCCATGAAACATATTGCCAACAATTACATCAATACCTTATTAAAATTAGACTTAAATTTGCTTTTGCACGCCAATCCATTTTTAGTTTCCCATTTTTTTTTTCCACTCTTTGGCTTTTGCACTAATAACCCACTTGGCACAACAATTAAAAAATTATATAGACATGTGGCACAAAATTAAACTCAAATTGAAAAAATCAGGAATGAAACCAAGACTTGGAGTTAGGGGACAAAATATAAACCAAAAAAAGGAAAAAAAAAAAAATCTTTATGAAACTCCAAATAAGCATCCATTTAGTATTAACAAAATCTATAAATAAATAAAAAGTTGGACCATTTATTTTTTGTAAAATTGGTTGAGTGGAGTATTTGATTCTGGTAAAATTGTTATTGGTAATTTTATTGTTGGGATAAATATTTTGGGCTTACTAATTTTTTTATTTGATTTTAGATCAATAATTTTTTTATGGCCTTTAAGAGGGGAAATGCTATTTTTAAGGGTGGCCCAAGTGCAATTTTATTGAACCAAATTGCTAAAGTCAGTATCTATATATACATTATTTCTTTTTTCATCGCTTTTTATTGTTTTGAGTTATATTTAATATTTAGTTGTATTTTAAAGTTGGTATTGGAATTTGTATTTCAACGAATATACCAATTGTTTGATTAATTGCAAAATATAAACTGGAGGCTATATATGTGTGTGTGTGTGTATATATATAATGACTGATGATGCAAAAAATCTTCAATATGAAATCCTCGTCATAGTCGAAGGATGAAGCTGTGGTTGGGGTCATCTCTGTTAGAGGAAAACCTGCAAAATGAATTAGGTGGAAGAGTAATACGCTGGTGTGGCGTCAGGCAAACCGCTTCCGATGCTTAAGTTAGTATTTGTGTGTAATTGGGCATACATTAGGTTTCTGGTGCTTTCTCCTTTTATAGTTGTTTGTTGTGTTAATGGGCAATGAATTCTTGCATTTATGCTCAATAGCTAATACGTTACGGAATTCATGTCTGGTGTGTACAGCTCATTCGTTATCGTTACTTCGTCTGTTACCCTTTATGATTAATGAGCGTAATAAATGCGTAACATCTTATTTAATCAATGATGGTCTTAATAGCATTGAATGCAGAGGCATTTATCATCATCAATGGTCTTCTACCCGTTGGTCATTTGGTTACGCTTTTGCCTGTCTGGTGTCATTAATGGAGGATTCATTTAATGCGTGCCGTAGTTATTCGTCCGAATGACGAAGTTGGCTTGAAGGACGATGCTACTTTGATGGACGAGGCCAGCTTGATGGATGAGGCCAGTTTGATGGACGAAGCTAGCTTTTCTATTTTAAGACGAGGGTAATTTTTTTCCTCATTAGTTGTCCCCTCATTCCAGTCTTTGTCTATGTAACAAGGCGGGAATGATTTTGAAACTTTGCCTTCCTTGTTTTTCGTATGCTCACGTTTATTGTGGAATGATTTTTTTTTCAAGAATCACATTGTCATGGGTTTAAGTGAGCTGAATCTGGCAGCTGATTGTAAAATTTTTGATACAATTTTTGGGTGCATGTAAGGCTTGTATTTGAACAAGCCAAACTTTAGGTTTGGTCAAGATGGTTGGAGTCACGAGAAAATTTGTCCATCGCAATATGGGTGAAGTGGAGGCGTGTTGAACAAAGAATTTTTTTTTTTTTTTTTTTGAAGTTTGGTTAGAATTAGGCCACAACCAATAATAAGAAAAAAACACGTGTTCATGTCATGTGACTTACTAAATCGCACTTAAGTGATGGAATATAATCATTTTAAGTGAATTATGTGCATTGCACATGACAATAACACATTCCATCTTCCTATTATTTGCTACAAATTTTGTCCAGATTTTAATTTTTTATTTTGTTTTCTCACAAAGCCAGTACTCACTTTTTTCATATTTATGATAAGGAAAAATTGAAGGATTAAAAAAAAAAAAAGTGGGTTTAGAGTTTTCCTTTATTTGGTAAGGTGAAAATGAGAGAGGATAGCCAAAAACATTATAGTTCAACTGGAATTATATATATATATATATATATATATTAAAAAAAGTGTCATCTACCTTGGCACAATTTGAAGATTGCATTTTGATTAAATCTATAATAGTATCTATTTATTTATTACTAAAACAAATTAAAAAAATACCATTCATTTTATTTATTATTAAAACATCTCAAATTTTATTTATTTATTTATATATTGTATAAATATATTGAGATGGTTATAAGTGTATGATCTTTGTGAGAGTTATCACCGACTCTAGCACTAGGCGGGTGATAACAATCTCTTTTATTTTATTTTTTTATTTTTAAAGGAAGTTTCAACTTATGACGTCTGTTTCTGATGATAACTCTTTACCATTAGAGACTTTACCAGTTGAGTTAACTGAAACTTACTATTAAATAATTTTTTGAGAGAGTTTCAACTTATAACGTTCACTCTTGATAATAACTCTTTATTATTAGACTAAGATACCAACCAGTTTTTGGTATAGTTGGAGATTGAACACCAAATCTCTTATACAACTATAAAAGACTTTATCAACTGAACTAATTGAACCCATGATCTCTTCAACTATTTTGCATACGTGACTACAAGAAAGGTGTGCAGAAATTATGAAGAATGCTAATAACGTGGGAGGTTGAGGAAAAATCTTTCCTTGACTTTCCTTTTGCATAATTTCAACAGTTGCAACTTAGTAGAATAGTTTTATTTGCTTTTATGTAGAAGCATTTAATGCCTTGATTGTAGCAAGAGAGAAATAGTGAGTGGTGTGTAGCGTAACGTGTGTAATTTTATTGAAAACTTCTTTGTATATTTTATTTGAGTGTGGTGAGATTTATCACAAACTATTTAACAAAATATTTTTCGTTTGATGAGAATGGTCAAGTCATTATCAGCAATCTAACGAAGCAAGTTGTGAATCTTTCCGGTAGAGACAAACCGCTCAATCACTATAGACTCAACAATTTTCACAACAAATTTTAATTATTAATTTGATGGGCTATTATTAATTATTAGATGAACCCATTATAGACGATTATTTATTACTTATAATTAATAATTTTTCATCTTAGACCGTTGTAAAATTTGTAGTGCTCCGTATACTTTTTATTTTTTAAAAACTTTTCATGAAAATGACTGAAATTTATTAACCAAACAAAAAGGAAAGGACTAAGTTGATGACCACAGAAATACAACAGCAATAACAAAAATATTAATTACAGACCCAAAACTACAAAGTACAAACACAGCCAAAAACAAAAACATCACATTTTTTTTTTAATATATTTGAGGCACTTCTACTTCTGGTGATGAAAGAGAAGCCCTCCGAGAGTCCCAAAAAAAGGCAAACAAAAAAGCGTAGGTGTCCATGCATGAAGGATTTCACGGTCTACTTGATTCTATTTCGCTTCGCCAACATATCTCTATCAACTTTCAGCACAGCTGTTCCATAATTGGATTTTTCCCTTGCCAACTTAGATGAGGTGGCCGAAGTGAGAACACGGTATCATAAGAGGCCATAGCTCTAATGGGCCTAGAGCGCACTTTAAAAGGGTTTAAGACTCTTCCCTTTGGTTGAAAGCCCATCTCTTTTTAATTAACATAAAAGGAAAGTCATGGTTTTTGGGCCTTTTCGTTTATTGTGGAAAATTCAAAGTGTTTTGTAGTCTACATTCCAAACTTTTTGGGTTCAGGCCCTTAATCCTCCAATAGTCTAAATGTCAAGGTTCAATAATACACAACAAATTTGAGCACAAGTTGATACGTATGACATCTACATGCAAGTTTATACTGTTTATTATCGTAGAAATTTGTAACTTCAAAAATAACAGGTCAAAACCCCTTCAAAGTTCAAACAATACAAATCACAATTAGAGTGAGTTAAAAAAAAAAAAAAACCAAATTGAATAAGAGGCGTAGAAGGGATGCTGCCTAAGTGAATCCAATCGAACAGAGCTTGTAAAATGTGCTCTTTGAGTACGTAAGGACACTGCACTCCATCAAAGACCCGTTTGTTAATATATAATTTAGAATTACAAAAATATTGTTAGTGTATAGCTTAGACTAGATTAGCCCATTGGGCTTAGCTTAGTATATTGTACTTGTAGTTTACTCATATTACTTGTATTGCACACATACCAAGCCTATATAAGACTCTCTATTGTACATTATTATACAAATCAATATACACAGACTATTCAGTCTTTCTCTCTCACTTTATCTCTTTAACAAATATAATGATTTTATGACAAAAACAAAAAAAGTTTCCAAGCTCATTTTCGAGGTCGCAAGTTGCGACCAAACACAAAAAACTAGTCAATTTTTCAGAAAATTTTTTTTGGGGAAAAAGAAGAAATTATTCTCCAAAAATGTTTTACATTGAAATAAAAAGAGATTAGCCAAAAAGGTGAAAAAATTAATCCAAGAAAATTAGCAAGACTGATTGGGCAACAAAAAATGTAACTTATCCCAATGAGAGGAATAAATCATATAACATGATCATATAAAATATAACTTATCCCAAAGACAAGAATAAATCATATAACATAACAAAAGGCGGCGAAAATGGGCAAATGCCCATTTAGCGCAAAAAAAAAGGGCAAATGCCTCATTTTCAAACTAATTAGGGAAATGCTCCTCTGTTGATACTCAATTTTCTCAAAATCGAGTTTCAAAAAATCAAATTTTTGGAGCCTTATAGCAACGTTTTAAGGAGTCTATAGTGACGTTTTAAGGACCTATAGCGGTGTTTTGTAACTCGACTTCCATAAAATCGAGTTACATGCAAGTTTTTCTCTTTTTTTACCTATAACTCAATTTCATGGAGGTTGACTTACAAATTGTCACTATAGGGTCCTTAAAACATCACTATAGGGCTTAACTTGATTTTGAAAAAATTGAGTTTCAAAAGAGGGGTATTTCCCTAATTAGTTTGGAAAAGGGGGCAACATGCTAAATTTTTTTTCCGTGAAAAGGGCAAAAGCCCATTTTGGCCAACAAAAGCCTACCCATAAAAGGGATTAATTCTTTAACAACAAGGTCAACTCAACAAAAATCAATTTCAGCTACAACTAGAAGTGTTGTTTTGAAATCCCTTGGCTTTTGAATAAATATCTCATGATACGGTCTTGTGAGACATTTCTCTTACATATATGAGATCCACATGTATGAGACCCATACATATTATAAGAGAAATATCTAATGAAATCATTTTATAAGATAATTTTTCGTAGCTTAGAGATAGTTCTTCAAATAGAGTCCACCCCTCTATAAAATTTAGTCTTAATTTGTCATTGCATGTCTCAACATTACGATTCTCGAATGGCTCCACTTCCATCTTTGCATATTTATTGGTTTTTTCCCATGCCCATATTTACCTCCCTCCCAAACCAATCTTTAGAAAATAATTCAGATCATAAAATCTCAATTAGACACGAATAAATAATATAAGAAATAAAAATTACAGAAATAATTATTTCTAATAAATTTTAAAGTTATCTAAAGGAATTTCTTATATTTGATCCTGAAGTAGAAAGTGTTTCGTTTGTTGAGGTCCTACTTGACTAGAAGAAATGATATATCTAGTCACTAGCCTCGCGCGCTTTGCGTGTGCGATAAGGCTTTTTTTTAGTGGTCTTATTTTGTAGCAAAAAAAAGACATGTATTTTTATTTTATATATATAATTTTTATTTCAAAATTTTAATTTATAAGTGAGGCTTTTTTTTAGTGGTCTTATTTTGTAGTAAAAAAAATTTATATATATAATTTTTATTTTGAAAATTTAATTTATAAGTGGATGAAGTAATTTGAAAATCAACAGAAGAGTGACCCTATTTTTTATGCAATGTTTTAGTAGGAGTTAGTGTTGTATTTTTACCGGATTGTCCTTTAGTTTTGTCTTTACTTAAATATAGGGATGTAGGAGCATTTTAGAACCATGAAAATGAGGAATCCAAACATGAAAAGCCCCTTAAATAGTAGTGTAGATTAATTGTTTAAGACTTATGCTTAACTTCGCTAAAATTTGTTACAACACTTTGCTAAATATTATTTGTGAGGGTAGATGTGTCAAAATGTGATTTTGGGCCTTGGGCCTAATCCAATGGAATTGGCTTGTTCGAGAAGGGGTTAATGCCAAATAAAGGGTCCCGTATTCAAAAGCCCACGAGCAAGTGGCTGTGAGATAGACTGGTGAGCATGGTCTAAGGAGGGAAATATCCTCGGCTAACTAAAGGAAAAATCATATAGTGTGTTCTTATGCTTGGAAGGGGGTTCCAGAGGGATAAATGGATGAGGATGAGCTTTAGAAGGTTGTAGGAAAGAGGAACAAATAGCAAATATCTTGGATATAGCTGCAACCACCGTATTAAAGACCCTGCACCTACCTCTCTAACCGCATTAATGGGGAAATGATGTCTGAACAGTGCTGGACAGCCTTACAGCTATTATTTGAAGACTTCAAGAGGGAGCTAGATGGGATAAGTATCTGGATGGATGATCTGAGCCCTACGTGGAAGATGGATGAAAGAAGGAGGATGATATAAAAGGAAAAAAAAAAGACATTAGAAAAGAGGAGAAAAAAAGAAAGAAAGAGAAAGAGAGACCATTGTCAGTTGTAATTGATCTTTGATAATAACAGAAGCATTTCACATCATCCTCAGCTGACGTCCGAGGAGAGGTTTTACATATAGTTAACTCTTTTTGTGAATTGTGGACATAATCCATTACCTTTGTACTTTAGAAGTCTAAAAACCTAGGTTTTAAGCCCAATGTCTACAAAAATTCATTGTTTTAGGCTTTTTGGGCTTGTTCCCTTTATACGTTTGGGTCTAGGTACAAATTGTGTATATACAATTGGCACCGTTTGTGAGAAATCTTGTGTTTTAGGATGTCTAACATCATGGTAGGCTTAGGTCCACAATGTGCAGAGTCTGTGGCGTCCCAGCATGAAGACCATTTCTTGCATCTTGAGTGGGAAAGAGATAGGAAAGGCAGTGTTCACACAGCGCATACTATCAGGAGTCATTCACGTGGTGGAAGCAAAAGTTCTCATGAGGAAAACGCTAAGGCCATGCAAAAGAAGATTGACCGTCTGAAGAAGAAGTTACGGCGTGAGCGACGAAAGTGAACTCCCTTTCCTTCTGAGTCCTCTTTGTTTGAAGATTCTCAGGGTAGTAATTACAGACCCAAGTCAAGAACTCCTCCTAGTGAATCTTTTTCCTACGAGGAGGATCATTTTCATGGGTGTAAGGGTAAAAAACCCTCCTCCAAGGGCTTGGGAAACGATGCCATGAGCAAGGCCTTACATCAGCTTTCTAAGTCACCTTTCACAAGCAAGGTGGAGAAGGGGAAGCTTCCACGACGATTCACCCAGCCCACGTTTACCATGTACAATGGACGAACAGATCCGGTGGAGCACGTGAGTCATTTTAATCAAAGGATTTTAGTGCACTCCAAAAATGAAACATTAATGTTCAAAGTTTTTTCTTCCAATCTAGGACCTGTTGCGATGAGGTGGTTTAATGGCCTGAAGGTAGATTCTATCAATTCCTACATGGAACTCACTAAGGCTTTTGGGTCTCGTTTCATCACTTGCTATAGAGTTCCTCGGCCTTTGGATTCATTATTGTCCATGGCCATGAGGAAAGGGGAGACCTTGAAAACGTACTCTGACAAATACTGAGAGATGTTTAATGAGATCGACGGTGATTTTGATGAAGTGGCAATCAACACTTTCAAAGTTGGCCTTCCAATTGAGCATGATTTAAGGAAATCTCTGACCAAGAAGCTAGTAAGAAGTGTACGACGGCTCATAGACCGCATTGACAAATATAAACGGGTTAAGAAAGATCAGTAGCAAAGCAAGGGGAAAGCGAAGGTTATCCCTCAGGAAAGGAGGGATTTTAGGTTGGACAGATACAATAACAACAGGATCAGGAGAGATTTTGTTGGGCAACCTAGTTCAGTCCCTCCTCAGCAGGTAGTTAATACTTTATTCTGTAAACCTGTGCAACAGGTGTTAGAGAAAATCCGGCGTGAACCATACTTTAAGTGGCCTAACAAGATGGCTAGTGACCACATAAAGTGCAATCAAAACCTTCATTGCCATTATCATCAAGAGAGGGGTCATACCACTGAAAATTACAGAACCCTGTGGAGTCATCTGGAGTAGTTGGTCAGGGAAGGAAGGTTAAAGCAGTTCCTGTATCGGTCTAATGGGCACAGAGATCATTCTGGTTTGGTAAATTAGGGTAACAATATTTCGAGACCTCCTTTGGGCACAATTAATGTTATTTTTGTTGCACCAGGTAGGACTAATTCTCGTCCTTTCAAGGTGATGTCGGTGGCAAGGACCCTTGCCGAGGAGACTAACTCTGAGCCGAAGAGGGTTAAAGGGAACGTCCCACTTGTTCTGAGCTTCTCAGAAGAAGATAAGATTGGAACTGTCCAACCCCACGATGATGCTTTTGTGGTCATGTTAAGGATAGGGGGTTACGATGTAAAAAGGGTAATGGTGAACCAAGGCAGTGGTGCAGATATTATGTATCCAGATTTGTACAAGGGGCTGAAATTAAGGCGAGAGGATTTAACGTCTTATGATTCACCGTTGATCAGTTTTGAAGGGAAGGCTGTTATACCAATGGGCCAGGTTAGATTGCCTGTCCAGGTAGGTTCTGAGGTTGTAGAAGTGGATTTCATTGTGGTAGACGTCTATTCTCCCTATACGGCCATTGTTGCAAGACCTTGGCTTCATGCCTTAAGTGTGGTCTCTTCAACTCTGCATTTGAAGGTAAAATTTCCTTTTGGAGGTTAAATTGAGGAGATAGTTGGGAGTCAGTCCATGGCTAGGCAATGCATGGCTGCTTCAATTCTACATCAGCTTGGACAAGAGTCATCGGCCTCAGTTGAGGGGTCTCATAGAAATCACTATCTTCGGCCACGCCTAAGGTGACAAAAGTAAAGGAACCCACGTGTGAGGAGCTAGAGAAGGTTCTTATCGACAATAATCCTGAAAAGTTCTTTTAAGTGAGAATTCAATTGCCTCCTCAGGAGAAGGCTGAATTGGTTATGTTTTTGAAAGAGAATGTGGATGTGTTTGCATGGAATGCTTACGAAGCCTCGGGGGTTGATCCGAGTTTCATCTGTCACCATTTGAATGTGAATCCAACTATGGTGCCAAGGAAGCAACCACCTCGGCGCTCATCCAAAGAACATGTCGAGGCTGTTAAGGAAGAAATGCTCAAACTCAAGTAGGTAGGTGTAATTAAAGAAGTATTTTATCCAAGATGGTTGGCTCATATTGTGGTAGTAAAGAACAAAAACGGGAAGTGGAGGGTATGCGTAGACTTCATGAATTTGAACAAGGCTTGTCCTAAAGACCCATTTCTAATGCCTCGCATAGATCAGCTAGTGGACGCTACCGTGGGGCATCCTCAAATGAGTTTTTTGGATGATTTTCAAGGTTATCATCAGATACCTTTAGCTTTAGATGGTCAGGAGAAAACAACCTTCATTGCTCCTACTGAGAATTATCATTATAAGGTGATGCCTTTTGGTTTGAAGAATACAGGGGCTACTTTTCAAAGGATGGTGACCAGAATGTTTGAACCACGGTTAGAAAAAACTATTGAAGTATATGTAGATGATATGGTGGTGAAAAGCAAAATGGTTTCTCTGCATATAGCGGATATGAGTGATACTTTTCAAACGCTAAGGAAATATAGATTGCGCTTAAATGCTTCTAAATGTTCCTTCGGGGTGGGATCCGGTAAGTTCCTGGGTTATATGGTAACCCATAGGGGAATTGAAGTTAATCTTGTGCAGGTCATGGCAATTAATAGCTTACAACCACATTGAAATCCTAAAGAAGTTCAAAGGTTGAAAGGGATGACTGCTGCCCTCAACCGGTTTATTTCTCGGTCTTCAGATAGGTGTAGACCTTTCTTTCGGTTTCTGAACAAATGGAAAAGGTTCGAATGGACTGAGGAATGTGCGTTAGCTTTTCAACAGCTTAAGGAGTATCTTTCGCGCCCACCCATTATGTTACAGCTAGAGGTTGATGAAGTTCTATTTGCATATATCGCTATAGCCGACCATGCTATTAGTTTGGTTCTAATACGGGTTGATAATAATGTATAGCGGCCAGTTTATTATGTAAGCAAGTCTTTACATGAGGCTGAGGTCCACTATTTGCTGTTGGAAAAGGCTATCCTAGTTGTGGTGCATGCAACTCGTAAGCTCCCCCATTATTTTCAATCTCATACTGTTGTGGTTCTAACCCAACTTCCTCTGAAATCTATACTTCGAAGTGCTAATTACAGAGCAGGATTGCTAAGTGGGGCACCATCTTGGGGGCTTTTGACATCAAGTATATGCCTTGTACTTCCATAGAAGGTCAAGTGCTTGCTGATTTGGTCGCGAAGTTTGCTGAACCTTCACTAGAAGAGAACGTTAAGAAGTTTGACATTGATGAAAAATCAGTTGGTATGATCTTGTGTAAGGAGCCATCGGCATGGAAAGTGTACGTCGACGGGGCAGCAAATCCAAGAGGATCAGGTGCAGGATTGGTCCTGGTGTCTCCTGAGGGGCTTACCTTTGAGAAGTCTTTGAGATTGGGATTCTCGGCCACTAACAATGAAGCAAAATATGAAGTTTTACTGGTTGGAATGGATATGGTTTAGAAAATAGGAGCAAGAACGGTGCGAATGTTCTCGGATTCATGGTTAGTTGTAGGCCAAGTAGAAGGGACGCTAGAGGTTAGAGATTTAAGAATGCAAGAGTATTTAGCTCAAGTCAGGTATTTACAATCAAATTTTGAATCTTTTACTTTATTGCATGTCTTTAGAAGTATGAATACCCATGCTGACTCCCTGGCTACCCTCGTAACATCCTCGGCACAAAGCCTATCTTGGGTCATACTTATTGAAGACTTGTGTAAGCTCTCTAGAATGGATGTCGGTACCATTCAGATTCATCAAATAAAAGTAGGGTCTAGTTTGATGGACCCTATAGTGTCTTTCCTTAAAAATGATGTCCTGCCCGAAGAGAAATCTGAGGCAGATAAGATATGTAGAAAAGCACCACGGTTTTGGTTATCCGAGGATCAAAAGTTGTACAAACGCTCTTTTTTAGGGCCATATTTGTTGTGTATACATCCGGAAGCAATGGAATTACTCTTGGGGGAGTTGCATGAAGGGATTTGTGGAAGCCATACAAGAGGGAGGTCTCTAGCCCACAGACCTCTTACCCAGGGATATTGGTGGTCTAACATGCAGAGAGAAGCACAAGATTATGCAAAAAAATGTGACCAGTGTCAGAGGTATGCTCCAAACATCCATTAACCAGGAGGTGTTCTTAATCCTTTGTCTAGTCCTTGACCATTCGCTTAATGGGGCTTGGACATTGTAGGGCATTTCCCGAAAGCATCAAGGAATAGGAGATGGTTGCTTGTTGGGACAGATTATTTCATTAAGTGGGTCGAAGCTGAGCCATTATCAAATATTAGGGACGTGGACGTGACAAAATTTGTTTGGAAGAATATTGTCACCAGGTTTGGGATCCCTCATACTCTTATTTCTGATAATGACTTACAATTTGATAGCAAGTCCTTCAGAAGATATTGTTGCGACCTCAGCATCACGAATGGATATTCTACTCCAGCCTATCCACAAGGAAATGGGCAGACCGAGACGGTAAACAAAGTCATAGTCAGTGGGCTCAAGAAGAGATTGGACGATGCTAAAGGAAGGTGGGTGAAAGAACTGCCATATGTTTTGTGGACGTATCGAACTACGTCTCGGAGATCCATTAGAGAGACACCTTTTTCTATGACTTATGAAGTTGAAGCTGTAATTCCTTTAGAAATTGGATTCCCAACAATGAGAACAAGCTCTTTCATCCCTAGCAGTAATGACAGTTTGTTGCAAAAAAGCCTGGACCTAGTTAAGGAAAGGCGAGAGAATGCTATGGTTCAACTAGCTTATTACCAGCAAAAACTCAAACAGAGATTTGATTCTCATGTAAAGTTACGGCCGCTGGCCGTTGGAGATTTGGTGTTGAGAAAGGTCTTGGGTACCGCCAAGAACCCAACATGGGGAAAATTAGGACCTAACTGGGAAGAGCCCTACCGTATCACTTCAGTAGCCGATAGAAGGGCGTATTATCTTGCCGACCTAGATGAAAAAGCTGTACAGCGTCCCTGGAATGTAAATAACCTTCGAATGTATTATTATTAATGAAAGGCATTCCTGCTATTTTGGTTTGGTCATCATTGTGTTGCATTGATTGTTAGTTATATTATTCTAAGTATTAAACAGAAACTTGGATATGCCTGGCTCCTCGAACCACATACCTTGTGAAAATTGATAACCTTGTGGAAATTGATATTCTTGTTGAGTGTTGAATAGAACCTAGCTTACTACTAGTCCTCGGATCATCTACTTTAGGGAAATTAACACTTCAATACATTATTCTAAGTATCAAACAGAAACTTGGATATGCCTGGCTCCTCGGACCACATACCTTGTGGAAATTGATATTCTTGTTGAGTGTTGAATAGAACCTAAGTTAAGACTGGTCCTTGGATCATCTACTTTAGGGAAATTAACACTTCAATACATTATTCTAAGTATCAAACAGAAACTTGGATATGCCTGGCTCTTTGGACCACGTACCTTGTAGAAATTGATATTCTTGTTGAGTGTTGAACATAACCTAAGTTACGACTGGTCCTCGGATCATCTACTTTGGGGAAATTAACACTTCAATACATTATTCTAAGTATCAAACAGAAACTTGGATATGCCTGGCTCCTTGGACCACATACCTTGTGAAAATTGATATTCTTATTAAGTGTTAAAAAGAACCTAAGTTACGACTGGTCCTCGGATCATCTACTTTGGGGAAATTAATACTTCTGTTTACCTTTTTGAAAGTCAAATATTATTTGGGCTGCTTTAACTTTAGGGCTGCATATCCTGGAGAGTTTGATAACCCACTTTTGTGATCTGATTTGACGTAAAAGCTATTCTTAAATTAAATTGCTCTCGTTTTGGTTTCAAATATATTTTTGTACATCCAACTATTTCAAGAATAATGCAGTATCGTCATTTAAGTCCTATATTGGCCCCTGTATGTCGATAAAATGAAGTTGTACCTATGTCAGATTGTTGATTTGTAGCTAAAACGTTGTGGAAATCTATCATGTATACTTTAAACATTAAGTTATTTAGGCTATGCATATAACTTATGCTATAATAAAATAGTATATATAATGTCGTAAATGAAGTTAGTAAGGAATTGAAAATCAAAGTCTTGAACTTGTCATTAATTATGAATGTGAGTACATTAAGAATAAAATTGTAGCATAAAAAGGGTCAAAATAAAGTTGAGATCAGGAGAAGCTACATAAAGAAAGAGTCCTAGGTGGCCTATGTCTTAATTTTCAGTGGAGGGTCTTTTTTCAACTTCACTGCAGGCTCTTTTGTTTTGTCCTCCTCTTCTGTTTGTTTAGGCTCAGTCTTGGACAAGGCTTGAACTTACTTTCCTTTGTCCTTTGCTTTTGGTGGAGGGGCATCTTGGTCAGCTTGCTCGTTCAAGTGCTTCTCAACCTTGTTACCTCGTTCCCCTTCTTTATCAGCAATAATAACTTCTTTTGGAGGTGGAACAGGTTCTTGGTTTATAGATGGCTGTACCAAGGGTGCAGTCTTGGAGACAGTTGAAATAAGAGGAAGGTCTTCAATCACTCGGATATCCTCGGGAAACCAAATGTTCTCTACCCTTCTCCATTCAGAAGTAGCAGGGACTCCTGCCATATTTAGGGCTTCTGCCCAAACTTGTTGGCAGTAGTCCCTACATAATTCTGCTAGCTCTTCGGCTAGTCGGATCTCCGTTGCTTCGACCCCTTCGTTGTAAGAAGCCTTTGTTGCAGACTTCACAGTCTCTCTGATAATACGAGCCGCTTCCTCGGCTTGATCAAGTTCCTTCTTTAAGTTCAAGATTTCCTGCTGAGCTTTATGTAGATCTTCTTCTTTTTGGTGTAGCAATTTGCGTTGCCTCTCCACTTGAGCCTCAGCAGTTTTCAGTCCAGCCTCGGCGCTTTTTCTTTCACTCTTCTCATCTTCCAATTTGGTGGCCAGGTCGTTTTTCTCCTTCTCAGCATAGCCTAGGGCTTTTCAATCTCAATTCTAATCGCAAGCTCAGCCCTTGCATGTCTTTGAAAGTTCCCCACCATTTTCTCAGCAGCAAAAACTTCTTGGATAGCTTATGTGGAAGTGTTTAACAAGTGCATTATGGTAGGAAATATATAAAGGTTTACATATATAAAAGAGTTCATATAAAAAGATTAATAAAAGTAACGAGGTAAAAGAGATTGAGTGGCACGTACCAAGCCCAAATCCCTCTTCAAGGAAAGGAAAAGATGTTACTTGCTCATCTTCCCCAGATCCTCCATATCCTTTGGCAGAAGGATAGGCTGTTCCAGAGCGTTAGCCAGGTGGTGGGCGTGTTCTCGTTGAAACTCCCTTATGCTGGAGTGGCGAGTAATCGGGGCCCCATCCAACTCCAGTACGGGAGACCAGCTGGATTGCGCACAGTGCACCTCGGCCAGACCGTGGCTTTCCCCACTCTCAATGGAGGAGGCGCGCGCTCCACCCCTGGCACCATGTTGTTGTTGTTGTTGCTGCTTCTGCTTCTTCTCCCGTTCTTTTTCAGCTTCCTTGCTCTCATTTTTCCTCTTCTTTTGGAGGTTAGAGGTGGGAATAGTTGGCTCAGAAGGACGGGGAGAAGGTGGCAACTTAGGAGGATGCTGAGATCCAGCAACGCCCTTTTTTGTAACTTATGCGCATTTTTTAGCAAAAAGTGACTTTAAGCTTGACGTGGCTTCTTCTTCCTTGGAGCTATCGTCCGCTTGGGCAACTATCAAGCCTTTAATGCCAGAATTCCTATCTGAGTTGCTTTCTCCTTTCGAGATTTCGACGATATGGTCCTTCGAAGGTCTCTCAGCTTCCTCTAAACGGAATTGGTCTATTTCCTTGTCAAGAAAATGAGGGAAAGGCTGTAGTTTTTTCTCGGACAACTTTTGTCTAAACTTTTACTTGAAGAGAGGTAATTTTGGGTAGGCGTGCGTAGAGGATGATGGATGAGTCGTCTAGTAGATCAAATGGGGCAAAGAAGTCGGGCTTTGAGACGTCTATCCTTCTACATCTTTTATCACTCGCGATGATTGCGTTGCCGACTTCCTGGTAGATGTTGGACAAAGGGTCGTACCCCAATATAAGGTGACCAGTCCTCACTTGCAAGTCTTCGTTTACAAACACCTCGGACCTCAAGACTCTGTTAAGGTCTGAAATATTAGCTTCGCTTAGACAGGGTGACGTGTGTTGTTTGTCTGCAAAGGCAATACCTGAAAAGCCACATATTGTTAGATTCAAAATAAACGTTGTTCTAAGAAAATATTAAAAGTGCGGTGAATCTAAGTTACAAAGTCAAAGGAACTAAAACTCAGACTAGAGGTTCTAAATCCTAGGGAGTCACACCTGGTTTTCCCTCTCTGACGGGGCAATGAGGATCGTCGTACCATCTCCTGGAGACAATAAAGTAGTCGTCCTTCATACCTTTGCTAGATTTAGGAAGGCACGATATAAGTCTAACGACGTTAAACCTAAATTTGAGGTAATAACCTACATTTTTCAATTGGTGGCACTAGTGCAAATGGACGACATTGCGCCATGAGAGGTTTAGACCCATTTGCTCATTTAGGGCGTCGACGCAACCTAAGACTAAACATGTTAGGAGTACACTGGTCGGGGCATAACCTATGGTTGCGTAGGTATTCACTAGTAACATTTTTCATGGGGAGTGTCATCCCACCCTTTAAGACGGCGAGTATGGGAATGACAACTTGCCTTTCTTTCCTAGAGTCGGCTACGGCTTTTAGGGGGCAGTATTTTAAACCTACTTCTGGAGGAATATGGTATTTGGCTCGGAAACCTTCCATGTCGAAGTCAGTATCTACTAGATACTTGAACCAACCCATTTAGTCGAAGTAAAAGTGGAGATTTAGAACGAAAAAGGGAAAAGTTGGTAGCCGAGGACTATAGCCGAGGAGGAAGAAAGTCTAAGGGAGCGAGAACTTACGGGAGATAAGTGGGCGATTCTTCATGAACTTCTCGGAAGAACATAGGAATAGATATTCTCAGGATGCGATTGTTTTTGGAGTAATGATGGACTTCACGACTTCCTAAACGTTTTGGGTGTTTGGGAGGCGGCGGTTCATGAGAGTTATCCCACTCAAAATTTTCGAGAAAAACCCGAACCATTGAATTTGCATCTCACCGTTGAACATGGGCGACAGGGAGTTACTTGGAGTAATTAATGAGGGCGTTGTGAGATTCGAGGCGTCAGGAGCCGCTTTAGAAGGAACAGGTGGATTTCTCACGTGTAGCAGTTTAGGAAGCGTGTTGAGACTGTGGTTTGAGTTAAAATTTCATTTTTCTACTCCGAAAAATAAATTTTTGAGGGGCTATTGTGAGGGTAGATGTGTCAGAATGTGATTTTGGGCCTTGGGCCTGATCTAATGGAATTGGCTCATCCAAGATGGGGTTAATGCTAAATAAAGGGTACCGTATTCAAAAGCCCGCGAGTAAGTGGCTGTGAGATAGATTGGCGAGAATGGTCCGAGGAAGGAAACATCATCGGCTAACTAAAGGGAAAATCATATAGTGTGTTGCTATGCTTGGAAGGGGGTTCCAGAGGGATAAATGGATGAGGATGAGCTTTAGAAGGTCATAGGAAAGAGGAACAAATAGCAAATATCTTGGATAAAGTTGCAGCCACCGTATTAAAGACCCTGCACCTACCTCTCTGGCCGCATTATTGGGGAAATGACATTTGAATAGTGCTGGATAGCCTTACAACTATTATTTGAAGACTTCAAGAGGGGGCTGGATGGGACAAGTATCTAGATGGATGATTTGAGCCATACGTGGAAGATGGAGGAAAGAAGGAGGATGATGTAGAAGGAAAAGAAAGACATTAGAAAAGGGGAGAAAAAAAGAAAGAAAGAGAAAGAGAGACCATTGTCAGTTGTAATTGATCTTTGATAATAACAAAAGCATTTCACATCATCCTCGACTGACATCCGAGGAGAGGTTTTGCATATAATTAACTCTTTTTGTGAATTGTGGATATAATCCATTACCTTTGTACTTTAGACGTCCAAAAACCTAGGTTTTAAGCCCACTCTCTACAAAAATTCATTGTTTTAGGCCTTTTAAGCCTATCCCCTTTACACGTTTGGGTCCAGGTACAAATTGTGCACTTACATTATTAATAGCATTACTGGACATTTCTTTTCGTACTCTACTAGAAACATATGTATTTTAGTTTCATTAAACAAATTTAGTTATGATCACTAGATTGCTTTGTCCTAGTTTCATCATAAACTTTACTTTGACTTCACTAACATTTTGTCATTGCTTTCCTGGATTAATAGCACTTACTTCATTAAACGTGTTATTATAACTTTGTAGATCATATTGCTTTTAGTCTCAACTTCGATCAGCATGCTAATTACATTTTGCTAGTACTGCTAGAATCAAATCTATGTTATTCCTCACCTCTTTCAGCATGATCTAACTTGTCGCTAATATAAATATTTACATGTCAAGATCTAATGCCTTTTAGATTTTTTTTGAACTAATCTTAATGCTATCAATGTTGTTGCTTAATGCTTTATTTTATAACTACACCGTTTCTTACTTTATTCCACTTATAAATTACATTATTTTATTGTTCAATGGAAAGCATGATGGTAGCGTGACCCATTGACATGAGTTCCATACTTGACTCTCCCCCTTTAAATCGATTCAAACTCCTAATGTATCAAATCTTGACATGTGTTCTAGCAACAAAAATCTTACCAAACAGAGCTTTTAAATTTATCTATAAAAGAATTATTTGAAAAAGGAAAACACTTACTCAAACCATGTACCAACTTTCATTGCTCTAGTGAAATTTGTGCAAGGATAGAAAAACTGTTGTTTGGAAATTAGGGTTTGGTGTGTTGTTTAGAGAGAGAAAAATTGTACTGCCGCATTTTGTATTTTTTTCCTATGAATAGTGAAATTCCTGTAACTCCGTAAATGTAGGCAAATTTCCGAACAACATAAATATTGTTTTATATGATTTTTTTCTTTGGCGCATATTTTTTTTCTCTATTTTTGCAGCTTACATATCTAGGAATTTTGTGTATATTCCCTACTTGCTCTACTACTGAAGGAAAACCATAAATAATGGTATTGAACTAAAAACAACAAATGCATAGTATAATCATGGCATGCACATACACAGAGAGAGCGAAACAATGGAATAAAAGGTAATCAACTTCCAGAAGTTCTTTAAAAATGCAAAGTCCTTCAAATGTTCATAAAGAGAAATCGTATGTGATTCAGCTATGCCATTATTGATGCCAAATCGAATGTTACACACCAATCATCTAACCAAATCCAGTTTCTTGAGTAACTTTCAAAAACTTGTCATTCTGAGATCATCTGTTAAATAATATAAAGGCTGTAAGAAAAAACTTCCCATTTTGGCATTGAAGAAAAACACCAATGCTTTCTGGAAATGCTTAATTGATAGTATTCTGGTTAAATAATTTCGAGTCCTATTCTCATGCCTAGTCAAACTGTTATAGTCAAACTGTTATCATCCTAAAGTTCCACATGGATTAAATATAATCTTAATCATGTGTTTATAAACTCTTGGGTACCCTCCTCCTTGTAAGCTAGTTTTCAAGAGTGAGTTTCACCCATTGGTTTCTATCACAAACACTTGATCTAGATTAATTACAAGCAAATTTCTGAATCTATATTTGCCAAGTCCATGAAACATATTGCCAACAATTACATCAATACCTTATTAAAATTGGACTTAAATTGGCTTTTGCTCGTCAATCCATTTTCCGTTTCCCCTTTTTTTTTTTACTCTTTGGCTTTTGCACTAATAACCCACTTGGCATAACAATTAAAAAAAATTATATAGACATGTGGCACAAAATTAGACTCAAATTGAAAAAATCAGGAATGAAACCAGGACTTAAAGTTAGGGGACAGAATATAAACCAAAAAAAGGAAAAAAAAAATCTTTAAGAAATCCCAAATAAGCATCTTTATTTTTTTTTGGAGAGAGAATAAGCATCCATTTAGTATTAACAAAATTAAAAAAAAAAAAAGCTAGACCATTTATTTTTGGTAAAATTGGTTGAGTGGAGTATTTGATTTTGGTAAAATTGTTATTGGTAATTTTATTGTTGGGCTTACTAATTTTTTTATTTGATTTTATATCAATATTTTTTTCATGGCTTTAAGAGGGGAAATGCTATTGTTGAGGGTGGCTCAAATGTAATTTTATTGAACCAAATTGTTAAAAGTCAGTACCTATATATACATGTTCTCTTTTTTCATCCCTTTGTTTTGTTTTAAGTTATATTTAATATTTAGTTGTCTTTTAAAGTTAGTATTGGAATTTGTATTTCAATGAATATACCAATTGTTTGATTAATTGCAAAATATAAACAATAGGCTATATATATATATATATATAATAAATAATGACCAATAATTATTATGACCAAAAACAAAAGGCAACCTTTGTGCTAAAAAAGAATGGAAACTATGGTTTAAGTTTCTTACAACAAGACAACCAATTAATTATAATTGATATAGCTATCAAAAAACATTATAATTGATATGATCATTGTTTTGTTGGATTTTACTTTCAATTTTTTTTCTTGAATTTATAAAATTTTCTAATACATTTTGTTTTATAAATATTATTAAGAGAAAATTCATATTTTGATGTGACTCTCCCCCCCTCTTTTTGGTTTGAGTCATGGTTTTGTTGGGTTTTAGGTCCTAAAAATGTTTGTTTCATTTTTTTTTCTTTGATTTAAAAATATTTTAGATACATTTTCAATGTTTTAGATATTAAGGAAAAAATTTTTGGTTATTGAGAAAGTTTTTTTCTTACCATTTTTTAGCATATTTTGATGGTGAACAAAATTATATAAATAAATGTTATATAGGAATGGATATTTTTCCTACTTTATCTTTTAACTTCTTGAGAAAGATTGTTTTGTATTTTCATTTTCATATATATCTAGTATTAAACTATCTTGTGCATCATGCAGGTTAGTTTAGATCTAAAATGCAAGCAAATATCTCTTTCTCAATTTCTTGTGTTACTTCATTTCAATCTAAACATATGGGCATAGATTTTTTTTTTTTAAATAGCAAGTTAGCAACCCATCCACCTCCCTAATCATAATTAATGAAAGAATGGAAAATTCATTAATTTTAAAATAATCGATATAGATGTATTAAGGTATTCTTTAAAAAAAAAAATGATGGTATGTTGGTCCCTACATTCATGTATTCCCAGAAATAAGATTATTTGAGATACTTTGGTCAAATGAATTGAGCTATAGATGAGATTATGTCGACCCAAACATCCATCCTTACTAAATTTTAAAAAGAATGTTAGCATATTAAGGTTATGGTTGTAATGTAGGAGATCAATTTCCCAATAGGAATCAAGACTAAATACACTATAATTAGCATATCTCAATCACTACGGAGAAAAATCTTTGCAATTTATTATGCAGGTCATTATAGTGATTCCCATTAACATTCTAGTTAGTATAATTCATCCAATGACAATATAACTAGGAGTTTGAGCAACGACAATATTTAGGACACCCACAGTATTGAAAAAAATATAAAAAAGTTATCAAATTTTTCCTTCCAAGTATATCATTCAGCCAAATAGCCAACAAAGCACTAGCTATGGCACCACCTACCATTGTGGATATGATCAGTTTTTGAAACCATTGATGCTCATCAATGGTTGGAAAATCTTGGCACATGTAAAATAGCGCTACTAAGATTACACCTATAATCATGAAATATGTGTAATTTATTTTTATGAGATTATGCCTACAATTAATCATGGAATATGTTTATACATGTTTGACTTCAAATTAGTTTTTCTCAACTCTACTCATTATAATTTTTTCTCTATCATATAAGATAGGAGAAAATTTAAGAATAAAATTTTGGTATGGAAATATTGATTATCTTAAACAAATTATTGTTATTTATATGTTTATTAACATGTTTAGTATATAGTAAGTGCAAAACTTTACTCCAAAGTAGAGATTGGGTATAATGCCACCTCTTCCTTTGTACCATGGGCTACTGAGATCTATTTGATACAACCCCTCCCAAATCATAGTGCATGCAAGAAATGAAAATTCATCAACTTTAAAGACATCGGTATAGAAGCATTAGGGTAGAGTTTCAAATGAAAAGAATGATAGAACATTGCTCCTCACATTCATTTATTTCTAGAAAGAAGATTACTTGAACTACTTTATTAAAATTAATTAAGCTGCATATGAGATTATGTCAAACCCAAACATCAACTCCGCGTACCAGGAAGCTGCAAGAGAGTTAATTTAAGATTTCAAAAAAAACTGCATGCCTATATTATAGAACATCATGGTAAGATGACATAAATTAAAATATGTGTATATTTATAATCTTAAATATAAAGGTTTGGGTGGAATAGTATTTGCTGTGGTGAGATGGAGTGTGAATTTACTTATAGTGTTTGTAAGTTTCCTTGCAATCATGAAGCAAATAGAGGATTGGGGATTTTTTTTCTTGGGTGACTATGTTTGGGTGGTTGGTAAACTTTCTGTACCAGAAACTGCGAAAGTCCCTCTTGAGTAACTGGATAAAGTAAATGGTGGTAGGTTAGTTCAAACGTATTATGGAAAACAATGCAAACTGTAGGTGTTTTTTTAATTGGCTATGAGATAAAGTAATTGGATAAGGTTCACTCTCCCCTACTAGGTGCTTTTGATCATTTGTTTGATGGTTTTTAACAATTTCAACGAATTCTTTCAATTTCTTATTTAACTATGTTCAACTTTATGTATTCCACATTTGTTTTTGTTTTTAACCATTGTTCGACTCCAAATTAATTTTTCTTAACTCTACCCCAGTACCCCTTATATTTTATCTATCATATGAAGAGGGAGGAAGTTTAAGAAATAAATTTGTTATGGAAATAGTGTTCACCTTAACAAATAATGTTGTTTATATGTTTATTAACATGTTCGTGGTAAGTAGAAAATTTTACTCTAAAGTTGAGAGATTTAGTTTAATGACATCTCCTCCATTTCATTATGAATTATTGGGATTACTTACTGCTACCATTCTCTTTATGAAGACCTTCAGTGGACTAATGGAGTTGCCACCTAGATTAGGTCTAGGAACCATATTGGGCCCTTTGGGCCAATCACTTGCACACAAATCCACATACTAGATTATGGGTCTGGAGTTTGGGTACGGCTTGGGAAGGTGTTAGGCACCCAAGACCGCCCGACTTGTGGGGTGGCCTCCAATATGTGTTGCTAGGCCATATTTAATTAAATAGTTTATTAAGAGAGATATAATCCTTAACATAAACATACGTCATGCACTTTGGGAAATAACACACACAACATGTTAAAAACATAGCACAATATAAAAGGAAACAAACAAAACATAATCAAACAAAATAAAATAAACATGGCAAGTTGACAATTAAATATAAACATACAAGGAAAAGATATTAAATAAACTAAATATGGAAAAAATATAAACATGGAAAGTTGAAATTTAAATATAAACAACACAAGGAAAAGATATTTAATAAACTAAATATGGCAAAAAAATTCAAATAAACATAGTAAATAATTAAACATAAACATATTAACCTAAATAGAGTCAAAACAGAATCAAATAACACTTAAAAAAGTGATTAAAATAATAAAAAATAAGATTTTGTCCTAATCTGGATTTGGTGTGCATACGCATACTCAACTATGCGTACGCATGGTTAAACCATGCATATGCTACTCAAAGATGCATATGCATACTTTAGCACAGATTCGAAAAATTACATATTTATAGATTTAATCATTCAAAGATATTAAAATAAAAATCAAACAAGCATGTTAGAACCCTAAACACTAGACTAACATAAAGAAAATAAAACAAACATCAATATAGACAAATAAACATGAAACAAAACAAACAATTATACTAAACTCACATTTACTCAATTAACATGTCAAACTTTACACGGAACTAGAATAATAAAGCAAGAACAACTAAAACATATTTTAAACAATCTAAAATTAGATTAATACATATCAAACATAATCGTGAATATTATGCAAATCAAATAAAACAAATATAAAAACTATGTTAAGAAATTCATGTGAATCTTATTAAACAAAGGAAGAGATAATGGAAAGAACACTCACATTGCTTTAGATTATGAGTTAGAGTTTGTTAACCAACCCCTCAGTGCCTACAACACAAAGATTAGTTTGAGAGGACAAGAATAATCAAAGAACACAACAATGGTTAGTAATCATGACTCAAGAACAAAGTTTAATTGAAAAGGTTTTGAGAAATCAATTTAGAAAAATAGTTTCTGCCTTAGAACTAACTAAAGAGAGGTTTTAATTTTGTAAAAAACGTGCTAAGGTGCTGCCCTAGGGTTTTGAAAAGAGAAAAAGGAGTTTTAGAGAAGATGGAGGCTAAAAAATCACTCTCTCTAATTAGGGTTTTGATTGGAGACATAAGATGACTATTTATAAGTTAAAATTAGGGTTTTTGAGGCTTTTTAATGATCTTTGGATATGCTCAAGGATCTATGAGCCGGCCACATCTAATAAGGGTGTTTTGGGCCCTTAAAATGAAATTTTAAAACCCACAAAATCGGACTGCTCAGTCAACCCAACTTCAAACAATCATAATTCACTCGATATAAGTCCAAATTAGGCAAAATTTGTGTTCAAATTGAAGCTCAAGATGTTTAATTTCCAATAAAATAAACCTCACTTAAAAATTGTTTGTAGATCAAAACAGTGAGAAAATGTCATTTTTCAACATTGATTTCAAAGTGATTTGAGCACTTTTGAGTTGGGATTACTTCTAAACTATTGTGAATTCTTTAATTACCCTTAGTTGACATATTTCAAGTTCATTATTGGGGCCGGGGACCTAAATTTATTAACGAGTACAAAATGCGGTGTCTACACCTTCCTATGGATATTTTGATGATTCAAATAACTTGAAACTTTTCTTTAATCTTACACCATTAGTTTTGGAAACATGGATGCAAATATAAATCATAAATAAAAATATCACAATGTCGGCCAAATATATTTGCATCACCAATTGTGCCTAAAATCATACAAAAATAAAAATTTCCGCCGAATTGATGAGTACACCCATGCCTCCACCTGTGGCCCTATACCTCGTTGGATAATACTTGGGAGTTCATAATCCACAAAACAGTTCACGAGCTAGGCGAATATAAATGTATGTTTATGTTTATGGGTAAGAATAATTTTACCTATTTTCTTCAAAGTCAAAACCCAAGATAAAAACCGAACCATGTCATCATCCATAATGCTCTTTAGAATGAGCAATGCACATATTTATTTATTTATTGTTTTGTTTTAATTTTGAGTATAATATATATTGTGTTGTCACATTTGGTGGATAATTTCAAATTTGTTAGCCTGAAACTAATCTTAGATGTGGCAATCATTGTTGCAATACTCAACACCTCCTTCTGTGGATTAATCAATGAGAAGATAGGTAGAAAGAAATAGTTAAAAACTAGTGTCGCACAGTAATAATGGCAAATGCATCCACTTTGACAATATTTGTCATCAACAAGTCATTAGTTAGATTAGGATTAGAAATTGGATGAATGTCAACCCCCTCTATATATTTGATCCTTACCTAGCCCGGATAAGAGGGATATTGATCAAAGTATTTTCTAATCTACATTCACAACTTCTTGTGTTTAGGCCCATAATCTTTCAATAGTCGAAACGTCAAGGTTTAATAATACCCAATGAAACGTCAAGGTTCAACCATGCGATGCAATGCTCTTATCTCCCTGGTCGTATCATCCAAGGAATGGAACGTGTCGATCGAAATTTCCTATAGGGCTCTACAGAGTCAGTGAAGAGAATTCATTGGGTTGGTTGGCACAAGGTAACCAAACCCAAAAAAGAGGGAGGTTTGGGTCTAAAATTTGTAAAGGGCACAAATATTACCTTACTCTTGAAGCTAAACTAACGACTTCATACTAAAAAGGAATCTTTCTAGGCCAGTGCGTTGAGATCAAAGTACTGTACCAATAGAAGACCTAATTCAAGAAATGTTTTAAACTTCCTTGTTTCCAAGTCTGGTCAGCAATGAAGAAAAGGACAAACATTCAATAAAGGCATCAAATGGGTTGTGGGTAGAGACAACAACCTCAAATTCTAGTTTGACAACTATACAACTCATGGTCCATTACGCCACATGATCCAAGGCCCGCTCTCTGTAAAGGACTCTAATTTGAGGATCCAAGACATCCTTAAAGAGGGTGGATGGACACCGCATTTTGTACCCATTAATAAATTTTAGTCCCCAACCCCAATGATGAGCTTAACATATGTTAACCAAGGGTAATTAAAGAGTTCACAATAGTTTGGAAGTAATCACAACTCAAAAGTGCTTAAATTGCTTTGAAATCGATACTGAAAAATGACTTTTGCTCACTGTTTTGACCATAACTTTTTATCCACAAAGAATATTTGAGTGAGATTTACTTCATAGGAAAGTAGACATCCTGGCTTCAATTAAACACAAATTTGCCTAATTTGGACTTATATTGAGCAAGTTATGACCATCTGAAGTTTGGCCAACTGAGCAGCCCAATTTTTTAGGTTTCAAAACTTCATTTTAAGTGCCCAAAACATCGTGACTTGATGTGGACCAGTCCCTAGACTCTTGGGAATGTCCAAAGACCATTAAAAAGCCCAGAAAATCCTAATTTTAACTTATATATACTTATCTTATGCCTTAGAGAGAGTTATTTTTTGGTCTCCATCTTCTCTAAAACCCTATTTTCCCGTTTCAAAATCCTAGGACAAACCCTTAGCACGTTTTTTACAAATTAAAAACCTCTTTTTAGTTAGTTCTATGGCAGAAACTAATGTTCTAATTTGATTTGTCAAAAAAAAAATGTTCAATTAAACTTTGTTCTTGAGTTGTGATTCCTAAAAACTATTGTTTTTTTTTTTTTTTTTTTAATTCCTTTGTTCTATCAATCTAATCTTTGTGTTGTGGGCACTGAGGGGTGTGGACACAAGGGGTCTTAGGAGTCACCATCTAGTTATATGGTCTAGAAACCATGAATATAGCGTCCTTTCAAATAAGGACCTTTGATCTTATTATTAGAATATGGGTTCGGAGTTTAGGTGCTCTCTTGGGAAGGTGTTAGGCACCCAAGATCGCCCAACCCTAAGGTTGGCCCCCCATCATTGTGTCTTACGCCTTAACCTTATTAAAAGCATATTCAACACTTGCATCCATACTCAAACACGCACTAGCATACATCTAAGCATACAATATGGCATCCTTATCCCAAAACAACATACTTATCTATCTACCTAAACAAAAGAAAACCAAACATTTCAAAAAAAATCCTAGCATTCATCTATCATGTGAAAACCTATCATACATATACATCTCAAAAACCAAACGTCAACAAACTAGAAACCCTAATCATGAATCTAAGCATGTTTCATCACATCCTAGGGCCAAAGCACAAATGCATGGACATTGCTAATGCATGATTTACCTTCTACTTACCTCTCAACAACACAGCACCTATGGCATCATGAATGGGCATGTGAATGCATGTCGATGGCATCAAGTCAAGAAACAAATATAAAACCCTAATCTAAGCATTTTAAAGACAAACAAGCGTGTTAAAAGTTGAACAAGAACTCATGGGGCTTAAAACATATAAAGAAGAGGCTACACAGAATAAACATGTGAATACAGAAACAAAACAAACAAAAATTAGGATTTTTGGGCAGCGACAACACTCACGCTAGAACAGGTCTGCATATGTAGAATCAAGCCAGCGTGTGCAAGCTAGATCATGCATACGTAGATCCTTACCTAGAAAACCTGAAAACACAGAAACAGAGCAGAACTTTAAACCAACAAACTAGCAACCTCACTTACATAAAATATGAAAAGAACTAAACGGCTAATCTAACCAAACATGTACAAACATAAAATAATAAAAAAAATAGGATTAAAACACAAAAGAAAAACAAAAAAGGAAGAAAAAAAAAGAAAGAAAAAAGAAGGGTCAGACTCAATACCTTAAACAAAAGCTTTCCAAGCTTGATTTTGACCGTTCCCTTCAGTCAAATCTATTCATAAACCAATAGAAGAGTGATTAGCAATGTTGGACTAAAAGGATTGGGGCCGGAAAAGTTCCCAATCAAATAAAATTGACTTGATGGTGTTTTGTGAAAAACTCCCTCTTGATTCACTATTTTCTAGTGAATCTTAGATTTTTCTAGTGGGATTTCTGTGTGTGTTGAAAATGTACCATGTAAGGTTTTTTATAGTAGAAAAAATGGAGTTTGGAATGGCTCACAGACGATGTAGGATTCATTTCAAACCTTAGCCATTATTGCAAAAAAATTGTCTTTTCTATGCTTCTAAAACCCTAGCTGCGTATGCAAGAATGTGCCTATGTACGCATGCTTTGGCTCGCGTACACAAGCCGAGGGCCACTTTGGTCATTTTATTTTCAAAAATAAATTTTTGCTCATTTAAAAGGTTATATTTTCTATTTTAACACTCCTCAAGTCAATTTAATATCAGATTGAACTCTAAATTGGCCTTGGGCCTTAGAGTTCGAGCATTATTGGGGAATGGGAGCCTGAGTCGTAAGAGGTACAAAATGTGGTGTTTACAGATGCCTTTCTTTTGATTTGGAAGCTTTGCTAACGAAATCAAAAGAATAAGAGACAAAAAATTTTGTTTCGATGTATGGCTTAGGCCTAACCCACGCACACGACACATATCACTCATACATGGGGCGGGGTGCAACTCTGAAGAGCTGCATGGGATTCATATGTCCGAAGTCAAGCTAACCCAACAGACAACAAAAGGATATAGTCTTTGTGGTGTTCATCTGAGACTCTTGCCTCAAATTTCTCCGGGTGACTTGTTCCTCTTGTTTGTTTTACTTCTTTTTCTACCTTTTCTGGTGAGGCTTTTACCTCGGGTTAGCCTTGGCCTCTTTTTCTATCACTATCTCTACCTTTTTCTACCACGACTGCACGTTCAATTCCTAGAGGATATGTGCATAAGTAGGATCCACTAGGGATGGTGACAAACTTGCTGAGGAATTAATGTGCACGAGGAGGAATCTTCTGCCTATCACGACCTACTTAGGGATGAGAAACTCGTTGAGGAGTAGTATGGATGCACTCGCTGAGAAGTAATGTAGATGTGTGATCTATTAAGGAGGAATCTTCTGCTTCCTACATGGTTTACTAGGTATTTTGAGGGAGAATCTTCAGTTCCTTGCTGGGAATTTTTGGTGTATGGGATTCACTGGGGAAGAATCTTCTGCTTCCTTACTAGGGATACTTCGGGGAAGAATCTTCTACTTCCTCACTAGGGACTTGCTTTGGTGTACTTGGGTCCATTGGGAAGGAATCTTCTGCCTCCTCCATAGGTATTGATGAGTCAAAAATTTATGGTTGTCACCAATGTTATGAATTATGTTCCATTTCGGCCGGAATGGGCGGAATTTTTCGTACCGGTATGCAAACCAGAATGGGAATAACCTTTGTTCCACCTCAGATCAAATTCGGCTAGTTTTGGGCATTTTGATCAATTCCGACCAATTCGGCTGAAATGTAATTTTTGTCCAGAATGAGTTTTGCTTCTTCTTTTTTTTTTTTTTTTTCCTTTTTCAACCTAAGAATATTTTTCACTATTACATGCAAAAACATTTTGTGTTTCACAGATTCTATTCTACCTCACAGCATCAAATACAACCCAAAAATCCACAACAATGAAGTGATGAACAGAGAGAGAGAGAGAGAGAGAGAGAGAGAGGTAAGAACCTGAAGGTGAACTTGGATCATTCTTTGAGCTTGAGGTAGATTACTCATGAAACTTCAACCTTCACATATTTGCAATTTTTGCAGCACAAAGAGAGTGGAAGAAGAAGTCTTGGGGCAAAGAGAGTGTTGTGAGTTAAAAGTTAAAAACTCAGACTCAAAGTAAAGAGTTTGAAGACTAGGACTTGGGTAGAGGAGTTGGGGTTAGGTGGCGTAGGTGGAATCTCTTAAATGGGTAAGCAAGCAAATGATGCCACATTTTTTTTTTCTTTTCTAGCAAATAGTGCCACATAACCTAAGGATAAAAGTCTCATATGTGTTGCCAATTAAAAATAGTACTACACTACTACTTGTTTAGCTACTACTTGTTTAGGAGGAAAAAAAATTACAGATTGTTCTAAAAAAGGTACCCAATTAATAGCATATAAATAATATTTAAAAAATAAATAATCAACTCATTATTTGCTTATTTGTGGTTACTTTGGTAATTAATTAATTATTTATTATTATCTTTTGAAAAATTTATTGAAAGATATATATATATATATAATATTTAAAAAATGAAAAATCACCTCATTATTTGCTTATTTGTGGCTACTTTGGTAATTAATTAATTACTTACTATTATCTTTTGAAAAATTTATTGAAATATATATATATATATATATATATATATATATGGAAATCCGAAACAACCTGAAACGGTACGCCAAAATAGACCGGTACCAAAATATTCCGTTTCAATGGACAAACCGAAGTGGGTTCCGAAACGATATTCATAATATTGGTTGTCACTACGCAAAGATCATCATTTACCAAGAGAAGACATTATGCATTTATTACAATCATTGATGACGAAATGTAACGAACGGAGCAACGATCACAGAATGAGCTGTGAACTTCAGACAAAGATTTTGTAACGCACTAGCCGTTAAGCATAAATACAGTGATTCATTGCCCATTGATTAGGCATTCAACTATAAAAGAGAAACCACCAGAAACCCAAGGTACGACCAATCACACACACAAATACTCTACGAAATCACTCTCCACTCTTTTTCTCTCAAGAATCTTTCTCCCTTACTTATTGAAGCACTGGAGGTGGTTTGACTGACGTCACACTGGCGTGTTACTCTTTCACCCAGTTCATTTTGCAAGTTTTCCATCAACAGAGATGACACCGTTCACAACATTGTCCATCTGCTACGACAAGGAGCTCAACTGTTAATTTTTTGCATCAGTAGTTTGGCGCCGTCTATGGGAACGCTAATCATTCAAGCCATCTCTCCCAGTGACAAAAAAGTTCCTCGAAGAACGAGATGGAAATAGATACCACACCCCAGCTAGATGCTGTGCAACAACAACAAATCCAAGCCCTCTTAGCTAATGTGGAAGAACTGACTCACCAGAATGAAGAACTGTGAAAGACAATGGAATCCCAAAACCAAAACATCGGCAATCAGGTGAAAACCAAAATGAAGAAGAAACAAACTCTTAAGCCAACAGGTTGGACAGGACCTTAGGAGAAGATTCCACCAAGGTGGAAAATGAATTTCGTAACATGAGAAAGGAGATGGACAAACTAAAAAGTGCTATGAAGTACAAAGGCAGAGAGAATCTGGATGGGATGATTCGAAGGACAGATTCACCATTCACTAATGAAGTACTGAACTGTCTCCTTCCACCAAAATTCCGTCTCCCACAGCTAGAGTAGTATAACGGTTCCAAGGATCCCTTGGATCACATCAAATCATTTAAGACCCTAATGCTATTGCAAATGACCCTAGATGAGGTGATGTGTAGGGCATTCCCAACAACACTGAAAGGAGCAGCCAGAGTATGGTTCAGGAAGATACCTCCAAGAACTATTGCAGATTTTGAACAACTCAGTAAGGGTTTTGTGCGTCATTTCATTGGGAGGCAAAAGACACAAAAAACCAACTAGCCATCTTCTTAACATTCAACAAGCAGAAAGGGAATCACTAAGATAGTACATCACCTGATTCAATAAGGAGTTGCTGTAGTAGATGAAGTTGAAGATCAAGTTATCTTAACAACCTTCCAAGCAGGGTTGCTTCCAGGAGATTTCTTTTTCTCAATCACTAAAAGTCCACCAAAAATAATAGCGAAGTTACTCCGCAAAGCTCAGAAGTACATGAATGCAGAAGATACGGTGCTCAAAAAAGAAATGAAAGGAAAAGGGAAGAGAGACAAAGGAACAAGCAGCAATCACGATAAGAAAAAGGAGACACGAAGTGTTGGGTAGACCGCGGGAAAAAAGAATGAACTTCTAAACAAGAAACCTAAGTTCACTAACTTCACTCCTCTAATAATGCCAATTGAGCAGGTCCTTATGTAGATAAGAGACGATCCCTCTCTATGATGTCCGAAGCTAATTAGCACTCCAATAGAAAGAAGAGACAAGAACAAGTACTGTAGGTTCCACCAAGATCACTGGCATTAAATCAATGAGTGCAGACATTTGAAAGACCAGGTGGAGACTTTAATTCGACAAACGGAGCCCTATAAATACCAATGGAAGGACGATCAAGACAGAATTTAGGGAGCAAGAGATAGTAAACCCCTTGCAGGAGAAATAAAGACAATCTCAGGAGGACTAACGGCAGGCGGAATGCTGAAGTCCCTGAAAAAAACATAGGGGAGAGAAATAAATAGCGTCCATTCGTAGCTCCCTTCAATGAAGATGCCAAAGAATGATGAGCCTTATATTGTCTTCTCAGATAGAGATGGTCACGGTATCAGGCATCCCCATGACGATCCACTAGTAATCATGCTTAGAGTAGAAGAATTCAACATCCACCGAGTGCTCATTGACAACGGATGCTCAGCAAATATCATCTACTTGACCACGTTTCAGCAGATGCAACTGGATAAAAAAAAGGATCAGGCCTTTCACCTTGCCAATAGTAAGCTTCACAGGGGATAAAATCGTCCCTAGAGGCATCGTCACTCTAACTATGATTGCAAGAACTTAACCAGCGTAGGTCACCTAGGAAATTTATTTCCTCATAATTGATTTCCCTTCCACAAACAACATCATCTTACGAAGACCTGCACTTAACAGACTAAAAGCAGTGACATAACATATTACTTGAAGCTGACTTTCCAATAGTCCATGGAGTAGGAGAAATCAGAGGAGACCAAGTTTTGGCAAGAGAGTGCTATCATGCTGCCCTGGCATATGGAAAGAACCACACATGGGTGATCAATGAACTAGAACCCATTCCTGAACCGTTAGAAACACCATAAGAAGTTGAGATTGTCCCCGGAGATTTGATAAAGGTATTGAAGGTCGGAACAGCACTCCCAACTTCAGAGAAAGAGAAGATGATCTCCTACTTAAAAGCAAACCAAGATGTTTTCGCCTGGAAACATGAGGAAATGCCTGGAATTGATAGGAAGATCATACAGCATCATCTCAACATCAACCCATAATACAAACCTGTGCAACAGAAGCAGAGAATATTTGCATCAAAGCACAATAAAGTTGTAACTGAAGAAGTAGAGAAGCTATTAGAAGCCAATTTCATCAGGGAGGTCTTTTATCCAGATTGGTTAGCAAACTTGGTCATGGTAAAGAAGAGTAATAGCAAGTGGAGAATATGCGTCAATTTCACAGGCTTGAACAAAGTCTGCCCAAAAGATAGCTTCCCCTTGCTGAGGATTGATCAGCTGGTAGACTCAACTGCTGAACACAAGCTCTTAAGCTTCATGGACTCATTTTCTGGATACAACAAGATTCTTATGGAAAAAGACGATCAAGAGAAGACCTCGTTTGTTACCAGCCAAAGGTTATACTGCTACAAAGTTATGCCCTTTGGACTGAAGAACGCAGGAGCCATCTACCAAAGATTGGTGAACCGCATGTTCTTTCACTAGATTGGAAGGAATGTGGAGGTGTACGTAGATGATATGCTGGTGAAAAGTAAGGATGAAACCAACTACTTGGACAATCTCAAAGAAACCTTCAACACACTACTGAAGGAGGTGCAGCGCTTGACAGGAAAATTTGCAGCCCTAAACAGATTCGTCTCTAGGGCAACAAACAAGTGCATGCCATTCTTCAAGGTATTGAAAAAATCCTTTCAGTGGAATGACAAATACGAGGAAGCCTTTGCCAAGTTAAAAGAGTACTTGACGAAGCCACCTCTATTAAGCCCCTCGGTGATGGGAGAGAAGCTATACCTCTACTTAGTAGTATCCAACACTGCGGTAAATTCGACACTGATCAGAGAAGAAGGGAACATCTAGAAGCCCGTTTGTTATACCAACTAGGCATTCCAAGGAGCAGAGACAACTTATCCATGGATGGAAAAAATAGCTTTTGCATTATTGGTCGCTTCTAGAAAGCTTCGTCCTTATTTTCAAGCACATCACATTGTCATGACAAACTAGCCCATAAGAAAGACAATGAATAAGATAGATGCAGCAGGACGACTTATTCAATGGGCGATTGAATTGGGCCAATTTGACATCGAATATCAGCCCTGAGCAGCAATTAAAGCCCAAGTGCTAGCAGACTTCATCGCAGAATTCACTTACCCCTATAAGGAAGAAGAAAGTCCTGTGGAAATATGGACGGTCCAAACAGATTGGTCTGCCACAAAGAAAGTGGGAGGAGCAGGAGTAGTGCTCATCTCCCCAGAAAAAGAAACATTGAAGTATCTAGTTAGATTGCAATTCCCAAAAATGAATAACGAGGCAGAGTATGAAGCATTTCTAATAGGGCGAAGTCTCGCAAAAGCTCTAGGAGCAAAGAGTCTTATCGTCCAAGTTGATTCTCAGCTAATAATAGGACAAGTGAAGGGAGATTATGAAGCCAAGGAAGAAAGGATGTAGAGGTACTTGAAGATCGTCTAACGACTCTCACAACACTTCGACAGCCTAGACTTCGTGCAAATTCTAAGAGCCAAAATACAAAAGAAGACTTCCTAGTAAGATTGGTCTCACTAGACGACTACAATGCAACCTCTAAACTATGTATAGAGATAAGGGGGCAGCCAAGCACAAAGGGTAAGCAAGTTCTAAAGATAAAAGAGCAAGACGAGTGGATGACTCCAATCATCCATTATTTGAAAGAAGGAGGGCTCCCTAAAGATAAGACTGAAGTAAGGAAGATGCAGATCAGAGCAGCTCGCTTCATCCTTATTGACGATGTGCTATATAGACGAGGATATTCACTCCTATATCTAAGATGTGCTAGCTCAAAAGAAGCAAATTATATGCTTCGCAAGATACATGAGGGAATTTATTGAAATCATGCTGGGGCAAGATCCTTAGCAAGAAAGGTGCTTAGAGCAGGATATTACTGGCCAACCCTACAAAAAGATGCATACGACATTGCAAAGCATGCGATAAGTGTCAACGCTTCGTAAATGTCCAGACGAGACCCAAAGAGACGATGACACCTATATCCTCACCATGGCCCTTCACCCAATGGGGAATTGATATTGTGAGTCTATTCCCTCTAGGGAAAAAGCAACTTAGATTTATGATCGTTGCAATTGATTACTTCACAAAATGGGTAGAAGCAAAACTAGTGACGATGATAACAGAGGCTAAAGTCACAAGTTTTGTGTGGAAGAACATTATCTGTAGGTTTTGAGTCTCACATGTCATAATATCAGACAATGGAAAGCAGTTCGACAATCCTAAGTTTTGAAAATTTTGCCAAGACTTAGGAGTCGAGAATCACTACTCTTCTCCAAGGCACCCTCAAGCCAACGACCAGACAGAAGTGATGAATAGAAACTTGCTCAAAATTATCAAAACTAGGCTTGAGGGGGCAAAGGGAGCATGGCTAGAAGAATTATAAAATGTCCTCTCGGCATATAGGATGACCACAAGGGTTCCAACGGGAGAAACACCATTCAAATTGACATTTGGCACTGAGGCCGTCATACTAGTAGAAGTGGTACCGATGAGCTCCCGAGTCAAAACTTATGAGGACCAAAAGAACCAATAGGAGCTTAACAGCAATCTGGACCTAATTGATGAAGTCAAAGAAGAAGCTAGGAAGTGAATGGCCAAACACATGGAAGCAATGGCTAGATACTATAACAGAATGGTTAAGGTAAGAAAGTTCAACATAGGAGACCTCGTCCTTAGAAAGGTATCACGGGTAACAAAGGACCTATCCCAAGGAAAACTGGGACCAGTCTGGGCAAGCCCCTACAAAGTAATCTGTCATTCCAGAGAAGGCTCCTACTACCTGAAGTCTTTAGACAACCAGGAATTGCCTCGACTATGGAACATAGAATACTTGAAGAAATACTACTGGTAAGGAATACTTTACATTTCAAGTTGCCTAATCTTCATATCAGTAAGTACGGCAGTTATTACTTTCATCATTCATAGATAAATAATACATGAAAGCATGATCCATGCATATTTATCAATGATTATTCATGAGTTATTTGTCAACATAAACATGTGCAACACTTAGGAGCCATCCTTGGGAGACGTCTCAAGGACCTCCGTCCTTAAAATTCTAAATCAAAAGCTGTTCACACACATCCATCAAAGTCGACTAATTCATAGTTGTTTAAACACAACCAATATGATCGTCATTCGAGCATGAATAGACAAAAAATGGTTTACCTAAAGACGCTCCAATACCATGACTCTAAGTCATGAGTATGACGCAAACTCATCATTCAAACATGACTCAATAAAAAACTGTTCAAACGCAGCTAAAAAAATACTAAGTTGTTCAAACACAACTAAGATCGTCATTCTAACATGACTTAATAAAAAACTATTCAAAAATAGCTATATATATATATATATATTAAGTTGTTCAAACACAACTAAGATCGTCATTCAAACATGACTCAATAAAAAGCTGTTCAAACACAGTTAAAAAATACTAAGTTGTTCAAACACAACTAAGATCGTCATTCTAACATGACTTAATAAAAAACTATTCAAAAATAGCTATATATATATATATATTAAGTTGTTCAAACACAACTAAGATCGTCATTCAAACATGACTCAATAAAAAGCTGTTCAAACACAGTTAAAAAATACTAAGTTGTTCAAATACAATTAAGATCGTCATTCAAACATGACTTAATAAAAAGCTTCTCAAACACGACTAAAAATATTAAGTTGTTCAAACACAACTAAGATTGTCATTCAAACATGACTCAATAGAAAGCTGTTCAAACACAGCTAAAAAACATTAAGTTATTCAAACACAACTAAGGTCGTCATTCTAACATAATTTAATAAAAAGTTATTCAAACACAACTAAAAGAAAAATATTAAGTTGTTCAAACACAACTAAAATTGTCGTTCAAACACAACTAAAATTGTCATTCAAACATGACTCAATAAAAAGTTGTTCAAACACAGCTAAAAAAAATATTAAGTTGTTCAAATACAACTAAGATCATCATTCAAACTTAACTCAACTAAAAGCTATTCAAACACAACTAAAAAAATACTACGTTTTTCAAATACAACTAAGATCGTCATTCAAACATAACTCAACAAAAATTTGTTCAAACACAGCTAATAAAATACTAAGTTGTTAAAATACAACTAAGATTGTCATTCAAACATGACTCAACAGAAAGCTATTTAAACATAGCTAAAAGATATTCAGTCGTTCAAACACAACTAAGGTCGTCATCCAAGCATGACTCAATAGAAAGTTGTTCAAATATAGCTAAAATACCAAGTTGTTCAAACATAAATCAGAATTGTCATTCAAACATGATTACTCCAACATAACTAGAGATCAAAAGCTTTTCAAAACACAAGCCAAGTATAAACACATCATCATAAAAGGTTGTCTAAACATAACCAAGCATAAAAAAAGTTGTTTACTACAACTAAAAGCATGTGGTCCCTACTCCTATTTGTCATTGTCAAAGAAATTGTTCAATTGCCCAAAACAACAGGCCCAAAAAGAAATATCGTTCTTGCCTTACAAAAAAAAAGGGGGGGAAAAGAAAGAAGAACTGGAAGAAAGAAAAAACATAAAAATTACTGCTTATCAGGGACAGGATCTGTAGGGGTTGTAATTGTGGCCTTTTCCATTACCTCAGCAACGTCTGTGGCTTCCTCCATCTCTGCTGTAACCTTGGGGGGACGATTAGCCAAGAGCTCCTTCTTATCCTCATCCATAACTAGACTAGAAAGGTCCAAGTTAGGATGATGCTTTGCCATCCACTTCCTAATAAGGTCAAAGCCCTCCACTTAGTACCCACATAGCTCATCAAAATACTCGTCAGAGTCCTTGAACTCCTTCGCCACTGTGGCCTCAGCCTTTTGCAACTTCAACTCCAGATCACCAATCTACTTATCCTTTAGCTTGCAGAAGTCCTTCTTCACCTGTAGGCTCTTCTCTAAGGCTGCCACACGCTCCTTGTCATTTTCAGCTTCAACAGTTTGAATGGCAACCTTGTTCTTGAACATCTCATTCTCAGCAGATAGAAACTTGATCACAGACTTAGACGTGGCCACCTCTTTCTCCAAGTCCAAGAGTTTTCCAGAGATGAATAAAGACTCCCCCAAAACCTATAAAACATTTTCCTTAGCAGAAGTAAAGCGAAGGGAAAGAAGAAGTAAAAACAACCTACGGTGCATACCTGCACAAGCTTTTGAATGTGAGATAACATCACCTCGCTGGACGACTTAGCCATCAGAGGACTTAGTTCATCCACAAAAATTGCCTCATAAGCCTTCAAAGTTGCTACGTCAGCATCATCCCAAAGGGTAGGAAGAAAAGAGTTACCACCAACCTTCTTCTTCTTCCTCACCTCCTCTCCAACAGAGGCAATCACCTTTAGAGACGAAGTAGGAGAGGCAGGGCACTTGGCAGGCGAATGGGTAGAAGAAGGAGTTACCACAGGTTCTTTCTTAGAAACGTCACTCATCTTTTTCTTGGATAGAAGACCACTGACGATGCCACCCTTGGCCTTTTTCTCTTGGGTCTCAGCTAATTTTTGCTTACTAAACCTAGTAGTCATTCCTAGAAGGAAGAAGACAACATAAAAAAAGGGAAAACAGAAGAAAATAGAAGCTCAAGATTTCAAGAAAGGGAGAGGAACGCTTACTTTTTTTTCAAAATTCTTCCCAACCTTAGTAGATGGTTTTGGACCTAAAAAAATGAAGAAATAAAGATTGGGGAGAGGCAAGCTCGTCAAAATCCTTGACAGACTCCAACTATTCCTTTACTTTTTCAGCATGTTGTTGATACCTCTTCTTCAGACAAGGACGTAAGGAAACTGTAAACAAAAACACAAGTGTGTCATATACCATCATCACTCATATAAGAAAAGAAAAACAACAGAAAGATGCACCAAACACGGGAACTCCTCAACTACGAAAAAACTTGAGGGCTTCTTCTAGGTCCTTACCAAGGACGAGCTCCCAACCACTTCCAAAAACAAAAAATAAATTTGGCTTCCAATTTCGGAAAGATGATGGGTAATCGAGTATTAATCTAGAAGCCCTATCCCTTGGCTTAAACTCATAATATTCGGGGTCCTTTAATTTCCTCAGACGATAAAAATGGAGGAATTTGTCCCTCCTGACGACATCGCCATCATTGGTAGACATCCACACTACCATGCAAAAGACAATGATTCGCCAAGAGTTGAGCACTAATTATGCCAGAGCAAGGTGCAAATAAGTAAAAGTTTCCTAAGAAAGGGATGAACAGGGAAACAAATACCACTAGTAAAATTGGCCTCATAAAAACAAACCTCATCAGCATAAGAGTGACAAGCTCTCTCCTCATCACTCGAGATCCTAATCTTTACCAAAACAGGGAACTGAAACCTATCCCTGATCTGCTACTCGTCCTTTCTCATAAGGGAACATGAGATGTTCCAAGCTTTATAAGGGGTTGAAGGAGGAGTAGCCTCCTAAATCACATGATCATCAGACGAGGATAACCCCGTCTCCAGGTCACTAGACCTAACCTCAGAAATTTTTAAGGACCTAGCTACCTTAGCGGAGTGGGAAACTAAAGGGAATAATGAAGAAAGAATAGGATCGTATGGACAGTCCTCCTCACAAAGAGACTGACCCAATCAAGACACCCTTCCTCCACAGACTCAAGTAAACAACCTAGACGAGCGAAAAGAAAAGCTATTGAAGGACAATCTAACCTAATAAGAGAATAATCTACTATGGAAGAACAGGAAAAGAAGCAAGAGCACGAAGAACTTACTAGGGAACATAGGACAGAGAAAGGAAGCTTGAAGGAGAGAAAAACCCTAAGAGGAAAAATGAACAAGGGAAAAACATAGATGAAAGGAAACAGGAGGGAAAAATGTGAAACAAGTGGCCAAAACATACATGGGAAAACTGAGAAATGTTTAAACGTTAGATGCATCCTGACCATACAGGTAGCACCTAATTGCTCAAACATCAAGTCGTCATAAATGCACAATACATAGAATATGAAGCATCAGACGGATTTGTTCTTATCTCATCTAATGGACGACAATTCTAAGAAAGGGGCAACTGATGAGTCAGAAATTTATGGTCGTCACTACGCAACATTTACCCAAAGAAGACGTTATGCATTTATTACGATCAATAATGACAAAATATAACGGACGGAGCAACGATCACAGAATGAGTTGTGAACTTAGGCAAAGATTCTGTAACACACTAGCTGTTGAGCATAAATACAGTGATTTATTGCCCATTGATTAGGCATTCAACTATAAAAGAGAAAGCACCAGAAACCCAAGGTATGACTAATCACACACACAAATACTCAACAAAATCACTCTCCACTCTTTTTCTCTCAAGAATCTTTCTCCCTTACTGACTTAAGCATCGGAGTTGGTTTGGCTAACGCCACACCGGGTGTTACTCTTCAAACCAGTTCATTTTGCAAGTTTTCCATCAATAGAGACGATTGTTCATAGCATCGTCCATCCGCTATGACGAGGAGCTCAACTGTTGATTTTTTGCATCATCATGTATGATGCTTGATATGCCTGAATTATTGTGGAACAATCTTCTACTTCCTTCATGGGGATGATATTTGATAGGTTCAATTCACTTGAGGAAGAATCTTCTGCTTCCCTCATTGGGGATATTGCTTGGGATGCTTGAAATACTGAGGAAGAGTCTTCTACTTCCTTACTAAGGATGGTGTTTGATAGGTTTGATCCATTTAAGGAAGAATCTTTTGCTTCTTGCATTGGGGGTACTTTGCTTGAGATAGACGAGTAACTGTTCAACACATTCAATAACAACCATCAAAAGTCTTAAACTCTCTCATCAAGACAAAGAACGTTACAATTAGGGTAATAATCACCCACATTTATGTCCAACGGCTACCTAAGTCACCTATAAAAGGGGCAATTTGTCCATTTGCTAAGGTATGTCAAAAATACTACAAAAACACTATCTGTATAAGAAACATATATGCTAATACTAACTTAAGCATTAGAGGCTCCCCCACCAGGCACAACCTAGTGGTCTCTTCGATCTATCTCTCCTTTATCTTGCAAGCCCTATAAGATCATCTAGTGCTCCAAATTGAACGAGTGACCCAACTGACGATTTTGGTATGATCAGTTTGGTGTTGTCTGTGTGAAAAGACAAGTCATTTTTCTCTTCCCATGACAAAGAGTCACTTAGTTCATTCAAAAAATATGAACACCATGATACCGTAGTCAGTCTCAGTCAGCTAGATGGAATGTGGTGTAAAGATCCTCTGATAGAAGTAGATATACCCGCGACAAAGCAATCTTGCAGCGTCTTCCAACCCAAAGGGGCGAGCACATGAAATTGGAGGCCAAATCAAATCACCTCGACGTGATTTCGCAAAAAATGTCATCGTGTTACTGTGGGTCGATGATCTTGGGCATAAACGAGATGATTTGTGTCAAGAACCCAAGGTAACTCTTATACCTTTATTCAAAAAAAAAAATAAAAGCAAGAGCAAACATAAAATTGCCCCAAAGATACATGGCCTAACCCATTAAGCCATTCTATGAGTATCATTGCTTAGGTATGTTTATGGGTTTATTCTCCAAAAAGTTATTTTTCTACGTGATACTATTACATTTTGCATAAGATTTTAAATTCCTAGATTACTCCAAATAAGTCAACCATAATAATGGTGGTCCCAAATCACAGCCTTGTCTTTCTATATTTATTTTAGAACTCCTCAATTTGATCATACCGAAGTTGCTATATATGGTGATATATAAATGGAAGGAATGGGAATCATAGCTTCGGCTAAAGGCTTTATAAAATAACAATATAAAAAAAATTTAAAGCTACAATTGATGAGACTTATTGTGCATATATATATGAATATATATACATCAATACATGCTTCTTAAGAAAAATACAGTCAACCCAATGTGGTGCAAATCTGATTTTGATTATTCACAATTTCACATGTACTGTTCAGTTGCATGTTTGATGTTAGACATACCTTTTTGGCACATAATTCACCAATGTTGGTATTGACACATATGGTGCCACTTACGAGTTTATCCCCCCTTTTCTTTCCTAAAGCTATCTAGCTTAAATAGGAAAGATGAAGTAAACATGTTATTGCCTTGCAATAGGTAATAAATCTCAATGCTTGAATATTAGAAAATATTTATTATCTTACCAAAATTATAATTTTGGACATTAAATGGCAGGGTCAAATTTTTTTGCCGTTTCAAGTTATTAAATTAAGAAAAAAAAAAAAACCCAATTTCAAGTATTAAAACTAGACCTTCTCAACAACAAAAAAACAAAAGGCATCAAAATCGGAATTTATTCTATTGTCTTTTTAGAATTTAGAATTATATTTAAGGATTTCAAAGATGTTAAATAAAAGAAAATAAGTATGTACATCTTTTTACAGGAAAATTATTGTGTATTCCCGAAGTACCATAAAATGCGTACTCTCTCCTCTCACATGAATGGTGGGTCCCACTAATTAAATTCATGGTGGGACCCACCATTCATGTGAGAGGAGGTAGTACGCACTTATGGTACTCCAGGAGTACCTAATAATTTTCCCTTTTTACATCTCTAGTTTCTCAACGGAAATTAATGATGGACCATGTTTAAAGCAGTCATCACTCAAACGTATGACCTGAATGGTATACTCTTATTAAGGTCATTATTTGAAAACAATCAAGATTATTACTTTGTTAGTATTTTTTGGAGCAAAACGAAGCTAGTAAAGCTAAAAAAAAATGGATCAACAAAAAGCTCGACATGAAATAAATCATCCAGCAGAAAAAGGTCATGAACATGGACCCGCAATAATTGTTAAGAATATTGTAGATGTTTTCCTAGCAGGTTAGGTCCCTATACCGAAATTTCCTCTTATTTATATTATAACATTACTTGCTTTACTTGGAATAGAGCAAATTCTAAAAGTATTCAAACCACAATATGAGGAAAAGATATTACACCCTCCTTTTAGCAACTTTATTTATGGGTAAGCTATTTCCCCACTGTAGTTGCTATTGTTTAGATAATTTCTATGTTAAGGGTCAAGAGTTCAACAATTGTATGCTATGTGCATATGTGATTAAACATTTATTAATAAATTTCATAGTCAACTGATGAAGGGAATATATTTCATAAAAAGAGAGCAAATGAGACAATAGGCTATTTCTGCTTGTTTTATTGCTACAAAACTTGGCAACCAATGTGCACATGCATGTCATATGGGCTAGAATATATACAATAATTTATTCACTTATTTGTTTGCACCGATTTCCTTCCGTGAATTATATGCAACCATATCATGACCTTCTCTTATCATTTCATAAGTTTGCCATCCTTTTAAGTATATGTTATGCTATATAATTGACAAAGGTAAAATGAGACACAAATTTCTCATAAATGGCCTCTATGTCATTTTCTTGTAACCATCTCGGCTTGAGGTGTCAATATATACCTATTTATTATTGGCAAAATTTCTTTTCAAAGAAATTTTGAAACATCTAATTGATTATGGAATTTCATATCTTGAAAATATCACACCTAAGATGATGATATTTTTCATATTTATTTTTCCAAATTGAATTGCTATCACCCTGCTCTATGGAATAATTTATCCAACTAATTATTTATTTCATTCTACTCATTTATTTTAAAGAGTAGCAGTGCCTTTTTGGGACCACTCTGTAAATTTATACATATTGTTCTATCATGAACATACTACCTCATCTCTATCCATACATATTCATAGGCATTGGTCTATAAGTTTCTAAATTTTGTTCTAATAAATTAGAAATGAAATTTTATGAAGATTTCCATTACAGACCATTCTTTTGGTCATCATCCAATAGCGAATGCACCTTTCATGTTTAAACGGGGGCAAACCCTCTGGATATCTACATCTTCAAATAGCAAGACAAAATATAGCAATGATACATCCTAGTTCTTGGTCCCTAAGGTTAGACATTTCTTTTCCTTTTTTAATTCTCCAAGTATTTACAACAACGATTAGGCATAATGACAAATATCATTATTGCCAAATAAAAAACCTAGCTATTTAAGAAATATAAAATTTTTTACCATGATAAATATAATGACTGTTTATCATAATGAACACTCTAAATTCCAACACTCTTTAAACACTTTGCCAAGTGTTATTCAGCTGCACAAGAATAGGGTAATAGGTATGAAAATGATCGTTGGAAAGGAAAATTGCCAAATTACAAGATTAGTACAAACATGCACAATTGACACAAAAAAACTAGATAATTTCTTGCTAAAGTTAAAAGGCTTGACTAGTGGTATCTACTCTAGCAAGTGTGACCTATTTTAGACTTTTGATCACTAACCGATCAAATGATCTTAAGTTCATCAATTTCTTTTGCTATTCTACTATCACCAAAACAAAGAAAAAATTGGAAATGGTTGAATTGCCTATAGAGCATGTGCTTCATACATAAAATAAGACAATTCTATTCGATCACATGGCATTGAGTATGGCTTTAATCCTCACTAAGTTTTCATACTCTTACATGAAATGATATTGTTTGAACGTAAGCTATATCAATTCACCCAAAATTTTGTATAATATGTAAACCTATAAGAGGTTTGCTAGATTACTAGCTTTAGATATGCAAAAACAGATGTTCTAAATTTTCTAAGTGGATGTCATAATTTGATGAAGAAAAACCCTTAAGAAGAAAATAGAGATATAGCCAAAAGTTGTGAGAATTCCATCTACACCACAAATGCCAAGTTTAACTCCTGTAAATTATGGGTTCTACAAATCCAACAAAGAAGAGCTCTATAAGTAATAGTTCAACAACGAAAAGTTCATCAAGAAGACTACAACAATGAAAAGACCGAGGTATGTACAAAATAGTATTGAGATTCAAGGTCTTCTATTGAGGTAAATCATTTCTTTCTTTCTTTTTATCTATGGGATCATTTTATTGAAACTAAATAAATATCAAGCTTGCATGATTATTATAAATGTGTATGTAGAACATGTTGAAAATATTGCTATAAAATGGTTACAATTATCACAATCAATATGACTATGTTATTAGTAGCATATGTTTCATCGTCATGAATCTGAGAAGTTCTATTAAGTTTCCTAAACTCAAAATGCTAGATGATCGTGTTCATAATATGCTCATGAATTTAAGTCTCAATAAATTTCCACCATCTCCATCAACTCACCAAAATCTTCTTAAAATTGCTTTGAAAATCATATACGGTGCAAGCACCTAACAAAGACCAGTTTAAAGAAGCATACAGTCAAATAACTTCAATTTTTATACTTCTCTATGATTCATATAGATTGCACTTTGTCTTGTATAGCATGCAATTGCACATTTGTACATTGTCGTGCAACTAGCACTATTGAAGTGACTTAAGGGTACAATTAAAGAAGAAGGAAGAAGAAATTGCTATTAGAAATGGCAATGACCATAGTCATCAAAGCACACAAAAAAAAAAAAGGTTTCAATCATGATAGACCATTCTCCTAGTCATCAACAAACGAGAATTATACTTTTCACATTTGAACAGGGGAAAAACGTGGCCTAGTTTTTACGCCTTCAAAAAATTGAAGCAAAAGAAGTCTTTGACATGAAGTATCATGTTGAGGTAAAAAAATATTCAAAAGAGAAGAGCTCGTCATCTTAAAAAGGGAAGAGCTTGTCAAGAAGTTCCTAGCAATAAAAAGATCGAGGTATGTGACAAAATAATATCGTCATATAAGGTAACACATATATCTCTGTCTCTTTTATATTCATCTATAAAAATTTACACCTAGTAAGGTTTCGTGCAAAAATGTATGCATTACTAGACAGATCACAAAAGAGGTAAAACTCTAGGATTACAAGGAAATAAGAAAAAGGTCTACCTAGGCTATTGGCAACTTATTATTTATATATGAGTTGTTCTAAAATTTTTGTTTAATCAAGTCTTGGAAAGTGCATGTGCTACTTAATGCCGATATCAACATGGCCTCAAGAAGGTCCAAAACGACATAGCGTCAAGGAATCTTTCCAGCAACAAGTGACAAGATTCCTTAAATAGATGTAAGTCACCAAAAAATGCCTAAGTGATAAGATTTTGCTAAGATGGATGTAAATCACTTACGAAGCCTAAGTGACAAGATTCCTTAAATGGATGTAAGTCACCAAAAAATGGCTAAGTGATAAGATTCCACTAAGACGGATGTAAATCATTGATGAAGCCTAAGTGACAAGATTCCTTAAATGGATGTAAGTCACCTAAGTGACAAGATTCCTTAAATGGATGTAAGTCACCAAAAAATGGCTAAGTGATAAGATTCCACCAAGACGGATGTAAATCACTTACGAAGCCTAAATGACAAGATTCCTTAAATGGATGTAAGTCACCAAAAAATGGCTAAGTGATAAGATTCCGCCAAGACGGATGTAAATCACTTACAAAGCCTAAGTGACAAGATTCCTTGAATGGATGTAAGTCACCAAAAAATGGCTAAGTGATAAGATTCCGCCAAGACGAATGTAAATCACTAATGAAGCCTAAGTGACAAGATTCCTTAAATGGATCTAAGTCACCAAAAAATGGCTAAGTGATAAAATTTTGAAGATAGATGTAAATCACTTACAAAGCCTAAGTGACAAGATTCCTTAAATGAATGTAAATCACCAAAAAATGGCCTAGTGATAAGATTCGGCCAAGACAGATGTAAATCACTGACGAAGTCTAAGTGACAAGATTTCTTAAATGGATGTAAAGACAAGATTCAGCTAGACTGATGTAAATTACTGACGAAATCTAAATGAAGAAGCTTCATAACTAGATGTAAGCCACCTAAAAGTGGCTAAGTGACTAAATACTCTTGGACGAGTACAAGCAGAAGAGGATTCTCACACAAACACAAGTCACACGCAAATCAAGAATATCAAACGTGACAACCAGAAAATGAATAAAAGAAGAAGCATCGAAGTGATAAAAAATAGTCGTCCAAAGAAATTAGCTTACTTTTCAGCAGTGATAAAAAATGGTCGTCCAAAGAAATTAGCTTACTCTTCAACAATGATAAAAAATTATCATCCAAAGAAATTAGCTCACTTTCAAGATCAAGTTATGATCCCTTGAACGTCCAAAAATTCCTTCAAAAGGCAGATACTAAGAAGACATCACAAAAATACTACCATTCTCAAATAAGAAAGTAGTTGAAGATAAAGATATTTGAATCTAAACAAGTCAAGAACATTCCCTAATCCTAATCAGCATAAAGCAAAATCAGACTTGGGAATAGGGGGGCAACTGATGAGTCCATAAAAACCATTAAGGTCGTCCATCTTAATAGACGATCATTGCGTCATTAGTAGGTCATCAAAGATAGACTAGTAACTGTCCAACACATTCAATAACAACCATCAAAGGTCTTAAACTCTCTCATCAAGACAAAGAACGTTACAATTAGGGTAATAAACACCTCATTTATGTCCAGCAGTTACCTAAGTCACCTATAAAAAGGACAATCTGTTCATTTGCTAAGGTATGTCAAAAATACTACAAAACACTATCTATATGGGAAATATATGGGCTGATACTAACTTAAGCATCAAAGACTCCTCCACCGGGCACAACCCGATAGTCTCTTCAATCTCTCCTTTATCTTGAAGGCCCTATAAGATCGTCTAGTGCTCCAGATTGAACGAGTGACCCAACTGACGATTTTGGAATCATCACCTGCACTTTTATGATTCTCATGTTTTTGAATTTAATAAAGGATTGGAATGTTCCAAATCCCTTTTGAAAACAAACTTAATATCTTTTAATTTGAGCAATGAGAGAATTTCCTTTTTATTATCTTTTCTTATTGTTATCTCATTTATTTCTTTTCTTTTCTTTTCCTTTGTCATGTAATTTTTGCCCATGATGTTCTTTGAGGAATTTTCGCCATGCCCATGGTCTTTTCCCCTAACTTTTGCCTAGACTACCCTTTCGAGTTTTCAAACTAGTGGGGTTCTTTTGCCTTAATTTTTGCCTAGGCCGCCCTTTTGGGTTTTCAACTTAGCAGGCTTTTTTTCTTTTAAATGTGGTATATCCAGAGTCTGTCCATGTTAATGGGACAAAGCATCTCTTCCCCATCCAAATCTGTGAGTAGCACCTCTAAACATGATCTTCTTAATGATAAAAGGACCAGACCACCTAGGCTTCATCTTTCCTCTTGGATCAAAAGTCTCATCTCTAAGCACTTTTAGGACCAAATCCCCTTCTTTAAGGTTTCTCGGTTTCACTTTCCTGTTGAATGCTCTAGCAATTCTTTTTTGGTACCCTTGTGCATGGTATAAAGCCCTCTTCTCATTTATTAAAGCCAATTGTTCATATCTCGCCTTAGCCCAATCCTCTTCTAGGACCTTGATTTCTACTAAAACCCTCAAAGATTGTACCTCCACCTAAATAGGAAGCACCGCCTCATTACCATGAACCAAAGAGTAAGGTGTTGCCCCAGTTAATGCATAGATAGAAGTTTTATAACCCCATAAGGCAAAATGGAGCTTCTCGGCCCAATCTTTGTATTTCACTACCATTTTGGGTAGGATATTCTTCACATTCTTATTAGCTGCTTCTACGATCCCATTAGCTTGTGGTCGATATGGTGAAGACTTGTGATGCTCAATACCATATTCTTCCATGACCCTTTAGACTTCGCCTTCAAAGTGGGAACAATTATTGGAAATGATCTCTTGGGGTACCCCAAATCTACATATGATATTGTTTTGTAAGAACTAAGCCACATGCTTAGCCTTCAACACGGAATAGGAGGCTACCTCCACCTACTTGGTGAAATAGTCAATTGCCACTAAAATGTACTTATGTCCGTTTGATGCCTTAGGAGCTATCCTTCCAATCACATCTATGCTCCAAACTAAGAATGACCATGAGAAGTCATGTTATACTACTCTCTAGGTGGCACATGGTTTAAGTTGGCGTGTGTCTGACAATCATGGCAACTTTTCACATAGTCCACACAATTGGTCTCCATTGTATTCTAGTAGTACCCTATCCTTAAGATCTTCTTGGCTAACATTCTCCCATCCATATGAGAGCCACAGACCCCTTGATGAACGTCTTCCATTACCCTTTCTGCTTCTTCTCTCTTTAAACAATAAAGCTGTACACCATCATAGGATCTTCTATAGAGTTTTCCTCCATATAAGATGTATTGGGTTGCCATCATCCTAATGGAACGACACTCTCTCTTATTCGCACCATTCGAATATGCCCCTATTTCCAAGAACTTCATGATGTCATAGTACCACGGAACTTCCTCTTCTTCTATAGCCATTACTGAAGCATCGGTCTCCTTCTTGTGTACTTCCTTATAACTTTGCTCAATCTCCAAGGGTTGTGTCCATACTCCCTCGGGTATTTCAACCGTGGAGGCAAAAGTAGCTAAGGCATCCACAAACTGATTATGTGCTCTAAGGATGATTATGTACTCAATCTTGTCAAAGGTCTTGGTCAAGTTCCTCTTTTACTCCCAATTCTCGAAGATCTTCCATTTTGACAATGCAAGCCTCATATTCAGCCATGTTATTAGTAGTTTCAAAGTTCAACTTGATTGCCAAAAGCATGTGAGATCCTTTGGGAGTGATCAAGAGTATTCCTATCCCATTCCCATATAGGTTTACGGCTTCGTCAAAGTACATTTTTCATTTTCCTAACTCAACATCCAAAATTTCCTCATTTGGAAAGTCTTCTTTACCATCTTCCTCCTCTATAGGATTCTCAACACAGAAATCTTACACAACGCTTCCTTTGATAGTTTTCCTGGCTACACACTTTAAATTGAGTTTTGCCAGTAGAATCAACCATCTTGACAATCTTCCACTCAAAGCGGGTTTCTTAAAGAGGTACTTCAATGGGTCCCTTCTTGCTACCACCCATATTTGGAAGGGTAAAACAATATGTCTCAACTTATGTACAGCCCAAACAAGTGCAAAGCATGAATTTTCTATGGGAGTGTACCTAGTCTCGTAATCATGGAACCTCTTACTCAAGTAATATATGACTCTTTCATTTTTCTCATCATCTTCTCATGCGAGCATACTTCCAATCGCATCCTCTATGATAGAAGGGTATAGGAGTAAGGGTTTTCCATGTTGTGGAGGTACTAGGATAGGAGGGTGGAGGACATATTCCTTGATAAGTTCAAAGGCTTTTTGGCACTCATCGTTCCATGTGTGTGGTTCGTTCTTCCTTAGGAGTTCAAAGATGGGCTCACAAGTGGAAGTGAGCTTGGCAATGAATCAACTAATGTATTGTAGTCGACCTAAGAAACCCCTTATCTCTTTCTCACTTTTGGGTGGAGGTGTCTCCAATATGGCTTTGATCTTAGATGGGTCAACTTCTATCCCTCTATCACCCACTAGGAACCCTAACAACTTTCCAGCGGTTACTCCAAAGGTGCACTTTTGCGGGTTCAATCTCAATCTATATTCTTTAATCCTCTCGAAGAACTTCCTCAAGTTTATGGTGTGGCTTCCTCTATTCTTAGACTTCACTATCATATCATCAACAAAAACCTCTACCTTGTTCTGCATCATATCATGTAGCAAGGCCATAGCCATCCTTTGGTAAGTTACCCCAGCATTCTTGAGGCCAAATGGTATTACCGTGTAACAATAGATTCCCCATTCGGTAGTGAATGTGGTTTTGGTCATATCTTGAGGAGCCATCCTGATTTGGTTGTACACTAAAAAACCATCCATGAAGGACATCAATGCACTTCCTTCTGTGTTATTCACCAAGACATCAATGTGAGGGAGAGGAAAGTCATCTTTAGGGCATGCCTTGTTCAAGTCCCTAAAATCCACACGCATCCTCACCTTCCCATCCTTCTTGGGCAGATGCACAACATTGGCTATCCATTCGGCTTGGTGCACGGGTTTGATGAACCCTACCTTTAATTGCTTTGTGACTTCTTCTTTGATTTTTAAGAGCCATTCGGTCCTTATTTTCTCAATTTTTGCTTGATGAGCACCATGTGACCATGAGTATCAATGTGATGTTGAGCTATCTCAGGGTCAATTTCAAGCATTTCCTCTTAGGACCATGCAAACACCTCTTGAAATTCCATGAGGAGTGCTTGAAGATCTTTTCTTTCTTTTTCATTTAAAGTTGAGCTAATTTTAATTAAGCGTGGATTCTTGTCATTGCCCATATTAATAGTTTCAAGAGTTAGATCCATAGGTTCAATTTTCTTTTCCAATTGTTTATTAATTTCATTTTCAAATTCATTTGAATCATTTAAGTGTAGAATTTCAATGTTATGGGACACATCAAAGTAAGCCAAATCAGAATTCATCTTATTGAAAATATTGAAAAGTACATTGGAACTTACATTACAAAACTTTTTCCCCATGTTCTTTGAAAACCCAACCCAAGTCCAATTATTAAGGGGCCCCATGGTAGGCATGATGAATTCTTTCTTCTTTCTTTCTTAAGGCTTACCATTCCTCCCCTTATCCTTCTTTAGCCAGTCTTCTTTCTTCAAGGGTTCCCACACATGCACAGCTTCAGTCATGTCATACAGATCCTTGCCTTCGTTGGGGAAGTCTCTCCTCGCCTCGTTAAGGAACCAGTCACCATCATCCCCACTCCAATAGCTAATCATTTCATCATCTCTTTCCTCTTCTTTTTTCATTACGAGGTATTGGTTGTTGTCAGAAGAAAGGTGCATGTTGCATTCTAGCATGAAGCAAGCTGGGGTGACTTGGGTTATCCCTACCTTTGAGTCCCATTTTAGCCAATTGTGATCTTCCCATGATCCTATGTCTCCTAATTCAGAAAATCCATTAACATAGGCCTTTTTGAAAGTCCATGGTCCCGAAGCGTTCCTTAATTGTGGCTTAAAGTTGGGCAGAAGTAAGCGAACTTTCCCTTCTGCCATCATACAGTTGAGGTTCTCTTGAGTCAGCTCGCTTTGTTCACAGTCAACTTTGTATTTTTTAGCTTCTTCTTTTGCTATCTCGGAGAGGTGGCCTATTATCTTCTTAAGGACCTCAACTTGCGCCTCCACACACTCAAGCATCTTTTGCATAAGGACCTTCTCACTTGTAGCGTCCTACTTTCCCTCTTGATAGGTTTTCCTTTTGGATGTCTGACCTTCCATTGGACTTGGATTGGAATGATGTCTAAAAAGAAGCCCCTTTTTCATTAAGTTCATGTCCTAATTAAAGGTTCCTTTGACTTAGATGTTCTTAGAAAATTCTTAAGTTCATTTTAATGGAGGCCTAAATACAATGTCACTCCCTTTTCTCTCATGGATCCTTGTCCCTTGTTTCATTAGGCTTTGGTCCATTTACAATAAAACTCTCGTCTTACTCTCATGGGTATCATTAGAATGCACTTAAAAATTTTTCAACCCTTTGTCTCAAACTTGGGCTTACAATGTATTCATTACCTTTGGGCTTTTCATTCTTTATTCATCGTTTTCCCTTGAAATAGCCCTCTACTAGAATACATTATAGCCTACCTCTCAAAGTCTATGAAATTCTCATCATTTTAGGTTTAGGCATGCAACAAAAAGGCCAAAGATTAGGGAAGTTCATTTTGGCTTTGAAGGATGTTGGATGCTAAGTCCATAGCATATTTGTTATCTTAGGCCCAAAGTCCTCTTTTTCAAAAGGAATTTTTTTCTTGGGCCTACGATAGCAACAAAGCTATAGTCTTGTGAACCTTTCAAGTTAAGATATGCCTTTGGATTTAGGGACAAGCCTCTTATATGTGAGAATTTCTTTTCTTTTTGTCCCACAACAATCTTAAGGTATACCATAACTTTAGGGCTATCCCTTCCATTTTTATACATTTTATATGTCCTTTAGAATTAGGTGAACACATGATATATGGTTGAAAAAACAAGAGATATATAAAATGTTCCCTTCATGATAGGATCTAGGATCTCTCTATTGTGGGTAGGCTCCCTATGGCTAAAGGGATAGATAAGTAGGTCACTCACAACTAGGTGGGCTATGATTCCAATCGAGCGTCTAAGTGGACCCCATAGTGGATTGGTAGCAAACCTCTAACGTACTCAAGGCCCATTATAGGCAATGGCGCCAATTGTGAGTTGGTGGGATAAACTTCGAAAGATTTAGGCCCAAATGGAGCCTTCCATCTTCCCATTCATCATCAATTGAGGTTAAGGGACAAAAAGAACAAGTGAATGTGTGTGCAATAAGTATTGAAAATGCTTTTATTAAGGTTAAGAAACAAGACACATAGGAATTAAACTCTCCATACCTAGTGGAGTTGCCATTGTGGACATTAGGGGTAGTTTTATGGTCTAGGGACCATAAATATAATGTCCTTTCGAGGAAGGAGCTTTGATCTTACTACCAAAGTATGGGTTTAGAGTTTAGGCACACTCTTGGGAAGGTGTTAGGCACCAAAGATCACCCAACCCTAAGGTTGGCCTTCCATCATTGTGTCTTACATCTTAACCTTATTAAAAGCATATTCAACATTTGCATCTATACCCACACACACACACACACTAGCATACATCTAAGCATACAATATGGCATCTTTATCCCAAAACAACATACTTATCCATCTACCCAAACAAAAGAGAACCAAACATATCAAAGAAATCCTAGCATTCATCTATCATGTGAAAATCTATCATACATCTAATACATCTCATAAACCAAATGTCAACAAACCAGAAACCCCAATCATGAATCTAAGAATGTTTCATCACATCATAAGGTCAAAGCACAAATGCATGGACATTGCTAATGCATGACTTACCTTCTACTTACCTCTTAGCAATACAGTACCTATGACATCATGAATAGGCATGTGAATCCATGTTGATGGCATTATGCAAGAAACAAACATAAAACCCTAATCTAAGCATGTTAAAGACAAACAAGCATGTTAAAAGGTGACCAAGAACTTATGGGGCTTAAAACATATAAAGAAGAAGCTACACAGAACAAACATGTGAATACAAAAACAGAACAAACAAAAATTAGGGTTTTTGGGCAACAGAATCACGCACACTAAAACAAGTTTGCGTACGTATAATTAAGCCTGCATGTGCAGGCTAGATCAGGGGGAAGAGTTGAAACCGTTCAAGTTCGAAAGGAACATGAGGGCTTTGAGAAGATCTCCAAGACGTGTAAGAGAGGACGAAAGTTGATTTGGCTTTTCGACGACATCATGTTGTTGCTCTGTTGAGTGGCTAACCACTTATAGCAATTAGGTCGAGTATGACCAGCTACTCCACAGTGATGACAGAGATGATGCTTCCTTTGTTTAGGCTTTTGAGAGTTAGCCTTCTTAGCCCTAGGGCTTTTAGCTTCTTTCTTATCCTGCTTAGGGGGTGCTCCTAAGATAGATTTATCCTTGTCTATGTTCTCACTGGCTAAATCAGTTTCGACATTAGTGTTCTTAATTTCGACATTAGTGTTCTTAATTTCAACTTTATTACTAGGAGGAACAAAAACAATAGCACTAGTAGAAGCAATATTAGAAAAAGAGAAATCATACCCTAAATCAGTTCGATCAAAAGCAAATTTTTGAAGACTGAGCATCTCATTGAGCTTAGCGCTTGAAGTCCTTTCCAGCTGAGCTCTGATTTGGAACAGATCTACCTCAAGCTTCTTGGTCTTCTCAACTAGGAAGTTGTTCTCAAACCTCAACGTTCCTATAGTCTGATTAGCTTCATCAAACTTTGTGGATAGTTCTTCACATTCAAGCTCCACATTACTAAGCTTCTTGGTGGTCAACCTATACAACTTTTCATGTTTCTCCGAGACCTTGCATAACTTTTCATGTTTCTTCTTCTTCCAAATCTTCTACAATCCCTTAAGTAGGATTGACAGTGGCGATGAAGGCATTTAGGATTCCGACATCCTCATTTTCGGAATCATCCTTAAGTTCGATGTCGCTTAATGTAGCAACAAGTGCCTTGCTCTTCCCAATGGTCTTGAGATATGTGGGGCAATCCTGTTTCATGTGTCTGAAACCTTGACATCCAAAGTACTTGGGTCTTAAAGGAACAGTTTACTAACTATCATCCCTTGCATCCTTCTTCCCTTTGTCTTAGCTTTTAAACTGAGAAGAACTAGATTGCCTACGGTCCTTGTCAAAGCCCTTTGCATTGGCATTCTTCATGAACTTCTTGAATTGTTAGGTGATGTAGGACTTCATTTTAGAATCTTCATCATCGAAAGACTCATTTGTGTAACTACTCTTGGCCTTCAATGCCATGCTCTTGCTCTTGCTTAATTTCCCGATCCTTGTCAAACCTAACTCATAGGTCTGCAGATTGTCAATTAACTCTATCAAAGGAATTTTGTCAATGTCCTTTGATTCCTCAATGGCAGTGATCTTGGCATGGAATCTCTCGTAGAGATCTGAGTACCTTTCTCACAATCTTGGGTTCAGGAATGGTTTCCCCAATATTAAAGGCTGAGTTCACTATGTCCTTGAGCTTGGTATAAAACTCATCGAACGACTCATCCTCTTCCATCTTAATCTTTTTAAAGCTTGTAGTGAGCCTCTGAAGCTTTGAGTCCTTGATAGCCTTAGTTCTTTCATAAGTTGTCTGGAGGATGGTTCATGCTTCCTTAGCAGTTTCAGTGGATAATATCTTCTTGAACTCCTCATTAGTGACTGCATTGATAAAGCATTCAATGCCCTGCTATTGAAGTTTGCCGCCTTGATCTTAGCATCATCCCAATCAGCTAGCGCTTCCTTTAGCTTGGTCTAGCCAATCTCTACAATTTGCCACACCTCCTCATCTAGAGACTGCAAGAAAGTTTTCATGCGTACTTTCTAGTATGCATAATTAGTACCATCAAACAATAGAGGTATAATAAGAGACTGTCATCTATCTATGACAAACAGAGTTCAATGGATCACATACAAAGATTAATCCTAATCATAGTGTGTCTGCTCTGATACCACTTGATAGGCTAAGAATATATTGACCTCTTGTGATGAATTAATTGATTAATTAGCCAAATTTATTAATTAATCAATTTAACATGCAAACACGTGGTAACATAAACAAATCACCAATTAACTAAAGTATGCAATGGAAAATAAATTAATACAGTGATTTGTTTACGAATGGAGAAAACCTCCGAGGCAAAAACCCCACTAGGTGATTTTAAGGTCACCACTCTTGAGAATCCACTATTATCACAACAAGCGGTTACAAGTAAAGGAATCTCAGTACCTTATACCAACCTACAGTTAAACTCTTATTCCAATACCTAATTGGACTTGTTCTGTAGTGACAATCTCTACTTTTAATGCACGGCACCCAGTACGTGACTAACCAATTGCGCGTATCCCAGTACGCAGCTTCAATCACCAACTAGAGAAGATTGTTGGCTGCAAATTTCTTCAGTTCATCACACAATGAAGATCGAGAAGCTCCTTGGTCACAAAACCCTACGGTGTACAAATACAACAACTTCTTCACAAGAAAGATGAACTAGGGCAAATTCTTCTCTGGTCACAATTTGCATGAACAAACTTTGTTCAACACTTGTGCAACTTGTGTCTCCTTTAACAGCCCTTAAAATAATCCTTTTATATATCTAGGGTTGTGAGAAAAGAAAGTCCAAACATACAATCACGGATTGAATAAAAAACAGACCAGAAATTTTGAGTTTCATAAACCTCGACAGATATCCTAGCTCTTGAGCAGCTCTCGAGTCTCGGGCATAAACAGCTCTTTTAAACCTTGATAGATACTAGCTGTCGAGTTTTAATAAATAGCACTTTTTACACTTGAATCTTAGACAGACTTGCATGGCTTCAATACTTGGACTTGAAACAAGGTTTCTTGAAGTATTAAACACATCCTAGATCTACCCAATTACAAGTAAAGTACATTTTGTCAAAGGATTAGCCAATACATAAAATAGTGACATATGATCCTAACATTCAATCACATATGTCCTAACACAACCCAACTTCTTCCTCGATAAAGCTACTAGAGCAAAGAGACAAAAGTCAACTAACAACACAAAGAAACTCCATAAAAATCCACTAAACTCAGACAGCAACCAATCCTCATGACCATCCAAGTGTGGCTCATATCGCTTCCATGATACTTGATAGAAGTTGAGCAATTCAAGTAGTGATGCTTCAACGAATATGTAGTGCCCAAGATGATAGCCTCATCAAGACTACTGTGGTACATGTAATATTATCCATTCCTATCTTGTAGCACGTGATTGACGAGTCCTCTTGTGGTAGAAGCCGTGTCACAGCCATAGTCACCTTGACTATGTATGCTTGGGTACATGCTTAAGGGGATGGAAAAACCGTGTCACAGCCACGGTGCATGCTCTTAAAGTCACACGCCAAATCTCCCTTTCTCTGTATAATATTTCTTTGGTCAGTTGTATAGCTCAAATCAGTAGTCCCTTTCTCTATTTAACTTCCCCTGACTCGCTCTCCTCTCTGTTTTAAATTTAGCCCATCTGCTCTTTTTTTATGTTTATTATGCTTATGCAATTTCACTGTTAATCATACTTATTTGACATTGCTAGAAATTTCCTATTTCACGCTTAACTTTGTTAAACTTTGTTACAACACTTTGCTATATATTATTAACAGCATTACTGGATATTTCTTTTCGTACCCAATTTAGAAACGGACGTATTTGAGTTTCATTAAACAAATTTAGTTACGATCACTAGATGCCTTTGTCCTAGTTTCATCTTAAACTTTACTTTGATCGACTTCACTAACATTTTGACATTGCTTTCCTAGATGAGTAACACTTACTTCATTAAACGTGTTATTATAATTTTGTAGATCATATTGCTTTTAATCTCAACTTTGATAAGCATACTCATCATATTTTGCTAGCATTGCTAGAAGCAAATCTAACTTATTCCTCACCTCTTTCAACATGATCTAACTTGTCACTAATATAAATGTCTACATGACAAGCTCTAATGCCTTTTAGATTATTTGGGAACTAATCTTAATGTTATCAATGTTGTTGCTTAATGCTTTATGTCATAACTACACTATCTCTTACTTTATTCTATTGATTAATTTCATTATTTTATTGTTCAAGGGCAGCATAACTGGGTGACCAATTGACATGAGGGCAGCATAACGGTAGGGGTCAATGGGTGACCTATTGACATGAGTTCCAAACTCGACTCCCTCTCTAAATCTATTCCAACCCCTAATGTATCAAAGCTTGGCAAATGTTCTGCAACAAATATCTCTCCAAACAGAGCTTTTAATGTTTTCTCTAAAAGAATTATTTGAAAAAGGAAAACACCTACTCAAACCATGTCCCATCCACGCTCATAACAAGTTCAAACATATGTATTGAACAAAACAACCAAATGCATAGTATAATCATGACATGTACATAAAGAGAAAGAATGAAACAATGTCATCGATAATCAACTTCCAGAAGTTCTTCAAAAATGTGAAGTTTTGTAGTTGTTAATATCGTATAATACGCGATACGTATCGTAGTGTGTACAAAAAGTTTTGTATCGTAAGGGCGTATTGCAAGTGTTTATGAATCATCTGATATATAAATTCGTATCGTATCGTATTGGTGAATTGGACGATTCATAAACATGTGTGTTTAAAATGAGTTTTTTTGTTAAAATTTGTGGTCTTATTGGTGTAAGTGTAATTGTATTGAACCTAATTGCTAAAGTCAGTTCCTATATATACTATTTTAAGAAGAACAATTTTGAGAAGGTTGGGGGTAGGGGGGCCACCCAGGCCAAAATATGGCTTTGTTTTTTTGAGAAACAGACTAACTGCTAAACACTCACACACACTTTTAATTATACTTTCTTACCAAACTCAAACACATTACTTAACTCAAAATACCACTACAAAGAAGCCCACACTACTATTGATAAAATCAAATCAAATAATAAACAAATAAATAAACCCTTTATACAATACAATTACTACCTTGCCAACTATGTGGTTCTAACGTGTCAAAGTCACATTCAGGTACTTTAATGTTTTCACTACCACCTATAACATTATTATAAACATGATTTTGAGACAAAAATGGCTTAATTTTAAACTATGTACTTAAACAGCCTCCTTTTCAAACTGTGCAACAAAAAAAAAATACTATTCTTTTGGAAATCAACATTATTAATTGGCTAAATATGCATAGAACTCAACATTACTAGTGTTGAGTTTAGCTAGAACTCAACATCAATAGTGTCGAATTTCAAAAGAGTAGTATTTTGCTAGATTATTTGAAAAGATGGTTGTTTTACTACAAAGTTTAAAATTTAAGGCTAGTTAGCAATTTTCCCTAATTTTGAAACCCAAATCGTTCAAATAATAAGAAAATGGAGAAGTTCAAGATTTTTGAAGTCGAACCAATGTTGAGCTAGGGTCAGACCGTGATGGCCTCGAAATTAATTTAATAATCATTTAAAATATAAATAAATATATTAAATTAATAAAAATAGAAAATTTGACTAAAATAATTCAAATAAATATAGAGATCTATATTAAATGTATTTTTTATCTCATACATTTGACTGAAAAAAGGATTTAATATTTCTTATTTGTTGTCTCATGAGACAAATAAGAAATATTAAATCCTTTTTTTTAGAAACAAGAAATATTAAACCCTAAGTAAACATAAATAGATATTGAGTTTCTCAATCAAGAGTCCGTATCGTACCCAAAATTGTTTTGGTTTAATTAGAGGAAAGAAATATTTTAGTAATGGTCAATATCGGTGTACCTTTTTTTGGGTTACTACAATTATATATACATGCACACACACACACACATTGAATTAATATACTTAATATTTTGGCTAAAATACAAATTTCACCATTTAAATTTGACTGAAATTCATTTCATTAGTCTAACCTTGTTTTCTTTCAATTGAGTCCTCTAAATTTCAAATTTATTCAATTCAAGCATTTCATTTAATTTCATTAAAAATTTGCCATTAAGTATGCAATTAACTAATGAAAGAAAATATTTTTTGAAAAAAAAATCTCACATAAAAATTCTGTAAAATATTTTTTCATGTGAGGAAAAATATTTTTTAAAAGGAAAATTTTTTAACGAAATTGAAAGAAACGCTTGAATTAAATAAATTTGAAACTTTGAGAACTCAATTGAACGAAAATAAAGTTAAGGAACTGATGAGTTTCAGTCAATTGACGAGTTTTGGTCAAATTTGTTAGAGCTCAATATTCTACTCTTTTTAGGGAAGTTTATGTCTAAATTATCTTAAGCCATGCCCAAACCTATTTGATTACCCAAAAAACATTTTTTATGAGACCAATAAAAGAGTTAAGAGAGACATTGAATAGTCATCCATTTCCCATGAAATTTACAAACAAAACATACACACACAAACAAAAACAACAATACAAAAGCTAGAAGAGTGGCGAACATTGGTTTGTCCGCCCATTAAACTCTTTTTATGAAACCCAATAAAAAATGTTAAGAGAGACATTAAATAAACAACCATTTCCCATGAAATTTTTATTTAGGAAAAGAAAAAAGAAACTAAAAGAGTGGTAGACAAACAAAGCAAAAGAAAATTTAAGAAGAAAGAGGTGAGTAGGTGACATTAAATAGAAAAACATTCCCCATGAAATTTTTAATTTGGAAAAGAAAAAAGAAACTAGAAGAGTGTTCTACCTTTTCGGCCAATAAAAAAAAGAAAGAGAAACTAGAAGAGTGGTAGACGAACAAAGTTGAAAGAGGTTAGTAGGTGACAATGAAGCATTGCAATTACATTGTTTGCAAAGTAGACCAGGGGGAAAATGCAGAAACGAAAAAAACAAAATACAGAGAGAGAGAGAGAGATAGAGAGAGAGAAGAAGAAGAAGAAGAAGAAGAAACGGTGATGCGACCTTAATGTCTAACAGCATGTCACGGTAGTTGAAGCTTCAACAATGGCAATAAAGTGTTGTAATTGTAGGCCTATAAGTAAAAATAAAAATAAAATACAAACTTTGTCCTGAACTGTGTGAGAATCGTTCATGGTTTTCAATGATTAATTTGCGTAGGCCGATTTTTGGGGTTAAAAGAACTGTTTTGGACCTTTGGTGAATGGTTCCCAGTTAAATAGTTTTGTTTGAGTATAACAACCATATTTATAAGCACTTATAAAATTGGCAAAAATGCAAAACTGACCCTCTAACTTTCCCTTTTTTTTATTTTAGTCCTGTAACTTTCAGTTTTGTCAATTCAGTCCTCTAACTTTTAAATTTTGTCAATTCAAGACTCCGTTACAGTTCCGTTAATACTGCCGTTAGAACCACTAAAACTCCAGAAATGGCGAACTTGTATTCCTGGTCATCGAAACAGTAGCACTCACTCGCTATCTAAGCCCTTTGATCTAATTACTTTGCTACTTTCAGTTTCATATCTGATTTTGTTTTCTGATTCAGGAGCAACAAAAACGGCTTCGTTTGTCACAATTTATCAGAGAACAATTTCATATATCCAACTCACGACCAAGAATACGTTCTCAAAGGCTTGGAGTTTCACGAATTCAATCTTAGCCCTAAGCTCCACGAAAAGATTACACCTTTGACGTCTTCATCTTCATCGAGATCTCTAAGGCCACTACCGCCGGATATGAATAAGTCTGGCAAGGATTTGGATTTTCTGGCGATGATAACGCGACGAAGGAACCAGTCGTGGAGCTCGATCAATCTCCATGAGTACAAGGTCTACAAGGCCGAGTCGTCTTCCAGCGAGTCCGCCAAAAAAGCAGCCGCCGACGTGTCGACTTAGACCTAGGACAAGCGAAGGAGACGTAGACCAGTCAGAGCAAAAGAAATCGATAAAGATGATGAAGAAGACGAGCAAGTTCGTGAAGAGAAAAGTCAACGCGAAATGTGCCAGCATAATTAATGAAAGCTGATGGACGGTTGGTGATTTGCCAGCCTGGCGCTAATATATATCTAATGTTGTTGAGTTGTAACAGAGTTTTAGTGGTTCTAACTGTAGTTTTAACGAAACTGTAACGGAACCTTAAATTGACAAAAATTGAAAGTTAGAAGACTGAATTGACATAACTGAAAGTTAAAGGACTGAAATGAAAAAAGGGGAAAGTTAGAGGGTCAATTTTACATTTTTGCCTATAAAATAATAGGAAGTATGGTTTCCATACGAAAACAAAGATAATAATAGAAAAGAAACATCAACAATACGTGGATTTAGTTCTCAAAAAAAAAAAAGAATACGTGGATTTATTTTAGAAAGATTGGAGTGTGCTTCCCATGATAAAAGATTTATCCAACACATTGCCCTCATCGAAGTTCGGTATGTATTTCAATGTGCTTACAATAATTTCAATTTTCCTTCTATTTATGTTACTTTTTTAGTTTTTTTTTTCTTAATTTTCTTTCATAATGGTTTTTTTTTTTTTTTTTTTTTTTTTTTATCATAGGCTACCAAAAATATAGTCTCAATAACATTAAGATACATCCTTGATCACAATTTCTCTCTTTTCAACACTTTGAATCTTTGATATGTTATGAGTGTTGTTTCACATTTAGTTGTTTTTTAAAGTGGGTATTTGATTTTTACATAATATTTGAATATGTATTTTAATGAGCATAGCAACTGTTTGATTGATTGCATAGTATTTAAGTTATTTTGTGTTCTCTTTTAATGGATTTTTTCTTATTTCTACTTTTCTTTTTCACTTATAATCATTTTCCTTAATCATAGGTTACCAAAGTATAATCTCAATCACATGAAAATACAAATTAATCAAATGTTTTGTGTTTTCATCACTTTATTTTGTTTTTAGTTATGTTTAATATTTAGTTGTATTTTGAAGTGGGTAATGGAATTTTTATTTCAATTAGCACACCAACTGTTTGATTAATTGCCAAACAAAAAAACAGGATATTATATATATATATATATATATATATATATTATGGCCACAAAAATTATTATAACAAAAAAAAAAAAAAGCAACCTTTGTGTTAGAAAAGAACGGAAACTATGATTTAAGATTCTTACAACAAAACAACCAATTGGTTATAATTGATATTTATTATTATTATTATTATTATTATTATTATTATTATTATTATTATTATTATTATTATTATTATTATTTTGAATTGTGGCTTTGTTGGATTTTGCTTTCGAATTATGTTTTTTTGAATTTATAAAATTTTTTGGTACATTTTGTGTTATAAATATAATTAAGAGAAAATTTGGATTATGATGTGACTTTTTTTCCCCTCTTTTTTGGTTTCGAACTTCTTGTGTTTTAGGTACTAAAAATTTTTGTTTCATTTTTTTTCGATTTAAAAATATTTTTGATAAATTTTCAATGTTTTAGATATTAAGGAGAAGAAATTTAGTTATTGAGAAAGTTTTTTTTTCTATAGAATAAAGGCCATTTTTATCATATTTTGATGATGAACAAAATTTTATAAATAAATATTATATAGGAATGGATATTTTTTCTACTTTACCTTTTAACTTCTTGAGAAAGATTGTTTTGTGCATAACACAAGTTAGTTATATCAAGTCTTATATTAAACTTTTGAATCACTAAGGTTAGTTTAGATCTAAATTGCAAGTTTAAGGGTAAAATTTGATTCTCAAGCCTAAAAGGACAAGGATCTTGGCCCAAAAAACCCAGTACAATGAATTTGTAGAAAGTGTGCTAGAAAACTAGGCTTTAATGAATTAGATGACAATTTCATTAAGCCCAAATGATAAGAAAACAAGAATAAACTGGTTTTGCCCAAAGAAAATCGTCCTCGACACATCTCAATCATTGTGGAGAAAGACCTTCGCAATACTTATTGTGCAGGTCATTATAGTGAATCCCATACCCATTCTAGTTAGTATAATTCATCCAATGACAATGTAACCAAGAGCTTAGGCAACAACAATAGTTAGGACACCCACGGTATTGAAAAAAATTCTAATAAATTATTCACTTTTTACATCCAAGTATATCATTCAACCAAATACTCAACAAAGCACCAGATATGGCCCCTCCTAAAATTGTGGATATGATCAATTTTTGAAGCCACTGATACTCGTCAATGGTTGGAAAATATTGGCGCATGTAGAATAACGCTACTAGGATTACACATATAATCATGAAATATGTGTAATTTAAATCATGTGATTATGCGTACAATTAATCGTGGAATATGTTTATACATATGTTTGAATTCAAATTAGTTTTTCTCAATTCTACTCATTATAATTTTTTATCTATCATATGAGAAATGAGGAAATTTAAGAATAAAATTTTGGTACAGAAATATTGATTATCATAAATTATTGTTATGTATATGTTTATTGACATGTTTAGTACTAGTAAGTGCAAATATTTACTCCATAGTTGAGAGATTGGCTTTAATGCCATCTCTTCCTTTACATTATGAGCTATTGGGATTAATTTGATGCATGAGGGGTAGTGATTCAAATGAAAAGAATGATAAAACATTGCTCCTCACATTCATGTATTTCTAGAAAGATGATTATTTGAACTACTTTATTAAAATTAGCTGAGCTACATATGAGATTATGTCAAACCTAAACATCAACTCTATGTACCAGGAAGCTGCAAGAGAATTAATTTAAGATTTCAAAAAAACTGCATGCCTATATTATAGAACATCATAGTAAGATCAAATAAATTAAAAAAATGTGTAGATTTATTATCTTAAATATTGAGGTTTGGGTAGAACAGTAGCTGCTGAGATGAGATGGAGTGTGACTTCGTTCCAGAGACAAAGTTACTTTTGAGTACTTAAGTGATATAAACGATACAATTGAAAATAGTTTAGACTATGTTAGTGATTTTTAATTGACTTCGAGAGAATGTTATTGGATAAGGTGCACTATTCTTTACTAGGTGCTTTGGATCATTAATTTGATGGATTTTCAACAATTTCAACGAATTCTTTCGATTTCTTATTTTACTATGTTCAACTTTATGTATTCCACATTTGTTTTTATTTGTAACCATAAGTTCGGCTCCTTATTAATTTTTCTCAACTCTACTCCATATTTTTTTTATCTATCATATGAGAAGGGAGAAAGTTTAAGAATTAAATTTGGTATGGAAATTGTGTTTACCTTAAACAAATTTGTTTTTATATGTTTATTAACATATTTAGTACATGCTAAGTGGAAAATTTTACTTCAAAGTTGAGAGATTAAGTTTAACGATATCTCTTCCTCTTTTGATAAGCTATTGGGATTGATTTGGTACTACCACCGTTCTATTTATGAAGACCTTCCTATGGATATTTTGATGGCTCAGACAACTGGAAACGTTTCTCTAATCTTACGCTATTAGTTTTGGAAACATGGAAGCAAACATAAATCATAAATAAAAAATTATCACAATGTTGGTCAAACATATTTGCAACGCAAATTGTGCTTAAAATCATACAAATATAAAAATTGCCACCCAATTGATCATTGCAGCCATGCCTCCACCTATGGCCTCGTTGGATAATACTTGGTGTTAAGTTTTGTTATTCTAGACGTTAGGTTGCTTTAGTGGTTTTTTACCACTGTGTCAATAAATCCCTATTGTTAAGGGTTAGTTGTTTGATTGAATTAGTCTTACCACATTATTAGGATCTGTTAGACTAGGTCTGTTAATTTTCTTGTTTCCAAGCTTTGCTTTGTAAGGCTATAATATAGCCAAGTTTGCTCTTTAATAAAAATAACAGAGATTTCTCCCAAATTTCCTTATCATTTTCATAAGTTTTTCTGGTTCTTAACATTTGGTACCAGAGCCTCGTCACGGGGCTTGGTTAAAATTAGAAGCAGCAGTCTTCTACGCGTGTAGTGATTGAAGTACGATGACAGAAAGTTCTTTTGTGCAGCCAACAATTCCAAAATTTGATGGACATTATGATCATTGGGCGATGCTAAAGGAAAATTTCTTGCGTTCTAAGGAGTACTGGGGCTTGGTGGAGAATGGGATTCCTGCAACAGCAGAAGGTCTCACAGATGCTCAGAGGAAGAACATTGAAGATCAAAAGTTGAAAGATTTGAAAGCAAAGAACTATCTATTTCAAGCAATAGATCGTTCGGTCCTAGAGACAATCCTCAACAAGGATACAGTAAAGAACATATGGGATTCTTTGAAGCAGAAGTATCAAGGTACAACATGAGTAAAGCGTGCTCACTTGCAAGCTCTTCGAAAGGAGTTTGAAATTTTTCACATGAAGGCAAGAGAATCTATGAATGAGTATGACCCTTACCATAGCCAACAAGATGAAAGCAAATGGTGAGGACAAGGGAGATATCGCTGTAGTTGAAAAGATTTTAAGATCCATGACTCCAAAGTTTGATTATGTTGTGTGTTCCATTGAGGAGTCTAAGGATATAGACACATTAACCATTGATGAGTTGCAAAGCAACCTGTTTATGCATGAACAAAGCATGAGTTCTCATATGGAAGAAGAACACACTTTGAAGATTACTCATGGAGAACAATCTGGAGGAAGGGGTCGAGGACGTGGAAGTTTTAGAGGAAGAGGAAGGGGACGAGGTGGACAAAGCTTCGACAAGGCCACAATGGAGTGCTATTACTATCATAAGCTTGGGCATTTTCAATGGGAATGTCCAAGCAAGGAGAAGGAAGCCAACTAAGCTCAGACTTAAGAAGAGATGTTACTGATGGCTTTTGTTGATATGAATAAGGCCAATGGAGAAGATATGTGGTTCCTTGACTCAGGATGTAGCAATCATATGTGTGGAAAGAAGGAGTACTTCTCGAATTTTGATGGAAGTTTCAGAGTTTCTGTGAAGCTGGGCAACAACTCAAGTATGGTTGTAATGGGAAAGGGCAATGTACGACTACAAGTTAATGGAAGAGTACAGATTATCACAAGAGTATTTTTTGCGCCGGAGCTGAAGAACAATTTACTAAGTATTGGGCAATTGCAAGAAAATTGGCTTAACATTCTGTTTCTAGGTAAAAAGTGTAAACTGTTTCATCCTGAGAAAGGCTTAATAATGGAGACGAAGATGGCTTTGAATCGAATGTTCATACTGCATGCTATATCTCAGCCTATAGCATCTACTTGTTTCAACACAATCATGGAAGATATGGTGCAACTTTGGCGTTATAGATATGGACACTTGAGCTTTAAAGGCATAAAGACTCTTCAGCAAAAGAAGATGGTGAATGGTTTACCACAGTTTAAGTCTCCCTCAAGGCTATGTAAGGCTTGTTTAGTAAGGAAGCAACAAAGGTTCTCATTTCCAAGCAAAAGCACCTGGAGAGCGTCACAAATTCTTCAATTAGTGCATGCTGATATTTGTGGACCAATCAAGCCCATCTCAAATGGCAAGAAGAGGTATTTGATTACTTTCACTGATGACTTTAGTAGAAAAACATGGGTTTATTTTTTAATGGAAAAATCAGACACTGTAGCTGTTTTTAAGAGTTTTAAGATACATGTTGAGAATGAGACAAACTAGTTCATTAGAGTGTTACGTACTGATCGAGGAGGACATTTTACATCACAAGAGTTCATCAATTTTTGTGATGTAAATGGCATACGAAGACAATTGACAACTGCCTACACACCACAACAAAATGGATTTGCAGAACGAAAGAATAGAACTATTATGAATATGGTTTGTAGTATGATTTTTGAAAAGCAACTTCCAAAAACTTCCTGGCCTAAAGCAGTCAATTGGACAGTGCATGTCTTAAATCGAAGTCCAAAAATGGCAGTGGAAAACAAGACTCCAGAAGAAACTTGGAGCGGAGTTAAGCCTTCAGATGAGCATTTTAGAGTTTTTGTATGTATCTCCCATGTTCATGTGCCTGATAGTAAAAGAACTAAGCTGGATGATAAGAGCTTAAGTTGTGTTTTGTTGGGAGTTAGTGAGGAGTCCAAGGCTTACAAGCTCTATGATCCAGTTTCACAAAGAATCATAATAAGTAGGGATGTTTGATAGGCCAAAAACGTGTTGACCCCTTGTGATGGATTAATTTGATTAATTAGTCAAGTTTAATTAATTAATCAATTTAACATGCAAACACATGGTAGCATAAACAAATCACCAATAAACTAAAGTGCAGTGGAAAATAAATTGACACGGTGATTTGTTTACGAATGGGGAAAACCTCTAAGGTAAAGATCCCACCGGGTGATTTTAAAGTTACCACTCCTAAGAATCCACTATTATCAAAACAAGCGTTTACAAGTAAAATAATCTTAGTGCCTTCTACCAACCTACAGTTGAACTCTTACCCCAATACCTAATTGAACTTGTTCTTTAGTGACAATCTCTGCTTTTGATGCACGGCTCCCAGTACGTGACTAATCAATTGCGTGGATCCCAATACGCAACTTCAATCACCAACTTGAGAAAGATGTTAGCTGCAAAGTTCTTCTGTTCATCCTCACAATGAAGAACAAAAAGATGCTTGGTTACAAAACCCTACAGTGCATAAACACAGCAACTTCTTCAAAAAAGAGATGAATTAGGGCAAACTTTGTCTCCGATCACAAATAGCTTTTACAACTTGCGCTCTCTACTGTGTGTAACCAGATACGACCCTTAAAATAATCCTTTTATATGTCTAGGGTTATGAGATAAGAAGGCCCAAAGACATATCCAAGAATTGAAATCAAAACAGATCTGAAATTTTGTTTTTCTTAAACCTCGACAGATAGAGGTGTCGAGAAGCTGTTGAGTAGCTGTCAAGCCACAAGGCTAGAACAACTTATTAAGCTCGATAGATGCTAGTTGTCGAGCTTTAATGACAGGCACTTCTTCAGCTTGAATCTTGGACAGACTTGCACGGCTTTAACACTTGATCTTGAAACCTTGTTTCTTAAAGTATTAAAAACATCCTAGATATACCCAAATACAAGAAAATTGTGTTTTGTCAAAAGATTAGCCAATTACATAAAAGAATGACATATGTTCTTCACAAGTGAACCACATATGTCCTAACAATGTTGTATTCGAAGAAGACAAGAATTTGGATTAGGATAAAAAATATGAAGAATCCATTGTGTGTGACTTGGAATGGGGTGATCTTGAGGAGGAAGCAGCTATGTTTAATGATAATGAAGAGGGGAGCGAATTTGAATCTAATCCTGAAGCTAATGCAGATGCAGCAGAAGAGAATTTTTCCTCAGATTCCTTGATCGAAGAAAGCTCTCCTAGCTTAAATGAAGGGAGGAATAGGAGACCATCAATCTAGATGAGAGACTATGAAACAGGAGAAGGCATTTCTGAAGAAGATAATGAAGCTTATATGGCCATGTTTGCAACTACTGATCCTATTCACTTTGAAGATGTTATGAAGAGTAAGAAATGGAGGAGAGCAATGGATTTAGAAATGGAAGCAATAAACAACAATGATACGTGGGAATTGACGAGGTTACCTAAGGGAGCAAAGAAGGTTGAAGTGAAATGGATTTATAAGACTAAGTTTAATGAAAATGGAGAAGTGGACAAATAAAAGGCTAGGCTTGTAGCGAAGGGGTATACTCAGCAACTAAGCAACATGGGGTAGACTATATTGAAGTATTTGCACCTATGGCATGCATGGAGACAATTCAATTGGTGGTAGCATTTGCAGCTCAAAGAGGATGGACTATCTACCAATTAGATGTGAAGTCTGCATTTTTACACGGTAAGTTGATTGAAGTGGTTTTTGTGGAGCGGCCTTGTGGTTATGTGCAAAAGGAATATGAAGAAAAGGTTTACAAGTTAAAGAAGGCACTTTATGGGCTTAATCAAGCACCACGTGCTTGGTACAGTCGTATAGAGGCCTATTTCATGAAAGAAGGCTTTGAGAAATGTGACTACGAGCATACTTTGTTCATCAAGACAAGCAAAGAAGGTAAAGTATTAATTGTAAGTCTCTACGTTGATGATCTCATTTTTACTGGAAATGATGAATTGATGTTTACAAAGTTTAAAAATTCCATGAAGCATGATTTTGACATGACAAATCTTGGAAAGATGAGGTATTTCCTTGGTCTTGAAGTCTTGCAAAGATCTGATGGTGTTTTTATTAGTCAAAAGAAGTATGCTTTGGAGGTGCTGCAATGGTTTGGAATGGAAAAAAATAATTCTGTTCATAATCCTATTGTTCCCGGCTTTAAACTTGTGAAGGATGAAGGTGGACTTAAGGTGGACAAGACTTTCTATAAACAGATTGTGGATAGTCTCATGTATCTGACAGCTACTCGACCTAACATGATGTTTGTGGTGAGTCTTACTAGTAGATATATGGAGAATCCTACTGAGCTTCATTTATAGGCAGCAAAAAGGGTGCTGAGATATTTGAAAGGTGGGTTTGGAATTTTCCATAAGAAGGGAGGAGATGATGAACTTGTTGCATACACTGATAGTGATTATGCTGGAGATTTGGAGGACAGAAAGAGTACTTCAGGTTATGTGTTTTTATTGAGTTCAGGAGAAATATCATGGTCATCAAGAAAACAACTAGTAGTAAGTCTATCTACCACAGAGGTAGAGTTTATTGCTGCAGCTTCGTGTGCATGCCAAGCAGTATGGTTGAAAAGAGCGTTGGGAAAGCTGGGTCAAAATCAAGGTAAGTCAACTATTATTCGTTGTGATAGTAGTTCTGCAATCAAACTCTTAAAGAACTCAGTAATGCATGGTCGTAGTAAGCACATAAATGTACGTTTCTATTCTCTTCGAGAGCTCATAAAGGCTAGTACAGTGGAGCTGGTGCATTGTGAGACACGAGAACAGTTGGCTGATGTGATGACTAAACCACTCAAGCTGGATGTTTTCTTGAACCTACGAGGGCTATTGGGAGTTTGTTCTGAGATGGATATAAACTGAGTGCTTGTAGAATTCAGTTTAAGGGGGGAATTGTTAAGTTTTGTTATTCTAGACATTAGGTTGCATTAGTGGTTTGTTACCACTCTGTCAATAAATCTCTATTGTTAAGGGTTAGTTGTTTGATTGAATTAGTCTTAACAAGTTATTAGGATACGTTAAATGTGGGCTGTTATTTTTCTTGTTTTCAAGCTTTGCTTCGTAAGGCTATAATATAGCCAAGTTTGCTCTTCAATAAAAATAACAGAGATTTCTCCCAAATTTCCTTATCATTTTCATAAGTTTTTCTGGTTCTTAACACTTGGAATTCATAATCCACAAAAAAGTTTGCAAGCTAATATATGTTTATGTTTATGATTATGTTTATGAGTAAGACGAACTTTACCTCTCTTCTTCGAAGTCAAAACCCAAGATAAAAATGAATTTTTCATTTTTCATTATGCTCTTTAGATTGAGCAATGCACATATTTATTTATTTATTGGTTTATTTTAAGTTTAGGTATAATATTTGTTGTGTTGTCATATGTGGTGAATATTTTCAAATTAGCTTGAAACTGATTTTAGGTGTGGCAATCATTGCTGCAATACTTGGCACCTCCTTCTATGGATTAATCGATGAGAAGATAGGTTAAAATAAATAATTAAAACTATTTTTTTTCTCTACTTCTTGAGCACGGTACTAATGTCAAATGCATCTTGTAATACCTCAATTTTATTTTATGATCATCACCATCATTATTATCATAAAGTTGAGGTACCATACATGTGCACTATAACATCCCTACCCAACTTTAGAGTTAAACTATGTGTTTGAGTGGTTAATTATTATTTTAAGCCACTTCCTTTCTATAATTAATAGAATAGTATTTAATTAATATATTATTTTATAATTCCATTGAATAAGAATTGTAAAGATTATATATAATTGAATGACTAATTGTATTATGAATTTGTGATTGTATACTAAGTATGTACAAAGCTATATTAAGTGGTTTAAGATATAAGATATATAGTTGTTGGTGTTTAATTAAGTGTTTAAGGTAAGGGCATTTTAGTAATTTCCTACTCACATGACTAATAGAATCAAGATACTTGGGCCAACCAGGTGTGGACATTTGCTCAACTTTCCATGCATGTGAGACAAGTGGCAAGGCCACTAACCTCCACATAACCCTACCCCGCTAACCCTCTAGCCGGCCATGCAAAATCACCTTACTCTTCTTTCTACTTTCTCAAAACAACTAGAATAACTAAGAATCTCTGTCCCTCTCTATTCCCATGGGTCCAAACAAATCAGAATTCTCACCTCACTTTGCTCTCATTTATGTTAAGGAAAGAGCTAGAAGCTCTCTTGAGTCCATTTTCTCAAACCCACGGGTCCATACATCAAAAGAAAAAATAAAGCTCCATCTCATTTCTTATTCATACTCTCTCAAAGAAACTAGAAGACTCAAAAACTCTCTAAAGCTCTCTACATCTCATACTTTCGGGTCCAGCATTTAGAAAAAGATAGAATCTATTTCTATTTCTATTTCCCCTCAAGAACCCGTGCCTAAGGTAAGGGGAAAATCTGATTCTTTTAATCCATTGTCCATTTTAAACTTAAGTGATGGTTATGTGAAATTGTATATGGGTGTATTGGATTCTAGATACTGTTGATTGCCTAAATATGATTTAAGTCATTGTTTATGCTTGCATTTGCTCCTAGATGATAGACAAAGATAAAATCTATTGTTATGGGTAAGTGTTAAAATGAGTAAAATAGCTAGATAAACTTTATGAAATTGCTATTTGAGGTGCTGAATGTGTAGTTGATGCAGTAATTGAAGCTTGTTGAGAGTCAGTTCATGAACTTGTTAAAAGTTGCACTCATTGGTTAACTTGTTTGGTCATTATAAATCCTATAGTTTTCCAAGGACAACTATGGGTAAAATGTTTATTAGAGATTATTATATAATATTTCTATATGTGTGTATTAAATTTCATATGAAAATACCATCGTTTGTTAATTGTTTGTGAATTTACAAGAAAATGTTGCAAAATTGTCACTGTGACAGATTCTATGTATACACATTGTAAATAATGTAGTAAACTGTATACAATGAATTTGGATGCTAGGGACATTTCCTTTTAAATATAAGACACTTGTGGTTGTTATTGAATTGCTCTCACAACAATTGGATCAATACAAAAATAGTAGTGCAATTTGTAAGTTAATTGAAATTATGTTAGGACAAATTTGAGTATGTTGTCTTGTATGACTTTTTAGTAAATCATGGTTTCATGATTTGGCTCTGAAAATGATATGGAATCTACTAGACATCCATAGGAGTGGCTCTGTAAATTGGCATTGTTAAGACATATGTGGTTCACTTGCTAAGAACATATGTCGTTATTTATGTAATTGGCTAATTCTTTAACAAAACGCACTTTACTTGTATTTGGATGGATCTAGGATGTGTTTAATGCGTCAAAAAACCTTGTTTCAAGATCAAGTGTTAAAGCCATGCAAGTTTGTCTAAGAAACAAGTTGAAGAAGTGCCTGTCATTAAAGCTCGACAGCTTCATCTATCAAGCTTTAATAAGCTGTTCCAACCCTGAGGTTCGACAGCTGCTCGACAGTATCTTGACACCTCTAGCTGTCGAGGTTTAAGAAAAACAGTTTTTCAAATCTGTTTTGATTCCAATCCGTGGATATGCCTTTGGGCCTTCTTTTCTCATAACCCTAAATATATAAAAGGATTATTTTAAGGGCCATCAAAGTAGACATATGTTGCACAAGTATTAAGCAAAGTCTGTTCAAGCAATTTGTGACCGAAGACAAAGTTTGCCCTAGTTTATCTATTTATGAAGAAGCTGCTGTGTCTTTGCACCGTAGGGTTTTGTAACCAAGCATCTTCTTGTTCTTCATTGTGAGGATGAACTAAAGAACTTTGCAACCAACATCTTTCTCAACTTGATGTTTGAAGTCGCATACTGAGATCCGCGTAATTGGTTAGTCACGTACTGGGAGCCATGCATTGAAAATGAGAGATTTTCATTACAGAACAAGTCCAATTGGATATTGGGGTAAGGGTTCAACTGTAGGTTGGTAGTAGGTACTGAGATTCCTTTACTTGTAACTGCTTGTTGTGATAATAGTGGATTTCGGGAGTGGTAATCTTAAAATCATTTGGTGGGGTTTTTGTCTTGGAGGTTTTCCCCATTCGTAAACAAATTACCGTGTTAAATTTATTTTCCGCTGCACTTTAGTTTATTGGTGATTTGTTTGTACTACCACTCATTTGCATGATAACTTAGTTAATTAATTAAACTTGACTAATTAATCAATTAATCCATCACAATGGGTCAATACGTTTTTGGCTTATCAGGCATGAAAATTGGATGTGAATTGATAGCCCATTTGTATTTTATAAGTGAAGTATATGCTATTGGAATAAACAATGAACAGTAAGCGACATACCTAACTTTGAGGATTTAATTCCAAAGTTAGGTTGAACGATTTGAGCTATAAATTAATATGCTCATCGTTTGGTATGACTGGATCATAGATAAACTTTGTATAACTTGGTTCAAGGTTTAGTACTCAAAGGAGGAGTTCTAAACCATCCTACTGCTTTTTCATGTTGCTGTCTTGTTCAACATGTTGTATGTTGCCATATGAGTGTATATGGTTATATGACCATGCTTAAAGGATTTTATGTTTATGCATGCATTATTGCCCTAACCTCAAACATATTTTGAAATGAAGTTGGCTCCTCTGGAGATATGATATAAATATGAGAATGATGGCTTTTCTTTAGTTTGGTACATAATTTGTTGATGTGTGCATAATATGTTTATGGGAACCTCGTAAAGGTGGGATTAGGATTTCCTTGATTTTAAGATATAGGTTTTGAGATGAATGTGTAAGTTTATTCTAAGGTAAAATCGATAATAATAAGCTTTGATATTTGGTTTAGGTGTTACCAGCCCCCAGGTTTGAGCTCCTTCAACTTTAGGCTTTCGGTTCCTTTGCTATTAGGTAAGGGATAAGTTATATGGGCATTTGGTAAGTCATGAGATTATTTTAAAGTGTATTATGCATTAAAAGGTTTTTTTATTAAAGATATGACATATAATCATGTTTCAAACAAAGCCATGTTTGTGAGCTTTTGAAACCTTATGTACATGATTTAAGCATGGAAATGCTATTATTATGAAATGTTATGCAAACTAGGAATTTCAATATGATGTATAAGTATGAAATATTTTTAGGTTATGTCTTCTAGTATTCTAAACTCAGCCAATAGAGGTTAAACTATTGGTTTTCCATGAAAAATATTATCTAATTGGCCATTAAAAGTGGTGAGGCTCTGTTGTACCTGCCCTTGTTGGGAGTGGTCAACTTGTGGATGATGCCAACCGACCCCTATGGTTGAAGATATGTACTATGATATGATCTCGGGAATCCTTGGTATTGTGGGGAATGCTGGATGCCTGACACAGTGGTGTTGGAAGCCTCCCAATTATGTACAAACTTATCAGATATGAACTAACCAATATATTATTTATGAACAAATGTATTATATTATGATCATGAGAGAATGATCTTTGTTGGAATGCATTATGAAAAGTTAAAAGCTCTCATGAAAAGAAAAGTTGTTCTTTAAAGATAAAAGTTTCTGAAGTTCTGTTGTGCTTTAAAGATAAAGAATCTGATAAAAAGGTTTTAGTGTTTTATAAAGATAAAGCTTCTCATGAAAGTACAAGTTTATGTTTAAAAGTTATCAGATATCTGCTCTTTATGACACGTTAAGTTTTATGACTGTGAAAGTTATAATATTTTATGAGAAGAAATTTATAAAGAAAAATTTTCTTATTCATCAAGATGTTTCTAGTTTAAGACAAAGTTACCAATTATCTGATTTAAGTTAAAATGATTATTTTGTAATGAGAATATATATGTGTATGTATGTATGTGATTTTAAACAATCAATATTATATTTGGTGACTTTGTAAGAAATGAAAGAAATTCAATCCGAAAGGTTTTGGTAATATTATTCTGATAAGAAGAAGGAGAACAATTATTTTCCTATGAGAAGCGTATAAATTATTAGTATGAATAGTATAAAATTCTATGCATGAAAAGATGTTTTCCTATTTGAATATATATAAAATGAAATGATTTGATTTACATGCATTCTTATTAAATTCTTGTTTGTCTTATTCTTACTAAGCTGTGAAGCTCACCCCTTCCACTCTTTCAATCAACAAGTTTTATTTTAGAGCAGAGAGAGTCTTAGTCGAGTTTTGGAAAGAGTTGGTTTTAGTTTTAAAAGTATAGATCCCAAACTAGCAATTTGATGTTTAGCTTTACAGTATTGTGTATTTTAGGGTCTAATGGAAGTTGTGTGGCTTAAAGTATTAAGAGATGTATTATGTAAAATTTAGAATTTGAGTAACTGGTGGATTGTGTTATCCCTTGGAGTACAATGTAGACGCTCTAAATATCAAGTGGAAAGTTATATCAAGAATGAAGAGGAAAGCTTTTGTAAAAAGTTTAGTTGATTCTTGTTAATATCAGGTTTAAGCCTGATATTAGCATGCTGGTCATGGTCACAAATCCGGGTATCGAGTTTGGGGCGTGACATGCACAGTAAAATGAGAGTAGACAATTTTGTAGTGCTACAAAATAGTTGAGAAAATTAAAGTTTTAGTACATACAATTTTGTGCAGTTAAAATAAAAAAAGAAGATGTAACGTGGAGAGTTACTTTGTGGGTTATTTATATAAAACTTTTAGTCTTCTTATCAGTTAGGAAAAATGATAAGAGATTAAATTCTATTTGGATTAGAAGTTTAAAAGTTATTGAGATCCTTTGGAGTTCCAAACTATCTAAACAGATAAACTTTAATTTGAGGCTAATTGGAAATTAAAGTCTTGGAAGACTGTTTAAATATTAAACTAAGCGGGTTTCTTAGTAAATGTGGACGCCAAAGAAAATTTGAGAGAAAGAGAGGCATGACAGAAGAAGGAGGCCAAAATTTTTTAGGGGCATAAGGTTTGGATACAAAATAAAGCTGAGAACCCCCATCTCGAAGATGATCAATATTTATATGTTTATTAACATGTTTAGTATATAGTAAGTGTAAAACTTTACTCCAAAGTTGAGAGATTGAATTTAATCACATCTCTTCCTTTGGATTATGTGCTACTGGGATTAATTTGATGCATGAGGGTAGAGTTTCAAATGAAAAGAATGATAGAATATTGCTCCTCACATTTATGTATTTCTAGAAAGATGATTATTTGAACTACTTTATTAAAATTAATTGAGCTACATATGAGATTATGCCAAACCCAAACATCAACACTACATACCAAGAAGCTGCATGAGAATTAATTTAAAATTTCAAAAAAACTGCAAGCCTATATTATAGAACATCATAGTAAGATCAAATAAATTAAAAAATGTGTAGATTTATAATCTTAAATTTATAGGTTTGGGTAGAATAGTAGGTGCTGTGATGAGATGGAGTGCAAATTCGTTCCTAAAACTAGGACTGCTCTTCTTGAGTACCTGAATGATATAAACAGTACAATAGAAAACATTGTAGACTATGTGGGTGTTTTTTAATTGATTTCAAGAGAAAGTAATTGGATAAGGTGCACTTTTCCTTACTGGGTGCTTTGGACTGTTCGTTTGATGGATTTTATTCAACAATTTCAACGAATTTTTTCAATTTCTTATTTTATTAAGTTCAACTTTATGTATTCCTCATTTGTTTTTATTTGTAACCATATGTGTGACTCCTAATTAATTTTTCTCAACTCTACTCCTTATTTTTTATCTATCATATGAGAAGGGAGGTAGTTTAAGAATTAAATTTGGTATGGAAATAGTGTTTACCTTAAAAAAATATTGTTATTAATATGTATATTAATATATATGTTTAGTACATGGTAAGTGAAAAATTTTACTCATAAGTTCAGAGATTGAGTTTAATGACATCTCTTAATTTTAGATATAATATTTGTTGTGTTATCATATGTGGTGGATTATCTCAAATTGGTTAGCTCGAAATTGATTTTAGGATTGGCAATCATTGCTGCAATACTCGGCACTTCCTTTTGTGCATTAATCAATGAGAAGATAGGTTAAAGAAATAATTAAAAACTATTGGTTGTCTCTACTTCTTGAGCATCGTATTAATGGCTAATGCATCCTCTTCGACAATATTTGTCATCGACAAATAATTTGTTAGATTAGGAACAGGAATTGAATGAATATCAACTCCTCTATATATTTGATCCTTACTTAGCCTGGATAGGAGGGCTACTAAGTACTAACCAAACTATTTTCTAATCTACATTCGTAACTTCCAATAGTCTTAAATGTCAAGGTTCAATAATACACAAAAATTGAGGCACAAGTTGATCCGTATGACATCTACATACAAGTTTATATTATTTATTACCTTAAACTATATTCTTAATTGAATTTTGTACCCTAAACTTTGAATTTTCATTCAAGTTAACAGCAAACTTAACATTAGGGTGTAAAGTATGACAATAGTCATAGTTTGGGGTGCACAACGTGAATTCAAAAAGTTTTGGGTGAAAGTGTAATATAGGGTAGTATAGTTTAAAGTGGTAAAATGTAATTTTTGTAATAATTACATTAACTCATTTAGTTATTTACAAATAGATTTTTCCATTGAAATATATGGCAGTGCCACAATAGATTGAAGAGGACTTAATTGAAATGAATGGACCAAAATTGACTAAAATGCTATGTTGATATCATTCAATAGGAATATGTTACCTTTCAACTTTTAAATATTATATAGATAGATAAGGAAGAGAAACCATATGCCCTGTACATAAATATATAAAAAATTTGAAAACAATTTACCCGAGACATTTATATATTCACCCTAAAGATGTAATAGGAGCCACAATATCAAAGAACAGATCAACAACCCAGGTTAGCTTCCCACCATAACTCGTATATAATATATAAACAAATTAAATTGAAAAAGAAAGTGGGAGTTAAAGCAAGGAAGTTGGAAAATCAAAACTACGCAATACGAAGACAATCAACATGATCAATGACAAGCTCAATCTTTTCCTTCCAGAGTAATGCCCCCTGTATGTTGAATGCCGCCATCTAGAACAAGAACACAGTCCAATGGATAGTTGGATACCTAAGATGGGCATGCGATCTCACCCACACAAGGTTAATATGCATAACATCGCACAATGACCAAGTACACAAAGCTAGCAAAAAGTAAAGCTACTTTAAAAAGTTGCCCAAGACCAAACTGTAAGGTCTTTTTTTTTTTTTGAGGGGAAATACTAAAAAGGCCTAAAGGGATGTCTTATTCTTTTTTAATTGAACCTTATACTCGTGCTGTACTGCTATGTTCACTTTGGTGCTTTTCTTTAATGGATTACGTATTAGAGTAAAGTAAGTAAACATGCATAGTAATGTTCATCAAAAGTAAACATAAATGGTAAAAAATAATCAAACAATGATATCTTTAAGTTGCTATTAAGAAAACGAGTAATGCTACAATCACAAACTATTTTATAATATTTTTATAAAATGTTAATGTGGTTAACTTATTATTGGTTTTTATCTAGGTCCATCATTAATAGTACTATTTTATTTACTAATAATTACTCACCACATCCGTAATTTGTAAAAATATTTATACCTATAACATTATTATAAGAAAACAGTATAGATCAGCATTCCATATACTTCTCTTTCTTGTTGTAAATACACACAAAACGTAAATAAATAAATAAATAAATAAATATATATATATATATATATACACAGAGTTCAGTTTGATAATCTATCATCTTCTCAACAAAAAAAAAAAAGAGTTTGATACTCTGTTATAAGAAGTAAAAGATTATAGCACAGGCATACTATTGAGAATAAGAATTTGAATGTCACGAGCTCACAAGTCACAAGTCACAACTATAAAAATCAAATCTCTGCAAGGAAGGGAAGCCCAATAGCTTTACACGTCTCATAGTCATTCAGAGCATTCACATTGGGAATGACATATGCCATATTTAGAAAAAATTTAGCATAAAAGCTCAAAACCCCCCCACACATCTAGACTTGTAAAAGCCAACTATTGCAAAAAAAAATTCCAATTGCACTACAGTGTAATTCTAAATGTGAAATCGCACTGTAGCTCAATTGTAAAAGAAAATATTAATATTTTATTCTAAATATCAGGTTTTCTTTCTCATTCACATGTCTCTCATCTCTCTCCCTCCATCACTGAAGCTTCACCAAGCCTCTCTCTTTTCTTTCATTCACATGATCTCAGCTCTCTCTCTCGCCATCATTGAAGCCTCTCTCTTTCTCTCTGAATGTCTCTATCGATTCACCATCGGTATTGGGGGTTTTGTGCCAAATCAAATCAAAGGAATATACTACATGGTTTTAATCAATGTATTCGAGTTTTTGTGTTTGTGTTTCTTTTCTCTCACTCACGATGTGGTTGGTTGAGATCAGCATGGGTGTGCTTAGTCTGATCTCCACCGATCAGCGTGGGTGTGGTTTGATGAGTGTGTTTGCTTGGTCTGGCATGGGTGTGCTTAGTCTAATCTCCACGATTCGCTGTGTTTCATTGGGGATGGCTTCAGTGGCGGTGGGTTTGATAAGTGTGGGTGTGTGTGTGGGGTTGGGTTTGTGACTGATGTGGTGGTAGTGGTGGGGGGTTGCGGTGGTGGTGGTGAAGGGGTGGGTAGTGGCCTAGTGGGTGATTAATGATGGTGGAATTTGGGGTTGCCGTGGTAGTGGTTTGTTTCGTGGTGGTGGTAGTGGCGGTGGTGGGCAGAGGACAGTGGGCATGGTGGTGGCTAAGTGTTTCCGGGTTTGTTTGGTTGGTTTTCTTTTAATGGGTTTGTGGTTGGTTTTTGGTTGGTTTGTGGCTGGATATTTGCTGGGTTTGTGGTGGATTTGGTGTGGTGGTGGTTGTTGTGTGGTGGTGACTGGGTTGCTATGTGGAGGTGGTGTACTTGAGAGGGTGGTTGCTGTGTAAATGGGTGTATTGGGTTTTCTCTGTAGTACTTGACCACTGGTTGACAGAGAGGAAGGGAGACAGAAATTAGAGAGAGAATGAAATATATTTTATTGTATAATTTATATTATTCTACTGTGTTGTATTATAAAATAAAAATTGGGATGCTAAGAGTATTGTAAAATATTATGGTATAATTAATAACGTAGTTTTTTATGATGATAAAATAAAATAGGATAGAATAATGGGATGCGAATGCTCTCAGAGAGAGTGAAACTATCCATGGTGAGTCTTCGAGCCTTGATTCTCTACTGTATGAATAATGCTACATCCACAATATTTTCACAACAAATTAGTGGTAAGTTGTTATTGGTTATAATTTGAAACTATAATTGACATCATTTCTTTATACACCAATAACAATTTGTCCCCTAAAGATGTTGCCATGGCTGAATTTTATTTTTAATGTCTTTAGAAATTAGGAGTTCAAAAAAATTTCAACTCAAAAATCTCTAATTTTTGACACTGGTGCATTGACTAAGTTCGAAACTTATGCCTTTTTTTTTTTTTTTAAAGCATATTATGCCAGTAATCTCAACAAAAGGAGATCAACTACAGGTTATGTATTTCAGTTTTCTCTATGCCTCATATCATCTTTGCTCTTTGTTTGTTGTGAAATTGTTGTAGAGATGGAATTACTCTCCACTCTACAGTTTCCATCAATTACCCTGGTCTTGATTGGAAAATAAAAAAAAAAAAACAAAACAAAAGTAAAGGTAAAATCAATTGCGAAGTCAATTACATTATTATATATAATTAATTCATTTAAATGTTTTTAAAGCGTAAAAAGGATAAAATCTTAAAAGAAAAGAAAAGACAAGTATAAATCACTGTCAAGAGGGATAGTGCTTGGGAAAAAATTTTAGCGTGCATCTCATGCTCTTGCACAATTATGGTTCATTTGAATTCCCTACTCCTGTAAGTTCAGGCTCAACAGGTACAGTACGACTATAGTCCCTCCCACTTAAGTAAAAAACACCAACCCAGATCACATTGCCTCTTGGCCAAAAAAAAAAAAAAAATTTACTCGTCTGTCTCACTCAAGACTCAAGAGACAAAAGAAAGTGGATAACTGGACAAGACGGTGGGACGCACCGAGTTTAAAACTAAAGTCAGATATCAAATCATATCACAGGATTCGATTCATAACCACTTTTCCTCGTTCCTTTATCGTCTCCAACCGCCGGTCCAAACTCCAACACCAAAACATCTTTATTTGCTTTCCACCGTAATCGCTACACACACTCCTCCCTCCCACTCTCGCTAATCCTTCCTTCTTGATCATCATCTTCTTTCTTCTAAATACAGTACTGGAACAGGATGGGAGGTGTCGGTGGTGAGATATTTGTTGTTACAGGTCCTGGCCAAGGTCACCTTCACCCTTGCATGGAGCTTTGCACCCACCTTTCCTCCCGTAATTTCCACACTACCCTCGTCATTCCCTCCATCTCCGGCACCACCACCACTCAGATTCCCTCTTCCTTCTCTCAAAACCCACTCACTTCCTTCGTCCACATCACCTCCGGTCCTCCTATGCGCCCCGGATCCGATCCGACCCGCCAGCAATCCGCCCTCGAACTCCAAGCCCACATCACCACCAACCGCTCTCACTCCCAACCCCCCATCCTCTGCGCCATCGTCGACTTCCAGATCGGGTGGACAAAAGAGGTCTTCCAAAAATTCAACATCCCCGTCGTCAGCTTCGTCACCTTCGGCGCGTGCGCCGCCGCCATGGAGTTGGGCGCATGGAAAGCCCAGGCCGGTCAGTTCAACCCGGGCGAGGAGGCCCGATTCATTCCCGGGTTACCCGAAGAAATGGCCATTACGCCCTCCGATCTTAAACGAAAACCTGTAGGTCCAGCTCCAGGTGGCGGCCCACCTGGAGGCGGAGGTGGTAGAGGTGGTGGTGGTCCGCCTAAACCGGGTGATCGGCCACCGTGGGTTCCAGAAGTTGAAGGCGCGATCGCGTTGATGTTCAACACGTGTGACGATCTGGAGCGTCCGTTCATCGACTACATGACAGCTCAGATGGAGATGCCAGCGTGGGGCGTGGGCCCACTCTTGCCCGAACAGTACTGGAAATCATCATCGTCCAATTCGATCATCCGCGACCGTCAGATCAGACAGCAGCAACGCCAATCGAATTACACCGAGGAGGAAGTGATCCAATGGTTAGACTCGAAGCCACGTGGCTCTGTACTATACGTGGCATTCGGCAGTGAAGTGGGTCCCAGCATGGAAGAGTACCCACAAATAGCAGCCGCATTAGAACACACAACAAACCAGCCTTTTATCTGGGTCATACAACCCGGGTCGGGTATACCCAAACCCTTTGGTGGTGGCGGCGGTGGTGGTGGTGGTGAAAAGCAAGAAGGGTACTATCCACATGGGTTGGATAGCAAAGTGGGGGAGAGGGGTTTGATAATAAGGGGATGGGCACCACAACTGTTGATACTGTCTCACCCATCGACTGGTGGGTTTTTGTCACACTGTGGTTGGAACTCGACTGCTGAGGCTATAGGGCGTGGGGTCCCATTTTTGGCATGGCCCATTAGGGGTGATCAGCACTACAATGCCAAGTTGGTGGTGAGCCATCTCAAAGTTGGGTATAAAGTGGCTCATGATCTTTCAGAAATGGTTAAAGAGGAGGATATTGTGAGAGGAATCGAGAGGCTAATGGGGGATCAAGAGATGCACGAAAGGGCTGCTAGGCTTCGTGCTAAGTTTGAGAATGGGTTTCCTGCTACTTCTGAGGCTGCTTTGGATGCTTTTGGGGATTTTATTCGCCAAAAAGCACCTTAATGTAACAGCAGTGTTCACCTTGTTTCTCATTTTCCTCCGCTAGTTTGTGCTGTAAATAAGTTTGCTTTTTTAATGCATGGATTAAGTGGTTTTAAGCCACATCGAAGAGCAAATAAGGACACTACATAATAATGATGAAATCTATTTATTAAAAAAAAAAAAACACTTGTTGATGGGATCTTGGCCTTTCATAACCATATTCCTTCTATTGAGGCATTGGTTTCCCAACCTGCCTTGATTTTGGTTTCCAATTGGCTTTGACAATTCAACAATGTCCATTGTCATTGCCTCAGCCTTCTCCGCATATGGAGAACTGTCCACTGTCCTCCTTGAAATGGTGTGATAACCACAAATACATAGTCATAGACAACACTTGATGCTTATTGCTTAGGGCGCATTTGGTGTATGAGTAAAAAAATGTGTGAAAATACGTGTAAAGTTGTTTAAAATACATTACCAAACAGCCCCTTAGTCTCTCAGGATCCAAGAGCTAGTTTACATCATTTCGAGCAGAAACCTTTAGCATGCTTGTTGCCTTTTTGACAAGAACATTATGAGTGGGTTGAAGCAAACCTCAGGATACGGTACATTGCTTTTGGGTCTCTAATATTAACTGGGGCAAAACAAAAATTATAACGATCTTCAAGAAATAATCTGTGTACCATCTCTAATATATTTGCGACCTTCTTTATATGATCATGTCGACACAGAAACTATGATCCATCTAGACCGCAATTTTCATAAAATTTTTCAAGTAGATAGAAGAATACTAAATTAGGGAGTTGAATAGCACAACAAATGGTTCAACCTGTTCGAAGAAAGGAAAGAGACAAACATTCCTTACTTCTTCAGAAGGTTGCTTCAAACACTCAATGTAGTCTAAATTATTCTTCTAAATGCAAGGTTGTTGCGACTCCGTCCCAAAATAACAGAATAACGGAATAATTGTTGCATCATCTAATCTTCCAATCACACCTCGTTTGCTTCGCACCCTTCTCCGCTCTTAAGTTGCGATACACATCAACAGGATCTCATGACAAAACGGGCAAATGACCACCGTCAATAGCAACCATGGAACGGCGAACAATACCCTCCACCCTCAATGGCAACCATGGAATGGTGAACAATACCCTCATCATTCAAATTTTTTTCCTACTCAACCATGGTTGTACCACCAACACTACTATACAACCCTCATCTACTACACTTGGAGGCAATTCAACAGTTTTCCTATCATCTGCATCAAAATAACATTCTGATTCAACCATTGTCAGAATCACATTCTGATTCAACCATTGTCAGAGTATCATCATCCTTAGGAACTGTTGCTGAAGAAGAAGAAAAGGGTTTTTACATAGAGAGGGTAGCAGAGCCCACAGATAATTTTAGCCCTTGTGATAGCCATTTAGGGTGAATAAAACTAAAACCAGTGCGAAAATAGTTTGGGACATCCAAAGCAGAAACAGCAGGCTAATGCAAAGGGTGATAATCATACACTCTCCAAAAAAGGAAAAGGAATTGAAATATTGGTTGAATAGCAAAACCTAGAAGAAGAGGAACATGATGGTGATTTAATTTAAGTTCATTTAACTAACACACACTCACATGGAAAACCTGGCGGGCTGGAACGCTTTCAGAGGGAGAGAAAGAGGACTAATTTGGTTGAGGTTGCTGGGTGATGACAACAGAACAGACTTATGTCTTGACTATTGCGGTGTTGGTCCTTCCTTGGTGCTGGTGGGTGTGCATTCACTGGATGAAACACGCCACCAGAGTCCACAGGTTGATTCACTTTCTTGGTCCACAAGGACAAGGTGAGAAAAGTTGGCAGAGACAATTTGAGAAATCAATGGATGTAGCAAATGCACAGCATTGCAACTTAAATGTTCTTAAGCCACCTACATGTCAGCTGGTGCTTGATAGCCTTCAGCCATTTTCACAACCGCACTCTTGACACCAATGTGATGACTGCTCATGTTCTTTTAGCATTTTCTTGGTCCACAAGGAGAAAAAAATAAAAATAATAATTGAGCGAAATGCTGGCATAGAAACACTTAAAAAAAAATCAAAGGCATACATATAGCACACATTCACAGGAATTTGTAATATACAGCAATTTAGGATAAACTCTAAAGTCATACTCACAACCAGTGTTTGTTTTACTTTATTTAATTATCTTTCCCTTATATATAGTCTTTCACAGGATACGCAGATCCTTTTAGAAAACAACAATGGATTCTATTAGCTCTTGAAGTGGAGCCAGCTCCTTTCTGTCAATTAGCACAAATTCCTGCACAAAATTGCACAATCAAGCTCCTTTCTGTCAAAGTTTAGCTAAAAACTTCACAATCAAGGTGCATTTTATATCAGACATACTCTAAATAGCTCATTGTATGTTAAAGAATGTTAAATACGTGTCAAAATTGCACATTTGTGATGTCAAAGTCAAAACACATTGGACCACTTAATGGAGAAAGCATTGAGATGCCTCTCCACTTTCTATGTCCAAGATTAATGGAGTAAGTATGTTAAGGTTTCCCATGACCTAAGGTTCTAAACAAATTATTCTGCAGAACCATGATCCAAGGAAACAAAGCTTCTTCTTTTATAAGTAAGAAAGATGCATATTAAAAAAGCTACTTTAGGCATGAAAAGCACAAAGCTGACCAGCATTTACAAAGAAGAAAAAGAAACAAAGAAGATAATAAACAAAGAAGAAAACTAAGTACAAAAGAGGAGAGGATAGAGCAACAAAGGAAGAGAATCACTAGATGTGAGTCCCCAAGCCCGAGACTAGTCAAATAGAGATGAATAGAGATCCACTAAAAGAAGCAAGCAACTGATCTCATGAGCTATCCAATAGTCCTCAAATGTTTGCCAATTGCCCTCCTTTCAAAGACATCACAATAAGCACTCTGGAACCCTTCTTGGTAAGACCCACGAAATCCCAAAAGATTTAAGAACAAAACTCCACAACTGATGAGCCTTCTCAAAATGAAGTAGTAAGTGATCTTCAATTTCCCCACAACATTGACACATGATACACCATTCAACAAAATCTCCCTAAGTCTCAAATTATCAAGGAAACAAAGCTTTCATACTACGAAATGCTTCAAGTTCTTTATCTTTAAAATAAAAATAAAAAGTTGTGTTCCCCAATTGCAAATACTAGTGTAAAATGAACAAGCACAAAAATGGACGAGACCTCATTTTGAGGTTAATGCCAACATTCTGCAAACTAATGCTAGCTTTGATTTGTTACAATGGGATGTTCCCCAATGTCAGCTTTGATTTTGATCTTTCTGAACACTTGTGCAGACCATTACTAAATAGGAAGTTGCATCAATCAATGATAATGTAACAAACTGTTGGCTTCTTTAATATTATTTACATCCCACTGTAACAAATTTAGCCTTATGATGGTAGCACAGCATTGCCTAGGCTCAGGAAAACCAGATGCTATCTCAAAACATAGAAATATTTGCTGTAGGAACCCTTGCCAGCTCGAAAAATCCAAAACAAGCATAAAGAAATGAGAGAAGTGATTTTTAAAACCAAACCCATCTTATACGATTGAGTTGGAACAAAAGATTAAAGAATTTCGCAAAAAATTGGAGTCACAAAGCTCGGGATTAAGAAATGTAAAATTTTATGCCTGACAAAATACACATATTTTATTCCCTTTTTGTTTTTCGGTAAGTTACACACCAAATGGGCCATGAACCTACAACCTCAAGTTATGCACCAAGTGGGTCATCAACTGACGACCTCACATGCTCTGACAAACACATTGACTAGTGATCCGCAAGCATCATATAGTATATTAAATCACATGCTTGAATAATGCTATAGAATCTTTAGAATTTAGCATGGTTTTATCACACACACATATATATATATATATAAGATTCTGGTGTTACTTAGAAATATCGTCTTTCAAAAGCATGATTAAGGGAAGAAAAAGGCAAGCTTTTGGATCATCAAATGATCATGGATCAAGATTTGCTAGAGTAGTAGTAGAGTCTTATGGTTACTTATTTTCCTTTCTTATCAAGTTTCACTTCTTTAATATTATGCAGACTGAGTGCAAATATTATATAGAGAATAAATTATGGTATTTATTTCAAGATCATGTTGATGGTCAATAGATACTAGTTCTGTTTATGAAACCATCATGGAACGAATAACTCAAATAATAGAATAAAGAAAAATAAATTAGTCATTGAGATACAGAAGACTTACACAAGTAAATAGTATAAAATGCTTGAAGCATGTATTTAGATGGGCCTCCTCCTTGAGGCTTACAATTTTCTGAAAGTGAGAGTGGTAGATGTGGGCATATACACGGAACAATCTTTTGAATATTGTCTTTACAACATCTTTGAAGTTGGGAGGAAAGGGTGACCCTATGAAATTTTTACTAGAACAAATAAATATAAAAAGCGTAGAGATATAATTGAGATAATGTACAAATATAACAATGGATATTACCAAGCTTTTGAGGAAAAAGGGATTCATTATCAAGCTGGCCTTCAATCCAGTCCATTAAAAGTTCAACATATTTTGGAGCAGAAACCTCAATAGGTTTCTTAATTTTTTCACCATCTGCCCACCGATACTCATATCTGTAAAATTTATATGCATATCAGACACTGTAAATCTATAGTTACAATTATCCATACATCTATCTAGAGTTTTTTTTTTTTTTTTGATAAGTGTATCTATCTAGAGTTTTGACACTTCTTTATTCTTTTTTCCTTCTTCTTTTTTTTTTTTTGTTGAGAAGGGTGGGGGGGGGGGGTGTTTAAATATAATTAATTTTAACAATAGTTATTTCAAGAGATTTATATAGGCATTTCATTTTATATCACCATCTAATCAGTTTATGTCATTATAGGAGGCAGGTACTAAAAATATGGATTAGTTTGTAAATCTATAGGCATAAAATATATGTAAAAAAAAAAAGGCTTCAATGTTAAATATTCTGGTAATATGGCAACTTGCACTTTCCCCGCTTAACCATGGTGCAGTTGAAATGTCCCCCTAAACTACAAAACTAAGCAATGATAACTTAAGGAAGTGGGGTGTAATTATTTAGGAGTGGTACTTCATGTGTAAACACTTTTTTTTTTTTGATAAGTAAAAAAGATTCATTGATATAAAAAGGGAGGAACAAAGCACCCAAGTATACCGGGAGTATACAAGGGAAGCAAATCAAAAACGAACATTACACCTGGTTTCTCCATTTCTAGATCATGGAACACTCAACCTGTGTCATGGCAAGGGAGTTGTAATCTATGATATTTTTCTTGTTTAGGGAGAGGGGCATTACTCACTTTTGAAGTTTAAGGGAGACACTTCAACGGCACCATAGTTGAAGGAAGTGGGGGTGGGAGGTGCAATTAACCCAAAAATATATACACAATGCATCTAGATATCACATTTAGAACCATGGCTTCCCCAAAATGATCAGAAAAATAATCCATATGCTGATTAATTATAGCAAAAACTGCCAAAAAGAAACAACTTCTTTCACGTTTTAAAGTAGTAAAGGTCATGTAGACACAATGCTTGTTTAGACAAGAAAATTAGTTATGCGGTAGTTACCCGGGAGTAACAAGTAACCTTGCCACACAAAATGGAACCATGTGCAAGACAAGTGAGGCAAAGTGAGGTTAAAAGGACTTCATTTACATATTTAATCCCATGTAAGTAACATGGGTAGACCAAAAGCTATTAATTTAGTTGAATTTAAAAAAAAAATTTATACAAACAATTTAATTAGGTGAGGGAGAGACCAACTTCTCCCTTTATATGTTACTGTAGATGGGAAAGAACCCACCAATGGAAATATCCCAATTACTACCCAATTGGAGCAATGCTGAAAAAATCAGTGGAAAGTAACACTATTGAATTTCTATAAACTAAATGTCATAAAAGAATATGAAAAAAAATATACAGGTTTCAATATTATTCCATACTTGGGGCCGGCTGTCATTGTTGGACAATTCTCATTAGTACAGAATTCTGTGAGGGTTCCATAGAGCAAATTTACTTGGTTGAAGAAATCCACAGCTGGGAAAAAAAATAAATAAATAAAAAACACTTCAGATTTGAATCCCATGCCAGAGCTGCAGTAAAGCAAAAATTGGTTGGAAAATTTTATTTTTACATTTAAGCACCAGCTAAATAAAGAACATTACACAAATTAGATAATACAGCTGAATAGCACATAAATGTACTAAACCTAGCAGATTGACAGGCTTAAAATGAAGGGAAAAACTCACATACATTAACAGGCTACATATTCTGAAATTGTAAGTGCACACATGCAAGCAAGAGAGAGAGAGAGAGAGAGAGAGAGAGTTACTATTGACAGCAAGCCACTCATTCAAGTCCTCCCCAGTAGGAAGTTTTACAGCCTCCCTTAGGTTTCCACTACCTAGGGTGGCATCAATGTGCTTTCTAAGTTGTGCCCCCTGCAATGGAAGAGGATAAGTATTGGAGCTTTCAGTTATACCAATAAAATAACAGTCAGAGAATCATTAATAAGGAGGCAATGTATTACAATTAACCACAATAAGATAGATCTAAAGAACTGGACCAGAAGCTCTGGAAACGGCATCTTGATCATCATATCAAAAAGAAAATCAATTACATTTTCTACATAGTTATTCAATTCATTAAATATGCATTTAAAAAAGTACCATTGCATTGACTCAACCTTGTTTCTCTCTCCATTTTTCCCACTCAATTGTTTCTCGGCACATTTTATCCCCAAAATAAACAGTTGGCAAGTCATATTTCAGCCACTGGATCCAAATAAGGCCCCAGTGAAATGACATGGCCTAAATGGGCTTTGTAGGCAGCAGGATAGTCCTTTAAAGAAAAGGCTGGAACAGTCCCATAACATGACCAAGCTACTGGCGCCGAGTGGTTGACATTCACACAACAAAAGGACCTGATTTCAGCCAATTCCTGGGATGTTTCCAGCATCGAAATTGGGCCCTGCTCCCACAACCCTGAACATTGATTTTACAGCAGAGAAGACTCTTTGCTAAAGGTTTAGGTCTTAAAACCTTGTTTTAATTGGATAAAGTGACTGCTGATAGAAGCAATATGATGCAGATGCATATGCATAAACTTGTTCACCTTCACCAAGAATGATTTTTCAGCCTATCAAAAAGAAAAATATGCTCCCTATATGTAGATATACGTTCCCTAGGGATCAAACTAAGGGATATAAGGCATATTTGATTTGCTGGGGATATTTTTCTTATAAGTAATAATGAATTTAATAAATGAACTCTAAAATTGTTTCCAAAAGAACTACAAGCTAAGATCTACTAAAGAATTAGAAGACAACCCTAGGGAACGTATATCTACATCACTGTCTGTGTTGCTGTTTCTTCTTAAGAATTGGAGATTTACTCCTTATTAGTTGTAACCAATTATTACACTTTTGCTACCAGCAATTAAAACCTATTTCCAAAAGTGAATTTGGTCTTACATATTTTGAGCCTTAAATCAAAAGGCCAAAATCTGGGTAAAGGACATCAGTCAATATCTACTGATCTAATTTAGTACTGAATTCCTAAACATCCTACATTAGAGAGAGAGAGAGAGAGAGAGAGAGAGAGAGAGAGAGAGAGAGGGTTGATGATGGTGGTGGTGGTGATTATGACGAAGACAATAAAGATGGTGAAGACTACTGAAGAGACAATGATGATTGAAGCAAGTTCTTTCCCATACAAGAGTAAGCAATACAAGATTTTCTGATGGTACAAAAAACAAATGAGCACCCATGTAAAACAGATAAATAAATAAAAACATATTTAAAATCTTGTAAAACCCAAAGCACCAAGAAAGAGATTTTTTTTTTTTTGATAAGTTCCAAGAAAGAGACATGACTATATAGAAAAGGTTCACCTTGCTCCCTGAGGGTGCACTCTTTTTTGGGCGGAATGTCCTTTGGTTTCTGTTTGCAGAAGAATTAAAAAGGCGAATGTATATCAGCAAAAGAGGTGCATCACATGGTTTTAAAGGCCATCAATAATCAAATAAAATCTAATGTAATAAGGAATATTTATAAACAGCACAAAACCATGATCTTCACACCTAAAAGGACACACACACACCCAAGGAGCAATAGAACTACATACTGAAACTTTGGCATCAAGTTAGGTAGAAACTTGTACAAATAGTCATTCCCAGCAACAATAATAATTTCAAATTAAAATAAATACATATGTAAAAATGTACAAAAAGCCTGGAAAAACACTTCCCAGTGCACTCTTGACTCATTTTACCCTAAATTAACTAGCTTTGAACTTCACCACCATGTTTCTCATAATGAGAGGTCCCTGGTCTAGATTATTCAGGGATCCACTACGAGTTTAATAAAATAGACAACATTAGCTTACCTGTCCAAAGTTTACTATCTAATTTTTTTATAAAGCAAAGCCTTCTTTTAGTTTAGAACCAATCATTGAGAATGTATATCTCCCCTATAATCTGGCAATACATAAAGTCCATATAACACTGCCATCCCTACATAATCAAAATCTCTTCAAGGATCTCTTTATCACTTCTTAAGTAGTAGTGATGTCCTTATCCCTTTACATTCATACCCAATCATTGATTTTTTTTTTTTTTTAACAAACCCCCGGTGGGTCTTGAACCCACAACCTTACCTTCCACCCTTCCTTATGTGGAAGAAGAGGTGGGATTTGAGCTAGAGCTCATTGGCCAATCTTTTTTTTGGGATTTACATTTAAACCTAACTGCAAAACACATTCTGTCCCTGGGTGCGTTGCATTTTTGGACTTTGTAAGAAGTAATCACTAAAGCTTTGCAAAGGCAGATGAAGTGTTTCTTAATAAAGTCGCTCCTCTTCAATTTAAAAGGCATCCCTTTTCCATTGTTAAAAAAAAAAAAAAAAAACGCATCCTACAATACTGATATAAGGCTCTTAAACATATCATGGAGAGTTGTTCCTATAATAGAAATAACAGACGACAGGGCTTCTTTCTCAAAGCAAGCCCTCACCTTCATGGTGCCATATCTTTCAGGAAGTTACATTCTGAAAAAAGCAATAGCATATAATTCAATTATGCTAGGTAAATAGCTCACCAATTGAGCTGTCGTTTATTTATATCTGGGGGAAATGCACCTATAGCATATATTATTTCTTTTTCTTCTAAACAAGATTGTATTTGTAGAAGAAAATTACATTCTGAAAGAAGTAATTAGGATATAAAAGAATGAGACCACACATTTAGTTCACGAAGTCAAACTATCATTTATTATGTCTAATTGAAAACACCCCTATAGCATACACCACTTTAAAAATGCACACCACAGACATTGTGAACAGTCAGTCAATTTTAAGATGCAGACAGCAGATGTCTACCGGGCAGAACCAAGATATCATCATAAACAGGCAAATGCATCTGAATCCATATATGTGAACAAGTTAATTAATTTTTGAATAAGCATATCAATCAATTAGAAGATATTGCAAGAACTTGTTCAGAATTTGAATCCATAAAGTGAATACTATCACCATAATCAGTGGCTTCCTTTTTCAGAATTTGAAACTTTTGGTCATTGTGAAGAAGACAAGAGATGCTGCAAAAACTTTCCTTTTCTTCTATTTTAGAGTGAAACCATCATATCTATTCCTTTCTAATAAAGGTTTCTCCATCATAGTTCATACACATAAAATGTTGACAGAACTATTGCTTAGTTCTTATAATGAAAAAGGAATGAACGGGAAGTTTTCAAGAAGACCGAAGTTGATATGCAACGCTTCATTCATTCTAAAACCTCAACATTCACGTCATGTGAAATCTAGCAGCACAATGCACTCACGGCATCTTGTATACAATTAGAACGGGGAATTTCCGCTTTAGCGTCATCTTTTGAATACCCAAAATAACCTTTAGATAAAATTACATGTTAAATAGAAGATCAAATATCTACAACTAAGACTAAAATAGTCAAAAGAAAAATTCAAGAACACCATTTAAAATAAACTACCATCACTCAAATTCTAACCCATATTCCCCGCCACTTTCTCCTTTATAGTTTCTCTTTCCTTATTTCACTATTTCCCGACTCTCTTATAACTAAATAACTTCCCACATCTATTCACATAACTTCTCTATCTCATATGCATGTAATCATGCTACATTCTCAACTAGTTAGAATATTATAACGCAAAAACAACTATAGAATGCTAAAATTGAACTTCGATTTGGATTTTGGCCCCATTCAATTCAAGTTTTTTTTTTTTTTTTTTTTGAGACATAGTTTCGACCCATAGTGTCCACTCCTGACGATTGCTCTTTATCATCATTCCAAGAAAACAATTTGTTATTTGCGTAAGCGGGTATCGAACCCAGATCTCTTATTCGACCACAAAACACTTTACCCAATCAATTCAAGTAACTATGTATGAAATCAATGCAAGGAATGTAACATAACTAATAGAAAAATGTCTAAAAATTATTCAAATGGGCAACTATGAAGCTTCTATTGTGTGTTAGTATTTTTGTAATAATTATAAAAAAAATTTAAAAAAAAAAAAAAAACCCATATACACAATCTTGATCATAGCTTTTTGAACCCATTTGCAATTATGCCAAATAGATAAAAGTAAATATATAACCGTTCGAAGTCACTATCTAAAATCACTAATCTGATCTAATCTTCTTCACATAAAGTAACCCAAAAAAAAGAGTAGTGCATTTTTTTTTTTTTAATATTTATTTACCTGCCCAGGCCAAAGAGACTCATGGCTAGCGCGAGAGAGAGAGAGAGCGAGGATTCAGAATTCTTTCAGGCGTGTTTGGTTTGCTAATTGAGTAAATTAGTTCCTGAATATGTTCTTATTTGCGTGGAGCGCCCCGGAGAATGAGATGTGAGATATAAATTATGCAGAGATTGACTTTTTTTTCTTTTTCTTTTTTTTTCCTTTTTTTTTTTTGAGAAACAATGCAGAGATAGACCGGCTGTACATGTGCTGTAAAGAAAAGACGTACATATTTTAAGGGAGTTTAGGCCCTTGAGGAGAGTGTCCAGACCACAACTTTTATTACCATTTTGGGCGGCCAATCATTTTAATAACGACCCACTATTTCTTCTTTACCATTTGTTTTTAACAAAAAGAAAAAAAAAATTTTATAGAATCAACAAAAGGAAAAACTTATTTGTTTTTCACCTCTCATATTTGATCAAATTATAGTTCTCGTAAAATTTGTTACACAAAAGTTGAATCCTTATATTTTCTCGGTAGGAAATTAGGTTTTTTTTTTTTTTTAATCGGGAAAGATACAAAACAACTTTATAAATTAGTAAGTAGAAATTACATCTTGGATTATAGCTTGCTCGATGAAGCAAAGATTCTCTTCAATCCATGTTAAAAAATCAACAATGCCAAAATGGACATGTAGGGAATGGGTTTAATAGTGTATCAAGAGGGAGACTTAGTCAAGTGAATAGTTTGTGGGGTCTGTTGGAACTTTTTTAATTCGTACATTTATTATGCCAAAATCACCCCAAAATATGATGGATAAGAATTGGGTCCAGTGCTCTTATGCACTAGGCCAGTTAGAACGTAGATGTGTGGTGGAAGTTTGAATTACAATAGGTTTAATACACAAAAGCACTAGACTCAAGTTAGTTTCTCATATAACATACTTTATATACTATATAAAAAATTGGTCTTGAAAGTTATGATTGCACCAACTAAATATACCCTCCTTAATTATTGCATATGCAAGGTAATTTAAACTCACCCTACATGTACTCGCCCCATCTTTTGCCCCTAATGAAGCGGGTATTGCCCACCCCACTAGAAAATAAGGTGGAGACAAGGAGTTAAGACGGGCTACGAGCATCCCCATCTGAAAATCCTATCTTATCCTATTTTACCATATCAAAAAGTTATTTTATCAATTATATCATACCATTTTACAATACTTCCAACATCCCAATTTTTATTTTCCAATACAACACATTAAAATAATATAAATTACACAATAAAATAACATAAAAATCTCTCTTTCTTCTCTCTTCATCTTTGTTTTTTGTCTCTCTTTTTTCCCCCTCTTTCTCATCCACCCTCCACCAACCCAAACTTAGAACAACTCCAGCATCGGTCACAAAAAAAAAAAAACACACACACACACACACACACAGAACATAGAACTCTAAACCCACCATTAAATAACCAGCACCCAAGGTCCTATCAGCTAACCCACCAAATTCGACTCACAACTCATAGCAAACCCACGCAACCCACGCTAGAGAGATCTGACGACAGACCCATGTAGCCCCCATGCAACCCACCCATTGTAAACCCACGCCAAAGAGATCTCACAATCCACGCGGAGTGAGACAGTGAGACGCGGCCTGGCCTTGGCATTGCTAGGCGATGGTGGCCAACGATGGCTTGAGGGAGAGCAAAGGGAGAGGGATAAATCTGAGAGAGAGAGAGAGAAAGAGAGAGAGAGAGAGAGAGAGAAGTGGAAGAGTCAATTAAGAGAGAAAGCAAAAAGTGAATCACAAGTGCAAAAAAATAAAATAATGTTTTTAGGTTTTGCAATTGAGTTATAGTGCAATTCTACATATAGAATCGCACTATAGCACAATTGCAATTTTTTTTTGGTAATAGTCAGTTTTTGCAAGACAGCCTATTAGGGGGTTTTAGGGCTTAGATGCTAAATACTACCAACACATGGCATATGCCATTTCCAATGTAAATATTCTAACTCCTTCCCCATAAGTACCCTTCCCTTTATATTTATAATTTTTTAAAACAAATTATAATATTTTAGTATGTCTTTTAAAAGGCATACACACACATTCTTTAATTTTCAAAATTAAAATTAATGAATCTTGTGTTGTTTTATTATTTAATTTATATTTATATTTTATATTTAAGATTTAAGATTTCTATTTTTTGTATAAAATTGTTGTATTATTGTGTTTGAATTGTTTTTATATGTTCTAATACTTGAATTATTGTATTGTTATACTTTTAGAAAGTCTTGTAATATCATATCTTGATTACTTTATGTTTTATTATATATACTTTTTTACTGCCAAGATAGAATGGTTTTTATCTAATGTATGAGGTATTTGAATAAATTATAAAACAGCTTGCTAGGATGGGGGGTGGGAGCAAAAAAAAGGTCCCAAAATGAGAGGGGGGGGGGGGGGCGGCGGAATAGAATCCTACCCCATATTCACCCATTGCCATTCCTACACGTATACTATTTTTAATAATAATTTTTTAAAAAAATTGTTATGGCCTTCTTCACAAATTATAGTTTTGCATATATATGGAGTCCTCAACACATAACACTTTCAAAAAAAAAAAAAAATGTAACACTAGTATGCGAGCAATGTTTATGCATTAGGAATATGCCACATACAAATATGGGTATACATTCTTCCAAAATCCACCTAAATGCATTTCACAACCCTAATCATGTGAAATGACATCGATAATGGGAGAAGTAGCAAGAGCCCTATATAAAAGTTCATCCTTGCACACACCAAAGTATGAGTTAAATCCCAAAATAATATGCATATTCGAATACATCATCATTGTAAGAGTTGACATAAGCATCAAGGAAGTTTTGATTACTTTCAAAAATAGAAAAAAAGAAAAAAAGGAAGTTTTGATTGAGACTACACTAATACCAACTCCAAAATTTGGGTGATATTTGTTTTGCCCGCCTTCTAAAACTCATGCAAAACCTTTTAACCACTTATTTTCAACATCATCAACTATAAAATGGATGTTTAAAAGTCTAATTAAAAAAAAAAAGAAAAGAAAACTGGTCAAAAACAAAAAAATATTAGGCTAAAACCTGTAGATATAACTTACTATTTTTTTTTTAAATTATATATATAGAATATTCTATTCACGATAATGATAAAGATATCGGGTACTATGTACAGAGTATGAATATCGTCCAAACTTGATGTAAAAGACAAAAAAAAAATAAAAGCCGAAGGTGTTGGGTCAAAACAAAAGTCTTGAGGGCAGTCAGTCACCACCACCACCAGTGGCTGAGGAACTATAAAACCCTAAACACAAAAAGAAACAGCAAAAATTAAAGAAGATAGACCAGACCACACGAGAACGAGAACCCAAGTCGCGGTGGACCCAGATCGGATCGGATTGGATCCGACTCGACTCGACTCGACTCGTATCCTCCTGGTATGTACTCGGTCCTGTCTTCTTCTTCGCCAATTAGGGTTTTCGTTCTCTACTAATTTCATCGATTTTTGTTCTGTAAGAGAAAATCAGAGAGGAATAGAGCTTGAATTTTCCTTCCCATATATCTATTTATCTATCTATCTGTTTCGCAATCGTAATTTGATTCCTCATATACGTAGGCATATATATTGATCGTTGATAATTACTTTCAAAGATACAGTTTTTATAGCTACACTAGTTTTAAATTATGGTTTTTAGTATGGATGTTGTGGAAAATTCATATTGGAATTGCTGATGGATATGCATTTTGAAATGAATGGCTTCTCCTTCTTGGAGGATTTGCTAAAGCAGTTTCAAAACCACATTTTTTTTTTCCAAGTACAGTTCATTTCTTTTTCAATGTGCAGTTTTATTTAAAAACCCCATTTTTTAAAAAGCTGAAAAATAAGCTGTACCATGCAAACAGGTGCAGTATGGCCCATCTTGTCTTGTGTTGAAAGTGTTTTGTGTTTTGTCATGAAATATAATAAGCAGAAAAAAAAGAAGAAATTTGAAAGAAAATTTTTGTTTTTAGCTACTGATGATATTGATGGCTAAAATTTGAAATATATGAGTTTTTATTTTTATTTTTATGGTCTCTCTGCCAGCCGGCCTGCCTTGTCCCACCCTACTATGTGCTATGAAGTTGTTTTACGGAAAAATGTCGTGCCTGTTTATACTGGTTATCTAACATTTGGTTTTAGGATTTGAATTTTTTTTTTCAAGATTTGGTAATATTCATGATCTATTAGCTGATGCCCTGATGGGTTTCTACAATCAAGACCCCTCTGTTTTGTGTGTTAAAGAGAATTGGAAAAAAAGAAGATGGGTCTTACTGAATTTGTCGAAAGGGTTTGATTTTGAGGATTCCAGGGAGGCCAAGATGAAGTCATGGGAGTTATTGCTTCTTGGTTCATCATGCCATAACTGTTTCTGTTTGTGCATATATTACAGGAGAGGTTTTCATACATTCTGCTCCTCAATCTTCTGAACAATCATCAAGGGCCTGCCTTGCAGGGGCTAACGCTGACGGGTATTGCTTGCGAGAAATGGATCCTGTTCGCTATGGTCTTCAGCAAGGATGGGATAATAACAGCGTAATTGTGGTTTCCTCCTTAATAATCACCTATATGGGATGATAAAACAAGAAACTATTAGGGCACATGTGATTGTCGTTTTTTTTCCGGCATCTCATCCTTAAAGAAAAATGAGAGAAAGCCGTGGGGCAGTGAGGATTTGGACTGGATTTGCCTAAGCTCGTATCATGATTGATTATTTGTGGCTGACATAGCTTATTCTCTTGAATTCACAGGCTCTGGAGGGTTATGGTGCAGTACACGAGCCAAACTTCCGGTGAGTGTCGACCGTTGCTTATCATCGTCACAAGGGTAATTTAGTATACGCGGGTATAATGCAGTCACTTAAAAATATTTGACTGAGAGGTTTAGTGTATACTTTTTTTGGTATGTATTGCATGCATGATTGTGCAACAACACTTGGCTAATTGATATTGATATTTATCATATGTTTTCCTGGTTCTTATTTTTGTTGTTGTTGATAAGTCTATGTTTTTATGGTCTTTTATTTGGAGTGCATGATATCACATTTTATCTTTTCTCTTCCACCCCATTTTACAATCTTTTGGCAGGGTTGGTGCTCCCTATGATGAGAGGAGGTTCTTGGATGAAAGATATTCAAGAGATAACATTTACTCGAGGAATGCTTTCCATCGTGATGTATTGGATAGGGAGAACTATCCACCACCACCACCACCACCACCTCCTACTATGGGTCTTTGGCCACAGTCAAGGAGGAGAAGTTATGAAGAGGAATATCCACTTGATAGGGAATCTAGGCGACATGATAAACCACACATTGATTCATTCCATGAGAATGATGAAATTCAGGAATTTGATAAGCTTCGGGATGACTATCGCAGTGCAGATAACTATCGTGATCATGGATTTGACAGGCCTGGTAGGTTTGGGGAGCGTGACCATGATGATTATACTTATGATGATTATGACTATAGGTCCCACATTTCCCATCAAAACAGGGAGGATAGCCGTGACAGGGATTACGACTATGGTCGGCATAGTTATGATTCTGATTATGACAGAGGCAATAGGAGAGATGGTAGTTGGAGGCGGCGTGACTCCCGTGATAAGAGATGTGCAAGTCGAGAACGAGATCAGAGTCCATATAGAAGACATGAGCGCTCCTGGTCTCGGGGGCGTGATGATCGGCCTCGGTCAAGGTCTCCTCGGGGAAGAAGCCATGGTCGAAGTCATCGAGAAGACAGCTATGATGATGATCGACATGAAAGGATTGATAAGCGAAGGGAGCGGGAAGACAAGCGTCATCGGGAGCAATATTCTGTGGTATGCTTCAGCTGATTAACATGTTTCTTGCACTCTCTGTGTTGTCTCTATGATTTGTTACGCGGTAGGGGGCTTTAATAATAATCCTGTTTTCTTATAGGCCCCATCTGCGACTATTGTTGTGAAGGGCCTCTCACAGAAGACAACTGAGGAAGATTTATACCAGATCCTTGTAATGTTTTGATGATTTTTCTGCAAATGCTATTGTTTCATATCTACTTAATATTTCCTTGCTAAAAACTCATTTTTGTATGACTATCAGGCTGAATGGGGACCCCTTCGCCATGTCCGTGTGATCAAAGAGCGAAACTCAGGAATTTCTCGTGGATTTGCTTTTATTGATTTTCCTTCTGTGGTACCTATTATAATTAACTTGTTAATTTTTGATGTTTTTTATATAATTAATTGTATAAATGAGAGATTATTGTTTTGGAACAGGGTGCAGCGTGTGCAATGATGGACAAGATTGGAGATGATGGTCTTGTTGTGGATGGAAGGAAGATTTTTTTTGAGTATAGGTAGTTTTTGTTCTACCATATTTTAGATTTAGTTCCTTTTATTCTATCTGATAAGATTGTGTTCTACATTATTCTATGCTTGTTATTAAAAAAAAGAAAATTTTTCACACTTAACTGCATGTGAATGTCATAATCATGTAACACTGATGACAAAAAAGGGCTAAATGTCATAATCATGTATTGAAGAATTAGTCTAACCCTCAGACTGGGTGAAATCTGGATGAGTTTTACTATGGCATTTCAGTTGCATGTGAATTTTTTTTTTATCAGTATCATTTTTTTTTGAAGTGAAAGCACTAGTGAATATATCTCAAATACATGCCTATCTCTTGGTGCAAGTATTCTTGCTGAACTTTGTTGTGTTGCAGTAGTAAGCCAACTGGTGGGTCAGGGGGATCATTTGGTCAAGAGAATGCTTTGAAATCAGGCCACTTTAATCATAAAAACATTACAATACCATCTGATTGGATGTGCAACTCTTGTGGCTGTGTCAATTTTGCACGTCGGACATCTTGCTTCCAGGTTTGAATTTTTGTTTTATTACCATTTATTTTTCATAACCCTGTTTCTTTATTTGGGCTGTTGTGATTAGAGAGAATTTTTCAAATGCAGTCCAATTTGTTTTTTGGTTGGTGATTATACACAAGCCCATCCTGCTCACTACCTCTTCCACCTTGCTTGTACTAGAGGAGGTGCCATTTGAGCTAGAGCTTGTTGGCTGTAATATGGGAATCCAAAACTATCTATATTAAGTTACTGAGCATACTTGCATTTATTTGTGAACCGCTTTTCAAGAGAATCATCTATATGATTATTCTCTGATTAATTGTTTGGAGCCTGATGCCCTTTTCTGATTTCATTTATTTTTCGGATGAGGGTACATATTAACACTGTTGGTACAAGAGCAGGGCACACTTAAGCGCAAAGCGCAAGCGTGCGCCTAATTGAAGTGAAGTGCACCTTAAAAAAAAAAAAAAATTGAAAGTAATTATTAATGAGCAATACAACAATCAAGTGATCAAATAATTATATAAATTGAAATAAAACATTTTACATACTTCATATAACATTTATATAAATTCTCCTTTTGCAAATTTACCATAAAAATTGCAAGTCAAGTCATTATTATTTTTTAGGTAAGCTAGATATGAGTATTGCAATGCAGTATCCCTTCTTGAATCTCCAGTAGCTATAATACCCTATTACTAATTACTACTATCAGTTTAGTTATCATATCACTTAATGTTAATGACTATAATATAAGAATTTTTCAATTTAAGTCTAAGTCCTATGTTCAACATCAACTATAACTAAACGATTAACACAAATTATATCATACATATTTTTTCATGAACTAAGAATATCAGGACATTGCAGTTTTGGTAATTGGCACCAAGCAGATATTCAAGGGTAAGATAATAAAATAAGAAGAAGAAGAAGAAGAAGAAGAAGAAGAAGAAGAAGAAGATGGGTGAGTTAATTTTTCAGGGAGAAAAAGCCAAGAAAAATTTAAAAATAAAAATAAAAATAATATCACTTAATGTTAATAACTATAATATAAGAATTTTTCAATTTAAGTCTCAGTCCTATGTTCAACATCAACTATAACTAAACGATTAACACAAATTATATCATACATATTTTTTCATGAACTAAGAATATCAGGACATTGCAGTTTTGGTAATTGGTACCAAGCAGATATTCAAGGGTAAGATAATAAAATAAGAAGAAGAAGAAGAAGATGGGTGAGTTAATTTTTCGGGGAGAAAAAGCCAAGAAAAATTTAAAAATAAAAATAAAAATAGAGAAGGACTAGGGGGCTGTGGGTTTCAAGATAAGTTACGCTAAAAATATGCCAAAATCAATAATGTTAAGATCCTTTAGCTACAGTTCAGTTTTTTTTTTTTTTTTTGAAAAATATAAAAAAGCGCAAAAATTACTTTTTGAACATTGCAAAATAGTGTTCCTAAAGTGCGCTTCTTTGAATGTGCTTCCTGAATTCGATGTGCTTCTTTGTCGTTTTGTGCTTAAGTGCGATTTTACCAACACTGCATGTTAAGGACCATTTTTCAGCTTTATCATGTTGCTGTTTCATGTCTTTTACCTGGTGCTTCATTGGACCCAGTCAGTGTTATTAAGTGTTGCTGGACAGGGCTGATACTTAGTCTTTATGTTTGAATTCTATTTTAATATCGTATTGGTTGTTTCATTGTCTTCAATTCCATGCAGTGTAATGAGCCACGTACTGATGATGCTCTCCCAGCGGATATTGCTTTATCAAATTCAGCACCTTTAGGGAAGAAAGGATTGGAGGCAGGTTGGTTTTTGTTACTGCTTTGAGCATGCATGTGTTCTTTTTTATTATGCACTGCAATATAAGTTGACATAATTGATATGTATTCAGGGCCTACTCATGTTTTGGTTGTTCGTGGATTGGATGAAAATGCTGATGAGGAAATGCTTCGGTATGAATTTTCCAAACATGCTCCAATTAAGGTACAAAAATGATAAGTAAATAATTAAAAGCGTATTTACCCTTTTATATTTTATAAATAAGAAGGGTGCATCCTTCTCTCCCTTTAGCACTTGCGTAGAAGTTTTATTGATCTTAAATTGCAGGACCTTCGTCTTGTCAGAGACAAATTTACTCACGTCTCAAGGGGGTTTGCATTTGTACATTTTCATTCGGTACGTACATTTGTTGTCAGTGATTGAACCCAATTGAAAATTTTATCCTTGTCCTTTATTCATGTTCCTAGCTTGGTTTTAATTTTAAATTTTCCCATGCATGTTATGGAGGGTTGGCAAACACACATTAAATGTATAAAACTCCTGCAGCCTTCTACCTGGTTTGAACATAATTTAAGATGGACTTTAATGTAACCGCAGGATTCTCCATGTATTAGGTTGTAAGGGAAAAAATGGAACCTTGCACATTAATCGAATTGTGGAAACACTGCTTAATTTCGTCAAGTGAAATGAGTGGTTCGAAATTGATCACTAATTCTCCTTTTTGTTAATTTTAATGCTGAATATGCCTTTTTTTGTGTGTGTGTGTAAGTTGTAACCACATGAACATTAATACTGCTTGTGAACGCTTTAGTCTAGTGTTGAGCAAACTATATTTTGTTCATACCAAGAGAGTTTTCTTCTATCTGAGCTTATTTGGTAATAACTTTTAATAAATATAAGTAGCACAATATCAATGCTTAGGCTTGTGGAGATTATCTTTGTTCTTATAGTGTCATGGATAGCTTTCATCTAGTTGCTAGGTACACTTTAAAAAGACTGGGCACTCCATGTCCTAAAAGGCTGTGGAAATTGTTATTACTTGTCCTCCCCTCACCCTCTTTTCTCCCTAAATGAAGAAATTTTTTCTAAGATTCTATAATACACATGCATGTTAGGGTGTGGGTGGTTGCCAAAAAGTTTTGATTTGAGCTAGAACCATATCTGTTTTTTTGTAGGTGGAGGATGCTACCAAAGCTCTTGAAGTAACAAATGGAACAACTCTTGAGAAGAATGGGCAGATCTTGAGGGTGGCATATGCAAAAAGCATACTTGGTCCAGGATCAGGGACATCCGGACCTTCCCAGTCAAGCAGCCTTGCTGCTGCTGCAATTGAGGCAGCGACATTTGCTCAACAGGTGCTTATGTGTGTTTGTGTGTACTATATATATATATACATTAATTTATTTGTTTATTCATACATAATGTTGATACTTGGTTTTACCTGTTTTGAATACTTGGCATTAAAACATTATGGAAAGAAAAGTGATTCAGTGTGTATTCTAGAAGATTGATAAGTTTTTATCTTTTATAACCACTCATAGATATCAAAAGAGGGATCATCAATTGATACAGATAAGAAAGCACAAATTTCTTGTTTCAGTTGTACACCAGAGAGCTATCTACCTGCCCTCATCAAACTAGCAGAATCTATTTAAAACAATAATGTTGGATATTTTGCAACATATAGACATGAATATCCCTTCTAGCTTTTTTTGGCAGAATGAATGCCATTGTTTTCCTGTATTTTGGCTTGAATATAATGTGATGGCATTCCATGCTCCTATCTATTTTGCCTTTCAGTATGATGCGGTTGGATGGACACCAAAAGAATACAACCCAGATGATAAGCAATCAACCAGTGGGCAGGAGCAAATTGGCGGGGAGGTTGCAGTTCAACATGATGTTTCAGCTCCACAATCCGGATTTGTCTGGGATGAGGCATCTGGTTATTACTATGATGCTGCTTCTGGGTTCTACTATGATGGAAATACAGGTTTATATATTTTCTGATTGATTTCTGTTGAAGCCATCTGAATCTTAATTATCCTGCATACAATGTGAACGAAATGGGGTGAAAACCGAATATGTTTATATGTAATTTGTCTTTTCTTGTTTTTGGGTGTCATTCATTCTGAAGAGCTTAATATTGATCTACTTGGCCGCCCATGGGGAAATGCATTTTTCAAGTCATGGCCTAATGTCCACTGTTCAGCCACTGTTATAGTCTAGCGATTCTCTCTCTTTCTCTCACCCTGAACAACCACAAACGCATTTTTATCCATTTACATACTGATTGACTCTTCATGTTACATAGTTGGGGGGGGGGGGATTTGAACCCTGGACGTCTTTGTTGGAAACACCAGCAAGTGCCAGTTGAGCTACAAGGCTCTTGGCATCCTTGTATATATGCTTGTAGTATGCCCATGAGAATTAATTAAAAAAATATATGCTTAACCCTTAAGGGGTAAATGCCTCTAAAACACCCAGCAACTGCCAACTGGTTTTGGCGGATGGGGTCAGTTGCTTGTCAAAGGAGAAATTAATATGTTAATAAAAGAAAACAGAAGTATAATATATCATTTTAGTAATATCTTTGAAACCATCTATTATTCAAACAGTAATGATCTTTGAAAATTTCTTAATAATTAGGGAGCCACTAGAAACTTTAATAGAGTTTCATCTAAAGTAAATTAACTATCTTCATAGCTAATGAGCCACTCATTAATTTTATGTGTAAATATATATTGAGTCACTTGGCACAAACATTGTATACAGTGTTTAAGTTTTCCTATGTTAATAAACAAAATTATCATATATAATAATAAAAAAAAGAATGAATATTATTATTATTTTAAAAATTACTTGAACATTTTGGGAATGGAATTTTTGTTGGAAGTAGAATAATTAATTTCTTGAACTCATAACCTAACTCTCTACCTAAAACTTATTAAGGGGAGGAGGTGCAACGAGCTATGGCTCAACAAGCACCTTCTCTTCTTAATGAGTTCTATGTGGAGGGTGAGGTTGTGGGGGAATTCAAAACCCACTAGGTGCATGTATAACTTACCAATTAAAAAAATCTTGACAATGAATAAGTCACTTTGGTAATAGAGCTTAATGTTTGGTAATTTATTGTAATAATTAATTGTTATAACCACTTGTCGCAAAGAAAAGATAGCCGCTTGGCATAACCACGGCTTCTAGAATTCAAGTTTTATATATATATATATATATATTGATAAGTAAAAATATCTTTTAGTATATAGTATAGGATATATTCCTTCTTTCATGATGGTTCTTTCTTCAATTTAGAGTTTGTAATTTGGTTTCCTTTTTCCGTGCATACCTTCATGTTATGGTGCTTACGTTAGAAAAACTTGTAGAATGATCTTTCATTTCTTGAATAAGATTTGATTGACTCTTCATGTTTGTAGTTTGTATGTGCTCCTACTTACCTACAGATTCAACTATACTTGGTCTGACTTTTGGTCAAATAATGTTTTTATACATATTTTGTCATGTTTACTACTAGAGTAATGCTTATCATCACAAGAGTTGCATGTTAGAATCTTCCCCCGAGTTGCTGTCCAAATGAATGTATGCTTTTCCCGAACCTATCATGCTCATGAAATATCAAGATCCACAGCAGGCATAAATGGGCTAGATTCCTAAGAAAGGATAAAGTTTTCTGAAACCAATTCCTTCATCCATGTAATAGATTACCAACACATCTTGGCAACACCCAATGAACCCCAACACTCCTTTGTTTCTCTTTTTTTATCAATGAATCACTATTACTTATCAAAAAAACAAAAAAAAAAACACCCAATGAACCCCAACACTAGAGGATAAAAGGCCACAACTCAAAGGCAACAATAAATTATCCATGGTTCACAACTATGTTTGCAAGTGCAACACTAATCCACTAGAGTAATTCCTATCTTCATAAGATTCTCACACGTTAGAGTACTCCCCCAAGTAGTTGTCCACATGAAGGACGCATCCCTTTTTAGAGCCTTAATACAGTGATACTTTAACTAGAGCCTCTCAATGCCTTATAATATGAACGAAAATCAAACTTCCAATTAAGGTTCAACCTTCGTCTCATTTTCTTAGGACTTATTCCGCTTGGGATGTTAGAATACAAATATGAAAGAGACAAATAAATTGAATCCAATTCTCAATCATTGAAATTACAAATCAACCGGATCCAATTCTCAACCGATTAGTCCATGAGCGTGTCTTCCCTTCTTTGTTAGACTCTTAAAAATGGTTGATTGAAGCATCCTTATCACCAAATCTCACTCTTTCCAACAAGAAAACTAAGGTGTCACAGTGGACATGAGCATGTACCTTTTTGATATCTAGCTTACAAATCACTCCTAGAGCACCACTTTTAATTTGGCTATCGAAGCACTCATTTAAAATAAGTATTGAGTTCAATATATGCCTTCCCACACTGACAAATGCATTCTAGGACTTCAGTTAATTTGCCATTACCTTCACCAACAATTCATCGGCACTCCCAACCAAACTAATAGGCCTAAATCTGTAATATTTATCAACTCCATCTAGGCATGTTGAGATGTGAAAGGCACAACTAGATGCCTCAATAACATAAAAGAATTCACTTTGAAGTGCTAAGCATGTCTAGGAAACAACTCTTACATGAGGGAATGTCTTGCTGGACTTGGGGTTTGACAGATAGAAATCAATCTATAAGATCCCATGATATGCGGTCAAAGAATGTATATTACATCCAAGCAGCACCTTGTTTGTTATATTTACATGCATCTCAAATGATCTTCTGGGACTAAGTGTGTCTGATAGCCAACTAGTGGTTATTGGGCAGTTTATTTCATGTGTCATAAAAAGGAATGAAGCTATTGATGGATTTTTTAAGGTTACTTGTGAACTTCTTTCCCTAAAACTCTAAATACCACTGTCCAACTTTGTGAAGTGTGGTACCTGTGGTTTTTACTTTGTTGATGCACAGGATTTTATTATTATTTGTAGATTTGCAAATATATATTGCAGTGTAGGATAATTCTCTGAATTTTATTAGAAATTTCTTCTCTCTGACGTTGCATTTAGAATCAAATAGTTGTTGATTCTCTTGTATGTTCTTACCATATGCAGGTCTTTATTATGATGGTAACGGTGGAATCTGGTATTCATATGACAACCAAAGTCAGCAGTACATCCCTTGCACTGATCAGAATGACAACAAAACATCTGGTAACCAATCTGGGCTCCCCAAGGCATTGGATGGTTCCAGTAATAGAAAAGTAATCATCTCTGCACCAGCTACAACTGTAATATCAGTTGAGAAGGCTGCCTCATTACCAGATGCTGTACAGGCTGCAGCAACAGCAGCAATAGCTGCTGAGAAGAGAGAGAAGGAGAAGTCAAAAGAGATAAAGCTCGCTTCAAAGAGCAGTATTTTGGCTAATAAGAAGAAGATGAATAATGTATTGTCAATTTGGAAGCAGAGGAGTCATGAAGGACAGGCTACTCGTGTGGCTCTTGATGACAATCAACCATCTGGGTCAGCTGATGATAGACCTTTTTCTGTTGCACCAGCCACAAAGAGCAAGCTTAAGACTGATGCAACAGCAACTAAAGATAATATTACATCCAGTTCGGTGGCTACCACAACTGTTTCTGTGGCCCAGACTGTTGGTATGGAGTCTTTGGTCAAGCCAAGGCCTGTGAGTAACAGCTTAGGTGGAACTGTGATGGGGGTTATTAGGGGCTCTGGAAGAGTTGCAGTGAGATCAGATACTTCATATTCAGGATCTTCTGGTGGAGTTTCGACTTCAACTGTTGCCACAAATGCTGCAGGTACGTCAACAAATGCAGATATACCTACAGTGGCAACTCCATTTAAAACGGATGCATCTGCCTTGGGTACCTATACCCCACCGACTGCTGCTGGGAGTGCCAAGAGGAGGTTTTCTGAAATGCCACTAAATGCAGCTTCTGCTCACAAGGAGCAACCTCAAACTACCTATAGGGATCGTGCTGCTGAGCGAAGGAACTTGTATGGTTCATCTGCTCTTGGAGATGATCTATCTGACCTAGGGCTTGGTGATTCAAGTAAGCTTGCTCAGCAATTTGTCTTTTAGTGGCATACCTTTGGTTGTGTCTTACATGCTTATATTATATATGTTTATTATAATATAGTATGTAGAATAATTCTCCAATAGATTGAAAATATCAACTTCCCTTTTACATTGTCTTCGTAACTGGCCCTGGCCCTAGGATGCCTGCCACATGTCAGTTTTTTTGTATTAGAATTTAGTTATCCAATTTTATAGCCCATTGCTCTCTACCTGTCAATTTTTGTATAAACTTCTGAGAATTCCTGTCTGTTTACTGTTGGTGAACCTCCAAGATCGAGATTTTGGATTAAGGAAGGGTTCTATGGATTCAATGCCTTTCCCACCTGGTGTTGGTGGAGGACGTGTATTCGGAGAAGCTAACGTCAATAGTTATGAGGTGATTACTGCAGACAAAGCAATTGATGAGAGCAATGTGGGCAACCGGATGCTCCGCAGCATGGGCTGGCATGAAGGCTTGGTATTATTTCCTTCTTTGCACTTAGAATAATGTGGACTGTTGATGTAGTGGTTGAATATAATTGAAATTCCCATTCCTATATTTTTTCAGATGCATCTAACAGTTCCTCAAGTCCTTCAGCTTGTCAAGCAGTCAAATATGGAGTATTTAGTTCTTAGAGTGTTCTATTTGTTTCTATAAATGCTAAAAAGCATATGATGCCAGCATCATCAATACCCTTAAAATATTTTCTTTGATTTAATCTACATCTTATTATCATAGTTACTATCCTTTTTTCTCCTTTTTTTTGGGGTACTGGGCTCTACATAGGAAATGGTATCTCCTTAAAATACTATCTTTGGTTTAACAAGCATCTACTCTTATATAATAGTTACTATCCTTTTTTTTTTGCTTAATGGACACTATATAGGACATGGTATCTTTTTACTAGCTTATATTTTGGGCACTTAAAAATCTGAATGATACCTGTGGCCGCATGGTGCATCTCTATGACACTTACGCTGAGATTCTAACATTTTCACTCTGGGGATTGTGTTTTTGGGTTTTGTTTTTGTTTTGGTCTTGATCTGGTGCACAGGGACTGGGGAAGGATGGAAGTGGAATGATAGAGCCAGTCCAGGCACAGTCCACAGAAAGTAGAGCAGGACTTGGGAGTCAGCAAAAAAAGGTTGATCCTAGCCTTGAAGTGCAAGCTGGGGATAGTTACAAAACTCTCATTCAGAAGAAGGCGCTTGCCAGGTTTCGGGAGATGTCGTAGATAGGTATGGAGTGACCGAAGCTGCTTGTGGAGTGAAGGAAGCGGATACAAAATCTTATGGTGGAAGATAGTGCCAGAGCTTTCTAATTGGCATTGAAAAATGTATATTGCGATAGCGTTGTGGTAAGGCAGTGTTGGTTTAAGGTGTTGTATGACTCATTGTCTTATAAAAACTATATACCTTTTCAACAATAGCAAAATTCTAATAAAGCTTTGAATTTTGATTGCGCTCGTAGCCATTTTGTTCTCCAGATATCTTTTTACAAAACAGTAGTACATCTTTCAAAATAGATTAGTAATGAAGTTGGTTTGTGCTATTGACCACTTGAAAGTGAATTGCTTTATTAATTTCATCGAAGTATATCTATTTAAGGGTTTGTTTGGATTGAGGGGGAGTGGATGGGAGCAGAGTAGAGTTAGTTAAAAATAGGCTAATTTTGGGCTAAATCTACTCTTTTCTCTCTCTCTCTCTCTCTCTCTCTCCAAATGGACCATAAAGGAAAAAGCTCCAAAAGCGGCTTCCTTTATCTAAATTGACCTCAATCTTCGTTCTTCAAGTCATTGATAGATCTAGGGTTCCAAATTGTTGATTAGGAATTGCGTGAGTTCTTAGCCTATAGAAAGTATTTGACTCCTAAAATGAAAATCTGCGGAAAGAGCTTTGAAGTGATTAGGAAGTAGTAGTCACCCCAAATTGATATTACTATGCAACAATCTATGATAGAAGAATCCTAAAAAATATCATAAACTGCTATGAGAATCCTAAAAAATATCTTAAACTGCTATGAAGTGGTAATAATATTTGTTAACGAGTAGTTCAGCTTCCTAACCCCTCTTAAAAAAAGAGAGGAATACCATTGATGAAGTAGTTTATTGTATGATTGATTGAGCTGATTGATGAACATGCAATTAAAAGATGCTAGGATGGAAACTAGAAATGTCTTTGAGGCCTAAGAGAGTATCTTTATTGGAAATTAATTTAGAGAATGAATGCCGCATCTTTCTTGCCTTCTTTTGGCATGAAATTCATTTTATAAAAAGTCTTGGATTATTTAGTTTAGCTGTTAGGTTGCTTATCATGTATGTTTAGTTGAGTTCTATTTATAGTAGTATCTAATTACGTTCTTCGATGTATTAGGCGTATCTAATTACTTTCTTGGATGTATTATGCGTTAATGAGATTCTTTCCAGAGATTCTTGCCATTTTGCCACGCATTTGATGAGATCATATCTATACATGCTTAGTTGTCCTCATATGAGAATGGATATTTACATCCATGTGAAATTATAAGGTTGGCTATTTTGATTCTTATTCCTTAGATTAAGCTATAACCACAACATTTTTACAGTAAATTTTAAGGGACATATTACTAGTGGACAAAACAGTAATTTAAGTGGTAGGTTTAAGTTAGAACTAATAACAACTTACCCCTTGAGATTTATTGTGAAAATATTGTGAACGCAACATTTCCCTTCCTTAGATTTATATATATATATATATATATATATATATTAGATTGATATGTTCTATGACGTTAGTATTGCCTTTATTAATTTTCTCCGTTTTTGTGAATGAGTTTGCATGCTAGCTTTTTAACTAGTATTGTAAATTCCATTATCCAAACATCAAATGGCTTGATCAAAATTTTATCTCAAAAACATTTTTGATTTTTTTTTTTTCCCAAAAGCATTTCTCAAACTGTTTTCCACAAAAAAAAGGCGCTTTCCAAAATGGTTTTCAAAATAAGTCTCCAAAGCTTTTTTTCCAACTTGGTTTCAAAAAAATTTCCAACCCTTGTGCTTTCCAAGGTTATCCCGCCCCCCCACCCAACCCCCTCCAAAAAAAAAAAAAAAAAAAACCATGAATTTTTCCTTCAAACCTTTACAAAACTCATGAGATTTTTCCATCTTTAAAAACATTTTTTCTTCCAAAAAAAAAAAATTATGACTTTGAAAAAATTTTCCTAAAAATTAAGGATTTTTACTTTTGAAAGTAACTTTTCAAAACACAATTTCACTCTTCCTTAAAAATATGTCTTCCATAAGAAATTTCCAGAAAATCCCATTTTCTTTCACCAAAAAAAAAAAAAAATCCTTAAAAGACTCATAAGAAATTGAATCCTTTGAAAATATCATTCCAAGAAAAAAAACTCCTGAGATTTTCAAAAAACAAAAAGTAGAAACTAGGAATGAAATCAAAACATGGTTTTGTCTTTCGATAGATGTTGTAGAGTTTCTAAAACATTTTCCACATATAATAAAACTTCAGAGTCCATATCAAAATGAAATGGATTGAACTGATCAAAGTTAAACTAATTAGCATTAAGATAAATCGGCTGGTGTTAAATTGTACGAATACGAACCAACTAAAATTTTGAGAACTGGTTGAAACTGATGGTTTTTGGTCGAAATCTAGGTTGTTTGCTATTGTTTGGGCCAATTTAAACTCTGTTTTGCTATGAGGATGTTGGAGTTGGTTGGAATTTACCGATATGGGTTCAATGGTGAATAGCTAGCTTTGATTGGTATGAGATTCATTTTATGTCAAATCTTGGTGACATATTGCTAAGTTCTTAGCTTGATTAGTTGTTAGCTTGCTTATCATGTATGTTTAGTTAATTTCTATTTGGAATAAGTCTGTAATTACATGCATGGATGTATTGAGAGTGTGAATGCGATTCTTTTCATGTTGCCACCTATTTGATGAGATCATATCTATATAGGCTTGGCTGTCCTTACATGCATATATATATGTACATCCATGATGCATTCTGCATTTTTTGACTCTTATTCGTTAGATTGATATTTCTTGATGTTAGTTGGACTATTTTAAAAGTAACTCACCATCAAAGTTTTTATGCAACCCACTACGTGATGATTAAAAAAACCTACATGTGTATGACGTATTACTTATGTAAGTTATGTCATACGTAACTTACATAATGTTTCTTTAACTTATATAATGTTATGTGACTATAAATGCATTTTTTTAACTAATAAGTAGCGGGTTGCATAAAAATATTTTTCTTTAACTTAATTAGAAGTAATTTTTTTATTATCCTGGAAATCCTTAGGAGGTGCCGTTAGTATATTTTCAAATAATTTATGATTTTATTAGTACTAAAACAAGAATTTAAAGGACCACCCCACCAAGCTCAACCTCAAAAATGTTTCTTTGTTTTTCTCTATTTTGCAGTGCGTTCTATTGTTACATACAGGTGCTTCTTTATATATACAAGAAGTACGAACAATCATTTCCCAAGATAATGCAATTCATTTTGATGTAAATAGCTGTTGCTTTGTACATTTAATTCTCCTGATTCTTTTTTATGGAGTTGGTAGACTTTATATATATTGAGAGGGCATAATATTAGTTTAATTTTTCACCACATCTCATTTTGTGTGAAACAGAAGAGAATAACAATTCTTGTTTTCCAACAACCATGCTTGTTGGAACTGAGTTTTCAAGGACCACGGTCATCAAGAAAGTAAAACATTGAAGGGGGACAAAAAAAAAGTCAATCAGCCAAGACCTTAGAACCATTTTCATCCACCGATTAGCTTGTCCAGTTCCAATTGGCCAAGTAATGAATTTAACCTCGAATAGTAGGTGGAGGTGAACCAATAGCTTGTCCATTTTGCAAATATAAATGTACTTTTTTTTTGTTGAGAAGATAAGTGTAAACAAACTTAAATGTCTTTATACGTACTCTGTTTGAACTTGAACTTTCAGTGTAGATAGAACCTACAAATCAAACTAATGAGTTAAGAGTTAAGACCTTCTTAGAACTTTAGAAGTCTGAAACTTGAAAACCATTTCCTTCAACAACCAATTTCTTGTCCACTTTTGCAGATGCAAACAAAAAAGTTGCATGTGTTTCATAATTTCAATTGGGATTTGAATATCCTGCAAACCTTGTGACTCGTACTAGGTAGGTAACGTGGGAAACGATTTTCATTTTTCGCAACCTCTTGTTCTTTATTTATTTCTTTGGTTAAAGGGAAAACCTCTTGTTCTTTCTGGTTGCAAGGAAAGGTGTATTCATTAACGTGCAATACTAAAGTACTAATATTAAAAGTCAATAATTCTACACGTAATGCATGAGGATGGACATATATACAATATTTTATAGTATGAAATAATTTCTACCCTTAGATTCGATTAGTTAGAGATAGATGGTATAGCTGTTAAGCATTAATGGCATTGCGATTGAACTAGCTAGTTGTTAAGAATATAGAGAATAATGCGAATATGTTTCACGTGAAATACCTCTTAAGCATGCATTAAAGCTGAGTTTGGATATAGCTTTTATTTAGTCTGCGTTTCACGTTTCAGTCTTTTTTTTTTTTTTTTTTTTGGGCTCTGCCGTGTTTCAGTCCTGCGGGGACAAAATACTGTGCACATACAGTATGTGTACTATGCGCATACTTTTTTAATAATTTTTTATTAAAAATAGGTCCTGCAGGACTATTCACACTTTAAAAATTATTTTGTTACAGTGTTTTTAGTTTTCAGTTTTCAGCAATAAGCTCTATCTAAACGGACCCTAAGGGGCAGGAAAGTCAAACCCAAATACGTACCAAATGCATAACATGTTTGATTACAAAAGAGCACTTGATCCAATTCTTTCCCCTTTTTTTTTTTAATGACTAATATTTATTTCAATACCCATAAGATCCGGAAAGTTTTGAATTTCTAATTTCACCTTTAAAATCTAAAATTGTACATCTATAATATTTTTACAGTACTTTCATAACAAATTATAGGTAATTAGTTGTTATTAGTTCTAATTTAAACCTACCACAAAATTACCTTTTGCCCTCACCAATAACAACTTGTAATAACTTGTCACTTCAGATTTATTATGAAAATGTTGTGATAATATTGTAGACATAGCATTTCTCTTAGTTTTTAACTTATTTTATTTATATATAGTTTTTTTAAAATTATACTTTTTTCCTTTGAAAAATAAAACCTCATTTTTTTTTTCAAATACAAGTATAAATGATATATCCATGAACCAATTTTTAACCCCAAAAAAAAAAAAAAATCACTAAAAAACCAAATAAGTTGATGATAAATGGATACTACATAATTTAAATTTTTGCAGTTAGATTCTTTGATTAACAAAAACTGATGATGTGTTTCATTAATTTCTTATGTGGCAGCTGAAGTGGTTAAAGCCTAAAGGAATTCCACCTGAGAATTTGCATGCTTACTTCTTTTTGATAGATACAAAAAACCTATATTGTTACCTCCGTTATATTTAGTTAATTATTATATAGGGTAAAATACTATTTTGGTCCGTAAATTTTATCAAAAATTTGTGTTTTATTCCTAAATTTTAAGAAGTTTATTTTTGGTCCTTAAACTATTGAAAAGTTAATATTTCGTCCCTAAACTATTGAAAATATTTTATTTATATCCTTAAACTTTACTAAAAAGTCGTTTTTCATCTCTAAACTTTACTAAAAGTTCGTTTTTCATCCCTAAACTATTGAAAAAAAATTCTTTTTTATCCTAATTTTTGTCTCTATACTATTCAAAAAACTCTTTACAAAGTTTAGAGGTGAAAAAAGAATTTTTTAAAATTTAGGGACGAAAAACAAACTTTAGTAAAGTTTAAGGATATAAATAAAATATTTTCAATAATTTAAGGACGAAATATGAATTTTTCAATATTTTAAGGACAAAAAATGAACTTCTTAAAGAGAATCAAATTCAAACTTTTATTAAAAAATAAACAACTTCAGCAATCGATTTAATTAGAACCTAATTTGGACTTTTTTTTTCTCCCTTATATGGTCTGTGCACATTTGCACGCTTACTTCACTCAATAATCGTTTTTGTCACGGAATAGTCAATCCAAGAAGCACCGGCCAAGCCCCAAATGCATTCGAGTTCTTTGAATCATTTTAAAATTCAAGAATTATTATTAATTTATTATTGATATGGATTGCATTATCCATGTGGAATATATAATATTAGTAAAAGTTGTTTCAATTTTCATAGTTTCACGATGCATGAGAGTCACGACTTTTCTAATCATTTAAATACTTAAATAATTGTAACCCTAGGCTACTATTACAGAGGTTAGGTTGTTTTGTAGTGATATTTTGATTATATAATGTATTATAAGTCTGTTTAAAAAACTCTATGTATTACTTTCGTATTTACATGTTCTAATACCTATTACTGTTTCCTTAAAAAAAAAAAAAAAAAAAAAAACTTAATTGTAATTATTCAAACTTAAAGAATTAAATTAAAATTCCTTAAATTTTCAAGAATACTACAATGATAATACAACCATTGACATTGCTCATTGTAACTGGAATAATATCCTTTCCGATTGAGTTTATAACTAAGATTACTTTTATTATACATAAATTATAATAAGTCATTTAAACAGTTAGTTAAAAAATTGAAAAATAATTTTTTAATAAATATATATATATATATATTTTTACAAACCGTGGACATGACTAATTGCAATTAGAATGATATTCCTTTCAATTGAGATTATGTTTATTATGTATAAATTATAACAAGTCATTTTAACAGTTAGTTAAAAAATTGCAAAATAATGATTTGTTCATAGATTTATTGATTTTTGAAAAACAAGAATAAATGTTTTGACATTTTTTAAGTTTTTTATTTTTTTTGGAATAAAAAATTTGGCAAACCGTCCCTTCGTGGCTACTAAAAGAGTATATCCTTCCCGCTAAAGTTTCGCGGGAAAAAGCTTTTATGATGACTACAAGTAAAAAAATAAAAATAAATAAAGGCCTTTATTTTTTCTGTTTTAAAGTCAATTCGTAATTGCCTTAAATAAAATAAAATAACATAAAGACAAAAACGTCAATCTTGTTTTGTTTTTTTGCAGACCCTGGTTGCCGTCGAAATCCAAAAGCTAGAAATTGAGTACAACCATATAATAGATCTAGATACAACACAATTCTCACAAGTTTTTCTACAATTATTGGGGTGATAAATTGTGATTTATGTATAATAAAAATTATTTCAAATGTGGTCTCATATAAGTTGATGTTTTAGTTACTATTTGCTATATTAAGTATTAACATGTGAAATTTGTCATGTTTCTAACCTTGTTAGCGAGGTACAGTATAAATAAGACTTTCACTCACGTTCCAACAAGTGGTCTCCATCTCCACTCTCTCGAGTTGTTTGAGTGGTGAGGAAGTTTATGGAAGATTTAGATGTTTTTTTGTATATTCATTAAAAAGAAAGGAATCAGATTTAGGTAATGTATTTATGTGCACTCAACCTAACACCATGTGGTCACGTGACTATTGCTACTATTCCTAATTACCATATGCAATATGCCTCTCTTTTGCAGTTAGACTTGTCCTTACCCAGGCAACTATTGCTACTATCCCTAATTACTATATGCAATATGCCTCTCTTCCTCCAAAAATAACTGTGTGTGTGGATAAGTTTGCTGTAATTTCGTTTGGGGTTCTGCTGATAATAAGAAGAAACTTCACTTAGTGAATTGGAGGAAGATTACCAAACGCAAAGAGTATGGAGGTCTTGGGCTGCAATTTGCCAAGGAAAAAAATATTGCCCTCCTAGCCAAGCTTAATTGGCGCTTTCACTAGGAGAAAGACAACTTGTGGGCTCGTGTCCTCTCTCATAAATATAGACCTTGGCAAAGGCAGTCCCTCTCAAGGCCTAAAATTTGTTCTACCATCTGGACAGCTCTTAAAAAAGAAGAAAAAGTGTTCAAAAGTGGCACAAAGTGAATTGTAGGGAATGACAGAAACTTGACCTTTTGGTTTGATAAGTGGATGAGGGAAATACCGGTTAAAAGCCTCATTATGGGTCCTTTGAATAGGGGAGAAGATTCTTTACTGCTCAAAGACATTGTTCATAACAATAGCTGGGATTGGGGGAGGTTATCTTTTGTTTTTCTAGCGACCTTCCGTAAAAAAATTAAAGAAACTCCGATTCCTATTGTTGCAGGTGGTGCAGACCGGTTATCTTGGTCATCTTCCCCCAATGGTGATTTTGAATTAAAAGAAGCTTATAGATTGGCTTGCTTGATAGAGAAATCTAACCAATTCGATTCCTTAATGGGAAGTTGGGTTTGGAAGTTCTTATGCTTCCAAAAGTCAAATATTTTCTTTGGAAATGTGCTCACCAGAGCATACTAGTCAAAGCTGTTTTTACTGAGCGAGATTGTAACTTATCTTCATCGTGTCCCTTGTGCAATGAAGCCACTGAATCCATTATACATGTATTGAGAGATTGCCCTATAGCACGCCTGCTTTGGAACTCATTTCCACCTCCAATCCAATCTAATACCTTTTATGGTGTTCACTTGGGAGATTGGCTTCGCATTAATTGTAAGTCCCAACAACCCTCCTTATTGGGCATTCTGTGGAGTATTATGTTCTCCTTTGGAATTTGGAGTATTTGGCTGCACCGGAACAATGTGATTTTCAGAAATGACCCCCCTCAAAGACATTGTTCATAACAGTAGCTGGGATTGGGGGAGGTTATCTTTTGTTTTTCTAGCGACTTTCCGTAAAAAAATTAAAGAATCTCCGATTCCTATTGTTGCAGGTGGTGCAGACCGGTTATCTTGGTCATCTTCCCCCAATGGTGATTTTGAATTAAAAGAAGCTTATAGACTGGCTTGCTTGATAGAGAAATCTAACCAATTCGATTCCTTTATGAGAAGCTGGGTTTGGAAGTTCTTATGCTTCCAAAAATCAAATGTTTTCTTTGGCAATGTGCTCACCAGAGCATACCAGTCAGAGTTGTTTTTACTGAGCGAGGCTGTAACTTATCTTCATCATGTCCCTTGTGCAATGAAGCCACTGAATCCATTATACATGTATTGAGAGATTGCCTTATAGCGCGCCTGCTTTGGAACTCATTTCCACCTCCAATCCAATCTAATACCTTTTATGGTGTTCACTTGGGAGATTGGCTTCGCATTAATTGTAAGTCCCAACAACCCTCCTTGTTGGGCATTCTGTGGAGTATTATGTTCTCCTTTGGAATTTGGAGTATTTGGCTGCACCGGAACAATGTGATTTTCAGAAATGACCCCCCTCATAAGCCACAGCTAGCTAGAACGTTAGCTAAAGCTACTGAATATGCTTTCCTCGGCATCAATGGAAGATCAAGGCGTAGCTTCTCTAGCATTCAAGTCAAGTGGCTCTGCCCGCTAGAAAATTGGTTCAAGCTTAATTCTAATGGTTCTTCCTTTGGAACTCTAGGGCATGCTGGGGGAGGAGGTATAATTAGAAACTCCAATGGTGAATGGGTTAGTGGGTATGCTAGAGTTATCGCTACCACCACTAGTGTTGCGGCAGAACTTTGGGCGTTGAGAGATGGTCTTAACCTTTGCATTTTGCTAAACCTTCAAGCCGTGGAAATTGAACTTGATGCAAAGCTTGTTGTTAATCTTTTTAGCAAAGAGGGAAACCAGCCTAACAGCGATGATGTAATACTTGCAGACTGTGGAGAGGGACTTAAGAAAATACCCAGAGTGAGAGTTCTTCATTGTTATAGAGAAGCCAACAAATGTGCGGATGCCCTCGCTCGTAGGTGGGCCCTTATTTCCCAAGACTTTGTTATTTTTTCTTTTCCCCCTTTTGATGTATCACTATTGGTCAATCTTGATGCATCAAGGACAATGTATGAGCGAGTTCGCTCCAATTGTATTGCTACTTATTTAGTGATATTTCCCTTTTCTACCCAAAAAAAAATGTGGTCACGTGACAAGTTCTGAATTAGGTAAAGTATTCGTGTGCACTCTACCATGTGGTCATGTGACAAGTTTTGAACACATATCTTGGTATTTATCGGTTTAATTAGTATATTAACCACATGACCCGGAAGTATTGAATTTGAACCTAAACAGTGTCTAAAAAAAGAAAAAGAAAAAAGTAGTTGAGACTTGGAGTAAGCATTAAACGACATAATTACTGCCCATGCTATACTTGTTCCCATTTTAGTAATTAAACGTGGGGTCGTTTGTGTGTATACCTCAAGCATATTCCATGACAGGTTAGTCAAGCATGATTATTAAACAATTAAATTGGTAAAATAGGAGGCTTTGGCTTGTGCCATTCCCATATCTCTCTTGTTTTGGGTAGATGGAGTCTGTCTTTTTGGATATGAATTAGCAAATATCCTTTTGAATGAATGGGACTTCACTGGAAATAAACAAAATTCCAAGTCTTTCCAAAAGTAAAAGAAGAAAAGAACCTGGGAAATTTCATAGAAATTAGGGTCAACAAGAAACAAGAAAATGGATTTAACACTTTATTTTTATTCCACGGAATGAAATTCACGTAATTGACTGGACTGGAGTGGCTGCGTTCTCTCTTCTATCTCCGTCACCATTGTTTTCAACTGTTTCAAAAAGTGGCCGTTAGTGTCCAAAATTAAAAAAAGTAATCTACGACCAAAAACAGTAATTGTATGCCACCAAAAAAACACAACTTTTATCGTAATTATTTTATATAGTAGATTGTGATTAATAACATGTTATTTTAACATAAACACACAATTTTTTGTTTACTGCTTATAGTTAACGATATAGACAATTATGGTAAAAATTGTGATTTTTTTATGTTATACTAGAATTTTTTTAAAAATAAAAGTAAAATAATGTTACAAAGCATTGCTATTCTTGATGAGCCTGACTGACTGAGAGTCTTTGCCGTACTGTCATTGGGGCTTATGCTTTATTCCATGGTTTGCATTCAATGTAACAGTAAGGACCCACCATGCACTCCCCCCCTCCTTCTTGTTGTGGTTTCTTTTCATTGTTTTTGCTTTCCTTCTTTTGTCTTCTTCCCTTCTGATCAATGCAATGTTTTTTGGTAAACAACTAATTTAGTTTTAATTTCATTCCTTAATTATTGTTATTATTATTGTGTCAATTTAATTTGTCTCTTTTCAAAATCAAATCGATTTTTATCTTTGAATATTTACTCCTTTAAATTTCAGTGGATATTAACTGACATGTCAAATAGAACCGATTTTTATTTTGGAAAAAAGAAGGTACTATAGGAAGTGTATAAGTTTTGAAATCAAGTAGTAAACTTCAACTATTAAAAAAAGAAAAAATTATGCTCTAAATGGAAATGAGATAGTAAAATTACACTCATTTACTTTTGAAAATTCTAGAAACTGATACAATTGAGAAACCAAATTAAACTTCGTCCTATAATTGAAGAGACAAAAATGAAAAATTTGTAGCTTAATCTTCTTTTCATGCCCTTTCTTTTTGGTTCCAACCAATTGTAAGTTGTACATTTGTTTTTTTAATTTCTCTTTTTCTATCACCCTCTTAGTGCGAGCATATATTTAGGGAAATGGGAATTATTTCCTCCATATGCTCTATGGAGTGGGCACAAAAGATTTCTTCCCTCGAAGAAAAGCACACTCCAAAAAATCTAAGGAATAGTTAAAGCCATAGTTGCAAAGTTGTCATCCTATTCCATTATTCCATCTTTTAAATAAATAAGGGTAAGTACGTAACAAATATTTAAAATTTAGTTTTAGTTACACATCAAATCCTAAAATTTTAATTGCATCAATATTTACAATGTAAAAATATTTCAGTTTGAGTTCTTAATGAGCTTTTATTAATTAAAAATATTGTAAATTATATATTTATTGTCTATGTTTTGCATGTATGCATGAAGTAAGGGATACAATGAGATTACCAAAGGCAAGCAATGACACATCACACAAATAAGATTCTAATGGTTTTTTCTCTCGATTTAGGTCAGCCCATTTAATTAGAGTTTGTCTTTAAGTTTGTGTGTATGTGTGTGTGAGATAAATTGTGCACCTTGGATGTTCATGAGAAAAGGTGACCCTCTTTAGTCAAGAATTTTTCTAACCTTGGGATGTAGGCATGTGTACATTTTTTCTATTTTGGCAACTTCATTGGGGACACTAGAGAATTCAAACCAATGAGATTTGATACGTAATTAATTACAATTAGTTCTTTTAAAATCAATCATAATTATGACATATAATCATATTCATATGCCTTAGATTCCAAGAATGCATTTAGTGATCCATTGAAACTTGATGTTTTTTCTTGCATTAAATAGTCCATTGAAACTTGATGCTTTTTTATCTTTAAATCTAGTAGACCAATTTTTGCACTAAGATATCCTTTTAATAGTGAGAGCTTTGATATTGTTTGGAATTATGTTCTTATCATTTAATGGATTAAATGACAATTTAATCTTTCTTTATAAGATTACCATTTTATGTTCGATTCACGAGCTAACTATTAGCTACAAAATAGAATGTTTACAGTTTCTTGGCATTAGTATAGATAGATGGCATGGTACCTATTACACAAAAGAAAACAATAAAAGAATGGTTAGAGCATTCACATTAGTGCTTGTATAATTGAAAAAGTGTAACATTTTAGCTAATCAAGTCCAAAATTCACCTGCATCAATTTGTGCAATGTTCTGTAAAAATAAATGATTTCTACAGTAACTGTGTAAATTAAACTGCACTATTCATTTTTCATTTACTTTTTTTATTTTTATTTTTATTTTTTCTTTATGTATTCTAAAGATGAACGAAAAGAACCGATAGTGGTGGTTGTGTGTGAAGAAAATAAACAGTTAAACAAAATTAAGAAAAATTGATATTTTAATGAAATGTAATGTAAAATATCTGATATGAAATGTTTTAAAAAGTGAATATATCAAATAGAAAAAGTAGGTTTTATGCTAAAATAAACATGAATTTTTGTACGAATTGATGTGAATGATCTTACAATGTTGAACATATATTGGCACATAAAAGAATTCTTAGTTATTGCTCAAAACGTTTTATTGTGGAATGGTAACCATTCATTTTTTTTTCAATTTTTTATTGTGATTTTTAAAAATAAACAGAAAATTATAGTTTATATAAACTTGAATAAAGGTTTGGATACATCCATTAATCATAGTGTCATCAAATTGTATTTAAGTAAACTTATATATTTCTATGTTCTTTTGGGGGCTTATTTGCTTACTTCAACGCCAAAAAAATAAAAAGCACTGTCTAGAATTTAAACCTGCTTTCTTTGATAATTGTAATTATTCAACATAAAAGAATCCCACTTGTTTAAAATTGTGGAGTTTAAATAAAAATTGAATATTGACTCAGTAATTTTAAATAGATAGAAGTCTTTTACTGGAATGGTGGACAAATGACGTGGTCCGCCATGAGGACCGTATAATTTCTCCTTGCTTTGCACCATATTATTTGGATTTTCACCAAATTTATTTGGGAAAAAAAATTGGGAAACATATTTGAATTTTCCATTGAATTTGACAAAATCCTAAAGATGAATAAAGTACTTATTATCAATAAAATCAAGAGGACATTACTCGGGTTTGAAAATTGAAATATATGGAGAACACTGTAATTTGCAACTACACCAAGTTTAGAGGGTAAAAGCGTAATTTTCTCTAAATATTAATTATATATCTCATTACCGTTTCATGCATTGCATGAGTTAACTACTAATTTAAGTTTAAATTGAGAGAGTATGTATCTTAAGAAGTGAGCATGAAAAAAGAAAAGAAGAACTAGCAAAATGCTACGCATGAATAAACTACAAATTTAAGTTTACATTTACATTGAGAGAGTATGATGTCATATCTTAAGAAGTGAGCATGAAAAGAGAAAAAGAAGAACTAGCAAAATGGAACGGAGGATATATAATCCTAGCCAAATACAATAAACTGCTATCAACCCTATTGTTATGCCTAGAATAGCAATCATGTCCGCACTCTGAGCGTTCCCATTTATGTTCCACCTATAATAATATGTCACTTTTATTTATTTAAAACTTTGGTTATTTTATAATATATGAAAAATTAAATTTGTGACATGTGAATTGTGATTATTAGAGTATAAAGTGAAACATTCAAAGTGGGATAGAAATTTTTTTGTTAATTATGTCTAAATGAGTTTAATTTGATTTATGATTTCTTTAAAAATCTTTGAAGTGTTTTTTTTTAATATACTGATAATTGGGAGTGACATGATTTGAATTTTGAATTTGTTTTTAAGATATGTAAACCAAAGAAAAAGGAAAATTATTCAATAATCTAAAATATTGCTCTCACCTCTTGCCTGAATGGTGGGTCATATTATGAATTTAATTTCTTAACTTACTAATAAGTGAGCTGAATAAGTACAATAAATATTTTAGTGGAAACCAATTTCCTTTCATTTATTTACCTTATGGATTTAAACCATTGGATTTAAATACGTTCCATACTTATTTAGTACGTTCCATTCTTATTTCTAAACCTAAAAAAATTTATAATTCTGACTCTTTCTCTCTCTCCACTGCACGTCTCTAGTAATTGCTATTGGACTCCTAAATAAATAGTTAAGAACTCCTATACTCTAATTCTCTAGTAATTGCAAGATCATCCCTATTTTTTTTCATGAGCTTTTTATTAAAAAAATGTGTAGAAATTTCAGTTGTATATAAATAAGGTACTTTCTTACCCACTCCCACAAATCAACCTAGGGGTGTTTGTGCATAATTGGTTCCAACTATAATTATCATCTACATGTCAATGGACCAAGCTGTTAGGATTAGTATCTTTAAATCCTATTGTATGATGCTATGTATGATATTATGTATGACATGATGTATGACTTAATACTGTGATTGATACATTTGTTTTATTATAATCTAAAATAATGGTAACATAAATATGAGACATTATCATATAGTCCATGAGATGCATAGTATGTGGTTTATGTGAAAAGTCACAGAAGATATAAATTACAAGTTCTTTGTAAACTCAGAATTATAGTTTGTAGTCGGTAATGAAATTGGGCATTTCATCTGCGAAGACTATAATGTATCAACTAAGATGATTTGTCTTGATCATGGAAATGGAGATTTCTAGTTGATATGTTTTAAGAGTTAATACATATTAAACTGGACCGCCGTGAGATTTATTATTCTTCTAACGACTGTCAAATGAATAATAAATCTCACGACTTTTATTTACACGAACTCTTAATCCTGAGAGGATAATGAACCTGATCATGAAGTGTAGGTTCCTTTGATATATCAGGAGTGAGATCTAAAGTAATGGTCAAAACCTCAGTATGTTTGATAGCCACATTTAGTGTTGATGTAACATATATTCTCAAGAAGGAATTTATAGTCTCTTAATGGAGATATAAAATATTCTATTGAGATAAATTTAATGAATTCAGTTATTTAGATAGTTAGGTCTAACCACTTTGGTAAGAAATTACTAAAGTATATATTTATGAAATGGGATTTCATAAATATATGATGAATAATTTTAAAGGATTAAACTGAGTACTCAAGGATAAGATGTAGTAATTTACAAAGTGGCAATCCACATTCATGACTTTGTATTATTACGAATATTTTATGAAGGAGTTGCATGTATAATATAGTCTTGGGATATAATTTATAAATAAGGCCTAGAGTGCAACTATATTTATATAGTTGTATTAAATATAATTAATGGTAACTTTGGACTTGTCAAGAGCTGACAGAAAAGCCCAAGGCCCATTGGAGCTAGTGTCTTATTGGCCCATTTTGGTTCCACTCCAAACCATATATTAAAGCCCAATTAGAAAGGCCCAAAAGGCTAGACCAGTTAGATAATTAGTTATAAAGAGAGAAACATACAGAATTTTAATGTATGAAAAAGAGAGATATCATTGTGAAATGGTGTGTATGTGAGAGTGAGACACACTTTTATTCTCCCTTGAAAAACTGATTGAGAGACCATACTTCTTGGGCCTTAGTGGAATTGGAATGAAGATTAAAAGTGTTCTCGGGTATTTCAAATTTTTGGTTTTGATTTTCACCGCACTAAGGTACGCTCTCTTGTTCTTGATTTCTGAAATTTTACATAGTACATGTTATCAATTACGAATGAAGTAGATTTATTAATTTTCCGCTACGTACATGCATATTTCCATCACAAGCAATAAAACGGCATGGCAAAACCATGTGTATTCGTGTGTAATTGGTTCTCATCCATAATAGCAAAATGGCATAGCAATAGTTTTGTTATTAATCAAAGTTAGGCATGCTGTGGCTTTTTTTTTTTTTTTTTTTAAATGGCTTTGGTGACCTAGCTGTGGAGGTGGAAGAGCCGTGGAGGAGATAGAGAGAGAAACGTTCAAAGAGAAGGAGAAAGTGAAGGTGGAAGAGCCATGGAGGAGATAGAGAGAGAAACGTGCACAGAGAGAGAGAGAGAGAGAGAGACGTACAGTGGAGAGAGAAAGAGTCAAATGTATAAATTTTTTGGGTTTATAAATAATTTGAAATGTATTAAATAAGAGATAATAAATGAGATCAAAGAGAAAGAGAGAGTGGAGGTGGAAGAGTCGTGGAGGAGATAGAGAGAGAAACGTGCAAAGAGAAAGGGAGAGAGAGAGAGAGAAACGTGCACTGGAGAGAAAAAGACTCAGATTATAAATTTTTTTGGGTTTAAAAATAAGTATGGAATGTATTAAACTAGGGATAATAAATAAGATTAATTAAAATATTAGCATTAATGAAGGTTTTCTTTTTCTTTTTACCATTAGATCTATTTAAATCTAATGGTTTAAAAAATGTGTAATTTTTTAGAGTTACACTAAGTACAATTTTTTTTTTTTTTTTTTTGAGAATCTACACTAAGTACAATTTGAACTCATTATATATATATATATATATATATGTATATATATATATATATATATATATTGTAATCATTAATAAGAATCTTGTAGCTGAATTAGTACATTCTCATGCACAAAGCTCTTGGGGTCTAGGGGGAGAAAAGATTTAAGCGGCAGAGTTAGCAATATATTATAATTATCTTAAAAAAAAAGCTTCTAATTGAACATTTATTAATCTTTAATTTATACAATTAGAATGTGAGAGAAGGGAACATCATTTTTATATGTATCCAAAATATCAAAGAATTTTTCACTAACAAGTAGCAAGTACCATTGACAACTGCGTATTTTACTATTTAAGAATCAACCTTCTCGAGGCTTGAAAAGAATTTGGGACAAAAGTTGTTGCCGACAAAGTTCTTGGAAATTGCAGATCATATACTTTTCAAGTTTTCCAAGCACGGTCTAAAATGCAAAAAGAAATTGGGAAGACAACTACGTATTGGTTTACATTCCTATTTTCTATTTGCTAGTAGGAACAGAAGATAAGAATAGAATTTTTTGCCCTTTTGACTTTACACCTGGTCTTGCCGTCTTGACTAACTTTAATACCAAGAAAGAGGATACTAAATATGTAGTCACTCTCGTGCTGACTTTATCTGGGTCCTTTTATTTTTATACATACACAAAATTGAAGGATATATGCGGACACATTAATCATATATTTTAAGAAAATTTTTATGAGTAATTGAAAAAATTATCAAAAAAATTGGTAAATTTTTTCTATTTTTTTTTTCAGTTTTCATTAATCATGTATATATTAACATCAATTAATTTGAAATAGTAACATCATAAGGTTTACATCAGTTTTTTAACAAAAACAAATGGAATTTGCCTCATCCTTACCAATGGCGGCTCTAGAAATTTTGTTTAGGGTGTTCCTTAAGAAGTATAAATTACACAATCTTATTTCTTTTTAACTTTTAGGTAATTAGGTTTGATTCAATGTTATTAATTTTATTTCGTTCTGGCTGTAACGGCCGGAAAATACCTTGCCTTTAAACAAACCGGAACAATATCCCACCCTATTCCACTTCAAAAAAAAATTTCGGGTCATTCTGATCTATTTTAGGTGTTTCGGGATGTTTCAGTAAATACTGGCCGAAATTTAAGATTCGATTGGCATGAAGTTTGTGCTTAAATAAAATAAAATTTTTTTATTAATACCAAAACAAATTTACATTTTGTAAACCAAAAAACCTCAAAAGGAAAAAAAATGAAAAGAAAGGAAATGAACAAAGGTACCTGTACAGCTAAAAGAAAAATCGTATATTTATTTGAGACTTAAAACTTGAAGAGGCACTGCGACACTGGTACTGGTAGAAGACATAGAAGTTACGAACAAGGGGAAAGGCAAAACGTAGATGTAAAAGTGTAGAAGAAGATGTGATAAAATTTAAAAGTATGAAGTGTAAAAATCGAGGAGATAGAAAACGTGTATGGTTAAGAATAAACAAGAAAAATAATTAAAAATGAGAAGTAAGTAATATATGTCGGGTGAGAAAAAATAATATTGTAATAAAAAATAATAAAATGTTGAAAATTGTGTTGTATTGGGCAGTGTGCTTAGTCGAAAGAATCAAGCCACTGCCCAGCATGTAGTAGTTTTATTATATATATACATATATATATATATATATATATATTTTTTTTTTTAGATTTTAGTTCAATTTTTTTTTAAGTTTTTCATTTTTGTTTGAAAGACCCCAATATATTGTTAAGTTGCTCAAATTATGGATCAAAATTTAATTTTATTGACATAAAAAAAATTCAAAGTAGTCCCAAATTTTTTTTTAAAGTAAATAAATATAAAATTTTAAATTATATATATATATATATATATATAATTTTTTTTTTTCAGGTCAGGGTGGTCCTGGCAGGACCACCCTGGCCTTCCTACAACAATTATTTGGTTCCAAGACTTGATTTATGGTTCAAAACCTTTTGAAGAAAGGAAGGGAGAGAACAAAATTAATGGTCAGGAAATTTCCTACCAAATCCTATTTCAGATTTTAAGAATGAAGTAGAAAATAGGATGGAACATTTATATAATCTTGGAAAATTTCAAGTGGGTAGTTTATACATATTTTAAATATAGGTTAAGAGTCCCACAAATTTAGTGTTCAAAATACATTAAAATTTTCCTCGTTGGGGGGGGGGGGGGGGGCGGCGGGGGCATGATTTTTCGTCGAGAAACAGAGTAGGAATGACAAACATTTAAGTTAGGTTAAGAATCTCACAAATTTGGTTCTCGAAATACAATGAATTTCTCCTTCTTTTGTGTGTGTGTGGTGATGATAGCATGATTTTTCGTCGAGATACAGAGTAGGAATGCCTAACCATTCAATACAACAAATTTTGGTTTTCACGGTGTTATGATATTTGTTTAGATTATAACATGTTGGGTTGTGAGTATGTTCTGCTCTTTTTGTTAAGTCTCCTACATAAAGATATACAACACATATATGACTTAAGCATTTCCTTTCACATGAATAAAGAACATGTTCATCTAAAAAAATTAAATTGAATCTCAGACCCCTTCTTTAGCTAATGGAAGAATCGTTTGGATTAGCGTTTTCATTATATACGGCTTTCCGCAAAATCCTATATCTATCTATGAGATTTTTTTTTTAATTTTTTTTTATTTACTAAAAGTGGGTTAAAATACAATTGTATCTAATATAGTAAGCTTTTAAAAAGTTGAACTAATACCCAAAAAAGCTAAACATTTTTGAACTAATACCCAAAAAAGCTAAACCAAATGCACAAGTTTCTTTCTTTTTGGCTCTGTTTAAAGTTTACATTAATGTTAGAAACACAATTTTTTCACAACTTATCAAGTTATAATTCAAGTAACATCATTTTTTATGAAGTCAACCATTTGATACTGTTTTTATCATGGAATAATCGTAATAGTGTACTAACTATTGTAATTAAACGGTTGAGGAAAATTTCTTGGTCCCTTAAATTTTAACCCTAAGTTTTAATGCCTTTGGTTTGTTGATGTATACTGATATTTTTATGTAGGACAAATAACAATAAAGATTTGTGCAACTGAAAAAGAAACGTCGAACAGCTTGTCCGATAATAATGATGATAATTAAAAAAACAAAACAAAAAAACACTGTACATTATGTGTTTGTGCCTCACTTTCCGGGTTGTACTTTATGCAAGATAATTTATCCCACTATTAATTTATTATGCTCTAAATAGGAATCACTGTTCACTAGTTTGCAAAAACAGCATTCCTCTGTCCATAACATTTTTTACAATTTTATTTTCTTCTTCTTCTAATAATGAGTTGAATTGGTAGATTATTATCAATCTAATATCATTCTTATATAAAATTCAATCGCTTCACTCATATTATATAACAATCATACTCTGACTAACTGTTTTTTTTTTTTTTTTTTAAATTGTTAAATTTATGGTGTCACTAGTCGTTGCAAAAATATTGCGAGGTGTGACTCAGTGCAGGGTCTTTCAGTTGATATCAACCACAAATATAAAAAGCGCATATGAAGTGTCCATTTTCAAGAGTATGTGAGCAGCGAGCACAGATACAAAAAAGGGAGCAACAGTAAAATGGAAAAAAAAATGCTAAGCCAAACATTCCATTGAGAGAGCTGGGTCTTGACTCTTTAGCGTGAGTTCAAATTTTCTGTCTCACTTTTCTTATTTCACTTTATACTTCATTAATAAAAATTTGTCTCGTGTTCACTTAAATAATTAAATACTATCATTATTGACTTATTAATGCTACCATTATTAATTAATAATAGTATTTAATTAATTAAGTAAACACGTGACAAGTTTTTATTGGTGGAGTATAGAGTGGAGCAAGAAAGTGAGACAAAAATTTTTGGACTTAAGTGTGTGGTATTCATTCTCGTTGGGCTCTTGGAATCACATCTGGCAGTGGTTGGAAGTGGAACAACTTGCAAAATCCAACCTCTTCATCTACTGCATTGCTCCCGCCCCGTTTTTTGTTCCTCTATTGAAACGAATGGTTTCATGTTCCTTCATTGATTGGTTATTCTTCTCTAACTTTTGCTGTAAGTTACATGGCAAATTATAAATAGTAGAGTTATGAATACACCAATTTTTCTTATAGGAGTTGTGACAAAAATTGTATAAATTATTGTGGCGCTAACATTTTTCCATTAAATTGTAGTGGTAATTTGAAGTGGGAGACGTCTCGCATCGCAACCCAACAAAACGTGAACGGGGCATTAATTTTAAAGGGACCCAAAAGAAGGTCAACAATTTCTTCATAATAAGAAAGGGTCCAACAGTCTTTTTCTTATGTTCAAACTCAACTAATCTTGTACCTCATAACTCACAAGGTAATTTCCTTATTAATTTCCATACAAGCTCCAAGTATCTTTCCACTGATCCCCCATTTGGCACTATCTTAGGCCTAACACACTACTCTTCACACTATATAACTCGAGGCCTTTCTGTGTTATTCACGTCCCTCATAACAAGCCTCCACTCCTACTTCAGTCTCTCTCTCTCTCTCTCTCTCTCTCTCTCTCTCTTCCTAGAGTTTCCTTGAAGGGTCTCTCAATAAAAATCAATGGACAAGTTAGAGAAATGCGGTGCCAACTATGCCCCTCTTTCCCCTGTAACTTTCTTGAATAGAGCCTCTAAGGTTTATGCCAATCGTACCTCTGTTATATACCAGGGTACCCGCTTCACATGGAGGGAGACATACCAACGTTGCTGTGCTCTTGCTTCTTCTCTTCTTACTCTTAACATTGTCAAGAATGATGTTGTATGTTATGCTATTTCTTTCCCACTTATGATTCAATTTTTTTTTTTTTAAATTTTAAATTCTAGAAAATCTATGTTATATATATGAGGAAAGAAACTAACTTTTAACTTGTCTGCCTATTTTTTTTTTCAACAGGTATCTGTGTTGGCTCCTAACATTCCAGCCCTGTATGAGATGCATTTTGCAGTGCCTATGGCCGGTGCTGTGCTTAACACTATTAATACCCGGCTCGATTCCAAAAACATAGCTGCTATTCTCCGGCACTCTGAAGCGAAGGTCTTCTTTGTGGATTGCCAATTTGTGTCACTAGCAAGAGAAGCTCTCCTCTTACTCATGGCGGAGTCGTCCAATATCCCTTTGGTGATTGTCATCGATGACGTTGACACACCAACGGGTGTTCGGCTAGGCGAATTGGAGTATGAGGAACTTGTCAAAAAGGGCAATCTTAGCAACAATTATCTTCCTAGTGAGCAGGAGCTAGATGAGTGGGATCCAATAGCTTTGAATTACACATCAGGAACAACATCTGAGCCTAAAGGTGTTGTGTACAGCCATAGGGGTGCTTATCTTAGCACTCTAAGCCTAGTCCTTGGATGGGAAATGGGAAGTGAGCCTGTGTATTTGTGGACACTTCCTATGTTCCATTGCAATGGGTGGACTTTCACGTGGGGCATAGCAGCACGCGGGGGAACCAACGTGTGTTTGCGCAACCCCACAGCAAATGACATCTACAGCAACATTTCTATGCACAAGGTCACACACATGTGTTGTGCACCCATCGTTTTCAACATCATTTTACAAGCTGGACCCAATGAGCGCAGAGATATCACCACTCCGGTCCAAATACTCACCGGTGGAGCACCTCCACCTGCAGCACTGCTCGAAAAAATCGAACCACTTGGGTTCCATGTCACACACGCTTATGGCCTCACCGAGGCAACAGGACCTGCCCTGGTGTGTGAATGGCAAACCAAGTGGAATCAACTGCCAAAAGATAAACAGGCAAAGCTTAAGGCACGTCAAGGTATTAGCATACTAACTCTAGCAGATGTTGACGTGAAGGATTTGAAAACGATGGCAAGTGTGCCATATGATGGAAAAACCATGGGGGAGATAGTCCTGCGTGGGAGTAGTATCATGAAGGGGTATTTCAAGGACCAAAAGGCTACATCCAAAGCCTTCAAGGATGGTTGGTTCTTAACAGGTGATGTTGGTGTTGTACATCCAGACGGGTACTTAGAAATCAAGGACAGGTCTAAAGATGTTATCATTTCTGGAGGTGAAAACATCAGCAGTGTAGAATTGGAGTCAGTGCTGTATAAACACCCAAGAGTTCTTGAAGCAGCAGTGGTAGCAATGCCACACCCTCGTTGGGGAGAGAGTCCCTGTGCTTTTATCTCAATCAGAAAGAACTCCAGTGGCAAAACACAGGATGTGACTGAGGCAGAGATCATATCCTATTGCAGGAAAAATCTTCCCCGTTTCATGATTCCAAAGAAGGTGGAATTCTTGCCGGAGCTACCAAAGAATGCAACAGGAAAGATTTTGAAGAATGAACTGAGGGCTAAAGCAAATGACCTTGTGATTGTCGCCGAGAATCTTTCAAACCGCAAGTCCACCCAAGTCAATACAGTCCAACTTGCTCCTCAACCTCAATATAATAATGGTGAGCAGATTATGGCCATGTCCAGACTCTGAAAGCTTTATTAAGCTCGGAATAAAATATGTACAGTACTGTGTTTTGTTATCTGATATTTTTAAATATGTTATCAGTTAATTATATAGTATCTATTAAGTTATATTAGGTGGAGTTTGTCGAATCTTAATTCTGAATAGCTAATACAAGTAATAAATATGTTTTTTTTTTTGGGGTTGCCTAACTGGCCATTTTGTCAACTTACTTGGTTTCAGTTTTTGCCTGCAAGTTGCAACACCAAACGCATAAATTAGCAAAGGTGTACTTAATAAAAAATAAAAATAAAAACTAATACGAAAGGTACTAGGTGGTGCACATAATTGGTCGGGATTTGAAGAACAAATATAAACAATTAACTTGGTTAATTGTAGTTTTATTTGCTTGCAAGTTACAGCACCAAAGACATTTATTAGAGGTATACTTTACCATTTATCCAAAAAAAATAAGATACAAGGTATTAGGAGGTGCATGCACACAAGGAATTTGTGTTTGAAGAACTAATAGAAACAAAGTGCCCCCACCCCCCACCCCCCACCCACCCACCCACCCCCATTCGAACATGTTCAAGACAAACCCGAATCTGCAATTAACAAAGATGTGTCATGTACAACAAAAGACATGCTTCGCATGCATCCAAGCTTTGTCAAGAACTCAACTGTTTGATTTCCTCATCGTTAGGAAAGAGAGAACTCTAAATGAGAATCACCATGCGAGGTGTGGCTGGTTGGTAGGAGTTCTTGTATCACTTCATATAATATTTGGCAGAAGTTGAGTGGTTCGATCAGCAAGGCTTCAACGTGTGTGTTGTGCCTACAATGACAACCTCATTAAAACCATAATGGTATGCGTAATATTGCTCTTATCGCCACGTGGCGTAGAGTTGATGAATCCACACTAGAAACCCTCAGTGGCGGCATGTTCCTGGGAGGATAAATTTTTTTTTTTTTTTTTTTACCCTTAAAAAAAAAATATAGGAACACCCTCAATTAAATTGAGGAATATTTGTTCTACTTTCAAGCAAAAGAAAAAAAAATAAAAGCCTAAAATAAAATTTCAACTAAAATCTGGAAAAAAAAAATTGTAACAGAGAAAAAAAAAAAAAAAAAAAAGGTGTAACCGAGCAAAATAACGGACGGCAACTGGCAAGCCCAACATCAAGCCCACGGCAAGCCCATAAGATTACAGAGGAAGTAAACCCACGGTTTCTTAAAGAAGAAAAAAAAAAAAAAAAAAAAAAAACAAACCCCAATACAGATCAGAAACCTCAAATCAGTAACATCAGAAATCACTACAAATCACTAAAGCTTTGCTCCAAAAAAAAAGAAAAGAAAGCACTCACTGAAGCAAAGCAAACCTATTAACCTAACGGCGCCAGCTCCATGGACCAGTCTCGGAATCATATGGATATTCGCCGAATGGCCCAGAAGTTCGTCGCGCCAACGCCATCGGAATCGGCCCAGCTCCAGAGCAACGGCGTCGCTCCAGCCTCATCGCGCCGTCGCTCCGTCGCTCCATCAGCCGGCAAGGCTTCAATCGTGTGTGTTGTGCCTACAATGACAACCTCATTAAAACCATAATGGTATGCGTAATATTTTTTTTACTTTTTCGCATTTTGGTTTTATCGCCACGTCAATGTGTGTTGTGTTGGTGTTGGACTGTTTGGTGGTGACCCGTGAAATTAAACTGTTCTTATCTTGGTTTTACTTTTTGAATTTCGCATATTGTGATTTGTAAAATTGTGATGTGAATTTTCTGATTGGCAGGTTTGTGTAATGTGCACATCAGCACATAAACTTATTCTTTTAGTGTAATGTGTAAATAAATAATAATTTAATTAATCAATAATTATTTGAGAAAAACAATTAATAAACAATAATTAATAATTTAATTAACTTTTAAAAGACAAACAAATTAAATTATGTTAAACTAAACAACAGTTATTCAAAAATTAGCTATAGTTTATAAAAGACAAACAAATTAATGAAACAACTCTAAATCATAATTAAGCTCATGGAGCTAGAGGGGATCTGCAGTATCTAATGATACTAACAGAAAAAGGTTGCAGTGATAGTTGCAGTGATAGTATGTTTAGATCGTGTAATTTATACTTGTTGAGGAACACCCTGGGAAAAATTCCTGGAGCCGCCACTGGAAACCCTCTTTTTATTCAAAAAAAGAACTCTAAATCATAATTAAGCTCAAAATGTAAAACCAGTTTGTCATCCATCAAGTTCCACGGGTGTGATCAATCCGAGTGTTTTAGCAAGTAAAAAAACCATCCCCTAACGGCTCAATGTTATGTTAAAACACTCATTCTTCTCATAATAAATCGCCAAAAGCCAGGTAACTACCATAGCCGGCTCAATATATATGGGAAACTAAGACAATAAGTTTAAGTAGGATATATTTATATATTCAAAAATCAATTAAATAAATTTATTTAATATTAATGAAACTAAGGCTAATTTGGTAAATTAATACTAACCAAACACAATTTAATTTCTTATAAAAAATCAAATATGATGGTTCAAACAAAAGTAACAAAAAAGAAATGAAAATTTTGTTATTATTTTAGAAATGAGGTTTACCTTATCTTGGATAAAGCAATGTGTCGTTATAAATTTTGATTTTGGTATTAGAAAAGAGACATATATTGTTTGGTGTGTAGCTATGTGGTAGATTAGTTGGCTAATGTTGACAATTTATCATGTAGTAGATTAGTTGGCTAATGTTGACAATTTATCATGTAAGATATTGGTTTACAAAAATTAAAACCTCAAAACATTTTTCCCATAAACAGTTTATGGTTTTCAATTAGGTTGAGTTTCTTTTATTTGATAATGGATTAAGTTTCTATTGATCTAATATTATGGAGACATTTTTGGAGGTGAGAAGAATGGTGCTTAATTTTTTTTGGGTAAATTACAAAGTTAGTCTCTATCTTTTGTACCATATCTCAATTTGGTCTCTAATATTTCAATTGTGTCAATTTGATCCTTAACCTTTTAGTGTAATGTCAATTTGATTCCTAATGTTAAGTGTTGGATGAAAATTGCTGATGTGTCTACCGACTGGATAAACTATTATTTTCATGCCACGTATGCGGACACTTGGAATGCCACATCATTTTGATTTGACTGAAAGAACTATTACATTTTTTTTTTAAATGTGAGGGGTTGATTCAGTTCTTGCACGTGATTTTTTGTTTGGGATCATAATCCAGATTTCCGAATAAATCATGGTTTTAATCTCATGGGTTTTTCTTATTTTGGTGTATTAATTTATACAAAATTACTTTTGTGGGTTTTGTAATGATGTATTTTTGCTATTTTAACAAAATTAAACTAAAAGTTTAATTTTGTATTGACAGGTTGTTTTGGGAGATTTGGTGCTTATACAACTACAAGATCCTAGGATGAAGAAAGTTGGTAGGAGTCACTAAAAAAAAAAAAGGTCTATAGCCGCGTTTCAAAAACGTGGCTATAAACCCCAAAAACGCGGCTATATCCTATAGCCGCGTTTTTAACCGCGGCTAAAGGTCGACCTATAGCTGCATTTTTATAACCGCGGCTAAAGGTCAAACCTATAGCTGCGTTTCTATAACCGCGGCTAAAGGTCAAACCTATAGCTGCGTTTTTAGAAACGTGGCTATAGACCCACTTTGAGCTGCGTTTTAAAAACGCGGCTACAGTTTTTTTTTAAAAAAAAAAAAAAATAGTTCTGGGTTTTTTTTCTCTTAGAGAATTCAAAATTCAAACAAAAAAAAAAATATATAATTAAACACAAACCAAAAAATTCAAAATCAAATATAAACCCAGAAAATTCAAAATCAAACACAACATAGTCACAATATAAACACACCCAAAAAATTCAAAATCAAACACTTGTACTCACAATACAGACACAGCCAAAATATTCAAACACAACAGCACAATATCAGCAACATAATAGCACAAATTTAAGCATAGATCCAAAAAATTCAAAATCAAATAATTCTACCAATGTAAAACCCATACATATAGATGCTCATAAAGCTTAGATGAAAAATGATCTCTAGCAAAAGTAAAATATCCATAAAAAGATTAAATTTTTTTTACCTCAAATAGTAGATATGAATGAGCCATAGCTTTTCCTATGAAGTTCTCCAGTTATCCTTGCTTGAAAAATGAAAAAAATTCATTGTGTTGTGTTAAGAGGAAAAGAAAGAATGGTTGCGTTGAGAGAAAAAGAAAAGAAATGAAATGAAGAACACGGAGCAAAGAGAGAAAAGATGAGATATTTTGAATTGAGTGGTAAGGAATAAATGGGGTAGGTGCGGGGTCAGGTCCTCCTTTTTCTTTTTTTAAAGGTAGACCTATGGAAAATGCGGCTATAGGTCCTCAATTAAAAAAAATAATATTGTATACCGATACATATCTGCGGCTATCCCCTTTCTTTTATTATTTTTTATGTGTTACCTAAAGCCGCGTTTTCAAAAATGCGGCTATAGGTTCTCTATTAAAAAAAAAATATTTATTCGGCTGTACAAGCCATCCGGTTAAAAAAATACTTTTGGCCTGGACCTATAGCCGCGTTTTTAAAAACGCGGCTATAGATCCTCCATTACAAAAGCAATATTTTATTTCTATTCATATTTGAGGCCAGCCCTTTTTTTGTTATTTTTTTATGTTGCCTATAGCCGCGTTTTGAAAAACGCGGTTATAGGTCCTCCATTAAATAAATAATATGTTATACCAACACACATTTGAGTCCATCCCTTTGTTTATTATTTTTCCATGTTACCTAAAGCCGCGTTTTTAAAATCGCCGCTATAGGTCCTCCATTAAAAAAAAAAAGTATTCTGCTATACATATCATCCTTTTAAAAAATATTTTTTCCCTGGACCTATAGCCGCGTTTTTAAAAACGCGGCTATAGATTCGACAAAAAAAACACAGCTAAAGGCACTTACAAACGCGGCTAGAGACCTAGCTTATAGCCACGTTTTAAAAAGCGCGGCCATAGGTTAGGTCTCTAGCCGCTTTTCTTATAAAACACGGCTATAGGTTGCTCTATGGCCGCGTTTTCTAGAAACGCGGCTATAGCTCCTCCTTTATAAAAAACATTTTTTCGATTGTGCATGCCATCCTTTTAAAAAATATATTTTAGTTGGACCTATAGCCGCGTTTATAAAAACGCGGCAATAGGTCCCACAAAAAAACACAGCTAAAGGCACTTCAAATGCGGCTATAGGTCCGACGAAAAAACGCAGCTAAAGGCACTTCAAATGCGGCTATAGGGCTAACCTATAGCCGCATTTTAAAAAACGCAGCTATAGGTTAGCCCTATAGCCGCGTTTCCTAAAAACGTGGCTATAGGTCAGGTATAATCGCGTTTTTTTTTTTGTAAACGCGGCTATAGCCCGCGTTTTTTTTTTTTGTAAACGCGGCTATATCCCGTGTTTTTTGTAGTGAGTAGAATAAATATAAAAAATTGGATCTTTGAGAGCTTTGTTACTTTCCACTGCAAATGCATTTTCTGTGTTCTTTCTGTCAATTCCATTTATTGAAAAAGCAAAACCAAAAATAAGCACATGAACAAATGTTCCCCACAACAAATACCAACATCCAAAATAAGCAAAACCCATGAAATTAAAGCCACTGACCCATTTCAGTTCAGTTGAGACATGGAGAGAATAGCAAGAGAGAGAGATTGTGAGATAGAGAGTGAAAACTGATCCAAAAGGAACTGGACCTCACCGCCGGACCTTGCCATTACTCCTTGCCTCTGAAACCTCATAGCCTCACCCTTTCTTTCTCAACCAAGTGCTGGCTGCTCTCAAAATCTTAGGAGCAAATTTAGGGATTCCAGGTGTCCGCCAACATGGCATGGAGATAATAGTTTATTCGTTAGATACAGTAGCAATTTCCATCCAGCACTTAACAGTAGAGACCAAATTGACATTGCACTAAAAGGTTAAGGATCAAATTGACACAATTGAAAGGTTATGAGCCAAATTGAGATATGGTGCAAAGAATAGGAACTAACTTTATAATTTACCCATATTTTTTTTTTTAACCACTTATTATAATACAATTTTTTTAGTAGAAAATACAATTTTGAAAATGCTAAAGGTAGTATAAATTTTACGACATAAAACATATGAAATGATGTGACAATGAATGTGATTAGTAGGCTTTAACAGCTAAATAAATGAATATTCAATTGTTTTTTTTTTATTAAATTTGTGACATCAATTTTAAAACTTTATGTAGTAAAATTTGTAATATATCATAGCATCGCTATACAATTTTGGGCATTTTTATAAAGGAATAGGCTTTTTATTAAGGGCAAAAATTGGGTTCAATACTCTAGTACACTGACCGGTTGAGTCGATGACATGGGTCCGCTTTTTGATCATGTATCGTCATCGCAACAAGTCCATTTATAAAGGGGTAGAAGTAGAACTATTTAAAAGGGGGCCCATGCAAGGCTGTAAACGAGCCAAGCTTTTTTGAGTAATGCATGTTCAAGCATGACTTGTAAGGAAAAATCAAAAGCTCAAGCTTAGCTCGAGTTCGTGACAAGCCTAAAAATAATGTTTGAGCTTGAGCTCATAGGAAAGCCAAAAAGTTTGAGTTTGGCTTAGTTTGATTAATTAGTTAAGCCAAACTCAAGCTAAATATCAAGCTCAAACTTGAGCTCAGGTCAAGCTTTTTGGGCTTAAAATATAGGAAAATTACATAATCAAATGCTTAAATATATAAAATTAAGAAAAAAAGAAAAGAAAATAGAATAATCATTTTATCATGCGTCTAATCCTACTTATGATTAGCTATTATTCAAATTAAAATTTTACATAATTAAATTCATTTATTCATCCTTCCTTGCCAATAGCTTCAACAATTTTTCAAAATACAATTTTTTCATTCACGTTAGATAGTGAATAAATAGAAAAATACGTGATTGTAACTATTATGAGTGGGAAAATACTAACATGTTTTATGACTTTACATTAAATGATTGATATGGAAGGATTATATGTGGAACACTTAATTAATTAATTTATTTTTAAATGTAACTAAAGTATAAAGTGGTTCTTGGTGAGTCTAGAGGAAAGGAAAAAATTAAGGTAATGGGCAGTGGTCCCATGTTGGTCATGTCATTATTAAAATATATGTAATGAGTATATTTAGCTACTATATATAAACTTATAAATGATTCTATACTTGCATTGTTTTGTATCAAGCCTTATAACTCACGAACTTGTTTGTAAACAAATCTTTTTTGCTTGGGCTTGGCTTGTTTATTAAACAACCTAAAACTAGGATTCAAGCTTGACTTATTTATAAACAAACAAACATGGAATATTTTTTTATCGAGTCAAGCCCTAAGTTGCTCAAGATCTACATGATTCATTTATAGCCTTGGTCCCATGCCTAGGTCTTGAGCCACCACTAGTAACCACTAACAACAGCCCATTATGGTGCCTAACTAAGCCAGCCCCCACATCCAACTCACTCTCCTAGGAAAAAGTTGTCAGTGTTAGTTTGGTCAAATGCTCTAATGTACTGAATCTGTTGAGATGATAATATGTATCCACTTTGACTATATATTGTCATCGCAATAGATCCAATGCATTTGGCGCACTCGATCAAGTATTTTTATGAAAGGGATAAAACCATTTAAAAATGGATATTAGGCATGGGCTTAAGCATTGGCGGCTCTATGTTTAGTTCAGGGTGGTCCCATGACCACCCTGACTAGAAATTTTTTTTTATTATATATAAAATTTTAAAATTTATGATTTTTTAGTCCTTAAAAAAATATTTGTGATCACCCTAAATTTTTTTAGGCCCAATATAGTTAAATTTTGGATAAAATTTGGTAAAAACTTGGTTGTAAACTAAGGCAATAACTCTACTCACTATTTTTTTTTTTTTTTTATTGTACGTGAATTTTGACACATCCACAAATAGATACATTTTCTTTTACTGTCTTTCATATTTGCAAAATTTCAAGAAGATGAAAAATTAATAGCTATGTCATCAATTAAATCTTTAATTTTCGAGTTTTTGTAGTCTAAAATTATACATAAAAAATAAATTTATGGATAAAAAGTAAATAACATACGATTGACATGAAATTTAATATGCTTTTTAAGAACATAACGATTAAAGAACATGCAATTCAACAATTAGATTTTCAAAATTGACCATGTTAATTCATTTAATGAGAGTTGTAGCCTTAGGGTATAATTAAGTTTGTAGCCAAATTTTGTTCTTAAACTTTAGTTCCCTTAACAATATATTAGGTCCTTACAAACAAAAAGAGAAATCCAAAGAAAATCTTTATCTAAGTAATATTTTGATAGAGATGTAACTTGCAACATTGGTAATGAGACTATCATGCAAAAATTTCAAAATAAAAAAATTTGTAAAAAGAAATTGTAAGACTTTATGCATTTGTGCGAGTGTGTGTGTGTGTTTTTTTTGGGTCAATATATAAAGTTCTCTTTTAATTAAATTTTGTATAATTTAAATTTTTTAACGACCACCCTGAAAAATATTTCTAGAGCTGCCACTGGACACACTACCAAATTTTCTTAGCTTTCCTAGAGAAGAACAAACGTAAGTCATTGTCTTACCTTTGTCTTTGGACTCAAAAGGCTTAATAATTTGAACAAATTTATACGAAAGCTAATAAAGAAGGTACTATTATCAAAATTAGCTTGTAACTCATGCAGATGCATTAATACACTTAAAGATATACAAAAAAATTTAAAGTATAATTCATATATATATATATATATATATATAATATAGTCATTCTTATATTTTGTTAACTCTTTAAAAAGTCTTGTAAGAATATTATTAAGTATAAAATGTAAACTTTCCATATAGACTAGCCTTATCACACATGCTTTGCATGTGCAGTGAGGGTTTTTTTTTTTTTTTTTTGCCTAGTGTCATAATTTTCCTTTTTAAAAAAAAAAAAAATTGATAAGTTTGTTTTGAAGACATGGATTAGTAGAAGAGTGTCCTATTTTGTATGCATTTTAAGTGGAGTTGGAGATATATTTTTATCGGGTTGTTCTCAAGTTTTTTTTTTTTTTTTTGATAAAATGACATTAATTTATCGGGTTGCTATATAGTGTGTGTGTGTGTGTATATATATATATATATAGAATAAATTTTATTCCCTCTAACTTCAAAATTAATGTCATTTTGGTCATTTGAATTTCAAATTTGCAATTAACTCCTAAACTCTCAATGTTGTTCGATTTCACCTTCTGCTTTCAAGTTCCGAGTTTTGTTAACTACTAAAATAATAAAATTTAACAAATTTATATGCAAAATAATAATAACTTTAAAAATGCTAAAGGTGGTATAAATATAACAACATAAAGTATATAAAATGATGTGACAATAAATGTGATTAGTGAATTTTAACCATCTAATAATGGATGTTTGAATTACTATTTTATTTTATTTTATTTGTGACACATCAATCTGTAAACTTTATGTAATATAATTTGTAATGTCCTTATTATCACTATATAATTTTGAGTTTTTTTTATAATGAGAAATGTTATATTCATAATATTTTCACAATTTTTTTGCAACAAATCCCAAGTGGCAGTAACTTTAGTGGTAGATTCAAATTAGAACCAATAACAACTAACCACTTATGATTTGTTGTGAAAATATTGTGATAATGTTGTAGACATAATACTTCTCTTTTATAATAGTAGGGGACATTTTACAAAGGGCAAAAATTGGGTCTAATGCTCTACAGTTCTAGTACACTGGGCATGTTAAGATAATGACACATACCCTCTTTTAACCATGTCACCATCGCAACAAGTTTAGTGCAGTGAAGGCAATAGACCTAAGATAATTCCTTTTATATAGGGGTAAAACTATTAAAAAGGGCAAGGACTAGGCCTAGAGCTGCCACTAATAACCACAAACCATTATGATGCCCCTAACTAAGTTGCCCCATAACGAGAAATTATATAGTCTTCATGATGGATCATGTTACTTGTTTATCATTTCACTAAAAGTCTCCCACTTGTTTGAAATTGCTAAGTTAATAATCAGTTTTTGTTTTTAAAAAATTTTTGACTTAGCCATTTTAAACAAGTGGGAGTCTTTTAGTGGAATGTTAGATCACACCAATTGTCTATCATGAGGATCTTATAATTTCGCACCCATAACCGAATTTCCTTAACTTTCCAAGAAAAGAGCTATAAATGTTAGTACTTAAGTTTAAACAAAGGACAATGTTTGATTGTAAACTAGTTTGTAGCTATTAATTACAAACTAGTTTGTAATTAATGACTACAGCTTTACTCAATGTTTTTTTTTATTAGATGTAAATTTTGAAAAATATACCATTGAATAACATTTTCTTTGCATATCCTTTATACTTGCAAAAATTTCTAGAAGATTAAATATCAAAGCTATATCATTAACCAAATGTTTAAATTTTAAGTTTTTGTAGTCTAATGTTAATTCAAAAGTTAATAGCATTAGATAAAATTTTGAAATATGAGAGTCCAAAATTATAACAATTCTAAAGTTCAAGCGATTAATTATCAATTTGGATTTAAATTTTTTATTTTTAAAATACAATAGTTGGGGGTTGGAGGATTTTAATTTCAAACTTGAATGTTTCATTCAGAAATACTAACTATAAATTTGGAATTTGAAAGACTAAAATTACTTACAGTAGTTCAAATTTTCAAATAATTAATTGACATTTTTAAAACTTAAAAGTAATAAATTAAAATTAACAACATAAAAATTATAAGTGTGGGGGCAGAAGTATCAAAACATGTATTTGGGCCTAAGGCCTGATTCGAGATGGTTAACCTGTCCAAGGATTGCAAGACAGTGACAAGAGCACCGAACTTGAAGGCCCATAGGCCCACTGTTGGGTCATAGGCTATTGAGAATGGTCTGAGGAGGGAGACCTCCTTGGCCAACTAAAACGAGGTCATAAGGCACACCATGATGCCTAGGGAGGAACTCGTAAAGCTCAACAAGCAAGGCTACACTCTAACAGATTGCAAAAGGGGAGAACAAGTGGGAAGCCCCTGCAGAAAGCTGCTGCCACCGCATTAAAGATTTCACACCTACCCCTCTGGCCGCATTAATGAAGAAATGACATCTGAGAGGACGGTGATCAGCCTTATGGCCATTGGGAGAAGATTTCAAGAGGGAGGTAGATGGGAAAGGCATCTGCATTGATAACTTCATGAAAGGAAGCACAAAGGGGAGGAATATAAATAGAGAGGGGGAGGACATTGTAAGGGGGATGATTTTTGTAAACCTTTTCTAAAAAAACAAGAGAAACTAATATAGAACGTCATCGACTCATATCTGAGGAGAGCTTGTGCTATACCAAAATCTCATTGCATGTAATCGTGGATTTAGCCCAACACTGTTGCTTTCCATCGTCCTAAGAAACCTAGGTCTCAAGCCCACCCTCTACAAATTTTATTGTTTGAGGCCGTTTGGGCCTGTCCCCATCACGCATTTGGGTCCAGGCTCAATTTGTGTCTTTACAATTGGCGTCGTCTGTGGGAAACCTTGAGTAAAAGGACGTGAAGCATCATAGAAGGCTCAGGTTCACACCATGCAGAGTCCATGGGGTCCCAGCATGAGGATCACCTCTCGCAGCTAGAGCGAGAAAGAGATCAAGAAGTAAGTGTGCGTACAGAGTATACGCGCAGGAGGAGTCATGCGTGGGCCTGAAGCAGAACCTCCCATAAAAAAAGTGTTAAAGCCATGTAGAAGGAGATTGACCATTTGAAGAAGAAGCTGCGTCGAGAGAAACGTTGGCGTACTCCCTTTCCTTCAGATCCTTCTTTAGCAGATTCTCGCAGTAGCAACGGCAGCCTTAGGTTAGGAACTCCCCCTAGTGAATCCTCCTCCTATGAGGATGACTACCCTCACGACCCTAAGGGTAAGAAGACCTCTTCCAAGGGCTTGGCCAACAATGTTTTGAGCAAAGCGCTCCACCAACTCTCCAAATCGCCCTTCACTCGTACAATTAAGAAGGGAAAGCTTCCGAGGTGATTTACCCAAGCAACCTTCACCATTTACAATGGGCGGACGGACCCGGTGGAACACGTGAGTCATTTCAGTCAGAGAATGGTGGTGCACTCTAAGAACGAGACCTTGATGTGTAAAGTCTGCACCTCCAACTTGGGACCTGTCACGGTGAGGTAGTTCAATGGCCTAAAGGCAGGCTCTGTCGATTCCTTCGTGGAGCTCACTAGGGCATTTGGCTCACGTTTCATTACCTGTAGCAGGGTGTCTCGGCCTTTAGATTCACTGTTATCCATGGCCATGAGAGAAGGGGAGACTCTCAAGACATACTTCAACAGGTATTGGGAGATGTTCAACGAGATCGATGGGGACTTCGACAATGTTGCCATAAGCACCTTCAAGGTCGGCCTTCCAAACGAGCACAATCTGAGGAAATCTTTGATCAAAAGGCCTGTCAAAAGCGTGCGTCGGCTTATGGATCGCATCGACAAGTACAAGTGGGTTGAGGAAGATCAGCTACAAGGAAAGGGGAAGGCGAAGGTTATCCCTCAAAAGAGGAGGAATTTTAGGTCGAACAAATACAACAACAGTAGGCCAAGGAGAGATTTCGTTGGGCAGTCTGGTTCGACTTCTTCTCAAGTGGTCAGCACCGTGTTTCGTGAACCCGTGCAACAAGTGTTTGAGAAAATCCGTCATGAACCATATTTTAGATGGCCCAGCAAGATGGTAGGGGACCCACGAAGCGTAATCAGAACCTTCATTGCCAATATCATCAGGAGAGAGGTCACACAACAGAGAACTGTAGGAATTTGTGGAATTATCTAGAGCAGTTGGTGAAGGAGGAAAAGTTGAAGTAATTCTTAAATCGGCCTGATGGGCAGGGAAAGCATCCTGGTCCGGTCAATCAGGGCAACAATGTTTCAAGACCCCCTTTGGGGATGATTAATGTCATCCTCGCTACTTTTGGGAGGATTGGTTCTCGCCCCTCCAGAGTGATGTCTGTGGCGCGAGATCTTGCCAAGAACCCTAGCTTCGAGCCGAAGAGGATTAAGGGTAATGTACCTCTAATTCTAGGCTTCTCGGACGAGGACAAAGTGGGGACCATCAACCACACGATGATGCCTTAGTCATCATGTTGAGAAAATGAGGCTACGATGTGAAGAGGGTAATGGTTGATCAGGGAAGTGGTGTAGACATTATGTATCCTAATCTGTCTAAGGGGTTGAATTTGAAACTGGAGGATCTTTCGGCTTATGATTCTCCTCTGATAAGCTTTGAAGGGAAGGTCGTCATCCCGAAGGGGCAGATTAGGTTACCTGTGCAGTCAGGCCCAACAATGGTCGAAGTGGATTTCATCGTGGTTGACGCCTACTCTCCCTACACGGCCATCGTCGGGAGACCGTGACTGCACGCTCTGGGGGCTGTCTCCTCAACTCTCCATGCCAAGTTGAAGTTCCTGTTTGGCGGTCAGGTTAAAGAAATTGTCGGGAGTCAATCTGCGGCAAGACAGTGCCTAATAGCCGTAGTTTTGCGCGGGCCAGAGCTAGAGCCCTCGGCCTCGACTGCATTTATCCCATAGCAATCAATGTCTTCTGTCACAACTGGGGAGATAGTGGCAGAAGAGCCCACGTGTGAAGAGTTGGATAGAGTCCTTGTAGATAGTGACCCTGAAAGGTTCTTCTAGGTAGGGGCTCAATTGCCAGCCGAGGAAAGGGAGGAGTTAGTCGCGTTCTTGAAAGCAAACCTTGATGTGTTTGTATGGGATGCTTATGACGTTCCTGAGATTGACCCGAACTTTATCTGCCACCACCTGAATGTCAGCCCGACTGCAATGCCGAAGAGGCAACCACCTCGACGCTTTTCCAAGGAACATTCTGACGCTGTTAAAGAGGAGGTTATCAGACTCAAGAAAGCTGGGGCTATCAAGGAAGTGTTCTATCCTGAATGGTTAGCGCACACAGTGGTGGTGAAGAAAAAAAGTGGAAAATGGAGGGTATGTGTGGATTTTACAGACCTAAATAGGGTCTGCCTCAAAGACTCTTTCCCAATGCCCCGCATAGATCAGTTGGTGGACACTTCTGTCGGCCACCTTCAGATGAGTTTTCTAGATGCCTTTTAGGGGTACCACCAGATACTTTTAGTTTCAGAGGACCAGGAGAAGACAGCTTTTGTCACTCCCACCGGCAACTATCATTACAAGGTAATGTTGTTTGGCTTGAAGAATGCCAGGATACCTACCAGAGGATGATGACGAGGATGTTCAAAGCTCAGTTAGGGAAAACTGTCGAAGTGTATGTGGATGACATGGTTGTAAAGAGTAAGGCTATATCTATGCATATGGCCGACTTGAGCAACACTTTCCAGACGTTAAGGAGGCACAATTTGCGTCTGAATGCCTCTAAGTGCTCTTTTGGTGTGGGGTCTGGCAAGTTTCTAGGTTTCATGCTCACTCATGGAGGGATTGAGGCCAACTCCGCCCAAATCACCGCAATCTGCAGTTTGTAACCTCATCGAAATCCAAAGGAGATCCAAAAGTTGATAGAGATGACGGCCGCACTCAATAGGTTCATTTCTCAGTTCGCGGACAGATGCCGACCCTTTTTCCAGCTGTTAAACAAGTGGAAGGGATTTGAATGGACCGAAGAATGTTCATTAGCTTTTCAGCAGCTAAAGGAGTATCTCTCTCGGTCACCCATTATGTCTCGCCTAGACTTAGATGAAGTTTTGTTTGCGTATATAGCCGTGGCTGTTCATGCTATCAGCCTTGTTTTGATGCGAGATGATAACAGTACGCAGAGACCAGTCTATTATGTGAGCAAGTCTCTGTAGGAAATCGAGATACGGTATTTGTCGTTGGAGAAAGCAATCCTAGCTGTGGTGCATGCGCAGGCTTCCGCACTACTTCCAATCTCATACGGTCATTGTGTTGACTCAACTCCCCCTTAAGTCCGTGTTGCGGAGTGCTGACTACTCCAGTAGAATCGCCAAATGGGGAACTATCTTGGGAGCTTTTGACATCAAGTACATGCCTCGTACCTTCGTGAAGGGGCAAGTCCTTGTCGACCTAGTGGCGGAGTTTGCTAAGCCTTCGGTGGAAGAGAACCCTAAGGGGTGGGGCGTGGATGGAAAATCGATCAGCATGATCTCGTGCATGGAATCCCTGATGTGGAAAGTATACGTGGACAGAGCAGCCAACCAGATGGGGTCTGCTGTAGGGATAGTTCTGATATTCCCAGAGGGAATTGTCTTGGAGAAGTCTTTGAGATTGACGTTCTCGACTACCAGCAACGAAGCTGACTACGAAGCTTTGCTAGTGGGAATGGATATGGTTCAAAAAATAGGTGGAAAGTTGATACAGGTGTTCTCGGACTCGCAGCTGGTGGTCGGCCAGATGGAAGGGAAGTTGGAGGCCAGGGAACTAAGGATGCAAGGTTATTTGGCCCGCACCAAGTACTTACAGTCCAAATTTGAATCTTTTGCAGTATCGTATATCTCTAGGAATGGGAATACCCATGCCGACTCGTTGGTCACGCTTGCAACCTCTTCGGTTCAAATCCTACCCCGGATCATCCTTATTGAAGACTTATTTAAGCCAACAGGGGCGGGAAGTGGTGCCACCCAAATTCACTAGATCAGAATGGGTCCTAGTTGGATGGATTCGATAGTGTCCTTCCTTAAAAATGATGTCTTATCGGAAGAAAGATCCGAAGCCGACAAGATACAGAGAAAGGCTCCACGTTTTTAGCTATCCGAGGATGAGAAACTATATAAACGCTCTTTCTCTGGACCTTACCTGCTGTGTGTACATCCTGAAGTAACGGAGTTGCGTTCGGAAGAATTGCATGAAGGAATATGTGGTAGTCAAACGGGAGGTAGGTCATTAGCCCATAGAGCCCTTACCCAGGGATATTGGTGGCCAAGATTATGCGAGAAAGTGCGATCAATGTCAAAAGTTTGCTCCCAACATTCATCAGCCTGGGGGTGTCCTTAATCTATTGACTAGTCCTTGGCCGTTTGCTCAGTGGAGCTTGGATATTATGGGACCATTCCCCAGGGCAACAGGGAATAAAAGATGGTTGCTCGTTGGGACAGACTACTTCACCAAGTGGGTTGAAGTAGAGCCCCTCTCAAATATTAGAGACGTGGACGCAAAGAAGTTCATCTGGAAGAACATCATTACCAGGTTTGGGATCCCGCACACCCTCATCTCGGATAACGGCCTGCAGTTTAACAGTAGGGTCTTCAGAAAGTACTGTGGGAACTTCGGTATCACAAACAAATATTCTACCTTAGCCTAGCCATGAACCACACCACGAAAGTCCACAGGAGAAACACCCTTTTCGATGACTTATGGAGCTGAAGCTGTGATCCCTCTAGAAATGGGGTTTCCAACGATGAGAATGCACTCCTTCAACCCAGATAACAATGATGACTTACTTCAAAAGGGGATGGACTTGGTTGAAGAAAGGCGAGAAAATGCTATGGTTCGGCTAGCTTGCTACCAGCAGAAGTTTAAGCAAGGGTATGACTCCCACGTGAAGTCAAGGCCATTTGCTCCTGGTGACCTAGTCTTTAAAAGGTTGTAGGTACTGCTAAGAACCGAGCATGGGGTAAATTAGGACCTAACTGGGAAGAGCCCTACCGTGTAACTTCTGTAGGTAGTATAGGGTCATATTATCTGGCCGACCTAGATGAAAAGGCCGTACAACGTCCCTGGAATGTAAATAACCTACAAAGGTACTACTATTAATGGAAGGCATTTAGGCCATCTGTTTAGTTGATTTTATGTTGTGTTAATTGTTAATTTTATAGTTTTCAATATCAAACAAAAACCCAATATTTTTACTAAGTGTTAATGTCAACCTTATCTACGCCGGGTCCTCGGACCATCTGCTTTGGAAAAATTAACATGCAGTTCTTTTCACTAAGTGTTAATATCAACCTTAGCTACATCGGGTCCTCGGACCATCTGCTTTGGGAAAAATTAACATGCAGTTCTTCTCACTAAGTGTTAATGTCAACCTTAGTTACGCCGGGTCCTCGGATCATTTGCTTTGGGAAAAATTAACATGCAGTTCTTTTCACTAAGTGTTAATGTCAACCTTAGTTACGCCGGGTCCTCAGACCATCTGCTTTGGAAAAAATTAACATGCAGTTCTTTTTACTAAGTGTTAATGTCAACCTTAGCTACGCCAGATCCTCGGACCATCTGCTTTGGAAAAAATTGACATTCAACGCATTTTCACTAAGTATGGAACAAACCCTTAGTGTGCAATTCATTTTTCTAAGTGCTGAATAACCTACTTTGGCAGCCAGGTTGGACATGACCACTACTCTTAAAGCTAAACTGCTCTCATTGCGATTTCAAGCATACCTTTGTGCGTTCAATTGTCTGCTTTTGACCTCTTTACATCAATATAATAAGGTTGTTCCCTCGTTAGTTCATTGTTTCTTAGCTTAAACATTGTAATGATCTGACTTGTATACTCTAAAGCATTGAGCTATTTAAGCTACGCATATAACTTATGACACAGTAAGATAGAATGTACGCAATGAATGAAGTACATAAGGAAATCAAATTCAAAACCTTCAAATTATTATTAAAACTGCGGGCATCTACATTGAAACTGAAGTTGAAAATTACAAGGTAAGCACTGGACATAAAATTCCGAGAAGGAAAGGCTAATTGGAGAAAGAGCCCTAAGCGGCCTACGCCTTGATCTTCAGTGGAGGGTCTTTGCCCAGCTTTGCTGTGGGCTCTTTAGTCTTGCCCTCCACATTAGCTTGCTTTAGCTCAGCCTTAGACACGGGCAATTCTTGAATTTGCTTCCCCTTGTCCTTCGCCTTTGGTAGAGGGGCATCTTGACCAGCCTGCTCATTTAGCCGCCCCTCGGCCCTGTCACCTTGTTCCCCTTCTTTATCAAGAGCGGTGACTCCCTTGGGAGAGGAAACAGGTACTTGGTTTGGGGGTGGCTGCATCAGAGGCGTAGTTTCAGGAACAACTGAAGTGGATGGAGGATCTTTGATCATTCGGATATCCTCGAGATACCAGACCTTCTCTGCTCCTCTCCACTCAGAAGTAGCAGGGACTCTCGCCACGTTTAGGGCTTCTGCCCAAAATTGTTGGCAGTATTCCTTGCATAACTTTGCTAGCTCTTTGGCTAGTCGGTTCTCCATCGCCTCGTCCCCTTCATTGTACGCGGCCTTGGTGGCAGCCTTCATGGTCTCTTTTATGGTGTGAGCTGCTTCTTTGGCTTGAGCGAGCTCCCTTTTCAAGTCTGAGACCTCCTACCCAGCTTTGGACAGTGCCTTGTCCTTTTAGCACAGCAGTTTGCGTTGCCCTTCCACCTGGGCCTCAGCAGTCTTTAAGCCAGCGTCGGCGCTCTTCCTTTCATTTTTCTCATTTGCCAACTTAGTGGCCAAATCGCTCTTCTCAGCCTCGGCGTGACCCAAAGCCTTCTCGGTCTCCATCCTGATCGCGAGCTCATCCTTTGCCTGGTTCTGGTAGTTCCCCACCAGCTGTTCAGCAGCAAAAACCTCTTGGATGGCCTGTGAAGAAGTGTTTGGCAAATGTGTGGAAGTGGGAAAACAGGTAAAGGTTTATACGAAAGCAACAAGTTGAAAGAGATGGGTGGCACATACCAGACCCAAGTCCCTTTTCAGGGAAAGGAAGAGGCGCGTTTGGCCCATCCTCTCTAGATCCTCCATGTTCCTGGGCAGAAGGACAAGCTGCTCTAGGGCATTAGCCAGGTGAAAGGCCTGATCTCTTTGGAAATCTCTTATGCTAGCTTGGAGGGGTATTAGAGCCCTATCCACCTCTAGCACAGGGGACCAGTTGGACTCCTTACGGCGCACCTCGGCCAGCCCGCGGTTCTCCCCACTCTTGCACGCGTTCCGCCCTTAGAAACTTGTTGTTGTTGTTGCTGCTTGTGCTTTTTCTCCCGCTCCTTTTCTGCTTCCTCGCTTTCATTTTCCCTCTTTTTTAGGAGGGTTGAGAGAGGGACAGATGGGTTAGAAGGAGGAGGAGGAGGAGGAGGTGGCAGCTTGGACTGAGACCTAGAAGCGCCCCTCTTGGAAGCTTGTGCGCCCCTCCTAGCGAAGAATGATTTCAGGGTCGACATATTTTCGTCTTCCTCCAAGCTATCATCTACTTGGGCAATCACAAAGCCTTTAATATTGGAACCCCGGTCCAAGTTGTTCTCCTCGTCTGAGATCCCAACTATGTGACCCTTCAAAGGTCTCTCAGCCCCCTCTAAACGGAACCAATCTATCTCCTCTTCAAGGGATGAGGGCGAAGCAGTGGTTTCTGCTCGGACAACCTTTGCCTCGACCTTCACTGGGATAAGGGTAGCCTTAAGAGGGCTTGTGTAGAGAATGACGGATGGATCGTCCACCAGATCGAAAGGGGCAAGAAAGTCAAGCTTTGAGACGTCTATCCTCCTGCGTCTCTTATCACCTGCAAGGATGGCGTTGTCGACCTCCTAGTAAACCTTTGATAAGGGCTCGTAGCCCAATATGAGGTGAGCAGCCCTCACCTGTAGGTATTCGTTCACAAAGACTTTAGATCTCAAGACTCTGTTGAGGTCCGAGATGCTAGCTTCGCTCAGGTGGGGCGACATGTGCTGTTTGTCTGCAAGAGGGACAACAAAGAACCAAACATGGTTAGATTCAAACGACAAATCAGGCAAGACAAGCATTAATGTACGATGAGGCAATCTAATGAAACTAAAAGGGGTGAAATGTAAAATAGAAATTCTAAATCCTAAGGAGTCACACTTGGCTTTCCCTCTTTTACTGGGCAATGAGGACCGTCATACCATCTCCTAGAGGCGATTAGGTAGTCATCCTTCATGCCTTTGTTAGACTTAGGGAGGCAAGATATGAGTCTAACGATATTAGACCTCGACTTGAGGTAATAACCTACATCTTTCAACTGGTGGCACTTGTACAAGCGGATGACATCACGCCATGTGAGATGTAGCCCCATCTACTCATTTAGAGCATCGACGCAACCTAAGACCCTAAACATATTAGGTGTACACTAGTCGAGACACAAGCTATGGTTACAGAGGTATTCGCTAATCACGTTTTTCATGGGAAGTGTCATCCCACCCTCTAAAAAGGCGATTATAGGGATGACAACTTGCCCTTCCTTCCTAGAGTCAGCTACGACCTTCGGGGGGCAGTATTTTAGGCCCACTTCCGGGGGAATGTGGTACTTGGCTTGGAATCCTTCCATGCCGGAGTTTGTATGTACTAGACACTTGAATCTACCCATCTGGTTGAAATAGGAGTGGAGATTTAGAAAGAAAAAGAGGCGAGAGTTAATAGCCGAGGAGAAAAGGCTTGATGGAATGAAAACTTACTGAAGAAAAGTGTGCGACTTTTTGAGAGCTTCTTGCAAGGAAATGGAGATGAATGCTTCCAGGATGTGTTTGCTTTTTGGGATAATGGTAGACTTCATGTTTTCCTATGGGTTTTGAATGATTGGGGGCGGCGATTCATAAGAGTTATCCCGCTCGAATTTTTGGCAAGAAACCCGGGCCGTTGGATTCACATCTCACCGTTGAACGTAGGCGACAAGGAGTTACTCAATGCAATTAATGAGGGCGTTGCGGGTTACAAAGCGTCAGGAGCCATTCTAGAAGGGGTAAATGGATTTCTCACTTGCAGCACTTGGGAAATCACGTGGAGGCGGTGTTCGCAAGTCAAAAATTCATTTCTCTCCTCAAATCGGAGCCAAATAAAATTTTGAGCGGCTATTATGGGGGCAGAAGTATCAAAACACGTATTTGAGCCTTAGGCCTGATCCGAGATGGTCAACCTGTCCAAGGATTGCAGGACAGTGACAAGAGCACCGAACTTGAAGGCCCATAGGCCCACTATTGTGTCATAGGCTATTGAGAATGGTCCGAGGAGGGAGGTCTCCTCGGCTAACTAAAACGAGGTCATAAGACACACCATGATGCCTAGGGTGGAACCTGTAAAGCTCAACAAGCAAGGCTATGCTCCAGCGGATTGCAGAAGGGGAGAACAAGTGGGAAACTCTTGCAAAAAGCTACTGCCACCACATTAAAGATTTCACACCTACCCCTCTGGTCGCATTAATAAAGAAATGACATCTGAGAGGACGGTGATCAGCCTATGGCCATTGGGGGAAGATTTCAAGAGGGAGGTGGATGGGAAAGACATTTGCATTGATGACTCCATGAAGGGAAGCATAAAGGGGAGGAATATAAATAGAGAGGGGGAGGACATTGTAAGGGGGATGATTTTTGTAAACCTTTTCTAAAAGAACAAGAGAAACTAATACAGAATGTCCTCGGCTCATATCCGAGGAGAGCCTGCGCTGTACCAAAATCTCATTGTATGTAATTGTGAATTTAGCCCAACATCGTTGCTTTCCATCGTCCTAAGAAACCTAGGTCTCAAGCCCACCCTCTACAAATTTTATTGTTTGAGGTCGTTTGGGCTTGTCCCATCACGCATTTGGGTCCATGCTCGATTTGTGTCCTTACAATAAGTATTAAAATCTATTTATAATAAAAATATTGAAATATTAAAGTTAAAAACGGCAATTTTATTGGTTGGAAAACAAAGCAATAATGTCAACAAGACTAATAGATCACAATTGACATGAAAGGGCATAAGTTCGATCTGGACATTACTACAAGCTACAGCCAAACCTTTTTTTTGATGAATGAGATGTTTTATTCATAAAACAAAGACAGAATTACAAAGAGGAAACAAGAGTCTCATCCCTAATGATATGCTCAAAACATGGAGGGCCCAAACCAACATCAAAAGACCCAAAAACATGGTTCAAAAAGGACCGCTCAGCTAGAGAGTGAGCTGTTTTATTTGCCCCCCTGGGACACCTTAAGCTGAAAAGTGAAACTACCCATTCTTGCCAACGCCATAGAGTTTGATATCAGATTCACTCTATGGCCTACACCACCTTTCTAAGTTCTGAACAGAGTTTGATAAATGATAACCTCCGCAACCAATAAGGGACCCAACATTGACAAATGAAACTCAGAAGAACTCAGCTCATGCGTGCTGCACATTTTTTGGTTTGAAAGATACAGTAAAATTTGGCAAAGTTTGCCAAACAGTACAATAAGGGAAAAATTTTAGAAGGATGGCATGCGTTCAAACCTAATTTGTTAATTGGACTCTTTTTGGAAGTCGATTTTAGTAAACTTGACTTCCTGTTGAAAAATAGTTCTAACGTGGATTAAAAAAAAAGGAGGAAAAAGCCACGTAGAACTACTAAAAATCGAGTATATTATACTTGACTTCCATTAAAAGTCGAGTATAGTGTACTCGACTTCCATTGTGGTTAAAAAAAAATTTCATGGGGGTAACAACAGCAATCCGAGTATGGTATAATCGATTTTACCTAAGCCTTCAGTCTTCTCTCTCTCTCTTCCTACATCATTTTCTCCGTCCATCATCAACCAGCAGGTTTGTTCTCTCTCTCTCTCTCTCTCTCTCTCTCTCTCTCTCTCTCTCTCTCTCTCTCTAATGTGATTTGTTTCTCTTTATTTATTGGCTGAAATGGGTTTTGATTTGGTTTTTAGGTTTAGTGATTTGGAGATTTGGGTTTAGTTTTTATTTGTTCTTGTTATGCCTCTGAATCTTCTAATTATTTCTTTCTCCCTCTTCCACCTATATAATCTGCCCAAATCAAGATTGCTTTTCTATGAGTTTAATAGTATCTTAGTTAATTTGTGTAGATAGTGCTCTTGAATGTTAGTTGTTGCTTATGTGCTAATGGTTGATTGAAATATGTTAGGAATAATTCAATTTTTGAGTTAGTGGGCAGACGAATCTGGTAGTTCAAGCCAAGTCATTTGTATTGTTTCCCTTGATTAATATTGTTCTAGTAGAGCATAGCTCCTCTCTATCCATCTTATGCTTGAGCTTGACTTTTTGATTTCCTTTACTTGTTATGCCTTAAGTCTTCTAATTATTTCTTTCTCCTTCTTCCACTTACACAGAATCTGCCCAAATCATGATTGCTTTTCTATGAGTTTAATAGTATCTTAGTTAACTTGTGTAGATAGTGCTGTTAAATGTTAGTTGTTTCTTATGTACTAATGGTTGACTGAAATATGTTTGGAATGATTCAATTTTGTTGAGATGGTGGGCAGAGGAAGTTTACAACTTTCTTATGTGCTAATGGTTGACTGAATATGTTAGGAATAATTCAATTTTTGAGATGGTGGGCAAACGAATGTGGTAGTTCAAGCCAAGTCATTTGTGTTGTTTCCCTAGATTAATATCTTTCCCTAGCTAATTTTTTTGTGAGAAGGGGGGGAATCTGAAAATTTTCCATAAATCCTACTAAGCTAATAACAAACTTAAGATTGTTGGAAACAATACCTATCTCCATAACAAACTAGATATGGTGTAAGTCTCTCTCAATTCAATGTCACTAACCAATATTGCACAGTACACGAACCTATTATTTATAGCTGATATGACACAAAAACTTTTTGCAGCATGATGATAGATCCTGGACCCATTGATCGTAGTGTATTGACGGAACAAGTTAAACATCAATTTGAGTTATTGTGGAACCCTTGGGGATAGGTAATTGCATGAGTTTTCTTGTACTATGCATTCATGTCACAACTCTAATTAGCCATAAATACAAAATATTTGCATAAGATTTTTATCTATTGTTATAATATTTGTAGGATCCTTATGGCACACTGGATTGTCGAAGTTGCCATGAAGAATTGAGACTTCGAGATCCTACGGTAGATGATCGTGTCCTTGCCATTGTGAGGTTGCTTGGTCTAGAGGGTCTGCACTTGGTCCCATCCATACAGCTTGACCATGCACTGATCACTGCATTTGTAGAGCGATGGCGCCCAGAGACCCATACATTCCACCTACCACATGGTGAGATGGCGATCACATTGCAAGATGTGGAAGTTATCATGGGGTTGCCCATCGAGGGTGAGGCAATGGTTGGGCCCACTAAAAGAACTTAGGAAGATGTGTGTGCTAAAATGCTTGGAATTCAAATTCCAAATGGCCCTCAAACTGTGCTAAAAGGTCAAAAGATTCTAATACCCATATTTGTCAAAAGAATCAGACAACCACTGCCTCCGGATGCCAATGAGATTCAAGTTCATCAATATGCTCGCTGCTGTATACTAGCCCTACTAGGGGATATGATATTTCTTGACAAGTCCGGAGATAGGGTCCATCTCATGTGGTTAGAGTTTATGCAGAACCTTCGTAATCCACGCAAGTATAGTTGGTGTAGTGCAGCCTTATAATGGTTGTATAGACAACTGTGCAATGCAACTGACAAGAAGGCAAAGCAGATTGGCGGACCACTGATTTTGGTCCAATTGTGGATATATGTCAAGTTCCCACATATGTCCCCACAGATGGTGCCCCAACCCGAGGGTGTTTATGGTCCATCACTACCACCAATTGTTCTTGCTATGAAGTAAGTATATATTACATAATTAGTGTGCTATCATGTATTATGCCACATTTTTATACGTTAACGACTAATGCTAATGACCATGCGATGTTACCTGCTTGTCGATGGGCATGGACGATGTGTACAAAGAATGCTCCCACGCACGTGCTTTCTGCATATCGCAATCAAATTGCCATGACACGGCCCGACCAGGTATAATACTTGTATTTATACATCCATAACATCTTATGTCCTTCAAAAAGTTTTTCATTGCCAACTATTATGGTACTTGTTATGCAAATTATGGAAATTATTTGAATGTGGTTGCTTTTCTTGGTAGCTTTTGTAGGTTAAGTGGGAACTATATGCAAATGACTTCAGCCACATTCCTCCTAGTTTTTGCATTAAGGGAAGTAACGTGTGGAGGTCGACTGTTCCACTTATATGTTTTTGGCTTGTAGAGTTCCACCTACCCGATCGTGTCCTACGACAGTTTGGGCTAAAGCAGGAACAACCCACAGATGCTAATACCAATCGTGATTTGAACAAAATAGATGTGAGGGCAAGGTAGAGAAAAATTGGTTGGAGGAACATGCAGTCCATATTCTGAAGTGGAATGATCGTAACGAGTACGTTTGTAATGCACTCAGGATGGAAGAGGTGATGTCACGTCATCATCCATATATGGTATGGTATCATACTCGGCTGTATATCGACCACGCTAGCGCTAAGATGGACATTTTGGTAATGTGCATAATATTATTTTGTTTTTCATGTTGTGTTTGACATTATGTATGTGTTGTACTTAATAATGTCGGTGATTTAATGACAGCTTGCAACCCAACTAGTTGTCCTCAACTAGTTCAGTGAAAAATCTTACAAAGATAAGTTCATTAAGAAGGCCCTTGAGGATGTGGTGAGGTTGATCGTATTGATGTGTCAGCCAATGATGAAGTAGTAAACCAGACTGAAATACCAGATGTAGGGCCCAGTACAAGCTCAGCTGCTCTAATGACACGTCATCGACCTGCTCCCACCCCTCCTCTGGCCACTGTGACCCCTGTTCCAATTGTGTCCACCTTGAGGATATAACCGGCCTTCTCATGCCACCCATCCCTCCCATTGACACTGGATCTCCCTCGCAATTTACCCATGCTAAATTCGAGTCCTTCCTACACACCACCACCGTTGATCACAACTCACCTATGGCCTAGTCCTATAGCTCCCCCCAGACAGTTATACCCACCCCTGGCCTCCAAACACCCCAAGTTGAGCTTATGTCTACCAACCCAAGTCATACATAATCACCTCCTACCTCCTCTACCTTGATACATGTTCCACAAGCGACGCATCCACATGACAATGATGTTAAGCAGGGGCAAGGTGACCAAGCTGAGCAGCCACAGGTTGCAAACGCTCACGCTCCACCCAAATGGAAATCAACTCACGCCATCCAACCAAGGAGATGCGGCACAGGTTCCCACCTGGTATTCCAAGTGCTTTACTTTGATTTTAATTTCATATATTTTGGGTTTCTTTGTGCATGAATTTGTTTGTTTGTAAAAACTTAAAAATACAACATTATGAGCAGGTAACAGAGCATGTTCTGACCAAACAGTACACTAGACACAACCAAAAAAGAAGTAAATGCGGGGAAGGTGTAACCTAACATGTTGAAATCCTATAAGGGCTACTGCAGTCTTGAGATTCTTATTTTAAGTACGAACTAATTTCCTTTTTCTTTAATGAAAATTTATATTTTTTGGGATAAACTTTAAAATGTAGCTAACCCCTACAACTCGAACCCCTTCCCCCTTGTATCCCCAACCATTATGTGCATGGGGAGGTGCCAATGGAGCTACAAGGCTCTAGGCATCTTTGTAGTAAAAACAATTTAGAGTTACATGTTGTTTTGTGGCTAAGTTCATTGTCTTAGAAAACACCAATTTCACAAAACCATAGCAAAATCTTGCATGGATGTCTCTTTGATGTGTGTTATTTAGTTTGATTTTATTTCGTGCCATCTATGTGTGTCTGGTTCCTTTTAAAAGGGTCTTCCATATGTAGATCCATTATTTACTCCATTTTTTGGTAGCTGCTTTAAGAGAATATATTTGATGTTTTCAAACTCACCACATTTTATGATATGAGCCTAAAACAAATTTGACCTGAAATTTTACTTTTTTTTTTTTTTTTGTGTATATAAAATTATCCAAGAAAGATACATCCAGCTGTCTTTATTATAAGTAGTCAACACTAAGCTGCCTCTGATCTTTGAAATTGTATGTGGTTGCTTCACTAAGGCATTCAATTCATTTTGGGAGGACCAACCATGATGACCCTACTTGGGCTTGACCATAGTAGGTTTCTACTCACTGTGGAATGAATGCTTGAGGGCTCTACATAGAGAGGAGGCCACAGGTGCTCCCTTAGGTGTTGAGTATAGCCTGACCTCAGTGCCATTGATTTTAGGCAGTGGAAGGCTATAGTCCTTTAGCTAAACTAGTGTCACGCTGTCACCCCTAAATTTTCAAACTTAGGACCTTCCCCAAGACTGAAACCATGGGGCCATGACCCTAGGTGGTGTGAAATCATTTGCATTTGCATGTTACCCCATAACAAGTATAGCATGTTCTTACCCCATAACAAGTACATTGTAACTGAAAAATATAGAGAAAATGTCTTCGTAAGCTTTTTTCAAAAAATAAAGTAAAATTTTTTTCATATGCATTACTGTCACATAGGTGTCTTCTTGTCATTCAAAAAACTATTTAATTTCCTTCTCTCTACAACTCTTTACCCATCCTCTCTGAACAATGAACTTAATTAACTATGTTGTTTAATTCCCCTTCTTATAAGTGTTGATTATTGTTAAGTCAAGTTTGCATTATTGCAGCTCTTTGAATGAATGCAACAAAATGGGAAGATAAATGCTTTGTCTTATAGCAGTTATATGAAGTTCATGAGAAAGAATCTAAATCCTGTAAAGGCAATGGAGATATACAAAGGCATTAAAGATGAATCAGCAAAAAACAATGTGTTCATAAGCAATTCTGTTCTTGGTTGTCTGGTTAGGAATGGCAAGTTTGATATTTCAATTCATATTATGTATTTCCAATTTTCCTCCTAGCATATGTGTTCAAATGTTGTTCATATAACCTGAAGTTGCTGCCACAGTCAGCTACATGATGATGGCAAGTTTGATATTTCAATTCATATTATGTATTTCCAATTTTCCTCCTAACATATGTGTTCAAATGTTGTTCATATAACCTGAAGTTGCTGCCACAGTCAGCTACATGATGATAATACGCTACTATATAGGACACTTATCCATATCAAACTGCTTTCAGAACTCCTTTTTTTCCCCATATTATCACTTGTTTGTACATAAAATTGAAATGTTTAGAAAATCAAGTGAATAATTTGTTTCTACTACAGAACTTTCATTTACCAGTTAAAGATATATCCACTAAGATGGTTACATGGATGTGAAAACACACATGTAGATATTAACAACAACATATGGAAATCCAAAAAATTGATTAACAAAAAAAATTGAGTAGGCAAATGGGAATCCAAAAAATTGAGTAACAACAACACTCTCAAACACGCCTCCATAGTTTCCAATGCTCCTATGGCTAACTAGCTCCTGCTGCCCAGCATATGGAATCAAATTTCTAATAAAATCATCATTCCTAAAACAAAAGGAAGAATGGCTATGAATGTCCTCAAATGGCTGGAAAACAAAAACATGCCTACTTGCTATGAGTGGGAACTATGATATTTTTGGATTCCCACTCTACTAAACAAGTTAAACACACGCTAGTTGCATATATATATATATATATATAAATGTATATTAACTAACAATTATTGCATATTCAAATGATGATGATAGATGCTATATTCTTTATAACGACTATTAACTAACAATTCAAACTACTGCTGACTTCTAATAAGTATATCCAAAAAAAACAAAATCTTCTGAAAGAGAATCACAAAATTGCATGCGTTGCTTACCTAGTTCGAAACATGGCTGCTTGTTGATGCACGAATCACATTCGGACATCTCCTGCAGTTATGGCCCTCTTCATGATACACTCCACATTTCGGCTTGGGTTGACTCTCCCTCCAATCCATCTCATTTCTTATTCTTGTTGACATATGTCGACCTTTGTCTCACAACATTTCAGGGTCAAGGTACAACTTTGGGCCGGCAATCTCCCGCCATAATGACATAATCCTTGGGCACATAAAACTCATGTAAATAAGTGGCAAGTCGCTGTTGTAAAGTATAACATATGTCAATATACCTTATTGCATTGACATGTTCCCTGATACAAACTGCAATCACATGTGAACAATGGATCTTATAGATTTCCCATTTGCCACAAGTACATGTGTTCTCCAGCAATCTTACTTCATGACTATGGTCTTCCCCATTAGAGCTGTGTGGATTATGTGTTGTGCAAACCTGATATACACCGTTCTGCTGGTTAAATGGCCTCACAGAGTGTCTTGTCCCTTTTCGTAATTTGCTTCATATTTCTCCATGGCATGCTTGCTGAACTCCTGACCATGTTCAATATCACCCAATATTTTAGTGCGCCGATCATTGAAATAGGCGACAAGTTTGCACCAAATGTAGTCAATCAATGCAGATATGGGTAGTCCACGTGCACCTTTTAGAACTCCATTGAAATACTCAAACATATTGGTAGTCATTGCCCCATAATGGTGTCCACCATCATGTGACAGTGTCCACTTCTCCAGACCCTCATTCGTTAGATAGGAGTACGGCTTCTTTTTTGCTATATTGGAATTGTGATCCTTACTGAATTGAGTTCAGCTTCTTTAAGGCAATCCAATATTTTTTCAAGTTTGCGATCTTGATGCTCGTATCCTGCTTTCAAGGCCAAAGACTTTAAGAATTTGTCATTAAATTGAGTGTTGAAGTTGCTGGCCACATGTCTAATGCAATATCTATTATATACCAGAACATAATCATTGAGCCACTATGCAATGGATGATATTATACCTTTATGTCAGTCTGATATTATGCAAATGCCGGAATTGGGTATCACATCCCTATCGCAATCTGCAGACATTCTAAAAACCATCCCTAACTGGCCCCCGTCTCACCATCCACAACCGTAAAGGCAAGCAGAAAAATCTCATTATTAGCATCGGTAGCCATTGCAATCAATAACTTTCCTCTATATTTTCCATAAAGATAAGTTCCATCAATACTAATTACTGGCCTACAATGTGCGAATCTAGCAATGGAAGGAGTGAAAGCCCAAAACACATACTTGAATATAATAGTACCCGGTATGTCCCCATTGATCGACTGAAAGACACTTCTGTACCTGGATCACTATCCTTATATGCCAACAACAACTTCTGCAACTTTTGGTATGACTCTTCCCGATTCCCGTGTATGTTTGAAATAGCCTTTTGTTTCGCATCTCATATCTTGTAGTATGAGATATCGTGGTTAAACCTTTCCTTCATCAAATTTTGGAGATCCTTTATTTTGCTAGTGTGATCTTCAAGTACATATTTATGAAGTTCTTTGGCAAGAATATTTGAATCCATCATTCTGCCATCTTTGTTCACCCCAATTAATGGACAAGTGTGAGGACCGTCGAATACTTTGACAGCCCATAATCTGTTAAGCTTCAGTTGCGAGAATGCTCGAAATTTCCATGCACATGACTCATTTGCACACTTCACACACAATCTTTGCTGGTTGGACAACTTAGTTATATAATTCTTGTTGTTGTTCAGAGAGTAAACTATTAATGCCTGTTTCACTGCCTCTTTATTAGGGAAAATCAACCCTTTGCTAAAATTCATTCCCCGCGCCCAACTTGATCAAATTGGTATCTTAACATTTGAAGGATCAACTATATTATCCCAAGTGTTTGCATGGAATGACAGCCATGAGTTTCATATGTAGGGACTGTAGCATGATCACCATCGCCTATATCATCTTGAAACTCTATAGCATCATCATCATGATCATCCATGACATCATGACGGACATTGTCAACATTTTCATAGTTTATAGTATTCTCGTGAAAGTCATCTCTCCCAATCATCTCTTCATACTCATCTCTACTCTACCATAATCAACATCATCTTTGTCTTTGTCTTCCCCCCCTAGAGATTGAATACATTCTTGTTGATAACTAGATCCGCAAGCCTCCATTGGAGTTGGTGTCTCTTGACATGGTAGTGTACAACCCCCAACTATAGTGCACGGGGTAAGAGTTGGATGACCATCTGCATGTAATGATTGGAGTTCTTCCCCGCCACCACCCTCCAAAGTTTTTTGTTGCACATCTTCACCACTAACTTCTATACGAGGCTCTACACTTATGTACAACTCAGCAGCTTTTAACTAGAGCGTAGAGTTTATCTTGCCAAACATAATCTTAACATGCTTGTCTCCTTTTATTTCAATAGGTGTGAAGACAATACGGTCACTGAACACTGCATGAGGAGCGCGATATGTAATTTTTATATCATGCAACCAACGGTCCAAATCCAGCTCTTTCATAATTTTCTTTTTCAACTTCTTCAAATTGATCTCCTGCCATTTTTTTGCCTAAATAATCTCTAATTTTTTCAAGGCTCCCCACCATAATATAGATATAAATCAATCAAACTCATTACAAGCCTATAAGTCAAATAAGTTTACTAAAATTTAGTGGCAAATACAACACCTTTATTTGATATGAACTCCAAAATATTGCCTCAAGGCAAATATAAAGATAGCATTGTATAGTCCACCAAACAAATATAAACAAATTTTTAAACTCAAACAAATTTGTACATGGTCGCTAACCTTAAAAAATTAATATTCGTTACACCTTACAACTAACAAACCATTACACAACATTGCAAATAAATAACATGTTACCCATTCATTTGCATTATACATAACAACACATTACAACAAAAAAACCGATTGCATATTTCAAATAACAACCCATTACAAAGCACAAATAACAAATGCAAAAAACAACAACAACAATAACAACAACAATAATAATAATATAACAGCACATAATAATAATAATAATAATAATAATAATAATAATAATAATAATAATAATAATAATAATAATAATAATAAAAATTACCATTACAAATAGCACATCATCAACAATATAACAGTGGTATGTGTGTGTGTATCTATCAAATGAAAAAGTGAGTAATTTATTTAAAAAAAATTGAAGAAGGTTTGAATATTAACCAGGTCTAACAAAAAAAAAAAAAAATTAAAAAGGTTTGAATATTTACCTACAAATTGAAGAAGAAGAAAAGTTTTTTAATTACAGAATGATGAATGTGTGTGTGAAAGGGAGGATTTGGGCGTGGGACAGAACTGGGAGAAGTGAGATGAAATTAGTTTAAGGATTAGAGTTCATCAGTGTATTATATCTGAGACGGTTGAGGTAGGTGTGTAATTAATTGGAACTCGAGTTCGATAGACTTGAGTTCCATTTAAAATTTTTTTTACCGTGCTCGCATAACTGACTTAGGTGGGGTAGGTGGTGTGAGTGGTCTGGAAGTCGAGTATACCATACTCAATTTTATATGGCATATATATAGTGATTTTACCAAGCTTGAAGTCGAGTTTAGTGAACTTGGCTTTCAATGGAAGTCGAGTTTAGTGAACTCGACTTCCACGTGACTTATTTTCCTTTTTTTTAATCCATGTCAAACAATATTTGGTGGAAGCGGGCTGTAGTTGCCCAGAAGTCAAGTTTGATAAAATCGACTTCCAAAAAGAGTCCAACTAACAAATTAAGTTTAAACGCATGCCATTCTTCTAAAAATTTTCTAAAATGGTACTGTTTGGCAAATTTTGCCGTAAAATTTAAACCATAACGTTTACTTCATAATAATTATTATTGGTATAGATCTCTTATTCGACTAAGTGATATGCCATAACAATACTCTTTCGACTAATAAAGATCTCCATTTACTTGCATTATTTTTATTGAAGTTGGGGTTGGCCATCCATTTTTATCATATAATGGGAATGGCTGGTATTCTCTCTAATAATGGCTTTACTCTCCAAATCTAAAAGTTACATGATGGGTTTTTTTTGGCTTTATGTTTTTTAGTGCACACCCGTATACACGTTGGGTAACAAGAGAAAGAGATTCAAGAGTTCAATCATTATGCGAGGGTGGAGGGCAAGTTATGTCGTCTCCCGTTTTGGACCAGTCACGTTATCATGTCAGGAAATAGCAAATATCTGTTTAGTTACTGTAGATGACCAAAGGTCTCAAAAAATACGTACCCTGACAAATTGTGTTGGATGAAGATGATTCTAACTTCGGTACAAGAATAAGATTTATACGTAATAATTTTCACACTTTTTTTTTATATATATAATTTATGGTGATTGATACATTATAATAGTGATATCAACCAAGCACCTATATAGTAAATACGGTGGGATAATTGAGCAATGCAAGGACTACAAAAACTCGCACAAAAAGAACGAGTTATGTCATGTCCTTTTCGGATCAATCATGTTAGAATTTATACGTATTTGTAGATGACCAAAGGTCTCAAAAATACAAATTGTGTTGGGTAAGATGATTCTGACTTTGGTACAAGAATAGTTTGAAACGTAATAATTGTCAATTTCTTTTATATAATTTATGTTGATTGATACATTATAGTATACTGATATCAATCGAGCATTTAACATGGTGACGTGGTTGAGCAACGGTGATTGATAAATTATGATACTGATATCAACCTAGCACCTAAATGTGAAAGTTTTTGGGGTCCTAACATCTTTCGGACATAATTTGTCTTTTATTTTCTTTACCGAATAATTATGGAGCGGGCCTGGGATTTGATCAATTACTTGAAAGCGGCACATGCTTGTGAAGAAGATCCATTTTTCTTTAAAATAAATGAGAAGAAAGAAGAAAGGAATACCTGCCTAAAAAGCATGGCTTTTAATTTGAGTGAATAATAGTGATGATAATATAATTGAATTTTTATGATTTTATTAAGCAAAAAGATTTTTTTGGGGTCCTACATTCCAAAGAAAAAATATCTTCACTTGTCGGCTTCCACCTTCCCGTTAACAATATTCGCATTGTACCAATAATTTTATAATATTGAATGATATTTCTTCTCTCTCTTTGCAAAACATATTGAAAATTTTCAATAACACATATAAAATAACAAAATCCAAATTAATATAAAGCGCCACGTTATAGAGATTATTGCATGTCAACTCACTTGTGATAGATAATTTGGGTGAATTTAGTGAAACAATGAACTCTAATTCAAATGGTGCTTTTCTCCTCTTAGGAATAAGATAGCGAGTGAAATTATGAGTTCAAAACCTAACTATGTGTACAGTTTTATTTTAAAAAATAAAAAATAAAAAACTTAGATGACCTCAATGAAATGAATTTAAATATTATGTTTTGTCAATTAAACAATAGTGACAAATACCTTAATGTCAAACTCATTTTACATACATATCACTTCTTTAGATTTTATATTCAAATAGACCCATCACTTCTAATCAAGTGCCAAGAGGTCATGGGTTTTAGTACTAGCACTGACCATATTTTCTAATATACTGAAATTGTGGTAATGAGATCAATAAGTGACATGCCATGTTGTGCACTGGTGGTACTCATGGACTTTACCAAAAAATCCAAGTAGTAATGTACCATGGGGTGATGATTACACACACAAGCCCCCTTTTATTGTTTCTAGAAAAAAGAGAGTCAAACCTTCAAAATGAATTAAAGTATGCCTTAATACATATATTAGAATCTTGCCAAGATCCTTGTAGTTTAATTGTTATCTCCGGATAATTTTAATTGAGACATCCAATGTTTAAATTTTCCATTGTAATTATTGAATTTATGGAAAAAAAGAAAAGAAAAAAGATAAAAGAACAAAACAAAACGTATATTTGAACCTCACATGAAGATCCCCAATAAAGAATGGAGGGCACAGATACTTTAGTTTTATTAACACCAAAGCACCGCCAAAAATGACACTATTTTTTGGAAAATGTAGCAACATATAAATTAGAATTTCATTTGTTTAAGAAGCAAAATTCTTTAATTATTAATGAATTTTTCTTTAATTCTTTAGTTTTACTAGCAACATTCTCTCTCTCTCTCTCTCTCTCTCTCGCGGAGAGAGAGAGAGAGAGAGAGAGAGAGAGAGAGTCTCTCCTTTGCTCCATTGTGAGCTCTACTCCAAAGTGAACATCTCTTTGCCCAGTCAAAGAGCTTTCTCTACTTGTGATTTTCTCCACCCTTCGTGGCGGTTTTTGCCATTTCCTGCAAGGGACTTGAACCAACCTTGCAGTGTCTCTCTTGTTGTTGGCAGTCCAGATCTATGATCCTTCCGTCTAGCCTTAAACTAGTTCAAATCTTAAGCTTCTTAGCACCAAAATGTTTGGATCTCAGGGTTAGAGTTTTAGTACTGGATGGGTTCCTTCTCAAGACCATCAAACATCGATGTTTCATAACGAGGTGGGCCTTCTCTTCTGGGTCTAGCTTTGAGGTTGATTATTGGAAAACTTTGATTTTTTGTTTCTCAATTTGTATTGATGCTTCTCCTATGTTTAATGTGGTTTTGATATTTTGGTGCCTGTAAATTTTCCTTGAGATTTTTGTACTTTCCCAACATATACCATTGTTGTATTTTCTTTTACTTGTATTTTGATTTTAGCAACAAGATTTATAATGTTTATCTTTAAAAAAAGGGCATTTTCAAGACGACAATTAGGTCATTTAACTCAATCATAATGTACTTAAAATCCTAACAATTAATTATTACATAAATATTTTATTTTTTGCCACGTGAATAAGTTTTTAAAGAAATATTTATTAGTAGCATTTTTATTTTTTATATATATCTAAGCAATTGAAGACGTGTCAAAATCTAACCTACTCATTTTCAAATAACTAATAAGGAATTGAAGAACTTATGATAGAGGTAATTTAGAAAATGTGGAAGATCTTCAGAGCATCAGTATCCACACATGTAAAACTTCTAAAATGCTATATTTTAGCATCACACCACAATAGGGAAGCATTATACAACATGCTAATTGTAAAAAAATTTACAATTGAAACTACTGTAGCAAGATGGTATAATTTTAAAATTATATTATTTTTTGGGTTTTATTTGGGTTTTGGGTTATATTATTTTATTGTATAGATATTATTTTAATGTGTTGTATGGTAAAATAAAAGTTGAAATGTTAAGTGTATTGTAAAATGATATAGTATACTGAATAAAGTAGCTTTTAAGATGACAAAATGAGGTATTTTGTAGAAACCGAATACTAACAAGATCAATTCCTTCCTAAACAATTTGGTCTTTCAGAGATACACCAAGGTTTCCCTGATAATTCAGTTGGCATCATTTCTGTCTCTTTCTGAGACTCCACAGTCCTTTGCACAACTCTGTTGGTTCATGAATTTGTGGTTCATAGACCATAACATTGCAAAATGGACTCTTTTGAATTATTTTAAGGGTACGATCTCTGTCTCTTTCTTACCAGATTTTTGTCTTGGATATTAAGATGAAGATGGGGTCTATCCTGTCTTTTGCAAGCTGTTTTTTTTTTTTTTTTTTTAAATTTTTTTTTATTGAACATCATACTTGAAAAAAAAAAAAAAAATGAAAAATTAGTAGCTTTCTTACTTAAGGGGAAGGGGAAAAAAAAAAGAAAAAAGAAAGAAGTTAGGTAGCACTGTTCATCATTTTTCACATTCATGGGCCCTGAGTTCCATTATTTATAATCAAAAGAACAATGGTGATACAAGGAAAAACTGCAACAAGTTAACCTAGAAAACAAACAATAGTATCGCTTTAATCAGTGCACCACATCCACATTTCAAAGTTAGATCGTGTCCATATACTTACATCTCTAAAGATTAAAAAGAACAATCTTTAATTTTGGTAGCTTAGGCTTAAAAGAGCAGAGTTGTGAGGTCTAAGGAACATTACAAGACTATTAATATCTTGAAGAAGGGACCGTATATGATATAAGAATTCGTTCACATCTGCAATGTTGTACTCGACCTGAAACATGACAACGCGAATCACACGTATTCACATGAAAATGCGATAACAAGCCACAATCGAACAAAGCAATCCGAAATCTATCTCGTATTTTTCACAACGATAAAACGTACTTTGGGATTTTTGGGGTACATAAAAAAAAAAAAATGGGTCCTAGTTTGTGTTCTGTTGCTATAGTGAATAGTGATAGATTATTATTATTACTTTTAAGTAGTACTGTCTCTGCAGCGACAGCTAAATGCCCGTATTCAATGACAGCGAATCTCAGCTTAGAAAATCAGTTTGAAAATGATAGCTTTTTAAGAAAACTTTTATAAAAAGAATCACAGTTTGGGGTTATAGGTAAAAACTATATATCTAGTACAAGATCTAAACATTTCAACCTCAACATGAATAATACTAGCTTCCAGTTGGAGACTTCGAGGGAAATAAAACAAGAAAAAAGAAAAAAAGAAAAGATGCTTCCCAAAGTAATATATACAAAGATTAATTTAGAGTTATCTTTGATACCTTAGTTTTTTTTTTCCCCTCTCTAAATGATTGCTACATTTTTTTTTTGACAATGTCATTTCCTTTAAAGAAAGATTAATTTTGCTGGTAAAACTGAACTTTCTAAAGTAAATTATACAATTTGTTTTGGGACAAGATGATTACTACTTAGGAAGATTAAGGTTACAGCTACAATGATATTTTTTAAAAAGTGAATTTACGAACTTCTCTTAGGTTTCCGCTTTAAACTCTTCCCCCCCCCCCTGCACCATAACCTTAATCGAAATAACAATTAACCTCAAGCACTAACTTCAACTTCACACTGTTAACAGCAAAGTTACCATTGATTAACCTGTCCTTGGTCAAATGATTTTTTCCATGTGGTTCATTCATCTGACCATATACTACGGCCACTTTCCACTCTTGGAATGTATTATTCACATGAAAAAGTATACAATAATGGCGTATTCTGACTAGGAGAGCTTTACGTTCCTGATTCCTCTTTAGTTGGATCCTTCGACAGGGAGTTCAAAATATATATATATATATATATATATTGTTCTTTTAAAAAAATAAATAATATTAAGGCTAAAACATTATTTTCATCTCTAAACTTTAAAATAAATCGTTTCTCATCTCTAAATAATTGTAATGTTTCCCTCTATGTCTTTAAACTGAAACAAAAAAACATTTTCTCATCCCTAAATTATTAAAAAAAGCCCACTACAAAATTTAGAAACGAAATCATAATTCTGCCCCTAAAAAGACATCAAGATTCCCATATTGTCATGCATTCTCAATGAAATCCTCATATCAGCCGATACAGGTTTTTCAGGGATTGCCATATTATCAAAGAGAGAGTCTATAATAATAATAAAAATTGCCAGATACAGCAAATCGTTAATGATAAATAATAATAAAAAATTGATATTATTGGTGAGCCAGGTTGAAAACTAGTATAAGCTTGCCAACTCAACTCTTGTAAAAAGTGTTTTCAAATTTTGTGTATCTACTGCTCCGTTTGTTTTGAAGTAAAATATGTTTTAGAAAATGTTTTCTCATTTTAGTATTTATTTGCATGTAAAATGTGGTCAAACTTGTAAAATATCCTCTCACCCCATCTAGTGGCTAGGTCATCGGTCTAGTGGGCTAGGTAGCCAATGCTCAGAGCCACCACTTCAGCTATCGGTGTTGGCAATACGGTGGCTAGAGCCATTGCTCTGACAACCGATGTTGGCGGTTTTATCACCGGAGACACCATTATAGCAACTAGTACCTTAGGTCCAATAACTGGAGTTCGGTGGGTTGGGCAGCCGATGTTGGCAATCCAGTGGCTAAACCCCCCCCCCCCCCCCGGGCAACTAGATTCAGCATTTCAACAACCTGTACCAACAGTTTGGTCACCAAAGACACTATTTTGCCAATCGCTATCAGAGGTCCAATAATTGGAGACATCATTTCAGCCATTGGGTCTGGCAATCTAGTGGTCGGAAACACCACTCCAGTAGAGGTCGCTAGCAATCCAATTGCCAGAGCCATAGTTCCGACTGCCAATTCTAGCGGCCCGATCACCGAACCTTTGGCACCAATGGCTTCGATGGTTGAGCCATTGGTTGTAGTGGTTTGCTTGAAAAAATTTTCTTGTCATAACAAACATCTGAAAATATTTAACTTCAAAACAAATGGAGCATACATTACTTATTGGCCAATATGGTGGATTAAACATTTTGGGTTTTGAAAAATCCAAATTGGCAAGCACACCCTCAATTCAGAGTTAAGAATTTGGTTGTTTGAAGCTTCTCATTGTTTAATGCTTCAAATTTCTTGCTCCATGGTTCAATTTCTGATTGGTTTAGGCTTTGAATTTTTTTGTCCTTTACAATAGCTGGAGGAGAGAAAATTTGAATTCAAAATGTTTTTGTTGAAAACACTAAGAGATACCAATCAATTAAGCTACAAGCCTATTAGCTTGAATGATGGCTTTACAAGTGATTGATTAGAGAAAAACTTAAAAAATCTATGGTTTCCAAAAGCCTTCTCTATTGACCTATTTAGTGAATCTGCACAGAAGAATAGCGCCACCCTTGTTGGAGTATTCTATTGGAACGATGAGGTAGGATTGAAAGGCTTGGTACGTGAGCTGAGGCATCCAATGTCAAAAAGTGATGACGATCTTACTAAAATACTGCAAGGTAAAGAGAGGGACTCTTTGATGGGAGTCTTTTAAAGTGATAGGAGGGGTAGGCTCCACAAATGTAGATTGCTTTGAATTTATTTATTTACTTGATTATAATTCAATAGTTACAATAATGGGAGAGGTAGGATTCTCATAATAAAGAAGAAAGGGACTCTTTGATGGGAGTCTTTTACAGTGATAGGAGTCGTAGGCTCCACAAATGTAGATTGCTTTGGATTTATTTTGATGATAATTCAATAGTTACAATAATGGGGGAGGTGGGATTCTCGTAATAAAGAAGAACATGCTATGTCATTGAGTTACAAGGCTTTAGACTAGATTGTGTTTTGGGTTTGACAGTCCTAGTTTGGGATTCTATGAAGCTGAATCTGGGTGGGCAAAGCCTAATGAGTCAACAGCCTTGGTTAAAGGGGTTCCGAGTGCATGAATCTAGTAATTTTGCCAGACACTCAGTTGGGTGATGGTATAGAAGCTTGGGTGACCTTAGATGATCCAAAGCTCCTCACATTTACTTCTTTGGTTAATGGTAAAAGAAGATACTAAAATTAATAGTAGGTGTGTTGAAATACATTTAAACACAGTTAATAAATATAAAAAATTTTAAAAATAGGTTCTCAAAAAAATAAAATGAAATATTTCATTAAGAGTTGGTAACAAAACTTACTTATTATGATTATCACAAACCACAATGGGAAGTGTCATTTCAACCGAATTTTGGGGGTGAGTATTGATTCTTAGAACCTCAAATATGGTTGGTAGTATAATTTGTTCTTTTTTTCATTGCTAAGTACAAACACACTTAATGGGTCTTGAACTCACGACCTCACCCTATATCCCATTATTATAGGAGGAAGTAGCAATTGAGCTATAACTCATTAGAAATTACCCTTTTTTTTTTATAAGTAATAAGACTTTTATTGAAAAAAATTGAACAACATGCTCACGATGGTGAACACTTTGAACAATGAACCAAATACAAGAAAATCAAGAACTAGAGGAAATAGAAACTAAAAAATCAAATACAGCAATACAGTTCGTACACTCCCAAACACGAGCCCAAAGAAACAAAGTACGAAAAAGTAAACATTTTAGATGTTCCAAAGTTCTCGCCTTATCTTAAAAAATGCGGGCATTATGTTCCTGCCAAACTAACCACATTACACATTACCCTTGAAATATCTAAAATGATATAAAATACCCCCTAAATAATTTTAAACGACAAAATTACCCCCAAAACCTCTAAATGATAAAAACATCCCTAATATCTATAATATACCTTCAAAACCTCCAAAATAACTTAAATACCCTTAAACCGACAAAATTACCTTGAAATCTCTATACAAAAAAAATCTTCAAAACCTCTTAACACGAATAAAATGCCTCTAAAATCACTAAAATGACAAATACCCCAAAACCATCCAAATGGTGTGAAAATAGCTCCTAAAACCTTCAAAATGACCATGCTAAGCCTCATATCATTGAGAATCCACTCAAAACATTTTAAAAAATTGCCCAAAAACTTTCAAATGCTATTTTAGAGGTTTCAATATAAAACTTTCTATTGCACAAAAACTTTCTATTGCACCCATATTTAAAATTTTTCACTCTGTGTGTGTGTTTTTTTTTGTTTTTTTTTTTTAAAGTTGATTTTAGTTGTTTTTATTAATATTTTAAAATGGTGAAAAAAAGTTGTTAAATTCTAAAAGCTTAAGTTATTAAAATATAATAAATTTAATCAATTAACCGCATACTTCTAACACTCCTTCTCACGTGTGGGTCGAAATTACATTTTTTGAATAGGTGATGCCCAACACATAAGAATTTAAATGGGAGGTAGAGTGGAGGAGACAAAAATCAAACTCAAGATCTCATACTCTGATACCATGTTAAATTACTGATTGTCCCAAAAGTTTAAGCTATTAGAATATGGTAAATTTAATCATTTAATCACATACTACCATGTTAAATTATCAATTGTTTCAAAAGTTTAAACTATTAAGATATGGTAAATTTAATAATTTAATCATACATTTTTAACAAAAGTGTTTAGTACATATCCATATTAAGATTTTTCACGAGGCAAACACCTGAATGTTTCTTGACAAAAAAGTTTTTACATTGATACAAACAGAGATAACCTTGACTCTAGAATATCATAATAAAACATAAAACAATATATAAAAACCTATCTAACTACCATGGACACTTACTGTTGGGTTTTACCTTAATCTTAAGCTTCCAAAAAGGATATTACTTCCCTAACCCTACCATGGTTGCGCCATCATGTGAACTTTTTTTATAAAAGTAACAAATTCTATTAAAGAAGAGGAACTAAATTATGTGAACATAAAATACTCCTAAATAATTACAATTCATAAGAGAGACAATCAATGAAATCTACAATAAATATATCTCAATAGAGCTTAAAACACAAGACCGTTTAAACAATGATCTTATAAAAGGCGAATTCACCTAGACACCTAGACAACTGTGACTTCCACTGATGGGCACACACATATAGGCAGTTTAGAAAGATTTACAAGAGAGACATTCATCCGAATTCAAAAGCATGCATTAAAATGGTAAAGTTTCTATTGGGATGACAACAAACAGTAGAGACACGTTTAATATAGCTAAAGTGTACATAAGAATGAAAGTGTACAGTTTCTAAATTAAGTATTCTATCCTTCCAATTGTATTATTTCAAATGCATTATTAGTTCCACACACTTTTGGCTCGGTTCAAAACTACAGTGCCATTTTAAGTATATAGTTCCACACACCTTTGGCTCGGTTCAAAACTATAGTGCCATTTTAAGTATATATTTAATTAAAGAACAGAAAGGAAAAGGACAGACCTATAAGAAATGCTTTATGAACAGCATGATGCAGCTTGGGATCCTTCTGCAGGTCTATCCACAAGGACCATCCCTGCTGGGTTCTGAGCAGGCTGAGCTCTAGGCAACCTTTTAGCTGCAACAGAAGAATTTCAGAAGGAAAAACCAAAAATAAAATAAAATGTTAATGACCGAAGAGGCCATCAAAGAGGCAAAAAACCAAAAAACAGTCATAATAATTCAAGTGAAAGACAAGTTATGAGAATGAATTTTATTTTTATTTTTATGAGAAGCATCAATAATAGGTAATATCAAATTTCTTGAAACCAGAGTCAAATAGAAAAAATGGAAAAGGAAAAAGAATTTCCCTTTAACCTGGTTAAAAGACTAGTAATATAGAATTGAAGATTGTTCACAATGGTAACACAATACGTGTAGACCAAACAGCGCGGTTCTAACTCAATGAACCAACAGACTGATGGACGCTGGGAGCCAATATGAATTTCTTTGAGGTAAATGTATGTGTAAGCTTAAGTTGTGATAAGTAGTTTCAGTTATTTGAAGTTATAAAGCTCTCCTTGTGGAAAAAGTATATTGTATCAAATGATACCACGTTATTCGTGTCAGAATCCAATAAAAGAGAGACATGCGTACAAAAATAACTACCCACTAACACATCTTCATTTGCTAGTGAGGGTAGTTATTTTTTGTAGACACGTCTCTCACTTATTTAAATTTGATACGGCTAACATGGTATCATTTGATACCAAATACTTCCTCATCCTTGTGATATATAATTATGTGTTTGATGAAAGAGGAGAAAAAAAAGCAGAAACAAATGCTAAGCATTTAATAAAAAAAAACTAAACATATACCAAAAAAGAAAAATTGAAAGGACAAATAAAAAAACCCATCATTTAACACAATTGAAAAGGCATATGAGGGGAATTGCTAAAGCCCCAATTCCATATAGTTGTAAGACTAAATTGATCACAAAAAAAGGAAGAAAAGTAGATAGAATATTATACAGTTCAACGATAAGTTTATTCTTAAGGTAGATTGTACAACGGTCGGTGATGGCAGCATCTGCTATTAATACCAAACTCCATATGTTCAATGAATGGAATTACAAAGATTTTGATGCATAATCCAAACCAGTCCTAAAAGATATGCATCACATCACTCTAAAACCTATTTTATCACTCTTAAAACACAATACAATCCCCAGTGAAATATATCCACCCAACATGATTCACTTTTCACCTATAAAAGAGTCATTACCTAGTGCCATCCTAGCTGATTGGGGTCCTAGGTGGGTGGTTTAAATGCAATCCTATAATTTTGAATAAAGTGACTGCTCTAAGGACTCAAACCCACACACTTCCACTTGGCAGCTTGAGAATTTACCAACACGGCTCCTTTCTTCCCTCACTATCCTCTATCAAATTAAGCTCATACAAAGCCTAATGCGATATTCTAACTAAAGATTAGTCTGAAACCAACAAAATTGTAAGACTTATTATTTTTATTGACGTGTTGGGCATGGAGTAAGTTGACCATACAGTTCGTTTCTTCAAGTTTCTTCTTTCTGTCACTTAAAACTTGCATAACTAAGTCACCATTAAGCATTACACAACAGACCTAGGTACAGAACTAACAGAGCTGAAACACATAATCTCTTAAAAAAAACTAAGACGAACGACTTGATGCCAGCAAAAGAATAGAAATCTCTCAACCAGCTCTCATTTACGTCTAGATTCTTTGCCAAAGATGTAAGCAAGGTAGTTGGGAACTTTCCTGAAGGGTTACAGTAGACCAAAACATATGCATGCACCAGTAACTTTTTCGTTATTGGTAAATTGCACATGCAACTAGTGGATCTTGAATCTGTGACCTCACCCTTTATCCCGTTATTAAAAGAGGAGGAAGTGTCAGTTGAGCTACAGCTCATTTTTTATTTGTAAGTTACAAAAACACCCAATGGGTCTTAAATCCATGACCTCACCCTCCCTCTAGAACTTATAAGGGGAGGAGGTGCCAGCTGAACTAGATCTCATTGGCAATTGAGCTATAAATCCTTGGTATAAGAATACAAAATAAAAAGAAGAAAGAAAAAACAAAAACAAAAGAAGCAACACGCACACACGCACACATATGTTTATAGTCATTTTATTTTCAAAAAAGAATACAACAATAATATCACAATTCATTTACTGCTTTTTCTAATACTCTACTGATATCAGAGATTCATTATGTAGCAGCAAAGGCTACTCTCATCGTGTTAAAATTGACAATAGATTAAAAAATCACAATTAAATAAAATACAGAGAACAAAACTTAATGAATTTCATGCTAAGAAATAATGCCCATATGGAAACAATCAAATTACAATCGCACCTATTTCATAAAATATATCATTGACATTGACAGATGTTTTGGCAGAGGTCTCAATGAAAAAGAGTCCATTTTCACCAGCATATGCATGTGCCTCCTGCAACATCAATCAATTAAAGGACAATAATTTTTTGCTGTATGGTCAAAGCACAATAAACAACACATAATTTGAAGAGACAACTGAGTGCAACAAAACAAATAGATAAAGTAACATATTGAAATGCATAGAGAATCATCAAAGAAAATTGAAGCAGATCATTGGTGATAAAGAACAGACAAAACAAGATGTATGTCAGTAAGTTCACAAATTACATCATTTAGAAAATTTTTGAATAAAGTGAGTTGAATAAGGATAAAGAGAGTGAGAAAATGGGGGCAAAATAAAAAATCTATGTAGGTCTTTTTTTTTTTTCTTTTTTAAAGAAAAAACTCTACATAAAAGCATAACCTTATAAAAATAGGACAAAGTTTAGTTACAAAATTGGTTGTAGCCTAAAGTTACAACTTTACTCAATAAAATAAACATTACTACATATTTTGAAAATCTAACTGTTGAATTGCATGTTTTTTTTTTTTTTGATAAATAAGAATGTTATATATACGAACGGCTACTCTATGCATGAAAAACCTAGAGCAGACCCAAAAAATACAAGAAGAAAAAACAGAGTGAACATAAAAGAGAACCAGACAACATATTAATAACAAAAGAGAAAGAGAACTAAGAAATGAAGAGAGAGAAACACTAGTCGTGAGTCTCCAAGCCCGAGACTAATCAAAAAGAGTCCTACTAAAAGAAGCAAGCATCTGATCATGGGAACTGTTTGAATCTTCAAAAGTCCGCCGATTCTGTTCCTTCTAAATACACCATAGGATGCACAACGGAACTAAGTTCCAAATCTGAGACGAGTGTTTCCCCAACTAATTCCAACAACCAAAAAGCAAATCTGGGATCGATCTAGGAATAACCCAAGACAAACCAAAAGTTATTAAGGCAAAGCTCCACAACTGATGAGTCATTTCACCATGAAGAAGTAAGTAGTCTACCATCTCTCCACAATGTCGACACATAATGCACCAGTCTACAAAATCCAATTTCCTCAATCTCAAGTTATCACCCGTTACGATCTTATTCCAAGCTACACACCAAACAAAAAAAGAAACCTGTCTAGGTGTCTTTACTCTCCAAATACCTTTCCAAGGAAAAACAATTGTGGGGGAATCCCGCGATTTGTTATAAAACGATCGGATGTCAAACTCCCCGTCAGGTTTCAACTTCCATTTCATCTGGTCTCCAACATCCAGTGGAGTATTAGCTCCTAATATACGAATAAAATGCAGCCCTTCATCCATCTCCCAATCATTAAGTTCTCAACTAAAAAGAACATCCCAAATTCTTCCATCCTCCGCCTCCTGCCTTAACAAAGAAGCTTCTATAGATGCCTCCTTATTATTGGCAATACCATGTAGCCTTGGGAAAGTCAATTGGAAAGGTTGATCCCCATACCACTCATCCTGCCAAAATCTCACTCTATTCCCCAACCCAGCAACAAATTGACAATTTTTGCTAAAATCCTCCCATCCCATACAAATACCTCTCCACAAACCACACCCATGAACTCCCCTACCTAGCTTAGATGTCCATCCCCTCATTCTTCCCCATATTTTCAAACTACCACTCTCCTCCATAACCGATCCTCTTCCTTCCCAAACTGCCACAACCATTTCAAAGCCTTATTGAAAGCAGTAAGCTTTCATCCCCAAGCCATTGTCAGCTATAGGGGCACGAACTTTATCCCATCCTACCAGATGAGTCTTGCTATCACCCCATAGAAAATTCCTTTGCAACTTCTCAATTTTATTAGCCACATAAGTAGGAATGGTGAATAGAGATAGAAAATTGGTAGGAAGACTAGATAACATACTCTTGTGTAACATCAATTGACCCCCTTTAGACAAGTACAACTTTCATTCGGCTAAATTCTGATCAATTTTCTCCAAGATGGGATTCTAAATTGAAGGGGAGTTATGTGAAGCCCCCAACAGCATGCCAAGATAAGACATAGGCAAAGTTCCAACTCTACAGCCCAAAATATTTGCCGGGGCATGCACATCATTAACCTCTCCTATTGGAACCATTTCACTCTTGTGCACATTGACCTTCAAACCTGTTCCCGCCTGAAAACTGAGTGGCAACAACTGAATATGAAGAACTTTCTCCACATCTACATCACAAAATAGGATAATATAGTCTGCAAACAATAGATGTGAAAAACATTTTCCCCCACCACCCCTCCTACCCTCTACTTTAAAACCATGGATCAAGCCAGCTCCCTCCACTCTTCTCAACATCCTACTGAACACCTCCATCAAAATCAAAAACAACATAGGAAATAGCGGATCCCCTTGTCTTAAACCCCTAGAACTACCAAAAAAATCAACTGGAGACCTATTAATCAAAATAAAGAACTGAACTGTAGATATACAAATACGGATCCACTTTACACCACTTCACTTCAAAACCCATTCTATTAAACAAATCCAACTAAGCCTACCAATTCACATGATCGTAAGCCTTCTCAATATCAAGTTTACAAATGACTCTAGGAACCTTACTCTTCCCTCGGCTATCCACACACTCATTCGCAATAAGAACCGAGTCAAGGATTTGTCTCCCACCCACAAAGCTATTCTGAGTTTCAGAGATCAACTGATCTAAAACCACTCTCAAAGGGTTTGCCAAAACCTTAGCCAAGATTTTATACACACTCTCCACCAAGCTAATAGGCCAAATATCTCTAATATTAGAGGCACCATTCTTTTTAGGAATTAAGGCAATGAAGGTAGCATTAAGGGATTTTTCAAACTTGCAATGTTGAAAAAACTCTTCAAAGACCGCTAAGACGTCTTTCTCCACTACTCTCCAACAATAATGCTAAAACGCCATAGTAAACCCATCTGGACCTAAAGCTTTGTCCCCATCCAAGTCACTTATGACTTGAAGTACCTCCTCTCTCTCAAACTTCTGTTCAAGCCAAACCCTCTCCATATCCCCATTACAATCAAACTCCAAACCCTCCACAAAAGGGCTCCACCCCTCAAACTCCTTGTACAAATTTTTATAAAACTGGACTACCTAATTAGTTACCTCAGAATCCTCCTCAAAAACCACCCCATCCACCTCCAAGGTCCTAAGATGATTATACCTTCTATGGGAGTTAGCCATTTTGTGGAAGAATTTGGTGTTATTATCCCCTTCCTTGATATATAACATTCTAGATTTTTGTCTCCATGAAATTTCTTCCAAGGAAAGAAGATGCTCCACCTGGGACCTCAAATCTGCCTATGACATTTCTCCCCATTAGCGAGACCTAAATCCCCTTCCTTCGCGTCTAATTTTTCCCACAACTCTAGTAATTGTTTCTTTTGATGCTCTACATTACCAAACTCTCAGCCATTCCATTATACAATGTCCTCTTTCAGAGCCTTTAATTTTTTGGCAAGCACGAAACTAGGTGTACTCTTAATACACATGTCAAATTTTGCATCAACTGGATATTATTTACTACATGATCTATAGACTTATATTTTATGTATAATTTTAAACTACAAAAACTTGCAGTTTAAACAATTTATTGATGACATAGCTGTTTGATTTTTAATTTTCTAGAAATTTTGCAAGCATGAAAGATATAAAAATATGTAATCTAATAGTGGATTTGTTAAAATTCCCCTCCAATAAAAAGATATTGAGTAAGATTGTAGCCTAAAGTTACAATCAATTTTGTAAATAAACTTTGTCCATAAAAACAAGCATAAAAGAATTAGCATGAATGAAAAGAAATAGCCCAGTCACTTATAAAAATTAAAAAAAAAAAAAAAAGAATCCTAGTAGGCAGTCACTTAAAAGAAACCAATGATAAATAAACTAAAATTATAAAGGAAAAAGGAGGTATGAATTAATATCACTTTCGGATTAACTAACCATGAGTTAACCCTAGCTCACAAGCTCAAGATAGCACAATCATTAATTCCATAGAAATGGCCAGCAACTGGTTGCTCAAGCTGCAAGCCTACAATTAGTTAATATATTTGATTTTTGCCTCAAGACATCAGCCAGAAGGATTCAATTTTTCTACAATCATTAATTGGGAAATTCTCACAATTTAGGTAGACACTATGTTCCAAAATTTATCAGATACACTACATAAAACTCCAATCATGATGTGTAGATGCTAAATTGTAACTGTGGTTCTAAATGTCAAAGATTAAATAACAGGTAGTTGCAACTTCAAATTAAACACCTCCACCATCCACAAAGATCACTTCTAGAATTGACAGAAAGCATGGGAATGTTTCCATCCAAGCCATTCCAAAACTTCACACTAAACTAACCAAATTCATGCAAATAAAGTCATGGAGGTGGAGAAAATACTACAAGATAAGAGAGAAGATGATGCAGCACATTTGAAGATCAATTTGTTACAACTTCACAAATTTGTCCATTCAAGATTTTATATTATGGGCCCCCGTTTGAAATTCAATTGAAATAAAATTTGTGTGGTTTTAAAGGTTTAGGTATGAGTCCTTTACGATTAAAGCAGGTTTTTATATAGGTTGAACCTTCTCTACTGTAATTTCCTGAAAATTAATTATAGGTGCTCTTATTGCCGTCACTTTGGCCAAAAAGCAAATGTTTATACAGTCATTGCCAGACAAAAACCAAGTAGGCCACAAAGGCAAAAAACACCAGTTTAGAATTTTCAAAGACTTGAAATAAAAAGATAATTAAATCAGTATTGGAAATTTCAGCAAACTATACGTGACCTAGGAACAACTTCCATATTTTTCAAAATATTCAAAGGAAAACTAATTTAATAATGAGAGAAAACGAGATTAAATTGAGAATCCGCATCACTCTCTGGAAAAGAAAAGCATCTTTGAATTGTAGAACAAGAATGTTTTTGGTGATGTAGCTTTTAGAAAAAAGAGTCTACTGACTGAGCTTTTAGACATTGACATGAAAGAAGATGTAGGTGTTGACTCAAGAGGACAGGGCTAGAAGGTTGGTGGTTAAATTTGATATAGATTTTCTACCTTCTTTGGAAGAGATTTCTTGGAGGCAGAAGTCCAAGGCTCTTTTTATCAAAGAAGGTGATATCAACACACAGTTCTTTCATAGAATTTTCAATTCCAATAGACGAACCAATCAGATTAGGGGAGTGGAGATGGATGGCTCATAGGCTAGGTTTTGGATAAATTGATATCTAACTCTCAAAATTCTTTTGTGGGAGGGAGACAAATTCTTAATTTGGTTCCAATTGGCAATTAATGCTTAGACAGCAAGTTGAAGAGTGGTACTCCTGGTGTTATAATTAAGCTGGACATTAAGAAGGCTTATGATCACGTGAACTAGAATGCATTATTTTACCTTATGGAAAGGATGGGCCTTGGGGCAAGGTGGAGTAGGTGGATTAAGGCATGCACCTCTAAAGTTAAATTCTCAATTCTGGTCAATGAATCTCCTACGAGTTTTTTTGGTAGTTCTCGTGGTATTCGCCAAGGGGATCCTTTGTGTCCGCTTTTATTTCTTTTGGCTATGGAAGTGTTGAGTAGACTGTTGAAGAGGACAGAAAATGGTCGCTTTCTTTGTGGCTTTCAAGTGGGGTCCCATAGACAATGGTGGTATCCATATCTCTCACCTTCTTTTGGCTGATAATACTATTTTGTTTTGTGATGCTTCTAGGGAACAATTATTATACGTGCGGATGGTGCGGATCTTCTTTGAAGCTATTATGGGCCTGAAAGTTAAAGTAGGCAAGAGTGAGATTGTTCCTATTGGCGATGTTGGGGATTTGAATGATTTGGCTCAAACCCTTTGTTGCAAGGTGGGCACTCTACTTATGAGATATCTGGGCATGCCTCTCAGGGCACATTATAAGGATTCGTCAATTTGGAATCCTATTATAGAAAAGATGGAGAAATGGCTATCTGAATTGAAACGAGTTTATTTGTCGAAAGTTGGTAGGCTTACTTTGTTAAAAAGTACTCTATTGAGTCTTCCCACCTACTTTTTGTCATTGTTTGCTACCCTTAGGTTGTGGCAGCTAGAAAGGATTTAGAGGAATTTCCCTTGAAGGGCCTCAGAGGATGTTTTTAAGTATCCTTTAGTTGCTTGGGATGAGGAATGCTTGCCAATTGAATGTGGTGGTTTGGGGGTCCGAATGGCTGGGTTGTTTAACAAGGCTTTGCTTGGGAAGTGGTTGTGGCGTTTTGGGAAAGAAAATAATAGATTATGGCGTCAGGTTATAGCAGCCAAATATGGGGAGGTGAGAGGAGGCTGGTGCACTAGAGGGGTAAGAGGTTCTCATAGGTGTGGGATGTGGAGGAGTATTAAAGAAGGAACAGAGAAGTTCTTTAGCTCGATTCTATATACTATAGAGAAGGGTAGCCATGTTAGTTTTTGGCACGACCCATGATGCGGGCCTACTCCTCTGAAGGAACTCTTTCCTATTATGTATGCTTGCTCTTTATCTAAAGAAGCATGGGTCTTTGTCTTGGTTGTATCTACTTTAGAAGGAGGTAGGAGCTGGAATTTACTATTCCATCATGGTCCTTAGGATTGGCAGGCAGCCACTGTCTGTTCCTTTTTTAAGTTTATTTATTCCTCTATGCTGAGGGGTGAGGGGGATGATCAGCAGGTCTGGAGATTGACTACATCTGGTGTTTTTGATGAACGCTCTTTTTATAAGTTATTATCTAGTCCTAACACTGATGCCTTTCCTTGGGAGTGTATTTGGCGTACTAAGGTGCCTAAACGGGTGTCTTTCTTCTTATGGACAACAGCTACTGATGGAATACTCATCATTGATAATCTTGTTAAGAGAGGTCAATCTCTAGCTAATACGTGTTGCTTATGTTGATGTAATGGGGAATCAGTGGGCCACCTTCTTCTTCATTGTAAGCTCTCTCACGCCTTATGGTGTGAAGCTTTTGTAGCGTTTGGGATCTAGTGGGTAATGCCAAGGTCAATCAACTCTTTTTTCTTTACTTGGAGAAGCTAGTTTGGAAAGCATCTTTCAACCATTTGGAATATGGTTCTGGAATGTTTAATGTGGCTAGTCTGGCAGGAACGTAATGCCCACATTTTTTAAGACAAGGCGAGAACATTAGAACATCTAAAATGTCTCTTTTTCGTACTCTGTTTCTATGGGCTCGTGTGTGGGGGTGTACGAATTGTTCTGCTGTATCTTTTAGTTTCTATTTCCTTTAGCTCTTGATCTTTTAGTACTTGTTTTCTTGTTCAAAGTGTTCACCATCGTGAACATGATGTTCAATTTTTTCTCAATAAAAGTCTTATTACCTAAAAAAAATAAAAAATTTAACTACAAACAACTTTTTCTTTTTACCAAAAAAAAATTATCATATTGAATTGTCATGTAAGGAACACACTTGGGTTTGTGTTTGATGAGGGAATTCAGTTCTTGAGGGCTTAGTTGCTGTTCTTTGGTGTTTAGGGCCTTTGGAATTCAGCTAGGGCTTAGGAGGATGGCAGGTTAAGGGTTTGACATGAGATCTTGATGAGAAAATAGCTAAGGTTTCAAGGGAATGCGAATAGGGTTTGGTTTGCATGGGAATGGTGAATGGATTGAATAGGCTGTGACTTCTGAGAGGTAGATGAGGTTGCTTCTAGGGAATCTCTATCTCCAAGAGAAAGACAAGACAGAGAAACTTGAAAGAAGGCAACAACGTGGTTATACTTCATTCAATATTAAGATAGGAGTTACAAGTTGAGTATATATACAAAGGTCAATTCTTATTGGTTGTTCATTTAACAGATGTTAAATATGGTTATTCTCATATTTAGCATGTGTTAAATTAAATGAGCTCCTAAACTGATCTAACTAATCCATGCATGTTCCACTAGTGACTAACTAACTTTGACTTATCGACCATGCTACATGAATAAACCCTAATCTGAACTTCCCATTCAAGTTACAAGCTTCCAACTCGTGCATCTAACTATTAAAAAGCTGCTGAAGAAAGATGGAAGCAAGGGCAGGCTCATGGTTCGATCAGCACTTGAAGTGCAAACTGAAGTGTCAATTGGCCTATTCTGACAGTTGATCAGCAGTCACATTCATGCAGCTACCCTAAGTGTCGATTGGCACTTAGGGTCAAAAACTCTATCTCTTGAGTTTATGCTCAGTTTGTGACCCAATTGAGCTTCTAACATGCTCCTTACATATCAAAGTAGACATAGTGCAGAGACGGTTTGAGATAACCGATTGATGAATTACTTGGAGCTTTCTTTTACACTAGACAGTAAAAAGGGAATAGGAAGTTAGGAATTCGTGGCCACAATGGTGGTGGAGAGGGTGAGGGAAGGGCAGAGCCTTTTCTTGGAGGAGAGGGTGGAGCCCTATATTGTAGGAGAGTGGGCAGAGGAAGAAATTGGGGAGGACAGTTGAGAGGTCCTGCTCCAGCCAAGACAAACCATGATGACACTCATCTTCAGTTTCAAGGACCACAACTTTGGCATGTTTGTGGTCAGTGTGATGGGAAATGGGGAGGAGAGAAAACTCATACATTTAATCAAACAAGTTCCCAGGGGTAGCCTTTTTCATACCACACAAGTTAGAAAAAGTGGTAGCATTTGTTGTGGCCTCTTCGTTTGCTGATTCCAAGGACGGAACACCCAATCAAATGTATAAAACAACTAAATTGCTTCCAGTTAAATTGTTTAGGGATGGAAATTGAAACTTTTTAAATACAAGGGACAAAACTAAAACATGTCAATTTATTTTATTGGTAAGTTACACACGTACCTAGTGGATCATGTACCAATGACCTCAACCTCCACCCAATACTTTTAAGGACCAAATGTGCATTTTAGCCTATTTTTAATAGTTTTAGTCAGGTGTTCTGGTTTGTATCATTCACAACAAGAGGTTAGTTAAGGTTGATTATGGGTTGGGTCTTAAGTTCTGGTTAGTATATAGGTCATTTAGAATTTGCTTCAGTTGTATGTTCAATCGACTTAGAAAAACTTGGTCCTCAAGTTGGCAAGAACCCTAGTATAATGCAAGGTTGATCTTTCCTCATCTTTCTCTCTGTTTCCTTTTCTCTTTATTTGCTGTTTGCTCTGATACGCCCTTTGACTCACATTATTCCAGCCATAGTTGTCAAATAGTGAATCGTATCGTGAATCGATTTTTTATTTTTGTAATCGAGTATCGTATCGTAATATGTATATAAAGGGTATATTCATTATAAATTTTGAATATATTCAACTAATAACTAATTTATTCATCACTTTTTGTAATAATAGTTAACAAACTAACTAAATAAATCAAACTAGCATCTGTTTATAACTTACACATTCAAATTGATTAAAGATAAAGAGTGACAATACATTACAAATGACCCAATATAATAATTTATTTTCATCATATTCATCATCTTGCCTAATTAACTTCATTTAAGTCAATATTATCATCATGTTCATCAATTTGGAAAACTTATTTCTTCATTGAAATTTTCTTCTTCATCATCAACGTTTACTATCTCTTCTTGCTCTATTATTTTAATAATTTTGTTTAAAAAAAATATTTCTTCTCGGCATTCTAGTGTTTAGACTTATATCAATAATGACAAAAATAAAAAATAATTATATTGTTAGTTAATACCTTATTCATAGTATAGAAAGAAATTTTTAAGTATAAAAATGAAGTATAAGTGTGTAGTCCAAATTTTGTAGGAGAAAGAAAAAAAAAAAAAAAACTTATGGACATGTTATTTTATTAGGCTAAATTAAGTAACCTAATAGTTCCTCAAAATAAAAAATTTAAGTAACCAAATAATTTTGTGTTAAAAACAAGTCTAACAACTTGTTAGATTCAAATAAAAGTACAAATTTTAACAAAAAAGACTCATTTAAAGCATATGTTTATTTATCGTACAATACCCACACTGTATCGTACAATTCATGAGCACTTCCGATACTCCTTTACTATAAAAAACTTTTTCACATGATATGATACGTATCGCGTTTTGTACGATATTGACAACTATGATTCTAGCCTTAATCACCACATCCCAGCCCAAAACACCACATACAGAACTAATCTTATTACAGATATGCATCAGATCTGTTAGTTTTCCCAACACTAGCCCCAAAAATCCTTAGATTCTTAGTCATTAGATAATGAACTATAAGATCCTGCATCAAAAACCTCAACCATGTGCCATTACTCAGATCGATTAGAGCTGCAACTAAAAACCAATAAGATTGGTTGAAAGAAGTAAAACTCATAAGAACTAATAATTGGAGTTAGTAAAAGGTATTTAAACTAAGAAAAAGAACTAAAATCAAACTTTGTCAGCAACGGAACGCAACAAAGAGTACCAGGAAAGAAGAAAGTTACAAAAAATAATATTATAGTACACTTTTGGGCCATAAAAATTGGGATTGTTTTCATTTTGACCCTTTTATGTTCGATTCCATTTTCATATTGACCATGTCGTCCCTTTCTATTAGTCTTCTGGTGACCCTTGGCATTATATGGGTGACATGTCTTAATGAAAGGCACTTATCTAGCACTTAACTGTCAGATTACTGACAGAAATGGACTAATAAGCGTGAGATGTCTTAATGGACGGCACTTAATGATCATATTATTGACAAAATTGGACCTTTTTTTTTTAAGAGGAACAAAATTGGACTTATATGGGCAACATGTCTTATTGGGTGGCATTTATTTGAGACTTAATGGACCTAATTATAAACAAAAATGGATGACAAGACCAATAAGAAAACAAAATCAATCATGAAGAGCCAAAATGAAAATTCTAGAACATAAAGGGTCAATGAAAACAACCTCAAACTTTAAGGGCTAAAAGTGTACTTTAGTCAAACAAATGACAACGCATATCAAAGAGTCCCCACAAAAACTAAATAATAATAATAATAATAATAATAATAATAATAATAAAATAGAAAAACAGTACTTACTTCAGCTGTAACTTTCCTCTTATCCTCCAAATCAATTTTGTTTCCAGCAAGGGCCATAACCATGTTAGGATTCCCTGTAACAACTCCAAAGTGAGAGCATGATTGCTACATTAACTCAGAAAAATTGACCCTTCAGACACATTAATGTTCTTTTCTAGATAATAAAAATGAACAGATAAAATTTGCATAATAAAAATAATAATATACCTTAAATTAATACTTTAGATAATCTCCAAGAATCAAAGGACTCAATTTATCAATCGTCATATTCTTAAAAACTTCCCTATATTACCATTTTTTCTAAAGTTTCCTGTATCCCTAATTTGACTCATAGAAATCCTTTTTTTTTAAGGCTAAACTATACTTTTAGTCCTTGATTATAGGATCAGTTTTAATTTAGTCCCTAGATTTTAAAGTTCCAGTTATGCCTCTAAAATTGTTAATTGTTAGCAATGGAGTCTTTTCATCCTTAAAAATGACAAAGTCATAATAGAAATTGATGGCATGCCAAATTTTGAGATGAGCCAATACATCAATTTTTGTATGCCGTTGTCATCAAATTTGAGCAGAATAACTACATAGCATAAAATTAAAAATTTAATGGATGATATTCAAACTTCATAAAATCTAAGGACCTAATTGGAACCTAAAACATCTCAAGAACCAAAAGTACAGTAAATTTTTTATTTTATCTTTAAAAGTTTGTTTCACCTTCCATTTCATATTAATTTATTAAAAATGTTAGAGTAGGTTCTCATTCCATCTTTTATCTCCCCCCTTTTTAAAATAAGTGGTTTTAGAATTAGTTAGGCTTCAAAAAAAGTCCTAAAAGTATGCACCCACGAATGTTATTCGTCAAGAGACTTATTGTTTTAGAAAAGAAACTTATTGTTTATAAAGAGTAGATTGAGTAATGGCTTTAGTAAAAAGAAAATAAGACTTGGCTACTACGTAACAAGTAATTTCCATCATTGTTGAAATTAGAGAGACTCAAATATAATCCAAAGATAACAAAACAAGCATAATGGAGTAAATAGCCAAGAGGAACACATGCCCTTATGCCTTTTCTTCAACTTTGACAATTTATTTCTTCTCAAAATAAGCAAGCTCAACCTTAACTAATAAGCACCTTGCTTTTGAAGCTCTTGTACCCACTTCTTCGCCCGTGCATATGACTCCTACAAATCAAAAGAAATATATATATTAATGAAAACCCTGAGTAAGAAGAGTACAAAATATTTAAACACAACCATATTACCACACACTCCACCCCCACAAAACCAGATACAATCTTCAAAATCTTTCTTTCTTGAACTTGTGAAAACACATTTGCTGCATGTGAGTTGTTGAAAAATAAAACGAAAAAAAAGCATATCGTTTATTTCTATTTCATTGAGCCTTTCATTTGCTTATTGAGAAAAAGTTGCAATGAACAAATATTTGATCTTTCGATCATATGCAACCAAATCATTAGCAAGATTCATCAGAACTGCACGCATTAATTTTACAGGCATATTTCTTATATAAAGAGGCTTGTACATGAATGGAGAGAAAATCATACAGCATTGGTGATATCATAGACAATGATGGCAGCAGCAGCACCTCTGTAATACATTGGAGCCAAGCTATGGTATCTCTCTTGTCCAGCTGTGTCCCATATCTCAAACTTCACCGTTGCATCATTCACTGCAAGCGTTTGCGAGAAAAACGCTGCTCCTATGGTTGATTCCTATCACCAACATCATTAACCCCAATGTTAAAATAAACATTCAAAAAATACAAAAGCACCATCCCCCATTGTTCAGCATAAAAAATTATTGTCCATCATTTTTTTACTGGTAAGTTACACAAGCATCCTGAAGGTTTGGAACCCGCAATCTCACCCTCCATTCATCTTATAGGAGAAGGAAGTACCATTTGATCTTAGAGGTCAATGGCATAGTGTCTGTCCAACAATTGTAGGAAATTACATATTTCATTAACGATCCAGTAATATTATGGTGCAACTGGGTTGCTCAAAAACAACCCAACCAGCGCTTAAAAAGCTTGTTTATGATAGTTTATTTAGAAACAAACCAAGCTCATTCCTTTTCTGAAGTTTGTTTGGTAAACATGCCAAGTTCAAACAACTTTTTATTTTTTATGAACATATGGCTTGAAGATAAACATCAAAACGTAGGCATGTGATCCTAATTTATTTACCAAATGCATGTGGTCCTTCAGGAAAAAAAAGTGGTCCTTAACTCCTTGTTACCCTTTCTCATTGATAGTGATAAAATTTTCAAGGGCTTTATCAACTTGTATGAGACTGGGATTTTTAAGGTTTCTTTTAATACTTTTTTGCCCATATTTTTTAGATTTTCTGGGATTTGCACATAATACTCCCCCAGTAACATTTGGCTTGTAATTAAATTTTAGCTTAGATAAGAATTTCTCTTCATGGATCTTGCCAAGTATCTAAATTAAAAATTTTGAGAAGACTAGTGTAATGTTAGGGATGTCAAGCAAGCACTTGACAAACTGATTTCAAGCACTGTTGAATTGAGGCCAAGCCAAGTTTGAACATGTTTACCATGCCTTTTCAAGTTCAAGCCAAGCTTGAACATTCAATACTCAACTCAGTATGGCTCAGCTCAATTACAGCCCTACGGCTGGCTAGGGCTATAACTGAGCCATCAAGAAATGCATGTTCAAACATGGCTTGACAAAAGTAACAGGGTGTTCAAACTCAACTCAAGCTTGTTAAAAATTCAAGTTGCTTGATGGCAGTTTGGCCTGACTTATTCCATGTTAGTCCACTCAACTCCACAAACAAGCTTTGTACAGGTAAGAAAAAAAAAAGAATAAATTGCATTTAAAGAGCATAAAATGTAAAAGTAATTATTTCCACGTAAATAGCATTGTAAAGAAGTCAACCCAAGCCACATGCCTAGATATTTTGTAAGTTTTCTTGAAGCCATACCAAGGCTGATTAAGGTTCTTAAGTTCAGCCTAGGCCCGACTTGTTTATCCTCGGGCCTTATGCTCAAAAACATGTTCATTAACAAGAAAATTAGCTTCAGCCTAGCTCATGGTCTATTTGATTTTAGTTAAAAATCATAACGTATTTTCACCATCAGCTTATGCACAACTTCTTTCTTTCTTTTTTCTTTTTTTTGTGACAAACAAAGGTATGCATACGTCTTTGAGCACCTGACTACTCCCTTGGGTATGTGTAGTCCCCCCATCCCATTACAAGGATGAATCCCTTGGGAGTGGTCCCAAGATGCTAGCTAAAGGTTTCGAACCCAAGACCTTAGGAATATTATGGGGCCTTAGGAACCACTAAGCTAAAACCTTGGGTTTATGCACAGCCTTTTAAAGCCTCACATTTTTTTCAGGTACAACTGCATCCTTATACTGTTTATTTTATAAAAAGCAAAATAAGCTCATCCAAATACACTCTCATTTAAGAAACCCCAAAATTTGGCTCAAGCTCAACCAAACATAAACAAGATTTTATACCTGTTTTTACAGGCCTACAACTACAACTAGCCCAACACATGAGATTTTGAATGGGAGGTAGAGTGGAGGAGACAAGGATAGAATTTAGGACCTACTCTTGCTTTGATATCATGATAAATTACCAATTATTCTAAAAACTTAAGCTATTGAAATATGGCAAATTTAATCATTTATCCGCATACTTTTAACATATAAAATTAGGGACATAGATGGAATTCCACCTACAAGGGCAAGTAGATGGCTTTTTAAGGATTTCTCTTTCTTCCTTCCTAAAAGATTTCTAGCAACACAAGCATACCCATTTGCTGAATTAGAAAAAATAAATAGTTAAATTACAAGAAAGAAAGAAAGAAAAAGAACCTGAAATTCATGGAATTGGCCCTTGACGAAGCGCAGGACGAGGCTAGATTTACCAGCGCCCATGTCACCCAGCAAAACCTGAGAATTATGAGATCAAATCACAAACCCACCAATTTTTTTTTTTTAATAAAATGAAAGAAAGAATTGGAACCCTAGAGAGATTAGAGAGTAGAGAAGAAAGGGAAAATTGGACTGACCAGTTTTGCGTTGTGAGTGTTGTGTGCGGTCGTAGTAGTCGCCATGGATTGGAATGGAATCAACAGATATGAATGGAAAGAACAAAACAGAGAAACCTTTGTTTGTGTTTTTGAGTGAAATGGCGAGAAATTCTGAGTCTGACCGTCTGATTCTGTGTTGTGAATATTTGTAGTTGTGGCTTTTTTTGGGTTCAGCTCAGCTGGTTGGTTTTATTTATTTGTATCTGAATCCAAACGAGAGGTCCACTTGACTACGCAGGTGACACCGTGGCCTACTTTTCCTTTTGTTTTAGGGTTTGTTTGGATAGAGCGTTTTGCTGAAAATTAAAAACTGAAAATTGAAAATATTGTAGCAAAATAATTTTTAAATGTGTGAATAGTATTGTGAGACCCATTTTTAATATTTTTTTCTGAATAAAGTGCTTGTGGGTCTCATGAACAGTGTGTGAACAGTGCCGTTACAGTGCCAAACAGTGATTTTTGCCTCCACACAGTACTGCTACAGTGAAATAACGTGTATGAACGGTACCGGTTATTGTTCATGCATGTTGAAAAAAAAAAAAAAATCGCTAAAATGCAGAAACGCAACTTTTTTTAAGCTGTATCCAAACCAGCTCTTAGTATATTGCAAATTCTAAAATTTAAAATTGACTGAATTTTATATCTCAATATTTCAAAATTTTGATTTTACACCATAAAATTTAGTTATTTAGCAATTCACCCCTCATGGTGTTATAGGGTCAATTTTTTGCTCAATTTTTCCACCTATAGTGACCCTAAGTCCCTGACTTAGTCTCAGCCAACATCGCACACTCGCTGCAATAACGAAACTAAACTTCAAGGCGTAAAATTAAATTTCTGAAATATTAAGATATAAAATTTAGTCAATCCTAAACTTCAGGAGTGTAATTTACAATTTATTCTTTTCTTTTCTTTTTGGATTGAGTAACATGCGCGGCTGTGATTTGTGTATTATCTCTCTTTCTCTATCTATATTAAGGAAATCGAGAAAGTTAGTTATAGACTTATTCTACCTTCTACAAATGTCAAAAATACTCTAATTTAATTAGAGAAATTTTACTTTAGCATAATCTAAGTGTATGTATAAAATTCTCTCCTAGAAACTTGAACCCTACCCTTACCCCCATACTCCATAAGCACTTATACTTGTGGAGTGGAGTGACTATCACACCAAGGGTGTGCGGTGATCTTAATTTAATTTGATAATCCTTATTCTTAAAAATTATCTAAAAAATATTGTTAAAATTGTAATTCAACAAAATTCAAAAACAAAAAAAAAATCCTTAATTTAATTAAAAAATCCTTATTCTTAAAAAAATATATGGTTAAAATTGTAATTCAACAAAAAAAAAATTTAAAGCTACTAGAGAAATTTATTTTCTAAGAATTAATACACTCTCTATTTAAATAAATCTTACGCAAATTTAATATATTTTATTCCTAAAAACTAGCGTACACTAAACCTAGCAGTTTGCTCCATTTCAAATTCTAAATTTTAGTTTCTTGAAAATACCTTCCGGTGTAACCTTATTAATATAGATAAATTCAAATTGAAAAATTACATTAAACTCAAAATAAATAAAAAATAAAAAAAGAGCCTCGTTGCAAGTGCGTAGTGCATGTGATGAAGTTAGTAATAATTAGCTTTTTGGATAGGATAATGCTGGTGTTACATAAAATGGTACAATTTGTGCTACTACTCATCAATGTAACGAGTTGTAAGTGGTAGGGGATAATACACTATAATTATATTGTTTTCTTTTAGAGAGCTTATTATTATAACTGCAATAGTGTTTTTAAAACACAATATCAAAGGTCGTGAATGTCATAATTTATAAAACTATTAATATGTATTATTTTTTTTATAAGATTTATATATATTATTTAAATAAGTTATATGACTCGATAAAAAAAAATCATCATGCAACTAAAACTACATATTGATTATGTCTTTAGTCGTGATATAATAGATTTGAGCAAAATAGCTATAGGTATATTTGAAACCAAATGATTTTTAGGTTCAGTATACTTGAAGGAGACTCATATCAACTTATAGAGACTTTACAACATTTAACACCAAATTTCTTGACAAAAAATGCTAGGAACATTTAACACCAAATTTCTCGATCAAAAATGCTAGGACCACAATTTGGCCATATAGCGAGTTGTGAGCGATGCAGTAAAAGTGGTGAGTTTACAATTTTACTACTCACAACTCGTCACGTGAGAGAATTGGGAGAAAATGGGCTTTTGCTCCTATTGAGCCAAAAAAAAAAACAGTAATATGTCCCTGTTTCCAAACTATATAGGGGTGTGTCCTATTTTGATACTCGATCATCCAATAATTGGGTTATATAAGGAACTCGATAATGCTAAAGCCGAGTTTCTATCATGTTTTTGCCACGCTAGATCGCCACCATGGCTCTTCTGCAATAAAACATTCCAACTGGATTGTTCAAAACTCGACAATAATGAAATCGAGTTATATGTAGGATAAAATGGAATTTTGAATGTCACGTCTCCAAAACAGTTTGTCTCCCTCAGTCCGATCAATAGCCACCATTGTCTCCCTTAGTCTGTTTCGTCTCCCTCCATCCGTTCAGTATACCCTTTCCAAGTTCAATCCTTCTTCAAGTTGTCTTCTTTCTACTCGTAGGCTGAAGCTCAACCCAAACCCACACCCTGACCTAACCGTGACCTACAACTCTCACCATAACCCTCACCATAACCAAAACTCAACCAAATCCATCTTTAGAGTTAAAGGATTAGAAACACATTAAGGAAAATTCTAAATTCTAAGTTCAATTTTTTTTGCCTTTGCATTTAATCCAAGTTAAATTTGGCTTGTTGCATTTAAGTTTGGGTTGTGCATGTACTCTGATTTTAGTTTGGGTTATTAACACTAAAGAGTTCTTAATTTTTCTCCCTTAGATTTTGCCTAATTTGCATTGATTTGAGTTTGCTTGAAATTCCTAATTTCCAATGAAAAAGGTAAAATGAAACCCAGTGTTTGCTTGCCTGAGTTTTAATGTAAAGGTAAAAGGAAAAAGGTAAAACATCCCGGAACATGTATGTTTTCTCAAGTAAATTCTTTATTGGCTTTGGAACAACATCCTCATCTTCATCCTCATCCTGTCATGGGTAAATTTATTTTTATTTTGTTAAAGAAATGAGTTCCTATAATATATATTATGGTGATTAAGGATATATAATAACGGAATTGTAACTAGTGTAAGAACAAGTGGAGGTATCTTATATCTTTACTCAATCAAAACAAAAGAGCATTCATTTAGGAATTAAGGATGTGGATGCCAAATATTTGTAGTTCATTCCTATTTTTTGCGTATCTAAATCCTTCTGTTTTTTGTTGTCACCGCTACATGCTGAGGAATTAAGGATGTAACATCTACTAATGAGGGAGATATTTGCTTCACATTATTGTATAATATATATAGGATAGAAGGTTATCTTTCTAGTATAACAAGTTTTAGGCTTTTAGTACCCCCCCCTTCTTTTCATGAGAATTCTTTTGCTTTCACTATATTAAATTACATGAGAATATTAATTGATAAAATTCTCTGAGAAAGAGTAGATCACTATCATGGATTAAGGTTGGAGCAACTATGTTCTATATGTTTGCATGAGGTGTGTGGCATAAGTGATTATGCATAAGTTTAAGGATGTTTAGAACGGTTCTTTCATCCGTTCTTTGCATTCCTCTCATTATGTAGTTGGAGATGGGCCCTTCCCATTCCTTCATTCCATCCGTAGGAGGGATTTGATCTTTGTTCTCTAGTATGATGCCAAAAGATTTTTTGCTAGTTGAATAATTTGGATGGACAGAGATTTCGATATGTTGCATCTAGTCATATGGTTGTATGATTGGATGATGCTAAATAGTGGTCTTTCTCCCATCTTTTTTTTTTTTTTTTTTTTTTTTTTTTAGATTTTTGTAGTTTTGCTTAATGGTTTATTAACACGATTGCATGTGTGGCAGATATGTAGCGACTGACAGATGTGGATCTTGGACCCACGGTTTGTACACAATTGACGCAGCAATTAGCTTATCGATCCACGACGTTGTAGGGGACGCCTGCCACTTGTCAGGTACATAGTTGTACTGAACTTTGGACATTTCAAAATCGTATCTTTTTCTTTCTGTAGAGTTCTTTGATTATTTGTAAATAGATGTTGGAAATGGTACCATTTCTCTTTTGGTTTAGACAGAATTTTATTTAATCCAAATTAAAATTTTGCATAGATTTGGTTGAGCATGAAGTGTCCACAAACATTTTATGGGACAATATCCCAATTTGGATTGATTGATTGATCCCAAAAATCATTTTTTAAGTTTAATCCTCTTAAACTTAAACAATGATTTTTTGTACTAGGTAAAATATATATAATATATATATATATATAATGAGCACCTTTAAACGAGGCTTGATGCTAGTAAAAGTACTGTTCTTAATATTCAAAATGTTTTGGTTCTTTCATGGTTTATCAAACATACTTCAGTAAATGAATAATGCAAGTTCATTATTTGGTTGATGAATTAGGATGCAGGTTCACTATCAAAAAATACCTAGTTCTCTCAACTAGCACTGAAGGCTACATATTTGGTTAACTTCAAACTTACTGATCACAGCAGAAGGGTAAATGCCTATTTATACAGGCTGTATCAGAGTGCGAGAATAAAATCAACCTGAATTGACATTATCTACTATTGAGCTAGAGTAAATAACTAGTTAACATTGTAACTAACATATTGCAAAATGTGCGTAATGTTTACTGCTCTCTAGCAATCGTTAGCCTACTATTTCTTGCATATTATTATTATGTAGCATTCTTATAGTTATGTCGTGTGCACTATCCTAACATAACGCTTTTTCGTGTGCAGGTAGTGCCAGACGTGCTAAAGTGTAGACGTCGATCTTATGAGTTACCCCAGGGTGGGCTAGACCCACTAATCGCCTGTTACATAACTGAGGTCAGTTTTGAAGGGTTATTCAAGGTTCCAGACATGGAAGTTGATCACGCGTTGATCACAACATTGTTTGAGCGTTCGCGTCTGGAGACGCACACATTCCATTTACCTTATGAAGAGATAGGTATCACCTTACAAGATATTGAGGTGATGCTAAGGGTTCCTGTTTATGGGTTGCTCATGACTAGGAGTGTGAGGATGGATTCGTTTGGGTTGTGTTTTGATTTACTGGGTCATCGACCTCTAGACCCGGTATCGCATCCCCATGAAAACAAGTCTATCCTTGCTAGGGTGAGCATAAGAGTCAGCTGGCTTGAGGCACAGTTTAGAAGTCCCCTAGTTGTGGATGCTACTGATGATGTAGTGTAGCAACGTGCCCACTATCACATACTCATGTGGTTGGGGTCCATTCTGTTTATGGACAAGTCGGCAGACCGGGTGTCGGTGATGCCTCTACAATATTTGAACCCAATCAGTGACATGAAGAGTTACAGTTGGGGTAGTCCAGCATTATCTTGGTTGTACAGGCACCTATGCAAGGCATCAGAGATGAAGGTAATGCAGATTGGAAGAGCACTGATGTTGGTGCTGTTGTAGGGGTCTCGAGATTCCCCCTGATATGTCCTATTATGAGGCCGCCACAACCGCTGGTGGAGGCAGGTCCCCTCGCCAATCGGTATGTTATTTTTTTCCCATAATTCAGTTTCAAAATGTGTTTTAGATTCAATCTCATTTTTAATACATCAAGTATGTTGAATGTGGAGACTAATAGTTCATGTTGACAAAAATTAAAAAAATTAGAGAGTTCAGAGAACAGTTAGATGCACAATTTTAATTTTTAGACAATGTTGAATTAAATAAACAATTATGGAAAACACGCAACTGCAAAATTTAAGGTTAATATGTAACTAACAAACCTTTTGTTTGTTGACTATCCATTCAAGTGCAAGTTTAAATCCCTAGTCATTGAGGAAATTCTTTTCACCTGTAGAAACAAATGGAGCAACTTTTCAAACTACTCATTTTTATTAAATTTATTTTTGGTCAATTAAAGAGAAAATTAAACACCTACTTAGTGATCATTTGTAAAATATAACACAAGTGGAAGTCACAACTCACTATCTTAGCCTTTCAATTTCCATTCAATGATATATCTAACAATGTTTATTTTCTGTGTTAATAGGGTGAAGCAGATAATTTCTTTTTTCCATATGAATATTGCATAACAAATCACCTTGCTTTAGTCTTGCATAAAATTTTGATTTGCATGTGTGTGATTAGTGTAAACCATGCTACTTTTAAAAAACAAAGGGTTTGTTAGTCTATATATATCTAAAAGTTGAAGCGTAGCATTTATTATTGCTACGTTCCTATTAAGCTACCTCATTCTTCACGTCATTGCCACATCATTATTTTATTTTATTTTTTACTTTAAAATTTTTTGACATTTTTAAATATATAAATACATTGGCTTTACAAATTCATTTTTGGTGGTTTTAACTTTACATATTTATCTACTTTAATTTTAATGTTACAATTAAGTATTGTCTATACATATTCCTCTTAAACGGTTTTAACTTTACATATAATTTTGTCTATTTATCTTCCTTTATTTTGTATCTTCTTATTCTCATCCTCTTACTATAAATTTTCACTCTTTCCCATTTTATGTATATTTTATTTTCCCACACAAAAATGTTATCTCTCTCTCTCTCTCTCTCTCTCATTTTTTTTTTCATTTTTTGTTCGATTTTTTTATGAAGTTAATTTGTACACTCATTGTCTTATTATTGACTAACTCATATGTGTTTCTTGATGCAAGTATTTTTTTTTTATCATTTTATTTACAACACTAAATACTTTTAATGTTGTTGACCAAATTTGAGGAAAAATTATATTATAATATGTCCATATTTTGTGTCATTATCAGATTTTAGTTTATTTGGAAAACAGTATGATAGTTTGGACAATATGATAAAGAACAGTTAATGCAGTTGAAGAAAAAGGTCTTTGTGCAGTTTCCTTTCATGGTTTGTAAATATATTGTTTAACAAATTAGCACCAAATTGTTATATCTTTATTATATGATGTTTTTAGATACGTGAGTAATTGTTTTTAAGCATTTACGAATATTTTGTATTGCTCATCTTCTTTATCTCATTAGAGTATTTTTTGAGATTTTTAAGAAAAAAAATTCAATTTTGAGTTTAAATTATTTATTTATCTATTCATTTTTCGCATGTTGGATTAGATGTTAGATTAGATTATGACAGCATTAACACAATCTTTGTCTTGATTACAATCATTATGTATAATAGGGTAAATTTTTTGAATTTGATTATGCATTGAATATTTGACTTGATCACATTACATTTGAAATGTTTTACATATTCGGGAGAATGAGTTTGACTTTGATGTGAGTTTTATTTTTCCCTTTTTTTTATTTTTATTTTTGATTGTAGTTTGTTGAATTGTAGTTTTGTTAATATTATAAAATTTTTTATACGTTTCTCAGTGTTTTTGATTGTACTGTAGAAAAAATTGGGTTTGAAATTTTTTTTAAACTAAAAATTAATTTCCAAATTTTAGTTACTTTTAATGATACACAACATCTTGTAAATAACTTTTATTAAAAAATTAATATTTTTTCAACCTTTTGAATTCCTGAGAAAAATTGTATTGTTTTTAATTTTGGTATGACAAAAAATATATATTACATTTATGAAAATATAATTATGAAATGCATTACTATTTATTAAATGAGTCCAAACTGCAAAGATAAATTTAATAAGACCATACTAAAAATATTATCACGCGCAATGCGCGGGATCCATGACTAGTTACATATTAACCTTAAATCCTCCTTCCCCTCTTATTATAACAAGACTAAAAAATATATAGAATTTAGACACTGCCAAAATACACAAAATAAATTCTAGAAGCTGATCTCAAGTAGAGGATTCTATGTCATGAGGTGCAAGAGATGGAGCTTCTTCAGACAGTTGGGCAGGATATTTTGCCAGCAGTGATCATCATCTACAGAGAATAATTTAGACTTTGAAAAGCTTTGTGTGGGGATTTAGATACTATAATTACACATCCTGATGGGACAAGTGATAGATGTTTTTTATTATTACTTTTAAAATCAAAATGTGTAAAGTGTTTAAAGGATATGAAGTTCCTAAGAAAGAATTTGGTTTTCAGTACTCACAATAAAGACGACACTGATTCTAGTGTTGCACTGGGTCTATGCACATATCCTGGACATGAGCTGTGGCACCACATAGATTTGAAGGTATACCCAAGGTACATATATGCATTTGGAGTTTTGGACTAATCGCTTGGACGGGGAGTGATGTGTTAAGTAGGAGGTTGACATTGTTGGCAGAATTTGAAGGATCCTAGCTTGATGATACAGGGCTGTTTCCAGCGACTCATAGTCCAGGTGGTAAATGGGGCAAGAAAGCCAGTTGAAGGTTGAAATTTAACACGGAGAAAGAGGTGTTTAATTTCTTGGGATTTCCTTGGCTTGAACCACATGAAAGGAATCTGTGAGCTATGAATAGTTTGTATAAGCATGCTGTACATAGGATCTACCATGCTTGGTTCTGTACCATCATAAACTAAAAACTCTCTTTCTTTTGCTGGCCAAGAAAATTTTTTTGGCATGCTTTCCTTGTAAATTATGATATAGAAACAAGTCATAGAGAGGGATTTTTCTTTGGTGTGCTAGCCTTGTAAGATATGTAATTCAAACAAAGGGTTTAACTAAGAATGGCAACAGGGTAGGGTGTGTTTGGATTAGGGGTGCCTTGTTTTCCTCTCTAGGGCAGGGAAAACCCGTTCAGGGCAAGAGTGGGGCTGGTGGGGTTTGGGATGAGCTGGAGGTATTTTCCATCTCTAATGAGTTGGTTTTGACATTAATGAGGTAGAGATAAAAGAAAAAAAGGGAAGGGACAATGATGAGAGTGGTAAGAGAGAGAGAAAACAAGTGTTTTAGGGGATAATAATAGATCATGTATGTTAGGACATATATGATTCATGTTAGGAACATATGTCAATATAGAATTGGTTAATCCTTTGACAAAATACACTTTACTTGTAATTGGGTAGATCTAGAATGTGTTTCATACTTCAAGGAACAATATTTCAAGTTCAAGTGTTAAAACCATGCAAATTTGTCTAAGAAACAAGTGAAAAAGTGCTGGTCTTTAAATCTCGACAGATAGTATCTATCGAGGTTTAATAAGCTGTTTAAGCCTGACGCTCGACAACTGTTTGATAGATAGGATATTTATCAAGATTTAAGAAAGTCAGATTTTCAGTTTTGATTTTCATCCAATCTGTGAATAGATGTTTGGGCTTTCTTTTCTCACAACCCTAAACATATATAAGGATTGTTTTAAGGGCCGTCACAGCTGATGCACATTAATGTAAAAGTTTTTCACAAGCATATTGTGAACCGGAGACATATGTCTTAATTCATCTTTTTCTTGAGGAAGCTTCTGTGTTTGTACATCGTAGGGTTTTGTGATCAAGAAGTTTTGTAATTTTCATCGTGTGATGAATTGAAGAACTTTGCAGCCAACATCTATCTCAAGTTGGTGATTAAGTCGCGTACTGGGATCCATGCATCTATTGGTTAGTCACGTACTGGCAGCCGTGCATTAAAAGGAGAGATTGTCACTACAGAACAAGTCCAATTGTGTATTGGGGTAAGGGTTCAACTGTAGGTTGGTAGAAGATACTGAGACTCCTTTACTTGTAACCACTTATTGTGATAATAGTGGATTCTCGGGAGTGGTGACCTTAAAATCATCCGGTGGGGTTTTTGCCTTAGAGGTTTTTCCCATTCGAAAACAAATCACCGTGTCAACTTTATTTTTCGCTGCATTTTATTTTAGTTGGTGATTTGTTTATGCTACCATGCATATTGTATGTTAATCTGATTAATTAATCAACTTGGCTAATTAATTGGTTAATTTGTCACAAGGAATTAATACATTTTTGGCCTATCAATGTACATAAACAATTATAAGGAGAACATGCCTAAAAAATATTAAAATATATATATATATATATATATAAATAAAATAAAATTTAAAGGAAGGGATGTTATTTGAATTCATGTCCTTTACAATCATGTCCTTTGCTAGTTTCAGTATTCGTTGCATTGTAATGTAGCGGTCTTGATGAGTACTTATGCAATTAGTCTATGGCATTGGGTAATCTGCACTGCTTTAGAAGTTGTTGTCCCATAATTTATACATACATAATTCCCACAAAAGTTTGTTAACATACAAGCTTTTCATTGATTTTACACTGGCCCTTCAAACTCTTGAGTTTACTCTACAATCGCCTTATGTATATATAAAATACTTTTACTAGCCCTTGGCTGAGATCATGCTTGGTTGTTTTAACATTAACCAAAGTATATAATAATTTCTATCTACAACTGGTCCAGAGTTGAGTGATATGAAACCCAATCTTGTTTTTGATTAAGTAATAATAATTTTATTGATATGAAGGCTATTTCATGTACATATAAACACACACGAAGGAGCCAAAAGAATTACAACAATCAAAGTTATGTACAAAAACTTAGCAACTTCATAACTCTGAATAGGGAATTACAACTAGTAAAGCCCACACACAGATGCAATCAAAGAAGGATTCATTAAACAATGTAAACAACTGATGCATTGCAATTTCGATATCTTCAAATGTACAACACTTCTGTCCTCTCCACAAAGTCCACATCAAACAAGGAGACAAGATTCCAAATATTTGAAGAATGATTATCAACCCCACTACTCCAAGCGAATGAAAGATCAATGATCTTCTCCAGTAGTACCCATTTAATCCTATAAGAGCTAACATCTAATGATACCACAACTCCTACACAACAAAACAATGTAAGCATAAGTGATCCACTGTCTCCCTATTACATCGACATAAACAACACCATCCTACTAACGTGTAACCTTTCTAGTTTAGTATCTTATTAGGAAAGAGGTTCTTCAAAAGAAGCTAGAGTCATATAGCTATTCATTTTCATTTGGAAGTTGACACCCATGATAGGAACCACTAAGTTAGATTTTTTTTGGTTTTCTCTTTTGTGGATGGACCACTGAAAACTGATTGAACTTTAGGCACAACTTTTTTTTTTTTTTTTTTTTTAAAAAAGAGAAAAAATTGTTTGATCTTTTTATGTATATGGTGAAAGGATTACTAAGAGTCATGTTGTCTCCTTAATGCAATGTGGTTCTATAAAATTTTATGATCATGTAACATAAGAAGAGTAAAGTTCAACCACTCATGAAGGAATGATGCTTGCACCTACTGCTTGTACTTTTATCTATATAATCAAAGTTACTTCAGATTTGTGTAAATAACTAATGAGCATTGTTGGAAACTGAATGCTTACTAGATAGAAGGGGCTGAAGAGCACGATAGAGCATGTCACACATGTGCTAGCTGCGTATCGTGCATCACTATCTACAATACGGGCACACCAGGTATTCTATTGCTTCATGTCATGAGGATATAATTCTCCTTAGTTTTGTTTTTCACTTGGTAGGGTTGTCAACTATTGCATGTGTATAGTTACTAATGTAACTTTGGTCGATTAGACCATTTATATACAAGGAATTAGTTACGAACAATTCACAGATGTGGGTAGTCAATATAAAGTACCTTAATTATTAATAATAATCTTGTCATTTGTGGTTTTGATTCCGCACATATTTAGCTGTGAACCCTTCAAATTTCTCCCTCGGTTTCAACTAGTTCAACAATGTTTTGGGTGCATCTTACCATGTCAAATCCAATAAGAGGGGGAAATATGTCAAGAATGGCTTAGGATATTTAGTGAAGTGGTTCTTCAATGGTCTTCTACATATTTGCTCAGATTGAGGATTGTCACAAATAAGTACGTATTTGATTTGTTTTTTTGTTGACCATTTATTCAGGTTGTCTGGGAGCCGTATAAGGATGTCCTAAACTTGCTGCCCCCATATTGCACTGCTGGTCAACATATATGGAGGGCCAGTGTGCCATTGATATATTTTTGGATAGTAGAGGAGCATCATCCTGAACGTGTCTTTCATTAGTTTGGGATGAAGCAAGTGCCACCGGATCTTGTGGATACGTCGGCTGATCTCCTCAGAATATCCCTCCAAGGTAAACTATTGAGGAATTGGGAGCTAGAACATGTTGTCCATATTCATTGATGGGCCAATAGAGGGGAACTTCTTGTTGACACACTGACATTGGATGGGGACACGACATACCTTGCTGCTTACATGGAGTGGTATCATTGCATGACCAGACAGTACATTATGTGAGAGTCGGCATATTGGGAAATCTTGGTAAGGCAACAATTCGATGCTTCTTTTATGGATTGACAATATATGTGTGTTGTTGCATGCATTTTGTTCCACTCCTTAATTTCCTATATATGCTTATTGATAGCTTACCATTATTTTACTCATCGATTGCAAAGAAAAAAATTTCTTTAGATGGTTTGTTAATTCAATTTATGGATTGAAGTAATCAAAATATATTTTTTTTTTATATAAATAAAGTATTCGAAGTATTTGTTCTCTTGATATAGAAGGTTCCTAATCCCGAATATTAAATGGATAACAAGTTTTTTCAAAGTAGAAGAATCTGAGGTAAGACATCACACGCTTTTATTGGAGGAATTTCTTTTTGCATGTAAATTTCAAGTTTTTCTAGTGCATGGTTTTATTTTCTTGCTTTTAAGTATTTTATGAGTATTTTAGAAAAATTTGAGTCCCTATATGGTATGGTAACATATAAGGATCTGTCTACGAATATTTTTTCCTGAAAATTAAGTTTTATGGAGCCATTGAATCAATATTTTGACATTCATTCTAGAGAACATTTCATTTCTTGCTACTAGAACAGAATATTTCACAACCAATATATACTGGTGTGCCATTTCAATAGTAGAGCTATATATGAATAAGTTTATAATAAGTTTATAGTTCATGCCATCTCATTACCCAACATATATTCGTAAAAGGTATAGCATTTAAAAAGAAGAAGAAAGCGTAAGAACTACAATATTTCAATTTCACCTAAACTATATTACAAAAGCTTTAGAAATAAAGAGTGGATATAAGTTTTTGAGCTAGGCACTAAGCCTTAAAAATTAGGAGGTGGAAGAGCTTGCAAAATACCAAGTTTCCAAATGGGACCTATGATTCTGTGAGCTTGGGAGCTATGAGAAAATATAAATTGGTTTCAACTAATCTCAATGATGCTATAACACACATTGCATATATTGCTTACAATTGTTTACCAATTGCTACTAGCTATTTTTCATGCTTTCATTATGGAGATGGTCTTAGGTTAATTGACATTTACTGAGATCTGTTGGGCATGATTTCATCAAGCTCCTTTTTTTTTTATGTATTTGCACTACAAAAGTTTATGTTCAATACTGTGAGACAATGATGGTGTGGTCATTCTAACAATGTTACCTGAACTGTGCAGCTTTACTCAAAACATATATCTGAGACACTAGTGTTGGACCTTCTCTGCTACAAGCTAGTAGTAGCTATAAAAATCATAGTTACATTGACAGATAGTGTTCAAAATATCTGGTTTTAAGTTTTATTGTGATTGGCTATTAGTAATTTGCATTTATATTTGAAATTTTATAGCATTTATCTGCTTCTATTCTAATTTGTACTCTGTAAGTGTGGGTCTCTTTTCTTCTGCAATTATAGACATGAATCTGTGATTGTGAATCATAAGCACATGAGATTAATAACGTTGCATCCATCGATGACACTTTGGTACCATTTCCTATCTCAGAAGTAAGATACAAGTAGCAAGTGTTAAGGACATATTTTATGTAGTTGGCTAATTCTTTGACAAAACGCACTTTACTTTATTTGGGTAGATCTAAGATGTGTTTAATACTTCAAAGAACATGTTGTTCAAGTCTAATATTAAAGCCATGAAGATTGGACCAAGAAACAAGTGAAGAAAAGGTGTTCACTAAAGCTAGACAGATAGCTGGACACCTACAGACACATGTTCGACAAATAGCTATCTATCGAGATTTAATGAATAAAGCTCGACAGCTCCTCGATCGATTGAGAAGTTATCAAGGTTACGAAAATCAGAATTTTTAGATCTGATTTTTGGGCCAGGCTTTTGTATTTGTGTAGGATTTCTTTTCTCACAACCCTAAACATATATAAGGCTTATTTTAGAGGCCGTCACATAAGAAAATACAAGGAGAACATATGCAAAAGGTGACCGAAGCCTTATTCTCTCTAAAAGAAGCTACTACGTATTTTGCGCCTTAGGGTTTTGCAACCAAGCATCTTTTTAATCTTCATTGTGTGGATGAATTGAAGAACTTTGCAGCCAACAACTCTCTCTAGTCGGTGATTGAAGTCGCGTACTAGGATCGACGCAATTAGTTAGTCACGTACTAGGAACCGTGCATCAAAAGGAGAAATTGTTACTACAGAATAAGTCCAATTGGATATTGGGGTAAGGGTTCAACTGTAAGTTGGTAAGGTACTTGAGATTCCTTTACTTGTAATTGCTTGTTGTGATAATAGTGGAGTTTCAGGAATGGTGACCTTAAATCACCCGGTGGGGTTTTTGCCATGTAGGTTTTCCCCATTCCTAAACAAATCACTGTGTCAATTTATTTTCCGTTGCATACTTTAGTTTATTGGTAATTTATTTGTGCTACCACGAAATTTGCATGTTAATTTGATTAATTAATAACTTGGCTAATTAATCAACTTAATTCATTACTAGGGTCAACGCGTTTGTGGCCTATCAGCAGGTATAAAGACTAAGATAGGAATAATTTTTCTTTGGCTGATAGATATTCCTTCTAAAGATGCTGAAGCCTAAAGTCATTAGGCATGCAAAGTAATTAAAAATCAAAATTTCGATTTTTCATTTTCTATAAAAATGATTGACTCATTCCCATTGTTGTTATGTCTTGTTGTGGCATTGTTAATTTGTTATATGTTGCAATTATCATAACGTGACTCCTTTATTTCATAGGTTGAGTCCAATGTTACATTACTATTGCAATGCAAACCAAATTCCGATATATACAACCACCTAAAGCATATGCTAGATATTGTAGGAGAGTTAAGCCGAGTGGCAATGGGGAACGCGCGTGGGATGAGTGAGGCGAGTGCACAGACCACAGGCCGTGGCAGGCGAGGTGGTGGGTCTCGAGGGCATGGACGTGGTGGAGGTCGTGGAGGTGGTCATGGGGATACGCCTATGCCCGTACATGGTTGTGAGGATGAGGATGAGGATGAGTCGGGTAACTTCCAATTCTAATACCTCCAATTCTTACTGACTTCCAATTCTAATACTTTCAGTTGTAATTTATTTAGAGGACGTATTATAGTAGTGAAGTATATTGTCATCTTAATAAATACAATTGTTTTTGTACAGATGATGAGGTGTTGGAAGGCAATTGGGACATGTACGTGGATGGCATTGGGTCATTGTGATGCATGTCTGACGCTGCTGTTGGGCCATCCCACCCCGTTGGCCATGACGATAGTGCATAACACACATCCCATGCTCAAGCCAGCCCTCAATCCCCACTACCCACTCGGCTGTCTCCCCCATTATGCAACGGCTCTGCCCACAAGGGTGGCTGTATATTTGTACCCACACCTGGTCGACTGACCCTACTTGTAGTTCAGGCTAAGCGCACCTAGAAACCTTCACTTCCTAACCCCGATGAACAGGCTGCACAAATTGAGCAGATATGGAGTGAAAATATTGAGCCGGTACATGGGTTGCGAAGATCACTCGGCATTGACGTACATCCTCCTGGTTGCGGGACTGGTAATAGTAAATACCATGCATTCCCTGCAAACTTCTTCCAAATTTATTTAATTAAACAATAAGATGACAAGCATGCATGCATGCATGCATGCATTTATGTGAAAGGGAAAACGACCCAATGTACATGTATATATAGCGTAGTTGTTGAGATTCTCTCCATTTAGACTTCCATCCCACCAAATGTTGCATTAATGTCAAGCTAATAGTTCATTTAGATATGCCAATGGACTAATGCATATAATATTATCAATAACTATGAATTAATTGTGAATGACTACGGTTGTGTATATGGTTATTTTTTCACAAATTTTAGTTTATAAAAACTACTTTTATTCCAAACAATAATAGGCTATAATAATAATAATAATAATAATAATAATAATAATAATAATAACAATAATCTTGATACACATACACAGTACAAAACATGGGCTATTCCTCTCTTTAAACTTTGTCGTAAATAGGGAATGTGTGTATTCAAGTAATGTGCTATATACAATTTCAGGTAAGACAAGACCGGCCAAGGCAGCTATGAGGAAACGAAAAGATCATTGAGTTGTTGATGATGTGGAGCATATAGGGGTGACATTCCTTCCATATGGGGGTATAGTTCCTAATTCTTAACACATGCAATTCTTTGGTTTGTCAGTTTTGCACTTGGTTATGGAACGTTTTATATTTGGGTTTAAATGGAAGTGTCACTAATTAAATTAAACTATTTATGGGTAAATACATAGTTAAACTTCAAATATATATTTATGTTTTTGTTTTGCCTTTCATTTGCAACGATCACTACTTTGTTAATATATGTTGTTTGGAACTTTATATTTACAACTTTTTCTGCACGATATCTTTATTGAATACCGTTTTGTAGTTCTTATACTGATTATCGTTATAGGTGATCTATTCTAAAGGATTGTCGATTCTTCCAAGAAAGGAGTTTTGTTGTGATTTTGAGTTTTTCAAGGCTTAGGCATTACTGTTCTACTAGCTCCTCCTCATCCCCCCCTTAATTCTATGTGTTATACTGTCATCTTCTTATGTTGACATTTCCTGCCTCTAGTACATCTTATTGTGAAACAATGATTTTATTGCACCCCAACCCATTTGTCAAACTCCCAACCCATTTTAATGCTCCTCCAAAGATCACAACCATGAGAACCACTACCCAACTTTGAAGTTCAACCCACCCTTTCCTCCCTAAACTTTGAAGCTATCACATGTATTCTCGATCCTAAACCTCCACAACCTCTTTCCCAAGAGAGCTTTATTGAAGGTGGTAATCTTCCTTATCCCTAAACCACCATTAGCCTACATGCCTTGTCCCATCCTACCAATAAAAAACAAACAATATTATCTTTTCCAAGGATAATTAAATTCAATGCAACTAATTGCTTGAATTTAATTGGAAAACCTAAAATGCACCACCTAAGGTATTGCACTTAAGTTTTACCTATTTATAATTGAATGGAATAGGTTGTGAAGCTGCTTTGTATTGTTGTAGTGTGGCCTTGATACCTAATATTCAAGGTCTAAATTAAAAATGAAAGTTGTTAGGACATATGTCTTTCAAGTTGTTTTGAACATATGTCATTATTTTATATAATTGGCTTATCCTTTGACAAAACGCACTCAGCTTGTATTTGGGTAGCTCTAGGATGATTTTAATACTTCAAGAAATAAGGTTTCAAGATCAAGTGTTAAAACCATGCAAGTTGTCCAAGATTCAAGTTAAGAAGTGCCAGATTTTAAAACTCGACACCTAGCTCGATAGCTGCATCTGTCGAGCTTTAAAGAAACTATTCCAGCCCTGAGGCTCGACAGCACCTTGACACCTCTAACTGTCGAGATTTAAGAAAAACAGATTCTGAGTTCTATTTTTTATTTCAATCTGTACATGTGTCTTTGGGACTTCTTTTCTTCTAACCCTAGACATATAAAAGGATTATTTTAAGGGCCATCAAAGTGAGCAAATTGCACAAGCATTGAAAAATCTTTGTTCAAGCAATTTGTGACCTGAGACAAAGTTCTTGCCCTAATTCATCTCTCTTGTGAAGAAGTTATTATGTAATGTGCACCGTAGGGTTTTGTAACCAAGAATCTTCTTGATCTTCATCGTGCGGATGAATTGAAGAACTTTGCAGCCAACAACTTCCTCTAGTTAGTGATTGAAGTCACGTACTTGGGAGCCGTGCATCAAAAGGAGAAATTGTCACTACAGAACAAGTCTAATTGGGTATTGGGGTAAGAGTTCAACTGTAGGTTGGTAAGGTACTTGGGATTCCTTTACTTGTAACCACTTGTTGTGATAATAGTGGAATTTCGAGAGTGGTGACCTTAAAATCACCCAGTGGGATTTTGCAGTGTAGGTTTTCTTCATTCGTAAACAAATCACCGTGTCAATTTATTTTTCGCTGCATACTTTAGTTTATTAGTGATTTGTTTATGCTGCCACGCAATTTGCATATTAATTTGATTAATTAATAATTTGGCTAATTAATCACTTAATTCATCATAAGAGGCCAACACGTTTGTGGCCTATCAAGTAGTATCAGAGCAGGCACACTCTGATTAGGGTTTAATCCTTGTGTATAATCCATTGACCCCCTGTTTGTCATGGATAGAGGTCAGTCTCTTATTATACCTCCACTGTTTGATGGTACTAACTATGCATACTAGAAAGTACGCATGAGAGCTTTCTTGCAGTCACTAGATGAGAAGGTGTGGCAAGCTGTGGAGATAGGTTGGACCAAGCCTACAGAAGCATCGACTGATTAGGATAATGCCAAGATCAAGGCGACTAATTTCAACAACAGAGCATTGAATGCCCTATTCAGTACGATCACTAATGAGGAGTTCAAGAAGATTTCCTCCACTGAAACTGCTAAGGAAGCATGGACCATTCTCCTGATAACTTATAAGGGAACAAAGGCTGTCAAGGATTTGAAGCTACAGAGGCTCACTATAAGCTTCGAAGAAATTAAGATGGAGGAAGATGAGTCATTCGATGAGTTCTATGCCAAGCTCAAAGATATAGTGAACTCAGCTTTCAATCTTGGGAAAACCATTCCTGAACCCAAAATCGTAAGAAAAGTTCTCAGATCTCTGGCCGAGAGATTCCATGCCAAGATCACGGCGATAGAGGAATCAAAGTATATTGACAAGATTCCTCTGACAAAATTTTGAATGTCTTCACTGCCACTGTCAATCCTACTGAAGGGATTATTAAAGATGTAGATGAAGAAAAAGAATTGGTGGATGCTAAGTTTGAAACGATGGATGATCAAGATGATATCCATACCGCCTATAAGAAACTATACAAACTTTCTAAGAAGCATGAGAAACTTTATAGGCTGGCCACCAAGAAGCTCAGTGATGTAGAACTTGACTGTGAGGAGCTTTCCACTAAGTTTGATGAAGAAAATCAAACTATTAGGGCACTAAGATTCGAAAACAATTTCCTGGCTGAGAAGACCAAGAAGCATGAAGCAGAACTGTTTCAAATTAAAGCTCAATTGGAGAGGACATCAAGTACGAAGCTGGATGAGATGCTCAACATTCAGAAATCTGCTTCTAATCGAACAGGATTGGGGTATGAATTCTCTTCCTCTAATACTCCTTCTGCTAGTACTACTGTTTTTGTTCCTCCTGCTAATAACATTAAAATTGAGAACAATGATGTTAAAGCTGAATTAGCTAGTGAGAACCTAGATAAGGGTAAGTCCATCTTAGGAGCACCCCCTAAGCTTGAGAAGAAGGAAACTAAAAACCCTAGGACTAAGAAGGCTAACTCTCAAAAGTCTAAATAGAAAAAGCAGCATCTCTGTCATCATTGTGGTATTGCCGGTCATACTCAACCAAATTGCTATAAGTGGCTAGCCACTCAACAGAGCAATGACATAATAGCATCTGGGAACCAGAATCAGTTTCAAACCTCTCTTGCTTCTCTTGGAGATCTTCTCAAAGCCTTCATATTCCTTTCGAACTTAAACGGTTTCAATCCTTCCCCCTCTTCACGGGTCCAAGGGTTAGCAAAAAGGAAAGGTTCTTCCAAAGTGTGGAAGAAAAAGGGTTCTAAGTGATTTATTCACGTTTTCTCTCTCCCCCCTTCTTGTTTTTGTTTTTGTATTACTTGTGTGTATTGCTTTACTATTTTGAGTCAGTCTAGTTTTATGCATTTTTTTTTTTTTTGCTTTGATTAACATGTCTTTGTTTGTTTATTTTTTAGTTTTTGTTTTATTTTGCTTTTCAGATAAAAATTAAAAAAATTAAAAAATTAAAAAAAAATACAAAAACAGTGTGTGTTTGTGTACATTGGTTCTTGTGAACCTTAAAATGGCCATTGAAACAGAATTTTTTAAACTTTGTATCTCTTGTAGCTTAGATAAGCATCCTTATGCACAATTAAGCAAGTGAGCTTTGTGGCTCTTTGTTTGTGATGAGTAAGGTTAAGTGATCTTTTGTACTTAACACTCGTATCACTCTTTTTGACGGGTAGGACTAGAAAATCCTAAGAGAAAAGCATAAATAACCATCTCACCACTGTTACCTATCAATCATGAAATGACATTTGTATGTTTCGGCATAGCAAAAATGCAATGCCAAAAAGCTTAACATAATTGGGTATTTCTTTTCTCTCTTATATGCCCATGCATGATTTGCCTAATAAAAGAAAATATGCAAAGAAATAAAAGCAAAAAGAACAAAATGCTTTAAAATATGATTACAAGCATGTTTTCTAGGAGATGTGGGAGTTATAGAATATATCTCGAAGGTGATAGTCCCCATCAAACAGTTATGATTGTGTGTGAGTTAAAGAGATTTTCTCATATCTCAAATAATCATAGCTTTGAGAAACTTATGCAATCTTGTGATATTTTTCACACACAACATGCAAAATTCTTTGCTATTTTTTATACATGTGCAGGTACAATGTGATTTGGCCATCACAAGGTTTACATGTGTTGATGTATGCTCACCAAACTGTCTTGACTTATTTTTGAAATATAAAATTAGTTAAACTTACTTAGTGTGTGTGTGTGTGTGTGTATTTTGGGATCCATGTGCTTTAAATTGTTGTTGAGAGATGATTTTGAGAGCTTAATCTGTTGATTGGATCTTTGGTTAAGTTGCATTCATGATTGCATTCATATTTATGTTTTTCTCTTCTCGAAAAATTCTTGTTTAAGCTGGCTCGACACCTCCTCGATACCTGGCTATCTGTCGAGCTTCTTAGCTTTTTTTTATCACAATCTCGACAACTTCTTGACACCTGGTGGATCGATCGAGGAAGTTTCTGTCCTCTCAATAGCTTCTCAACAGTTGGTAGATAGATCGAGCTTTTGTTCTCTTGTCTTTGTGTTGTTTCTCGACACCTACTCGATAGCTCTATTTGTCAAAGTTATTTTCTCGACACCTACCTCAACAGATGTCTCGACACCTTTCGACACCTCTCGACACCTGTATCTGTCGAGAATTACTAAACCTCTATATCTAGAGTCTATGCGATCCGGTTCTCATTTTCCTCGATCTCTTTCTCGATAGCTTTGGTTTTTCACCTCCTAAACCCCTCTCTCTCACTCCAAAGCTCTACGTAAGGTTTCTTCAAGTTATTTCTAGCTTTCCTTCTCTTGGTAAGCTTCTAATCTCCTTCATTTACATGCATTTCATATTTTGAAACCTAGTTTTTGGGGTTTTTGAAAAATTTTGGAGTTTTTCAAAATTGATGAGTTTTTGTTGCAATTTTTGGGATGGGTTTTTAGATTTGATCTTAAAAACTCTATGCATTGCATCACATTAGCATTCTAACAAGATTCTCATGCATTTAGATGTGTATAAACTTGTTATGTGCTGATAGGTTTGGATTGGGCTGAGCCCATGATGTTTTTTATGTTGCATGTCACATGTTCATGCATTTCCCATGCTCTTCTTTTCAATATACTTGTTATATTCGAATTGTTTCTTTTGGAACTTTTCTGAGTGTTTCTTTCTTTTCCCTCCCTTTATGTTTACGTTAATAGTGTCTATGGCACCAAAACGTAAATCCATTCCGTCCCAGAACCCTCTTCGTTCTAGGGCCTCTTCGTCTTCTGATCTTACTCTTTCCTCTATTTAGTTCCGTGATGAGAATGCCCAAAAGGACTTCTCGGAGAATTCTTCTAAACGAGGTGTTCATTCGAAACGCCAAGTTATTCTGGCATACTTTTTCTTTCCCCCTCCCTTTATGTTTACGTTAATAGTGTCTATGGCACCAAAACGTAAATCCATTCCGTCCCAGAACCCTCTTCGTTCTAAGACCTCTTCATCTTCTGATCTTACTCTTTCCTCTATTTAGTTCCGTGATAAGAATGCCCAAAAGGACTTCTCGGAGAACTCTTCTAAACGAGGTGTTCATTCAAAACGCCAAGTTATTCTGGCATACTTTTTCTTTCCCCCTCCCTTTATGTTTACGTTAATAGTGTCTATGGTACCAAAACATAAATCCATTCCGTCCCAGAACCCTCTTCGTTCTAGGGCCTTCGTCTCCTAATCTTACTCTTTCCTCTATTTAGTTCCGCGATGAGAATGCCCAAAAGGACTTCTCAGAGAACTCTTCTAAACGAGGTGTTCATTCGAAACGCCAAATTATTCTGGCAGACTTTGCCAACACTAACCTACCTGATGTCATTCACAGTCGGGGTTGGGAGTCACTGTGTGACATCCCGGTCACTTGTCCTTCTGTGATGATACAGGAGTTTTACTCCAACATGCATGGAATTGATTCTTCAGTACCTCTTTTTCTCACTCGCGTTCGAGGTACGCGCATAGTAGTCACACCGGAGTTGGTTACCGATGTGCTTCATGTTTTGAGGGTTGCGCATCCTGACTACCCTGGTTGTGAGCGTCTACGGACTGTGTCCAAACACGAGATGATCTTTGCTTTTTGTGAGCGCTCTTCTGATTGGGGTAAGCGTCAATTTACACCATGTCAACCTTTCACTAAAGGTCTCGTTTCATGAACATGGTGATGACATTTGTTCTGCACCCACTCTCTCACTGCAACTTCATCACATAGCCTCGTGCTCGGTTTTTGTTATCTCTCCTTGAGCACCTCACTATAGACTTTCCTTTACACTTCATTTTCTCTATCATAGATGTCTATAGGGATACAACTACTCATGATAAGCTTATCTTTCCTTCTGCTATCACGAGGATTTTACACCATTTCTCCATCCCTTTTCCCGTATCCGACCACTTCCATGTCATGGTTGCCATAAACCCCGCTACGGTAAAACGTAGTGAGGCGCAGTTTAGGTCGCGACGGACGGATTCAGCAGCTCATTCCTCCCATCCAGCTTCATCTAGATTTGCTCAAGTTACATCTACTCCCTCCTCCTCCTCAAGCGATGTGTCACTAGGAGATATCATGGCATAGCTTCAGCGCATGGATGCTCGCCTCGATACGATCTCTATAGAGTTGTATCAGGTGAATGTTCGTGTTGGTCGCATTGCTCGATGACAGGTGACCATGTGCGGTTTTGCTCCTGAGGCTTCTCCTCCACCACCTCATCTGGCTTTTGAGTCTTCGGATGATGATGGTGATGACGATGATGCTTCGGATGATGATGATGGAGATGCTAGCTCTACCAATGAGATGTCTACTTGATACTCTACCTTTTATTGCTCGTGACAAAAAGGGGGAGTAATTTTGGTTATGAGAGTAGTCATACTTAGGGAGAGAACTTGTATAGGACAATTTTGATAGGGGGAGTGTTGTTATTTTGAGGGATGTAATGAGGCTTACATGTATCTTTTCTTTTCTTTCTTATTGGAGATACATTATTCTTGTACCTTAGGTATTGTGACCATTGTTTACATACATTGTGCTTATCATTGTTATATATATGTGATGATGTATGTTTCATTCACTTATCTCTACATATGTTGTTTATTTTCTTTCTTTATATACATGCTTCTTATACTTGTATGCAATTTATTATTTCTGTTTAACACAAAAATGCCTTGATGTGTTTTGTTTAAAGTGTTTTAGAAATACAGGTTATCAAAGTCTACTTGTCATAAACTCTCTTCTTGCAAAGTTTTTCAAGAGTTGTGTTAGGATAGATTTTATTGTATTCAACAAGTGAATATGAGTTGAGTGATTTATAACTTCTCTCATATGTTTATTTGTTGTTGTGGTTTTGTCACGGATTGCCAAAGGGGGAGATTGTTAGGACATATATGTTTCAAGTTATTTTGAACATATGTCATTCTTTTATATAATTAGCTTATCCTTTGACAAAACGCACTCAACTTGTATTTGGGTAGCTTTAGGATGATTTTAATACTTCAAGAAACAAGGTTTCAAGATCAAGTGTTAAAGCTATGCGAGTTGTCCAAGATTCAAGTTGAGAAGTGCTAGATTTTAAAGCTCGACACCTGGCTCTATCGAGCTTTAAAGAAGCTGTTCCAGCCCTAAGGGTCGACAGCTGCTCGACAACACCTCGACACCTCTAGTTGTCGAGATTTAAGAAAAACAGATTCTGAGTTCTGTTTTTTATTCCAATCTGTACATATGTCTTTGCGACTTCTTCTCTTCTAACCTTAGATATATAAAAGGATTATTTTAAAAGCTTTCAAAGTGAGCAAGTTGCACAAGCATTAAGAAACCTTTGTTCAAGAAATTTGTGACCTGAGACAAAGTTCTTACCCTAGTTCATCTCTCTTATGAAGAAGTTGCTGTGTAATGTGCACCGTAGGGTTTTGTAACCAAGCATCTTCTTGATCTCCATTGTGTGGATAAATTGAAAAACTTTGCAGCCAACAACTTCCTCTAGTTGGTGATTGAAGTTGCATACTGGGATCCGCACAAATTGGTTAGTCACGTACTTGGGAGCCGTGCATCAAAAGGAGAAATTGTCACTACAGAACAAGTCCAATTGGGTATTGGGATAAGGGTTCAACTGTAGGTTAGTAGGGTACTTGGGATTCATTTACTTGTAACTGCTTGTTGTGATAATAGTGGAATTTTGGGAGTGGTGACCTTAAAATCACCCGGTGGGGTTTTGCCATGTAGGTTTTCCCCATTCGTAGACAAATCACCGTGTCAATTTATTTTTTGCTGCATACTTTAATTTATTGGTAATTTGTTTGTGCTGCCATGCAATTTGCATCTTAATTTGATTAATTAATAACTTGGCTAATTAATGTACTTAATTCATCGCAAGGGGTCAACGCGTTTGTGGCCTATCAAAAGTGGTGCATTACCTTATGAAGTAAAGGTCATTAACAATAAGGCACTTGATCTTGTCAAGATAATGCCTTGATCTCATTTGTTTGAAAATTTTGAAGCATATTTTTTGGATATTAGAGTTGTTTTCTATTGATGTTTTCCTTTGGACTATCTCATGATGAAATTTCCCCCCTTTTCCTGTCCTCTTTAAGAGGAATGGTCTTTATCCAAATTTTTATGATTTAATCACTTGCCTTTGTCATAATAGTTTTCTATTTTCTATTAAGAAACAAATAATGTTGGTATTTCAAGCTTAGAATTTAATCAATCTACACATTTTCAAATCAATTTGATTTTCTGCTATTGGGTTTCTTTCATGGACTTGCTCTGGCTATAATTCACTTCTAGGGATCTTATTCCTCCAAAAGGATTATCATCAAAAGGTAGCTCAAGCTTGCTTATAACTCTTGTTCCCTGCCCTCAACATGAGACAGGTTTCGAGAATTAAGACATATCCTCTTGATTATATAGATAAAAGTACAAGCAGCTTAAATTGACTTAAAATCAGCAAGCTTTATCATTTTCTACTTTTACAAATTAAAATACAATGTAATAATATAAATGCACCACCTCTATGTAGCTTGTAAGAATAACCCATGAACTGTATATGGACATTGAACAAGCAGGGTAAAATTAGTTGTTGGAGAACACATTGGAGGAAGTATAAACATCTGCCAAATTTACATCCCACATTATGGATGATTACACCCCTTTTCACTGATTGAACTAATTCCAGATACATTTTAGGCAATTCTAACCTAGGCCCAGCCATCCTCACCAAGCTTTTGGAATACATGGCATAATGTTGATTTATAAATTATAAGCAATATTACTATCAACTTGCATTTGAGAAGGAAATCTTATATTCTGTCACATGATTAGGAGTATTTAAGACTATTAAGGATTTAATCATTATCTGTGGGGACCCTGAGTTTATATTATATATATGAACATTGCCATTTGAAGTAAAATTGTGTTTTTCAAAAAAAAAAAAAAAATCTTATTGCATAACATCTAGAGGGGACATATTTGGAACAAGATGGTTGGAAGTTGTCTAAGATAGTTTGGCATGTTTTATGAAGAAAATGATTTTTATGGTTCAACCTTAAACAAAAACAATACCAAATAGAATGTGGGCTGACTGGTGAGAAATAATATGATGATCTTATGACTAAGTGAAATTACATAATGTTCATGGCATTGGTTATTTGTTGGTTGTGTAGTCTATGATTCCATGGAATAAGAGTGTTGCTAGAGTAGTTAATTGTTAGGTGCAATATCACAGTAATTTTGATGGGGAAATGAATATTTATTTCAATTTAGGACATTCTTTCTCTTCTTGGTGGCATGATCAGTGATTTTGATGATGTTGGTGTCCCTTCACTATGGTAGTTTAAACATCAACTAGTTTCTCTCTTTGTTCTTCTACATTTAAATAGAGGTAAGAGTCTGGTTTTGCAGGGAAAAGAAGAAGAAGAAGAGAGAATTAGACAAAAATGAAAAAGATTATCATAAGAAAATCTAACGCATATTTTGTATAAAAATTCTTTTGATTGGTTTTATGAGTGATGATGATGTTGGCAGTTTGCATTTTCATTTTGAAAGTTTAGGACTACAATAATGAGCTATATGGTTTGTCTTCATTTTTTTTTTTTTTTTCAGTGGATGATACTATAAGAAAGTCAAATGAGTATTTTACTATATTTAAGACTTCTGTTTTACTATATTTGGGAAGAAAAGAAATAAGGACATGTTTCCTTCCCATAACAAAGTGTAATTGACTATGTGGGAGAATTACTTATATGAATTAGTTTTATATATATATATATTGAATGAACACCTCACTACTTGAAATACTAAGATAAACATGTGAATTAGTTCCTTGTGATTTTTGCTACAACTTGAACCTCTATTTTTCCTAAGTTTTTTTTTTTCTCTTTTTCTCATACATATATTTATATTTGGTGGCATATTTGCAGGTTTCTATAGCTGCTGATGATAATTTACAATCCTTGAAGAGCACCATATTGGAGACTTTTTGAATTATATTTTTGCAAAGCATGTCTTACTTGCCAAGCTACTCAATATTTTTGGACAATTTTTTACACATCTAATGGACATTATATTGCACATACAAATGACAACTAGTGGACAATAACATATTGGACAATTTGTTGGAAATAATATCTAACAATTTTTGTAACTAATGAAGCTACTCATACATATTAGGTTCTATATTTGCATATTTGAGCAGCTTCTAGTTAGGCATTAATAACATATGTAAAATGACAAATATCTTTAAATGCAATGGAAATGTACATTTCTATATGTTAAGATCCATAAGTGCATAAGTGCATATTATGTAATGAAAAAGTTTTGTATATGCCTTTTTTGTTTCATTGGTAGGTGGTGTTCATTTTTGGATTTTACGTTTCAAGATGGCTTCATTTCATGCTGCAAAATCTATAAATTAGGACAAAGTGATATATTACAGAAGTGTTATGACTTTTCAGATTGCACATAATATTTGCAACTTCTTCAAAACAAGTGTATTTTATTGAACTAAGCAAAAATATATAAAGAAAGTAATTATAGGCTATCCAAAGCCAAGTACAATTACCAAAACAAGCTAACCAATGCTAACAAGAATACAAGCAATTACAGGCCAACAAGCCAAAATAGTTTCCAAAATAAACTACTAAAAGGAAACCAAAAGGCTATTCAACAACATTTCAGCCAATCTTTGGTGCAAACTTGAGGCAATATCTCCCACTTTTAGCATAAAAACACATATGGTAATAATACCAAATTCATAAATACCACAAGCAGGAGCCATACTTTTGCATCAAATCATGAACTTCATCATCTCCCATAACATGGGCTACCACTTCATTGAGCATGTTAGTACCCAAGGTTGCAATCCTCCTTGCATCGTCACGCTTCTCAATGGCAACATCTAACTAATACCTTAACAAACTGTTCCTAACATCTCCATTGCAATAGCCAGTTCCTTCGCTTTGAGATGTCCCCTCTAGACTTGATGTCAACATGTTAGGAGATGTCCACGATGGGGAAGCACCATATTGCATGTTCCTAACATTACATTGCAAGAACTCCATGTATGCAGATTCTGCTTCCCATTGATCTTTGTATGACCTATGTTTGGTGTTTGCGAATTTATGAACTTGTCTACTTGCTTCTGCCCAATTGTCGTATATGCCAGGAGCACAACCAATGAAAACGACATAGTATCTGCCACCGTAAAGAGGAACATACAATAGGATTGTATGTTAAAAGCACATGAGCTATCCAAGGGTTAGAACTTAGCAAGTTTCGAAAGGTAAATTAGATAAACATGTACCATTTCACTCTACCAACACACTCTGGTGGACTACAGCGTTTAATCACAACTATAAAACATGTGGGAATGTTACCTCTAGATTCAAAAGAGGCTTCTCTTCTCCGTTTTCGAATGTTTTCTTCTTCTTAACCCCCCAACCAGAATGGAAGGAGTCTACCTTTTTATAAGAAGGGAAGGAGAATAATACTCGACTTCATTAGAGTCAAGTTCAATACTCGATTATCCAAGAATCGAGTTACGTTGATGTTTGACCTATCGAGCAGCTTCGACCTATCGAAGACAATTTCCATTCCCACGGCCTCTTCACTGCTTGATTCGACTCCTGCTTGATTCATCTTCTATTCTTATGTAACTCGGTTGTTAGAGAGTCAAGTACGTATAATTGCTGCCCAACGTCTGTATGATGCTTTAAATAATACTCGATGTTTGGAGGGATAAGTTACATGTTACATGGAACTTGATCGCCTCCTTATCGAGTTACATTCACTAACCCATACTACATTTCAGTAATATTTGGCATACCAATAATTGAGTTTTTGAAGTAAATCAATTGTTTCAAAATCGAGTATTGTTAAATTATCCTCCCCCTTCTGAGCCCTTTGACCATTTGCCATGCATGAACTGTCTGGGTTCCTCTCTGAACATTTGAGTGGAGTGTGAGACTCTAAGAGTTCCATGTGATTTTTTCACAAGTTGTGGTGCCACTTTCAATTTATACTGAGCAACTTCACCAAGTGTAGTAATTGTTTGTTGTCCATGTCTTCTCCATTTTGTCAACATCTCACCTGACAGGTAATAACTGATCACACTTGTAGTACAATTTATGATAACACAATTTCTTTGCATGTTGTAATTGGAATGGGTTGTCTCTGAATGTAATAATGTGGTACATGTTACATGCTAGGAGTTATCTAGATTTTTTGCAATGCTTTTGAATTCTCATTTGTTTAACAGTATCCTACATGAAACCCAAACACATTGTGTGAACATTTTGTTTTCGAAACCTCAATCTGATGGACTAGATGATACAATTATTCAATAGTATTTTTTATCATCAAAACTTTATGACACAAAAATTATGATAAAAAGATGGGTTTTTTGTCGCAATTTGCTTAGATTTTTTAGTTATATCAACACCCAAACATAAGACACATATAGTTAGCCTACAGTTTCACAATATTACATAGCATGATATTAGGTAGTATTTGTGGTTCAAGTCCGTTATGAGTCCGCATTACTTCTACGTTTACTACGACAGGGAGGCATGTTATAATCATTTGCATGGGCTATCATACCGAGGTCCTTCATAAAAGCAAAAGCTTATTAAACTAAAACGTGGGATACACATGAGAAAAATGAAACGGAATATAATGTTAGCTTTGGGGTTAGACAAGGATTCTCATAACATCTCCATTGTATATTGGGCTCCTCAGCAACTGGTGAGTACCTAAGTTTTCTACAATTCAATTCAATTGCAATGTGACGATGATGTGGACATGATGTGGGGACTAATAAAGCGAACATCACAATTCATAGCTTCTGACTTATATGTAACTATTGACGCTATTAGGTTTAATGTCGACGGGGGTTCACAATATTCCAGTGGAGTCAAAGAGCCAGAATCAGTTCCTATAACTAATGTGTACCCTTCAGTTACAGTCGAGACGTCTTTACCCTACAACGTTCGACCATGCAATGCAGTTGATATGGACAATATTGAAGACGCTGAAGTGTTAGGGTCTATCCACACCTGTGAGGTTCGAGGTATACTCACGGAAATGGAGATGTCCAAACCTATGTGGACAAGGCAATCGAAATGGATGACACTCGAGATGTGGGTGAGGAGTTAATTGATAATGATGGACCGGAGGACAATTCAGAATTTTTAGATGAACTACAAGTTGAAAACAATGTGGATGCTTGCCTATTCCAAACCCTACCCCCAAATGGTTCACGTTAAATACATGGTATAACATTCATGACCCATCACCTTCCATTGAAACATGTCTGACGAGTTGGCAAGAAGGGGACTAGTCAAGTAAAGGGATGCTATTCAAAAATAAAGCTTCAGTTCAGCACACGTTAACCATATTCTCTGTGGAGCACAATAAGAAATATACGTACATCAAGTCAGACTTCAAGAGACTGGTTGTAAGGTGTGTACAAGATGCATGTCTGTGGTTAGTTCGAGCTATTTTCAGTAAAAAGCACAACATGTGGATGATCACAACATGTAAGGGTCCCCACATTTGCTCGTCACTCCAGGTAGAGCATGATGGAAGGATGATGGATTCAAATTTCATTGCCATCACACTTGAGACATTGATAATGCCTTAAAATGTATACTTGTTATATATTTATGTGGACGTTATCTCCTTATTACTATGCTTAATTTGTATAATTAAGCCAAAATTGCATTAGTCCCTATTATTTATCTTTACATAATTTCTTGAATAAGATGTTATTCATTGCGTGTAATTTTTTACTTTCAGGAAATCATGTGAAAAAGATGAGTTTACAAGAGTTTGTGAGAGAATAGAGGCCAAACTAGAATTAAAGTGGAGCTAAAGGGCCATGATTAAATTTCTAAGGAGGTGCAGCTGGAGTGCTTGGGTCGTCTACCATGTTTGGAAGCTTCAAATAAGGAAAGAAATCAAAGAGGCAAAATCTGAAAAGAAAAAAAATCAAATTTGAGCACTGATCAGTATTTTGGGTGTATCTATCCTCTCAAAAATCCAATTGATACAAGGCTAGATGGGTTGGAACCGTGACTTAAATATCTACAACTTTCTAGTTTTGAATTGTTTGAAATTCACAATTTTTGAAGGCTAAAATTAACTAACAAGTTACTGTTGTAAATCTGGACAAAAATTAAAATAGTAAAAGTTTTATTTTCTTTGGACACTTGGACATTAAGGTCTATAAGGGAGGCTGTGTAGAACAAATTTGGCAAAGAAAACCTTGTATTTTCTTTTCTCTAATGGTAGCCTAAACTCTTTGCTAAGACTAGGGGTTATGTTTCTTCTATACGGTATGAATATTCAATGTGATTCTTTCTAAGATTTTATCAGCGACATATTTGATTGTTCAATTAGATTTCTTTTGATGTATTAGTTCTTCCATGCTTTCAATAAATTCAATCATGTTTTTCTTATTGTTTAGATGAATTTCTAATAGTTTCAAATAGAAATCAGGTTTTAAAGTGAATGAGTTTTTTGGAAAACTTTTCTAACCGCATTATCAATCTAGGTTATCATGCATTCTTAAATTGTCTCAATTTAACTGAATCATAAGTATTTAATTGTATAAGAACAATCAATTATGAGATATATATCACAAAGAATTTCATATTGATATAGGGAAACACCCCGATGCCCTAGTATTTACATTATTGATTTAAATAAGTTTTTATTATTATTCTTCTTAACAATTATTAGGCAAAAATTATTCTTCATCTTCACCAAAAGTTTTTTTTAGTTACATTGTCTTTGAATTTACTCTGCTCCTTGTGGTTCGACCTCGGTACTCCAAGAATTATATTGCTATGATCTCCTGCACTTGGGAGTGAGCAAGCAATTTTGGCGCCATTACTGGGGATCTGCTATGTATTTAGAGGCAATTTTTTTTTTGGAGTGAAGCATAGTTGGTGGAAATTCTTCTATTGGTAACTTCGTTCCATTTTTTTCCCTTTATTTTGGTTTTATTTTTCTAATAGTTTTTATTTTACTTTATTTGATTGTGTATTCATTGTTGCATGAGCATTTAGGTTAGAAACAAGAGAGGCAGATTAGAAATTTTTGGAACTTACTCTGGTAATCTTTTTGACACACCTTCACCTTCACCTTCACCTTCTTCATCAATCATGGGTGATGAAACACATAATAATCATGAGTAGAATAGAAGAACTATGTATAAATTGTTGCATCCCACACAAAATTTTATTCCTTCATGCATCATGTTTCCTCCTAATGCACCACATGTAGAATTGAAATAAGGTTTATTAGCAATACTTCCTAACTTTAGGGGACAAGAAAATGAAAATTCTTATGTCCATGTTAGAGCTTTTGAAGAGGTAATTAGTAGTTTCTATGCACAAAATGTTATTGAGACTGCTAAGTTACGTTTCTTTCCCTTTTCTCTTAAGGATAAGACAAAAAGTTGGCTTTACACCTTGAAACCTAGGTCTATAGGTAGTTGGAGGGGGATGGCCCAAGAGTTTTTTAAGAAACATTTTCCTCCCCACAAAGTCCAGCAAGTAAAAAGAAGGATAGCCAGTTTTGTCCAAGGAGAAAATGAGAACTTATACCAAGCTTGGGAAAGGTACAAAGATCTTTTCAATTTTTGCCCAACTCATGGGTATGAAGATTGGAGGATGGTTAGCTATTTTAATGAAGGACTTACACCTAGGGACCGACTGTTTGTTTAACTCTCATGTAGAGGGAACTTTTTACAAAAAGAACCCGAAGTTGCAATGGATTATTTTGATGAGATAGCTGAAAACTCTAACACATGGACTGGACCTAACCCTATGGACTCCATTGATAGGACTAGAACTAACACTACCACTTCTAGTGGAAGTGTTTTCAAGTTGAGGAAAGATGATAACATGAGTGTGAAAATCAGCATGTTAACTAAAGAAATTGAGGCACTCAAAATGAAAGGAAGTAAGAGTGTTAGTGCTACCTTTAGAGAGGACCCAATGGAGGTGTGTAAAATCTGTCATGAGATAAACCATGCTACAAATGAATGTGTATCACTTTCATCATTCTTAAATGTGCTAGAAGAACAAGTACATATATTTAATTCATATTGGCCAAATAATTCTTCATATTCTAACAATTATAACCCAAATATACGAAACAATCTGTATTTGAGTTATAAAAGAGACAATGTGTTGAATCCTCTTGCTCCAAGGAATTTTAATTCACCACATGCATCATCATCATCTAGACCTTCCTTGGAGGATGCACTTGTACTTTCATTCAAAGGTAAAGTGAGCAAAATTAAAAGTTTGAATCCATGCTCACTAGGCTAGATGAAGAGGTAAGAGAGACCAAGAGTCATATAACTAGGCTTACAAATTCATTGAGTGGGATAGAGAGAGAGGGAAGCTTCCTTCCTAAACTCAAGCCAATCCCATCAATCAAAATCTAAAAATTAGCTCTAAGGATAAACATGAGGAAGTAAAAGCTGGACCATTTTAAGGAGTGGTAAAGAGATTAATAAAAGTTCTCCTTTAGTAACTAAGAAATCTAAGGAGAACCCAGTTGAGAAAGAGAATGATGAAACTGATTCACTTGGATTTGGTGAAATTAAACAATGCCCATCCCTTCACCATTTCCATAAGCCTTAAAATTTCTAAAGAAATTGGACACCACATTTGAGATATTAGAGCATTTGCATCAAGTCAAAATAAATTTGCCATTATTGCATGTTATCAAGCAAGTGCCTGCATATGCCAAGGTAATTAAGGACCTATGCACCATCAAGAGAAAGTATCATGTGAAGAAGACCACATTCCTAACAGAACAGGTAAGTACAGTTATCCAACATATGACCCCACCAGAGTATAAAGATCTAGGTTGTCCAACAATCTCTTGTACTATTGGAGATTACATCATGGAGCATCCATTACTAGATCTTGGGGCAAGTGTATATTTGATCCCTTTCATGTATATCAAAAACTTGGACTTAGTGAGTTAAAACTTACTCAATAGCTTTACAGTTGGCTGATCGCTCTATAAGGGAACTGAGAGGGATTGTTGAGGATGTGTTGGTGAAAAATTTTATTATCCAATTGATTTTATTGTTCTAGATTACCAACCTGTTTTACATCCTAGTGTTCATACCCCTATTATTTTGGGTAGACATTTCCTTGCCACAGCTAATGTTTTAATTAATTACAGGAATGGAAGAATGCAACTCACTTTTGGTTCCATGACTTTGGAGCTAAACATATTTCATGTGGATAAACAACCACATGAGGATGATGACTGTGCTTATTTGAACCTCATTGGAGCGGTGGTTCAAGAAAAGTTTAATAAGAATTGTTTTTCTAATCCTCTTGAAACTCTTCTTAATAATTATATTGGTTCTTATGATTTAGAATGTGATATTCATGTATCTGAAAAATTTTCTTTGTTGGATTCCTCACAGGTTTTGGAAGAACAACAAATGATGGCAATTAATAAAGGATGGAAGCCTTACTTTAAGGAGCTACTAGAAAATGAAGAAAGAGCTTGTGCATTCAAGTGAAGAGGCACCACAACTGGAGTTTAAGCCGCTACCCAATGGTCTAAAATATGCATATTTAGGTCCAGGTAAGTTAAAACCTAGGTGGGATGGCTCTTTCATTGTAAGGGAAGTGTTTAACCATAGAACTGTAGTAGTTGAGGACCTTAGAGATGGTAGGATTTTGAAAGTAAATGGACAAAGGTTAAAACCATTCTTAGGGGGGGTTACATCAGAGGAGGAGACTATGTCACTGGAGATCCCTACCTATTGGGATGCTACATGAACTCTGAAAAATCTTTATGAAGTTGTACCATATTTGTTTTAATTTTTCTTTTCTTTCTTTTTTTTTTCTTTTTGACTTTTGTTTTTTGTTTTGTTATTATTTTTCTTTTATGAGCTAACATTTGCAGGCATGAAAGAAATTTAAAAAAAAAAAATTTAAATGCACCTTGAATTTATACTTGAATTTATTTTGGCTTTGATACATTGAGGACAATGCAATATTTTAGTTGGGGGGAGAGGTCTACACATTTTGTTGCACCTTGAATGATTTTTTTTTCTTTCTTTTTGGTTGCAACTTTTCAATTAAAAAAAAAAAAAAAAAAAAAAAACCTTGAATTTGAATGTAGAAGAGTTATAAGCTTTATTTTTATATTATGTGATAGAATGAATAATGTTGAGTTGGTTATACTATTTGTTATATTAAGACTCTTTCATGATGAGCACAATTGGAAACTTTTGAGCACAATAGCTAGGTTAACGGACGGTAGGATGTTGGATATGCATGGATCATGAACAAACTAGATATAACCTAAAACTCAACCCATATGGAGAGTTCTTAAGCCTTACTTTTTTTTGTGAGAGTCTATCTTTGTTTAAACTCTTAAATTTCTCTCATATGCTTCAATTTTTGTAAAAGATCTCTATATTTTTTGGTTGACTACTGGAAACATTATGGGGAGATATACCATGATCCTACTTATTTTTGTCCTTAGGCATGCTAGTTTATGTGGAATTTTAGGAGATGAAAGCCTAAGACAACCAATTTTTTGTCACCAGCTAAACAAATATTCACCCTACCTTTACATTAACCATTGTCACCATCATTTGAGCAATGAGAAATACTTCTACAATACCACAAAATATTTTTATTTATGGGCATTCTCTTGGGGTTCAAGTTTTGCGCTATTGAAGCATTTAAACACAACCATTGTCTCTCTTTTCTTTCAAAAAAAATCGAAAAGAAGAATGGAAAAAAAAAAAAGATAAAAGAAAAGAAAAAGAAAAAGAAAAAGAAAGAGAAGACATACATAATCAATCAATAAATTATTAGTGTCCTACACATCTTTCATGTATTTTAGAAGGGTTATATGGTTGAGTAAATGTTATTTTGATTCGAGTTGGTTGTTACTGCTATGAGTTGGGTTTGGCTTGAATTTTCTACATTTGATTCATATACCTCATATTTCAAAGAGAGCAGTTTGCCTTTATCTACCCATAAGATTATACTACCACTGAGATTAAAGTCTTACTTGATCCTAAAGGTGTATGGCTGGTATGTGTTTGGGACAAAAGCTAAGGATGAGAATGGTATTAACCTCATGTTTCCAGGAATTTAACATTCACTCCAAGAGATCTTTTTTTGTTGTTTTAGCAGCCGTTTTTGTATACACATGTGATTTTCTTAAAACTTCTTCTTTCCTTTTTGTTCACATATGATTTGAAGAGAGAGAAAAAAAAACCATTACTTTTGTGTGTTCTTTCAGAGTGTTGATAACTTAAGAGAGGTTTTGGAGTAGAGGCTTTAATCTAGATTATTCTTGGTCTATGCATGTTTAGAAAAGCCGGTTTGATTGGATGGGCTATGCACACACACACTCCAAAAGTGAAGCTAGTGAAAACTCTATAATATGATGAATAGTATCCCAACTAAAAATTGAAAGTTCATTTGTATGATATAATAATAAAATAGACTAACATTTGAGGCAGAAATTTTTAAGAAACCTTTGACTTTTATGGGTAGAGTCACTGCAAACCCTTATAAGAGCAAACTCGTCCACTAGGGGTAACCTAGGGGTTCAAAGACTTGCTGCACATAGGAAGTGCAATCATGTAGCCTACAAAAGTGGCTTGTATTTTAGTTTTAATTTTTCACTTTTAGTAGACATGGGTGCTTTGTGGATTGCTAGGGACTAACAAGATTTAAGTTGGGGGGTGTGATTACGCCTTAAAATGTATACTTGTAAAATATTTATGTGGGCATTATCTCCTTATTATTATGCTTAATTTGTATAATTAAGCCATTATTTGTGATGGTGAACTAAAACTTGAATGAACTCCAATCCATCCATAAGAGTCGTCCAGACTATAACATTATCCTAGCATAAAAAGGTTGTCTATGGTAGGGTTGTCGTCCACAAGCATGAAGGTTGTCCATGAGGAAAGCTCATGGACAACCCTCAACACTTGGAAAACTTCCAAGTGTAAGATTTATCTACGATAGCTTATGAATCGAACAACGTGTAACCATTTTGATACATGAGCAAGATCCTAGTTCATCGCTATAACTTCCTACTAAGTACATAACTTCCAATGGCAGTTGTACAAGATAAGATTGAACATTCTAACTTCTATAGCAGTTATGGAAGTTAAGTCCAAACTTTCAGACTTCCACAAATATTGGGGAAGTTACAAGACAAATAACCACTCCAAAGCACACTATATAAGCACTCATCCTCATCAAATGAAAGTAAGTTTTCACTACTCCCAAAAAGTTGTAATTCTTGAATCCCAAAAAAAAAACTAACTTAAGCATTGGAGGGTTCTTGGCCAGTTTAACCCGGTCTCCTTTGATCTTGTGTCTTTTTCTTTTTAAGCCTTTATCACCAATCCATTGAAGCCCGGACCACTCAACCTACTGATTTTCTGTGCATCATCAATTTGCATTAATACCTATTATTTATTTTTACATAATTTCTTGAATAAAATGTCATTCATTGCGTGTAATTTTCTATTTTCAGGAAATCATGTGAAAAAGATGAGTTTACAGGAATTTGTGAGAGAATGGAGATCAAACTAGAATTAAAGTGGAGCTAATGGACCATGCTTAAATGTTTAAGGAGGTGTAGTTGGAGTCAAATAAGGAAAGAAATCAAAGAGGCAGAATCTGAAAAGGAAAAATCAGATTTGAGCACTGATCAGTAGTTTGGGCGTATCTCTCTCCTCAAAAATCCAATTGACACAAGGCTAGGTGAGTTGGAATTGTGACTTAGATATCTACAAATTTTTAGTTTTGAGTTTTTCAAAATTCATAATTTTTTAATGCCGAAATTAACTCACAATTTACTATTGTAAATCTGGACGAAAATTAAAACAGTAAAAGTTTTATTTTCTTTGGACACTTGGACGTTAAGGTTTGGAAGGGAGGCTGTGTAGAACAAATTTGGCAAAGAAAACCTTGTATTTTTCTTTCTCTAATGGCTGCCTAAACTCTTTGCTAGGGCTAGGGGTTATGTTTCTTCTATACGGTATGAATATTCAATGTGATTCTTTTTAAGATTTTATCAACGACATATTTGATTGTTCAATTAGATTTCTATTGATGTATTAGTTCTTCCATACTTTCAATAAGTTCAATTATGTTTTTCTTATTGTTTAGATGAATTTCTAATAGTTTCAAATAGAAATCAAGTTTTAAAGTGAATGAGTTTTTTTGAAAAATTTTCTAATCGCATTGGGCGTCTCACTATAAGGTTTGGGATGCAAAACAGAAGGCGATTGTGGCTATCACAACATCTTCCCTATTTCTCATGTCCATACTATTCCTATAGATAGGTGATCTTTTAATACACCCTCGTCACTGATGCCTCCATTTGTTTTCCTTCCCTTTTCATTCAATCGCTTATTGAGGTGCATAGGAGCAAGTCTAGGAAGCATGGTCTATTCTTTCTAGTTTTCATCTATAAGGTTCTAAACTTTTTACAATTAGAAAACTTTCCTTCCTTAGATTTGATCCACATCACAGTCCCTATAGAAGCCACCTTTCTCAAACAACGAAGTGCACAAAAGAAGAATTTTGGATCGAGTGTTGGTTCATCAAAAAGACCATGAGTATAGTCCATCGCTGGAGATGTTCATGCTGAGGAGAGTCTTGTTGATCCTATAGCTGTTATAGGTGACGCTAAGGTATAGGTTGACACCGCTGCTGCGGAGCCCACCGTTCCTCCTCCTCTCTCTCTTCGTGCTATGATGGAGATCTTTATGACGACTTAAGCAACTCATAGACAGCTTTTAGATGGGCTTATTTCTGAGATTGCTACTTTGAAAGTGGATTTTTTAGAGAATAGGAGTGCCTTTCCACCTCCTCCTCCCTCTGACTCTTGATGATTGCCTTTGGCAATACATAACAGACAGGGGAAGTAAAGATTGTAGCTTAGGGGGGAAAGTAGTTTTTGTAGCTTCTGTAGGTAGGTAGGGACAGGGCAATAGATGAAAGTTATTTAATGTGATTTTCAAGTATTTGTGTATTATTATATGTACTCTTCAATGTCCACATATATGGTTTTAATTTTATGATAATATGACGATATTGACAATGTTTGATGACTTTTATATTGAATGATCCTTTTTAGGATCGACTTTGATTTGAAGATATTATTGTTAGTTGTATTAACATGATCTATACAAAACACCTTCCTTAGCTCCACTTTTTGTAACAAAATCTATAAAGTTACCATGGAACTTGTTGATGGCCTACTGGTAAAATCTCTAGGGGATTGTACTAGAGACAAGAAATTATAATCCCAACTTAATCAGAGCTTGGGGATTATTGAATAAGGGAGGAATTCCCATCCCAATCTATAGCTCATTGTTACCTTTGTACTAATGAAAAGGTGATGTAGTAAATAAGTTCAAATATGCCTCTATCATTTTTAGGGTTGTATTTAAGTGAACATAGTAACTAACCAGCTGGGAAAGTGAATTATGTTAGTAATGTTCTTAGAGGGTCATACCTCATTTTTAATTGACGACTGAAGATAATAACATCAACCCCAAGTCTTATAGAACTTGGATTGAAGCCATTTCCATTTGAAAGGATGCAAGTGAACCAATAAATAAAGAAACAAGGGAAAACATGTGAAAGTTAGAATGGAGAAATCCAACGCATACACTATCCAATGGTAGATTTTTATTTCTTATTTGAAAATCCAAAGCTCATGCGATGACTCATAGTTAGCTCAAGCCACCAATAACAAAGTTATAGCAAATTTAAAAGTCAATTCCAATTGGGCTTCACTTCAGACTGGCGAGTCTTTGATTTAGCTCCCATAATCAAAAGTATATGACCACGATGTTTGATCGAATAGTGGTGTAAATATGTATTCAAAATTTGCAGCATAATAGTAATTGGCTATGATTACAAGAGATATTTAAGTGTTTCAGCCTATGGGGCTGAAACAAGAGTGATTGTTTGAAAGTTTGAGTGATGGTTCTGAAGGCAAAGTGATGCTTTTAATATACATATTTATGACATGTGATAATTTGATAGTTCAATTTCAAGGATCAAGATTGCTTTACCATGTGCTATTACTACTTACTAGTAGTCACGGATTATGGAAAGAGCATTTTGACTAGCATCCTTGAAAATGACCAAAAATAATAAACACCATGAAGTTTAATGTTTTGTGAAAGACTAAACACAATTATTATAGTGAAGTTTTAGTTTTAATATAGTGAAGTTTTAAGATGACCAAGTTTGAGCTTTGAAGACACATCACCAACTTGCTACTGCAGCACCAACTATAGTCATATCAAACCCCTTCAATGAACCACGTGCACCAACAGACGCCATTGTTTAGCCAAGTCATGTTAGCAATTCTGCATGTGCTACTCAACAGCTTGGCACTTGGCCCTGTTTCACACACTGTCTAGTCATATTATCCACATTCATGTGAATACTTACCCTTGCAAAACTCCTATATATAGTCACATTTACCCAACCTTCATGACTTTTCTTCATACAATGATTTTCCATGAGAGCAATTCAATGTGAATCATGCAAACCACACTTCAAGTAACGCATGCCAACCTTAATGATAGCCACTAATTTAACAAATCTCTATAATACCAACACCAATTGAAACTAATTGAAACCATTGATTTAACAAATCTCTACAAGACTAAGGCAACCTTGTCACTCAACTGACACTTCTTGATATGCCCATGTTCAAATCCCCACTCCCCCAACAATAAAAAAAAAAAAAAAAAAAAACCGATCGAAACTAGCTCAAATAGACGAACCCCATTAACAATCATGCATGAAGCAATGTGTTTAAAAAATAATGAAATTATCATAACATATAAATCACTAATGATACAAAAACACAAAATAAACTACTGGGTCACAAAAAAACAAGAAAAAAAAAACATACTAGCTCTTCTGCCTAACAATCACCCTTGACTCCCAAAAGACTCCCAACCTTGCAAGTCACACCAAGCAACTACTATAGGGGAAAAGCAAAAGCTATGTGTTAAGTGTAGTGGACAAAAATAGTAATAGAAGAACTGATACAACATTTTTTTTTACAGTGGCTGTTCGTTTTTTTTTTACTGTGGTAAATGTTTGTTGGCAAATGGCGACGAAACTTTTTCGATGACCACAAAAATCTGTCACTAAACCTAGCTTTTTCGACGGCATGTCTCACTAGTACACAAGTACTTGTATAATATTAAAACATGAGCTGTCCACTGTTGCTACACTCATTCTTCCTACTGGTGGTGTTTGGCAAGTGGAAATGGAGAAATCTAGCACTGGTGGACATAACAAGCTTAGACAATACACATGACACAGGCGTCACTAGTCATTGAACAATGATGTTTCGTGTGTCTATACGAATTGTTCAGCAAACCACATGTGCCAACAAACGTCACTGTTTAGCTAAGTCATGTTCACAGTTCTGCATGTGCTGCTCAACAACTCAACAATATTGAACCCTGTTCAGAAGTACCCATCCACACTCACGTGAATACACAGAAAATGTTCGCAGTTCTATACCATTGCTACATTGATGTTCACAATTTTGCATGCGCTGCTCAACAGCTATGCACTGTTGAACCCTATCTAGTCATATCATCCACACTCACGTCACTGTTTATATATTGTTTTTCCAACCTGTATTGACATGACAAGCCCTGATAACTGATATTATAATACTTGGACCATGAAATAAGGTTATAAATGCACCACAATAATGATCTTATTTTTACCCCACTAACTTCTTAGATTGACTAAGCTATGAGTCACAATGCCTCAACATCAAATCATATAATGCGAAACAAGTTTGGATCTACTTTAACAAATAGATCATCACAAGTTCCACTAGATCAACAACTACAGACATACACAGACCACTATGGAGGGAAATGGGTTGGAAAGAAGAGAGATTTTGTTAATATACCAATATACACGTACTAGAGTCTTGGACACGTCAGACACATCATGGTCAACAAACCTACAAAACTAAGTACCGATACCACCATAATAGAGTTCACCGTAGCAAAACCACTATGGTCAACCCTATATGAGAAGAGGTGTGAGTTAGAGGTGTATTGTTAATGGCACAGGTTACGAGTTCTTAAGGCACGCTTAGCTGAGTTACCTAGAGATGAACCCGCCAACATACTTGCTCGTCTTAAACAGGAGAACAATTAAATGCAAAGACAACTAAACTGTTTTCATGCAATCCAAAAGGCTAGGAAGCATCTGAAGGGCAAGGCGCAAGAGCGAGCTATCAAGTCTATTAATGAAGTTACTTCATTAGATGATGAAAGAGATATTTCATACTTCTCAAATTCAAGCAATGATGATTTCCAAAAATTTCTACCTACAAAGTTGTTGTTGTTAATGTCGACACGTTGTGTGCAATACAGAATATTGTTAATATCTGACAAATGATGATTATGTATTTTCAACTTTTGCAAATCTAAAGATTAACAGTTCATTAGTTTTGGCTAATTTTATATGAAATCACTTGTTTCTTTTTTCCCTGCTATTCTTCGTTGCTACGTATGATTCTTGTGCTTTTGTTGGACAGTGTCCTCTGCTTTGTAATATAGGAAACACCTTAGGAAGTGAACTGCCTTCTATTAGATATGTTGTTGTTTCCAATATTTTGTCTGTGTAATTTGAAATGTTACGATGGTTAGGAGTTATTTTTTACATTTTAAGTGAGTAATAAGAACCAAGTTTCTTGACCAGTCACAAGGAAAGTTTATTCTCACACAACATACGGTCACAAGGATATTTGGTTTACTTAGAAATAGGGTAAAAGCCTAAAAGCCTGATCAGCTTCTAAAATGTTTCATTTAAGTTATTGGTTTGGTATAGCATTGCTCCAAAGCTCCCTAATGTTTCAATTGTGATGATCAGAATCCATTGATGTAAACCTTGTAAGCACAGTTTTCTTCATTTAATTTTACATTGATGTTAAGAAAATGTAACTAAATTTTGTACCTGAGAGGCTCCCTGAAAAGTGTGTATGGGAATATAGGGATAAACTATCCAATGTTGCTACACTCACTGCTCCTAATAGTAGCATTTGGCAAGTAAGGTTGCAGAAGGCTACACTGATGTTCGCAATTCTGCATGTGCTGCTCAATAGCTCAGCACTGTTTCACCCTGTCCAGTCATGTCATCCACACTCACGTCAATACACGGATATACAACCTTTTGCAATTCATTGTTTTCAAGGATGCAGAGTATCCCTGAAAATTTATGAAATATTTAACACAGCTCGGCACTATTTTGTCAAGTCAAGTAAGATAAAACATAGGATTGTTGAATAGTCTTCACGTCAATAAATACGCAACATCTTTTGTTGTACACATCACTAATGTTTGCAATTTTACATGTGCTGCTCAACAGCTCTGCATTGTTGAACCCTGTCCAGTCATATCATCCACACTCATGTCATTACACAGATATGCAACCTTTTGCAATGCACTGTTTTTAAGGATGCATAGGATCCTTGAAAAGTTTATGCAAAATTTTGGGGATGAGCTATCCACCATTGCATCAAGTCATGTTCGCAGTTCTGCATGTGCTGCTCAACAACTCGAAACTGTTGTACCCTGTCTAAAAGTACCCATCCACACTCATGTGAATACATAGATATGCAACCTTTTGCAATGCACTGTTTTCAAGGATGCAAAGGATCCTTGAAATGTTTATGCAAAATTTTGGGGAAAAGCTGTCCACCGGTGCTACACTGATGTTCGCATTTTTGCATATGCTGCTCAACAGCTCGACACTGTTGTACCCTATCCAGTCATATCATCTACACTCATGTCAATACACAGATATGCAACCTTTTGCAATGCACTACTTTCAAGGATGCAAAGGATCCCTGAAAATTTGTAGATAAATTTAATACAGCTCGACGTTTTGTCAAGTCAAGTCAGATGAAGCACAGGATTGCTATAGCACCAGCCCACTGCTGTAGCACCAACTGTAGTCATATCAAAAAACCCTTCAGCAAACCACATGCACCAACAGGTACCACTGTTCAACCAAGTCATGTTCGCAATTCAGCATGTGGAGCTCAACAGCTTGGCACTATTTCATACATTGTCCAGTCATATCATCCACATTCACTTGAATACTTACCCTTACATATAGTCACATTCACGTGAATACTTGTCCTTGCAAAACTCCTATATATAGTCACATTTACATATACCCTTGCAAAATATTTACATATACCGATCTGAAGTCACATTTTCCAATGTCAATGCGCAATTGAATACTACCTCTTTTTCCAGATAACTATAGGAAGGAGAGAGATTCTGATGAGAGGGAATACTATGTCGGGCTGAGGCGGGAGTGGGACTTCCGCATGAACGAGTCCAACGCTCTGCAAGATGATCTTGTGCGACCCGGAGTGCCTCTTGTCGACTGTATCTTGCTCACACTACCACGGCAAAACATGGACCAATATAGGTGTGCAGTGGCTAAAATAAAAAAGAAGAACAATCTTATGCTACTCCGTAAGTGCAGGTATCACATGCTACAACTTGCTGAAGAGCTAGCCACCGCAACCAACAGAAAACTCACTCTAGCAAAACGTAATAGTGTCCTCAACTACGAAGACTACCTGTCAAAATGAATGCCTATGTATGACATAGCCTACTTGGGTTGTATGTGGTGTGTGTATTATGTCTAGGATTAGGTTAATAATGTTAGTACCGTTAGTGTTCGATATGCGATGCATGCATATTATTGGCATTTTGTAAGAATATTTAAGTTTTCTGTGTTATGCGTGTAATAAATTGGTTCGATATGCCGTGCATGCATATTGAAAAACGTCTTGTGTGGGAATATTTAACTTTATGTGTTATGTGGGAATATTCAAGATTACAAATAATGTGCATGCTTCTCACAATCAATAATAAGGTTTACATAGTACAAATGCAACAACAATGACACATATACATCTAAAACATAGTTAAGGAAGATAGTTCTCCAACAAAGCCCAATTACACCACGACACGATTACTTTTCATCTGACGTCTCCACGTCTGACTGATAAATGTTTGTGGCAAGAAGTGATTGCATGTATCATGCTTGCTCGTACAACTTACACTCTACTAACTCTCAAATCTCGACTTGGGTCCGATATCGACTAAGACATATCTTCATTCGATTATTTTCTTCTCTTATGCAGTTCAATGCTCTACGAAGTTCGTCAATCGTGTCTCTTGGCATCTACGACGCGAGTCATTGAGGCACTGGTAACTTATAATCGACCAACTCATCATAAAACATTTCATGTTTATGGAGTAACCAAGCCCAATCCTGTCTCATGGTAATGTGAACCCTTGCACTATTTGCAGATTTGGATCGATTGGATAGCTGAACTCATCTTCCAATACCTAGCAACGACCCATTGTAGTGAACACATTGCGAGGCCTATAGATGAAAGGGTTGCTAGAACCAGACATTGACGCTAAATACAATAACATCAAATGATCGAATTAACAATTTGCATCAACTATTGGTAAATAATGTATTGTAGCATAAAATGGTACACGACAGACATTCATAAATTTGCGTACTATTACATGCTAAAAATGAAATGCTAACACCCACATCTGACCATAAACATTAGACGTTGTTGTTAATGTCTACATGTTGTGTGCAATACACAATGTTGTTGTTAATGTCTAACAAATGATAATTATGTACGTTTAACTTTTGCAGATCTAAAGATTAACTATTCATTAGTTTTAGCAAATCTAAAGATTTTCATTTTTTTTTTTCAATAAAATTTACACCACCTAAGACCCAATATAACCCAATGTACACACATAACACTCATCACTCAAATTAGATTTATTGTACATTACTTATAGCAATTTTAAAGATTGTCACTTTTAGTAATTAAAATTTACAACACCAAACAACTAATATAACCCCCAATGTACTTGCATAACACTCATTCAAGAAAATTTCAAAGCACAAGTAACACAACCTATCAAATGAAAATTCTTCTTTAACAAAAACATATATTATGGATGATAAACTTTTGTAATATCTAACAAGAAAATTCTCTATGTACTTCAAACAAGAAAATGAGTTTCTCACCTGAGATGATAGAGAAATAACATCGAGTCCAAGGATGTATAATTGTGGTTCTTGAAGAGAAGTTGTGAAGAAAATGAGGAAATTCTGTGCATCTGTGAAGGGAGGAGTATATAGCAGTATAACTCGATTATGTTATAGTCTAGTATGGGTTACTAAACTCGATTTTGCTTTAATCAAGTAAGTACATGACAAAAACAGTTCACGTGCAAACAGGTGATTTTAATTTCCTCAGTAACTCAATTTTATTAGGATCGAGTTCGTATATATAACTTGATTTCATTATTGCCAAGTTCTGAACAGTCCAGCTGGAATATTTTATTGCCGAAAAGCCACGGTGGCGATCCAGAGTGGCAAAAACATGATAGAAACTTGGCTTTAGCATAATCGAGTTTCTTATATAACCCGATTATTTGATGATCGAGTATCAAAACAGGGACGCCCCTATATAGTTTGGAAACAATGACATATTGCTTTTTTTTAGGCTTAATAAGGGCAAAAGCCCATTTTCTCCGAGAAAATTGTAGCACAGTTGTGGTCATAGCATTATTGTTTTAATGATATTAAATGTGTGAAAAACCACAATCTTGGACCCAGGAACATGAGTAGAGGTATACCATACAATATACATTATTACTTTTTGTGTCATTCACGAATTATTTTGTTTATGATCTTCATTCTTATTTTGGTTACGCTAATGTTAGTCTTGTCACAATAGTTGATCTATGCACTTAGTTAATTTATGACATTTATCATTCTTGTACTGGTAATGAGAAACTTATACTGTTATACGACTTGAATTTATAAGAAAGTCATCTAAGTAACTGTGGAAACTTTTGGAATATGTAAAAAAACAAATTGGATCTTACTGCAAACTTGTTTGTCGGTCTTAAAGAAATTTTTGGGCAATTAGTGTGGTACATGGGTAATTTTAAGAATAAGCGAACGAAGGAAGCCCACAGGTACATTCCATACTCCATAGAACATCTCAGAAACTTCCAAGGCAGATTATCATTATATTACTTAAATACTGGAAAAAGGTCTTTTTCTTTCATAACTAGAAAAACAAGAAATGAACATGCATATATGGAAATTTACTCCCATATCTCTTTTCCCCTTTCGGAAGCAACCTTTGTCACCACAGAAGGCTGTTTTCTTGCAGCATTCAAAAAAAAAAAAAAAAAACTACTATCATTTATTAAATATGTGGATTGTGGATGTTTTACATCCTTGAGATCTGTAGGGGAACTGAATCTTTGAGAATTTCATCCCTAATAGAGCCTAATGGAAACATCTCTATGTCACCAAGTTTCTTTAAGAGAAGCTTCTGACAGTTTTCTGCAGCCATAACTCCGGCGGAGTAAGCTCCATGTACAGATCCTTGGTTTTCAAGACTAACTGCTTCCCCCCCAAAGAAAAGATTACCCAAGGGTGCTCGAAGCCGCTCGTATACATCTTCAGGCATTCCAACCAAGTCATATGAGTAAGAGCCAAGAGAGTTTGGGTCTGTTCCCCAACGAGTTACAAGATACTGAACCTGTTTCAGAAGACAGATCAAACATTAGCTTTGAGACATTGGAATTAAAAATCGACTATAGGTTTCTTAACAAAAATATGCAGCATCTAGGACACTCAAGATATAGTAAGTAGGTCAATCAACCATCGAAACTTCTCATAGTCACCAAACCAAATATTTCAATGAGAGACAGAATGGGTAGAACAATACATAAGTTGGCTGAAAGCAGAACAAATACATGAACATAATGAACTAACCGGCTCAGTTGCATCAGGAAACATTTTCTTTAGTTGTGACATCACGAAATCCACAGTAGACCCATTAGACAGCTTCTCAAGGTCATATGCAAACCTTCCAGCAGCCATGTAGACAAGAACCGGATGGCCTGTTGCCTTGTGAAGATTGAGAAAATAACCACAGGCATAAGAATTCGGTGCAACAATGCCTAAAAATTCCACATTTGGCCAAAACACTTTATCAAATCGTAGAGCAATCTTATTTTCATTTCCCACACCAAGATCCGAAATTGCAGCAACCTTCCAATCAGGCAATTTTGGCTCGAACTCAATAAATTTGGCTTTGAGAATCCCAAGGGGCACTGTTAAAATAGCAGCATCTGCAACAAAACTTGTACCACCCTCAACTGTGACCATCACCTTATTACACCCACTGGATATCTTTGTAACCCTACTCAACAGATTAGAAGGAATTATTATAATTCTTCTACAAGAAAAACTTTAATACAGCTTATTTTTCTTATTCACATAAGCAATGTTACATGGAGGTAATTTAGTTGAACAGGATCTGTTATATATGCAATGCAATATAAAACAAGAATAAATCTACAAATCTTGGGGTCAAAACTGAATATTGGCTGCATGCAAAGTTAACCACAGAATTTGGGGAGAAAATTTTTCGTTTCTTTGTTTAGGGTGGGAAGGGGAGGGGGGGGGGGGGTTTGGAAAAATCTGGGCTTAGTAAGTTGAACAGGATCTGTTATATATGCAATGCAATATAAAACAAGTATAAATCTACAAATCTTCGAGTCAAAACTGAACATTGGCTGCATGCAAAGTTAACCATAGAATTGGGGAGACAATTTTTCATTTGTTTGTTTAGGGTGGGGGTTTAGAAAAATCTAAACTCAGTAATACTGGTAAAAACTAGATTAATAGGTTCGCCACATAATAAAAACTATAATCTATTAATGAACTCAGAGCACCTGCTGTATGTCTAGCTAGGATGAAATCTCTTGCCATCATACCAACAACCTAGGATAAAATTACCTTCCCCAAGGACAGTGTCTAATGGGAGGGAAGGAATGTCCTCTAACAGTATAGCCAGTAAGCTTTAGAGGCCTTCAAACACTTTAATGTATGACTTGGGGCGGCCAAAGGGTAGAGGTTGCTAACAATAATCTGATTGTAGTAGCTCAATTTTCCAAATCCCCCCCACCCCCTTGTTTTTGTGTTTTGTGTTCTTGGCATGTTTTCTACGCATCATGTAAATATGTAAATGCATTTGAGTCATCTAGGAAAATGAAAACAATACCGGTGATTCAACCGTATTTCAATATCTTTTGCAAGAGCCTTTATTATGGGGTCATAACCTTGCACCATAAGCCCATGACCACCAGAAAGAACATGTTCCTGTACATCAAGGAATAACCTTGACCGTGTAAGCAATAAAATGACGGTAAAGTAACTTAAAAATAGCGATTACCAGTCACCCCTGGTCCAACACACAAATTTCATCAAATTGACATATATGTATATGACAAAATAATATTTATTAAAAAGAGTATCTTCTTGTTTTAGAGAGAGAGAGGGAGAGAGTAAAAAATTCTAAGAAAATTCATTTCCCAAGGGTATGGTTTTTCAATCATCATCTAACAGCTGCCTTGAAGTACTTTATAGAATTTGGAGATCTCTCCTTATTCTTGGGAGTCAAGCTCCAATCTGTCCTAAGGAGTTTAGTTAGTATAACACACATGATTATCCCTAAGAATCTGAAGGACAAAATTTTCTAAAAAATAAATAATTCTGTACTAGGAAGTTCAGTTTAGATTTTTAAGAACAGAAAGTTCAGTGTCCTATACACACTTATTCAATTTCTTTAACAAAACAACTAATGTCAATCATTATCAGATTGCCACCCAGCTATATCCTACAAAGCATGGACACAGCCTTATGAAGATTGTGACAAATTTCAAAACCCATATTCTTGGCCATAACTAAATCTTGGGTACTTCAACAGCCATCTGAAAGTCACTAACTTTACTTTTCAGTGGCAGATTTACTTAGCATGGGTAACTGCACTCCATACCCATATTTTGTGGTCCCTTTAGAATGTTATACAATTGATATTTAATTAGCAAGTTTATTATCTTACTTTCTTCTCATTTACAACACTTCAAATCATTACCTGTGTTATCTAAGGTGTCTATTCAATAGATGTGCAGCCAAAGAACTATTAACTGTAAAAGATCAAATACAGCACTTGCCTGATCCCAGCTTTGCAAGGATATCATATCAGCATCTGCTGCAAACCAAGCTTCCAATCTACATAAGTACCACTGCAACACTTCATGGGCAAGTCCTTCTTGTCTATATAAAATGGAAGGTATATCAGCGACACTTAACAGATTTAACACTTGAACCAAAACTATAAGTCATGTATATTCTATGTCCTGCTTCCGTACCTTAATTCTGGAAGCCTATCCAACACAATTGAAATTGCTTGAAGAACAGACAAGTCATCAGTATGTTCATCTCTTACTTTCCCCGTCTGAAGTGAAAACAGAGAGGCAAAACTTTGTAAAATGCTACAAAGAATTACACAATTATGGGAAAAGAAAGATCCAGCCAGAAACTTTAAATAAGGTTTAGAGAGAGAGAGAGAGTAGAGTTGTTCCAGCCCAGAACATAGAAGAAAAGGTTCTACCTCTTCGAGAATTCTCTTAAATGTTTCTCCAACTTCAATGACCATCTGTTGAGGAACTTGATGGCCATCCATATCATAGAGTGTATAGCTGAAAGGATCAAATCCAGATCTTCAAGTCAATAGTTCAGACAGAATACACATTAAACTGTAATTATAAAAAGCAATAGTATAGTTTTATGTGCAATATAGAAACGTGACCTATGAAACAACTGAACCAGAGGGGTGCATTGTCTGTACCTTGAAGATAACACTAGCAAAAAATGTTCTTTCCATATCTATCTTTTCACTTACTATAATGTTCATTTATTCATTATAAAATAAAGGTAACAATCTAACTTCTAATGTCATGAGAGGGATTTGGCTAAGCCCCAAATCACCTGTGCTTTGGGCTCTATCTACTGCCTTTCACATTATGGTTGTTACAAATCTTTAATACATGAGAAAAATGGGTGCATCACTCATGAAATCATGTAAAAAAATGATCAATGAAAATCATAGCTCTAAAAAATTATGATAGCCAAAAAGCATTAGGACACAGAACTTTAATCTTAGAGGTATGATCTGTGCACCATTTACGGATGCACATACATTGTAAGATGCATAGTAGAATAGCGATGTTAAGCAATGAAATGATTACCTTTCCAAATCATGGTCATACAACACAGAGTTGTCACCACTTGTACGGTATAACGTAAGCCCTAGACCACGTATCAGCGGAGCCAATGGATTCTCATTGCAAACACCATGTAGCCTGCATGATATTAATATGAATTAATATGGCATCTATCTTATGGTTCTTCAGATGTACAGGTTAATGCATGCACAGTACAAAATATAAGAGAAGGCACCCTCTAATTGAACATGGGAAATTCTATTAATTGAAAATTTCTATTGTTTGAGATCCAGTATTTTTGAGGGTCAATAAGTGAAGCAAATTCAATGGAACTCTTCCCTATGCCATGGATAACAGAATCCAACCTAGCAGCAGGGAGTTAGTGGTAAGGCAGATACTGGTGTGCAAAGATAGTCCATAAAAACCACCGACAAGAAGGCAAGTAAACTAGAGACGCGCCCCATGTTCACACTGCAAACAGTGATTTTTAAAATTGTCTTTGCATAACTGCTCAACCCATTTGTGTTTAGTGTTTACAACAGAAAAATCACAAAAGTTATGCACAGAGTAATAATTGAACTTGCCATGATGCTCCCAGGTCTACTGGACAACCAAATGAGTAGTCAGTATGAATACGACCACCAAGTCTATCCCTTGATTCCAGCAAGATCACCTGAATAACATGATGATGATAAAACATTTTAGAAATCAAAACAAACTATTGTCTATCACATATATGGGGAAAAAAATCCTAAAGCATTAGATATGATCACCTTAAATGACGCATCATAGAGGGTTCGTGCAGCAGCAACCCCTGATATACCCCCACCAATAACAATAACTGACGGTAGCGAATCCTGTTCCCTCTGAACATGGGGAACAATTGTGCCTAGTCATCATACATATACAAATCAGCAAGGGCTTAAATTTTTCTAAGAGAATGAAACAACTCAACAAAGCCACAAGAGTTACCCTCATTATACAAAAAGATAAATCAGTAATTAAATATTTGAGCTAATGAAGACACCCTTCTGTCAATCAAGGTATTTTTCAAATATTTCAAAAATAGTAAATCTGTTTCAGCATACATTTCACATTTGAGGCATTGAACTGAATCAAGATGGACAATTGAGGATAAGTACCCCAAGTTTTGGGTGTTGTCCCTAATACAGTGGGAATTCATTATTAAAATAAATAAAAAAATTTCAAGTGACAACAAAAAAAAAAGGTCATCCCCAGTGCACAAAAACTCCCACTTTTGAGGGATATGGAAGAGCCGATTGGTAGCCAGCCTTACCCATATATTTTCAAGTGACAAAAAAGAAAAAGGCAAAATTTTTTATTTTTTATAATAATTCCATCTCACACAATGCAATATTAGAGGTGGAGCCTTGGTGTGATGGCAAGTGCCTTCCACAAAAAGCGACCATGAATCAGCCTCTTCAATTAATAATTAGGGATAAGACTGCCTACTATGACCTCTATCAGATTCCGCATAAGTGAGAGTTTTATGCACCTTCTTATCAATTTTTTAAAATCCACATTTAAACCCTTAAAATTTGAGTTCAAATACTAATGTAGGAGGAAAATTGAGGTCATCCCCTGAACTTGAATGCATCAAAGTTTATAACATTGATAGCTTTCAGGTTAACCGATCCACGCGTACAATAGCAATAGCAAAAGTATATATGTTAATCCAGATTAAGACCCACTTGAGTTCTTAGAACAATCCAATCCTATAATTGTGAAATAACATGAATCAATCATTCAAATAGAAATAAAAAAGAATATATACATATATATACTGACCGTCAAGCAGATTGTTGGAGAATAATTCCTTGGACTCCATTGACAAAAAGGAGAGAGAGAAGAAGAAGAAGAAGGAAGAAGAAGAAGAATTTGGAAAGAAAAGAGAATAGGAATTGGTTGGGAAGAAACAATTGGTGAGAGAAAGCAACGAATGGTTTATATAGAATTTGGTAAATTATAAATTAAAAGGGTGTATAGGAATCAAGAAATTGGAAACTAACTGAAAAGAATGATAGAGAATGAAGATGAGAAGGCCAGCAATGAAGCGGCTGAGATTGGAAGAAGAACGCAGCTTGTCAAACCAGCTCATGTGTAGGAGACAACAACAACAACAGCAGCAGCAAACGGCTTTTCCTTCGTTTTTTGTATCAGAAATACGATCGGATTCGAAGCGTTTAGCGTCGATTGCATAGATCGATGTTTGAGAGAGAGATCCACTGGGCACGCAGAGATGGGAGAGAGAGAGAGAGACAACGTGAGACGACGAGAAGAGTTGTTTTACTTTTATATAAATAAATGTGAACGTGAGGGTCGCTTTTCTTTGTTGGGGTTAGTTGGGCGATGAGTGAGACAAATATCTTAAGACCTATGGCATGCTTTAATTTATAAGAGACTGGTAAAAGATTCGCTAGTCTTAGCTTTCAGGGTCCTTTCCTAGTTGTTTCTTAGTTCCTTGATTAATTTTTAGCTGAGATACGCAAATTTGTCATTTACCTTTTTCGTGTGTTTTTTTTTTTTGGAGTTATCATATATATTTTTTTGTAGAAATATATGGTTTCAAGTTGTTTTCAACCTTAATGTTGGTATACATTTTGTCTTCGTCTCTAAATTTTAAAAAGCCGATTTAAGAAAATGATATTAATTTGCAGGTTAATTTGAAGAAAGAGAAAAAAAAAATTTCCTTTATGGTAACGATCCACTCAAAAATTAATTTAAATACATAAAGTTTTGAAAACGTCATTTCATTACTTAAAATAAATATAGAAATTTAGCTAATGTAAAAGTGATAAGAGTATAACAACTTGCTTGAAAAGTTGGGTACATACCTCAATGTCTTGATGGCTTTTTTTTAAAAAAAAAAATTATAGAATTGAATATTTATTTCCCTACTGTTCTACTTCTAAGTATTGGAAGTTGGGTTTACAACAAAAATCTAGACTTTGAAACTACATAAAAGTCCAAAGATTGAGAAAAGGAATGTTGCGAACGAGTTGGAGGCATCAATGTTATGTATACCGTTTCGATTTGTCTATTGCAATGGAATGTTTCAGTACCAGTTCGGTACCGGCTCATTTCAGTGTACCACTTCGGAATTACCGCATATATATAGAGCTGTCCAAAGACCTAGCCAACCTAACCCACCCACCGCCGCCGATTGAACCCGTCCCGCAGCTAACCGATCCGACTTCCCTGGCGGTCGACGACGGGTTTATTCCTCAAAAACTCGAGTTTAGCGAGTCAGAGGTCGGTTTCCCTTCTCCAGAATCCGATCAAACCCATCCGACCGAGCAACAAGGTTTTCAGCGCTATTTAGTAGATCTGGTGAGATCTAGACCATTTTCGTCAAGATCTCGGCAAGATTTTGCTGGATTTAGCTAAGATCTTGCCGAAAATGGCCTAGATTAGGCCTGGATCTGGAGAAACTTCAAAGATTTTGGCCAGATTTTCGCCGTTTTTACGCCCGACTTTTGCTATTTTCACTCCGAATTTTCACCGTTTTATAGGTTTGTGATGCCGATTGACCTGACCGCCGCCCGTTGATGGTTTGATCCGCCCAATCCGAATACTTCGGCGGTCGGCGACGAATGCATTTTTTTGCCACCCGATTCCGGCAGGTTGGTTCCGAGTTGGGCATAAACCCTACCCGGACCGACCCATGGATAGCCATATATATATATATATATAATTTCATATCCTATTATTTACAAAAAAAAAAATTATATTTTTAATACATTTATAAAACTTGTTATCTTAGAACTAATATGATTATTCACTTAAATTACTATTATTTTATTAAAGTATTCTAATTAATCCTTTTAATGCAAACAACAAAAAAACAAAAAAAAAAAAAAAAAAAGCAAAATGACAGTATGAAACTTAGAAAGTCAGCTTACACTGCCCAACGGCCCCACCACTTAGTATTTTCAATATTTTACTCTTTTTTATTACTCATTTTTTACTCACCAGCTGTTTCACCCTCTTTTCATTTTTAATATATTTTTTTTTTCCCTTGTATTTTCTCATCCACACACGTCTAGTCATACTCCTCAATTTCCACTTCTCAATTTTAAATTTACTCTCATCTTTATCATTTTATGTTGTCTTTAATTCTCTGTGTTTCTCTTGTCCGTCTTCTTCAACAGTTCAACCCAATGACAGTAAGGTACCAATGCCTCATCTCATCCGACTTCTCCACTTCTCACTCAAGTTTCTCACCGTGGTTTTTTTACGTTTTGCTTTTGTTTTTGTTGTAAGGTATGTTTGTTTATCTCATTTCTTTCTTCTTCCATTTTTTTTTTTGGTTGAAGTTTTAGTTTTACAGTCCAAACTCCATGCCGGCCAAATCTTGAATTTCGACCGGTATTTACTGAAATGACCTGAAACAACCGAAATGACCTAAAATCTTTTCTGAGGTGGAATTGGAGGGGTTACCATTCTGGTTTGTTTACCAGAACGGTATTTTCCAGCCGTTTCGGCCGGAACGAAACGAAACGGAATTGATAACATTGGGAGGCATTACATTTGCACAAAAACAAGCCACAAATTTCACTTAAAAGTTATGGTAACTTTCAAGAGAGAGTGAAGCAAGTTATACTACATATAATACACTTTCTTAAGCAATATGAGACAATTATCTATTTTTTTCATTAAGTGAATAAAAATATTGAAAAATACTGTATCCACATCATTTTCACAATACTTCCACAACAAATTCTAAGTGGTAAACTACTATTGGCTATTATAGGTGGGCAAAAAAGTAATTTTAGTTGCAGATTTAAATTTAAACTAATGACAACGTACCACCTATGATTTGTTGTAAAAGTGCTGTAAAAATATTGTAGACATAGCACTTCTCATAACTATTTGGTTCCACTTTATGCTCCATCTATTTATGGTATGTCATGTGTCTAAATTTTTTTATTTTCAATTTAAACTTTTGGTTATTTTATAAGGAAAGTAAAAAGAATATGTGACAAATAAATGGAAATCCTATGTCCCACTTTTTGTATTCCAATTTATGCTCCACCAACTATAATATGTCATGTGGTTGTAAACAAATGGAGTCCTCCTACTTCGGAAAATTTGAAGACCAACTTTGATGGCACAATATTTGGAGTGTCACATGAGGCAAGTATTGGAGTGGTTATTTGAAACTTTAAAGGTGAAGTCATGGCGGCTCTTTTTAAGAAGATTAAGAAACATCATCTATGGAAATTTTGGAGTTGCTAGCTACAAGGCGAGCAATGAGTTTTACATTATAAACTAGTTTCAACAATTCTGTCTTTGAAAGGGATTCCAAATCTGTTGTAAAATACTTACAGGGTAGGGGTATGGAAAATTCACAAGGTGGGCATATCATTAAAGACATTTTGTCTTATGTAAATTCTTTATAGAGTTTTTCTTTCTCTCATGTTATTTGACAAGGTAATGCAGTTGCATATGTCTTAACCTAGAGAGTAAGACATTCTTCTCCTTCACACGTTTAGATGGATTTTGTTCCACAAGATATTTTGTCTTTTGTACTATATGATTTTCCTATTTCATGAATAATAAACAATAAGTATTTTCTTCTAAAAAAAAAACTGTACTATGTCATGTGTCTATCTTCTTCTTCTTCCTTTTTTTATAAATAAAGTAAAATAAAATAAATTTTGATTATTGTATAAGGAAAGTAAAAAAGAATAAGTGGCAATTTTTTTTTTTTTTTTTCGTTTTTAATAAAGACTAGTAAAAGATTCGATAGTCTTATCTTTTAGGTAGGGTTGTCCAAGGGAACTAAGAATCAACCTACTTGAGTGACCTAATCAGAACCAATCTGATTCGGTGGCTATGGTGTGTGGCAGCAGGTCAAAGCCTTTAGAACCCGATTTGGGCAAGTCGAGTGTCAGTTTCTCTCTTCCAAAGCCCAAAAAAACCAATCCTGTTGAAAACCCAAGGAAACTTCAGTGAGATATGCCAAATTTGGTGAAAGCTCAGCCAAATTTGGCGAGATCTTGCCAAATCTAGTGAGCTTTCCATAGGATAAGAAAAGATTTCATTCGACCCGTTGAGATATCTCACTAGATTCAACAAGATCTCACAAGATTTGGTGATATTTCCATTGGATTTAGCAAGATCTCACCGGATCTTAGCCATTTTCCATCAAAATTGCAATTGTCCCCTCCTCTCTCAATTTCGACTAAAATCGACTCAACCCATGAAAGAACTGACTTTATCTGACCCATTGCAATTACTGGCCGGCAATAGGTCCTTCGTTCTACCACCAGTTGGAATTGGGTTGGGTTCAGGTGGAGCATAAACCTAATCTAAACCGACCTATGGATAACCCAACTTCCAGGTCTATTTTTACTCACTTATTATGCTCTTAGGCGTAATCTAGTTGTTTCCTAATTATTAGCTTTGAATTTGGAGTTATTCGGTTGGGAGAGTTTTTCTTTGCATTGTGTGTATTAAAATTCATCTGACTCACATTAACAATCATTCACATATACTTTTTTTTTATAACAATTCACCTATACTTTTTATTCAATAACGTAATTTAATGAATTATGTGGCTAGCATTCATTAAATTTTTTGGTAAATTACACAAGTTCCTTATAATTTGCTACATTGTCAAATTAAACTCTAAATTTTAAAGAGTTTTAATTAGAACCACGAACTTTTTAAATCTTTTCAATCACATTCTTAATGTGTCAACTATTAAGTAAAAAAGAAATTCACATAAGTTTTTACTAAAATTTATCAAACACAAAAAAAAAAAAAAAGGTCCATGTAAAATTATATAACCTATGGTATACTATTAAATTATTTAATTATTGTTATCAAAAATTTAAATTAATATTATATTAATTCATACATGCCATACACAAATCATATCATATGATACTTTATGATAAAGTTGCGTCATAAATATTGTGGAAGATAAAAATTCTACTCTAGAATTATCTAAGTATATATATGTGTGAAACTCCCTTTTAGAGACTTGAACCCCGGTCTTTGGCCTTCACACTCTACAAGTATAAATACTTGTAGAGTGACCATCGTACCAATGCAATAGTTGCGCCAAGTAGACACCTTATTCTTTCTTATTATACATTAAAGGATATTAATTGTTGCTCTAAGTGAAACTTGATTGCCAAGAGATTGTTTCCGCTAAAATTCAAAAGGATTGTATTTTTTATTTTACATTATTTTAATAATTTATGACAGTTTTTTTTTTTAATAATAAAAGTTGGGTTATGTATGTTGTACTTGCACCATATAGCTCAAGTTGTATAACATTATAATTTTTCCATGTGACTAATTGTAATTATATTTAAATTACTAACTTAGTTTACTTTAAATGAAACTCGTTTAAGTGAAACTCGATTATTCATTACTAACTTAATTTACTTTAAATGAAACTCGTTTAATCGAAACTCGATTATTCAACTTCAAAAAAAAAAATAAATGAAACTCGATTACCAAAAATTTAATTATATTTGTAACGACCTAAGGAAAAACGCTAGCTACATTTGCACTATACCTTAAAAGGACTAGTCACAATTGAAGCTCCTTGTAGTTGTTAATAAAACTCAGTTCAATTTAGTAAATACCTGATATGGGACTCATCACACACCCACATACATCACACAATCAATCAAATTGGGGCATTACAATCTCTCCTACTTAAATCCCTAACGTCCTTGTTAGAGTCCACTTTGTGGAGTAGTGTCTCTGAGCCCACACGGGATTACCAGGCCAGCTCTAATACCAAATGTAACGACCCAAGAAAAAGTACTAATCACATTTGCGTTATACCTCAAAATGACTAGTCACAATTAGAACTCTTTGCAATTGTTAATAAAGCCCAGTTCAACCCAGTATGTAAGACTCATCACACACCCACACACATCACATAATCAATCAAATTGAGGCATTACAATATTATTAAAATATTTTTAATTTTATATATAAAGTAGGAGTGATATATTGTGTGGGATAATGCTATTTTAATTTTTATGTACTAAAAGGGAGAAAAAAGAGTGTGAACACGCATAAATTAGAGTAAAGTGGCAAAAAGTGAGACAAATTATTTGTATTCTTATTTATATATATAAACAAAACAATTAATCCTAAGAGCAAAAAACAAAACAATCAATCCTACCATGGGGTTCCTATCAACAACCAAAAAAAAATCCCTACCGCGGGGTAGGTAGATCGGTGGCCCTTTTTAGTTTTTACAAAATTGATTTGAATGCTTTTTAATTGAGGCGTAGCGTAATGCATTAAGCCTCCTTCTTGACTTGTGAGGAGGCTGCGAGCATTAAAAAAAAATCATTGGGACCTATAACCAGGCCCCATGTCCATGTGCCTCTGGTTAGGCAGCTCCTCTTGATAGACATTGCATCAAGTAATTAATATCATGGTCTACAAAGTTGTGGAAAGGAAAGATTTTGAGGTTGGACAAGTCTTCAAACTTTGTAAACAAGACATCAATACAAACAAAGAAGAAAAAAAAGGAGCAGAGTGGAATATCCAAACTGGTATTCATGAGTCATGACCTTACCAGCATGTTGGCATGTGGTCCTTTGGACTTTTTGGCCCACCAATTCAAGACAAAATCATCATTTTCAAAGCCGAATATTTTGGTTGTTATGATGCGTGTATGGTGTACTCATTGCAAAAATAATTTAGAGCGTAGAAAAATAATTTTTCATATTTTTTTTAAGAGTTTCGACTTATAAGTCCAAGATACCAATTAGTTTTTTATATAAGCGGAGATTGAATTCCATATCTCTTATTTAACTATCAAAGACTTTACCAGCTGAGTTAACTAAAACCTACCATTATTTATATCATTGAATGTATTGGTGGGATCTGAACCGGACCGATGGTTGTCCGGTCACCTAAACCGTACCGGCCTAAGGCGGCTCAGCATCACCGGATGGACTTGTCACCGCTTGGTGGAGTTGCATAGCTGCCAATGGATGAACCTTTTTAAGTGGTATCCGGCAGAATAAAAGGATTAGATGCGTGTTGAGAACTGAGATAAGGGAATTGCATGAGGATAGTGATTTGGAGGGATATTGGGAATAAAGAATATGTGCTCAAGAAAAGCTATTAGTGGATATGTGCTTTAACAAAAATTTATGCCTTGATGGGAATCCTTAGCTCCAACTAAGCAATGAAAGAATGATATATGTGCTGTTTGACACTTGGCCCTTCACATCTAGTGACAATTTGTCATTAGACCATTTATATTCCTAGCCATCCATGTGTATAAAAAAAATAAAATCTTTATTTTTAGGAAAAAGAAATAGAAGATAAGGTGAGTGATAAATAAATAAAAAAATAAAAAGAGGGAAACATTTAGTATTTAAAAAGTTATTGAGTCTAAGGAGGCTAAACCATATTTATTCAACATGTTAATCATAAAATAAAATAATGGATCACATAATCTAAATCACCAAAGTATGTGATCATGATGCACACTTCAAACCTCATGTTGTACCCAGCAATATCAAACAATATATCTCTCCATTTATATGTTTTCATAACTCAATAGAAACATCAAAAAAAGTCCAGTAAACCATGGAGTTTTTATTCACGTGTAATCCAATGTCCCAGCTCACTAACGTGCAATGCCTTCTTAGTTCTTACTCATCCTGAAAGCTGAAACCACCAACACAAACCCAAGGCCAAGGGGTGAGGAAAGCATGTGGTATTGATTTGGAGGATAAATATAAATAACTTATAATGAATCTTCTATTTCTACCCCCAGATATATAAAAATTAAGATAATGGTCTTTTAAAATATTACCAAAAAAAAAAATTATAAGCATAAATTGTGATAAATTACCGATTGTCCTATTATTAAAAAATGATGAACAATTGAGGAGAGAGATGAACAATTGAGGACATTCTAATAAACCTAGTAGCTCATCGAATCCACGTATAGAGAAGGGATCTCACTCTCATAGCTTGATGCTATCTCCATAATATTCTAGTAAACAATTTGCCATATGGAGGTTGCTATCTTTTGATTCTCGGAAACACTTTGTTAGGCACCTTTTAGCATTAAGATAAATTTTATCTTCATCAGGTGTACTATGCTCATGATGCTTAGACAAGCACTTGACAAAACCATTAATATAACAATGTGCAAAATCAGTGCTTGCAGAGCCGTATTTCTGATTACAAAATTTCAATTTAAAATCAAGGCAATTGTATAATGGGCCAGGAACAATATTATCAAGCTGAGAGGAATGAGAAAAGTGGATGATGAGAAGTGAAGAAGAGAAAAGAGACGAAGAAATGAAGTTATTATTGGCTTGCACTTCAAAGACTATAAAGATAATCAAATCCATCACCACCATAAGTTTCTTGCATATGTTTCCTATTAGTCATTGGAATTTTGTATAATTTTCTTAATTGAAAATTAAATATATAACAACCATTTATTGGAAATAAACCCTCTAGTATTCTATTACAATTAAATGGCTGGACACCGTTGAAATTAAGATATTTTAGTGTGTATATTTGATATGTCTTCAAAAAATTAATTAATAGAATAGTTGTTTAAGAATCATAATTTGTTAATTTGTCAACTTTTCCACTAAAAATCTTTTGGTTCAAGTTATGTTTTTAGGATACAGATCTCACAAGATTTATTTTACGCATAAAATATATGGTTTTTTTTTTGGTTGAGAATCAGTGCAATTATTGTGTTCGAATTTTCGAAATAAAAAGGTCGGGGATGATAGTATACATGGGAATGGGATAGCTAGTTTTTTTGAAATAGATTAGATCTAAGTCACAATATAATAGGTCGAAGTACCTATTCTAAAAATTAATCCAAAAATATTATATTTTTTGGAAGAACAAATTAACTGTTAAACAAACACACTTAATTAGATTCTTTCACCAATCTTAAACACATTACTAAACCCAAATTAATAAAAAGGTCAAAAAAGCCCAACTCTTGTAGTAGTAGAGTAGAGGTTTAAGCAATGGGGAAAGAGTTACACTCAAACAATGTGGGACAACACTCATTTTATTTTTTTGAGAAATAAATTAACTGTCAAACACACACACACTTAATTACACTCTCTCACAAATAAAAAATTATTATTAACATGTCATATTGGAATAAATGGAGTGCAAAGTACCATACTATTAATTTATTTTTAAAAATGCATGCAAATTATCACACTTCTAGTTAAATAAAAGGCACTATAAATGGTGAAACTTATATATGAAGTGATTTCTCAAGATTCTCAAAAAAAGGAAAAGAAAAGTGACTTCTCAAAAATAAAAACATATATAAATGAAAAACTATTACATAAAAAATAAAATGAGTCACGAAAATTACAGGGAGACAATTGCAGCAAACCAAAATTGATCCAGACAATGACATTACATAAGGAAATGTCATAAAGAAAGGAGGTGTGGGGAGTGGGAACCACAGCGAGAGGGAATCGAGGAATGTTCGAATATCCACGTGGATAGTGAGTCTCAAAATGAAGGTTCAATTAACAATGTATTTCACCTTAGGTCAAGAATTTCAAAGCAGTGGCGGCTTCGGAATTATTCTCTAAGGGGGTTAATAAAAAGATGAATCTTTGATAGGGGATGAACCTTGTGGTCTACGAGTTTACTTATTACAATTTTGTTTGTGATACTAGCAAGAAAATAAAAGATAACAATTAGTTCATTTGGCACATTGTTTTATAATAAAATGAACATACTAATTATTATTGTTAAGATGAAATTTTGAAAATCATCTATTTTTTATAAATACAATAAACATATTAATTATTGTTGTTCAATGAACTTTAATTATTATTGCTTAGAATTATTTCATCTATTAGTTTGTCTTTCTCTTTACAATTTTTTTATTTAACAATTCAACTCAACTTTGTCAACTATTTTTTTTTTGTAATTGTATTAAGTGTGTGCTTGAGTCTTGATTATAAGCCAGCTTATTGCTCCTTTTTCTCCCTACTATTTGCGGGTCTCATGTAAGTTCCTACCTATTTAATTTAGCTTTCGCCTTTTGTTTACAGTACTTTTAACAAAAATTTAGATAAGTGTAGTGGGTCTTTTTTTGTGTTTTGGGCTGGATTGCTCTTGCTGTACCACAATCCGTGATTCTGGGGTAGGAGAGTTGGGACTGACTTAACTGAAACACACCTTAGGCCAGCTTGTGCGCAAGTTGGGTCATCCCTATGCAGACTCGTCCTGGCAGGAACCTTGAACATACCTCGTGCTCAAGGCAAAAGATTGTTACAGATGTTATAGCAAGGAACACGATGCTGCAGGATAACTAAAACATTTTTTACTTACAACAATAATACATGAATAACTCCACGAAGGAAGATATAACAATATGATTATGAATGACAAGGTCACGGCAAAGAAAAAATTAACCATAAGATAACAAGATAGTCATTGATCAACCAAAATAAGCGAAAAGAAGATTCGTCTGTCAAAGGGATGGGCTTAGCTCTTTAGCAGATACAAACCCAAAAATGGAACTAATCTCTAATGTGGGTAACCTCAAAAGGGGGTTTTGCCGTAGAAGTTACACACTTTGGAAAAGATAACCTAGATGGCTTAATCTCGAATTTTTAATTCATTAGAAAGTGGACAATTGAGAGGGAGAGAAATGAGTAACCTATTGATGCTTGTTTTTACTCCTATCACTCATGTTTTTCCAATCCTTTAATTTCTTGTATTATCCTTTCTTTTGGACTTTACTGCCCAGTATTCTTGCAGCGCCAGCCCGTTCCATTCTTTAGGCATCTTTGGCCCATTTCATTCCTTGGGCATCCTTGGCCTATTTCATTCTTAAATATCTCTTTCACTTTTATGGGTTTTTGCTAAATCCTTTGGGCTTCCTCGACCCAGTTACGACATTCTTACCTTTCAGGCTTATTGGCCTTTGTGCCATTCCCTATGAATTTACTAATTCATTTCTTGGGCTTTCCCGGCCCATTTTTACTTTCTCTCAATCTCTTACAATTTCCATAGACTTACTACTTCATTCCTTAGGCTTCCTTGACTCATTTGCTTTCTTCTTGACCACTTATTATTTTTTGTGGGCATGTTAACCATTATTCCTGCCATTTTGACCTAATAGTCTTTATTTTACTGTATTCTTTCTCTATCTTTTTCATACTGTTGGGCTTCTTCTGTCATTGGACTCTTTTGTCAAAAGTGGACATCAACAATAAGTTATTCCAATATGGACACTAAGGAAAATCTTGTTGTGTTAACGTTTACTTTTGTCTTCATTCAATCATTCTCAACCTGTTACATGCCCTAGTCCCTACTCAACAAATAAAAAAAAAATTAAAAGCACATTCAGATTTGGCAACTAATTTTTATTTTCAAGGTTTTAGATCAAATTGATTTGTTGTTGGGCTTTTTTCTTTGTTTAAAAATATCAAGATATTGGTAAAAGGATCATATTCAAGATTTTTTCAGCTATGCTTAAAAAAAAATTAGGGTTAGAGTGTTCAAAATTTTATTTTATGGGTCAAACCAATACAAGAATAAAAATATTATATATAACATATTTCTTTTTGCCAAGTCAAGAGGTTCATTTGAACCCCCTGGCCCATAGCTAGCGCCGCCCCTGCTTCAGCGGAGTCACCACATGATCAATACTAAGCATAAATCAAGAAACCTTAAAAAATACATCATAACAATTGAAAATTACACGGTCTTGATAACAAAAATTAGGAAAGTACATGGTTTTTCTCCTACTTACAATCTAAATCAAAGACAAATCACAATTCCTTGATTCCTTGCTACAAACTGCAAAAATACATGAAAAGAACACTAATCTAGAACCTTTAATTTAAATTTAAAGGTTAAGTTATCAAATGAGAAAATATTAAGCACCCATTTCACTCAATCTGAAGATTGGTCTCTTAGAAAATAATGGCTAATTTTTATTCTTATCACAAAAATTAGATAATTTCATGAATTCCATCTCAACAACAATAACAAAACAGAAGTAGTAAAGGAAAACAAAGATGTAAATGTACGGGCATTACCCCACTGGGCCCTCCACTCTCAGGTCCATAAGAGTAGCTACCCATACGGGCCGTGCCTCGGGCCCGTTCAGCCCTAGGCCCACAAGAACAACCACCCCCTCATGGGCCTCGGCTGTGATCAATATTGAAAGGTCTCACCTCGAGCCGACCTGGCACGCACCTAGCAACCCGAACACCGAGAGCAAAGCCATCACATAATCGATCGGCAGGACCAAGACACCCCTGTTCATGATGCCCGAGGTCCTACCGGACCCCCTCACAGCATCGACCCAGGTCGTCGTGCCGTGCTCTGCCGCCCACCACGAAAGCTTTTCCACCGAGAAGCAAGCGTGACAATGGAATCAAGTCCCAATGCCACAATCGTCCTCCCTACGCTCATAAATGCCCACCACTTAGAGGGGATGGCATTGGACCTCTCCATCCACTAAACCTGAAAATGACCACAATTACCCACCAAGCCATGGCTATAAATAAGTGAAGAGGCATCAGAAGTAGAAGGAGGTGAAAAGGGGACACAAAAGAGAGAAAAAAATAGAGGAGGGGAGATAAGAAGGAGGAGGAAAAGGAAGATAGGTACATTGGGGTGACCTTGTGGAGAATCATCCCACTGCAGGAAACGCAAAAAGCCCACTCTACAAATAAATTGTAAGCCCAGTTCATCTTAGGCCCACGCGCCGTTCTTGGGTACGCACAGTAAACAATTGCATCTAAAATACGTTAGTTCACATGACAGAAGTTTATTATGATTCAAATCATAAACTAGTAGTTCTAAAATCGAATGAAAATGGAGACTTTCACGAGATGAAATGATTGGATTCATATCTACCTCATGCAAATGAAAAGCTTTGATTTTAAAAAAAGAGATTAATTGCTTATTCTATGTTAAATCACGTAGCATGTGATCATGATGCACATTTCAAATCTCATGTTGTACCAAAAAAAAAAGACTTTTACTTTGTGGCTACCTCGCTTTGCCCAAGTAACAGCTCAAACGCATAAATTGAGAAAATCTGTTTGATTGAAGAGAATATTGAACTAACACAATGATACAATTCCTTCCAAAACGAGTGGTGTAGTGCCAAGGTCTTGTGTAAATAGACTAAATAGAACTAGATACCATGACAACCCGAAAAGTTTCCCAAACCGAATATGAAATTTGGCCAAGTATGGGAATGATTGTTCAAAGTTTGACTTTGGTCAAATTGTGGTCCCAATCTGGGAATTGTGTGATCCGTATGTTTTTGGAAATCTTGTGAAAAAAAGATTCATTTTGAGGGGGCCTTGGAGACTAAGTTCCAAGAAAAAAAAATTACACACATAAAATATTGCATTCAAATGAAACCTCAAAAAAATGCAAACCGAAGTTTGTTTCTCTCGAACCAAAGAACAAAATAAAATTGATGTCCCAAGCTTTCTAAAATCCAAAGACGTTTGGATCACTCAATTTCAAACTTGAGAAACAGAACACATACACCAACTTGAGGAAAGGTAGTGTGAAAATTCAGAATGTGTGGAAAATACCAACTTCCCAAGGCCATAACTTTTATTTCGAACATTCGATTGATGCAAAATTAGTACCATTGGAAAGAAGATTTAATAAAATTTCCAATAGGAGCTTAATCACATAATTTCAAGATGGAAGACCCTTAAAATGGTTGTTGAAGTTACAGGCATAGGAGAAATTTCCTTAAAATCAATGTGTGAGCAAAGTAAGCTAACACATGTCAATCATGACCTGTCCATAGTGATGCCACTCATGATGGACATCAAATTGGTTAAGCTCCTATAAATTTAGACCCCCTCACTTTGTTTCACAAGCTTTTTGTTGATACCCATTTCGATAAAAAATGGAAATCAACAGCAGAAAAGCCCAATAACAAGTAAAAAAGGAATGCAATAAAAGATTAGTGAGTAACAGCAAAAACAAAGGGCTGTAAAAGCTCGAAAGAAAGAAGATAAAGAAATAAGACCCATCAAGTCGGCTTGGCAGAAAGTAGCCGCAGGCAGACCCATGGGCCTAAGAAGAGGCAAAAGTGGGGTAAGCCCAATAAGCCCATGCCATCTCCCATAAAAGATAAGTACTGGCAAAGAAAACGCAAGTTGTAGAACGAGACAAGGCCATACATCAACGACAAAAATGGCATGAGAAAGAAAGAAGACAAAATAGGAAGTAATGGGACAACCACACATTGGCTAGAGCACCACCAACCCTTACCCAACCAATACAAGGGAGGTGGGCCCTTGGTTATGGGATTTGCAGAAGGTGTAGTTTGGTGGAGGGGGGAAAATGGTTTATTTCTAGTATCCAACCAAGGCCTCTTTTGGGAGGTGCTTTGCTAGGAAGGCATCTTTGCCCAAAATAGATAATAAATGGTTGGGACCACTTAATTCATGCCATAGAGATAGGTAGAGAGAAACCCAAAACTTTGCTTGTTGGAATGAGAGAGATAGACTCACGGCAGAACCAAACGAATAAGAATTTGTCATGAAATAAATAGTGGAAGAGAGAGAAAGCATTGGGCATGCCTAAGTGTAGTGGAGGCCGAGCGGCCAATGGGCTAGCGGGCAACTCTGAAAGGGTGCTCACAACAAACAAAAATGATTAGTAAGCAATAAGAGTAAAATAAAAAAATCCCATAGGATTAACTCGATATAAATAGTAACAGTAGCCATAAATGGAAGTAGGATAGCGACTAAGGCAAGAAATAGAGAGAATTGAAGGAGAAATAATAGAGAAAAAAAGAAAGAGCAAAGTAAAATAGAGAAGAGAGTGAACACGGCAGAAAAGACATGTATCAATAGACCATCTTTTCCCTCCCTTTTACAGCAAACCCATTCTTTGAAATCCCAATGAAGTAACAAGTAGCCATCCAAGCTCATTCCCCAAAATGCATAACTTTGATGGCTTAGCCCAATAGCAAGGTTGTCCAAGTTGGGATTCGAGCTTTCTTTGGTTCACTTCTCGCAGAAGAATTCATCATTTTTACATTATGCTGTATGATTTTTGCATTCTGTTGTATTGGCTATGCTAATTGCTCCCTTGACTAACCTTCCTACTGTTACTAACCTTCATGCTAAAAAATATTTGCTCTTAAATCTATAAACATGTATTGACATTTGTGGACTAATGTACATGTATCTGTTGATACTTGTTGACTTTATTTTGGGTGCTAGGTTTGTGCAAAAATTGGCTCTTTAGCAAGGTGCTGCTAGAATAGTAGGTTAGGCCCAACTCTCTGACCCACAATAGACGGGCCTCAGCCCATCAATACAAATAGCACCTACACTCTTTAATACATTAGAGCCTTCAAATTCGTTATTTTTCTCCTCCTAAAACGAGCATCTTGCTGCACAACATGACAATATTTTAGAAGAGCTTTCAAGAAAGCTCTAGTCTAACTAAGGCTCCGTTTGGTTGAAGTGATTATTGGAGGGATAAAAAATTTTTGAGAGAAAAGTGCAAAGAAAATGAGGTTTGTGGTTGTTTGGTTGAGGGTGGACAATGGGAAAAATTTTGGTGGGAATCATGAGTTTTCTCCCAAACCTACCAAAACACAATCTCTCCAAATTGGAGACATGGTGCAAAAATTGGACAAAATTGCTCATGTGAAGCTTCTTTCCTTTTATCTCCCCGTGCTGCCTTTGTTTCCTTTTTGGGTTTTTTTTTTTTTTTTTTTTTTTTTTTTTTTAATTGGGCATGAACGCATGATTGGCATTTTTTTTTTCGTTTGCATTTTTGTTTTATACTGAGCATGATTGGATTTTTCGTTGGTTGGGCCTGTCTTTTTGTTTTTAATTTTTTATAATTAGACATGATTTTTGTTTTAATAAACTTGGTGTGATTGCTTTAGTTCTCAATTTTTTTTTAACTGGAATAATTTTTTTAATAAAGGCATATAAGTCAATCAATATAAATTACATTTGCATTAGCTGCGTGCCTGCGTGCATGATGAAAATAATCTGATAGTCTTTTTTATATAATTTCTGCAATATAAATCTAGTAGCATTTGACTTTAATTTTGAGGAAAAAATGTTCGACGAAATTTTATATCTCAAGCTCAATGGTTTTAAAGATCATTTTAAAAAATGGGTTTGGAATCGAACTGGGTAAATAAAAACTATGCGTATCCCGAGCATTTGTAATCTGGGTTAGATTATCTCAAAACAGATACTTTTATTCTTTTCAAAAAAATAAAAAAAACAGATACTTTTATTTCTTTAGAAAATCCACTGTGCTTAAATTCAAAATGGACCAAGGCCTTTGAAGGCACACCTTTAAAATTTTTTTTTGGGCCTCATTTGGTTTGTCTCCGTCTTAGTTCTCACCGTGAATTCATTTTGTTTACTAACACCACACAATTCATATAAGCACATCATCACAAGCATTGGGCTTCTTCCTAATGGCCCACGAAAAATGTAGGACAAAAGAAAAAAGCACCCTCCATAAATATGAAATGAACCACGAATTCTTACAGTACTCTCACGTAGGGCCGTAGGGGTAATGTTTTTCCTTCTTTTTTAAAAGAGTTACACACCAATATGTGAAGGCATTATATTGCATTAATATTAACTCCAATCAATTTACCCTTTTATTTATCATTAATTAACCATAAGCTAATTATGCGTAAAGTAAAAGCTATTATATATAACACATCAACACATTCAAAAATAAATAAGTATTTGATATATGCAGACTCAGAACCAAATAAATAGTTGATTCTTTGACAACCAGGTAAATAATTAATTATGACATGGAACCATTAACTAGGGAAAGCCACTAAAAACAAATGCATCATCAGGCAGCTTTTTCACAAACTGCAAAACTACCTGGGTTAATTGTAATGCTCTTGGTGCAATTATCAGTTTTGTAGATCCCAACAAGTCGATCAGCCAATTCAAACATATTGTTTCTAAGGCTGCAGGTGGCATAAAAGATAACATCAAGAACAGTGTAAGTAAACATGTCAGTAACTACTAACTATAGCAATAAATCCCAGGGGGGCATTAAAAGTACCTTATGATTATAAACTGGGCATCCTTTGTTCGGTCCTTCACATAATGCCCCACAATAGAAACATTTTTGAAGTCTGCAAACCATAAGGATTGGTAAGTGAATGAAGACCAAAAGAAAATGAAACAATTTAAGAGAGGGGGGGGGGGGGGGGGGGTGAGAAATTATCATTGAGATGCAGGAATGTACCCAGTGCAGCGTCAATCTCATCCATTACATAAAGCGGGGTTGGCTTGTAGTGATGAAGCGCGAAAACAAGAGCTAATGAACTCAAAGTCTGAAAGCAGTAAAAGAAACAACATTATATGTTACTCAACTGTCAATAAAATTCAGGGATTCTGTAGACAGGTATGCTTATAGAGTTATAGTTCACGTAATGGGTTCTACTTCTACAGCAGGGTTAAAGTCAGAAATGTTCAAAGATAACCTTTTCACCACCCGATAAATTTGCAATATTCTTCCAGCTCTTCTTTGGTGGTCGGACGCTGAAAACAACACCTTCAGAGAACGGATCCAAAGAGTCCACTAGCTCAAGTTCTGCATCACCTCCAAGTGTGATCATCTATGGCAAGTCCATTAGGAGGGAAAAGTACAATCATTACTTGCAGATGCATATAATACAAGGAAAAAAAATGGAAGGGAGCATGAAACAAGAAGTGTCAAATATAAAAAGCCCCAACTGATTGCAAATGAAGGAGCATAGAAAAGAATTCTGCTAATCGAAAGTGTAGTTCTTCAAAGGCAGAACATCTACCACCAGAGTACAAATGACACCAGTCATATTTCTTCTAATTCGAACTGTTTAATGTACATTAAAGTCTCATATGAAGACCAAAGAGTCCAAAAGGACAATAGAATTTATAAACTAGCTAAAAGCCTAAAACTTGTGGAGAGTAATTTATTCACAAACCTGATACATCTCCTTCAGCTTCAAAGATATTGCATTGAATCCTGCCATGAACTCATCCAACCTGTTATTGTACCATACCCAGATGAGTGAAAACTAAAAACTTGTGTAAAAGGATATAAAGAAAACAAATCAGACATAAAAGTAAAGATAGATATGCATGCCTCTTCTTCCTCCATTCATCATACTGCCTCTTTATGTCATCACGCTGTTGAGTGACCTTGTTTAGTTCCTCAACTCGTTCATTATATAATGATACTTTTGTCCGATATCTATTAATCATATTATGCAAATTTAGCAGAGGGCCCTGAAGAATTAAACTCAAGTAGGTAAACAATTTTAAAGAGCAGATAAAGTCATACTCTGAGATAGAATCAAGATTTGGATTCATTTCCTTCAGTTGTGCTTCCAGAAGTGCTACAATTTCAAGGGCCCTTTTTAGGCCACAGGGCTCGTTAAGAGTTTCATCAGTCAAGGTTGCCTGAAGCTTTTCAGGGTCCACTAAGTCTTTCTGAATTCTGCAACCAGTACACAATGTTATGTTTCAAGTTCATAAAGACCCCTTTTCTTAAGAGTTCCACAAAAAGACATACTGTTCCATATGCTTTTTAAGAGCAGTTTGCAAGTCATCAAGCCTTTTTTTGTAAGCCTTTGCCTTGAGTTCCAACTCCTTGAATGCCTTTTTCATGTCTTGTAATTTGAATTCAGCATCAACCTGTGCCATCGCAGAGATTGTAAACAAGATGTCAGGAAAAATGAGCCCCTCCACCCCCCAAAAAAAAGAAACTAAAAAGATGCAAGAAAGCACAGTACCTCTGATGCCCGTAACTCATCCACAGTCATTTTCACTTTGTCATAATTGGATTTTGCATTGTCTAATACATCTTTATGTTCATCAATCAGCTATACAAGGGGGAGAAAGAAATTTGATCATATGGCAGTACAAAAAATTCTTATTTCTTGTTGATTTTTAATAAAAATAAAAAACCTTCTGTGTCTTTTTAAAATTCTCTTGAACTGTAAATGCTTTCTGCTCAATTTCTTTGAAAACGCCTCCCAATTTTTCCTTTTCCTCAATAAGTCTTTCTTTCTCCTTCTTTGACTCCTCAATCCCTTTAGTCAACTTCTTCATCATTTTTTGGCCAGTCTCTATTTGGACTCTGTGGCGGTTGATCTCTGTGCTCTTTTTATCGATATCCTAACAGTTGGGTAGCATGATTTAGTGCAACTCTCCATTGTAACTAATAACTTGGATGTTTGATGTTTCATAGTATTTCATATACTTACAGATTGAATCTTATTGACCTTTAACTTTTGTGATTTCAATCTTTCACCACCAGCATTTTCTATATTATTCTGAAGCTCCAAAGCCTAAAACAGAGACAATTAAGCATAAATCAAACAAACTGAGATATCAAAATAAAATTTATGCACTGTTCATGTTAGACATGATATATGAAATAAGCAAAAGAACAGGTTAGTGGGGAAGCCAGAACATAAACCACCTACCATGAATGCAACTAGCCTAGATTCTGTTCTGTAGGTAAATGTAAAGATTGAGATCCAACATGCAAGGACAACAAAACATAATAGAGTTCATCACCCACCTTCTCTTTCAGCTTTTTAGATCCTTGTATAAGTTCATCAATCTCCTTTTCTTCTGTAGAAATTATTTTCTTGAGCTCCTCCAACCTATCAAGCTCATCCTTCCTTGGCTGTGATGCAGCCTCCAGTGAATCAAGTTGTTTCTCAATATAACCATGTTGTGAATTCAAACTGTCAATCTGTTGAAACATAGTTTCCAACGAATTATATTCCTTTCAAATTTAACTATAAGGTACCTTAAAAAACCCCTAACTGAGCATTACCTCTTTCTGACTTTTAGCTAAATCCATCTCCAGGATAGCAATTGCTTTTTCAGATGCCTGGTAACACCGCACTGCCTCAGCAATTCTTTGGCGGATGCTATTTAATTTTTCAACCATTATAGACAGTTCCTTCTCAGCATTTGCAACAGCTTCTCCTGACACACTGTCAGCTCGAATAGATGTCCCCATTTTGCCACCACGAGGCTTATTTCCCCCACCACTCATTGTACCAGATGTTTCAAAAAGTGCACCATCAAGTGTTACCACACGTCGAAATTCTTTGTTTCCACTGTATGCAATACGTGTTGCCTGAAAATTGGAAAATAGAAGCTATTTAACAATTTGCCAGACCCATTCAACATTAATGTGAAATTTCCAATAAACCATATAAATTCCCAAGTTCTACTTGCACCAATATTGGTTATTTTACCCTCAATATTCAATAACATGGAAAGCACCCACAGACAGAACTTGAGAATTTTTTAACCTAATCAATAAATATTAGGAATTAATGATAATCCCATTTGGTATAAACAGATTTAAGTTTCTGATACAAAGTTTGGCAGGGCTAAGATGCTCAGGGTCTTAAAAAAATGATTTCTTCTCTCTTAGAATATGTTTGCTTACATTGTGGCATATTCCACTTAAGATTCTATCAGCAGTAAAACATCTAAAATTTCCTTCTCATTTGTCTTGGGTCACAGTTGAAAAGGATCCGTCACAAGCTAGATTGTGCAAAAATGTTTTTTTTGGAAAGCACACATAGGCAAAAAGAAATTAAAAAGTTCCAAGCCAAAAACTTTTGTTACTCCATGGCAACTAATCCAGATAAACCAAGCACAAGCCACAAAATCAACTTATCAACCACAATGTTAAACTATCAAAACACCAGATTGCTTTTAGAAAGAAGCTACCAATTCTTAACACTGCATTTTTTTACAATTTAAATCAGAAGAATAATCCTAAGATTTAGAAAGAAAATGAAAACTACCTGGTCAAGATCCTTAGCAACAACAGTGTTTCCCAATGCTGCAAAGAAAGCAAGTTTCATCCTTTCTTCCTGAACTTTAATTAAATCGAAAAGACGTGGAACTCCCTCTGGAGTACTTATCTTCTCCTTCAACTTGGGTAAAAATTCACCTTGCTTCTCCTGATAAAATAAAAAATAAATTAGTCATAGTTTTATGAATCCTCTTCAATTAATAAGAGTGTGTGTGTGTATATATATATTCTGTATCAAAAACTTTAAGTGGCCACCAAATCTGAATCATCATTTTCTAAGTTTATTGACTCCATAAACTTTTGTAACATGAACCCAATGAGCAATCCAATAGATCCTACAATATTGAAACATTGTCTCTTCTTACTATCTCAAAACCAGTTAGTAGATTCTATTAAATTACCGAATGTCCCAAAAACTTAAACTATTGAGATATGGTAAATTTAATCATTTAACCACACAATTCTAACAGATCCAATTTTGTGGGAATAATCTATAGTATCATAATTTTAAACTAGAGCGATCTACAAACTGGAGATATCAAAATCCTGCACACAGATTCAGCCAACTTTCAGTGAAAAAGATTCAAAGACCGTGTCATCAGTTCTGAAAATTTCCAGTCAAGTTTCCTAGGATCGAACTGAACCAGTCAAGCTTCCAACTTCTAAGTAAACAAGGTCTTTCAGGTTCTCAAAACATTGAAGTAACTGTTTGGCCGGTATAAGTTTCCATATATCATATAATGTGAAATTGGTACCAAAATCATGAAAGTTGCAACACCAAGATTCTCCCTCCGAAGTAGCTCAACGCATGCTTGTGCTGCACCTGTTGTTTCCACTACAATATAATCAAGTCCAGGGCATGCCGTTGATATAGCAACATCATATTTTGCTGCATGTAGAAAATCATTAGGCAGCGAATAGAAATAAAATTTTCTTTAAAAAACTAAATATAAAAAAAATATGGGAATTGACATCACAATATTATTTGATAAAGAAAATGTTAAGCTTGTCAATGCATTAAACACAGCAATATTGGATAGGGCAGTACAGTAATAGAGCCAAACACAATTGTCACAAAACAACAAACACAAATCTCAACTCATATAAATCACATGTATTGTTCTGTATACCTAGGACAAGAACTGCTTTGGCAAAGCAGGTATAAGAAAAGGCATCAATTGATTACAAGTCATGCAAAAATTGGACTAAGCTTATTGTGTGAAGCTTGAAAAGATGGCTAGAAAACAAATATAACAAACTAATAACAAAGAAAAAGACTTACCATCAATAGCACCAAGATCGCCCATCCTTCCATATATTCCCTCAATTCGGTTGGACTCCTTGGCCTGCAAGATTGCTTTCAGAACTGATCCCTGACTCTTCTCAGAATCCAGAATAGACTTAAGTTCTGCAACCTTCTGTCTCGCAGATTGTTCGATAGGAATCAGTGCATCCTGTTCTTTGATGCATTCCTGCAATAAGGGTTAAGTACTGTCATCATATTCCATCATGGCAAATCAACAAGTGAACTTAAAATTCAAATTATTTGTCATGAAATTACAAACTTGTTCCACTCTACGAGCTTCCGATGCTTCAAGCTTGTTCTTTTCTATATCAGTTTGAATATTTGTGATGCTTGCAGTTTTTGTTTTTAGTTTTCCCAGTATAACATCCACCTGCTTTCGAGCATCTTCAAATGCTGCAAGACCAGCTTCATGCTGAAACAGTCAACCATCACTTTCAGCCAACTATATTTTAATATCCACTAAACGATACAACATATTATAGGACCTTTTACTTTCAGCCAAGATCAATCTACACGCAAGAAATGAATTCCTTGAAAAAAAAAATTGAAGATGCTTGATACAATTTTTTTCCATTTATATGTGAGGAAAAAAATAATGGGAAACTAACAAGTAGCTAGTGCTTTCATGCATCCTTTAGAATTAATTACCAAGATACTATCAAAGAACCAGACTCACCTTTTCATTCAAAAGCTTGCTTTCAGTACACGTAACTTCTAGTTTTCCCTTATGTTCAATCAATTGCTTTTCCCAAGGTTCTAATTCAGCACGAACTTTTGCAAGCTCAGCACAATATCTCTCAGTTTCAACTGCTTATTGACCAATTAGGGGTAAGTAATATGTAACTTCTTGTTTCTCAAAAAAATAAAACTGCTTATGGACCAATCAGGGGTAAGTAACATTTTCGATAATTAACTGCACATTCCCATGCCTGCTAGAGGTATGACAGTATCACAATAACTATTTAAAGGGGGGGTTAACTCTTCAACAAAAGAGTACCAATTTCCCAACCAACAAAAAGATAAGATACAATACCAAGTATACATGAAAAGAATAAACAAAAACAGGCATCCACACCAAAGTCACAAAAGAATTCTCCCCATGGGGTTGGAAGGAGTGATTTTGAATTAAAGTTTTTATTTTTTGAACGAAGAGTAAATTATGCATTAAACAAGAATCAAAGATGCTAAAGAGCAATAGCAAAACTGGCACTTCCTTCTCCCATAATAATGGAGTGGAAGGTGAGATAATGGTTCAAGAACCACTGAGTGCGTGTATAGCTTACCAATATAAAAAATAAAAGGAGTCAAAGGCCTGTGTATGTGTATACACCCAGGAAGAATTCAATATTAATGATACATTAATTTTAGGCAAAAAAATGCAAACAAAATAACACCAACTCGAAATGTGTTGAAAATGACAAGGGCATAACCTTTGCACATGGTCAGGCATGAGAAAAGTTAATCCAATACCTTTTAATACTAAGGTTCCTAATCCCACCTGAAAATGATACTGAAGCTTTCTATAAAATTGTAAGCCAAATCAAACTTCCAAATTCAGTTAGAATATAAATTAAGAATTTTCCAAAAACAGTTGTACAGGAATACTAAGTTATGCAATACGTATCAGAGCCACATAAACCATGGATATCAGAGCACAAACTCTGAGTATGAGAACTCCATGATTATTTGGGCATCCTTTTGAATGTTAAGCTATTGTTCACCAGTCCAATACTATTTAAAAATAAAATAACCAAAATATTATATCTACCATGAGGGATGGCACCCATAAGAAAATAATAATTAAAAAAAAAATCCAACTTGAGAATACTTAGTTATAGACCCGAGTAAACACAATGCAGTGTAATAAGAATCTAAAATTTTAATTAGGGATATAGCTTACAACAAAACCCACAAAAAATGAACAATAATATTTTACAATGGCATGAAACATACATAAACAGTTATAAAGTAAAAACTTAATGCTGCTGCTTTGAAATGTGATTTGCAACATAACATATTCATATTCTTCATAATTGAAAAGATAAAAGCACCTTTAGAATTCTCTTTAATTTCCTCCAAGACTTTCTCCTCATCCAGCAAGAGCTTTTGCAGTTTTGGAATACTTTCCTCAAGTTCTGGGATCAGATTTTTTGAGTTTTCACACTCCTTTTCTAAGTCATTAATCTTTGTTGAATCCTGAAATGGGAAGCCAAAAGTTAAATAATAACTGTATTCAGTTCAAGTGAACAATGTCTTTCCCATACCTTTTCAAGTTTATCCTCAAGTTTCTTGATCTTTTGCTTCATGTGCTTCAAATCTTCCCGATATTTGACATCTTGCCTTTCAAAATTCTTAAACTCTTCCTTACAGCTTCGGAGTTGATTATCAAGTTCCTAATTATTCAAAAGAAAAGGTAAATAGTTGATCATTCAAATAAGATCAAAGTGAATTCAGTAAGATAACATTCAATGCAAACATATCATTTTAAAGAATGGGTGGCACGTGGTTTGAAAATCAATATAATAATATAGTGTCCTCACAATGCCACAATCATATACCAACAATATTAATAGGTTCTTGTAAACATTTGTTTATGCAATATAAGAGCCATATTCTGCTAACCTCTTGTCTCTTCATGTACTTGTTATGCACAGTTTCAAGCTCCTCCAACGTTTTATGACTTTCTCGTATGTTCTCCCTGAAACAAGATGTCAAACTCTTCATCAGATTTTTTTTTTCAACTAAAATACATATTTCAAAACATGCCAAAGCTTATACCTTTCAGTCTTCAAGTTTTCTTCTAAACTGGCAACATTTGCTTGTAGTTCAACCAATTTTGTATTAGTATCTTCATGAGCCAATTTTGTGGCTTTCTCTTGCCATTTCAAGAGAGATAACTCTTTCAGCATGTATGCTTCTGCTTCATTCTTCACATCCTGTTGCAGCAAAATATGTGAACACGATAATTAAACATTAGATGATATAGCAATGTGCAATAACATTTACATACCTCCAAGCTATCTCTCTCTTTCTCGGCTAACTTAACCATCTGTACCACCCCAGACCGGCTCTCATTAAGAGATTCTAGCCTATGAGATACAAGGAAAAGAACATCAACAGTTGTCAGAAAATTGACAAAATGCTATTTTGGTTAATGAATGAAATTGAAAAATATTTATTTCAATAAAGTGGAGCACAGAATGTGACAGCATATTTGACAGTGGCAGAGAGCATCAAAGTAGATAGAAAATAAAGTTTTTTTGGCAAGTAACAAGAAATGAAATTCATCTAATAAAAAGAAGCAAATAAACCCCAGATTGATAATGGCAGCATCATCTGAAAGGGTACTCGTTCTCATCTTAATGATGAACACTGCGTATCAAGCTATCACATAAAATGCTCTTTCAATTAAATAAATTCTAAAGTCTGGCTTCCCACAAACAGCCCATTTACAGGTTATACCTTCTATCCTCAGCTTTCAAATTTTCAGCTAACTAACAAGAATTATGCCTCTAATTAGCATTAGCACTAACACAAGTAATAGATATAGTGCATCATTAAAAATAGAAATTCAATGTAGCAAGCAGAATAAGAAACTAAACTTTCAACTAAGTTAACAGGTAGACTGTACTCACTGCTTATTTGCTTCATCAATTTTTTCAACGTATTTGTTGGTTCCAATTATGTCCTCAAGATATTCAAGAAAACCTTCATCATGGGGTCCCTGAGCTTTTGGCTTCATTAGTGAAATTTGCTCAACTTCACCCTGGCAACAGCCAAGAAGCAAATGTTACAACACGTAGAAACAAACTTCTTATTCCAAACTACAATCCCTGCATAATATGTATCAAACCTGAAGAATCAAAAAGCGGTTGTTGTCCAGGTCAACTCCTTTCCCTTTCAATTTCCTGGTAACTTCAGTAAAATTACTTGAACGGTCATTAATGTAATATTTAGAGGAGTTATCCCGAAAGGCAACTCGAGTAATCACAAAGTCACTCCCTGGAACAGCTTCATATGTTCCATCATTCTGTAATAATTAAAAAATAGCATGAGAAATTATGAAACTGAAATCACTAAAATTTTCCCATTTGCTTACCATGTAGATAAAAATAAACAAATTTAAATATTATTCTAATAACCATATATTAAAAATAAAAAAAAAAACCTCCTTTAAAACAGAGAAAATCAATTGGGTTAGTAAAATTTTAGTATCCTTTCCTCTTAGCATCCTTTTTCAAACAAGCAACCAAAAGATAAAGAGAACTACTTATTAGAAACACAACCCATACAAGAAAGATGAAAACTTTTACCTACCAAATCAATAATCTCCTGGAAGTGTACAGAGACTCCTGCACTATCCAAATTTTGGTGGTTAGTGGAATTGTGGATGAGCTCCGAAACTTTATTAAGACGCATCTGCACATTTAAGCCAAATTAAATCAGGCACAAAGCATGATCCTCCAAACTCAAAACAAATAAACCCAATGTAGTGTCTGTCATATCTCTGTAAGTATCCATGTCACAATCTATAGCCAAAATGATACATATTGTTTAGTAACTCTTATCTACGCATTAAACCATGACAAATTAGGCACAAAGTATGAAACCCCAAACACAAAACAAATAAAACCCAGTCTACCATTCATAGCTCTATAAGTATTCAAGTCACAATTTTTAGCCAAAATGCAACATTATCTTCCTTAACAAAAGTGGCAAAAACACATTAACTTTATTAACTCTCATCAGCACAAAAACCCACCTGCACATTTAAACCAATTCAAATACGAACAAAGGAAAAATCCCCCCCCCACCCCAAACACAAATAAATAACCAAATCTAGCATCTTTTGTAGCACTAGAAAACATTTATAGCAAAAAAATTTACATAATTTCACTAATAAACAAAAGCACCCAAAATATTCAGATCCAAAGCTTTTAAAAAAAAAAAAAAAAAAAAAGTTATCACCTGTTTCGCTCGCTTTCCGAATACAAAAAGCATTGCATCAATCACATTGCTTTTCCCACTCCCATTCGGTCCAACCACTGCTGAAAAGCTCTAATTGTCCCAAACAAACAAAACAAGCCAAAAAAATTTCAAAATTCAATGAAATTTTGAATTTTTTTTTTTTTCAAAAACTTTCCACTCAATTTTTCTCGGCATCCAAACGGGAGGGAGGAACCCTAACCTTGTGGAAAGGACCGACGCGTTGTTCGCCGGCGTAGGACTTGAAGTTTCGCATCACCATCTCTTTGATGAACAATCTCGGACCCGCTCCGGATCTCCGCTCGGCCGAACCCGACCCGTCCGCCATCACCTCGTCGTCCGATTCCATCCCCATTCTCCGAGTCAACTCACTGAGGTCCCCCTTTTTTTTTTTGGGTGGTTCCACGAGAAATGGAATTTTGAGAAAGGTTTGAAAATAATAGGACAGAGATAGAGAGAGAGAGAAAAGTATAGGGAAGGAGGTTTTGGCGGGAAACTGAAAGTATTTATTTTCAAAGAAGAAACTGGTGGGCCGAGTTTTGGGTTCCTAGTGGACTCTATTCGGATCATGTTTGAAAAGCCCAGGCATTGAATTGTTTTTTTATTAGACGAAAAACTCATTTTTGTCCTTACATTTTTATGCGATTCTTTTTTTAATCTATAACTTTTATTTTCACCGCTTTTAATCCTTATCTTGAAAAATGCGTCTCGTTTTTGTCCCTGCCGTTACATTAAAGACGAAAAATACACACGTGACAAACAAAGTACACTATTGACACACTAAAAGCTGACATAGTCATTAAAAAAATAATAATAAATGTTATTTGGCATTAAAAAATGCCACGTCAGCATCTAAATTCAAAAAATTAATTTATTAATTTTAACTAAATAAAAAAAATAAAAAACAGAATAAAAAATTAAATATCATATGAATTCAGATCTAAATATGTCTTGAATAAGAACACAATCCTAAGTCCAAGAACACAACCCTAGAAATTTTTAAAAAAAAAAAAAAATCAACACATTTCAGCATTGGGAAATCACCGCAGCCATTTCATCGGGATCCAAATCATTCAACTATTTCAGATTCTGAACAAGCAGCTCGAGCACATTGTTCTCCACCAGCGAGCTAACCAAACCCTAGCCAACTTGTCACCCTCCTCATCATCGTCAAACACATCAGGATTCGTCAAATCTTGAAGCAACTGAACCACATCGACCGCGATATCGGTGTTATCATGACTAAGAAGGTTCAAAATGAAGGAATTGCGTTGAGATTGACGAGATCCAGATATAGCTCGAGAGCTCCACCGAAGATGCTGAGCTTGTGGAGGTCGTCGTGGAGGTCAATTTCGGAGTCGACAAATCGGTCGGGTTGGTTAGGGTATTTGAGGCGAGCTTTGATGTTGCCCTTGAGCTTTCGCTCGAAGGAAAGGACGAGTTTCTTTAGGGTTTTGAGGTCGACCACTTCGACTGTGTTCTTGTTTTGGGATGGGGATTTCTCTAAGGCTTCCAAGAGAGAGAGATCCACTGTGGTTTGATGATATAATTTATGGATTTTGGGTTGATGATTGGGTTTTCTCTAGGGTTTGTTGATGATCTATGGTTTGATTGATGCTATGTTGTTATGTTGTTGATGTTGGATGTTTTGTCCTTGATTTTGCTGGGTTTTGATTTACTGGTTTTTTTTTTAAATTTATGGGTTTGTGTTATTGGATCTGGGTTTGTGTTCTTATTATTCTTGATCAATACATACTTAGATCTCAATTCATATGATTTTAGTTTTTAATTCTGTTTTTTATTTTTTTATTTAGTTAAAATTAATGAATTAATTTTTTTAATTTATATGCTGACATGGCATTTTTTAATGCAAAATAACATTTATTATTATTATTTTAATAGCCACGTCAGCTTTTAGTGTGCCAACAATGCACTCCGCTTGCCACATGTGCATTTTTCGTCTCTAATGTAACGACAGGGACAAAAACGAGACGCTTTTCAGGATAAGAACTAAAAGTGGTGAAAATAAAATTTATGGACCAAAGTAGGAATTACATAAAAATGTAGGGATGAAAATAGGTTTTTTGCCTTTTCATTAACAATTTGGCCTGTCTAATCTAAATATATAGTATTATATTGAAACAAAGATAAATGTTGGTCACAACATTTTAACCAAAAAAAATAATAATAATAATAATTCTAAGCAGCAAGGGGCTGTTCGGTTTTTTTAAAACCATCACTCCTCACTCAATTTTCGTCATTCATCACTCGTCACTCATCACTCCTCATTTATCACTTAAAATACTCCAATTTACTAAACCCCACCCATTTGGCGCATATTTTCAGTTTCTCATCACTCAAAATTTTCTACTATTTGTGAGACTCATGCCTAACTTCTCACTCAGAGCCTTCTGTTAGCCTACTCGCAAAACCCTCAGAACCCCACCATTTTTCTTCACTTTTCATTTCCCCTTCCCCCTTCAGCCTTGTGTCTCTCCCAAAACACAAACCCAAACCCATAAAAATAGAAGAAGCTCCCTCGCTGATCTCCACTGTCCATCACCAGGGCCGCTTCACCCATCTCTTCGATGTGTACCGGCAACGCGATCTCCTCCGTCGTGACCCAACAGCACCAACGAGCATAAAGAAATGTGACCCATTTCCCCATTTTGGCATGGACGATCTCTTCTAACCTAAGACGATGCTACCTCATCCCTTTTTGTACTCTCTCAGCTTGTTTCTTTATCTGATTTGTGTGTTTGGCATTTGGTTTTTGAAAAAACTACCTAGTGAAATTTGTGAAAAGGATTTTATAGGTATTGCTCTGTTTTAGAAGTTGGTTGCTTGATTTTGGAGATTAACATGGGCCTGAAAATCCAAATGTAAAAGATGTAAACTCCATCACCACGGGTTGAAAACCCATCACCAATCATTGATTTGATGTAAAATATGCAAAATACCACCCTATTACCAACAAATTAGATGTATAAATCAAGCTCAAATGTATAAAATACCTTTGGAGTGAAAAGCTGAGAAAGAGGTCGGGGAGGAAGATCAGTGCACCGCTACGAGAAAGGTGTTTCAGAGGTTAGGGCAGCACGGGTTGGCTGAGTTCTAATTAGTGATTGCGTGCGTGAGGAGGTGAAGGCAGGGCAGAGGCAAGCTTGGACTTGTGGTGGTATGAAAATGGAGTTGTGATCCGGTAGTGTGAAGTGTGAGAAGTGTGACCGTTGAAGAGAGCAATCAAAAGACGCACTAGTGTGACTTTGCTCTAACTGTAGGTCCCACTCATTTGTGTTTAATTATGAAAATGCCATAAAATTTGAGTTTTGATAAATTGAAAACACCTAAAATGCGTTTTTAGCTTCCATAACTCATCACTAAAAAATCGAAAAATTGAGTGATGGAAACAAAAACTAGAAACACTTTCAAATACACTACTCAGCTATAGGACCCACCAATTTTGAGTTATGGGTGATAGAAACAGAGTTATGGGTAACGAAAACTGGAAATCCAAACAACACCTAAGTTTTTATTGATTATTACTTGTCATTCTCGCAAAAATTTTATAATTTTGTATATTTGTAGTTATAAAAAAATGTATACAATTTTTTTAAAAATGTGCATAGTTGTATACACAATGTTTTCAAAAAATGTAAATAATTTTGTATATTCAATGTATGCATTTTTTAAAGAATCAGCACAATTTTGAATATTTAAAATATACTATTTTTTCGAACAATATACACTGTAAGGGCACAAATCGTGCTGGACCAGAGTTAAACTTTCTGACCCGGCTAATGGGCCCTAAACAATGAATTTATAGAGAGTGGGCTCCCAATCTAGGTTGTTTAGACGATAGATAACACAAAGGTTGGATTAAATCATATAACTCATGCACTCATCTCATACAGAAATGTAATATTGAATTGTATACATTGATGCCTAGGACCATCCTTCCTCCTCTCGCATCTTCTTCTTCCTTTTTCTTTTATAGGCCTTTCTCTCCTTCTTCTTTCTTCCACGTGTAGTCCAGATGTTTCCTTTTTGGATACTTTTCCCATCATTCTCTCTTACTCCAATCTCTGGTAGTGAAGGTAGGGTTGAATTTCAATGCTCAGGAGTTACTTCATCATTAATGCGGCCAGAGAGGTAGGTATAATGCCTTCAATGCGATGGTAGCAGCCTTTTCTCTGATATTTGTCTATCAGCTTCCTTTATCCCTTATCCTCATTCTCTTAGTTATTGTATGTAAGGTCCTTAGTACGAGAGTCCTTGAACTGCTGTATCAGTAATACCGTCCTCGGCGGCATGCTGCCGAGGACAAGATCATCCTCGGACGTCATGTCTTGTGGCGTTCTGCTCATGTATGGTACCTTCCTTTGTCACGTGGCCTCATAGGCTAGAGTTATTATGTCCTCGGACCATTTTATGTTGTCAGTTTGGGCTTTACTCTTTGCGGGAGCCTTTGGGCTGGCCCAATACGTGCTTTGGGCCCATGAGCACTACAATAGCCCCTCGAAACCCTTATTTCTACCTTGTGGAGAGGGATGAGGATTCCGATACGCATACACGTGAGGCAACCCGTTTTTGACGCTTCGATCTGTAGAATCGCACTTCAATTAAATGTTGGCGGCTTTATGTTCCCCACTCTCAACCGCACGATGCTCATCCAACGGGTGAGCGTGTTTTGAGGAGGCAGGCGGGAGGTCTCCCGCTTTTCGCCTTTCCACGAAATAAGAACTGCCATTTCAAAAGTTCCTCGTTCATTTCAGAGTCTGTACATCGAATTTAGCCCTTCCTGCAATCTACACGCGTCTCTAGTCCTTTCAATTCTAAGCCAAGGTGACCTAGTTACTTAAAAGTAAGTACTCCAATTTTCTGCTTTCGTTATTACTGCTCGTTCCTTCTAGTTATTCTTATATTTTCTGTCCTTGGCAGTCTAAACTCCCCACCTCAACATAGTATTCTTTTCGTAGTTTTAGGAAATGGGTAGATTTGCATCCTTAGTGGATACTCCTGAGAAAATAGAGGAGTTTAAGGTTAAATACGGAATCCCTCAGGGAGAATTCGTCAAGTACTGTGAGCAAGGAGGATGGCTCACCGATAGGGACACCGGTGAGGTGGTGATCCCTATGATAGCATTCCTAGAGGGGGGAATGAGGGTCCCTATGATGCCCATCACTAAGGATTACCTTAGAACATCTAGGTTATCTCCCACCCAGTGTGCCCCGAACATGTTTAGGATCTTAGGAGCTATTGATGTCCTAAATGAAAGGCTAGGATTAGGGCTCACTCACCACGAGGTGAACTGGGTGTATAATCTTCACCACCTAAAAGGGCACACATACTACCTAAAGTCTAGGCATCCTGAGGTTAGGTTGATCCAATGCCTTCCCCACTCCAACAAGGGTCTAGACAAAGATTTCCTTATACTGTCCGGGGACTGGCACGACGGTCTCCCCTGTCCGACGAGGGAGGGGGAACCTGGTAAGTATTTGAGTAGCGTCAGTCTTTATTAAAGACGAATTTTTTCATTTTCGTTGTTGGTTGTGTTTTTCTCTGACTTGCCCTTGTTAAATTGTTTTTGAAATGTGTGCAGATCGTCGTGCGCTTACCCGTCGTGCTAACCTTGTCAATTTTGATCGTCTGAACAAGATCTTAAAGGCCGAGGTATTTGTGCATTCAGACGGTCAGCTACGCGCTGCGCACCTTATCCTCGGATACACACCCATCTCCTCCGCTTTCCAAGTTCCCAAGTGCGTCATCAAAGAGAAGGACCCGTGGCTGCCGAGGATCAGTGTAGCAGTAGAAGGCTTTTTGTTACCTGCTGGCACTCCTATTCCTCGGGGTGTTTTGATAACCGAGTCTGTGAGGGTCGTTCCTGGAGCCACTCATTTGGCCACGTCCTCGGCTCGACCAAGGTCGGGTGAAAGTTCCTCGTCTCAGCTGGCGGCAAAGGAAGAAGAAGAATAAGAAGAAGAAGAAGAAGAAGAAGAAGAAGAAGAAGAAAGAGAGGGAGTTGTTGAGCTTTTAGATTCGGAGGAGGAATTCGAAGTTCCAGAACCTAGGAACTCATCTCCCGTCGCCAGGTCGCCATCCTTCACGTCGTCGGACGACGACAATCAGCCTCTGGTGAGGATGGGCATCCAACATAGGCCTAAGCCCAGCTTAAAAGATGTATTGGAGGGCCAAGTTGGAGCACATGAGCCTCCTAAGGTGCCCCCGGCAAAGCCTAAGGATAAAGGCACGGAAAAAGCTCCTTCAATAAGGGTCACCCTTCCTCCTTCCTCCCAGACTCAACATCTAGACCCCGCTGACCATAAAAGGAAAAGAGATCAGCACAAGGGGAAGGATGTAATTGAAGGGACCAAAGACCTTCCCACCAAAGAGAATGAGCCGGAGAGGGGAGGAAAGCATGCTCGTCATGCCCCTACACGGTCAGATAGACGGGTTGACCCCCCGGCAACCCTCCATGCGCCCATTTGGGCTCCCCAAATGAATGTGGACGATCAGGCAGTCACTGCCGATGCGTCTATTAGGGGATCCGATGAGGGCACCGCTGCTTGCATCGCTGATGCACTGGAGCAAGCGCTTCTACTGCCCGAGGACATAGGCGAGCTGCGAAGAATGAGGGATCAAAACGCCTTCATGATCCTCAAGAAAGAGTTGGCCATGGTAAGAATTTTGATTGATTGTTTCTTAGTATCCATGCTTTTCATTATTGCATTTGTTGTTGTTATTTTTTGTCTGATACTAACTGTGCCATTCACTAACACTGTTTGTACGTAGGCTGTCCAATCTGCACATAGGGCAGAGGAGATCGCTGCTAACTCGTACAAGGCACTAAGGGATGAGGAAATAAGGTTGGATCACGCCAAAAAGATATTAGAGCTGAAGGAGAAGAAGCTGCAGGAGGTCACCACCAACCTGGGCAAGGCGGAGAGCGAGAGGTCGGGTCTAGAGGCCCAGCTGAAGACTACGACAAGGCAGGCCGAGGATCAGAGGTTGCAGCTCAGGCGTGCCAATGAGGATCTTGCCTCGGCCAAAAAGCTTATAGAAGATCTTAAGAGGGAGCTTGTAACATCCGAGGAAGCCAAGCAAGAAGCTCTCAAGGCCAAGGAGGAGGCACTCGTCAAGGCTCAAGAGGCTGAGGCGATGGTTGATGAGGCTGAGCAAAGCGGTTATGAAGTGGGGGTGGCAGAAACCACCGACACATTCAAAGCCCAAGTGCCAGAGGTTTGTAGAGACTATTGCCTCTAGGTGTGGAAGGAAGCTCTCTCCCAAGCCGGAGTCGATGCTTCCTCTCCCTTATGGAAGGCGGAAAATGCCTACATCCCTCCTGCTATCCGAGTGGCCGCTTCAAGCTCAGCCAAGGATGACACTCACTCTTCCTCGGCCGGAACGCCAAGGGAAGAGGTCGCAGCTAGTGAGGCTATTCCTGCTGCCCAAACCGGAGATGCACAACCTCCTCCTGCTCCCAAGGAGCTGCCCCCTAACCCTAAGGTCGGCGGGACTATGGAATTAGTCCTGGCGACCCTGCCCATAAAGCCAAAGGAAGTGGTTGGGGGGTCCTCAGCCTCGGTGATGGCTCCTGCCGATCCTAAAGACCAGATCCAGTCTAAACCATAATAACCAGTGCCTTAGCTGTTTCCCTTTTCTTCTCGTTGCATTTGCTTTTGTATTTTTATTAATTAGTTTCAGCTTTTATTTTCTTCCTTTGTAACTAGACAATCTGGTAATGAATGTATTGACAGATCTTTCATTTAATGAAAAGAATTTCCAATTTGAACTGCTATTTTGTGTTACACTTCGCGTTGGTAGCTTACTACATGGTGATGCATGTGATGTGGCATGGCAACATTTTGAAATTTTGGCACATTTTTATAATTATCCACCAATAGCCAAGCAAGGACAATGGAGATTTGTACAGTTCATATACTTGCAAATGCTTTAGGCGATGACTATGAGTTTTTGTTCAATTCTAGTGACGAGCAAGACACTAAGAGGTAACATACATTGGTGTGGAGCCCGTTGGCTTAGGACTTGCTTAAAAACTATCTTCATAACAGCGTGTTAGGGCAATAAACATCAACATTTCTGATATGTTCCACGCTTAAACTATTAATGGCTTGAGCATTGTACATAACACTTAATAACAAGCAAAATCATATGAAATACAAATTTGAGGCACTTATTGCTAATACATACCCGTTTCTATAGAACACGTAGGTGTTCTGCCAAGAACTTATGTAATCCAACCTTTGTCCCTGCACTTGCCTTTGAAGGTTCCGAAGTAACTTCAATTTCGTTTTTAGATTAAGGGAAGAGGATCCGGGGATCCGACGTAACCTTATCTTTACTTTTAATTTAAGGTAGAGGATTCGAGGACCCGGCGTAACCTTATCTTTACTTTTAATTTAAGGTAGAGGATCCGAGGACCCGGCGTAACCTTATTTTTATTTTTAATTTAAGGTAGAGGATCCGAGGACCCGGCGTAACCTTATCTTTACTTTTAAATTAAGGTAGAGGATCCGAGGACCCGGCGTAACCTTATTTTTACTTTTAATTTAAGGTAGAGGATCCGAGGACCCGGCGTAACCTTATCTTTACTTTTAATTTAAGGTAGAGGATCCGAGGACCCGGCGTAACCTTATTTTTATTTTTAATTTAAGGTAGAGGATCCGAGGACCCGGCGTAACCTTATTTTTATTTTTAATTTAAGGTAGAGGATCCGAGGACCCGGCGTAATCTTATCTTTACTTTTAAATTAAGGTAGAGGATCCAAGAACCCGGCGTAACCTTATTTTTAATTTTAAATTAAGGTAGAGGATCCGAGGACCCGAGATAACCTTATCTTTACTTTTAATTTAAAGTAGAGGATCCGAGGATCCGGCGTAACCTTATTTTTATTTTTAAATTAAGATAGAGGATCCGAGGACTCGGCGTAACCTTACATACAATAGTAAATCCAGTACCATAGCGATAAGATTAGAATAAAAAAAGTGCTTTTTATTAATAATAATATCATCGCAAATTACTAACATTCCAAGGATGGGGCACAACCTTTTCATCTAAGTCGGCAAGGTAATAAGCTCCTATTCCAGCTACCGTTGTAATGCGATACGGTCCTTCCCAGTTAGGTCCAAGCTTTCCCCATGCTGGATTTTTAGTACTACCCACTACTTTTCTCAGCACTAAGTCTCCAAGAGCAAGCGGTCTCGAGTTTACATTCGAATCATATCCCTGCTTCAGCTTTTGTTGATAGTGAGCCAAATGGATCATGGCAACTTCTCTCCTTTCCTGAACCAAATCTAGGCCCCTTTCTAGTAGCCTATCATTGCTTTCCAGAGTAAAAGAACTTGTTCTCATTGTTGGAAAACCAGTTTCCGAAGGGATAACAGCCTCGGCGCCATAAGTCATCGAGAATGGCGTCTCTCCCGTTGATCGGCGAGGTGTGGTTCGATACGTCCATAGGACATGAGGCAATTCCTCCACCCATCTCCCTTTGGCGTCCTCCAGCCTCTTCTTTAGCCCGTTCACTATAACTTTGTTGACAGCCTCGGCCTGCCCATTTCCTTGCGGATAAGCTGGAGTGGAGTACCTGTTGGTTATGCCGAGGTCACAAAAATATCGCCTAAACGCCTTGCTATCAAACTGCAAACCATTATCTGAGATGAGAGTACGAGGGACACCAAATCGAGTGACGATATTCTTCCACACGAATTTCTTCACATTGACGTCCCTGATGTTTGCCAGGGGCTCGGCCTCTACCCACTTAGTAAAATAATCAGTGCCTACAACCAAATACCTTCGGTTTCCAGGCGCCTTTGGGAAAGGCCCCACGATGTCCAGACGCCATTGTGCAAAGGGCCAGGGGCTCGTCAAAGGATTGAGCACACCCCCAGGCTGATGAATGTTTGGTGCGAACCTTTGACATTGATCGCACTTCTGCACATAGCTTTGAGCTTCCCGTTGCATGTTGGGCCACCAATACCCTTGTGTTAGGGCTCTGTGAGCCAAAGACCTTCCCCCCGTATGACTCCCACAGATTCCTTCGTGTAATTCTTCCAAAAGCAGCTCTGTCGCCTCAGGGTGTACGCACAACAAGTATGGGCCAGAGAAAGATCGTTTGTAGAGTTTCTGATCCTCGGCCAACCAGAATCGAGAAGCTTTTCTACGTATTTTCTCCGCCTCGACCCTTTCCTCGAGCAGAACATCATCCTTGAGGAAGGATACAATGGGGTCCATCCAACTAGGCCCCACCCTGATCTGGTGAACATGGACAATGTTCCCAATCGTTCTCGAGGGTTTGGGTATGTCCTCAACTAGGATAATCCGAGGCAGTCCTTGCGCCAAGGACGTGGCAAGAGTCGCTAGGGAGTCAACATGTGTATTGCTACTTCTAGGGACATGAGATAAAGTAAAGGATTCGAATTTGCTTTGTACCACCTTGGCTTGACTCAAGTAGTCCTGCATCCTCGGATCTCTGGCCTCCACCTTTCCATCCATTTGACCCACAACAAGTTGTGAGTCCGAGAATACTTGCACGGTCTTTCCTCCCAATTTATGGACCATATCCATCCCTTTTAGCAAAGCCTCGTACTCGGCCTCATTGTTAGTAGCCGAGAATCCCAGTCTTAAGGACTTTTCCAATGTGAGGCCTTCTGGGGTCACAATTACTAAACCCACCCCTGACCCTCTTTGATTGGCAGCCCCATCGACGTAGACGGTCCATCCCACATGATCTTTACATGCAATCATACCAACTGATTTTTCATCAATGTCAATCTTCATGGCACTATCTTCTATGGTAGGCTCAGCAAATTTCGCAACCAGATCAGCTAATACTTGACCCTTTATCGATGTGCGTGGCATGTACTTGATATCAAAGGAGCCCAAGATGGTTCCCCACTTTGCGATCCTACTTGTATAATCCGCACTCCAAAGTATAGCTTTGAGGGGAAGCTGAGTCAGAATAACCACCGTATGAGACTAGAAATAGTGGAGGAGCTTGCGTGTACCATGTACTACGGCCAGGATTGCCTTCTCTAATGGTGGATAACGCACCTCGGCTTTATGCAATGACTTACTCACATAATAAACTGGTTTCTGTACCTCCTCATCAACCCTTATCAACACCAAACTAACGGCATGGGCTACGATTGCGATATATGCAAACAAGACTTCATCAACTTCGGGCCGAGACATGATAGGAGGATGTGAAAGATACTCCTTAAGTTGCTGAAAGGCAACTGCACACTCCTCTGTCCATTCAAACCCTTTCCACTTGTTCAATAATTGGAAAAATGGCCTGCACCGATCAGCTGATCTCGAGATGAATCGGTTGAGGGCAGCGGTCATCCCAGTCAACCTCTGCACTTCCTTCGGATTCCGAGGTGGCTGTAAGTTATTGATGGCCTTGACCTGAGCGGGGTTGACCTCAATTCCTCTATGCGTCACCATGTAACCCAAAAATTTACCAGATCCTACACCAAAGGAACATTTGGATGCGTTGAGGCGTAACTTATGCTTCCTCAGCGTTTGGAAGGTGTCATCGAGGTCTAGTATGTGAGCCGAGATAATCTTACTTTTAACCACCATGTCATCTACGTACACCTCAATCGTCTTTCCCAATTGCGGTTCAAACATCCGCGTCATCATTCTTTGATAGGTGGCCTGGCATTCTTCAAGCCGAAGGGCATCACCTTGTAGTGGTAGTTCCCTGTGGGTGTGACAAAAGCTGTCTTCTCCTGGTCTTCTGGAGCTAAGGGTATTTGATGGTATCCTTGGAAAGCATCTAAAAAACTCATCCGAGGATGACCCATAGTAGCATCCACCAATTGGTCTATGCGGGGCATCGGAAAGGAGTCCTTAGGACAGGCCTTATTCAAGTCTGTAAAGTCTACACACACTCTCCACTTTCCATTCTTCTTTTTCACTACCACAGTGTGGGCCAACCACTCTGGGTAAAACACCTCCTTAATTGCCCCTGCTTTCTTAAGTTTCAGCACTTCTTCCTTAACGGCGTCGGCGTGCTCTTTAGATGAGCGCCGAGGTGGTTGCCTTCGTGGTACTGCGGTTGGATTAACGTTGAGGTGATGACAAATAAACCCCGGATCAACCCCTGGAGCCTCGTAAGCGTCCCATGCAAACACATCGATGTTTTGTTTTAAAAACGCAACTAGGTCTTCCTTCTCTTGTAGGGGCAGCTGACTTCCTACCTGGAAGAATTTCTCCGTATCATCTGCAATAACCACCCTCTCCAAGTCCTCACATCCAGGCTCTTCAACCTCAGCCCCATCTGGTTTGGCCGAGGACGTTAGTTGCTATAAACTTCTCCTGGTCAAAGTCTGGGTTTCTTGCTTCGTCTGACGCATAATTGCTGCTGTTATGCATCGCCTCGCCATGGACTGACTACCAACTATCTCCTCAACTCCATCCTCATACGGGAACTTCACCTTAACATGCAGAGTTGATGATACTGCCCCCAAGGCGTGCAACCACGGCCTTGCCACTATGGCTGTATAAGGGGAGTAGGCATCCACCACGATAAAATCCGCATCTACCACTACTGGTCCTGATTGTACAGGTAGTCGGATCAACCCCTTCGGAATGACAGCCTTCCCTTCGAAGCTTATCAACGGGGAGTCATAGGCTGTAAGATCTTCAAATTTCAAATTAAGCCCCTTAAATAAATCCGGATACATAATATCAGCCCCACTCCCTTGGTCAACCATCACCCTCTTTACGTCATATCCCCCTATCCTTAGCGTGATGACTAACGCATCGTCATGCGGTTGAATAGTGCCAAGCTTATCCTCCTCGGAAAATCCCAAAATGGGCGGAGGATTCTTCTTAATTCTCTTCGGCTCCGAGCTGGGGTCCTCGGCAGAGGGGCGCAATACTGACATTACCCTAGTGGGGCAAGACCCAGTCCGACCTGGCGCGGCAAAGATGACATTGATCGTACCCAATGGGGATCTCATAGTGTTGCTGCTTTGATTCACAGAACCAGATTATGTTCCTTGTTCGTTAGGCCGATCCATGAATTGCCTTAATTTTCCCTCTTTCACCAATTGATCCAGGTAGATCGATAAGTTCCTGCAGGTTTCCGTGGTATGGCCCTTATCTTGATGATAATTGCAATAGAGGTTTTGATTACGTTTCGTAGGGTCACCTATCATTCTATTGGGCCACCTAAAGTACGGTTCTCGGCAAATCTTCTCCAACACTTGCTGCACTGGCTCACGAAACACAGCGTTCACTGTCTGGGGTGGGGCCGACCTAGTCTGGCTAGTGAAATCCCTCCGCGGCCATTTGCTATTGTATCTCTCTGCCTTGAAATCCCTACTCTCCTGAGGGACAATCTTCATTTTCCCCTTGCTTTGTTGCTGATCCTCCTCAACCCTCTTATACTCGTCGATACGATCCATAAGCCGACGAACCGTTTTTACCGGCTTCTTGGTCAAGGATTTCCTTAGATCGTGTTCAACTAGAAGGCCGACCTTAAAGGTGTTGACCGCCACCTCATCAAAATCACCATCAATCTCGTTAAATGCTTCCTAGTATCTATCCGAATAGGTTTTCAACGTCTCGCCCTCTCTCATGGCCATGGATAGTAACGAGTCTAAAGGCCGAAGTACTCTGCTGCATGTAACAAAACGGGACCTAAATGTCATTGTAAGTTCCATGTAGGAATCAATGGAGTCCGCTTTTAAGCCCTTGAACCATCTCATCGCAACGGGTCCTAAACTTGAGGGAAAGACTTTACACATCAAGGTTTTATTCTGTGAATAGACCGCCATACGTTGATTAAAATGGCTCACGTGCTCCACTGGGTCTGTTCTGCCATTATAGATGGTGAAGTTTGGCTGCGTGAACCGACGGGGGAGTTTTCCTTTCTCAATACGACGTGTGAAAGGTGATTTGGAGAGCTGGAGCAGTGCTTTCCCCATGGCGTCACTGCCCGAGCCCCTGGGAAGGGATTTTTTGCTCGCCATATCATGGAGACTTCCTTCTTGGTACGAGAAAGTTTCGCTAGGAGGAGTTCCCGACCTCGGCTTATAGCCACTGCTCCGGGAGTCATCTGATGAAGGGTCAGATATGGAAGGCGTCCGTTTCCGCTTGGCCCGACGTAACTTTCTTTTCAGCTGGTCAATCTCCCTCTGCATGGCCCTAGTATTTGCCTCACTAGAGCCCCTGCTTCTGCCCTGCGGATGATTACCGGCGGTTCGCCCCGAGTGCACACTGCCTTCTCGATCTCCCATCTGCTCTAACTGTTGGAATGGATCCTCGTGCTGAGATCCTAGAGATTCTGCATGGTCTGGATTCAAACCCGCCATCACGTTATCTGCGCCAAAACTCAAGAATTCCCACAGACGGAGCCAATTGTAAGGGCACAAATCGTGCTGGACCAGAGTTAAATTTTCTGACCCGGCTAATGGGCCCTAAACAATGAATTTATAGAGAGTGGGCTCCCAATCTAGGTTGTTTAGACGATAGATAACACAAAGGTTGGATTAAATCATATAACTCATGCACTCGTCTCATACAGAAATGTAATATTGAATTGTATACATTGATGCCTAGGACCATCCTTCCTCCTCCCGCATCTTCTTCTTCCTTTTTCTTTTATAGGCCTTTCTCTCATTCTTCTTTCTTCCACATGTAGTCCAGGTGTTTCCTTTTTGGATACTTGTCCTATCATTCCCTCTTACTCCAATCTCTGGTGGTGAAGGTAGGGTTGAATTTCAATGCTCAGGAGTCACTTCATCATTAATGCGGCCAAAGAGGTAGGTATAATGTTTTCAATGCGGTGGTAGCAGCCTTTTCTCTGATATTTGTTTATCAGCTTCCTTTATCCCTTATCCTCATTCTCTTAGTTATTGTATGTAAGGTCCTTAGTACGAGAGTCCTTGAACTGCTGTATCAGTAATACCGTCTTCGGCGGCATGCTGCCGAGGACAAGATCATCCTCGGACGTCATGTCTTGTGGCGTTCTGCTCAAGTATGGTACCTTCCTTTGTCACGTGGCCTCATAGGCTAGAGTTATTATGTCCTCGGACCATTTTATGTTGTCAGTTTGGGTTTTGCTCTTTGCGGGAGCCTTTGGGCTGGCCCAATACGTGCTTTGGGCCCATGGGCACTACATACACAGTTCTTTATATTTAATTTACATAATTTATCAAAAATCATGCACAATTCTATACATTCAACATTTATAATTTTTTTTGATACCATTGATAGTTTTCTTAACAAATTACTAAAAAGTGTAAGATTTACATAATAATAATAAATTTTCAAAATATATACACAATTATGAACATTTAGCGTATTCATTTTTTATAAAAAGAAATGTACACACTACACAATTATGTATAATCAACTTACATAATTTTTCAAATAATATGCATAATTCTGTGTGTGTATATATATATAATTAAAAAAATGGACATATGTCAATTTATACAAATTTTCAAAAAGAATTTTCTCTAGATATTCAGGGTCCGTTTGGATAGAGCTTATTTTTGCTGAACTAAAAACTGAAACTGAAAACATTGTAACAAAATAATTTTTTAATGTGTTAATAGTACCGCGGGACCCATTTTTTATAAAAAATTACTAAAAAAGTACATGAACAGTGCATAAACAGTGCGTGAACAGTACTAAACAGTAATTTTTGTCTCCCGCACAGTACTGCTACAGTGAAAAAAGTGCATGAACAGTGTCTGTTACTGTTTATGCACGTTGTAAAAAAAAAAAAAGAAAAAACGCGAAAACAGAAACGAAAAACGTGGCTGCTGGATCCAAATAGTTATTCAATTTACACAATTAGCATTTCCCTTTTTCAAAAATACTCCTCCTATCCACCCATTTAGCAGGTGAGGTCTAGTCTACTTTGTCATGGTCCAGTCTAATCTGTTGATGACAAGTAGTTAATGACTTAATGCCGTAGCATTGCAGTAGTAAAGAGTCGGTCAGAGATAGATCATGGATTATGTTATCTACATGGAAATGCGTTCGCTTGTCTTGATGACATTCAATGCTCCACCAGCTTCCTAACTAATCCATAAGAATCCATTAAATGAGACTTTATATATGCTAGCATATGGCCAAAGCACACTAATAACCAAAAAATAACAGAAGGAAAAAAAAAAAAAAAAACACAATGATGGAGAAGAGAGCTAGTCCTCCGAGTCCCATGGACATCATGGGTGGTGGTTCAAGAGATGAGGAAGATGGGAGTTGTAGTAGTAGTACTGTCACCACCATGCGCACTGCAGAGACCTTGCTTCGTCTAGTCCCCATGACTCTATGCGTCGCTGCACTCGTGGTCATGCTCAAGGACTCTCAGACCAACGACTATGGCTCCATTTCCTACTCCGACCTTGGAGCTTTCAGGTTTTCTATTCCATCATATATGTACTCCTACATGTATTTAGTTTCATTTTCATATATACAAGTATGTAAGGGAAAGCATTAAGTTTCAGCTCCAATAATGATATATTCAAATATGGTCAGGTAATGATAGATATATAGACATTGAAGGCATATTTCCCATCACTCACTTCCTCATTTTCTAGTTGCAGCCACTATTAGTATCATTTTTCATAATCATCGATAGTCCACTGATAAGTGCAACCAGGACCAGCCAGGTATTAAATTCCAAACTCTTTTTTAATCAATACCCAACCAAATTAGGGAGTTGCTTGGTGGGTAGGGGCCATTACCACTCTTTAGTTCTGCTAATTAACTATGATGCATAGCCCAAAATCTAGCTAATAGTCTAGCTTAGAGATCAAAATGAGTATTGTTCTCTTTCAATTTTGCACATACATGCTCTCTTTCTCATCCTATAGCAACGTGAGGATGCCTGTTGTTATTGTCATTGTTTGACGGCCGATATTGGGCCTATGGTGGCCGACTTAGGTGTGTGGTGGTTGAGTTGGCCGTTGGGTGGCTGATTTGGTCATGAGATGGCTGATCTTGGCTGTTGAGTGGTTGGTAAGCCATGGATGGCCAATCTTGTGAATGGAAGGGTGGCCGATCCTAGCCGTTTGATTTGTTTGCAAATAATATAAATACTATTTAGAGTAGTTAAAAAATGAGTTAGTTAGAAAATTTTTAGAGAAAAAAAGGTGGCTTTTGGGTTAAATTTGTTTAAAATCTTGTCTAGTCCAATATGAATTCTCTAATAAGCAAGTGAATTAAAATGTCTACTGAAAACATGGTTGCTTTGTATCATTGGGAGGATTTCATTTTTTGTTTTTGGTATTTCTTAGAAGGGTCCTGGTTTTAGTAGTTGTGATGATTTTGTGTGTGTGGATAAGCAAGATGTATTGAGATGATTCAGCCAAAAAAAAAAGTTGTATTGAGAATCTGAGATGAATGGAAAGAAGTACAACAACTCATATTTAGTCCAACACAAGGACAGTCTGAAAAGAAAGAATTCAAGAATTAAAATATAGCAGGCTACAACGCCACCAAAATTACAACACATCCAAACTAAAAAATCAAAATAACGAAGATTTTATTTACTTGATCATAAATTAGAATAAATGGAGTTCATATCAGGCTCTAGGATAATATAATAGAATAGCACACCCTCAAAAAAAGATTTGGCAGCTTGTTCGGTTAACTCATTAGCAGATTTGTTCCTCTCTCTATTCTCCCAATTAAAGGAGAATTGAAACTGATTTGCCAATTTAACTTGGCTCCATGTGTCCTCTACTACCGGAGTGATTTCCCAGAAAGGACTATTCCTGGAGGCTAGGTGATTCACAGCTTCAAAAACTGTTAGGTCATCTCCTTCTACAATGAAATTTCATAACCTGTCAGCAATGGCTTGCTCCACGGTCACTTAACTACCTTAGCTTCAATCACTAGAACTAGCTGATGAGATACTTTTGACCCATGCTTTCAAGCATCCATCTGCATGATTTATCACCACTCTATCGTGGTGTAAGTTTTACATGTAACCAAAAAAGCATTGCCATTTGCTTTCCACCAAGAACAAGGTGGCCTTTCCCACTGTAGCAATCTAAGAGTTTGTTTACTGCCCCAGATTTTAGAGTTCTTACCTTTGAACCTCTGATAGTCTAATTGGAATTGCCGAGTCAAACTACCCGGATTGATTGGCTCACTTGTTAACATCACTTTATTTCTGAATTTCCAAATGGCATTCATGTTCACTATCCTTGGAAGTTGGAGACACTTACTTGCAATGTATCACTATCAGGAGACACAAAAGTCTTGATCAAGCCAAGACTTGAATTTGTGCTGACTTTGTCCACTCTTCAGCCCAACACTAATTTAAACCACACTATTCTCACCGTATGACATTTTAAGAACAAGCAACCCTCGGTTTCTACCTCTTTTTTCACAAAGCATGGGTGTTCCTTTTCTCCCAATCTTTCCACCAATCTAGCTTTTAAGGGTAAAACTCTAGCCTCTATTTCACAGCGATGTCTTTATCCTTTTTTTCTTTTTTGAGGGGGAGCAATGTCTTTATCCTCTATCCAAAAATAGGCTTGAGAGTTATTGAACAAGTTTTTATTATTAGGCCAATATGTTGACTGATAGAAAAATGCCAAGATCTTACCAACCCAGATCACTGTCTTGTCCAGGGGAAACAAAAAGAAGAATTGTTTACCAACTGCCTCTCTTGTCTCCAAATGGGTAGTTATTTTTTTACCAGTCCCATTTCCTAGCAGATGTGTGTGAAATTATTTACAGTGAGGACCTAATCTCTCATCTCATCTGTTCTAGTGCCTTGAAAATTGAAATCATGGAACCATGGGATCCAAGGATCACCCTAAACATTTGTTAGTAGTAATTCTCATTCTAGCCACCCACTCCCAAATCCAATATGCATTTCCAACACGTTGACCTCTCAACCAGTTTTCCTTCTTGTCCTATTTAGTTTCCAGCACCTGAGTACAAAACTTTTCAGAGCAACTTGTCAATAACCAACCCACTTTGGTTAACGGGAAATGTTGCTGTCTCTGTATCTACAAAGGCCTGACACCCCCCCCCCCCTCCCCCCCACCCCACCCCCACATTACTTCCATTGTCAAATATTGTCCCACTTTGCATACCGCTTATTTGCTACAGATTGAAAATTTATTATTAAAAACACTTTAACAAAATAATTTTTAAATATGTGAATAGTGCTGTGGGACCCAAAGAGATAGAGAAAATTGTGTGTTGCTGACTTTTGTGAGTCCGTGAACAGTACCCATGGACCCACAAAAAAAATGCAGTCACACGGATTTGTTAAAAAAATCAATCCAAACTGAAAACACTGTAATAAAATAATTTTTAAAAAGGTGTAGCAAAATCATTTTTAAAAGGGTGAAAATTGCCGTGAGACCCAGTTTTAAAGTTATTTTTGTGAAAAAAGTACTTGCAGGTCTTGTGAACAGTGCACGGGACCCATAGAAATGAAACATAAACACGCAACGCAGACGCACAATCCAAACTCAGCTTTAGAATCGTTGACAAAGTCTTGTAATGACCTAGATGCCCTTGTCAAAAGCTTTTGTGGAAGCCCTATGGCACTAAAGCTTAGTTTGGATTGCACGTTATGTTTCATTTCTGTGGGTCCCGTGCACTGTTCACAGAACCTGCAAGTACTTTTTTTACAAAAAAAAATTTTAAAATTGGGTCTCACGGTACTATTCACACATTTAAAAATTATTTTTCTACAGTATTTTCAGTTTTTAATTTTCAGCAATAAGTGGTATGTAAATAGAGTCTAAATGTGGCCTTAGTGGAAGCAGTAGCCTTAATCAATGTGCCTCTCCCATCCCTGAAAAGGCACCTGGACTTCCAACCATTGAGCTTAGATTCCAGCTTCTTAAAAAAAAAATCAAAATCTGCAGTTTTCTGTCAAGTAAGCAGGAGAGGGGAACCCAGATGTTTAGAATCAAGAGACTATACTTTTGCACCCTAGGAAGTTAGTAATACTATTTGCCGCAGCTCCACATACATTTCTGAGACAAACATGACTGACTGATCCAAAATTATGGCTTGGCCTTGCCTTTGGTAGTATTTCCTCATTCAGTTTGCTGAATCTCAACTTTATTTTATCTAATATTACGAAACAATTTTAGATCATTGGCAAACGTAGACGGGTAGGAGTTGTTTTAGACATCTTATCCCATTGACATTCTTCCTATGATCTTCCTTCAGAAGGATTCATGATAACACTTCAGCCCCAATGACGTACAGGTAAGGTGAAATCAGATATCCCCCATCTCAATCCCCATGAAGGTGTTATTTATCTCAAACACCATGCACTGCTGCTCAATGAGCCAACAAACTTTTCTCCAAAGCCTAACTTTTTGAGGAAGAACCAATATAGAAGTTCCATGTAGTTATAAGCCTTCTACATATCAAATTTAAGTTGCTTGAAAATCAAGTGACCTGGTGTGCAACTTTAAGTTGTTTCTATTTGTGTTGTCAAAGGCTTGAAGCAGTTTCTTGTACATTCAGTTGTTTGGATGAAATTTCTTATTCATAGTAATAGTTAGAAAATAAGATCGTTTTTTTAATGCATTTTCTAACTGTACTAAAGATTTACAAATTTTAGTATAACTGTAGACAACCTCTTTTGCAGGTATTTGGTGCATGTGAATGGAATTTGTGCCGGCTATTCCCTTCTTTCAGCCGTAATTGTAGCCATGCCTCGCCCATGCACAATGTCCCGTGCTTGGACCATCTTCTTCCTTGACCAGGTCAGTTCATTTTCAAAACCTTGACTATTTTTACATAGAAATCATCACAAAGCAAGAACCAAATTTCTGTCAGTGATGCATCTAGGTGTTCACTTACGTAATTCTGGCTGCCGGAGCTGTGTCATTGGAGCTGGTGTACTTGGCGTACAAAGGAGATACAGACGTTACCTGGAGTGCAGCTTGTGGATCTTTTGGTGCATTCTGTCACAAGGCCACAGCATCTATAGCCCTGACATTCGTTGTAGTGGCTTGCTATGCAGTGATTTCACTCGTTTCCTCCTATAAACTTTTCAGCAGATATGACGCACCTGTGGCTAATTCCAGCAACATTGCTGCCTTCAAAGGCTGACCACAATTGTGTCCTTACAGTTAGATGTACCTAATGTGACATCCTGCTTATATATGTATGTTTGATGGACATTGGAGGCGCTCGTTTGTTCTTTTTGTGATCCTGCTACTTGTTTATGCATTATGTTACTTGTTTTAGCTACTTGACATTTGGGACTGACCTGAGAATCTCAGACAACTAAAAAATAATAGTTTTCATTTTCAAATTCTAGAATGTTATAGTAATGATAATTATCATGTCTAAAGAATTCACTCGTCTTTCATAGAACAAGCAATGAGAATGTTATGATAATTATCATGTCTAAAGAATCACTCCTCTTTCAGAGAACAAGCAATGAGATACGGTCAATTGTTTGTTGCTTTAGGACCTGCATTACCCAACTGATGCAAGTTCATTAGCTGCAGCGAGGTGATTTTTAGTCCAGGTTAATCAGAAGCTACCTGTAAAGTCTACCATCAACGGTTCCCTGAAAGCATGAGGCAGCATTCACTTTATTTTCACATGTTGATGCAAGTTAATGTAATCTAACGAACAGTTAAAAGTTGCCCAGCCAACAACCATGTTACATGTATGATAATGTGAAATAGACAACTACAGCTGAATCTTAAGATCACTTGTGAAAGTTTTAGCCAAATTATAGCGGTCAATACAGACATGTATTTGAATATAATGATCACCCAATTTGGGTGAAAAAGGGCGAGAAAATTGCAATGAAAACATTTAGCTGCGATTTCTAACCTTTTAATGCCGTAAAATATTAAGATCATATTATTTGTGTTGTATTGGTCAATACAGACATGTATTTGAATTTAAATGTACAATTTGTACTAAGTTTTACTGCGAAACATTTCTCAACATAAACCAGAGAAAAGTAAGATAAGCACATTTTTTTTTCTTCTCTTTTGCTCTCTCTTTCCCTCTCTATTTCCAAACATTAATATTGTTTTTTCCCCCCACCTGATAAAATCTAGAAGAATGAAACAGTCTTCAAGAATAGAAGTACTTAATTTTCTTAAAGGAAGCAGACCGATCCAACCCTTTTTCTCCATGCCACACTAATTTAATTGAGCTAACGTGTAAATTTCCATTATAAAAACACGTAAAATTCGATTGTAGAAACGTAAAATGTTACAAAAGAAAAGCATTAAGCTCAAAAGAGCATTAGTCATACAGTAACATCACACTGCTGCACATAATAAAAGGCTACAAACAACCACCCAATTATTTCAACATACAAAACTAAGCAAAGGCACAGTAATCAAAGAGCATTGACATTACAAAGAGAAAGCCTCTATCTCTGTCTCTGCCTCTGTCCACTTGTTGTAAACTTGTGAAAGTACGATCATGAAAGAAGAAGGGAGACCCCAAATGAAATAGTGGAGACCATAAGGCCCAGCAAAGCCAAGAACCCATATTTCCCTATGGTGAGACGGTTCTGGGGATCGCCAGTAGCGTAGCCTTTGAAGTAGAAAAGGCGAGTCACTGTGTAAAGTGCACCAAGCACAGCGCAAGTGCAAGGATGCCTTAACCCCCCTAGTATCATTAACATGAAAAAAATGGGCATCATCTCTAGCGCGTTCTGATGTCCTCTCTGCACCCAATTAATTATTATCATTATATATCAGCAACACACAATTTTGTTTACTTCTATATTTAAAAAAAAAAAAAAAAAACAATTCACACCTCAGTTATTATTTTGATCAACTAAATTTTTAATTTCATCATTTAGTCTGTTAACTTTTGATAACACTATTAATTTAGTCTTTCTGTCAATTACTAGGCCTTTTTTGCTATTTATTTGATTTTCATAAACAATTTCGTTAAGTAGCTAGTTTCACTAAACAGCCTTATTTGAAGGGTATTTTTTTGCCATTTAGCATGATTCCCCTAACATTTTTGTCATGTAACATCAAAACCAAAAATATTAGTTAAGTAGCATCTCGAATATCAGAGACTTGAGTTTTAAGTGGTGGCAAAGCTGAGGTAGACTAAAAATCCACATAGAACTCAAGTCTTGGAGACTCAAGTTCCTTCAATCTTTGTTTACTCTTCTCTTCTCCAGATCTGTTTCTATCTTCTCTTCTCTGATCCAATCTTGCTACCCAGATCTGCTTTCTTCTTTGTTCTTCTTCTTCTCCAGATCTGTAATTGTTCTTCTTCTCCAATACAGAACTCAAACCTTAGAGACTCGAGTTCCATGAGGATAAAATATCCAAATCAGCATCCACCCAAGTATCAAAATCAAGTGTCTAGACTCAATGCTACATAACTATTATGTTTAGTTTTCCAGCTACACAACTAAATTATTAGCAAAATCATGCTAATTGGGGGAAAAAACCCCTCATTTGAAACTCAAGTTTCTAAGAGTCAAGTTCTAATGTGAAGAATTCGACTCTTTGAAACTTGAGTTCCATTGGTAACTTGAAAAATAATATTATGTTTGGTAACAATTTCTGTTTTCCATTTCCAAAAACTTGTTTTTGGGAATATAAAGAAAAAAAAAATTTCTTGTACTTTTGAAATAAAAAAAACATGTTTAGTTAGTTGAAATTAAAAAGATAGGTTTTTGAAGAAAAAATTTCGAAAATAGTAAAATATATTGTTCGATTTTAACTTGCTGACTCGTTAAATGAGATAGATTTATTAATTTAAATGCGTATTTTCATTAACTTTTGAAAATTAATAACTGAAAAGCTGTTTCAGCAACCTTCACAAATTGAGTTTTGAAACAATTTTTGTTTTCTGTCCATTTTGGTTACCAAACAAGTTTTTAAGTTTCAAAAAATAGAATACTGTTTTTGAAAACTGAAAATAGGGAAAAAAAAATCAGTTACCAAACATCCCCTAAAGATCTCAACTCATGTTTTTTAATTTTTTTTTATGAAACTTGAGTAATTCCTTGGAACTCAACTCTAATAACTCGAGTTTAAAATGAGGCTACATAACAAAATAGTGTCGTTTGAAGCTACTTAACTAAACAGCCCCAAACCAAATTCTTTGTGAAAACCAAAGAAATAAGCCCCCATTACTGTCTTAAAACTAAAGCTCATTAATTTTTCTAGCATTGACAAAGTTAAGAACGAGAATTACAAAATTCACAATAAGATGCAAGTAATTATCTTTTACGTCAATCCCTCAAAAGGGTGTGAATTATATTTTTGTCAAAATAAAAAAAATAGACACAAATAACTGAAGCAAAGAAATCGGGATTAACCTGAACACAGTTGAAGAGCTTGGCTTCTTTGTTTTCAGATTCCAAAGCATAGAGAGTTGGGTATGGGACTTTGAACCTATTTTTTCACAATTTCAATAAGAGATTACTACTCCCAGTAAAAAGAATAACAATGAAAACGCAATAATTGAGGGGGCATAGAGAAATGAAGTTCTTGGACCAAATACCTTTTGCGGGCTCTGCCAACTTGGGCAGCCATCCAAAAGTTCAGAAAGCAATAGAAAACGAGAACAAGAGCCACATAGCCATATTCCTTGGGCAACACCAATTCCATTCCAGCCTTTTTTTTTTTGGGTTTCTGCTTCAGAATTCAGATCACAATTCCAGGGAGACCCAGAAGATGCTAAATGGTTTTGCTATTATACTTTGTTTGTTGTTTTGAGATTTGAGAGTCTACTAGTATATATAAAGAAATGAAGGAACGAGGTTATACCTATCCGTATGCGGCTATGCTTATATTATAATATTAGTACTAAATAAATGATTTTGACTTTTGACTTTTGACTTTTGACTTTCTGGATTCTTCTTAGGTAGAAGTGGGCTTTCCCATGGGCTTTAATTCTTGGAGCTGGGGTTTCTATTTTCTACTTTGTTCCACTACTTCTTCTCTAAGGCAAGTATTATACAATTGATGCTTCATCATCTTCGAACTTTCCCTTTTCCCACTTGTTCAATTGAGCCATGATGCATTAACTTTCATCGGAAGAAAGAGTAAAGTTGCCACAGGTCATTTATTTATTTATTTTTAGAATACAAAGGGTATGTTTGGTACATGTGTTTAAACACTTATTTTAAGTTTTTAAACAATATTACATGTATTTTTGTATACTTTTTCAATTATACGTATTTTCAAAAAAACTGAAAATTGTTGTTTAAACGTACTGTTTGGAAAATAAACAGTGACTTTTACCTTTTATCTAACTATTATTTCAAATACGCTTTTCAACAGATTCTCTATCTCATTTAAATATTATTTCTTTATTTATTGGGGGTTTAAAAACATCTCTAGCAGATTCTTCAAATTTTTGTACTGTTTGGAAAATAAACAGTGACTTTTACCTTTTATCTAACTATTATTTCAAATACGCTTTTCGGTGTCACCCCGAAACCAACCGAACCGAACCGAATATATATATGTATATATTTATGTAGCAACAGATTCTCTATCTCATTTAAATATTATTTCTTTATTTATTGTTTATTCTTTTTTTTTATCATTATTTATTCTACCTATATTCATTCCCAATAATTATATTTTTCAATGAAAAGTGTTATATTCACAACATGTTTTGCAATACTTTTATAAGAATCACATTAAAATCTTATGTGGAAAGTTGTTACTAGTTCTAATTTGAACCTACCGCTGAAATTATTTTTTTACTCACCAATATTAACTAATAACAATCTATTATTTAAAATTTATTGTGAAAATATTGTGATAGCATTTTTCAATTAAGATTTTTTATATTATTTTTCCTTTCATTCCATTCATTCTCATCCACCCACGTTTTGTTTTGTTTTTTTTTTCCTCCACACACGTCCACCTATCTCTACCCACCCCACCTTTTTTTTTTTTTTTTTTTTCCTTCTTTCTCCCTTACATTCAAGATCATTCCAGATCCAGCAACTCATTCTCTCTTTTCTTTTCTCTAGCTCTCTCTCTCTCTTTTTTTTTGAGAAGCAATGGAGAGAATGAGAGAAAAAAAGAAGCAACAAAGATGAGAGAAAAAAAAGAAAAGAAGCAACGGAGATGAGAGAAACAAAGAAGTAATAGAGAGAATGAGAGAAAAAAATATCCGGAGGAGAGAGCAAGCTTGTATAATTTTTTAATCAAAAAAATTCAATTGCTAATGTACAGTAGCCCATCAGATTTGGTGAGCTATTGTTCATGAGGCAAAAAAAATTCAGGGTTTAGTGAATCTATTGGAGACCATTTTTTTGGTCTCATTCTCTATTGTAGCTATAATTTTGCTTTTAACTGCAAAGATGCTCTAAGTATTTTTAACACATACACATGGAGAGAGGGGAAAAAGCAAAAGGTCTTAAAGAAACTAATAGCGATGTATATCCAAAAGGGTCACGTGTCATTTTTGAATTAGTAGTTTATGAAGTGGATCATATTTTGTGGTCCAAAGCATTTGCACTGGCTTTGGAGAGTTTGGACCTGCCAATCTATATCTGTATACTCCATTCGTCCCAAATTGTTAATGTACAAATTTTCAAAACTACTCTCATTAATTTAAACTGAAAAAAAAGGCATTGAATTTTTAAATAGTGTAAAGGGGTAAGATTAGAATTTTATTTATTAATTTTAAAAAGAGAATGGAATAGGTAGGGCCAACGGGCCAACGGGCCCAAAGTATGTATTGGGCCGGCCCAAGAGCTCTCGCGGGATTGAAAGCCCAACCTAACAACATGGATGGTCCGAGGATATGAGAAGTCCCGCCTGTGAAGTAACGCGACATAAGAAAGATGCCATGCATGAGCAGAACATCTCGAGGCATGATGTCCGAGGATGACAACGTCCTTGGCCATATACTGCCGAGGACGAGAAAGGTGATGTGGCAGTTTAAGGGCACCAATACTGAAGACCTTGGACACAAAGGCTGAGAAAACGAGGATAGGAGATAAAAAGGAGTGACAGTAAATATCAAGGATAAAGCTGCTACCACTGCATTGAAGGCTTTATACCTACCTCTCTGGCCGCATTAATGAGGAAATGACGCTTGAGTATTGGAGTTCAGTCTTAGACCTACCACTAAAAACTTTGATAGAGTGGGATGATGAGACAAGTATCTAAAAGAAGCATATGACCTACACGTGGAGAAGAAGGAGGGAGACTTATAAAAGGAGAAGGAAGAAGAAAGGGAGGGGGGATCAGAAGAAAGAAAACACACACACACACAAGAGAAATTGTAAGGAAAATACCAAAGATTGTCCTCGGCATCAATATATATATATATATATATATAAGAGTTTTCATCCACGTACAAAGATTATGCATGTGTTCTATGATCTAATTTAGCTTTTATGTTACCCAACGTCCCTAGACTTAGATTCGAAACCCACTTTCTATAAATTCATTGTTTTGGGTTCTTTGAGCTGGTCCGAAAGTACAACTTAGGTCTAGCACAATTTGTGTCCCTACAATTGGCGTCGTCTGTGGGAATTCTTGTGTTTTGACGCAGATAACGTGATGGCGGGTTCTAGTCCAGACCATGCAGAATCTTTGGGGTCTAAGCGCGAAAATCCTTTTCAACATTTAGAGCAGATGGGAGATTGAGAGGGCAGCATACACACAGGACATACTGCCAGCAATCACTCACGGGGTGGAAGCCGAACCTTTCATGAAGGTGGCACTAAGGCCATGCAGAGGGAAATTGACCAGCTGAAAAGGAAGCTGCGACATGCTAAGTGAAAACGGATGCTTTCTTTATCCGATCCTTCCTCAGACAACTCCCAGAGCAGTGGTTATAAGCCCAGATTGAGGACCCCTCCTTGTGAAACTTTCTCATGTCAAACGGGAAGTCTCTATGATAGAGTGAGCAAGAGGCCTCCTTCTAGGGGCTTGGGCAGTGACACCATAGGAAAGGCGTTGTATCAACTTTCCAAATCACCTTTCACACGTCGGATCGAGAAAGGAAAGCTTCCTCGCCGTTTCACGCAACCAAATTTCACCATTTACAGTGGTAGAACAGACCCAGTGGAGCACGTGAGTCATTTTAACTAACGCATGGCAGTTTATTCAAAGAACGAAACCTTGATGTGCAAAGTGTTCCCCTCGAGCTTAGGGCCCGTTGCGATGAGATGGTTTAATGGCTTGAAGGAAAATTCCATTGATTCCTACATGGAACTCACGATGGCATTCGGGTTTCGTTTTGTTATGTGCAGCAGAGTACCTCGGCCTCTAGACTCGTTACTATCCATGACCATGAGAGAGGGCGAAACCCTGAAAACTTACTCGGATAGATACTGGGAAGCTTTCAATGAGATTGATGGTGACTTTAATGAAGTGGTAGTTAACACTTTCAAGGCTGGCCTTCCAATTGAGCATGATTTAAGAAAATCTTTGACCAAGAAACCAGTAAAAAATGTTTGTCGGCTCATGAATCGTATTGACGAGTATAAGCGAGTTGAGGAAGCTTAGCAGCAGAGTAAAGGGAAAATGAAAATTATCCCTCAGGAGAGGAGGGATTTCAAGACAGAGAGATACAACAACAAGTGGCCACGGAGGGATTTTGCTGGCCAGTCTAGGTCGGCCCCTCCTCAGACAGTAAATGTTGTGTTTTGTGAGCCAATGCAGCAGGTGTTGGAAAAGATTTGCCATGAACCATACTTTAGGTGGCCCAGTAAAATGATAGGAGACCCTATGAAACGTAATTAGAACCTCCATTGTAATTATCATTAGGATAAAGGTCACACCATGGAGAACTGCAGAACTTTATGGAATTATTTGGATCAGCTGGTCAAAGAAGGGAAGTTGAGGCAATTTATGAATCGGCCTAATGGACAAAACACACATTCTGGTTTTGTGAATCAAGGCAGCAACACTTCAAGACCTCTGCCGGGCACAATAAATGTCATTTTTGCTGCTCCAAGTCGGACTGGAACTTGCCCTACCAGAGTAATGTCAGTGTCGCGCCATCCTGCTGAGGACCTCAGTTTTGAGCCGAAGAGGATTAAAGGGAATCCTCCACCCATTCTAGGATTTTCTGAGGAAGATAAGGTTGGAACTATCCAGCCGCATGATGACGCGTTAGTTATCATGCTAAGGATAGGGGGTTACGACGTAAAAAGAGTAATGGTTGACCAAGGAAGTGGGGCTGATATTATGTACCCGGACTTGTTCAAGGGGCTTAATTTGAAACCTGAGGATCTTACGACTTACGACTCGCCGTTGATAAGTTTTGAAGGGAAGGCTGTCATTCCGAAGGGGCTGATCCGATTACCTGTGCAGTCAAGACCAGTAGTGGTGGATGTAGATTTTATTGTAGTGGACGCTTACTCCCCTTATACGGCCATAGTGGCAAGACCGTGGCTGCACGCCTAAGGTGCTGTGTCATCAACCCTGCATGTTAAGGTGAAGTTCTCGTATGGGGATGTAGTTGAAGAGATAGTCGGCAGCCAGTCCATGGTAAGACAATGCATAACGGCAGCAATTACGCATCAGGCCAGGCGGGAGTCCCAGGCTTCAGCTGAAAGAAATTTGTAGCAGTTAACGTCCTTGACCAAGCCAAAAATGGCCGAGTTTGAGGAGCCTGGGTGTGAAATTCTGGAGAAGGTACTTATTGTCGATGATATGGAGAAGTTCTTCTAGGTAGGAAATCAATTGCCACTCCAAGAAAAGGAGGAGCTGGTTATGTTTTTGAAGTAGAACCTTGATGTATTCGCGTAGGATGCTTATGAAGCTCCAGGGGTTGACCTAAATTTTATCTGCCATCACTTGAACGTAAATCTAGCGGCAGTGTCGAGGAGGCAACCACCTCAGTGCTCGTTCTGGGAGCATGCCAATGCTGTTAAGGAGGAGGTACTAAAGCTCAAGAAGGCATGTGCTATTAAGGAGGTGTTTTATCCAGAGTGGTTGGCGCATACAATGGTAGTAAAGAAAAAGAATGGGAAGTGGAGAGTGTGCGTGGACTTCACAGACTTGAATAAGGCTTGTTCTAAAGACTCGTTTCCAATGCCTTGCATAGATCAGTTGGTGGATGCTACCGTTGGGCATCCTCGGATGAGTTTTCTAAATACTTTACAAGGTTATCACCAAATATCTTTAGCTTTAGAAGACTAGGAGAAGACAGCTTTCGTCACCCCCACGGGAAACTACCATTACAAGGTGATGCCTTTTGGTCTAAAAAATGTAGGAGTTACTTATCAGAGAATGACGACGAGGATGTTTGAACCCCAATTGGGAAAGACAATTGAGGTGTACGTGGACGATATGGTGGTCAAGAGTAAAACTATCTCGGCTCATATACCAGACTTGGATGGAACCTTTCAAACGCTGAGAAAGCACAAGTTACGTCTTAATGCATCCAAGTGTTCTTTCGAGATTGGATCTGGTAAATTCTTGAATTACATGGTAACACATAGGGGAATCGAGGTCAATCCCGCTCAGGTCAAGGCAATCAATAGCTTACAGCCACCTCAGAATCCAAAAGAAGTGCAAAAATTGACTAGAATGACTGCTGCCCTCAATAGATTTATCTCACGGTCTGCTGATCACTGTAGGCCATTTTTCCAATTATTGAATAAGTGGAAGGGATTTGAATGGACAGAGGAATGTGCCGTCGCCTTTTAGCAGCTTAAGGAGTACCTTTCATGTCCTCCTATCATGTCTCGGCTAGAAATTGATGAAGTTCTATTTGCATATATAGCAATGGCGAGCCATGCTGTTAGTTTGGTGCTGGTAAGGGTTGACGGGAATGTGCAGAAGCCAGTTTACTATGTGAGTAAGTCCTTACATGAAGCCGAGGTGCGTTATCCACTATTGGAGAAGGCACTCCTGGCCGTAGTGCATGGTACACGTAAGCTCCCCCATTATTTCCAATCTCATATAGTGGTGGTCTTGACTCAGCTTCCCCTTAAAGCTATACTCCAGAGTGTGGATTATACAAGCAGGATAGCTAAGTGGGGAACCATCTTAGGTGCTTTTGATATCAAATATATGCCCCGCACCTCTGTAAAGGGCCAAGTGTTAGCTGATCTAGTTGTAGAATTTGCTGAACCCACAGTAGAAGACAATGCTAGGAGCATGGACATGGATGAAAAATCAGTTGGTGTAATCACATGCCAGGAGCCTTCAATATGGACTATTTATGTTGATGGGGCTGTAAACCAAAAGGTATCTGGTGTGGGGTTGGTAATTACAACCCCAGAAGGTCTTACACTAGAAAAATCCCTAAGATTAGGATTCTCGGCCACAAACAATGAAGCCGAGTATGAAGCTTTAATGAAAGGGATGGATATGGTTCAGAAAATGGGTGGAAAGGCGGTGCAAATGTTCTCGGACTCACAATTAATTGCAGGCCGAGTAGACAGAAAGGTGGAGGCTAGGGATCCGAGGATGCAGGAATACCTAACTCAAGTTAAGTCCTTGCGATCTAAGTTCGAATCCTTTACTTTGTCACATGTACCTAGGGGTAACAACACACATGCTGACTCCCTGGCTACCCTTGCCACGTCCTCGGCACAAGGTCTACCTCGGATCATCTTTGTCGAGGACCTGTGTAAGCCCACCAGGATAGCAAGGAGTATTATCCAGGTTCACCAGATCAAGGTGGGGCCTAGTTGGATGGACCCCATCGTGTCTTTCCTTAAGGATGATATCCTACAGGAGGAAAAAGTCGAGGCGGAGAAGGTGCGTAGGAAAGCATCTCAGTTTTGGTTGTCCGAGGATCATAAACTGTACAAACGATCTTTTTCTGGGCCATACTTGCTATGTGTACATCTTGAAGCGACGGAGCTGCTTTTGGAGGAGTTACATGAAGGAATTAATGGAAGTCATACGAGGGGAAGGTCTTGGGCTCACAGAGCTCTAACACAAGGATATTGGTGGCCCAATATGCAACGAGAAGCTCAAAACTATGCGAAGAAGTGTGATCAATGTCAAAGGTTTGTACCAAACATCCATCAGCCTGGTGGTGTGCTTAACCCTCTGACAAGTCCTTGGCCTTTTGCACAGTGGGGTCTGGACATAGTGGGACCCTTCCTAAAGGCGCCTAGAAACAGGAGGCGGTTAATAGTGGGCACCGACTATTTCACCAAGTAGGTAGAAGTTGAGCCCCTATCGAATATTAGGGATGTGAATGCGAAGAAGTTTGTGTGGAAGAATATTGTCACTCGGTTTGGAGTTCCTCATACTCTCATCTCGGATAATGGTTTGCAATTTGATTGTAAAGCTTTCAGACGATTTTGCTGCGACCTCAGCATAACCAACAGGTATTCTACTCCAGCTTATCCACAAGGAAATGGGCAGGCCGAGGCGGTCAACAAAGTTATAGTCAACGGGCTTAATAAGAGGCTAGATGACGCCAAAGGTAGATGGATGGAGGAATTGCCTCATGTTTTGTGGACGTATCGGACCACACCCCGTAGATCCACTGGAGAGATGCCATTCTCGATGACTTATGGCGCCGAGGTTGTGATTCCTTTAGAAACTGGATTCTCGACAATGACAACAAGTTCCTTCACTCCGGACAGTAATGACAGATTACTAGAAAGGAGTCTAGATCTGGTTGAAGAGCGGAGAGAAATGGCCATGATCCAATTGGCTTATTATCAATAAAAATTGAAGCAGGGGTATGATTCACACGTGAACTCAAGGCCACTTGCTCCTGGAGATTTAGTATTGAGGAAAGTCATGGATAATACCAAGAATCTAGCATGGGGGAAGTCGGGACCAAACTAGGAAGGACCGTATCGCATCACTTCAGTGGCTGGCATTGGGGCTTACTATCTTGTAGACTTAGATGAAAAGATTGTCTTACATCCCTGGAATGTAAGTAATTTGAGACGATATTATTATTAATAAAAGGCACTTCTGCCACTCTGATTCTATTGCTATCATGCTACACTTAATGTTATGTTCAAGAATGTCAATATGGATTGTCAAATAAGACCATGATTACGCCAGATCCTCGGATCCCCTATCTTGAGAAATTTAACATGTCAGTACAAATTGTTAAAATAAAATCAGGGTTACGTCGGATCCTCGAATCCTCTACTTTGGACTAAAACAAAATCAGGGTTGCGTCGGATCCTCGGATCCTCTACCTTGGACTAAAACAAAATCAGGGTTACGTCGGACCCTCGGATCCTCTACCTTGGGCTAATTAAAACCAGGGTTACGTCGGATTCCCGGATCTTCTACCTTGGGCTAACAGGGTTACGTCGGATTCCCGGATCCTCTACCTTGGGCTAAGAAGAACCAGGGTTACGTCTGATCCCTGGATCCTCTACCTTGGTAGAATAAACATCTTAATGCTAAGTATGGTGCAAAAATTGGGTTGCATGCACTCCTCAGAACACATGTTTTTGAGTTGCCCTTGGTCTAAATATGAATCATATCAGAGAGGTTAAGTTTTCTTATCCTGACATTTTTTGTATGTTGTTACGAAGTTAATTCTTGAACAGGTCTTAATTAGATTGGTCCTATGTATGTGGTTTACCCTTAAATGTTTTACCCATTACCAGAGCTGGGTAAAATCCCACGAGCATCACTTAAAGCATTTGCAAGTGTGGAAGCTTGACAAATTTTATTGTTTTTGATTATTTAATTACTTAGAGCTACTAATATAAGAGGCACAAATTATTGGCTATCAGATTGCATAAGTAGCAAAGGGAAGGACATGCTGTAAGAAAGTTTTACAACAAGCTACGATATGAATAACAACTTCTTCTCATTAATTAAAGAACACTTTTGAATACATTTGGAAGCAAATTGTAAGTTTCCTGAAGGAAAGTACAAAAGAAACTAAAAAAAAAAAAACAACAACAACAAGCAACTAATACAAGGAAGGGAAGAGCCATCAATGCTTTGTTTGCACTTAGTCCTTGGGGTCAGCAGGAGCCACTGTGGGAGCTGAGGACCCTTCAGCTACCTCTTTACCTTTGGAACCCCCCTTGGGCATTATGGGCAGGGTCGCTAAAACTATCTCTAAAGTTTCACTGGCCTTTGGGTTGGGGGCAGCTCTTTTGGTGCAACGGGAAGTTGCATATCTTTAGATTGAGCCCCTTCACCTCGCGTTGGAAGTGAGTGCTCAAGAGCAGTGGTGTCAGCAGCAGCTTCTTCCGGTTGTATCCCGGCTGCAGAGGAACCGGCATCATCCTCGGCCTGACCAGAAGTGGCCACTCGGATGGCTGGGGGGGATGTAGGCATTTTCTACTTTCCATAGAGGAGAAGAAGCATCAACCTCAGCTTGGAAGAGTGCTTCCTTCCATACTTGGAGGCAATAATCCCTACAAACCTCCGGTACTTGGGCTTTAAAGGTGTCAGTGGTTTCTGCCACCCCCACCTCGTAGCCACTTTGCTCAGCCTGATCAACCATCTCCTTAGCCTCGCGTGCCTTAACGACAACCTCTTCCTTGGCTTTAATGGCTTCCTGCTTAGCCTCCTCAGACCTTTTCAAATCTTGCTTGAGGCCTTCCATTAGTTTCTTGGCTGCGGCAAAATTTTCGTCGGCTTGCCTTTCAGTGGTCTTCAGCTGGGCCTCTAAACCCGACCTCTCACTCTCCAACTTGCCCAGACTTGCTGTAACCTCCTGCAGCTTCTTCTCCTTTAGCTCGAGAATCTTCTGGGTTTGATCGAGCCTCACCTCCCTAGCCCTAAGGGATTTGTAGGAGTTGGCAGCAATCTCCTCGGCCCTATGAGCAGATTGAACAGCCTACATGCAAAGTATGGCAAGTCAGTGATACGCAAACATAAGTGTTGTGAAAAGGACATCATAGAAATCCTTACCATGGCAAGTTTTTTCTTCAACATCATGAAGACGTTCTGGTCTTTCATCCTCCTAAGCTCACCCATGTCCTCGGGTAGTAATAGTGCTTATTCCACAGCGTCTGCAATGCATGCAGCAATACCCTCATCGGAGCCCCTGATAGACGAGTCAGCAGTGACTGCTTAGTCATCCACAGTCATTTGGGGGGCCTAAATGGGTGCATGCAAGGCTATGTGGGATTCGGCCCGCCTGTCTGACCTCGTCTGAGGGAGACGAGGCTGCTTTGCACCCCTTTCCTGCTCTACCTCTTTGGTAGGAAGATCTTTACCACCTTCAACCATATCCTTCCTTTTCTGTTGATCCTTTTTTCTTTTGTCATCACTGGGGTCAACACGTTGGGATTGGGTTGAAGGAAGAAGAGGGAGTTTTAGTGGAGGAACCCTCTCAGTGCCCTTGTCTTTGTCTTTAATCTTCGCTTGAGACACTTTAGGAGGCTCCTAGGCTCCAACTTAAGCCTCCAACACATCCTTAAGACTAGGTTTAGACCTACGTTGAATACCCATACTCTGGAACTATTGGTCAGCATCCGAGGAGGTTGGTGGAGACGTACCGACGACAGTAAGTTGGTCTTCAGGTGATGGAAGTCGATCAAAAACTTCGAATTCTTCTTCAGAATCTGAGAGTTCAATGATCTCTCCTTCTTTTTCTTCCTCTGTAAATGGATGAGAGGAAGAACCTTCACTCAGTGAGGGTCGCACCGAAGAGGTAGCGAGAGGAACACCTTCTGGAATGAGTCGAATTGGCTCGATGAGAAGAGTGCCTTAAAGAATGGGAGTACCCTCGGGGAGCAAAAAGCCTTCAACTGCGACGTTGATCCTAGGCAGCCGAGGATCTTTCTCTTTAATCACGCACTTCGGCGCTTGAAAGGCGAGAGAGATCGGTTTGTACCCAAGGATTAGGTGCGCTGCGTGAAGTTGACCGTCCAAGTGAACGAACACCTCGGCCCTCAAAATCTTGTTTAGGCGAGCAAAGTCGACTAGATGGGCATGACGAGTAAGTGCGCGGCGATCTGCACAATTATTCAAAGAAAGGGTAAGCAAAAAATATATAGATAAATAATAAGTAACGAATTACAATAGCAATAACAAAACAAAGAAGATATATATATATATATATATATATATAAAACTAAGCGATGTGCAGGTATTCACTTGGTTCCCCTTCTCTTGTCGGACAGAGGAGACCGTCATGCCAATCTCCAGACAATATTAGGAAGTCTTTGTTTAAACCTTTGTTGGAATGAGGGAGGCATTGGATTAGCCTAACCTCGGCGTGCCTAGACTTTAGGTAATATCCTTGCCCTGTCAACTGGTGAAGGTTGTAAACCTAATTCACTTCGTGGTGGGTAAGTCCTAATCCCAGTTTTTCGTTTAGAACGTCTACGGCACCTAGAATCCTAAACATGTTTGGGGTTCTGAGATAATCTCTAGTGATCGGTCTCATGGGAATTCTCATTTCCCCCTCTATGAAGGCTATCATAGGAATTGCTACCTCACCGGTATCTCTCTCAGTATGCCACCCTCCTTGCTTGCAATATTTAATAGATACTCCCGGTGGGATTCCATACCTAGCCTTAACTCCTCTATTCCTTTAGGACTATCTACTAGGGGTGCGAACCTATCCATTTTCTAAAAGTAAAGAGAGGATATTGTGGTGGGGTTGAGAAATTTAGATGGCCGAGGACAGAGAAATTAAGAATGACGAGAAAGAAAGAGTAGCAATAATGAAAGCAGAAAGTTGGGAAAACTTACTTTAGAGTAATAAGGTCACTTCGGCTTAGAACTGAGAAGGTGTAAAGACGCCTGTAGATTGCAAGAGTGGCTAGGTTCGTTGTACAAGCTCTGAAATGAACAAAGAGCTTTTAAACTGACAGTATTTATATCGCGAAAAGTCATAAAGTGGGAAATCTCCCACCTATCTCCCTGAGCTGCGCTCACCCGTTGGATGGACATCGCGCTGTTGAACGTGGGGAACAGGGAGCCGCCAGCATTTAATGGGAACATGTTCTGCATAATGAAACGCCAGAAGTGATTGTCCAGAGTGCGTGTGTCAAAATCCTCATCCCTCCCAGAGAAGTAGAAATGAGGATCTAGAGGGGCTATTGTAGGGCCAACGGGCCCAAAGTATGTATTGGGCCGACCTAAGAGCTCTTGTGGGATTGAAAGCCCAACCTTACAGCATGGATGGTCCGAGGATATGAGAAGTCCCGCCTGTGAAGTAACGTGACATACGAAAGATGCCATGCATGAGCAGAACATCCCGAGGCATGATGTCTGAGGATAACAACGTCCATATACTGCCGAGGATGAGAAAGGTGATGTGGCAGTTCAAGGGCACCAATACTGAAGACCTTGGACACAAAGGCTGAGAAAACGAGGATAGGAGATAAAAAGGAGTGACAGAAAATATCAAGGATAAAGCTGTTATTACCGCATTGAAGGCTCTATACCTACCTCTTTGGCCGCATTAATGAGGAAGTGACGCCTGAATATTGGAGTTCAGTCTTAGACCTACCACCAAAGACTTGGTAGAGTGGGGTGATGGGACAAGTATCTAAAAGAAGTATATGACTTACACGTGGAGAAGGAGGAGGGAGACCTATAAAAGGCGAAGGAAGAAGAAAGGGAGGGGGGATCAGAAGAAAGAAAACACACACACACACAAGAGAAATTGTAAGGAAAACACCAAAGATTGTCTTCGGTATCAATATATATATATATATATATATAAGAGTTTTCATCCACGTACAAAGATTATGCATGTGTTCTATGATCTAATTTAGCTTTTACGTTACCCAATGTCCCTAGACCTAGATTCGAAACCCACTATCTATAAATTCATTGTTTTGGGCTCTTTGAGCTGGTTTGAAAGTACAACCTAGGTCCAGCACAATTTGTGTCCCTACAGAATATAAGACCAACGACTTAGGACAAATGGAGTATTATCTATATTTCTATATATAAATCTAAAAGTTGAGTTGTAATATTTATCATTATTACGCTTCTGTTAAGCCACCTTATTTGCCATGTCATTGGCCACATCATCATTTTTTTTTCATATTTATTTTTTTCCTTTAATGTTTTTGACAAAATTAAATATATAAATATATTGGCTTTACAAATTCATTTTAGGCAGTTTTAACTTTGCATATTAATCTACTTTAATTTGGATGTTATAACTAAATAATAAATTAATGAAAAATCAAAATAAAAGTATTGTTTATACATATTCATTTTGGCTCTTCTTATTTTCATATTCTTACTATAAATTTGCTACTCCCCTATTTTATGCATATTTTTCCCACATAAAAAGGTTATCTCTCTCTCTCTCAAATTTTTTTTCATTATTTGTTGGAATTTTTTTCTTGCATCTTTACCTTAGATTGATGAATATTTGTGTTTTTTAGAGCTATATTTTTTTTGTTTATAAATAAAAAATAAAATCAATGAAGAATAAAAACATATATATATATATATATATATTAAAAAATTGTCTATAAAAAGGTATTCACAAGTCTTTTTTAATCATTAATGGTAAAAAAGATACAATCTGACAATTGCCCTATAATGATGATTGTTGTTGACCTTATTTTGGGAAAATTAGGTTATAATATGTCCATGTTTTATGTTGTTATCAAATTTTAGTTTATTTTATATAAAAAAAATTTAGTTTATTTAAAAAAATAACAGGATTGTCTAGACAATAGGATGAAAAACAGTTAGTGCTGTTAAAGAAGATGGTTTTTGTGTAATTTCTTAATTTAATTGTTTGTAAATATTTTGAGTAACAAATTAGCTATAAATTGTTATGTCATTGTTAAATGGTGTTCTTAGATGCCTGAGTAATTATTCTAAGCATTTATGAATATTTTATATTGCTCTTCATCTTTCACATCAATCTTCCATATCCCATTAGTGTATTCTTTGAGATTTTTAAGAAAAAAAAATCAATTTTGTGTTTAAAATTATTTATTTATCTATTCATTTTTCACATGTTGGATTAGATTATGACAGTATTAACACAATACTTCTTATTTTTTTTCAAACATTTTTCTCTACTTTTTTTCCCGTTGGAATTGTACTCATAGTTTTTTTTTTTTTTTTTTTTTTTTTTTTTAATTTTAAGAAAAAAGAGTTACAATCATATAAAGCTATAACCAGAACTTTTGCTTCGGAACAGTAGCATATTTCTATTGCATTGCTTCAAAACTTTATTAAAATTTTTGAATTTGATTATGCATTGTATATTTGGCTTGATCACATCATATTTGATATATTTTACATATTCGAGAAAAGGAGTTTGACTTGATTGAGTTTTATAATTCCATTTTTCTTTTTTTGAATTTTAGTTTTGTTGAGTTAATTTTTTAGATACATTTCTTGGTGCTTTTGATTGTACGTTAGAAATACTAGGTTTGAGAAATTTTTTATTTTTTATTTTTTTTGAGAATCAATGTTTGAGAAATTTTTTTTAAGACTAAAAGAATATTTTTCAAAATTTTAAATAATTTTTAATGATACACGAACTGTTATAAATAATTTTATTGAAAAATTAATATTTTCACAAACTTACCTTTTGAATACCTAAGAAAAACTGTTTAATTTTTATTTTATTTTGATACTAAGGAAATTATATATATATATATATATATATATTACATTTGTGATTATCTCTATACTAAATGAAAATATGATTATGAAATACATTAATATTTATTAAATTAGTCCAAATTGCAAAAAATAAATTTAATGAGACCACCCTAAAAATATCATTTGCAGTTTTACGACTAGTATATCTAAAAGTTAAAGCGTAGCAATTATTGTTGCTATACTTATATTGAGTCATATTAGCAATTGCATCATCTACCTATTTACAACTCTCACTCTTTTTTTTTTAGCTGTTTTTCTTCTTATTAATTCACAGCTTATTATTACACTCTCTCTAACATTTCTCCTCCCTTTTAAGGAGAACCAATTATCTTTAACAAATTTTAGAGAATAAATTAAATTATCTATAATTACGAAATACTTATCTCTTTCCCTCTTTTTTTTTGAGACACACACACACACATGTATAAAAGAAGGGGGATGAGATAAGGAAATACACTCATTGCGTGAATCTACAACTAGTAATAATAAATTAAAACAAGTCAATGTCTATCTGTAATGTTTTGATTTGAGTCTTTTTGTTAATCTTCATTTCTAAGCAGGCGGTTATGTGCCAAATAAACTTACAGTCTTTACAACTCATTCAATAAAAAATGCCATGTACATTTAAAATACAAGCTAAATTTCATTTTACATTAATTTTTAAATTAAAAATTCAGTTTAAAGATCTAATAAAATCGATTTTAAATAGCATTTAATGGTTTTTTCTTATTAGAATAAAAAAAAAAAAACCAAGAATCTCTCTCTCTCTCTCAAATTTGGTGGTGGGCTATAACGTAATCGGTTAGATCATGAACCATTGGATGAAGGGACTTACAAGATGGCGTGGGTGTTGTTGATAATGGTGAATACTAATGAGATTGCTTTGTGTCATAACTTGTATGACTCATCACCACACAACTTGATTCATTTACAGCCTTAATTAGATAATTAGGTATGATCGGTGTCAATTTAAAGTAGGGAATTGAAGTGAATCATTGTTGTTGGTCATCAACAAATTATTGATCAATTGAAAAAAAAAAAAGTTTAGTGTTAGAACATAAATAAATAAACGTGGGGACTTTATCCCTTCGTTTTTAATGACTGAAAGAGGATAGAAGGGAAGAGGAGGGAAAAGAAGGAAGAGGTTGAATTTCCTTTACTGTTTAATGTGAGAGATGAAACAGAGCAAGAGTAAAGCAGACAAAACAAAAAGTGAAGGATACAAAATTCACCTATGCACACATTTAATGATCCCCCAATTTGGGTGGAAATAGAGAGAAAATTGCAATGAAAACGTTCAGCTGCCAGTTTTGACTTTTAATGTCTTACAAAAGATGGTATTATTTGTACTGTATTGGTTAACATATATGTATTTGAATTTAACTGAAAAACCTAATATACTCCACTTAAGAATTTGTACTAAGTTTTGCTGTGAAACATTTATGTGTAAACCAAAGAAAAGAAAGATGAACTTCTTTTTTTTTCCTTCTGTTATTCTTTCTCTTTCTCTCTCTATTTTTATATATTTTCTTTTCCCTTGCTCTTTTCTTTTATTTCCCTCCACTTGATAAAATCTAGAAGAATAAAACTGCCTTCAAGGATGGAAGTACTTAATTTTCTTAAAGCGAACAGACTGTATCCAACCCTTTTTTTCTCTATGCCGCATTAATTTATTTGAGCTAACTTGTAAAATTCCTTCCAAATATATATATATATATATATAAAATTCGATTGTAGAAAGTAAGTGCTACAAACGAAAGTATTTAGCTCAAAGATGCATTAGTCATACACTCATTCAGTAACATCTCTGCTACACATAATTTTGGCTACAAAAACCCATCAATTATTTCAACATACAAAACTAAGCAAAGGCAAAGTAGTTAAAGAGTGTTGACATTACAAAGACACAGAGCCTGTCTCTGCATGAGTACTTTTTGAAAACTTTTAACATCAAAGAAGGGTGGAAGGGTGCAATCATGCCATCGCTAATGCACCGAATCCGATATAAAAATAAAAAATAAAAAAAAATCAAAGAAGAAGGGAGACCCCAAATGAAATAGTGGAGATCATACGGCCCGGCAAAGCCAAGTGCCCATAATTCCCTATGGTTTGACGCTTCCGGGGATCGGCCTGTAGAATAGCCTTAGAAGTAGAAAAAGCGAGTCACAGTCTAAAGTACACCAAGCATAGCGCAAGTGCAACGATGCCTTAACCCTCCTAATATCATTAACATGAAAAACATGGGCATCATCTCTAGCGAGTGCTGATGTCCTCTCTGCACCCAGTTTTAATTTGACATTATTATAAATCAGCAACACCCAATTTTGTTCACATCTCAATTGTTATTTTGATCAACTATTTTTTTTTTTTTTCATTTTAGTGCGTGTTTGGCAAAAATTATTTTTGTCAGCTTATTTTACTATTCAGCTTATTTTTGTTACTATTCATGGACCTCACTATACTTTTTGTTACTATTCATGAGTCTAGAAACGGAGTTAAGACTTCAAGTTAGGGGGGGGGGGCAAAAGAATAAACAAATTTTTTTTTTTTGGAACTCCAAGTAAGCATTCATTTGGAAGAGAAATGTTATGTCCATAATATTTTCACTATATTTTCACAACAAATCGTAAGTGGTAGATTATTATTGGTTGTTATGAGTGAGCAAAAAAGTAATTTAAGCATGTGATTTGTTGTGAAAATATTGTGGACGTAACACTTCTCAATTTTAGAAAGTTAAGCTTTTTTTTTTTGGTGTCTTGTGTGTTGTTAAATGTGTGTGGGTGCTCATCGGTGGAGTTTGTTTTTTTATTTATTTATTTTTTTTGGCTGTGGTTGGTGGTTGTGATTTGCTGGATGTGGGTTCCGATTTGCCCTCACCAGTGGAGTTTTTTTTTTTTTTTTGGTTGGTGGTGGTGAGTGGATGTGGTGGTTGTGATTTGTAGATTGTGGGTTTCAATTTGCCCTCACCGGTGGAGGATTTTTTTTTTTTTGCTGTAATTGGTGGTGGTGAGTGGATGTGGTGGTTGTGAGTGGATGTGGATGTGAAGGTTTCTTGCTGCTGTGATTTTTTTTTTTTTTTTTTTTTGTTAGTGGTGGTTGTGGTGGGTTTTTGGTGGTGTGGTGCGGCGGTGCTATGAGAAAGAGAGAGACAGAGGAGGGAGAGGAAAAATAAAAAATTAGTTAAAAATAATAATAAAACAATATTTAAATAAGATTGTAAAAAAAAAAAAAAAGAAGTTTTGATATAGGTTGTATTGTAAAGTGGTGTGTTATATGTTATAAATATAGGTTTTGAAAGGATAAATGCTAAATTTTTTAGTAAATTAAAACTAGTCAACACCAATATATAATAGTTTTGATTTGAGTCCTTCCGTTAATCTTTGTTGTGACAAATAAACTTACAGTCTTTACAATTCATCCAATAAAACCATGCCATGTCATTTAAAATAAAAGCTAAACTTCATTTCATATTAAATTTTAAATTGAAAAAATAGTTTTAGGATCTAATAAAATCATTTTTAAATAATAGTTAATGATTTTTTTATTAGAATATTGAAAAAAAACGAAGAATCTCTGTCTCTCTCTCTCTCTAAAATTGGGGGGTGGGCAATAATGTCATAGAGTGGATCACGAACTGTTGGATGAAAAGACTGATGGACAATGCACCAATGAAACTGCGTCACATTAAAACTTGGGGAATTCTAGCCTTTTACCCTTATTTTTAAAAATATTTGGCAATATGCCCTTGTTTTGAAACTATATAGGTTCATGTCCCTGTTTCGAAACTCGATTTTATTAAAATTGAGTTTCAATTAAAAACTCGATTGGTTGAAAATCGAGTTATGCAAGATCAAACTTTAAAAAAAAAAAAAAAAAAATTGCATGGAACTAGAGTTTATGAAGCTCGAGTTCCATAAAAACGCCGCTATAGGTCTTATAAAACGTCACTATAAGTTTGGGGTGATCAAACTTAAAAAAAAAAAATTGCATGGAACTCGAGTTTAGGAAGCTCGAGTTCCATAAAAGCGCCGCTATAGGTCTTATAAAACGTAGCTATAGGTTTGGCGTGATCAAACTTTAAAAAAAAAATTTGCATAGAACTCGAGTTTACGAAGCTCGAGTTCCACAAAAATGCCGCTATAGGTCTTATAAAACGCAGCTATAGCTAAGGAACTTAAGCTCTGTGAACTCGAGTTCCATGCAATTTTTTTTTTTTTAAGTTTGATCACCCCATACTCGAATTTCTACCAATCGAGTATTTTAATTGAAACTCAATTTTAATACAATAGAGTTTCGAAACAGGGGCACGATCCTATATAGTTTCAAAATAGGGGCATAAAGCCAAATATTTTGCCCAGTAAGGGCAAAAGCCTAGAATCTTCTTAAAACTTGTATGGCTAGTCACTACATTTGGGCCTCGTGCTGAGTGAGTACGGAGTAAGGCATTGCCACAATCTTGGATGTGGGTTGAGTGTGGTTGGAGGGTTGTCAACGAATTAAGTTTTATCATTGTAGTGAGTATTTATGGGCCATTTAGCAGAGGAGTTTGATTTGAGTTACTTGTAATTTTTAAAAATAAATGTGGATAAAAAAATGTGTATAAATATGTGTAAAGTTGTTTAAAATTTGATAGAGTGAGTTTGAACCACTCTACCAAACAGGCCCTAAATTTGGCCCAACAATGAAAGTAAAATGTTCGAGTTCGGCTAGAGCTTGAACCGAACTTATAAATAATGTTCAAACTTGAGCTAGTAAAAAAATCTAAAAGCTGAAACTTGGCTTCACTAGCTTGATTCATTAATCAAGTCGAGTTGAGCTCAATATTAAGCTCAAACTTGAGCCCAATAGTAAGCTTTTGAGCTTGATATCCAACACATAGGGCCGGCTCAATGAATTGTGGGGCCTAAGGCGACAATTTTAAATAGGCCTTTTAATTAATCAAATATGAATTAAATAATTTTTATTTAAATGTTGATATCATTTTTTTATTTAAAGCCTAATTTTATTACTTTTTGTGATGTAAAAGTATTAATCAAGTTTTTGTAATCAAATTCTACTAACATTTAAAATGATAATTGGCTTATCCACATTTTTTTAGAATAATGGCATAATTGATCTTAAATAGTACGTTATTAATAGATATAAGCCATCAATATCATAAATATCATGTTTGAAATAGCATCCAAGATATTATAGACAATACTTTTTCAAATTATCATCATTGTTCACTGTACTATGAATTAAAAATATAGCTTGATCTAATTATATATAAAGATATAATTAATTATTATTTAACAAATTAAGAATTTATATACCAACAAAACCAAAAGAATCCTCTCAAAAAAAAAAAAAAAAAACAAAAACAAAAAGGGAAATATATATAAAACTATAAAATTGTGGAGATAAACCTATGCAACCCAGTACCCAATACCCATGCACCCCTTTTTTTATTTATTTATCAAAATGTATGGACCATTGACAAGTGTAAGGGCTATCTACCACTAACAACCAAGAATAAAAGAAGGCAAACTAGAGCAAGAAAGAACAGGGTTAAAGAAACAGAGATTTTAGAGTTAAAATTCCAAACTTGGATGTTGAAGGCTATGGCCCAACAAAGAAGGAGGTTCAAAGATCCAAAGCCAGCTGCAAAGAAGACTTCAGAAAACCACTTTTTCTCTTAGAATGGAAGAGCGTAGAAATTTCTCAACAATCAGTAAAAAAATTGAGGTTTGAGATTGAATTTATTTTGGGCTTTTTGCTTTTAGTTTGCTTTGTAGAGAGGGAGATAGTGTGCGATTTTTCAGCTTCGATATACGTAGGAAATTAAATGATTTTACACTACCCATAGAGAAAATGAACCGTTCAGCACATCCAACAATTTTTTGTTTTTCTAGATGATTCTTTAATAATAAAAATTTGGGTTTTAATTAATACTCGTATACGTTAAAGACATATATTTATTGGTTGGTTTTCTCCAAGGAATTTAAAAAAAAAAAAATTATTGGTTAAAATTTGAGGGTCTTTTTTCATTTGGGGCCTTAGACAATTGCATCAGTTGCTTATATGCTTGAGCCGGCACTGCCAACACAAGTTCATTATCAAACTCACATCAAGCTTATCATCAAAATTATGATTTGATCCCAAATCTCAATTACTTAAAGTCATAGTAAGATATGATTTTAATTGTCAAACTTATTGCCAAACTCATAAATAAGCCTAGACTTAGCTTGTTTTGTAATGAGCTTTTAACATTCATGAGTTTGTCTGTGAATACTTTTTTTTTACTTGAGCTTGACTCGTTTATTAAACAAGCCTAAAATTAAGGCTTAAGTTTAGTTTGTTTATAAATAAATAAACATGGATGAACTTATGAACAACTTGGTTCATTTACAATTCTAGTTGGGTGATTGGGTGCGATTGGTGCCAATTTAAAGATTGGAATGCAATCTTGGATATGGGTTTTTGGAAGCTAATTCATTTGACAAATCTAGTGGCGTTTTCAGATGTGTTGGGTACTCTATAATGGTCAAGTTTCTTGATTCACAAGTACTTGTAATAAAATAAAAACATATTGGTGTCTTAATTTGCTGAGATATATTTGCTAATATGAATCAAGTTAATTATAATGAGTACTTTTTGTTTTTTTTTGACATGTTGTTCCATGCAGGTTTTTGTAATTGATTTGATGAAAATGAACTCTGAAACTCAAGAATATAGTCTTCAATAGAATCTTACAATGTCGTAAGGAACTACAAGAGCTTTAGTTGAATTTGGAAGCAATGATGCGGGGATTGGTGGCGGTGGCTTTGGATGTCTATGGTGGATGGTAGTGTTTTGGTATGCAAGCTCAATAGGAGCAAAAGAGATAAAAGAAAATAAAAAGAATAAGGAAAAAGAATACAACAAAACTTTTTTTTTTATACTAAAAAGCATTAAAAAACATATAAGAATAATTTTTATGATGTAATTAGGACGGTGTAGTTTTGAACTAAGATGATGTATTAATAATTTGCTCTTATAATTACAGTAAAAAAAAAAATTGCTCTTATAATTAGGACGGATGTCTTTCCTTATACGTACAAAGGAGGGATCTCATAGCCGCCATAGTAGCTTTTACATCATTAGCACATAATGCAAAACCCATTATCTATGTTTCACTATAATTTATTTCAGTCCTCTAATTCTGTTTTTGTTTATTTCAGTCTTTTAATTTGTTTTTATTCATTTTAATTCTTTAAGTTTTAAGTTTATTTAATTAAGATCTGTCCATTAACTCTTGTTAAATGTTGTAGTTAATTGTCTAAATTTTTATTTTTATTTTGCCAAAATTTATAAATTAAAAAATCCAATTAATGATAGAAAAATAATTTCCAAAATTTTTTTAATTAAAAAAATTAATGAAAATTGATGAAGAAACCTTAATTAAATAAACTTAAAACTTAAATGACTGGAATGAATCTAATGAAACTTAGAGGGTGGATAAATTTTGCATTTTAGCTTATAATTTCTATATGAGAATATTTTGAAACATCTAAAAGATCAATGTCAAAGTGATCTATTGATTTATAGTAGTAAGATTTATGGTAAAAAAAACACCTTCCACGTATCTTTCCTTTTCATTTCCAAACATCATAGACAAAAACAAATCCACACGTTTAAGAATCTCTTTCTTCACTTTCTTCTTACTTAGCCGTGAAGTTATTCTGGTTTTTGTCTGTTACTTACACTTCTAACACGAGTAGGAGTTATTATTGAGTATTCTAGGAGTATGTTCCCTCACTCACACGTAGGGTGGGTGCCACCCATCATGGGGCTCATCCCCATGTGAGAGGGAGAGAGTATACTCCTGGACTACTTAATAAAATTCCCACGAGTAGTGCCCTTCCAAGATTTTCCAAAGGGCCCAATTCTGGACACTGTTGGGGTATTTTAATTTAAAAATAAATGATATTTTCAATTTATTTCTCCATTAATTATATAGTCAAATTTTCACCATGAATTTTTACTTGTTGAGCTTTAAAATTTTGGGAAACTATGTATTTAGTCCCTATCTTTTACATCATTTTTCAATTTGGTCTCTAATATTTCAATTGTATCAATTTAGTCCTTAACATTTTAGTGTCATGTCAATTTAGTCTCTACTGTTATCTCTTGGATGAAAATTGCTAACTTAACTAACGACCAATATAAAAAATTTGTTTCCGTTGTTGATGTGGCAATAAACTAATTTTTTTTTTCCCGTTACTACGTCAGCAATTTTCATACAAGAGATTAGGGGTGTCCACAGAACCCGGCAACCCGATCAACCCGCCGGACCCGCCCGAAACCGACCGGCCACCACCCGAACCGATCAACCCGACAGTCGCCGGCGGGTGGCCACCCACAGAACCCGAACCCTTCGGGTCGGCTGGCGGGTTTCCTCCCCAAAAACCCGAGCCACCCGACCCGACCATAAACTCAACAAAATCCGGCGAGATCCAGAGGTACTCCGACGAAGAGCCTCTTGAAATCCGCTGCAATCCACCAGATCAGACGTTATTTTTGATTTTCCGACAAAGAGCAACATGAAATCCACTAGATTTAGTTTTTTCCGTTATCGGCCAGATCTTGATCGATCCGGCACAATATCGGCATCGGCGACGGAATATCAGCACCGGAAACGAAACCCGAAACCGACCGACAGCTAACCCGAAACTGACGGACCCGAACCCGATGATCCGACCATCCAAAACGTAGAAATTTTCGGGTCGGGTCCGGGCCGGGCACAAACCCGACCCGGCCCGACCCGTGGACACCCCTACAAGAGATAATGGTAAGGATTAAATTGATATGACATCAAAAGGTTAGGGACCTAATTAACACAATTGAAAAGTTAGAGACCAAATAAAAATATATTGTAAATGATAAGGACCAAATATGTAATTTACCTTAAAATTTTAATTGAGATTTATAACCATATTAAACCCATATTTTTATGTCCATTATTTCATATTTATTTGACTTATTTATTCTTTTTGCAACTCACTAATTCACTAAGCATATAAATAGGTTCTCTTTCTCCACTTATTAGAGATATATAACATTTTTTTATAGGAGAGATATACAACATTAGTCCTGTCACTAATTGTTAGAAAGGCTTCTTGTCATTCTTTGTATTCTTTAATCTCATCCTTTACAAAAAAAAAAAAAAAAAAAAAAAAAAAAAAAAAAAAAAACTTACTATGCTACCTATTGTGAGAGATCGTGACCTTGACCCATTTGTTTCATTAGACCACACTTACGTGAATGAGTGAGACCATGTTAATTCTCTCAAAATGACAATTACACTGATCAGACTGTCCCCCTTAGATCGAGAATTTTACATTTGGAGTCATCACTTATTTTAAGTTAAGGGAAAAAAGAAAAGGAAAACCATGCAATGAAAGAATTCATCATTTTATTGATTGACTAATTATGCAATTACATTTGATAGAAAAGTAGAAGGAAATACATTGTCTTGGTCCTAGATAAAATCTAAGAAAATACGAGGCTTTGATTCCTAATTACATTATAAAAGCTGAAAATTACATGATAAAGCCTAGTATACAAATCATTAATGATCTAAGATTGAAGGTTAAATTATGAAGTGGAAAGGTGTTAGCACCCACCCCACCCAATGAACTAGTCTTTTAGAATATGGTGGCCATGAGTTTATGTCTTGCAATCAAAGCATCAGAACATATCATGGAAACAAGTAAACAACATGTTTTTTTTTAAAACATGTATCAAAAGATTAGGGATATTAGAAAAAAATAGTTTTGAGCATGTGAGTTTATTTTATAAACCCTAGGTAGATTAAGCATGTTCAAAAGTTTATCCCATATTATCAACCACAAACATTATGGCATATCACAGATCTAAGGTTTTGAGATCCAAATTTCTCAAGTCAGAGGTTTATACCTACATGTAATGTTGGATTAAGTAGTGGTCTTGAATGTGAGTGCAATAAGTTCTTCTTTCAAGTTTGGAATTTTGACAATGCTTCGAGATGATTTGACTCATTGGTTCGAATCAATCCTTGATGAGGATTGGGGTAGCACCTCCTTGGATCAAATCTTCGATGGGTGGTGTCTCCTTGGATCAGACCTTCAACGGGCAACACTTCCTTGGATTGATTCTTGGATCAGCAACACCTCCTTCGATGAGATGAATTTTTAATTGAAAAGAAAGAATATAATAAAAAAAAATATTGTTTCTAATAAAGGTAATAGTTCGAATTCTTTATGTAATAATTTATTATTGTTTTATAAAAACTACGTATATAAGTAGTTAAATTTAGATACAATAATATATAAACTTTATAGTTTGATATTGTTTTCAAGTCAAAAATTAAAGTTTTAGAGGCACAAATGGATCTTATATGGTTTATAATTAGTCATTTTATGTCTAAGCAAAAAAAAGAAGAAGAAGTCATTTTATGAGTTTAATTAAAAAAGGACACACACATATATGTGTGTGTGTTATTGAGGTTTATTAAAACTATCATTGGCAAAAAAAATTTATATTACAAACAAATTTTTTTTTTGATTATGTTTAATGCAAATCCAAATTACTTACGTTTTACTTGTAGTCAACGTCTTCTTTGGGTCTTCGTCGTCACTCGTCCACCTCTCTTTTTCCACTTTGGATACTTTGTACGTCCTTGTGCTTTTAATGATCGTTTGTCCAGACATTTCCTTCATTGCTAAGTTCTCTCTCTCTCTCTTTAGTGGGAACACATGCATTATTCTATGGTAAGTTCTGTGTTTTTGCAAATTGACTGACTATACAGAGAGATCACCAAGGCAAGGAGAAATGGAGAATACCATTGTCAAGAAGGAAGAAGTTACTGGTAGAAGCTTGATAGACAAGGTGTTCTCTTGGTCTTTTAGGGATGTTTGCAATAAAGATCTTTACAAAAATCAGGTTGGTGTGTTTTCCTTTAGTCGTAATTCATAATGGTTATTGCATTAAGCATATATATACACCCTATATAAGAGTTTTGTTATGTTATTGATTCTACCCCAAAAAAAAAAAAAGATTTATGTTATTAAGCATAATATATGCATATATCAAGTTTTTATTATTTAAAATAAGTAAAGTTGAAAGGAAAAACACTCATATTCAGAATGGTGTATCTCAAAGTCCTAGAGTTTTAACTTTTAAAAAGTGTAATTTAGGTGCCATTAACGTATTGTAATTTGTAGGTGCTACTCAATTTACATTCGTTTTGAGTATATTTACACTTATTTTGAGTCTGACAGCTACTTCAATGGGATCTATTATTCTGATCTGAGGTGAAATTACCAAATTCCATCATGCTCGGCACCAATGAGCACTTGAGAGTAAAAAGAACTTCGCCATTTTTTATTGAGCCTGTAAAGTTGTGATTTACAACTATATTTTATGTTACTTTAATTCCGTGTGAAATTTGATTATAATTCTGTTCAATCATTTCCTTGTATTTTTGTGGGATTTAATGTAAAAGTTGTGTATGAGAGTTTGGTGAAGATTCTGTGAAGAAGAGGATTTCACGACTAGCTCGCGACTGGCTCGCGAGTGCCAACTCGTGAAACAAACCACATGAGAAGCATGTGTTGGAATTTGAAGAGTCTTTCATAGATTAGATTTCATGAGTCATTAGCGACTTAGGCCAAGTCACGAGTGACCAGCGAAACTCTTTGCCTGATTATTTTTTAGTGTGCCTTTTCTCATACCTTTACCAACACTATATAAACCCACATTACCCATGAAATGTAAGAAGAAAAAAGAGTATTCACAAAAAACTTTTAAGAGAGAAAACCTAACCAAACACTTGAGAGTTAGAGATTTTTTTACCCACAATCCTCTACATCATTTCTTTAGAGTTTCCTTTTTACTCCTACCTCTCCATCTACACATCCTTGAGAGGTTCTTGGCCCAAACACTTACCTCACTCATACTGAGTGTTGAGAGAAGTTTTGGTGTCTATGGGAAGCATTGGAAGAAGCCATTGAGTGGCGGATGCAATTCGGCGAAATTGCGGGATCTAGATAATTACTGAAGACAAGACTCCGAGAAGTCAGTTGGTAGCTGGAGCTTAGAGAGCTTAAGTACATTGGGTAGATTAGGCTTGGAGGGTTTTTTTGATATTCGTTCACTAGTGGTTCGATTTCAGCTTGGAGGGCCGAAGAGAGGTTTTTCGCTAAGTACTTTGGTTTCTTCTTTGATAACACGTCTAGGTGTTATCTTGTGTACTTGCTTATTTTACTTGCTTATGCTACTTGCTTATGCATTATAGTAGTATTCTGGTTTATTGCATTTCATTTGCTCTTGTTTCGCATTTTGATAAGTTAAAGTAAAAACAATTAAGCTGTAATTTAAATTTGGGGGTCTAAACAAGTATTAGTGTTTCTACACTAATTAAGATTTCAGTTGGTATCAGAATGGGTACACTTTTTGGATTTCATTATCTTTATGTGATCCTAGACCCCTTTTGAGAAAGATAGATCTCAATCCTTCAATGCACGTCCTTTCTTTGATTGGAGTAACTATGCGCTTTGGAAAGTACGTATGCATGCATTTTTATGTGTAATTGATGAGACTGTTGGGGATTTCGTTAAGAATGGTTAGGTGAGACCAATAACATCCAAGGCCAAGTGGGACAAGGCTACCCTTGCTTTGGCAAATGCCAATATCAAAGCTATTAATGCAATTTTTTGCGGTGTTTCAACTGATGAACTTCACAAGATCTCTCATTTGAAGACTGCTAAAGAGGCATGGAAAATTCTCGAGACTAGAGGGAACCAAGAAGGTCAAGGACACCAAATTGCAAATGCTTACTACCAGATTTGAGGAAGTGAAGAAGAGTCGTTTGACTTATTCTATGGGAGACTCAATGAGATTGTCATTGCCAAGCTCAATCTTGGAGAAAAGATTGAGGATGCCAAAGTGATAAGGAAAGTCTTAATATCCTTACCCAAAAGTTTCAGAGCCAAAGTTACCTCCATTGAGGAGAGTAAAGACTTGGATGAGATCAAGATCCAAGAGCTTGTCGGTTCTCTTCAAATTTATGAGCTTGGATTGCCCTCTCACAAATCTAGCAAATTACTTGCTCTCAAAAATATAAATGAAAGAACCAATGATTAAGGGTGTCCAACTAAACCGCAGACCTGACCCACCCGACTAAATCGACCGAACCCGAATCGTCTGCCGTCTGACCCAATGACCTGGCAGTCGGCGACGGGTCCCTACCATCTTAAACCAATTCTGATGGGTCTTCCCTTCTAAATCCAACCCACCAGACCCAACCGTGATATAAAACCCAACACTTAACAATCTTAGTACACCCGTTCAGAAATGTAGACCATCACCCTCAATTTTCTGACTTCACTCTATCTCTCTCACTCTTTCACTCTCTTGATCTCTCAACAGCCAACAAGCCTAACACCTCTAGTTTAGAACTTTAGATCTTCGAACCTCCACCAATCTGTGATTCTCCTCCATCGTAGCATCGCCGATTTGAAATTATCTCTCTTAGGTTTGATTTTCAGTAATTTTGTCTCTTTATTTCTTTGTTTTAGTCTCTTTCATGTTTAGATCTGCTTTCAGTTCTCTTATCTCTATTTGTGTTCTTCGAATTTGTGGGCTACTGGTATTTGAAAATGTAGATTTGTTCTTCAGTGTAGATTTTTTCTTTCAGATTTATAGAATTTGTTCCAAGTTTAGTCTTTGATTTTTGTCTTTCGATCGGAGTCGGATTTGACCGTTGTCCTCTCGAGCTCGACTCGACTCGACCCATGATTTTTCATGGTGGGCAGCGGGTCTGCCGTCCAACCACCCGACAAGATCGAGTCAGTTTCGAGTTGAGCTTAAACTCGAACTGATCCGACCCATGGACACCCTTACTGGTAATTCCTTGCATGAGGATGATGTTGAGAAAGAGGTGGTTGATCTTGCAAAGAACTTCTGCAAATTTCTAAAGATGAAGAACAATGAGAAGTCATTTGGCAAAGAAAAGTTTTCATCCTCCAAGAATGACAAAAGAGACTTCAAGAAGAAGGATGTAAAAGAGTCATCACCACCTCAAAGGATTGTTTGCTATGAATGCAATAGACATAGGCATTTAAAGAAGGAGTGTCCGAACTATTTAAGAGAAAAGGGTAAGGTGCTAACAACTACCTTTAGTGATTCGGAGTGTTGAAATTCAGATTCGGAAGAAGAATGCAATGGTGATGGTAACTATTCCGCTTTTATGGCAATTACCTCGGTTGATTCCAAAGATCAATTGAGTGAATTGGTTGAGGAACTCGGTGTACACTCCAATGTTGAAGAAGATGAAGTTTCGGATGATGAGGAAGTGTACCTCAATGAAGATGATAAGAAATTTCAAGATGTTTATGAAGCATTGCTTGAGGATTGTGGCAAGTATGCTAAAGTTGCTAAAAGTGTGGTCAAGTAGATGAAGAGAATTGAAGAAGACCATAAATCCACCCTTGCTTAACTCAAGGATGCCAAGTGTGAAGTTGAAGTCTTGAAAGAGGAGCTATTGAATGCTTACTCGAAGATCAAATTTCTCAAACTTGAAGTGATTCAAACTAATGTTAAAGTGGAGCGCATCATAACCAAGAAGCTTGATAATGTTCTTTCATCTAAAACACCTTTCTCAAACAAAATTAGACTAGGCTACACCGGTGAAGGAAGTTCGAATGTAGAACAGAGAAGGGAGATGAAATTCGTATCGACAAAGGATGTAGAAATGTCTAGGTTTGAGATCCCTATCGTTAAGAAGAAGGACATTAAGCCAAAATCAAAGAAAAAAGGGAAGTCACTGCCTAAGAGTCAAAGGGAACTTCAAGTGAAGCATTTTTGTCACCATTGTGGCATTCAAGGGCACACAAGACCAAATTGCTTCAAGCTTCACATTCTCAAAAGTGCTGATTCTCTGCATGCTCAAGGAAATGCAAGAAGAATGCCAAAAGGAAAGCAAGCTAAGGGAGAAAATGATGGCCAACTCATTGGAGATGTCATGAAAAGCTTAAGGACATCTCATCATGCCTAGCTAGCTTCAACTAGAGGTTTAAGAGTTATGTTGGTCGTACCCCTCTGTCTATGGATCTTACTTAAAGCACTCGTGTGGTGTGGCCTGTGTGAGTGAAGAGGGGTACTCATGCATGATTCATCCACTATGTCCATGCATTAATACTTCCAATGTCTTAGGGTCATAGTATCAAGCATAATGCCATATGCACTCTTCTTACTTTAATACTTCTTCTCTGGCATGTTTCTTTTAATACTTTTTGTTTATTTGGTTGCTTTTTTTGTTGATCTTATTTGATTGCTTTTGAAAAACCAAAAAACTCATAAAAAGTAAAAAATCCCAAAAAGTTTGATTGTTTGTGTTGTGTCATATCACATGTTGAATTTGGCCTTGTACCTCTGTACTAATGACGTAGTGTATTTTCGAGCTTAGCTTGTTATGTATGCACATATTGAATGTGAGTAAAATGTAGAAATCTATGTTTAATTGTTGTAAATAGATCTTCAAGTTTGTCATGAATGTCTAGCCATTAGTCTTGATTGATCTTGATACATGCGTAGACTTGATCCTATATATCTCCTCACATTTATTTTTATGTCAAAAAGCTCTTCAATCATCAATCTCTAAAAGGAGAAAGAGCTGGAAAAATCGTGCTTCGAAAACTATTTAGACTAAGAAAAAGTGGAGGAAAAATGTATTCACAATGTATGATGCCAAAACCAGATGTTTATTCTTCAAAGAAATATAAAAAATTCTATGACATCGATGCTAAAAAATTGAGTTGTATTGATAAAAAAATATGAAAAATGGAAGCCAAATGAAAAGTTTTCTATCAATGTAAACACTTTAGTGATGCATCATATATGTTCATTTCTACTAGTGAGATAGGTCACTTGACTCATATATGGAATTGATTATTGAAGCTTTATACTAGACTATGGACTAATTCATACTTGATACCCACACATAACATAAAGTCTAATGTTCAATGAATATCTATTTCATTTGTGTGATTGTACGTACTTAAATGTGATGTGTGTATACTGAATTGCTTGATGATCAAACCCAAAAAGATTTTTAAGTATTTTATTTGTTTCTAGAAGTGATTTTTTTGTCACTTTAGTGTTGAAATTTTTTCTCAGAATGTCAAAGTCTTTGTGTTGAAAAAATTTGTGTTTGGCCATTTCATGACTACTTTCACAAGTGGTTCCAAGTCGCGAGATTTTTAAGGAATCCCAATTCCTTAAAAATTTCAGGTAGAGATCATCATGTCCATGCATTGTTCATCATATAAGGTTAGTTCATGCATGCTAATTGTTTGATAAAATGCCTTTTTGACATTTTTCACTCGTTAGGACTTCGATGAGTACCAAACTTTGGGGATTGCCATGTTTACTTAATTGTAACATGTTTCTATCATTGCTTGTGTATTTTACCCACTTTTCCCAATGAGTGCTTGTTCATACATTGGTCATGCATTGCACATGCACGTTTGATGCACACACCCTATCAAAAGTGACATGTCATGCATATTGTAATTCTCTTTGTCTAATTAGACTTTTAGCTTTGTTTTCATGTATTTGTGTTCTAGTATATGATCTTTAACTTAGTTTTAAGAGTTATTTATTTGTTTTTGTACTAACTTGCATTTAATCTAGTTTGTTTCCATTTTTGTGTATGGTTTGTGTTTTTTTCTTTTGTAAATGTTTCCTTGCAAGAAAACCACTGCCAAGAAACCTCTTAAGCGTCAACGATATGAAGAGCATCACTTCTAAGATAGAGATGCATTTGAGGCATTCTCGAAGTTTTATATGGATGTTGTTATTATTGTGGAGAGAGAGAGAGAGAGAGAGGTGGATCTTGGGTCTCTTGAGGGCACTTTCATTCCTGATGTGTTCAGAGACCACACTTGGGCTCCTCTTCTCACAGGCTCAGTATATGTGCATCATATCTTAATTTGGGAGTTCTTGAATGCCATTGTGGAGGGAGATCACCTCAACTGTTAGGTGAGAGGGAAGGAGTTCACTATCTTAGCCTTGTCCATCTAAAACTTCCTACAGATCAGACCAATGATCCCAGGGTCTTCTCTTCCTTATGACAAGAGGACTACATTAGTATCAATAGTAGCTCAAGATCTTGGGGGAGAATGGAAGAGACAATCCTTACTCACTACCAGCTTCTCTTCTGCTATGAGAACACTGGCCTATATTATGCTTTTAAACCTTTATTCAATAAGGAATCTGACAACTCTCTCTCAACCACGAGCATTATTCCTTCATGACCTGTACTAAAAGAAGGATATAGACAATTGTGCTCAAATCTACCATCTTCTTGCAAGGTCATGAAGAGGGAAGACCAGATTTCTGCTTAAACAATGACGAGGAGCAAAGCTTGTCTTTGTAGTCTTGACGAGGAAGAAGGAGCACCAGGGGAGAACACCGAAGCTAAACCTGGGAACACTGATGAAGAGATCGACTGGTTCACCCTTGGACCAGAAGATATGGAAGCCTCACCTACTCAGGCTCAGCCTTAAGGTTAGACACATGCACCACCTCATGCTCCCAGTCAACTTGATCTTCTTTTCAATTGTCTAGATCACTTGTAGCGATCTTTTGATGAGCACTCAATCTACTCCACACGCCTATTCACTTCTCTTCAAGAGCAAATCACTGCTCTCTCCACTTAGATTATAGATTTGGCTAGCATGGACTAGCACCTTTGGCCATTTCGGTAAAAAAGGGGGAATAGTATTTAGTTGAGGGGAAGTATATTTTGAAGGGGAGCAGAATTTTGAGACTTTTTACTCCTCGTATACTTTATTTACTCTGCTTAGTTTATTTACATTGCTTGATTTTAAAGCTTTCAGTATTTTAGTTTAAAACTCAATTTATCTTTATTACTTTGTGTATCTTGGTTTTTATAGCCGTTTCTTGATGTTTTTAGTTATCTATTACTTCTTACTTTAGTTTCTTTAATGCATCTTGTGCTTGTTGGACATGTAATTAATTTCTGCACGGCTCTTAATTGCTTGCGTGTCCGGATAATCATTTATTCTTTAAATGTTCATTGTGGTCTTTTCCAAATAACTGCTCATGTTTGATCAAGTTATGCTATAAGTTCATATATCTTTAGCTTTTACTTGATCGCATTTTACTGATTCTTTATACATGCCTTGTATTCTACTTGTCTCGTATTTATTGAAACTATTTGTTATGTGCAAGGGTTTCAGGATACAAGTGTATATGGTTCAAGTGCTTCACAGGTTTTTAGCTTTAGGTGTGAGTGAGATTTGCCTCTATTCCCATTTTCACGTGTTAAGCCTAGAGTCTGTTAAAGGGTTTTGTTACAAAATAGCCAAAGAGGGAGATTGTAAAGTTGTGATTTACAATTATACTTTATGTTGACTTTAATTTTGTGTCAAATTTGATTGAAATTCTATTCAATCATTTCCTTGTATTTTTGTGGGATTTAATGTAAGGGTTGTGTGTGAGAGTTTGGTGAAGATTCTATGAAGATGAGGATTTTGCGACTAGCTTGCAACTAGCTTGCGAGTGCCAATCCGTGAAACAGGCCACGTGAAAAGCACATGCTAGAATTTGAAGAGTTTTTGATAGGCTAGATTTCACGAGTCATTCGCGACTTAGGCCAAGTCGTGAGTGACCCACGAAACTCTCTGCCTGATTATTTTATAATGTGCCTTTACTCATACCTTTACCAACACTATATAAACCCTCATTACCCGCGAATTTGTAGAGTTTTTGACAGGCTAGATTTTTCGACTCATTTGAGACTTAGGCCAAGTCGCGAGTGACCCACGAAACTCTCTGCCTAATTATTTTTTAGTATTCCTTTTCTCATACCTTTACCAACACTATATAAACCCCCATTACCCACAAAATGTAAGAAGAAAAATGAGTATTTACAAGAAACTTTTAAGCTATAAAATCCTAGCCAAACACTTGAGAGTTAGAGAGTGTTTTACCCACAATCTTGTACATCATTTCTCTAGAGTTTCTTTTTACTCCTACCTCTACATCTTCACATCTTTGAGAGGTTCCTTAGCCTAAAAACTTACTACACCCATACTGAGTGTATTGGAAGAAGCCATTGAGTGATGGATGCAATCGGGCAGAATTACGAGATCCGGATAACAAGTGAAGACAAAACTTTGAGAAGTCCGTTGGTAGCTAAAGCTTGGAGGGCTTATGTACATTGGGTAGATTAGGCTTGGAGGATTTTTTTGATGTTTATGTACTCTAACTTATTCACTAGTGGATCAATTTCGGCTTAGAGGGCCACAGAGAGGCTTTTCACTGAGTACTTCGGTTTCCTTTTCGATAACACGTCTCGGTGTTATTTTATGTTTGCATCTCTCTTCCCTATTCTTTAAGCTTTACATTTATCGCTTATTGTACTTGCTTATGCATTACAGTAGTGTTCAGGTTTATTGCGCTTCATTTGCTCTTGTTTCGCACTTTGATAAGTTAGAGTAAAAACAATTAAGTTGTAATTTAAATTTGGGGGTCTAAACAAGCATTAATGTTTCTACACTAATATCTCTTTTAGAGCCAATACTCTGTTTACCTTTTTTACTCACTTATTTGATACTACTCATTGCTAGAAAATGAAGTATGAGCTATAAGAAAATATAAAAGTTAGAGCTTTCATTTCACTAGATTGAAAGATGCATATCGTTTGAGGAAATTCAACTAATACGTTTGACATGCATGATTAGATTCAGTAATGGAAAAAATTTGCCTTTTTGAAATCATCATTTAGTTGTTTGATTAAGTTTTCGTTATAGTGAATTACTTATAAGTAATAGCTACGTTTTCAAAAAAATATTGACTACCACTTCCTAAAAATAGAGTTGTAAACAAGTTGAGTTTTGTTTAGTAGTAAATGTTTGAACTCGGCTCGACAACAAATTTAAAGTGTTCAAGCTTTTACCAAGCCTCCAAACAACGTTTGACATTGAGCTAATATATAAAAAGTCTAAAAACAAGAGCTCAACTTGGCTTAACTTTATTCATTAATCAAGTTGAGCTCGAGCCCAGTATCAAGCCCTAGAACTCGAGATTCAACCCATGTACATTATCAAATGCTTAAATCTGCAAAAATCAAGAAAACAAATAGAACGGTGGTTGGGGTTTGAATGAGTGGTCTCAAGTTGCCACATGTATATTAAGATATGGGTAATGAGTTTATTTATTAAACTCATATCAAGCTTATTATTAAGACCATAAATGAGCTTAAGCTCGGCTTTGGCAATCCATGACAAAACCACAACAACCAAATGAAATATAAGAGAAGTCATAAATCACTCAACTCATACTCACTTGTTGAATATAATAAAATCCAATCCTAACATAAACCCTTGAAAAACTTTGCAAAAAGAGAGTTCATGGCATGATAGATTTTGACAACTCATATTTCTGAAATACTTTAAACAAAACTCGTCAAGGCATCTTAGTGTGAGACAGAAATAAAAGATTGCATACATATGAAGAGAAATGTGTATAAAGAGAGAAAAGAAACAACACATGTAGGGGTAGGTGAAGAAGACATACATCATCATATATATATATCAAAGATTGGCACAATGTATGTAAACATGGTCATGAGACTGGTGTACAAGAAGCTAAAAGAAGCCCCTAAAACAACAAGGAGTTAAACACTCCCCCTAACAAGATGAAACATAACTCTCCCTTACAAATACATGTATTTCTCCCCCTAACATGTAGAATCTTAAAAAGAAACCACATATTCTTCATAATTTCTCCCATTTTTTGTCATGATTGACAAAGGGTATAAGAAGTTAGAAAGCTTCACCCGAGAAACATAAAGATGATCAAGGATGATCAATAGGGTACAAGGAATCCATATAAATGCATAAATGTAATGAAATAAGATGCTATGGATGACAAGATATAAACAATATGCAAAACATGTGAAAAACAATGCATGTAAGAGAATCTTAATAGATCGAGAAGCTGTCGAGCATTTATCGAGTAGAAGCCAACCTTGATGGATCGAGAATCTGTCAAGGATCAATTGGCCAGACAAAAAGTTTCTCGATGGATCGAGAATCTGTTGAGAAGCTATCGAGACAAAGTTCAAAAATTCTATAAAACATAACTGCTTGATAGGGATTATCACCTTCGAGGCACATCCTATAACTCCCACATCTCCTAGAAAACACGCTTGCAATCATATATAAAGTATTTTGATTATTTTGCTTTTATTTTTCATTGCATATTTTCTTTTATAAAGCATATCATGCATGGACACTTAAGAGAGAGAAAAGAAATACCCAATGATGTCAAGCTCTTGACATTGCACTTTTGCTATGCCGAATCATACAGATGTCATTTCATGATTGATGGACAACAGTGGTAAGATAGTTATTTATGCATTTCTCTTAGGATTTTTTAGTCATTCTTGTCAAAAAGAGTGATATGAGTGTTCAGTACAAAAGATAACTTAATCTTCCTCATCACAAACACGAGCTACAAAGCTCACCTGCTTAGTTGTGCATAGAGATGTTCATCTAAGTTATAAAAGATACAAAGTTTAGAAAACTTTGTTTCAATGGCCATCCAAGGTACACAAGTACCAGTGTACACAAAACACACATTGCTTTTGTATTTTTCTGATTTTTCTCTTTTTATTTTGAAAAAAAAATAAAATACAGGCTAAACAACCAAACAAAAATAGATAAACAACATGAAGACATGAAAGATAGATGAAGATGCATGAAAGCATGATTCCAAGATTAGATAAGAAATCAAGGAAGGAGAGTTCTACTTTAGATAGAAAGAATTAAAGTAGAAGTCAAACAGAAAAAACAATTAAGTCTTAGACTCATTTTTCACTCACACAGCATGAGTCTTTGGCCGTGAAGATGAAAAGACACGTGTCCTAGTATGTCTATTAAAAGACATAGAAGAATTATAATTCTCCTAAAATTGAGTTAAAAAACTCAAAACTTTTAATAACTCTCCAAAAAAATGTGTAGGTCCTTAAGAGGAAACTTGTGATTGTTTGGATACTTGCTTTTGAGGATACAGCTTAAAGCAATTAAGACGAATGTGTCTAGAAACATCACAATGGTGACAAACATAAGGTCTAACAAAGGATTTAGAATTAGACAAATCAGTTATGAATTTCATACCTTTATTACCTTTCTTAGATTGGGGCACAAAGACAGTCCTTGATCCAGAAGCCACAGAAGAGGAGGGGCCAGAGGAAACAACATATCCTAAGCCAGTCTTATCAAAACTAGGCTTTTGAGCATTCAATACCTTATCAAGCTTTGCACTAGACATTCTTTCTATTTGAGCTCTAGCTTGACTAAGCTCAACTTCGAAATTCTTGACATTCTCTTCTAATGATGTGTTCTCCACAATAAGAGTTTCAACTAACTTTGTAGTCTCATCTAGTTTGACTAACAGTTCAGCTTTTTTAATTTTCACCTCATTAACTTTTTTTTACAAAGATGAGAAGTCTTTTCAAATTTTTTAAATTCAGTGCATAGCTTATCGTATGCTTCCTAAAGAGTCAACTTTTTAGATACTTCATCATTAGAAGAATACGCACTATCACTAGCATTCTCCACAATCACCTTATCGGTTGTGGCAACAAAAGCCATAAAGTGACCACATTCATCCACATACTCATAAGAAGAGTCATTCTCAGTATCATTCCAAGTAGCAACCAACCATTTATCTTTTGATTTCTTGGTCTTTTCCTTCATAAGATAGTTTGGGCACTCTATCCTTATATGACCAAAACCTTTGCACTTATGGCATTGGATGTGGGGTTTCTCATTCTTGCCATTCCTAGAGGATTTATATTTCGTAGGAGTTTTTTCTTATCATTTTTTCTATATTGAAGAAGCTTGAAAATCTCATCAGCTATGAAGGTTAGATCCTCATCCTTATCATCATCTTCATCTTCACCTTCATCTTCATCTTCATCTTTAAAGTCATCAATCTCTTCCTCTATACCCTTAATAGCCGAGTTTTTACTCTTTTCACATTTTCCCATTAAACCTAATCTTATCTCATAGGTTTGAAGGTTCCTTACAAGCTCAATCAAAGGAATTTGATCAATGTCCTTCACTTCTTCAATGTTAGTGATCTTGGCATAGAATCTTTCAAGTAGGGACCTAAGGATTTTTCTAACAATTTTGGGTTCTGCAATAGATTCTCCAAGATTGAAGGCAGAATTCACAATATTCTTGAGTTTAGCATAGAACTTGTCAAAGGTCTCATCCTCATCCATCTTTATTTCTTCAAAACTACTAGTGAGTCTTTGAAGCTTTACAGTCTTTACTGCCTTGGTACCTTCATAGGTGGTCTTAAGAATGGTCCATACTTCCTTAGCAACTTTCGTAGATGATATTTTCTTGAATTCCTTATTGGTCACCCCACAAAACAAAGCATTTAAAGCCATACTATTGAAATTTGCTGCTATATTTGCTGCTTCATCCCAATCCACCGGCGCTTCCTTTGGCTTAATCCAGCCAACTTCAACAGTTTGCCATACTTTTTCACCTAGAGCTTGCAAAAAAACTTGTATACAAACTTTCCAGTACGCATAATTAGTGCCATCAAATAGAGGAGGAATCAAAAGAGATTGTCCGCGATCCATGACAATCAAGGATCACACTCAAGAAATTAATCCAATCAGAGTGTACCCACTTTGATACCACTTGTTGAGAAATTAGACATCGGTTGATAGAATTAACAAATTTTAAACCCAAGTTGTTAATTAGATTTATTATGAGTAAACCTTGTTAAACCAAACTAACATCAATATCATGTCAAAATTATGCATAACGGAAAAGTAAATAAGACAAGTTATGATGACCTAAGAAAACCAATAAAACTTACTAGTTTCACGGTAAAAAAATCTGGGGGGGAAACCTTTCCGAAAAGTAATCCACTAAAATAAAGAGAAATTTTAGATCTAGTACAAAATCTTTGTCCCTAGACTCCACAATCCCTGTAGATGAATTTAAAGCAGAAACCTTCTACTGCTTTAAAACCTCTGAACTCTTCAATATATGAATGCTACCCTTTTACACGGATCCTAGTGTGTGACTAACCAAAGATGCATGGCTCCCAGTACGTGACTAACTCACCAACTTGAAGAAAATGTTGGCTACAAAGTTCTTCACTTCATCAACAATGAAGATTAAGAAGTACTTGGTTATAAAATTCTAAGGTGCAAAGACGCAGTAGCTTCTTTCAGAGAGAATAAGGCATTGGTCACCTTTTGCATATGTTCTCCTTTTATTCTCATGTGTGACGGTCTTTAAAATAAGCTTTATATATGTATAAGGTTGTGAGAAAAGAAACCCTACACATACATGTCAACATAGGCCGAAAATCATATTTGAAAATTCTAATTTCGTAATTCTTGATAGATATAACTGTCGAGCTATCTGTCGAACAACTGTCGAATTTTAATGAATCAGCACTTCTTCACTTGTTTCTTGGAAAGATTTGCATGGTTTCAATACTAGGCTTGAACTCTTCTTCCTTAAAGTACTAAATCCATCCTAAATCTACCCAAATACAAGTAAAGTGCGTTTTGTCAAAGGATTATCCAATTCTAAATGACATATGTTCCTAATAATGATTCACACATGTCCAAACACCCTAGAACTCGAGATTCAACACATGTACATTATCAAATGCTTAAATCTACAAAAATCAAGAAAACAAATAGAAAGGCGGTTGGGGTTTGAACGAGTGGTCCCAAGTTGCAACATGTATATTAAGATATGGGTAATGAGTTTATTTATTAAACTCATATCAAGCTTATTATCAAGACCATAAATGAGCTTAAGCTCAGCTATTTTATATTGAGCCTTATTATATATGAGTCTGTTCATGAACAATTGTTTTTTTTTTGTTGCTTTGGTTGTGTTTGTTTATTAAAGAAGCCTAAAAATAAGGCTCAAGCTTAGTATAAACAAGCAAACATGAATGAATGTTTTATTGAGCCAATCTAAGTTGTTTATAAATGACTTAGTTCATTTACAACCCTATTTAGGTCAAAAGCTTTGTAATTCAATTAATTGGGTTGAGTTGGACGATTTTGAGTTTGACCCAGCCAATTATAGGTCAAATTAAGTGCTGGTCAGAAACTTGTTGAACTAAAAAGAGTGTGAAACCAATCAACCTTACTTGGTTTTTGATGGATCAAGTCACCTTGATGTGACTCTTACTATTTTCACATGCAAAAAAATTAAATAAATAAAAAAGTAATTTGAGCATATTCTTTTTGTCTTCCTTTCAATTCAAATATGAGAACAAAGGAATGAAGACAATAAAAAAAGAAGAAGTTAAATGATACATAAATTCTACCATGTTGTAGTACATAACCAACATATCAAATTTTACTTAGAAAGACATAATCATGATAGGATCACACGTCACACATGAGCTGGATAGAATGGTATTTATTTAACCCAAGAGATTTATATAAGTTTAAAAAGAGTTTTTTTTTTTTTTAAAATAAAATCTTATATAAAATAATTATCACTGAAAATATATTACCCATTTTTTATGAAAAATTTTGACATATTTAATCTTTTTCAAAAATTAATAATTACATAATAATTTTTAGTATTTTTATGTAATATAGATGACTAAATAAAATTTAATTTAAAAATGTTAATGCTTTAAAAAATTGAAAAAAAAAAAAGAAAAAAAAAAAAGGTTGAGTAGAAACAAACTCACAAAAGTAGAGGTGTTTTGAATGAAAAATTTCCGTCAAAGTTGATCGTTGAATGCAACGATAGAAAATTGAAAACACTGACATGAAGGGCTTGAGTGGCTTGGTTTGGACAGGTACACCAACTAATAGACAAGAAGGATCATTGTATGTGTGAGATCGATGCAGTATTTTTGGTGTGGTCACCCATCACATGCCTACACAAAGTACCTATTAGAAAGTCAAGTGATTATTCTCATGAATACATGGTTTTTTACACTTAAATTTTTTAAAATTTTATTTTATGTACTTCTCACATTTTCTAAATCGTGTATTATAACTTTAGTATTATCAAGGAATTGTAAGCCTTCCATCTAATAGATGATCCTCAAGAATAAAATGGCACAAAAGAAAAAAAATATGTAAATTACAATAGACCCACTTGTGGTTACACTTATTTTTATACTACTTATTTGTAGTTCAAAACTTAACACTTTTGCTCACTTCAGATTAACTTCGTTTGTTCTCCATAACCCATTTAGGTTATAGAGACAAACAGAGCTAATCTCAGATTGACAAAAGTGTTGAGTTTTGAACCATGAGTAAGCAAGAAAAAAATAAGCCTAACTACGCGTGAGTTTATTGTAGTTTCTCAAAAAAATAAAAGGTGAAGCTTGCAATACAATGGTAATTGAAGAAGATGATAACTATCCAAATAGTGTGCCAATTATAAGGATGGTTTCTCTGTCCGCATTTCTTAATTTTTGGACAGTACATAAAAGTGGACACCAAAGAGTCCATTTTCAATTATGTACACACTGCATATACTGATGGATTCATTAAAATCTTATTGTTCATTTCAAGTGTTTGCCTGTTTTACTATGCTATTGTTACATAGCATGGTAGAGAGCTCGTCTAATGTAATTTCTCCCTCTGCATTCTAGAGGTTTGACATAAGATCAATAGAATTTCAAGTGATTTAATTTTCGTTAATCAATTATTTATTTGTATTTATGTATTTACTTTCCATTCAGCGATTCATGTACTTCTCTCATAGCTTTGACATCATTCATTGACAGGTGCAAAGGATTCCAGAGACATTTTTGTCAATGACAGATTACATGAAGTCATTCAAGGATCCATTAATTGAGGAAGCACATGTTGATTTGTTCTCAAACATGACAGCAGTTCGTCGAGCACCTGTTTGTTATATACATTCTGTTGAGGAATCTAAAAACTTTAAACTCCCCAAAGACTTGTTTTATGAAATTAAATTCAATGCAGCTGGAGATACTGAAAAAAATATAGTAACCTATGAACCTAAAGTTGGTGATCTTATTGCCTTGACAGATTTTAGACCAAAATCCACTGATGATTTGGTCAGGCCGACAAGATTTTATCTTATTGCTTATGTTTATGGGACTAAAGCTGAAAGTTCTGGAAAGCTCCAAATACTGGCATCAAAGTGTATTAGGACTGAACCAAACATGCAAAGGAACATGAGAGAAACTTTTCTTGGGAGGAAGAGAGAAACATTTCATACAAATAAGAAGGAAACACTTCTGGCAGTTTGTCTTATGAATATGACAACAATTGTTCGAATGTGGAGAGCAGTGAACTCAGACCTGGAAGGGGGAAACAGGAACATCCTTAATAAAGTAGTGCAAAACAATGCAGCAGTAAGAATCATATATCATTTTGTTCTTCAATGTCACAAACATAAAAAAAAAAAAAAAAAAATGCTTCTTTTTAAAGATTGTACATGTTTACTGGTAATGGCGTTTGTAAATTGTAGGTCTTGCACATGTTACAGAGTGATAAACCTACTTATTGACTTCATTACCATTACATTTTATATTTATTTCTTACAGGATGAAGAAAATTGTACTACATGCTTCTCTGAAGGAAAACGCAGTCCTTCCAATTCGTTTATATGTGATATAATTTCCTCTTATAATCTAAATAATTCGCAAGAAGCTGCAGTTTTAAGCTGTGTTGGTTTGAGGGACTGCTGTCATCAGAATACTGTCAAACTGATATGGGGTCCTCCAGGGACTGGGAAAACAAAGACTGTTGGTTTGTTATTATTTGTTCTCCTTAAAATAAAGTGCAGAACACTAACATGTGCTCCAACTAACAGTGCGGTTTTGGAAGTTACAACACGGCTGCTGAGTCTGGTTAGGGAGTCACTAGAGTATGATACATATGGGCTTGGAGATATAATTTTATTTGGGAATGATGAGCGATTGAGGATTGATGGTTGTGATGATCTTCTTGATGTATTTTTTGACTATCGTGTTAATGTGCTTTGTAAGTACTTTGCTTCATCATCTGGATGGAAAGATAGCTTAGAAGTAGTGATACGTTTTCTTGAGAACCCTAAATTGCAGTACAATATATACTCTGAAGAAAGAAAGAAGAAAAATGTTGAGGTTGAGGATGAGCTCAAACAGGAGGAGAGTACTAGCAATCCAGTAAAGGAAGATGGTGATACTATGACATTTGAGGAGTTTGTAAAGAAGAAAAATGCTGAGGTTGAGGATGAGCTCAAACAGGAGGAGAGTAAGGAGAGTACTAGCAATCCAGTAAAGGAAGATGAAGATACTATGACATTTGAGGAGTTGGTAAAGAAGAAAAATGTTGAGGTTGAGGATGAGCTCAAACAGGAGGAGAGTACTAGTAATCCAGTAAAGGAAGATGATGATACTATGACATTTGAGGAGTTTGTAAAGAAGAAAAATGTTGAGGTTGAGGATGAGCTCAAACAGGAGGAGAGTAAGGAGAGTACTAGCAATCCAGTAAAGGAAGATGATGATACTATGACATTTGAGGAGTTTGTAAAGAAGGAGTTCAGTTTAATTCGCAAGTCACTGAAGTGTTGTATGATTGATTTATATACACACTTACCAACTTCTCTATTACCATTAGAGGTAGTGAAGGACATGATTAGAGCTTTGAAATTGCTAAAATCTCTTCAAACTTTGTTGTGCAGTCTCAGTACTGTAGCCAATGAAGGGTTAGAACATGTTCTTAATGACTTGGAAGACATTGGAAGCAGTGTTGGTTGCTCTTCAAAGTTAAGTATCACAGTAAAAGAGTGCCTTGATGTACTAAGATCTCTTTCTCACACATTCTCTGTACCAAATTTAACTGATCATTATGCAATACAAAAATTTTGTTTGGCAAATGCATGCTTGGTATTTTGTACGGCATCAAGCTCTGCTAAATTACACACAGAAGGAATGACACCATTGGAATTTTTAGTTATTGATGAAGCTGCTCAACTTAAAGAATGTGAATCAGCCATTCCTTTACAACTGTCTGGTCTCCGACATGCTATTCTCATAGGAGATGAGAGGCAGCTCCCTGCTATGGTTCAAAGCAAGGTTTGAGTCCTATCCTTGTCGCTCCTTTGTCTTTCAAATTATGAACCTTCCACTTAGTTTAACATATTTTGAATGTGCAACTTTTAGATTTCCACAAATGCTGAATTCGGAAGAAGCTTGTTTGAAAGACTAGTCATGTTGGGACACCAGAAGCACCTTCTTGATGTCCAGTACAGGATGCATCCATCCATCAGCTTCTTTCCAAACAAGGAATTCTATAACAGCCAGATTTCAGATGCTCCAAATGTCATAGAAAGAGGAGATGAGAAGCGTTTTCTTCAGGGCAACATTTACGGCTCATACTCTTTTATAAGTATAGATCATGGAAAGGAGGAATTTGAAGGAGGTCACAGTTCGAAGAATATGGTTGAGGCTGCTGTGGTCTCTGAGATAGTTGCAAATCTTTATGAAGGTATGTTTTATTGCTTATTACTCGAAGTTCTTATCCATAAAAATTGCTGCCAGAAAAGCTTGTAGACAAATGATATAAATTCCTTTACCTTTTCCTTTTCCTTTTTGGTTGGCCACAGAATTTCTTGTCACAAAGAAGAAGGTTAGTGTAGGAGTTATATCACCGTATAAAACTCAAGTCTATGCAATTCAAGAGAAAGTCAAAGGATATAGTAAATATTCTGACAGTGGCTTCTCTGTGGGTGTTCGCTCTGTTGATGGGTTCCAAGGAGGTGAGGAAGATGTGATAATTATCTCAACTGTAAGAAGTAATGATAATGGATCAATAGGTTTCCTTTCCGACCTCAAAAGAGCAAATGTGGCCCTGACTCGTGCAAGGTATTAATAATTTGTTTATACCAGATTGTGCCTGCAACTCAAAAATGTTTCAGTTTTGCAAATTAAAAGACTCCAATTTTTTATGTATCTGTAGGTATTGCCTTTGGATATTGGGGAATGGGACGACTTTACTCAAGAGCGACTCTGTTTGGAAGAAGCTAGTCCTTGATGCTAGGGAACGGCAGTGTTTCTATAATGCAGAAGAGGACCAAAAGTTAGCTCTGGCTATTACAGCAGCTTTAGTTGAGCTTGGAAAACTTGATATTTTACTCAATAACGACTCTCTACTGTTCAGAGAGGCTAGATGGAAGGTACATGCAATGCATTATTTATTATTAACGGGGTGTTTTGAGCTCTTCGAGCACTTAACTATTCCCTGAGTGTGTGTAGTTAACTGTCCCACACACACCAAGTCATGCAGGAAAATCCCACACTTGTCTGAAATATATTTTTCCTCATTGAATGGTGCATATATTCTCGACCGAATCAAAGGCAGAAGGTTGGAAATATGACTTTCTAGAGACGAAATTTTCCTCTTTATTTTCAATAGAATAAAGTGGTTTAGATAGTAGACTCTTTAATGGTTTTGAACTTATCTGAATTTATATGATGACTTTATTAGTTCCTAAAACGTAAATCAGGTAATCATTACCTTCAATACTGAACAGGTTATCTTCAGCAATGATTTCAAGGAGTCTATACAGAGTATTAGAAATTCAGAGATCTGTAAGGAAGTGCTTTATGTGTTGCAAAAACTTTCAAGTGGTTGGCGTCAGTCTCAGGAGGAGAGAGACCCCGTTGTCCATGATGGACCTTCTTCTCAACTTTTAGAGATGTCCAAGGTCAGTGAGCAACTGAATCTGGTTTGGAATGTAGATAGTCTCAAGGAGGATTCAAATTACATACAGATCTTGAAGGTTTGGGATGTCGTGCCGTTATCTGATATACCAAAACTTGCCAAGCGTCTTGACTTCTTATTTGGGAGATATAGAGCGGATGAGATGAATCGCTGCAAACACAGATGTGTTGAGGGGCATTAGTTTTTCTGAATTTGCTTTTAAAATATAACGAGTAACTAATATGAGCAACACTTTAAAAAACAAAACAAAAACAAAAAATCAATTATTGTGAATAGCTTTCACTCGTCAATTAACTAGTATGTTGCTCTCAAATTGTGACTTAAAGCTTAATTAATGTCTAAAACCGCATGAGCTCAAGTAGCTGGCTGTCCAGAATCTGTTCCCACTGCTCATCGGTTGAATTTGTTACAGGAGTTTTGTTGTTCCAAAGAGATGGCCAGTGGATTCAAGTACTTGCTTGGAACCTGATACTGTGGTGTCTCTCTCAAAAGACTTATCCTCACTGACTATAATTGAGGAGCCGGTAACATCAACTGCAATTTATAGGTGAGTGAAATGCAGCTACAAGTCTTACAATTAAATTTTCAACATTGGTCTTCCTAGGCAATTTCTCTTCTGCAGAATCACTCTAATGAAAATAGAAATTGAAGATAATATAATAGTAAGTCATATAGGTGTAAAATGTTATTGCTCATGCAGTGTGCCTAAGGTACTAGTTAGAAGCTCAAGCTGACTTATATATCCCTGCCAATTGCTCAGTTCTTTGACTTGGTTAAAAAGAAACTAAGAAATTTGTAGAAATTATCCGAATTAAGACACTCACTTGATATACCGAAAAGAAAAACAAAAGCAAAACCAATTTTTTCATACGAACTTGGAATTGAAGGTTTGTTCAAAGGACTGATTATTATATAAATGAATGTCAGAAATCATTTCAAGTCAAACAAGAAGAATAAATCTGAAGACGTTGAATTTAAGCAAGGGTGGCTTGACGATTGATGAAGCAAGATTGCCTTCGTTTTGAACGACGAATTTGGATGCATTTCCCAGCCATCTTTCCTGGTAAGTGCCATAAGTTGATACGTGAAATATTGGAGTATTACAAAAATTGAAACATTGACTTCATTTTTTTATACACTTGTTGATATTGTAGATAACATTAATGAAACTGATGTTACCCTAATTGGCCTGTCTTGGATGCAGGTGGTACCATGCTAGAGTTAATAGCTCAGCCATTACACCTCAAATGAAAGCTGGAACCATGGGGAAACTGCTCTAGACATATCATAGTTTCAAGCATTCACTTTAGTATAATTACTAGTCGCAGGCACATGCAAAGCATGGGACAATTATAATTTTTTGTGCCAATATTTATATTTTACTTATTTTTATTTATTTTTGTTCAATAACAATTTAGGTGCTTCGTAAAACCACATGGTAATGTCATCAATGAGCTTGCTTCGTGTGGCCTTGTTTTATCATATTAACTATTTTGAGTGCTTCTATGAAAATAAATATGATTGATGAGTTAGAGAATAAACTAGGGTCGTCATTCCTTGTAATGATGATCAAATCAGACGTTACACATTTATTACACGCATTGATGGTGAAACGTAACAGATGGAGCAACAGTAACAATTAGAGATCCCATTGATAACGTACTAGCCATTCAACATAAATGCAAGAATTCATTGTCCATTAAGGCAAAGAACAACTTTAAAAGAAAGAGACAATGGAATCCAAAGGTACACACAAACACTCATCCAAAAATCACTTCAAGTCGTTTTCTCTCTAAACAAACTCTCTCCCTTTCTGACTTAAGCATCAGAGTGTTTTTGGCAAACACCACACTGGTGTGTTCCATTTCTTTCCAAAACATTCTTGCAGGTTTGCATAGAAGACACAACCAAGTACAGCATTGTCCATCCACTGAGACGAGGATCTCAATTAGTGATTTTTCGTATCATTAGTTTGGTGCCGTCTATGGGAGTGCTAATCATTCAAGCCATCTTCCCTAAGTGAAAAAAGAGAACCTCGTAGCACAAGATGGATGCCGAACAAGCCGCATAACAAATTCAAGCCCAAGTAGCCAGTGTGGAGGAATTGACTTGCTAGAATGAAGTACTAAGGAGAGTTGCTGAATCTCAGAGCGAGGAATGATAGCGGACTGTTGAGAACCAAAATGAAGAAGAATGTCAGAGGATTGATGGAAACCATAATGAGAAAGAATTAGATAGACCAAAAGGAGGATAAGAGCGTCAGGAGAAAACTCATCCAGAATGGAAAGCAAGCTCCATAATATCAGGAGGGAGATGGACGAGCTCAGAATTGCAACAAAGGACAGAGCTGTGGAGAACTTGGACGGAATAATTCGAAGGATGGATTCACCATTCACCACTAAAGTGTTGAATTGCCCTCTCCCACTGAAGTTCCGCCTTCCCCAGCTGGAGTCATTTGACGGTTCAAGAGATCCATTGGATTACATTGAATCATTCAAGACTTGATACTTTTACAGATGACCCCAGATGAAGTAATGTGTAGGGCCTTCCCAACAACGCTGAAGGGCTTAACCAGGGTGTGGTTCGGCAAGCTACCCTTAAGTACTATTGCAAACTTCAGGCCGCTTAACAAGGGTTTTTTTTCGTCACTTCATTGAAGGACAACGACACGAAAAGCCAACTATGCATCTTATCAACATCCACCAAGCAAAAGGAGAATCGTTGAGACAATACGTGATGCATTTCAATAAAGAGTTGTTGCAACTAGGAGACTTCTTTTTCTCAATCACCAAGAGTCCCTCAAAAAGAGGAACTACTTCACAAGGCCCAGAAATATATGAATGCAGAAGATGCAGTGACTGTTAAAGGAGTGACGACCAAAAGGAAGTAAGATGAAGGAACTAGACACAACCCTGACAGGAAGAAGGAAGATCGAGTCACTGGACGTGTAGAAGACAAAAAGAGGAACCTCCCAGATTAAATGTCTAAGTTCACTAACTTCACTCCCTTAGTGATGCCAATTGAGCAAGTATTGATGCAGATAAAGGACAAACCCTTTCTCTAATGGCCCAGACCAATTTACATTCCAACAAAAGTAAGAGACAAAAATAAGTACTGTAGATTCTACTAGGACCACAAACGTTGCACTGACGAATGCAGACATTTAAAGGACTAGGTAGAAACCCTGATCCATCAAAGGAAATTATATAACTTTGTATGAAAACCAGAGTTGCATAGACAACAACAGAGGGACGAGAAAGATAAGGAACTAGAGACGGGGGGCAAGAAGGCCCCCATAGGAGACTTAAGGATGATCTCAGGAGGATTGGTAATGGGAGGATGCTCCAAGTCATTGAAGAAGGTGTATGCAAGAGAACAACATCCATTCGCAATTCTCACCTTAACAAACGTCTAGATGTAGTGAACAAGACATTGTCTTTTCCGAGAAGGATGCTCGCGACGTTAGACAGCCTTATGATGATCCATTGGTGATAACGCTTAAGATGGAAGAATTCAACATCCATCGGGTACTAGTAGACAATGGAAGCTTAGCAGACATCATTTATCTGCCAACCTTCCAACAAATGAAGTTGAGCAAAGAAAGGCTTCGACCATTCACTTCCCCATTCATAAGTTTCATCGGGGGACAAGGTCATTCCCAAAGGTGTTGTTAAGCTAACCATAATTTCAGGCACTTATCCAGCATAAGTCTCCCAGGAGATTGATTTCCTCTTGGTAGATTGCCTTTCGACGTACAACGTTATTCTTGGACGACCAACGCTCAACTAGTTGAAAATAGCAACGTTGACCTATTATCTAAAGGTGAAGTTCCTTACAGCCCACGACATAGGGGAAATTAGAGGAGACCAAGTCCTCACAAGGGAATGCTATCAAATTGCCCTAGCATCAAAGGGAGAATTACACATGGATGATAGACAAACCTGAACCAGTCCTCGAACCATCAGAAGTGCCAGAAGAGGTTTAGGTTGTCCCTGGAGATCCGTCCAAGGTCTTAAAGATAGGGTCAATACTTTCAGCCTTAAAGAAGACAAAGATAACAAACTTCCTTAGAGAGAACCAGGATGTTTTCTCTTGGAAGCACGAGGATATTCTAGGAATCAACAGGGGAGTCATCCAGCATTGTCTCAACGTTAATCCAGAGTGCAAACCAATGCAACAATAGCGGAGAATATTTGCACATGAACATAATAAGGCAGTAGTAGAAGAGGTTGAGAAATTCCTGGAGGCAGGTTTCAGAAAGGAAGTGTTCTACCTGAGTGGCTAGCCAACGTGGTAATGGTAAAGAAGAATAACGACAAGTAAAGGATGTGCATTGACTTCATAGACCTCAACAAGGCATGCTTAAAGGATAACTTCCCTTTACCCAGGATCGACCAAATGGTAGATTCAACTACTAGACACAAGCTTTTAAGTTTCATGGATGCCTTCTCCGGTTACAATCAAATTATGATAGAGGAGGAAGATCAAGAAAAGATCACGTTCATCACGAGCCAAGGGTTGTACTGTCATAAGGTAATGTCTTTCGGACTAAAGAATGCAGGGGTCACATACTAGAGGTTGGTGAACTACATGTTCTCTCATCAAATGGGAAGAAATGTGGAAATGTATGTAGATGATATGCTGGTAAAGAGCAATGATGAAGTAGATCATCTAGAAGAATTAAGGGAGACCTTCGACACATAACGTAAGTACAAAATGAAGTCGAACCCAATGGAATGTGTTTTTGTTGTTTCATCAGGGAAATTCTTGGGATTCATGGTATCTCAACGGGTATAGAGGCTAATTTAGACAAGATAAAGGCGATAATGGAGATAAAATCCCCAAAGACGGTGAAGGAAGTCGAAGCCTAATAGGAAAAGTTGCTGCCCTAAACAGATTCTTCTCTCAGGTGATAGAAAAATGCTTGTTTGTCTTCAAAGTCTTAAAGAAAGCCTTTAAGTGGACTGACGAGTGCGAAGAAGTCTTGACATAGCCACCATTGTCAAGCCCTTCAATGACAGGAGAAAAGTTGCATCTTTATCTCGTGATATCTAATATAGTAGTAAGCTCAGCATTGATCAAGGAAGAGGAGAACGTGCGGAGGCAGTGTACTACACCAACCAAGCATTTCAAGGAGCCGAAGTGAATTACCCAAGGCTAGAGAAGATCGTCTTCACCTTAGTAGTCACCTCTAGAAAACTATTCCGCTACTTTTAGGCACATCCTAACACTGTCATGACAAACCACCTGATAAGGAAGATGATGAATAAGATAGATGTAGCAAGACACCTCATCCAATGGGCCATAGAGCTTGGCTAGTTCGACATAGAATATTAGCCCCAGATTGTAATTAGAGCCTAGGTCCTCACCAATTTCATTGCAGAGTTCACTTGCCCTCAAGAAGAAAAAGAGCCCCAAAAGAAGACATGGACGGTCTAAACAGATGGGTCTGCCACCAAGAAAGCTGGAAGAGTAAGTGTAGTCCTTATATCACTAAAGGGAGAAATCCTAAAGCGCGCGGTTAGATTGTAGTTCCTAGTAACCAACAATGAAACTGAGTATGAAGTACTTCTAACGAGGTTAAGTCTTGCAAGAGTACTAGAAGCCAAGACCCTCCTCATCTAAGCCGACTGTTAACTTGTAGTTGGCTAGGTAAGAGCAGATTATGAAGCAAAGGAAGAAAGAATGCATAAGTATCTGAAGATAGCCTAAGAACTCCTGCAGTATTTCAATAGCGTCGATTTCTAACAAATCCCTCGGGCAAAGAATGCTGAAGTAGATTTCTTGGCACAACTAGCCTTGTTAGATGACCATGGCCTATCCCCTAAATTATGCATGGAAACAAGGGAACAACCTAGCACAGAAGGAGAGCAGGTGATGAAGGTTTAGGAGCAAGACGAATGGATGACTTCCATCATCTGTTACTTGGAAGATGGCCAACTCCCAAAAGACAAGATTGTGGCACAAAAGGTACAGGTCAGAGCTGCTCACTTCGTTATTATTGACAAAATCTTATATAGATAAGGACACTCTCTCCCTTATCTTCGATGTGCTAACAAGGAAGAAGCTAACTATGTACTACGAGAGATACACGAAGGAATCTGCGGTAACCACGTGTGAGCAAGGTCTCTGGAAAGAAAAGCACTCAGAGTAGGTTACTGGACAACAGTATAGAAGGACGCACATGATCTCGTCAAAGTGTGTGACCAGTGCCAACGCTTCGTGAATGTTCAAATGCAACCAGGGGAACCAATGACGTTAATAACCACACCTTGGCCTTTTAACCAATGGGGATCGACATAATGGGACCACTTCTAATAGGAAGGAAGCAATTTAAGTTCCTCATCATCGCAATCGATTACTTCACAAAGTGGGAAGAAGTTGGCCAGCAGCGATGATCACAGAAGCCAAGATCACCAGCTTCGTATGGAAGAACATAGTCTGTAGATTTGAGATTCCTAACATAAGCATATTGGACAATGGAAGGCAGTTTAACAATCCCAAGTTTTGAAAATTTTGCCAAGACCTAGGCATCAAAAATCACTACTTTTCCCTAAGACACCCTCAGGCGAATGGTCAAACGGAAGTGACAAATAGAAGCCTTGTGGAAAATTATTAAAACTCGGCTTAAGTGGGCAAAGGGTGCATGGACTAAAGAGCCGCCTAACGTTTTATGGGCATACAGAACAACCACAATAGTGCCAATAGGAGAAACACCATTCAGACTAACGTTTGGAATTGAAGTCATCATACCAGTGGAAGTCGGACTGACGAACATTCGAATCAAGGCTTACGAAGAGCAGAGGAACCAACAAGGACTCAACAGAAATCTACATCTAATCGATGAGGTGAGAGATGAAGCTATGAAGCGGATCGCAAAGTACAAGGGAGTGATGGCTAGATACTACAACAAAAAGGTGAAGGTGAAAAGATTTGGCATAGGTGACCTTGTCCTTAGAAAAGTCTTACAGGGAATAAAAGACCCATCCCAGGGGAAACTGTGGCTAGCATGGGATGTACCCTACGAAGTAATTCGTTATTCCAGAGAAGGATCATTCTGCCTAAAGATCCAAGACAACCAAGAACTGTCTCGTCCATAGAATATTGAACACCTAAAGAGATACTATCAGTAAGAATCCCCAAGTATTCCAAAATGCTTACTTTTATTTTGATGTATTTTCTTCTTTATTGTTTTTTAACACCCATAGATGAAGGAATATTTTCTCTCTATCAATGAAATATGAGCAGAAGTACTACTTAGAAATTATTTTCGCAGATTTTTCCATTATAAACTATTGGCCAAATTGTCATTAATACATTACTTAAAAAGAAGTTGTTAATACATAACAACAATATCATTTATACATGACTTAAAAAAAAGGGTTATTAATACATAATAATAATGTTGTCATTCAAGCTTGAATCAAAAAATTTATTAATACATAACAACATCTTCATATATACATGACTAAAAAAAAGTTATTAATACATAACTAAACCGTCATTCATACATGACAGAAAAAAGTTATTAATACATAGCTAAACCGTCATTCATACATGACTTAGAAAAAAATTATTTATACATAACTAAACCGTCATTCATACATGACTTAGAAATAAAATTATTAATACATAACTAAACTATCATTCATACATGACTTAAAAGAAGTTATACATAGCCACATCGTCATCGATACATGGCTTAGAAAAATTGTTAACACATAACAAAGACGTCATTCATGCATGACGTAGAAATGTCACAAGCAACAGTGTCGTCATTCATACATGGCACAGAAACAGTTATTAAACATACTTAAGGATGAAAATGCTCAGAAAAGATTTGAAGTAAATTATATGCTCAAAACAGATGAGCTCAAAAGATTGTTCAAAGGAGAAAAACCAGTAAATGTGCTCAAAACAACGAGCCCCAAAAATAATAGCGTTTTGTCTTACCAAAAAAAAAAAAAAAAGATCAAAGGTAAAGCATAAAATGGTTGGTCAACATTGGCAGCTTCACTAATAGCAATGATTTCTTCACCCTCGCCAACTCCTTCTGCGGATTGACGATCAGCCAACACCTCCTTCTCAACAACTTCCATATCAAGGTTGGAGAAGTCCAAATCTGGATGATGCTTGGCCAGGTATTTTCTAAAGAGTTTAGAACCCTCCACGTAGTAGTCGCACAATATGTCCAAATACTCGTCGGAAACCTTAAACTTCTCCAAAGCCATCAGCTTGGAGAAAGCCTTCTCAATATCAATGCTCTTCTCCAGAGCTATCAGACGATCCTTGTCCTTCTTGGCTTCATCAGCAAGAGCAAAGATTTGGCTCTTTAGCGATTCATTCTCAACTGAAACAGAAGTAGTCTTGGACTGAGCCTCATCCAACTTTCCTTCATAATCCAAATATTTCCCTGAGATACACAAGGACTCTCCCAACACCTGCAAAAATAAGTAAATAGGAGTTAAAAAAGAAAAAAAACAAAAGCATGAGGTAGAGGGATGAGAACACATACCTTCATGAGCCTATGAATGTGTGATGACATCAACTAGCGAGGAGACTTCCCCATCAACGGTTCAAAGTCCTCCACAAAGATCGCGTCTTGAGCCTTCTGCACCGTAGTCCCCTCGTCTTCCCAAAAAGATGCATTCGAGGCCTTACTCGTGGCTTTGGCCTTAGAGCCACCATTAGGAGAGAGGATTAGCTCAAAGGAAGAAGTAGGTGAAGCAGGGCGACGATCTTGAGACATGGCGATAGAAGAAGTCACCATAGGATCATCCTTGGATGGCTCAGTCTCCCTCTGGCGTTTCCTAGTCAGAAGGCCACTAGTCAGGCTGGCTTTAGCTTTTTTTTTTCTTGAACCTCGGCAATTTTCACCTTGCTAAACCTAGTCGTCATTCTTGAAAAAGAAAGAAAGACAATGATTCCCAGCAAGCTAAACTTCCTTGCAAAAAAATAAGTGACCATACTTACTCTTCTTGATGATCTTGATGTTCTTTCAAACTTTCCTAAAAGGTTCTGGACCAAGGAAGTGAAGAAATAGAGATTAAGGGGAAATGAGCTCGTCAAAATCCTTGACAGTCTTCAAATACTCCTTAACTTTATCTACACGAAGAACAAACAATGAGTACAGAATACAATCACAAAAATTACGAGCATAGGAGTACATAAGTACAAGCACAATTAAAGGACGCACCAGACACAAGAGTTCCCCAACTGCGAAGCAACTTGGGAGCTTCACTCGGATCCTCACCAGGAACAGTTTTCCAACCTTCACCAGAGATGAAGAAAAAACTCGTCTTCCAGTTTCGAAAATAAGAAGGGGAGTCAAGAATTAGCCTTAAGCTCCTATCCTAGGGCTTGAACTCCCAGTAACTAGGTTCTTTGGATCATCTTAGACGATAAAGATGCAAAAATTCGTCTATCCTGATAGTATCTCCGTCATTAGCTGACATCCACATCACCATGTAGCAAATAACCATCCTCCATGAATTAGGGATTAACTAAGCAGGAGCAAGTGACAAATGACTGCAGAGCTCCCTTAGGAAGGAATAGATGGGGAAACGAAGACCACTGACGAAGTTAGCCTCGTAGAAGCAGACTTCATTAGCGTAAGAATGGCAAGCTCTATCATCGCCATCAAGAATCCTAACCTTGACCAGACGAAGGGAATTGAAACCTATTCCTAATTCTCCCCTTGTCTTTCCCCTTCAAAGCATAGCAAATATTCCAAACTTGGTAGGGAGTTAACGGGGAAGCAACTTCAAGAGCCCTACGGTCCTCAGACGGGGACAAACCCATTTCAAGTTTGCTAGACCTAACCTCACCCTCTCCAGACATATCTAATGTTTGAGCAATCGCCACAGAACGATGGACTAAAGGAAAAAGGAAGCACAAGACAAACCTAAAAGGACAGTTTCTACCTGCGAAAAGCCCAATTTTTGGGCATCTTCTACCTACGATCTCGAGTAAACCACACAAGTGAGCAAAGAAAAGAGAAACCGAAGGACAATCTGACTTAACCAAGGAATAATCTACCATGAAAACAAGAATGCAAGATAAGAAGCACAGAGAACTTACCAGAACAACAAATGGAGAAAAACTCAAGTGAGGAAGGAGAGCTTTGAGCAGATAAAACGCCGCGAAGAGAAGAGAATGAGACAAAAGTGAAAAGAAAAGAAAAGGAGGGAAAAATGGAATGAATAGAAGGACGTATGTAGGAAAACCAAGATAAATTGACATGAAGAAGACATCCTTACTGTACACATGGCACGAAGTAAACAAAACATGAATTCACAATAAATGAGTTGAACACAAAACACGAAGCGACAAACGGTTATGTTCTTATCTTGTCCCATAGACAAGGATATGAACAGAGGGACAGATGATGAGTTAGAAAATAAACTAGGGTCGTCGTCATTCCCAGTAATGATGATCAAATCAGACATTACACATTTATTACACGCATTGATGATGAAACGTAACAAATAGAGTAACGATAGCAAGTGAGCTGTGCACTTCAGAGCTCCCATTAATAACGTACTAGCCGTTGAACATAAATGCAAGAATTCATTGTCTATTAAGGCAAAAAAAAACTATAAAATAAAGGGAACACGAAATCCAAAGGTACACACAAATACTCATCCAAAAAACACTCTTAGTTGTTTTCTCTCTAAACAAACTTTCTCCTGTTCTGACTTAAGCATCAGAGTGTTTTTGGCAAACACTACACCGGTGTGTTCCATTTCTTTCCAAAGCTTTCTTGTAGGTTCACATAGAAGACACAACCAAATACAGCATTGTCCATCCACTAAGACGAGGATCTCAACTAGTGATTTTTGGATCATCAATGATCATTCTTGTTAGATAATGGAGATGACAATAAATTTATTTGTAAAGGAATTTCTATCAATATACATTGCTAGATTGTAAGATTGTAAATTATACATTTCTATCAATATACATTCTTGTTGAATAACTTATACAATATACATTGCAAGATTGTAAATTATGATACTAAACTTAACATCATAAATCTTTAAATTTCTTATCCCTTTATAAAAATAAAAAATTATCCTCAATTGGTCTTCAAATTCAAATTATAACATATCAAAACACTAAAATTTTTTAATTTACTCAAAAACTAAAAAAAAGTACTACGTCCACAATATTTTCACAACAAATCAGAGGTGATAAGTTATTATTAGTTCTAATTTGAACTCACAATTGAAATTACTTTTTTGTCTACTAATAACAATTAATAACAACTTGCCACTTAGGATTTTGTTATAAAAATATTATAAACATAATATTTCTCAAAACTAAAATACTAATATCAGCTAAGGTAAAAAAAATATAAAGATAATACCACAAATCATTAAATTAAATAATTAAAAATAGTAATATAACTTTTTGTAATCTTAGACTGAAAGGACTGAAGTGGACCGGATTGGATAGAATGAGCTGAAGTGGAACAAATTGGACCAAATGGATACAATGGACCGGAAAGACCAAAAGTGGACTGAAATAGATCGGATTAGACATTTCTGGACTGAGTGGATCGAATTGGACTGAATGGATGCATTGGATGGAATGAACCAAAGTGGACCCAAATGGACCACAGTGAACTGAAGTGGACCAAATAGACCAAATTGGACAAAATGGACTAAAGTGAATTGAATTTGAAGGCATGTATCATTAACAATCCTAGACATTAATTTAATTATAGGCAAATTTACATGTTTACATACTATTTTATTTTTTTGGAAAGCAAGTGATAGAAATTTATTGATGTATTGTAAAAAGGATTGAAAATAAAGCATCACAGTAAATATATTTTTTTTAAAGAATTTGGAATGTAATTTTTCATATATTTTTAGTAGTCGTTACAAAACATTGACAATACTACAATATTTCCCCATTTAAGCTTTGCCTTGCATGCAAAATTGTTAAACATAGGATTTTGTAGATATTGCGTATCATTTTGTCATACGATTTGTAACTTTAATAAATAAGATCATCAAGAGTCGTGTGACCTAATGATATTACCAATTCTTTGTACATGGATGTGAATCTGTCCTCACTTGTAAGCAAAAATAAATTCAATAATTAAGATCAGTGTTTGTGAATCTGTCCTCCTCACTTGTAAGCAAATATAACTTCAATAATTCAGTGTTTAACTAGCTTACTTTTTATTCGCATCGTATCTAATTACATACAATTAGAACCAGGGTCAGTTGAATGGGAAATCTAGTCCTGAAGCTCATAATGAACAATATCTAGGCATCCTAATATTGCATAGAACGTGGCAAACCATTTAACCTCCTTTTTAGGTTGGTTGGGGGGGTGTGTTGTTTAAAAGAAAATTTCATCAAAGGGATGATTATATTGATTACATCAAAATACAATCATCCTTGCACGGGGCCAATCTTAAAGAAAAGTGGTTTTAGGGTTTTAAAAACGGGCGTAGCCGCGCAGGCATGCCATTAGTTTCCCTCCTTCCTTGTTTTACTTCCCCAATAAACAAAGGTTGGAATTATTCATTTAGCACACTACACCAAATTGAGTTTCATATGTTGCTACACGTTGCACAGCAATATAATTAAAGCAATAACGTATAGAATCAATTTTAAAAGGGACAAAAAGGTCTATCATCTGTACATCGTTTTATGCAAGATCAATGATACACAGTATCTGCAATAGCTGGTATATATGACCATTGATTTTTCCATTAATCAAACAAGAATGTGCAATGTAGACTGTGAGCAATAAATATCATCACTTTTTTACATATTACATCCTAATCTCTAGCTGCTTCTTCACATAGAAATCTGATCCGAGCTAAAAAAAAATAAAAGGGAACCCAGAATAAATTATAATCAGATTCCGGAATATGACAAAATTGGGGACATTATACTACTGTACAACACTACAAAGAATACTATACGTGGGGCATTCTCAAATACTCGCCCCAAGATTGACCAACCTCTAAAACAAGCCATCAATTTACAAGGAATACAACAGGTGCTGTCAGCTCCGGGATGAAGGCACACCAACACACCCACCTTCCCACCCCCCCGGGCGATGGCTCTTGAAGCTGCAGGCTGGATCAGCTGTATACAACATAACAGAGGTTTTCTGCTACCATCAAGTCAAATTTGGGACATTCCGATGACACAGGTTTTCTGCTACCATCAAGTCAAATTTGGGGCATTCCGATGACTATCAGCAAACTCACGGAGTAGACGCTTTAAAACTCTTCCTCCTTTCCCTTGCATATGCCCATAATTATTTTTCCCCCCATCACAGCTCTTGCTCTCAAGACAGTCTGAGGCAGCACCAGCAAGAGCCTTTAACCAAACTGGCACTACAGATTCTGCTTCCCCCTGGTTTAGATATTCAACAGGAAGAGTGTGCACCTGTATAACTAAAGCAGTCAAATAATCTGACACAGACGAGGAGAAACAAAGAATATCCACATTATCTTTCGAACAAGGGACTGGTGACAAAAGCTAGGCAGGGAGAGTGATAAAAGCAAAGCAGGGAGCCAGTTATAAATTCATAAAGTGTTTCTCTTTTGGTAGAGACACAAAAGGACATCAAGTTGAAACATCTTCAAATGCAGCACCAAGCATACCATAATTAAAGCTCCAGATTTAAAATATTCATGATACATGGAACACAAATTTAGTGATAGATTTCATTAGAAAAGTTGAGTACATATCTAACTGTGGATATACTTGTGTGTGTGTGTTGCCTATGGCAATTTCATGTGGCTCATTACAAACTCTAATTACAAAGAGAATGTCCTTCAGTAAACACTAACACGAAACGTTCATAGAGCTAGTTACTTGATCGCAGAGATTTTTGGAACACCTCTAACAGAGAGACAAATAGTCAATTTTGAAAGAACTTATTGTAAAGTTCCTTCAGGTATGAAGTTATCTGATACAGAGAGGAGGAACTTGCAGCAGTATCTCAATTTCAATTCAAACATGGGTTTGATTCGCACTCCATGTTCTGAGAAATATTTACCATCCGAAAAGAGGAAAAAACGGAGTCTTTGTCTAAAGAAATGCCTTGAGAAAGGGCAGATGTATAGAACCTTTCAACGAGATAGTGCTTTTTCAACTCTCTCAAAATGGAACCTTTCAACGAGATAGTGCTTTTTCAACTCTCTCAAAATGGAATCTATTCCAAACATATATGCCATGGTTCCTTACTTCGACAGGGTACAAATATCTAAATTTGATATTTTTAGATACTTTTTCAGACCTATTGCCGATACTAAGTAGCAGCCAAAAATTTGTATCCATTTTTCATGATATTATGCATGGATAAGCCTCCTTAGAGGGACCAGTAGGCCATGCCACTTGCCACTTGGCTATATAACATAACCACAAAACAACAGGTTTCAGCTTGGGTTCCAAATCAACTAACCTGATCCAGACCTATATAGCGGGAACAAACTCAAAACATCTATCCTGATAATAAATCATACGGTGAATTGTAATTTCCCATTCTAAACTATTGGGTAAATTCACAATGTCACCTAAACTTTAAAATTGAGCAATCACCCCCAAATTTTCACTCTAAATGCAAATAGCCCCACTATTGCAAATTATGATGTTAAATTTAAAGTTCTTACCATGTGGTTGTCATAGAAAATACAGGCTTTTGTTTCATCTTAAAACACTTTTAATTTGTTAGTCATGTAACAATTATTTTAAAAACTTCAATTTTTATACTAATTTTAAATGATAAAAATTCAATTTTTATTTTAATTTTAAATGATAAGGGACTAATTTTCATTTATGGTGTAACTTTGAATGTTGATCACCTGATGTTAGAGATCAAGAGGACAATGGATTTTAGAGATCAAGAAGAAAATGCATATCACATGGCAAAATCAAATTGCCATAAATAACCCCAAAATTTTAGGGTTAGCTGAAAATTGCATTTAAATTATTTTTTTGTTGTTGAAAATGTTGTGTTTCTAAGACTTATATAAAAGGGTAAATTCCACAAACCACCCTGAGGTTTGTGATAATACCAACTAAGTTTACAACATTTTAAAACCTACCAATTTCGTCCTAAAAGACAAATTTGTCCCCGAACTTTAAAAAAAAAAAAAAATAAATAAATAAAAAAACACCCAGAACTCTTTTTTTTTTTCTTCTTCTCTCTTCTATCTCTTTCCTCTCTCACTTTCTTCGCTATGCTAATCTAGAATTTTCCCTCCATTCTTCTTCTTCTTCTTCTTCTTCACCTATAAAAATGCCATCACACCCACCTCCTCTTTCAAACCAAATTCAATTATCTAGCTCCAATACACATTTTAATTAGCATCCTTGTCTTTCTTTTTCAATCAAGAAATTAAAAAAAAATATGGATTTGAGAATCAAGGGTTTGGAATCATCCCCACTGTTGTCAATGCTGTAGCAGATGATGGAGCTGAGTGATGACAAGTCTTCTTTGGCATCCTTGAATGGCCCAAGTCGCATGTACGTCCGCGACGCCAAGGCGATAGCGGCCACACCGGCAGACGTGAAGGAGTACCCCAACTTGTACATGTTCGTGGTGGACATGCTTGGGTTGAACTCTAGGGACATTAAGGTGTAGGTGGAGGACGACAATGTGCTTTTGATAAGTGGCGAGAGGAAGAGGGAGGAAGAGAAAGAAGGGACCAAGTACTTGAGGATGGAGGACTCAGGGAAGAAAGGGGGAGAGGAAGGAGACAGAAGAGAGAAGAAGAGGAAAAAAAAAAGTTCTGGGCGTTGCCGTTTTTTTTTTTTTTATTAAGTTCAAGGACAAATTTGTCTTTTAGGACGAAATTGGTAGGTTTTAAAATGTTGTGGACTTAGTTGGTATTATCACAAACCTCAGAGGGGTTTGTAGAATTTACCCTATATAAAAACTGACATTTTAAAATATGTTAGTCCAACTCACACTTTAAGAGATGAAATCTTGGGTTCAACTCATGAATATACTTGTGGTATTGAGATCAACTCACATATTAGATTGACATGTCAAGAGTGAATTTGATTGTGAGTTGGACTCATGATTTCAACCTAAAAACATAAGTGAACTCACCATTTCAAGTAAACTTGTGAGTTAAACCCACAATTTCAAATCTTGAAACCATGAATTCAACTCACGTTTTTTAAAGAGCCACATTTTTTCAGATAAATTTCAGAAACACAATATTTTCAATATTTTTTTTAATAAAATACAAATTTTCAGCCGAGTGACTCCTAAATAATAAGACTGTTAAAGATTAATATACACAATATGAAAAGTAGTTTTGGGTTATTAGTTTCAGTGGCCTTAATTCCAAAGTGAAACTGACCCAATGGTCTTGGCTGGATTTGAGTACTCAAAGCCGGCCCGTACAAATCCATTCACATTCACACATGGATGAATATAAATGGGCCAGAAGTGTGCATGTGCCTCCCCCCCCCCCCCCCCCCCCCAAAACCCACACCCACACACACAAACAAAGAGAGAGAGAGAGAGAGAGAGAGAGAGAGAGAGACCGCTGAGTGTAGCCACCCATGCAAAGATTCCCAACAAAGATTAGCCTTCCAGGTTGTTCTCTCACTTAAACTGCAAATTGCTGCTAATTGTTGCAAGATTGTCGCGCATTTATGAACCTATAAGAAAGAACAGAAAATAACTTCTTAGCTGTATTCCATATGGATGTATATTCATGATACACCAATTATCAGTAAGGCAAATGGATGTCCCCTGAAAGTGAATGTGCTCTATTCTCTTTCGTACAGGAATTGGAGGGAAATATATGCTAATTAGAAATTAAATCAGCCAAATTCTTTTCTTAATACACCTAGGGGAAGGACAACATTGTTATTGAGTAGAATGTTACACAGACGCATTCCAGTAAACCACGAACTGAAGTATCCATTACAGCACTGACTCATGTGATTAACATCCCTGTGAAACACTGGGGAGTGGTCTAAACATCCATTTGTTTCAAAAGAAAACAAATTTTGAAAAGTGACTCGTTTTCTGGAGAGCTGACTTTGTTTTCCTATGTTTGGTTGACGACCTTAAAAATGAGCCAAAAAACATTTTATGTTGTTTGGCTCCCACCAAAAATCATTAATATTTCTTGCAATTCTGAATAATTATATGAACAAAAACATTACTTTCTTCCTAAACCATTAGCCTTCAGGTTTGAGGTAGCCAGGGGTAAACTAACGATTTAAAACCCACACCATTCACAAGGGTCCAGACACACACAAGCTAGCAAGTGAAAATCAAACCAAAGATAATTACTCATATGACAAGAAAAGTCAAACCATGTGTTCAGAAGGGGGAAAGTCAATAAAAAACAAAAAGGTATAAAAAGTACAATATGTGGGTGACTAACAAACTTTCAGAACTATTATTAAAAAAAAGTCAGAACTTCAATATTGCCACTTAAACAAACTTGGATTAATTTTTTACTTGGAAAAAGACTATAGAGCATCGTTATCAGAGCTGTTCCAGACAGATATCTGATCAAGAAATAAGTAACTGGGTTTACAGTTTTACACATTCTTATTGGCACAGCAAACAGGAGTATAAATATTGTCTCTGTTACAAGATTGAAGCCTTTCTGGAATAATAGTACTGGCAGTACACTTGGATCCCTGGACTATAAGTCCTACTGCCCCCATATTTATTTTTCAAGTAATATAAACTAGTAACAGATTCCAAATAGTCCAATTGCCACCATTCAACTGTAGTCTGTTTAGGTCATATGGGTTAATCCAGGTTTCAGTCTCTAAATGGTCATATTGAGGATGCAAACAAGATAGAGGGTGGAGGCAGAATTTCTCCTGTTTCACAGTTGGGTCTGGTCTAGGTCTGATTATACTGGACTTGAGCCAAAATATAATTAAAAAAATAAATCCCAAGAAAATATAATATTTGCTTATAGATAATGAAAAAAGGAAACTTCAATCTTCACCTGAGCACTTAATCACTTTCTGTCTGCTTTTACTGCATTAATTGAACTCCATACTATAATACAAAACCTTTCATAAATGCAATACAATAGACACATGGATAAATACTACTTTTTACTCAATGCATGTCTATGTAATGCAATTAAGAGTTGTATTTACCCGCGACATTGCTGAAACGCCAAGTAAAGCATACACCACATTTGATACAAGGCCCTCGCCACTACGAGATATGACCTGAATTGCTATGGCACTGAATGATTCTTCGGAAATGCAAGTTAGGCACTCCAACAAAGAGGCCAGGCCCGCATCCAAGAAGCCTAGAAAGCTCAATAAAATTAGAGTTGAAACACCTCATCTTAACAAAAGTTTAAATCAACTTTTTTTTTTTGACAAGTAATCAGAGAAAAAATATTAATGATAAAACAAAGAGATAAACATTCAACAAAGGCACATACCCATTCAATAAAGTTATCGACCATACTGTAGAAAACTTTTTTTTTTTTTTTTCTCTTTTTTGACAAGTGACATGATAAACATGTTGAGGGTAACACTTACCAAAACCAAAGAGATAAACATTCAACAAAGGCACATACACATTCAATAAAGTTATCGACCATACTGTAGAAAACTTTTTTTTTTTCTCTCTTTTTTGACAGGTGACATGATAAACATGTTGAGGGTAACACTTACCAACCAGCAAGTCTAGCACCCAACTGTAAATAAATTTGGAAGTTTCCAGAGGAACTCTATCGACTGAACTGAAAGGTATTTTGTCCAAGGCCTTGGTCTAGGTCTTAATTTACCGAAAATTGAACAAGATATCCACTCATTTTCAAAATGCGGATCCATCAGTTTCAACACGAAGGATGTGGATCACATATAACTTAGTGTTAACATGAGCCAGTACATTAAGTGAGAAAGTGGAGCAAAATCCAAGAGTACATAGATATAATTAGAGTAAAGAAAATTGACTTATTATGCCCCAACTAAATATAGCTTTAAAAACCCAAAAATCTTAATGTGCATTTTTGTTTACTGTAAAGAAAGCTGAGCTTCGATGCAATACATGTCTTTTCTGGCTTTCTCAGGTATTATAATAGCAGGGGGAAAGTAAACAAGATTTAAAAAAAAAAAAAAAAAGATTAAAGAAAGAAAGAAAACCATCCAATATGCTTACAAGACAAATATGACATTGCAGCTAGTGCTGCCCCACGATGCATAGCTGTGCAACATATAGCTGCCTTTTGGAAGGAAACTTCAAGAAGTGAACCGGATGCAGCCAGTACTTCCTGTAATACATCAAACAAGTGAAAATCTCAATGAAATAATTATTTATACAATCCTTTCAATTTCTAGAACCATATGAAAGGAAATTTTTTCTTTTGGAAAAAGTAAATCGATAAAAATAAAGATTTACAAAACCTTAGAAGAGCCCCGAATGAATGTGGATGCAAAGTTTGTGTAGGCCTCCACTAGATCAGGTTCTTGGTCACATATATACGAAGAATTAAGAGCCACTACCGATACTGCATATGTAAATCTTTCAAAAGTGGTGACAAACAGAGGTCCATAGTCCTCCCTGTGACCAAATTCTTCAATGACAACAGAAGCTGAAAGTGACGCATCCCAAAGAGAAAGGAAGGGAAAGTAAGTAATCTAGTTGTTCATTACATTCAACAAAGAAGCAGCTAACATGACCAAATAATTTTAACTATTTCTGCAAACCATGAACCTCCTATCTTAGAAAATGTCTACATTGAATTATTGACAAAGCATGATATACTTAGAGTTGCTTCTTGTTATATTTTACATTGGCATAAGGGTATTCTTATAATCATTCAATAAAGCCCAAATATAAATATTTGCAAAGGTGGGACTGGTTAACACAGCCCCAAACCTTTTCTCACATATCTCTCTCCATTTTTCTTCTCTCATTTCACCCTAATATCTCATATTTACAACTCAACTTGGTACCAAAGTGTACCAATCAAACCCCAAATGTCGTTAAAGCAATCTGGAGATAGTTATCAGATATCAAAGGAAGCGTGTCAACACCACCACAGACCTAGGTCTGGCAACCACATGGTTTGGTTCACCTCTCTCTCAGCGATTATTGTTTCTATCTTACAATGATTTTTCAATTTACTAGCCTTATATATATATGTGATTTTAAAGATTGTTTGCTGATTTATAAAGTTTTTTTTTTTTTTGGGTGGATTTTAGAAGTTCAGTCTTCACCAATTCACATTAGAGAGCGTTTTTTGAATTTGTTTTAAGACTTAAGGAGTTCAGCCCATGTACTTATCAAAAAATTGGAGTATAACTCGTACAGGGATTGAAGTTCCAGAGTGGTTGGTTGCAATCTTGACTCTTGGTGTTCATCTGTTGGTTAATTGGTGAAGCTGGTATTGTTTTCTTCTCTTTTATGGGTTTGGATCCAGTCCACTTAATTGATTATTACCTGGCCAAATTTCAATAGAGTTCTACCTTGACTTAGTTGTATTTGATATGACTGAAGAAAATTATATACTCATGGCTAAGTGAAAACATCACTGCTGAAGGATGATGATATGCTTTTAAATCTATTTCTTCAAAAAAAGTTAAATGCATTTAATATGACTAAAGAAAATCTATGGTCATGGCTAAGTGAAAACATCACTACTGAAGGAGATGATATGCTTAAATCTATTCCTTTGAAGAAGTTAAATGGTATATATTATCTGGGTTGGGCACATGTGAAAATATTTCTCTAAGACAACCAAATGTTGAAATATTTGACCGATGACTCCTCAAAAGAAAGACTGAATTGGATGAGTGAGGATTCAATTGGAAAAATTAGAACAAAACATAAGGGATATATAAGATTGTCATGTGGTATTATAGTTAGAGAAGGATTTATACTAAGACACAGGAAAAGACTCATAAATGTAGCGAGAGATAATAATGAAATGCAAAAGTGCAAAAGTTCAATAAAAAATGGCAGCAATTAACATCATCCTTTCCAGGGACATCAAGCATATAATGATTATAATATGCCTATATGTCATTTATCATGTACAATGTAATGTGACACTGTAATGTTCAATTATTACAAAAGACAATCCTTTCATTAAGTGTGCATTTGGCTCCAAATTAAAAAGCTAGCTTATTTTTGCTACTATTAATAGGCTTCACCACACTTTTTGGTACTATTCATAGGTCTTACTGTATTATTTCAGCTAACTTTTACCTTTATGTACAGTATTTTCAACAAAAAGTTTTCACTTTCAGCAAAATAAGCAAATCTCAAACAAATCCTAAAATTGAAGATACTATAATACTAAATTTCACCGCTTTCAAATCACCGTAGACCAAAATACCCTACCTGTCCTAATGTAGCATTCATGACTTTGGAATGACAAAAAGTTAGTCGATAGGCAATCTAGTACTTTGGGCAGTACCGCCACAAAATGCTGTCCTGCAGATAAAACCAATTCAGGGTTCTATACGTATTTTATGATGAGAATTGAGAAGATACCATGACCAGTAAGAAAGTCACAAGTACTGTCTTTAATCATACCTGAAGACTGAACTGCTTGTGAAAGGGCCCGGCAAGCTGCCGCAGCTAAATTACCATTCTCCAAGTGTCCAGACATAAAAAGCTTCTCCAGCATGGGCCAAAATACTGTGAGAAGTGCTAGTATGGGATCATCTGCAGAAGGCCCAGTAGGCAATGACGTTCCAAGATGACCAAATACAGTTCCCATCCTGAAATGAAACAAATAGTCACAAGAGCTGGAGAAGAAGATATTTTATAATTTTGATGCGGAGATAATAATTGTTTAAACAAGGAAAACAGCATATCAAGCATTCACAGTAGCTTGGGCAAAATTTTCTGTTTATTTAAGCGTAAGAACCTATTTTTTTCTATTTTTTATACTCACTTTTCAAAATACTCCACGTCAGATTATTTATTTCACACTACATTTATTAAAATATCAAATTTTCTTGATTTTTTTAAATGTTTCTCTTCACACAACCATCATTCACTCTATTTCTTCATCCTCGGAATACATAAGGAAATAATAAAAAAAATATATGCAAAATGAATAGTGTTAATGTAAATTTACACAGTTACTGTATCAATCATGTATTTTACACAACTTTGCATGACTTAATGTGGGTGAATTTTGGGCTTGGTTGGCTAAAATGTGATCCTTTTTCTATGATACACAAGCACTGATGTGAGTACTCTCAATTGAAAACAATCAACCCTAATCAAAATATCTATTATTAGGACTCTGTATCTAGCTTCTAATTATACAAAGCCAAGTTTTAACAGCACTGTAAATTGAAATGGACACATACTAATTTATTTTTACTTAGTTCTGTTTAAATTTAGAAGTCAATTGTATTTTTACAATTGTCCCATTGGATTTATTCTAGGTCTTAGTTAATTAGATTATTAGTTTTTATTTTTTTTTATCAGTATGTTGAGCTATAGCTCATTTGCTGTTAGATTATCAGTATTTTATTTTAGGTTTTATTTAATTTCCAAGAGATAAAGTTATTTTCATAATTCAATAATAGGGCTTTGACCCAAGTCAATTAGGATTTAGTCCTAATAGTCTATATAAGCACGTTATTGAACACCAATGGATACAATTTCTGAGCAATAAAATTGATTGTTGGAGTCTTTTCTTACTTTGCTTGGTGCTAATTCTAGGCAAACCTAGGTATTAATTCTTAGGTTTTCTTTTCTCTTACTTGGTGGTAGTTTCAAGCAAGCCTAAGTGTTGATTTTATTTTCCGTTCTTGTTGAGATGAGATGGACCAATTCTTTGAACAAGTAGGTTTATCAAAACATGAAAGGTTAGGTTCCCCAATATGAAACTCATAATTAGAGCCAAAGAATATTGATAAAGTTTCAAGAACCTCTAACTTAGAAAGAACAAACTTTCCTTAACTAACTGGGTAAAAACAAAAGAGAAACTCAAGAAAGATATCTACCCCAATCCTACAACAACAACAAACAAAGTCTTAGTCACAAAATTTTGGGATTGGCTATGGATCCTCAACAGGTTAGTTAGAGTTGTCCATAGTTAATTTTTCGTTCTATTCTAATCTATCTATAGTCATACTCTCTGTCACTCTCTTAATTGCCATTTCTTTTTTTATTACTTTTACTAAACATTTGTCCACTCGAAAAGAGTCTAGAGAAAATCTTCTTCAAGTCATGAATTGATCTCTCAATCTCCTTCAAAAGTACAAGCATTCGTTTCTCTCCAAAGACTCCACATGAGGCACTGAGGGATCATGGCCTAAATTTTTGCAGATCTGTACCTGTTGAATTTGTGTGAACAGCTAGCTAGAAGATCCACAACCCCACTCGGTATCACCCACTGCAACCCGAATAATGAAAACCGAGTTCCACAACTCTCTAGCAATAGGGCAGTGCATAAGTAAATGATTAGTAGAGTCCCCATCTTTCTTACACATGCACCACCAATCAATCACAACAACTCGACCCCTCCTCAAGTTATCAGTAGTTAAGGTCCTTCCCAAAGCAGTAGTCCAAAGGAAGAAACTAACCTTTGTTCAAACTTTCAGCTTCCACACACTTTTCCAAGGAAAAGAGAGTTGGGCAGTAGAAAGTAAAATCCTATAATAGGATCTGACATAAAAAATCTGCTCTGGGGATGGATTACAACAAAGCTAATCCCTTTCATTACATCTCACTAGACCAGAATAGATCAAATCTAAGAAAGATGCAATTGATTCAAACTCCCAATCTTGTGCCGGCCGACCATCAAGCTGCCTTCATTTCTATTTCTATTTCTATTTCTATTTTTACTAAATTTACATTCCATGTACTCTATTTTAGTCCTACTTAATTGAAATCCTTTAGATTCTAGAGCTCTCGCCAAATTTTTAACTTGGCATTGACTTCATTTCTAGCATCATCCACTAAAACTATATCATCTAAAAAAAGTATGCTAGGTCCTAATCTACCAATAAAACAAACTTTAGAAAACCTAATGAAAACCTCCCAAGACCTTTCCACCAAGTCTGAACTTTGAACAAGAAAGTTCCAGGAATAAGGCCTAATCATGAGGACTTGCTTTGATACTATAATAAATTACAACTTATTGGAAAATTCTATACTGATAGGAATGGTAGCATTTTAAATCCTTCCACCAAAGACAAATCAAGCTAGCATAGGTGTTAAATTGCATGCTTCCCCGCAAGCTATCCAACTAATTAATCTCAATAACATTACCTGTACAGCCCTCTCGCTGCAGAGGTCAAAATTTGTGTATAGGTAGCTGGGTTCTGTCTCATAGAATGCTTGTTATCTTCTTCAACCTGAAAGAACATTAATCTCTTAGATCTTAATTGCACTTCAAATTGATTGGTTATTATTTGATTAATAACACTCATAGCACGAACCCATAAAATGAAAACAGGCATCTTAAATAGCAACACACAAGAAAAAGCTTACAAGTTTTCCAATAGCTTCATAGCTAGAAGAAAGCAATCTAGCCAACAAGTTGCCCTTTAGTTCTTGGTTGGGAACAGAACCTAGGATCAGACTTATTGCACTGACAATTTCTTCCTCATATTCTAAAGGTAAATTCCTCTTCTCCAAACCCTAGAAAACAAAACACTACTTATAAGGCAAAGAACACAGATGAAGATGTATTCCTATTATATAATTGAAGAGAAGATTTAATAATAATCAGGAAGCTGGAATACAAGAGAGTCCCAAACAATAAGGCACCACATTTCGCAAAAAAATAAAGTAGGATTCCAATGTCAACAGCAATTGGCATAAATGAAAAAATTAATTACACAGAAATCACTGAAAGATATAACAATTGAGCGAAGCATCCATGAAATACCCATTATAGCGTTGGAAGTAGCTCACCTCTCCTATCCACATCAAAATTTCCAAGTTTGCAGGTTCATAAATTACTGCAGAAGCATCTTCACAAATTTTACGCAACGCTGAGGCGCAAGCATTTGAGGACAGAGGTTCTGAGATCCCTGTAGCAAGAAATAATCTGAAAATAGCAAATCAGTACCAAACAGGAAATAATTTGTGGCAGATCTAGCGATGCTAGATGATAAATACAGCATAATTTGTTCTTATCTAAAAAATCAAGCAGAAAAAAAAATCTTGTCAGAGCTCAAAGCAACATCAAGAATAAATTCATTGATATAATAAATTGGCCGATACTGAAGCTCAACTCTACCAAGTCCACATTCCAACTATATGGACTACAAAAATCCTTATTTGCAATTGGGAAAAATGCCACGACACCCCCATGAACTTTTAGATAGTGGCCATTACACCCATTGAACTTTTAATTTGGTGAATTTACTCCTTAAACTTCACATATGTGCCAAATAGATACTTCCCTCACTTTGCCGTTAAAATTTAACAGTCAACTCATGTGAAAGGAAAAAAAACACCAAAGGATCTGATTGAGTGGGGGAGAGAGAGAGAGAGCGCTAGGGTCCAATTTTTTGAGAAAGAGAAACCGACCAAAGAGAGAGAAGAAAAGGGTTTTGGAGTTGGCAACCACTGGTTGAATCCACCACCGCCATTTATGGACTCAACTTTTTCATTTTCTGCACAAAACTTCCTTGTGTAGATTCATCATCCCCCTGCAGATCTACTTTTATTTGTTTGTTATTTGTGTTCTCACATCTTCTCAACAATGAATATGGTAGAATTGTTAAAGAAGATAGAGGAGAGGGGCGTTTGCATTGGGGTTATCAGAGTTGGTGGGGTGGTGATTTATGGTGGTGGCCATCAAGGCTTTAGGTTGATGGGTATGGTGAAATTTTGTGGTATTGTAAAATTTTGGGTCAGTGACTAGCTTCCAAATCAGCAACTGCAAAATCTGCACTTGCCCAGTCAAATGGATCTACTCTCATTCCCTTCAGACTTATTTCCACCTTACAACACCAATTGAGGAGATGAAGTTTTGGCTATGGAGGTTTTCTTCTTTTAGTTTTGTCAAATAAATGTCCAAAATAATTGTCTCATTAAAATATGTCTAGAATATCATTAACAATGTAATTTGGAACGTCCTTGGTCAATTTACTCTAGAAATCTGGATTGCTCTCTTTGGGATTTATTTTCCTGCTCTTCTTTGGTTACTTTCACATCTTTAGAAATACTTACAGTTTGGTGGAGAGTTGTCAGAGTTGTTGGGAGTGTGGGTTATAAATTTATAATCCTCTCTCTGGTCAGTTTATCTCTCAACTGAACCCAGCCCTATCTCTCTTCGTCCCTTTCTTTTTTTTTTTTTTTTCTTTCACGTGATGTGAGTTGTATGTTAAGTATTTAACGGCAAAGTGATGAAATATCTATTTGGCAGATGTATGAAGTTCAGGGACTAAATTGGCTAAATTAAAAGTTTAGGGGGTGCAATAACCACTACATTAAATTTCAAGGGGTGTCAAAACATTTTTCCCTTTGCAATTCAGCCGTAAAACATCTTGTCAGATGATGCCCAAAAATGTATAATATAAAGTAAAATGGATAGAAAGTTTAGGGGGTCTAATAACCACTACATTAAAGTTCAAGGGGTGTGAAGGCATTTTTCCCTTTGCAATTCAGCCGTAAAACCTCTTGTCAGATGATGCCCAAAAATGTATAATATAAAGTAAAATGGATAGAAAGTATTTGGACAAAATAGGTGGATCTCAATCCTAACACCAACTGATAAAAAAAAGAAGAGTACTTACAGTAAGGACCTAGCATTTGATTGAAAAGCAGATATCAACTTGGAATAGGAACCAACAACATCAGCTAGAGATCTGTATACCTAGAACAGAATTAAGTATCTTAGACAATAGAAGAACAAACAAGATCAAAATGGATTCTCATAGATTCAAGGCCTACTACTATTTCTTTATGTTAAAATAAATTTAGCAACTGATAAGCACAGTAGAAAAGGTGAAAGGGGGGGGGGGGTGTAGTATCTGACATACAAAGCACACGTAGCCCTTAAGCTCGTCAGAAGGCCAAATGGACAACATTGTCACCAACTGCATAATCACAGAGAAATCGAACGATTGACCCTCCTGTAGGACTACTTCTGCAACCTGAAATGTGAAATTTATACACTAGTACTAAGGTAAGGAGTATATAAAACCAACCGCAATACATGTGAATCACAAAGTCCATATTCAATGAAGCTAAAATCTATCAAAAGATCTGACTGGCTGAAACTCTTACAAGGGTTCTGGAATAGTACAAGCCAGGTGACCCACGTAAGTGGCCAGCAGAGACATACAGATTGAACTGAAACAGCAACCCTCAAACATTCCAAGTTGAGAGAAGGAGAAGATAATATAATAAAAATAAAAAGCTGCTTGCAAGCATGAAACCACAACAGTTTCTGAGGCCAAAATACAACTACACCTAGTAAAACATGTCACTGTAAAGTCTAACATATGCATACAAAAAGTTATTAATAAAAAACATAGAGCTTTCATGCATCAATAGGTTTGTCAAATTGATATTTTCGGTGACTATGATATAGCAAGCATATTTTGGCTTTCAATATATCGATACTGACAGTAACTTGCAAGTATCATGGATGTGCCCAGCAAGTTATTCCTAACAATATTTATTCTTGCATTCAAGTTTTTTGGAAGTGTTGAAGGATAACAATTCCTGCATTTGATACTTGCTTCAATTTTGGAATCACCTTTGGTAGCACTTAGTACAGTGAAGCCTTGCATTCCACCCATCATTAAATTTTTCTCGGATAAAAAATCATCGTGTGGGATCAGCATTGTAAATGATACAGCCTTATCTTGATCCTCAGAATGCATCATTGTATCAAAATTTTCCACTTCATCGAGCTTTGTAAAATTGACATTTTCAACGACAATGATATACCCGTTAACATATTAATATTTTGGATTTCATTATATCGGCGATACTGACAGTAACTCGCAAGTATTACAATTGAGCCCAGAGAGGTAGTCTTACAAATATTTAAGTATAAGATGACATAGAAGAAATATTTTGGAGAATGTTATTAATCGTGCCTTCCCAAATGGGAGATATAATCACAAGATAGTATAATGCAAAACATGTATTAGTTCAATTTTCAAAACCCAAAATTTTCCCTTCCTATGTTGCTTGATTTTTGTACTTTGGCTTCTTGATGTTTTTGCCTATTTCATACATTTCCTATGTACGGGGCTGTTTCTTTCAATATATCTTTTTAGTTACTTATCAAAAAAAAAACCCCAAAATGGGTTACCGAAACATATTAACGATGGGAACAACATATATGATATATCCATGCAAGAAGAGTTTGGAAGAAAATTGACCCTAAATTATGTAAATCACCTAAAATACATATTAAACATCAAGCGAATGCAACAACTGGCATCACCCAAAAAGAAAATTCAAAATTTGGAGTAGCAAGTTGTCCTCACCACATTCAGAGCAAATAATTTGCTCTCCACTTCTGTCCAAGGTATTGGTACATTTGCTGAGGTCCAACCACCAATGAAAAGCTACAATTCCATTTAAAAAGTTAAAATACAAATTATGAACATCATAATTTTATAATAAAGAACTTCAACCCTAAATGTAAGCATTAAAGAGAAGGAAAAGCATGAATTAATTCAAGGACACTGTTGGTCAGGTGGTTTTATTATATATATATATATATATATAGAAAACTAACATTTATAAAAAGAAAAAAGACCAAAGTTGTCAAACCATACCAGAGGCTATTTCAGTTTGGATAGAGGAATAAAATATTTCAAAATTGGTTAATACCGTTGTATCATTGCGGGGTTATATATATATATATATATATATTTATTTATAGGGTTGGGATCAAGTAAAGGTGTTCACCAAACTGCACAAACCGTAAAAATCACACCAAAACCGTCCGCAAAAGAGCATTACTGCACTGCACCGCACCGCAACAATGCATTGCACCGCATGGTGTAGTGTAGTTTGCGGTTTTATAATAAGAAAACTGCACAAACCGCACCGCACCTTCTCTATATATTAATATATTTATTTTTTAATATTAAATATATTATTAATAGTTTAATAACCCTAGTTTTCAAGGAAAAAAAAAAGTTTAATATCCCTAGTGTGTTGATTAGGAAAGCCAACCAAAAATAAAGAAAAACTAGCTTAATATTTTAAAACTTGGCCCAAAACAAAGGGAAAAGTCAGTTTTGGGCTAGACAGGAAAAACCCAAAATTTGAAAAATATACCGACTTCAAACTGGATCTTATACATCACATCGCATATGTGACAGCAAAAATGAGGTGCGATGCAGTTATGATTTTGGCTAAATTCTAAGTTGCACACCACAAATATGACTGCAAAAAATGAGGTGAGGTACGGTGCGGTTATGATTTTGGCTAAACCACACCACAAAGTGTAGTGTTAAAAAATGACCCAAAATTGCACCGCACCAGACCATGAACACTCCTAGATCAAGTGACACCATTTAATAACTCTTCATTGAATTTAAATTTTGAAAATCTCACTATTGGATAAAATGTTATCTATGTTCTTAATGCATATGCCAAATTTTGAGCCAAATAAATGTTATTTCTTCTATGTAAGTTATCTAATGTGATACAATTCTCCAAAGCAGCTGTCCGCATAAAGAAAGCTACCATAATAGGGACTTTAACTGATGGAGTCATGGAAGATTAATATGCTATTACTTTGCAAATGCACCTATTCAACAATTATTTTATTGGGTCCTCGTGTGAAGCCTTATTAAGTGAAAGTAGTGCCCTTTTAATGGTCTAAGTATGAGTCTTTTAAGGTTAAAACCGTTTTTAATTTGGGTTTTTATTTTATTAGTTATGGTCAGTTTTATATTGAGGGACAAATCTGTAATTTCTGCAATTCCTGCAAATTAAGGGTATTTTGGTAATTTTGTTGAGTCTATAATTTTCTAAGGTTTTAAGTATCTTAGCCTCTTAAGTTTATCCACTTTGGGTCCAAGTTAGTATTTATTAGGTTTTATTAGTAGTCCTAATACTAGTAGGAATTATATTACTACTAGTACAAATAAGAGTCTTTATATATATATATATATATATATATATTGTGCTCAATGTATTCAAAGAAAAATAGAATGAGTTGATTAATAAAATTGAGTGTTTTGAGCAATAGGCACGTTGGCCTTTGTTCTTTCTTTCTCTTTCTCTCGTTTATTTATTCTCTCTTCTTTCTTTCTAGGGTCACCATTCACGTTACTGTTCACGGGTACTGTTCACACAGCCCCAAAACAGCCCTGACTTCTCTCTAATTCTTCTTCTTTCCTACCCTAAACCCACCACAACTAAAAGTAGACAAAACCCTAATTTGTCCTGCATCATTAACCTTTCAAATGCTTTTCCAAGGAAAATATTGGGCATCAGGTGGTTTTACATTTCTCACACCCTGAGCTAGTTACTATCACAAATGCTGATTTCAGGCAGCTGTCCACGTAAAGAAAGCTATCTTAACAAGGACTTTAACCTTCTAAAAGCTTTTCCAAGGAAAAGATTGCACATCAGGTGGTTTTATATTTCGGACACTCTAAGCTAGTTACTATCACAAATGTCGATTTCAAGATCTCATTTGTACAGAAAGCTACCTTAGCAGGGATTTTATCCTTCCAAATGCTTTTCCATAGAAAACATTGTGCGTCAGGTGGTTTTGTATTTCAAACACTCTGAGCTAGTTACTATCACAAATGCTGATCTCAAGCAGCTGTCCCCATAGAGAAAGCTACTGCATCAACTTTGATGAGGCACCTAGGCATCAATTTCTCAGCACTCAACCAACACCTCCTGCAGCCCATAGGCTTATAAATCATGATGTCTCATATCAAGCACAATATCATTGACTACATCTATGGTACAACAACAAATAAGTTATATGATACAAAGGAACTTAGCACCAGTTCAGATATACACATATTAAACCATACTATAAAAGAAGCACCTTTTGTATAAATGTAGTCGAACTTAAAAGCTGACAAATATCCACCAAAAGCTCAACAAGATTCATCCGGAAATGGATGAGGCCATCAGGCAGGTCAGGATTTCCTCTCTCATCATTGAATATAGATTCATCCACCTGTCAAAGACGAGTTCTTCATATCATTTATTTTAGGAAAATTTTCCAAGAATTAAAAAAATCTTACCAACTAAAGTAACATAACAAAGATACAAAATTACAATATAAAAAGAGAGACCACAAATTTTGGCAAAATGCTTTTTTGTGAACATGAGAGACTGAAAAATCATGTCTTCAAATTAAAGAACGTTCAGCTAAGGCAACATTTTTATTTTTGCAAACAACTTATACAAAAGAAATTCCAATTCACTATTGTGTATGTGCCCGTCTTTCTAACTGCCTCCCAAAACCCCCACTCCAAAACTCCCACTTGTTTATTTGAAAACCAATTCATACTGCTACATAGCATACGCAGGAGAAAATCAACCAGTATTCAAAAGCTTGCAATAATAAACCAAGAAAACAGAAGAATTAGACCTCCTTAGCATCACCTAAAGTACTAAAGAGTATCAACTGTTCATTACCATCAGTCTCAAAAGATTGAGCTGTCTCCCCCCCACCCCCAAAAAAAAAAAAAAAAAAACCCTAAACCTAACACTCACTGCATGCTAGCCCACTCAACAACACAAAATTAAATGCATGTCTTGTACATGCAAAATGAAAATATAATTGACCATCAAAACAAAAACTAAAGCTCTGATTGTTTTGGCAATAATGTTTTCTAGAAAATGAGTCATTTTCCAATTTTTTTATAAAACTATCTCATTTTCCTATGTTTGGTAGTAACCTTAAATAAGTTTAAGAAAAAATCCTAACTTCTCTTATTTAGCTTGCTGTGAAATAGAGTTGTTTTCCAAAAACAATTAGTGAAAAACATTCTCTAAAAATAAGTCGTACTTTTTATGTTGACCAAAGATAATAGTTTTCCTTTGACTTATTTTTTCTAATGCTACCAAATACTGGAAAACACGAAAAACTCTCTTTATACGATGCTTTCCATCAAAACAATCGGCACGTAAAAGAATAGAATGGAAGTCACCAAGACTCAAATTAAGGGCCTCACATACAATAGGCTTTGATGCTATGTTGGTTACCATCAAGAAGTGAGACAACAATGAATTAGCTCATACAAACTAACTCTAACATCATTTAGAGTAACTTTTTTTTATAAGTAACATTTATGTTTTTTGTTAGACCAGAATAGATTAAAATAAAGACTGGTTTTGGACTATGTTCCCAATAAGTTGACAAAAATTCAGTGGAAGTGTAATTTAGGAGTAGGTTTACCTCTTGTTTTTAAAAATAATTACCAAATTCCACTCATGTAATTCTAATTCAACTCTTCAATCGTCAAGAAAATATATAAAATGCAGTTAATAATTGCAAAATCTTACACTAGGCAGAAAAAAAACATAACAAAACAAAATGAGATTTTTTTATATATAATAAATACCGATTTTTATCTAACTCAAAAAAAGAGTCACCCAAGTACACAAGATGTAGACAACTGGGGACCAATACAATCAAACATGCAAATTACTAAGATTCATCAAATCAGAAACCGAACATAGAGAATATCTTCCTACAACTGACATCCAACCCTACAAACTTTTTAAGAAAAAAAAAAATTTAAGATCTGGTAAGGTCCTCTCAGAGTAATCAAAGGCCTGGTTATTTGTTTCCCTCTAAATACAGTGCATCAAACAATGTGGGACAGCCATCCAAATAACACCATTGCGATGTTGCCCAAATCTCCCTTGCCAACAAGCTGTAGATCAATAACAGTCTCCAGCATCAACCAATAAACTACAAACAAACCAAACACCATAGACCAAAAATCAGTAGCAAAAGAGTACTCTCTCTAGCCTGCCGTCATATTTTCTCTCGTTATTTTGATTCCAATAAGTGTTGCTAACCGTTTTAAGAAGTTACAACATGGTTTCCTTTGGGGTGGGCTACTTATGTTAATGCCAAACTACAGGAAGTTGTATCACTATTCTCTTATGCTAATACTAAGAGTGTAGATTCACATCATTAAAATTTAGAGACCCGGCTACCTTGAATTAGCCAGATAATTAGTAGTTTTCTTCTTTCGATCTATCTATTATGGGTGGTTCTCGCAATTTTTTTATTGAATCCAAATAAGACAATGGAGTAAAAGATGGTCCACTGTTTCACCATTACTTTTGCACATATAACACCAATCCAAAATCCAAACTTTCCTTTTCTGTAAACTATCAATTGTTAAAATTTTCCCCAAGGCTGCAGTTTAAAAACAAAGAAAGCAGCTCTAGAAGGGATCTTCGGCTTTCATATGCTTTTCCAAGCAAAAGAATGATCATCAGCACATGTCAAAACCCAGTAGTATACACTACCCTCAAAACCTCTTCTCTTAGCTGGCTTCCAACAAATCTTATCCTCTCCACTGACCCTCAAAACAACTACTTAAATAATATTCATAAGCTCTGCCATACTAGCCTCCTTATCTTGGCTGATAAACTAATACATAACAACTAATCTACTTCTGTTTAATATGTAATAAACGCATTCAAAGAAATCAATATCTTCCAAATGTTTTAATTTGAATGCTACAAAACCAACCACTAATCTTTAAAAGAAACCACACATGTAGCATCTGCTCAACAGAATCTAAACATGAAATGTTATTTAAAAAGTTCAAAATTTTAAACTTCTATATAAAAAAGCACAGCAGCGATATGTAATGAAGATGCCCCTAAAACTCTTTACTTGACATCATAATCTAATGAACAAACCAACAAAATCAAATACCTAAAAAGACATACATTAATTAAAACTTTAAAAAAAATCTTTAATCCATGATCACAGTATAACAAGAGAAATAGACAAAGAATAAACCTGTGCACGTGATAAAAGCGCATCCAGCAACGCTGAGAATAAAGAAGAAAAAATTTCTTCCACATGTTTCCTACTTTTTGTACTATCTTCATCAAGGCCAAGAATATAGCTTGCGAGACTGGACCTGGGGAAAGATAAATTATGCTCACAGTTATGATGCTCTAAATTAGCAGCAAACATCATAGAATCATCAAAATCAAATGCATGAATAAGAAAAACTTTCATATTTTCATAAAACTCCATTAGAAAAAAAAAAAAACAATTCATAGGGAAAAGAATACATGTGGCCTAAAATAACATTATTAGAAAAAGTAAAAAAGGGTATCATGACATGTCAAGTAAGGAGTTGATAGAGAGTATGATTTCGGATAGGACAGATCGGCAGAAAAGGATAGCTCTTATTGGAGGTTTTGCCCTCCATATAGCTTTCCAAGGGAATATCTAAAATGTTTTTCACTCTTTACAAGCTTTTAGTAACTGGGGGAGGGGGGAGGCGCAATTGGCTTATTTCAAATAGTTCAAGGTGGACATTGATCAATTTTCTAATGAACTAATAATTAACTTGGGGGGGGGGGGGGGGGGGGAGGATAATTAACGCAAGAAAAATTCTAAAGGATTACAATAAAACCAACTATGCTTTATGGTACCAAATGAATGACTGTTAAAAAAATTACTACTAAAAAGAAACATGCTCATAAAATGAGAGTAACTAGAATGAGAAATTAAGATGGATGAGTGGGATTACTAAGGAAGACAAACTAAGGGATGAAATTATTTAGATAGGGGTGGCTCCTATTTAGAAAAAGATGAGAAAGAGTTGCTTAAGAAGGTTTGGTCAGGTACAACAAAGACCATTTTCCTTTTCTTTTTCATTTTTTAAATAAGAAAAATTTTATTCAAGAAAGATTACTTCATGAAAAAATGACACAAAGCAACCAGAAAAGTATTTAAAAAACTGAAAAACACTCAAAACTATGTACAATATATTTTTTTAGATAAGTAAGAAGAAAATATTATTAATAAAGGAATGGCAAGAAAAATACAAAGAGTTCATGGTAAAATAAGGATCAGAAGGGAATCTATTAAATGAGAATCTATAAACATCAAAAGGGACTCACTGGAACTGAGTCCCCAAGCATGATACCAATCAAATAAAGTGCCTACAAACGAGGCAAGGAGATGACCCCCAAGCTCTCCACATCCTCAAACATGCGATTGTTCCACTCCCTCCAAATACATCACATCAAACACAAAGGTGTCAAATTCTAAATGTTAGATGAGTGTTTCCCTAACCAATTCTTCCATCCTATCAAAAGATCGAGCGCTCTCTTATGAAGAACCCAAGTGACCCCAAATGCTCTAAAAACAAAGCTCCACAACTAAGAGCGCCCCCCCCCCCCCCGCGGGACCACAGTTATTAAAAGATGATCCATTGATTCCTAACTACACTAGCACATGCAACACCTGTCCACAATAAAATAACCTCTTCTCCTCAAATTATCACTGGTGAGTATCTTTCCCCACACCACTATCCAAACAAAAAAGGAAACCCTGTAAGGGGCCTTGACTCCCTAAATACCTTTCCAAGGAAACCCTCAACACACTATTAAAAGACCAAATATCAAATTCCCCATTCTTCCCCAACTTTCACCTCACACGAGGACATTCAATACGAGTATGAGACTCCAAGAGACGATGAAAAGCCGCCACTGATTCCATTTCCCAATCATTACCACAATGGAACCTCACATACCAAATCCTCTCTCAATCATTACCACAATGGAATCTCAAAATACCAAATCCTCTCTTGCCCTGCTGCCTCACCAGTAAAGACTCCACTAAAGCCACCCGATAGAAGTGTTCTCATACAAGACCAAAAAAGCCTCTCCAAGAGGCTAGTTGCCACACCAACAATCATGCCAAACCGTACCTGATTCTCTATTCCAACCCATCCTAATACACCTCCAAAGACCACAGCCATGAGGACCCCTATTCAACTTAGAAATCCATCCTCCAAAGACCAATTATTATTTTGCTATATAAATAACATATTTTATCGCAAAACTACCTCATGCATGTAAAAAGCACAAGCTAGCCTAAAAAATATATCAAAGATTACATGAAAACAAAAACAAATAACCAAATTCTATGATATTACTACTATCACTCGGTTCCATTACATTGGACCAATCTCTAAGTTGTCTAACAAGGGTCTTCAACTAAAATTTCAAAGCTTCAAATCATTAAAGGTGTGACTATTCCATTCCCTCCACAGCATCCACATCAAACACATGAAAGCTAAATTCCACAACCATGATGGGAGTTTACAAAGCCAGTTCCACCAACCAATCAATAAGTCCGTCCTTGTTTTTGACATCACCCACTCCACCTAAATGAGCCAATCACACAACTCTAGATCACATAAGCAACACCAATCTACATATGAATCCTCATTTTTGGAGGTTATCATCGGTTAGGACTTGGGATCTTCCACGGAGCCACAGTACACACAAAGAAAGCCACCCTCTTGGGGGCTTGGCACACCAAATACCTCTCCAGGAGAAACTAATCACCCTAGGGGCATGAAACACACCATAATAAGACCTTACATCAAACACCCCACTCCCAAGCAATCTCCATCACATCTTATCCAGGTCCTCACTAGTTGGCCTACTAGAATACAACAGTACAAAAAAAAAATTCAACAGTTAAAGGATTGAACAAACTGAACAAACCAAACATTCCAATGCTTCTAACCCCCACCAGTGCCACCTACCCAATAAGCAAATACCAACACATCCTAATATGCTGCCAACGAATATAAGGTGCGATATTGCTCCTTCAAAGGATGCTCCCCAAATCACCTGTCATGCCAAAAACGCACTTTGTCTCCTACTCCAACTTCAAACTGCACATCATTGACAAAGCCATCCCACTTGCTCAAACACCCTTCGATACACCTCTGGGTATATGTGCTATGCACCCGCTTTGTTGCCCCATACTTTAACATTATTACCCTTCTCCACAAAGGATTCCCCTTTACCCAAAACACCACAACCACTTCCCTAATAGAGCTCTATCAAAGGCCCCCATCTTGTCCACCCCATCACTCAGACATGACTGGAGAACACACAGTATTCCAGTCCACAAGATGAAACTTAAGCTCATACCTCACCCATTCCATAAAAAGTTTGTTTGTAACTTCTCTAATCTTTTCACGACAAAGGGTGGAATGGTAAAAATAATGATAAATAGTACACAGGAAGGCTCAATTGTGTGCTTTTAATGAGTGTCATTCCTCCCCCTTTAGATAATTATAACTTCTTCCATCTTGATAATTGCCACTCCATCTTCTCTAAAATGGGGTTCCACACAACGTGCGCCTTAAAAGATGAACCCAAAAGCATTGCCAAGCAAATCATAGGGAAGCTCCCTACCTTATAGTAAAAAGAGGCAAAGGTATGCATAAAATAACACAGATAGAAGCAGCAAGGAAAGATATGTTAATTTGGGAAGAAACAGAACGGTAGAAAAGGATACATGTGATTCTCCCAATTGGTCAATGACAGTCCATAGCTGACCCCAATTTACATGGGATTAAAGCTTTAGGTGATTGGATTAAAATGCGACAAGATCTTTCTTTTCTACTAATTTGAAGCTTGACTTCTTATAGAAAGATAAACCAAAAAAATAATAATTAAATCAATTAAAGCAGTACCAGAATTGCAAAGTTGAGTCTGCAATCTCCCAGTCCTCACTTGGAAATGCCACACATCTGCCAAGGCATTGAACATGTCAGAGATATCACAAATAAAAATTTTCATAGAGAATAGCTTATATGTGGTTATATGATCTAAACAAATACTGCATTTCAAGGTGAAAATCGTCAACCTATGACAAAGGTTTATCTCAAACATGCTTATCTATGTTTCCTGTATCACAGATCTTTGGTGTCTAAACTGGAACACCACACCCTTCCCCCACCCACCCCCCCAACCCAAAAAAAAAGTCCTTAATGTTTACTTTTTCCCATGTTCATCCTCAGTACTGCTTTTTTTTTAATGCATAACATTTAAACTTATTCACAAGCCTCAAGCATAAAGTTGTCAGCACATCTAAAGTCATCCAAAGAGAACATAGTGAGAAAATGTTTCAAAATGATATGTTGAACAATATCTCATTAAGTAAACCTTTCTATTCCTTGCTTGGAAAAACATTAAATGGGAAAAATTATTATGTTGAGAATTATAACACTGAGATATCACCTCAAGAGTGCATCCGCCAAAGAAAGTGCTTCAGCACTTGCTTCTACAATCAGAGATGGTGCCTGGGGTACATTATAAAATTCAAATGTATTAATGACAAAGAAAAAGATAGATGTTTGTATAAATAATCATCAAACCTTGTTACATCGTTATCACTAACGACATACTTATTCCCCCAAAAAAAAAGCATCATTTTCACTAATGACATGAACAAGTCTTAGACATGTTGAATGTAAAAAATCCTTCAAAAATAATTTGGAATAGCACAATAACAAAGTACAGAAATACATAATCAAAACGTACAGCCTGCCCAATTTCCGACAACAGGCACGCAAGACCACCAATAACTTTCTCATCTCCCTTAGTAAGAGCTGGTAGAAGAAGCACTTCTTTAAGGAAATGTACTCTGCATAATAAAAATTGGGGCAGCCCCTACAAAAGAAATCATAACTCAAATTAGACAATACTCAAATTAAATGCAGCACAAATTTTTTTTATTATGAATAATAAAATAGTTCATTTCATGCTCATGATGACAATCACTCCATAACCTAAAAGAATTACAAAAAATGAAGCATAAAATAAAAGTGATGCTGAGAAATCTATAAGAGTGTTACTTTTTGCAAGACCCCAAGCACGGGACCAATCAAATAAAATTGCACTCAGTCAAGCTTCTAACTAATTCTTTGATCTGTTTTTATCTTCAAAAGTACAGTTATTTCTCTGCTTCCACGATAGCCACATCAAACGTAACGGTAAAATGTTACAAATCTCCGAAGAGTTCCCGAACAAAAGGTCGGCCACCGTCCTTGGAAACACCCAATTGGATCCTAGAAGGAAACCAGGCTCAATAAATCATAGACTACATGGCAATGAATCAAAATATGATCTACCATCTCCCCACTACACTGGCACAAACAACACCATACACCTAAGGCAAATCCTTGCTTGATAAGATTATCACAAGTAATAATCTTCCTCCAAGCTATTGGCCAAACAAAGAATGAGATCCTCAGAAGAGCCTTAACACACCAAACACTCTTCCAGGGAAAGAATTACGTACCCCTCGGAAAGCTTCACAACAAGAGCGAACAGCAAAGATGCCACTCCCTTTCAATTTCCATATATCCTCTTGCAACCCTCCCTCCTAGGGATATTGGAGTATAAAAGATCTAGGAAAGAGTTGACAAACTCCAACTCCCAATCATGAAAACCTCTGTGAAATCACACATTCTAGATACAACCCTCCCCACCTATTGGGCTATCTACGACTAAATGAACTGAGGCATTTTGATCAAGTGAGCAAGCATACAAGTCTAGCTACAACTCTTTTAGAGAATGGCCTCCACACCAAACATCATGTCAAAAACCTTAATTGGGTGTTGTCCCCCACCTCAAAAGACACAAATTTCTGCAGAGTGCCCTAGCCCCCACTAATACTCCGCCATAGGCTACACGTATGAGGTACTCTAACCAAACCCGAAGTCCAACCACCCCATTCCATCCCATATTTTGTAACAATCGGGCCTCCATAAATGTTTGACCTCAATCCCAAATCGCATTACCACTTTCCCATTAGTGCTTGATCAAAGTTCCCTAACCTCTGAATCCTCAAACCACCTGTAGCAATAGTAGAACGCACAGTGTCCCTTGCCACCAAAGAGAACTTCAAACTCCACATCCAAAGCACCCCACAAAAAATTTTGCTTTAACCTCTCCAACCTATTAGCCACATTTGTAGGAATAATAAATGAGAGGTAGTAACTTGGTAAACTTGAAAGTGTACTTCTTAAAAGCATTATTTCCCAAAATTTTATCTCAATTTTTTGTTAGGTTAAAGGTATGTAGCTTGATTTATGCTTGCAGTTGATATAGATGTGGAATCTGAATAAGCATAAGTCAGAAGTCTTTCTTGATGAATAACATATGTAATGTAGTGGTAGTACAATAAATAATAATATGATGTCATTTTTTGCACCATGGCATCAGACCACCATTTTAGCATCATGAGCTATGAAAGTAGCTTAGGCATTAATACACATGCTAGACGCATTGATGGAGGATGAACCTTTAACTGATTTAGAATTTAGATATTATATTCTTACACTATTTCAAACCTTTCTGCGCGACCAATCCAAACACCAATGCCGGAATAAAGGCCAGGTAGTGTTGATTTTGCTTGGCCTAAAAAGATTTTGGGCCTGGCTTGAGTTTGACAGTTAATGGACTGGTAGTGTCAAGCGTAGTGTAATGTTTGATTCTAATGTTCATTTGTCACTTATTTCCTTTTGATGTGACTCGGATCAAGCGCATTGAATATCTATGATTAAACAGGCACACCTGAAGCTCTATAGGGCCGGGCCTAGGTCATGCCGTCTTGGACCAGCAATTTTTACTCAAGCATATGGTGCTGGCAAGTACTGGCCCAGCCTCAAGCTGGCATGGCTCAGCTCATTAGCACCCCTTGTTATATACACATACATTGAAAGTGCAAACATTGTGTCAGTGGGAAAGGTACAAGCATACCTCATGTCGACTAACAAGTTCAATGAGAACTTCAATGGCCAGATCAAATGAAGATAAAACCTGTAAAAGCAGCAAGTGCAGATATTAATTAACAAGACAGCCATAAATATCATTACTCTGGTTCAAGAGTCATCGTAATTAAGAAAGGATTACCTGCAAAGAACCAAAAACAAAATTAAGAAGTGGGTGTGCGGGCAATGAGCCCTGAGGAATCTCCGAGAAACACCCAGCTCGAACCTAAGTGCAAAAAGGTTAAATATGTTAAGAAAACCATAATAAAAGGCATTTGCATTAACGCCACAACTCAATACAAACAAATGTAGCACAAAGCAGCAATTGGTGTCAGAAGACAATAATAGAAAGCAACCTAGATTAGTCTAGGGTTAACCTCGGGTTCTCTAGTATATAAACAAAGTCATATAGCGAAAATGTAGCCGTCAAGGGATTTCCAAACCGTGTTTTCACTTTTCTATTTTCTATCTTCACAATTTGATTGCAGTAACAACAAAAATTCACAATATAATCAAAAACAAAAATGCCATACCCAACTCAGTAAGCAACGCAGAATTTTCCTGCTCCTTTCGTGACCGTGCAATTGTGCAGTAGCAGCATCAAAGCTTTTCTCCGATTGTTGCAGTAGAAACTCAAGAACTACTGGCGTATGCGAGAGAAGCTGCAGAAAATCCAAACGATCAAACGCCCGCAAAAGCAAGGCATTGAGATTTTAAAAAGCAAACAAAAAAGTGGAAAAACCCTAACAAACCTCTCGGCAATACTGAGTTCTGAGAGCAGAAGTCAATTTCGAATCAGTGTTGTGAGTGTCGAAAACTTCTTCAGGCAACACAGTAAGCATTTCCAACACAGCAATATTACCGTCCTCCTGACTCTGCAGATTCTGCAGACTGTAGAAGAGCTGCTCGATCGGCTTCCCGTTTTCAACGCCGCGGAGAATTAGGGCAGAGAGAGCGAGGCAGATTTGCGTCAGGAGCTGAGGAGGGCCGGAGGAACTGAACCGCTTGGCGGCGACGAGAAGAGCGTTGAGCAAGGCGTCCTTGGCTCCTAATTGCAAGAAACAGCCTTCGTTCTGGATCTTCCGTTTGAGGATTTGGGCGGCGAAGAACTCAAGTTCGGAATCAGCGGCGGAGGCGGAGGAGGCGGCGGCGGCGGCGGAGGAGGAGGAGGAAGGAGAGTGTGGAGGAGGAGGAGGAGGAGAAGGAAGAGGAGGAGAGGAAGTGAGGATTGAAGTGGCGACTTCCCAGGCGGCGTCGGTTTGTTGGAAATGAACGAGCCATTGGTTGGCGGCCACGCGGTTGCAGGACTGGGTGTCGTGGTTCAGCACGTGTACGGCCTCTGCCACCTTCATTTGCAACTCCATTCTCTCTCTCTCTCTCAAAATCTCACACACTCTCAGTCTCTCTCTCTCTCACACACACTGTATTTATTATTAGTACTAATAGTAGCGGTAGTAGAATTTTATGGATCATCAATTCTTCGAATCGTCAATCATCTCATCCAATCTGTGCGCCCATAATCCAAAAGCTCTCCGTGTGGCAATCCGGTTGGTATCAACGGGGAGATAGAGAGAGAGAGAGACAGACAGACAGACACAACAACGCGTAAGACGAAAGCGTTTAACCAAACCCTTCCTTAATAAAGTACTATTATTATTGTTATTATATTCTAAATTTCTATCATTTAAAATAAAATAAAATAAAAAACAAAAAGGACATTTTATAAGTTTATAATAACCAACAACTCAATTATGATTGAAAAACAAACTTCTAATTGTTTGGATGCAATTTTTTATTTATTTATTTGATAGTTACAAAAAAAAATTACAATATGAACCGATTCAAAACTCTGTATATTTTCGTTTTTTAGTTAAAATTGATAAGAAGTGGTTTTTAGTTTAGCTACCAAATGTTTACCATAATTATTTGTTTATTAGGTGAAGATTGATTAAAATATAATTGAATTATGTCTAAAAAACAATTTTCACTCAAAGATTTGGTTGTTCTTGTTTCCTCTTCAACTAGTTTTAGTTGCAACTACATGAAACAAGATCAGTAACATGCACCAACAGCATTACAAGAACTCAAAAATGTCTTTAGGTAATCTACCACAACCTCTAAATCCTCCTTTTTTGTTGCATATGTTCTGCCTCAACATCTTTTTTTTGTTACATCGGATTATTTGCATGATAAAAACGATAGGTTTTTTATGGAAAATGTTTTCATGAAAATAATGAAACTTATAATATTATTTTACATTTAAAAAAGAAATTATTATAACCACCAAATCAAATCAATTATTAATTGAAAACAAACTTTAAATTGAAATTTTTTGATGCCTAGTTTTTCTAAAAGCCCAATAGAAAGCAAAACCAAACTCTTTCCGGACCCATTATCTTTATTTATAGCTTTTTTTTACATCACCCATGACAATGTATTTATTTGAGGGAATTGGAGGAGTGTAATTTGAAGGGTAAAGAATGAGTCTAGTTGGGCTTATTCATAAACCTAGGTTTACAAAGTGAGTTGGGAACACTTGTAGAAGTTGAGGGTCCATGAGCAAGCCCATGTGTTGGCCATAAGCACACCTAAAAACACTGATTTAGTTTGCTGTATTTGGCTATTTACAACAAAATCCAGAGTAATGAACCTACCTATCTTAGGTTTGTTTAGTTGGAGAGATGGAAAAGTAAAAGAGTAGAAAATGAGGAAGGGATAAAAAAAGTGAGAAGATAGAAGAGATTTATAGTTTTCTCTCATATGTGTTTGGTTGGAATGATGGAAAAGTGGAAAGATAGAAAAATCATTTGTTTGGTTGAGAAGAATAATGAGATGATGGAAATTGAAATTGATATAAATTAACTCATATGTCCTTATTAAAAAAAACTATGCTCTTTGCTAAAAAAAAAAAAAAACTATTCTCAATTAAAAAATAAACAAATAATCAACCAAAAAAATAATAATCCCACTAAGTTTATTAAAACAAAAATTATGCCCAATTAAAAAATAAATTAAAAGAAAAAAAATTAAAATAAAAATAAAAACCCAACAATGCACAGTAAAAAAAAAAAAAATGTCATGATAGGACATTAGCACACATTGATACACGACCATTTAGCATAGAAGATGTGAGGACAAAAGGTCTAGGGCATGTTCTTGAGCCTTGGGCCTAATCCGAGGATACTTACTTGTTCGAGAATGGTTTAATGGTAATAATGATATCAAACTTATAGACCCACGAGTAAACTACTGCGAAAGAGGCTGGTGGACGTAGTCTGAGGAAGGGTATCTCCTCGGCTAAGTGAAGTGAAGGTCAGATGGCACGCCATGTTGATTAGAATGATATTCTAGAGGGACTTGTGGATGAAGATATATTTCACAATGGCACAAAAAGGAAGAACATATGAGAAATATCTTAGAGAAAGCTGCTACCACTGCATCGAATGCTCTGTACATAAATCTGCGGTCGCATTAATAAAGAAATGACATCTAAACAGTGATGATCAGCCTTACAGCTATTATTTGAAGACTTCAGGAAATGGCTGATGGGATAAGTATCTAGATTGGTGATTTGATCCATAGGTGGAAGATGGGGAGAAAAAAAGAGAGAAAACACTGTACACACCACCATCCATAATTGTGTGTGAGGATAAATTCTGTTACATAAATAGTTCATTATGTGTGATGTTGCAATCTAGCCCATCATTTTTGTTATTTAACATCACTAAAACATGGATTTCAAGTCCACTCTCTATAAATTTCATTGTATTGGGCTTTGTGGGCCTATTACTTTCTTATTGTTGGGTTTGGGTGCAAATTGTGACCTTACAATTGGCGTCGTCTGTGAGAAAATCTTATGTTTTAGGAAGTTTAGCATTATGGTAGGCTCAGGTCCACACCATGCAGAGTCTATGGGGTCTTAGCGTGAGGATTACTTCTTGCATTTTGAGCAGGAAAGGGATCAAAAGGGCAGTGTGCATACGGCGCACACTAGTAGAAGTCAGTTATGAGGTGGAAGTAGAATTCCTCACGAGAAAAATGCTAAGGCCATGCAGCAGGAGATTGACCACCTGAAGAAGAAGTTGCGCCGCGAGAGACGAAGGTGAACTCCCTATTTTTCTGACCCTTCTTCTAAGGACACCCAGGGTAATAGTTACAGGCCCAAGTCAAGAACTCCTCCTAGTGAATCTTTTTCCTACGAGAAGGATAATCTTCATGGTCGTGGTCATGAAGGCAAGAAGCCTTCTTCCAGAGGTTTGGGAAATGATGTTATAAGTAGGGCATTGCATCAAATTTCCAAGTCACCTTTTATGCGCAAGGTGGAAAAAGGGAAGCTCCCTCAGCGCTTCACGCAACCAACATTCACCATTTATAACGGCCGAATGGACCCCGTAGAGCATGTGAGTCATTTCAATCAGAGGATGGTGGTGCATTCTAAGAATGAAACTTTAATGTGCAAAATCTTCCCCTCCATCCTAGGACCTGTGGCGATGAGGTGGTTTCATGGCTTGAAGCCAGGTTCTATCGATTCTTTCGTGGAACTTACCAAGGCATTTGAGTCTCGCTTCATTACATGCAGTAGAGTTCCTCTGCCCTTGGATTTATTATTATCCAAGGCCATGAGAGAAGGGGAAACTCTGAAAACATACTCTGATAGATACTGAGAGATGTTCAATGAGATGGATAGAGACTTTGATGATGTAGCGATAAGGACTTTCAAGGTTGGCCTACCTACCGAGCACGACTTAAGGAAATCTTTGACCAAAAAGCCTGTAAAGAGTGTACGTCGGCTTATGGATCACATTGATGAATATAAATGGGTTGAGGAAGATCAATACAAGGTAAGGGAAAGGCAAAGATTATCCCTCAAGAGATGAAGGATTTCAGGTTGGATAGATATAACAACAGCAAGCCTCGAAGAGATTTTTCTGGGCAATCTGATCCTACCACTCCTCAAGTGGTTAATACTGTATTTCGGGAACCAGTGCACCAGCTGTTGAAGAAAATCTAGAATGAACTATATTTCAAATGGCCCAACAAGATAGCAGGGGACCCCATAAGGCGTAATTAGAACCTTCATTGTTAGTATCATCGAGAAATGGGTCATACCACTAAAAATTGTAGGACTCTATGGAATCATTTGGAACAGTTAGTTAAGAAGGGAAGGTTAAAGCAATTTTTGTATCGGCCCAATGGGTAGGGAGACCATTCAAGTTCGGTGAACTAGGGCAACACTTCATCAAGGCCTCCTCTAGGTACGATCAATGTTATTTTTGCTGCTCTTGGAAGCAGGGCAACACTTCATCAAAGCCTCATCTGGGTACAATCAATGTTATTTTTGCTGCTTTTGGGAGGACTGGTTCTCGTCCTTCTAGGGTGATGTTTGTAGCATGAACCCTTGCCGAGGATTCTAATTCTGAGCCGAAAAGGACAAAAGGGAATATCCCATAATTTTAGGGTTCTCAGAAGAGGACAAGATCGAGACTATCCAACCACATGATGATGCTTTGGTAGTTACGCTGAGGATAGGGAGCTACGACGTGAAGAGGGTGATGGTTTATCAAGGTAGTGGTGTAGATATTATGTACCTTGACTTATTCAAAGGGCTAAGCTTAAAGCTTGAGGATTTTATGGCTTATGATTTGTTGTTGATAAGTTTTGAGGGGAAGGCTGTCATACCAAATGGGCAAATTAGGTTACCTGTGCAGTCAAGTTCAGAAGTAGTAGAAGTGAATTTCATTGTGATAGATGTCGATTTTTCCTACACGGCCATTGTAGCAAGACCTTAGTTGCATGCTTTAGGTGCCATTTCCTCACCTCTATATGTCAAAGTGAAGTTTCCATCTAGGGATCAGATTGAGGAACTAATTAGGAGTCAATCTGTGACTAGACAATACATGACGGCTACAATTCTGCATCAACTTAGGCCGGAGTCCTCGACCTTAGCTAAGGGGGGCTCATGGCAATCAATGTCTCTGGCCATGCCCAGGATAACAACAGTAAAAGAACCTACATGTGAAGAATTAGAGAAGGTTCTTATAGATAATGACTCTGAAAAACTCTTTCAGGTGGGAGTTCAGTTGCCACCTTAGGAAAAGGCGGAACTAGTTATATTTTTAAGGAAGAATGTGGATGTATTTGCATGGAATGCTTATGAGGCCCCCGGGATTGATCCAAGTGACAGGCCACAAATGCGTTGACCCCTTGTGATAAATTAGATTAATTAATTAGCCCAATTATTAATTAATCAAATTAACATACAATATCACGTGGTAGCACAAACAAATCACCAAAACTAAGTTATGCAGCGGAAAAATAAATGACATGGTGATTTGTTTACGAATGGGGAAAACCTTACGGTAAAAACCCCACCGGGTGATTTAAGGTCACCACTCCCGAAACTCCACTACTATCACAGCAAACGATTACAAGCAAGGAATCCCAAGTACCTTACCAACCTATAGTTGAACCCTTACCCCAATACCCAATTGGACTTGCTCTGTAGTGACAGTTTCTCCTTTCAATGCACGGCCCCCAAGTACGTGACTAACCAGATGTGCGGATCCCAATACGCGACTTCAAACACCAAGTAGAGAGAGAAAATTGTTGGCTGCAAAGTTCTTCAAATCATCAGAGATGAACTAGGGCACGAACTTTGTCTTTCAGATCACAAATTGCATGAACAAGAAGTTCTCAATGCTTGTGCAACTTACATCATCTTTTATGGCCCTTAAAACAATCCTTTTATATGTCTAGGGTTATGAGAAAAGAAGTCCCAAAGACACATTCACGGATTGGACTTGAAACAGAACTGAAAATCTGTTTTCTTTAATTCTCGACAGATGGAGGTGTCGAGGATCTGTCGAGGAGCTGTCGAGGCTTGGGGCAAGATAGCTTCTTAAAGCTTGATAGATGCATGTGTCGAGATAGGTGTCGAGCTTTAGTAACTTGCACTTCCTTGCTTGTTTCTTGGACAGACTTTGATGGCTTCAACACTGAAACTTGAAACACTGTTTCTTGAGATGTTAAACACATCCTAGATCTACCCAATTACAAGTAAAGTGCGTTTTGTCTAAGGATAAGCCAATTACATAAAATAGCGACATATGTTCACAAACTTGAACTACATATGTCCTAACAATCTCCCCCTTTGGCAATTCGTGACAAAACCACAATAAACAAATGAAGATATGAGAGAAGTCATAAAACACTTTAACTCATATTTCACTTGTTACATACAATAAAATCTATCCTAACACAAACTCTTGAAAAACTTTGCAAGAAGAGAGTTCATGGCATGGAAGACTTTGACAACCTGTATTTCTGAAACACTTTAAACAAAACACATCAAGGCATCTTTGTGTGAAGCAGAAATAATAGATTACATACAAAAAAAGAAACATGTGTATAAAGATAGAAAAGAAACAACACATGTAGAGATAAGTGAAGAAAACATACATCATCATATATATACCACTTGATAAATACCATTCTGTATGTAAAAATGGTCACAAGACCTAAGTACATGAACAAGGAGATAAACACTCCCCCTAACAAGATGAAACACAACTCCCTCTTACAAGGGCATGTATTTCTCCCCCTAACTTGTAGAATCTTAAAGAAAGAAACCACAAATACTTGTAGAATCTTAAAGAAAGAAACCACAAATTCTCCAATTTCTCTTCCTTTTTGTCACGATTGACAAAGGGTATAGGAAGCTATAAAGTTTTACCCGAGAAACATAAAGATGATCAAGGATGATCAAGGGGGCACAAAGAATCCATAAAAATGCATGAATGTAATGAAACAAGATGCTATGGATGACAAGATAAGAGAAACATGCAAAATATGTGAAAAACAATGCATGCAGAGAATCTCAATCGATCGAGAGGTATCGAGCAGCTATCGAGCAGACCTCGATGGATCGAACAGCTATCTAGAAGCTATCGAGGAGACAAAAACTTTCTCGATCGATCCATCTAGCTATCTAGAAGCTATCGAGGAGACAGAAACTTTCTCGATCGATCCACCTAGCTATCGAGAGGTGTCGAGATTGCGCTTACATGCAACTGAAGATCTCAACAGATAAGCCAGGTATCGAGAGGTGTCGAGGATGTGTCGAGATGGCTTAAAAATAGTTTTTCAAGAAGAGAAAAACACAGACATGAATGCAATCATGCATGCAACTCAACCAAAGATCCAAGCAACACATTAAACTCTCAAAAACATCTCTCAACAAGAATTTTAAAGCACACGTATCTCAAAACACACACACATACACTAAACAAGTCTAACCAATCTTATATTTCAAAAATAAGTCCAGACAGTTTACTGAGCATACATTAACGCATGTAAACCTTGTAATGGCCAAATCACATTGTACCTGCACATGTATCAAAAATAGCAAAGAGTATTGCGTGTTGTGTGTGAAAACGTCGCAAGATTGCATAAGTGTCTCAAAGTTATGACGATTTGAGATATGAGAAAATCATTTTAACTCACACATAATCATAACTGTTTGATGGGAACTATCACCTTTGAGGTACATCCTATAACTCCCACATCTCCTAGAAAACACGCTTGCAACCATATTTTAAAGTATTTTTGATCTTTTTGCTTTTTATTTCTTTGCATATTTTCTTTTATTAAGCATATCATGCATGGGCATACAAGAGAAAGAAAAGAAATACCCAATTATGTTAAGCTTATGACATTGCACTTTTGCTATGCCGAAGCATACAGATGTCATATTATGATTGGCGAGTAACAGTGATTAGATGGTTATTTATGCCTTTCTCTTAGGATTTTCTAGTTCAACCCGTCAAAAAGAATGATACGAGTGTTAAGAAGAAGAGATCACTTAACCTTACTCATCACAAACAAAGAGCTACAAAGCTCACTTGCTTAGTTGTGCAGAAGAATGCTCATCTAAGCTACAGATGATACAAAGTTTAGAAAACTCTGTTTCAATGGCCATTTTAAGGTTCACAAGAACCAATGTACACAAACACACACTGTTTTTGTATTTTTCTGATTTTTCCTTCTTTTTTTTTTTAATTTTGAAAACAAAACAAAATAAAAACCAAACAATCAAACAAAAATAGACAAACAATCATGAAAGCATGAAAGAAAGATGCATATGCATGAGAACATGATAGAATGATGCAGATGCATGATAGCATGATTCCAAAAATAGAGAAGAAATCAAGCAAAGAGAGTCCTACTTAAGATAGAAAAAATTAAAGTAGAGGACAAACAGAAAAGACAATCAAGTCTTAGGCTCCTTTCTCACCCACACAGCACGAGACTTTGGCCGTGAAGATGAAAAGGCACGTGTTCTAGTATGACTACTAAAGGACATAGAAGAATTAAAATTCTCCTGAAACTGAGTTAAAAAGCTCAAGACCTTTAATAACTCTCCAAACAAAGGTGTAGGTCCTTGAGAAAAAATCTGTAACCGTTTGGACAATTGCTTATGAGGATACAACTTAAAGCAATTAGGACGAGTGTGTCTAGAAATACCATAATGGTGACAAATATGAGCAGTTTTAGAGCTACTCGGCTTCCTAGAAGGAGGTTTAACCTTAGAGGTTGACAGAGTCCTCAAATTAGGACAATTTGGCCTAATATGACCAGTAATGTGACAATGATGACAAGTGGGGACAAAAACAGATTTATCATTCAACCTAGGAGGAGTTTTAGACATAGGTTTAGAAACTTCAGTGTTATCATCAGATTGTTTACCTTTGTCTATCCTAGCAATATTAGCCTTCAACTCTTCATTATTCCTTTTGAATGGGGGAATATAAAAATTTTTTTCTTTTGAGTTAGGCTCAACAACAAGTTTGGCACTAGTTAATTTTTCAATTTCAGTTCTAAATTCAACTAGTTACTCTTCCAAACTCTTAATTTTGTCCACCTGAGATGAAATTTGATTTTTAAAATTCTCATTCAAATTAGTGGCTTCATCCAATTTTGCAATCAAATCATCTTTTTCAAGCTTGACCTTTTTAAATTTAGTTTTTAATTTTGTAGAACATTCAAGAGATTTCATACAAAAATTATAAAGCTTGCAATAGGCATCATGAATATCATCATCATCATTCAACACAAGATCATGCAAATCAAAACAATCAAGAGTTTCCATGACAACAGGGGTCAATGGATCATACATCAAAGATTAAACCCTAATCAGAGTGTGCCTACTCTGATACCACTTGACAGGCCACAAATGCGTTGACCCCTTGTGATAAATTAGATTAATTAATTAGCCCAGTTATTAATTAATCAAATTAACATACAATATCACGTGGTAGCACAAATAAATCACCAAAACTAAGTTATGCAATGGAAAAATAAATAACACGGTGATTTGTTTACGAATAGGGAAAACCTTACGGCAAAAACCCCACCGGATGATTTAAGGTCACCACTTTTGAAACTCCACTATTATCACAACAAGCGATTACAAGCAAGGAATCCCAAGTACCTTACCAACCTAAAGTTGAACCCTTACCCCAATACCCAATTGGACTTGCTCTGTAGTGACAGTTTCTTCTTTCAATGCACGGCTCCCAAGTACGTGACTAACTAGATGCGCGGATCCCAGTACGCGACTTCAAACACCAACTAGAGAGAGAAAATTGTTGGCTGCAAAGTTCTTCAAATCATCAGAGATGAACTAGGGCACGAACTTTGTCTTTCAGATCACAAATTGCATGAACAAAAAGTTCTCAATGCTTGTGCAACTTGCATCATCTTTTACGGCCCTTAAAATAATCCTTTTATATGTCTAGGGTTATGAGAAAAGAAGTCCCAAAGACACATTCACGGATTAGACTTGAAACAGAACTGAAAATTTGTTTTCTTTAATTCTCGACAGATGGAGGTATCGAGGAGTTGTCGAGGCTCGGGGCAAGACAGCTTCTTAAAGCTCGATAGATGCATGTGTTGAGATAGGTGTCGAGCTTTAGTAACTTGCACTTCCTTGCTTGTTTCTTGGACAGACTTTGATGGCTTCAACACTGAAACTTGAAACACTGTTTCTTGAGATGTTAAACACATTCTAGATCTACCCAATTACAAGTAAAGTGCGTTTTGTCTAAGGATAAGTCAATTACATAAAATAGCGACATATGTTCACAAACTTGAACTACATATGTCCTAACACTAAGTTTCATTTGTCATCATTTGAATGTCAACTCGGCTGTAGTGCCGAGGAAGCAACCACCTCAGCGCTTATCTAAAGAGCATTCTGAGTCCATTAAGGAAAAGGTACTCAAGCTCAGAAAGGTTGGTGCTATCAAAGAGGTATTTTATCTTGAATGGTTGATTCATATAGTGATAGTGAAGAAGAAGAAAAAGTGGAGAGTATGCGTAGACTTCATAGATTTAAACAACGTTTGTCCTAAAGATTCTTTCTCAATGCCTTATATAGATCAGCTGATGGATGCTACTATTAGACATCCTCAAATGAGTTTTTTGGAAGCTTTTCAAGGCTATCACCAAATACCTTTAGCTTTGGATGATCAGGAGAAGACAGCCTTTTCACTCATACAAGGAATTATCACTATAAGGTGATGCCTTTTGGTTTGAAGAACGCAGGAACTACCTATTAAAGGATGATGTCCAGGATGTTTGAGCCACAGCTGGGAAAGACTATTGAAGTATATGTAGATGACATGGTGGTGAAAAGTAAAACGATTTCCATGCATGTAGAAGATCTAAATGATACTTTTCAGACGCTAAGGAGGTACAAGTTACTCCTTAATGCTTCTAAGTGTTTTTTTGGTGTAGGATCTGGTAAATTTCTAGGTTATATGGTAACTCATCGGGGAATTGAAGTTAACTCTACACAAGTCAAGGCAATTAATAACTTACAGCCACCTCGAAATCCTAAAGAAGTTCAAAGGTGGACAGGGATGATTGCTGCCCTTAACCGGTTTATTTCTTGGACTGTAGGTAAGTGCAGGCCTTTTTTCCAGTTGTTGAATAAGTGAAAGGAATTTAAATGGATCAAGAAGTGTGCTTTAGCTTTTCAACAACTTAAGAAATATCTTTGTGCGACCACCCATTATGTCTCGGCCAAAAATCGAAGAAGTTCTGTTCGCATATATTACTGTGGCTAATCATGCCGTTAATTTGGTTATGATACGAGTTGATAATGGTGTACAGAGGTCAGTTTATTACGTGAGCAAATCTCTACATGAGACCAAGGTGCATTATTTACAGTTGGAAAAAACAATCCTGACAGTGGTGCATGTTTCGCGAAAACTTCCTCATTACTTCCAATCTCATATAGTTGTTGTTTTAACTCAACTTCCTCTTCAGTCTATACTTCAGAGTGCTAACTACACTAGAAGGATTGCTAGATGGGGTATTATTTTGGAGGCTTTTGATATCAAGTATATACCTCGCACCTCTATGAAGGGCCAAGTTCTTACTGATTTGGTGGCTGAATTTTTCTGAACCTTCATTAGAAGAGAATGCTAAGATGTTGGGATGGATAAAAAATCAATTGGCATGATTTCGAGCAAGGAACCTTTGATATGAAAAGTGTACGTTGATGGAGCAGCGAATCAAAGAGGATCTAGTGTGGGGCTAGTTTTGGTGTCCCCGAAGGAAATTTCTTTTGAGAAATCCTTGAGACTAGGGTTCTCGGCCACCAACAATAAGGTAGAATATGAAGCTTTACTGGTAAGAATGAATATGGTTCAGAAAATGGGTGGAAAAATAATGCAAATATTCTTGGATTCACAATTAGTGGTGGGCCAAGTAGAAGGAAAGTTAGAGGCTAGAGATCTGAGGATGGAAGATTATCTAACCCGGGTCAGGTATTTGCAATCAAAATTTGAATCTTTTACCTTGTTACATATCTCCAGGAGTATGAATACTCATGCTGACTCCCTAGCCACCCTTGTGACATCCTAGGCATAAGGCCTACCTTGGATCATCCTTATTGAAGATCTGTGCAAACCCGCTGAAACGAATAGTGACACCATTCAGATTCATCAAATTAGGGTGAGACCTAGTTGGATGGATCCTATAGTGTCATTCCTTAAAAATGATATTTTGCCCGACGAAAAGTTTGAAACAGATAAAGTACACAGAAAAGAACCTCGATTCTAGCTGTTCGAGGACCAGAAGTTGTACAAACACTCTTTTTTCAGGACCATATTTGCTGTGTATACACCTTGAAGCAATAGAATTACTTTTAGAAAAGTTATATGAAGGGATCTGTGGAAGTTATACAGGAGAAATGTCTTTATCTCATAGAACTCTTACATAAGGGTATTGGTGGCTTAACATGTAGAGAGAAGCACAAGATTATACAAAGAAGTGTGATCAATGTTAGAGATTTGCTCCCAACATCCATCAACTAAGGAGTATCTTTAACCCTCTGTCTAGTCCTTGGCCTTTTGCTCAATGGGGCTTGGACATTGTAGGGCATTTTCCAAAAGTAGCAGGGAACAGGAGGTAGTTGCTCGTTGGAACAGATTATTTCACTAAATGGGTTGAAGTTGAGCCATTGTCAAACATTAGAGATGTAGATGCGAAGATGTTTGTTAGGAAAAACATTATCACCAGGTTTGGAATCTCTCATACTCTTATTTCAGATAGCGGCCTACAATTTGATAGTAAAGCCTTTAAAAGATATTGTTGTGATCTAAGCATCACAAATAGATATTCCATTCCAGCTTATCTGTAACGGAATGGGCAAGCCGAGGCGGTCAATAAAATTATAGTTAATGGGCTCAAGAAAAAACTAGATGATGCTAAGGTGAGGTGAGTGAAAGAATTGCCACATGTTTTGTAGATGTATTGAACTACACCTCGAAAATCCACTGGAGAGACACCCTTCTCTATAACTTATGGAGCCGAAGCTGTAATTCCTTTGGAAATTGGGTTTCCGATATTGAGGTTGTGCTCTTTCATCCCAAGTAGTAATGACAGTTTATTGAAAAAAAGCTTAGACCTATAAAAGAAAGGATGAGAAAATGTCATGGTTCAACTAGCTTATTATTAGCACAAACTCAAGCAGGGGTATGATTCCCATGTGAAGCTATGAACACTTGCGCTTGGAGATGTAGTATTGAGGAAGGTTTTAGGTACAACAAAGAACCCATCATGGGAAAAATTGGGACCTAATTGTGGAGGACCTCATCGTATCACTTCGGTAGCTGGCATAGGGGCATATTATTTTTGAAGATCTAGATGAATACATTATACCGCATCCCTGGAATGTAAATAATCTACGAAGATACTATTATTAATGAAAAGCCTTTTTGTCATCTTATTTTTGTTGACACTGTGTTCCGTTAATTATTATTTTTCTAAATTACCAAACTAAAACTTGGTCATGCATGACTCTTCGGATCACGTACCTTGAGTAAATTAATATTTTTATTAAGTGTTAAACAGAACCTTAGTTATGTCTGGTCCTCAGACCATTTACTTTAAGAAAAATAACACTTTAGTTCATTTTTCTAAAGTATCAAACTGAAACTTGGTCATGCCTGGTTCCTCGGATCACATACCTTGAATAAATTGATATCTTTATTAAGTGTTAAATAGAATCTTAATTACATCTGGTCCTCAGACCATCTACTTTAGGAAAATTAATACTTCAGTTCATTTTTCTAAGTTTCAAACTGAAACTTGGTCATGCGTGGCTCCTCCGACCATATATCTTGAATAAATTAATATTTTTATTAAGTGTTAAACAAAAACTTAGTTACGCCTGGTCCTCAGACCATCTACTTTGAAAAAATTAATACTTCAGTTCATTCTTCTAAGAATCAAACAGAACCTTGATTATGCTTGGCTCCTCAGACCACATACTTTGGCAGAATTGGTATCTTTCATTGTTTGCCTAGACATTACCTAAATCTTAGTCTTAGATTACATTTCTCTCACTTTGGGTTTATGCCTATTCACTGGTTTTCATTTGGGTTTATGCCTATTCACTAGTTTTCATTTGTTTACTGCTATTTGTTAATCTAGGAAAGAAAATAATCCCATTATACAAGTTATCAAATGAAATATAGGTGTATCCAAATTAATGGTACAAGTGTGTTAAGAGTTCATTCATCCATTCTAGAAATGAGATTATTTCTTTGTCAAATTAACTATATTATCAAATTCTGTATTAAGATTTACCCTATTGAATTGAACATCAAATTGTTCATATTGTGTATGTGAGTCGCATTAAGACAAAGAGTTAAACATCCCAAATAAATAAAATATGTACAAAATGGAGGATAAAAAAAATCTTGAACTTGTCATTATAACTATGTATAATTACATTAAAGATAAAAACATGGGCAGATCAGCAAAAGTAAACTTATAACAAACTAAAGCTATCCTAAGATTGGGTAATGGTGGGTAGAGAGAGTCTTAGGCAGTTTATGGCTTGGTCTTCGGCAGAGGGTCTTCTTTGGACTTTGATTCAGCTTCTTTTATTTTGTCCTCTGTCCCTTTTGGTTTGGGCTCAGTCTCTTTAGATTTGGGAGCCACTTCTTTAATGGTGAGGGGAGCATTTGGATCTTTGGCCTCGGATTGGGGCATAATCTCTTTTCCTTTTTTTTTCTCTCCAACTCGAGGATAAACATAGCTAATCTTCCCATTCAAAGCCTTGTCAATTTTCTCACCGTGGTCCACAGCTTGGTTAAGACTTGTAGATATTTTAGGGGGTGGAAGAAAGCCATGAGTGATGGAGGGTTGTATAGGAGGAATTGTCTCGAGGGCTGTTGGAGGAAGAGGAAGGGCTTCAATTGCACGAATATTGGGGAGATACCATACGTTTTCAGCCTTTCTCCACTCAGAGGTAGCAGGGACTCCTGCCACATTGAGGGTTTCTGCCCATACCTGCTGGCAGTGGTCCCTACATACCTTTGCAAGCTCCTCAGCCAACTGGATCTCTGTTTCGTCGACCCCAAGATTGAAGGAAGCCATAGATGCGGCCTTTACGGTCTCCTTGCTAATGTGAGCCGCTTCCTTAGCCTGGGCAGGTTCCTTCTTGAGATCCAAAATTTCTTGTTGAGCTGCAGCTAGCACTATCCCTTTGTGATGAAGCAGTTTACGTTGCTCCTCTACCTGAATTTCTACAGTTTTTAGTCCCGCCTCAGTACTCCTTCTTCCCTTCTTCTACCAATTTATTGGTAAACTCTTTTTTATCTTGCTCGGCTTAACCCAAAGCTTTTTCAGTCTTGATCCTGACATTAGCCTCTGCCTTAGCCTTGTTTCGAGTATCTTCTACCATTTTTCCACTACAAAAACCTCCTGGATGGCCTGCGCAAAAGTGGTGAACAAGTGCATTATGAATAGAATAACATAAAAGTATATATAGGATTGATGTTGTTGGTGATGGCGCATACCAAAGCTAAATCCCTTTTTAGGGACAGAAAAAGTTCTAATTGCCTCATTTTCTTCAGGGCAGTCATGTCCTTCAGTAGTAGGATGGGCTGCTCCAAGGCATTGGCCAAGTAATGGACATGCCCTTTTTGGAACTCCCTTATGGTTGAGTAGCAAGGAATGAGAGCTCCATCCAATTCCAACTGAGGTGACCAATTGGACTAAATTTGGTGTACCTTGGCCAAATCATGGCTTTCCTTGCTTTCCACAGAAGAGGCATGGCCCTTTGTTGTCTTTTGCTGTTTTTGTTTTTTCTACTTTGCCAACTTTCCTTCCTTAACCTCGTCCGTTCTTTTCTTTTTGAGATTGGGTATGGAAAGAAGGGTACCTGGAGAAGGCGGAGGGGATGGAAGATTGGCCAGAGGCTGAGATCCTAAAGCGCCCTTCGTAATGGTTTGTTTACACCTTGCAGCAAGAAAAGTCCTTAAGTTTTTTCCTTGTTATAGAGACATGTCTTCTTCCTCTTCCTTGGCGCTGCTATCCACACGCACAACTACAAAACCTCTTATACCAGAGCTCTTGTCGGATTCGTTTTCTTCGTCTGAGAGGTTAACAACGTGGCTCTCTGAAGTTTTCTTAACTTCCTCAAGTCGGAATTTGTCTATTTCCTCCTCGAGGGACAAGCGTGAAGATGTGGATTCTTCTCAGAAGATTGCTGCTTCAGGTTGTACAAGTGGGGGGACTACTGTTATTGGAAATACGTAGAGGATGACAGAAGAGTCATCTGGTAGATCACGTGAGGCAAGGAAGCTTGTTTTTAAGACGTCTATCCTTTTACATCTTCAGCCACCCGATGATTGTGTTATCGATGTCTTGGAAGGTAGTTGATAGAGGTTCGTACCCTAGGATGAGATGGGTTGCTCCTAACTGCCTGTCTTCACTCACAAATACCTCAGATCTTAAAACTCTATTGAGGTCCTCAATGTTGGATAGGCTCAAACGAGATGATACGTGTTGTTTAACATCCGAGAAACCAAACATGGTTAGACCAACAATAGACATCAAACAAAGAGAAAGTAAAGTGCAATGTAAATCTAAATGATAAAATTAGAAGAACTAAACCCCATGTCAAGGGACCTAAATTCTATGGAATCACATCTGGTGTTCTCTCTTTGACTGGACAATGAGGACTGTTGTACCACTCCCCGGAGATGATTAAGTAGTCGTCCTTATGCTTTTGTTAGATTTGGGAAGACACGATATAAGTTTAACTATGTTAGACCTAGACTTGAGGTAATACCCCGCGTTCTTAAGTGAGTGACACTCATACATTTGGGCAACGTCGTGCCATGTGAGTCTCAAACCCATTTGCTCGTTGAGAGTGTTGACACAACCTAAGATTCTAAATATGTTAGGTGTACATTGGTCTGAGCATAATCTATGATTATACAAGTAGTCACGAGTTACGTTCTTCATGGGAAGTGTCATTCCTCCTTTTAAAAACGCGATTATGGGAATGACAACTTCTCCTTCTTCCCTATCGTCATATATGGCGTCTGGGGCACAGTACCACAAACCCACTCCTTAGGGAATGAGGTATTTGGCTCTGAAACCCTCCATACTGGCGGGAGTATCTACTAAACATTTGAATATGCCCATTTGGTTGAAATAAAAGTGAAGATTTAGAAAAGAAAATGGGTAAAATTAATGGCTGAGGACGATAGCCGAGGAGAAAAAGAATTTAGAAGCATGAAAACTTATGAGAGAATGAGTAGACGACTCTTCAGGAACTTTTTGGGAGTTAAGAAAATGAGGAATTCTTAAAAGGTGGTCGATTTCCGGAGTAATGGAAAAATTGCAACTACTTAGGCATTTTATATGAGAGGTGGCACCAAATGGGAGTTATCCCGCTCAAAATTCAAGGAAAAATCTAGACTATTAGATGTACATCTCACCATTGGACGTGGAAGACAGTGCATTGCTTGGAGCAATTAATGGGGGCGTCATGGATTTTGAGGCGTTAGAAACAGTTTTAAAGGAGGGAAATGACGTTTTTACATGTAGCAGTTTAAGAAACGTGTGAAAGCTGTAGCATTGGGTCAAAACCTCAATTTTCTCCTCAGATGGAGGAGAAAAATGAAGTTTTGAGGGGCTATTGTGAGGACAAAAGGTCTAGAGCATGTTCTTGGGCCTTGGGCTTGATCCAAGGATACTTACTTGTCCAAGGACGGTTTAATGGTAATAATGATATCAAACTTATAGGTCCACAAGCAAACTACTGCGAAAGAGGCTTGTGGAAGTAATCCAAGGAAGGATATCTCTTCGGCTAAGTGAAGTGAAGGTCAAATGACACGCCATGTTGATTAGAATGATATTCTAGAAGGACTTGTAGATGAAGATATGTTTCATTAGGGCACAGAGAGGAAGAATGGATGGGAAATATCTTAGAGAAAACTGCTACCACTGCATTCAATGCTCTGTACCTAAATCTCTGGCCGCATTAATGAAGAAGTGACATTTGAACAGTAATGATCAGCTTTACAACTATTATCTAAAGACTTCAAGAAGGGGCTGATGGGACAAGTATCTAGATCGATGATCTGATCCATAGGTGAAAGATGGAAAGAAAAAAAATAGAGAAAACATTGTACACACCACCATCCATAATTATAATCTATTTTTGAAAGAGGAAAAGATAATACAAATCATCATCGACTTGTGTTCGAGGATAAATTCTGTTACATAAACAGTTCATTGTGTGTGATGTTGCAATCTAGTCCATCATTTTTGTTATCCAACATCACTAGAACCTATTTCAAGCCTACTCTTTAGAAATTTCATTGTATTGGACTTTTTGGGCCTATTCCTTTCTTACTGTTGGGTTTAGGTACAAACTGTGACCTTACAGAACAACAAAGAAGAGGAAAAAAAAAAAAAAGCAGCATGTTACTTTACTGCTGCACAGGGATAAAAGCTAAAGGCAAACAGATGAAGAAAAGATGCAAACGAGTGAGAACAAAAAGAAGCTTGTAATAGGTGGTAGTTTTGTAAAACAAATTGAACCAATTTTCCACCTTTATTGTCTCTCCATTTTGGAGAGGTTAATTTTTGGTGAGCCTTGGGAGAAAATGCATGGATCCCACCAAAAATTTTCCGTCATTTCTCTCCTTACCAAACAATATCAAATTCTATTTTCTCTCATTTCTTTTCTATTGTCCCTATATCACCTCCAACCAAACACACCCTTAGACTTCTTTGTAATCACCATGCTTATCACCAAGGCACTCGATATTGTATTGTTGCTAGGGCATTAATCTAAACCCATATTAATTGCAGTGGTCAAATCCTTACATTTTTTTTTCTTTGATCCAAATATAACACAACAGGTAAATATTTGAGTCACATTAGTAAAGTTATCAAATTTTGTCACAAAGGTGCTCCACTAATATCCAAAAATAATGTGTTATTGGGGTATTATGGCCATTTCAATGGAGTATATGGGTCATTTTTGTACAGTTCTCTCATGATGTGGGTAATCCTTTAATTTCTATGATGTACAGTTCTCTCATTTCAATGAATTGTGGAGGTTTGATGGAAATTTATGAAAAGTGTGGGGGTTTAATTATAATTTTATGATGTGCATGGGTTATTATATAATTTCTATAACCAAGGGCATTTAATTGTGTAATTTATGCAAAATGTTGACGCAATTCCATACTTTTTATGAAGGGTAGGGGTATTTTGTAAAATCTATGAAGTGTGGATGTTTGATTGTAAGTTTTATGAAGTGTGAGTGGATTTCTATAAAAGTAGTTAAAGTTTAAGGCTGAAGATGCGCTTTATATTTTTCAATATTTTTGTGTCAGTTTAGCTTGAGTTTATAAGCTTAACTTTTAGTTTTTAGCTTCTCTGTACAACTTTTTAAGACCTTATTTTTCTTATGTTTCTCACATTGTCAAAGTACAAATATATTTTAACACACTTAAAAAAAAAAACCTAAATTAGTGAGTGACAATTCTATTTCTGTCATGAATTCATGATGGTGAGTAGAGCTGTTATTTTTTTGTTTGGGTTTAATGAATTGTTGTTAGTGGGTTAGGTTTTTATGGGTAAGGTCAGGAATCATTGAAATGTTCATAAGGCTAAAACCGGTTTGGGCTAAGATCTGATGGGTCGAATGAGTCTAGACATGGTGATGGGTTTACATTATGCAGGCTAAATAGTAAACACACCTCTATCTATGTAGAACTTTCTGAACTAAAAAAATAAAAAATAAAAACACTTTCTAATCATAAATTTTTTCTACACGTATATAAATCCCACTTCAAATGAATTTTTTTTAATAAGAAATTTAGGGTTCAATCTCTGTCTGCACAAAAAATTAATTGGTATCTTAATTTAATGATGAAAAGCTATTATCAAAAGCGAACTTCATAGATTAAAACTCTAAAAAAAATTATTTTTTTGGGCTTTGAATAAGTAAGATAAACTATATAAACCTTGTGGTGAGCCTTTTTTGTACTTTTAGACTGGACTTCCTCCTACCACGCTATGGCCTAATAGTTCTGGGGTAGGAGAGTCGGGACTAGCTCAATTGAAACTCACTTCAAGCCAGTTTGTGCGCAAGCTATGACCCCTTTATGATGAGATCTTGGTTACGTGCCCACGGCAGAGGATGCTATCACAAAAATGTTATGGTAGAAGGCACATAATAAAACAGGATAAGAGAAAACATGCTTGCTGTGAATAAAGAATAGTATTTAAACCACTTTCTCAATAAAAGAACACAATTATATGAACATAGCAGAAACAAGTTAGCAACAACAGATAAAAAGAAAAGAATGCTTAATTAATCAAAATAAAAGAGGGGGAAGGGGATTAATTTGTTATGCTTGATTCCTTAGCAGATTTAAGTCCAAGAAGGAAACTAGTCTTCAATGTGGACAATCTCATAGGGAAATCCTGCTATAGAAATTACCTACTTTGAAAGAGTGGACCTCAATGGCTGAATCCCAAATCCTTTAACTTGCTAGAGAGTAGGTTATTGAGAGGGAGAGAAAGGAATAGCCTATTGGTGCATTCCTTATCACACTTTTGTTTTCTTTTTATCCTTTCTGTTTTTTCGTTGTTTTTCTTTCTTACTGTTCTCTCACTTCCTACTCCTTACCCTTTTTTTTTTCCCTTCTTTTCACTGTGCACAACCAAGGCCTTTTTATACTGCCTGTCATGACAAGTTTTACTGTTTTACCCCTCAGCTACTTATGGCTTGGTATGGGTGTCTTTCTCGAGCCACCCACTAGTCTGTTGGCTGCTCAAATTGCACCACTACCCTATGCTGGCCATGCCACGCTTCATTTCTAGACAAAAGAGTTTTGTTTTATTTTTCTTGCTTTCCGTGGCATTCCCATTTGTATAAGGATTGAGTATTCTCTCTTATTAACTCCTATGACATGCAATTAGTGATTCCAGCTCATCCTTCCCTCTTTTGGGTAGTATGTCATCGTAGTAAGACATTTCCCCCAAAAGAGTTTTAAGTAGGAATTCCAAAATAGACTTTTCTCTTCTCCCCACCGCCAGACCATATCCTCTTTTACCTCTAACCCATGACCCACCGCACTTGTAGTGGTTGGGTACAAGTGGGTGATGCTTGAGCCTTGTGCGTGCTCCACTCCCATGTGAGTCCATGACTTGTCTACCATTCATGCCTTTGCCATTACTTACGAGTTTGTTTGGTCTTTACTGCAGTCCTATTGCTTATTTTTAACCCTTTGTGGCGAGGATGAGTCGCTAGGTCTTCGTTCTTTGTATTTGGCTTCTTCCCTAGGCTAGGTTTTGTTTGGGCATGGACCCTTCCTTCTTCAATTTCGCCTTTGCCTTCCCTTACTTTTAGTTTATGGGTCGACTGACACTTCTGTCATGCCGTTCCATTGCTTCTGTCATGTTATCACTCAAATTATGCTTATTGGGCCTCTTTTGGGCCTACCATATACTTTTCCTTTACTCAGTTCATGTTGCCCAGTATTTCTGTCGGTTAATTCTCACACTATCTTGGGCTTCCTTGGCCCATTTTATCCATTTGGGCATTCTTGGCCCGTTTCATTTCTTTGGGCATCCTTGACCCATTCCATTCATACATTCTAATGGGCTTTTGTTAAATTTTTCAGATTTCCCCAACCCAATTACCATATTTTTCGCTTCTGGGGCTTGTTGGCCTTTACACCAATCCCATTTACTAATACTTTTCTTTGGGCTCTTTCAGCCTATTTTTGCTTATTTTCCATTCCTTGTAATTCCCATGGGCTTACTTCTTCCTTCTCTGGGCTCTCTTGTGTCTGTTTGTTTTCATTGTGACATTTTATACTACTTTCTATGCCTGTGGACCACTATTCTTGCCATTCGGGTTTAATGGTTTTCCTTGCTTTGCTAGCTCTTCTTCCTTTACAATTTTCACATTGTTGGACTTCTTGTTATTGGGTCTTTTTGCCAAAGTGGGCATCAACAAACCTCAATGGTCATTAATTTATTACTAGAAGCTCAATAATTTTTGTTTATTTTTTCCCATCTGTTGGGACTTAGGAGTTCAATCATTTCACAATATCTGGGTATGATAGTTCACATTCATAAAAAAGGAAGTTTTTTTTTTTTCGTAGAAACGGGTGGTCTTATTAATTAAACTAAGAATTTATACATCAACAACACTATATAATCTACGGGCAAATAGTCTACTACTCTTGAGATCAGCCAAATTCCTTACATAACAAGTATACAGTATACACAGACAAAAACGGCTGCTGGTGAGCTCCCTGATTCGCTAGTACATCGGCGCTTCCATATGCTTCACGATAGATCGCTACACAGATATACATTGGGACACCATAAAGAAGACATGAAATATGTGTCCCATCTCCGTCGGCCTTTGGGCTAGCATGAGAGGACCGGACATTAAAATGTGAATAAGAAGTTTGGTAACTGCCACACTGTCTTTAATGTTTCCATCTAGAAACTAGTTACACCACTCTACTCATTATCTACTTCTATACCTGCTTGCAAGTTATCAAAATTATTGGAGATTGATAGCTATCTTTATCTTAGAATATATAAATTTTAAGTTTTCTTCTTCCAAACTTAAAAATTATATACAAAACATAAGTTTGTATAGCAAATATCATCCAATTAATTAACACAAATTTTAGTGTGCATATTATGATATTAAGAATAATAAAAATATATAATCTAATAGTAGGAATTTTAAAATATTAATCCAAAAAAAAAAAAAAAAGGGACTGGCATGCAAATAAAGTTACAGTGGGTGTAATATTACAACTGTTGTAATTTTTATCAATATTACATCACTTATTTCTATTAGACAATTTTTTTTGATAATTTCATAATTAAATTAAATTGTCTCCCTATACCCTATGTGCATGCAAAATATCAAGATGAGAAGAGATTAAATAACTATTTCATCGTTCATAAAAAAAAAAAAAACTATTTCATCTATAAAATTTATAGACGAAAAACCTATTTTCGTTCCTATATTTTCACATGATTTCCACTTTGGTTCCTATATTTTATTTTCACTACTTTTAGTTCCTAAAATCAAAAAAGTGATCTTGTTTTTGTCCCTACCATCAGTGCCCTAACTGCAAAGTCCTAGGTGACAGACGGAACACCCTATTAGCTGACGTGGCGCTAATGTGACGATTAAAATATTATTAAAAAATATCATTTGATATTTTTATATGTCACGTCAGTATTTCAATTTTTTTTAAAAGCCACATCAGAAATTAAAAAAAAAATTAAAGAAAAACCTTAAATCTAATTAATTTAAAATTTTAATTAAAATTTTATTTTCTTAATATTCATGTTCTTCAACTTGATCTTGGTGTTTTTCACAAACCAAACCCAGCAACTAATAACTCATACCCATATCAGAAGAACACAAACAAAAACAAAAACAAGAAGAAAAAATTAAATTAAATACTAACAAGAAATTTTCTTCATGTTTTTCCCAAATCGAAGAAGCAACCAAACCAATCTCTAGCAAATCCCAAATCCAAATCCAGCAACCAAACCCAATCTCCATCAAATCCAGAAAAGCAAAAAATAAATCCAAGAAACAAACCCATAAACACAGTAACTAACCCAATCTTCAGCAAACCCATAAACCCAGAAATTTTTTTGGGAAACAGACACACAAAAAACCTATAAAATAAAAAAACTCCACATCCTCTCAAAAAAACAAAACCCCGTCCTCGATACCCAATTCGCCGTTGAGAAGCACGATTCGAAGGAAGCGAATTTCGTTGAAGTTTTTGAGGACCTGGGTCGGGAAATGGTGAGTAACGCCACCACCACCGCCACCGCCTCCGCCGTGTTCAGCATCGGAGTCTTCGGAGAGCAACAGAGCGGAGGAGGTAGAAGAAGATGAAGCGGGTCTCTTAGGGTTAAGGAATTGGGTAAAGAGTTGAAGGGGCTTGACGATTTCGCCAAAAAAGAACCGAAAGAGGTTCGAGAACGGGTTGCGAGACTTGTCGGAGGAAGAGGAGATAGCCGAGGCGGAAAGAGAAGAAGACAAAGAGTCGTCGTCAGAGATAACATAGTTGACCTCAACGACGATGTTGTTGACCTGAGGGACGAGGGAGTGGAAGCAGCGTGAAATGACGCAACACCGACCCAAGGCCTTGACATCGCCGATCCTGTTGAAGATCGAGAGGAGGATAGAGTCGGGAAGACGGTCTAAGTGGTCAATGTGGGATTGCGGCTCCGAAAACGTCAGATTTGACCTAGCGAAAAAACATAGGTTGGTTTATGATCTAAATTCATTAGTAGTAGAAGTGGGTTTGGTGTAGATCTGGGAAATTATAAGTCGTGTTTCTATTTCTGTTTCTACCTTTATGTTTTATAAATTTGGTTTGGTGGCTTCTTAGATTTGGGAAGAACATGAAGAAAATTTCCTTTTAGTATATAATTTAATTTTTTCTTCTTGTTTTTGTTTGTGTTCTTTTGATATGGGTTTGAGTTCTTGGTTGCTGAGTTTGGCCTGTGAAGAACACCAAGAGCAAGTTAAAGAACATGAATATTAAGAAAAGAAAATTTTAATTAAAATTTTAAATTACTTAGATTTAAGGTTTTTTTTTAAATTTATTTTTTTTTAAATTTCTGACGTGGCTTTAAAAAAAAATTAAAATTCTGACGTAGCATATAAAAATGCCAAATAATTTTTTTTAATAATATTTTAATTGCCACATCAGTGCCACATCAGCTAATAGGGTGCTCCGTTTGCCACCTAGGACTTTGCCATTAGGGCATGCCACATCAGCTAATAGGGTGCTCCGTTTGCCACCTAGGACTTTGCCATTAGGGCACTCACGGTAGGTACAAAAATGAGATCATTTTTTTATTTTAGGGACTATAAGCCGTGAAAATAAAATATAAAGATTAAAGTAAAAATCGCGTGAAAATGTAGGGACGAAAATGAGTTTTTTTGCCAAATTTATATATATTTTTAATTTTCTTAATATTGAAATTATTTACAAAACATGAGCTTCCGAATAAGAAGTAAATAACAACTAATTAACATAAAATTGGATGTGAGTGTTAATAAGATAAAGAACAAATTATTAGGTGGTGTAAGTGGGTAATGTTAATGAAAATCTGTATGTTCATTCTACCGAAGGATGTTTTCTCACCCTAACCAAAAAAAGTACTATCTACCAATGCAAAAGGGAGAGTTTTTCTGTCATCATAGAAAATACGAAATATTCGAGGATGCATGAGCTGTCAGGACATGTTTTGTGGGTCCTTTTATTGGATAAGCAAAAGCCTCCATGGGCATCACATTCATTCTTTTTTCTAGGTGTTGGTTGCTTCATTCTTTTTTTGCTGAATGAGTGGGTTGCTTCATTCACGTAACAAGAATATTCAAAACAGAAAATTTACATTACAATCTATTACTGACAAAATAATATACTGCCTCGTGAATGGGTCATTCATCAATATTTATGTGACTTAGATATTGTCGGACAAATCACAAATACTCCTATAAATTATATATTTTTTTTCCAAGAGTCTCATATATTGTTCAATTGATTAATATTTTTTGGTAATTTCAATGAAAAATTTTAAGATTCAGATTAATTTTCTTTTCCCTAAATATCAAATTATATATATATATATATATTAAAAAAAATGTTTTACAATTTATTTTTTGGTAAGGGTAAATGGGAGGATTGAAGGTAAAGATGCACACAAGACAGAATGAGACACGAATGTATAGGAATTTTTCTTTATTGTCACCAACTCCCCCCCCCCCCCCCCCCCCTCCAAAGTTTGTTACTGAATAGTCTTTTTACCATGTATGGTATAAACAAGATTCAAATATAGATTATTATTTTATTTTTAAGAATTCGATAGCTACAATGGGACAAAGAATTTGAACAATATCTCTATTGAAAATACTAAAAATGTCAATTGAGTGACAAGGTTTTTGGCAAATACTTTTAAAATTATCAATCACGTTGGCTCAATTAGTTTCTGATTTTAACAATTTTTTTTTTTAAAATTGGACTTGGTGTAATGAGGGAAAAGAAGAGGCAAAAATTGGAACAAAAATATCGTTTGATTCGTCAATTCTCCACAAAAAAAAAAAAAAAAGTAAAGTTCCATTGTTGAATGAGAAAGTCATGAGAAGTTACAATCTCCACCGCGTAATAGTGCATGTACACATCTTCATCGACGATTCGGGGTTGTTTCTCAAGGCTTGGTGTGATGCTCTAATGATAGAAAGTATGTAGGGCAATTGTGATGATCCAACAATTCAAGATTCAAGACAACCTTCTAAAACAAGCAATGCCCAAGTATCAGTAAAGCACAAGAAAGAATAAATCAACCCTTCATAAATCAAAGGGCATTTATGTAACGTCACAAGGAAACTTCCCTTTTCCTAATTCAATCACTGTGAAAACTCTTCAACTTTGTGTTATAAATACAAGCAATATCAACCTCATAGTCATTTCCTTTACACTTGCAAAAGTTATAGAGACCAAAATAAAGAAGAGAGAAAGAGAGAAATGAGGCCTGCAAGCAACTCCACTACAGTTAATGTTGATGCCGGATTCCGGAATTTCAATTCTCCCATTCCTTATCTCTTTGGTGGCCTAGCCCTCATGTTGGGACTCATTGCAGTGGCACTGTTAATTCTAGCTTGCTCGTATGGTAAAACTTTTTCCAACTCGCCTAGTGATGCTGATCAAGAAAAACAGGCTAAGGCAGTGAATACGAAGACGGATTCGGAGCCAAAGGTTGTTGTCATCATGGCTGGAGATGACATCCCTACCTACTTGGCCAAGCCAGTTTCCTCTACAGGCCATAGTGAAGAAGTGTAATTTAATATATGGATCTCTTATAACTCCATATGGAATTGTAATTCTTAAATTTTGCTTTCCTTTTCCTTTTCTTTCTTACATAGAATTACAGTTTGTTTTAGTCTTTTGATTTAGGCTTCTTAGAGTTTAAGCTTGCGGGAATATGTAAAAATGAGTTAGACAGAGACTGTCATGAACTCATCATGTTAATTTTTTGAGGGTGCTTTTGATATAGAATTATCTATTCCTCAATTTCTATTGTGTGTGTCATATTTCTATTTTTTCATTTCTTTTCCTTCTAGATTTTTGCCTTAGTTTGTTGTTGCATGGAATCTTGTATTGCTTCTAAGTCATCTCTCTATGGAGATAAAAAAGAATGAAAAAACTTCTTAGACTGATTATTTCATGATGAATAGATGTTGTTGCTTTAAAGCTAAGTGAACTGGGTGCCTCTTTGGAAGCAACTTCAAGGTCGATGCCGAATTTGTACTTTTTAAGAGTTTTTAACTCCAAAATGCCATTCTTTTTCATTTCATTATCTTAAGAATTGCTTCAACAAGGAAATTAATGGTAAAAACTTGTAAAGCAACTTGAAGAAAGCAAACTGGAAAGAAGGGAAAGAGAGAAAAGAAAAGTAATTTAATGACTATACACAAAATGCAATGACTTATGATACATAATCCCATTGGACTAGAAAGACTTTGAATTGGTTTGCCAAATGGGAATCTAGAGGAAATAGAAAGAAAAGAGGAAGAGTAGTTGTTCACACAACATTTCTCCATCCCAAAATTTATCATCAAGGTTTGTACAGCTTGGACTTACTTTCATATTGCTTTTTTGACATGGGATGGTTTTATGTTATAAGAGGCTAAACTTGCCAGCTCCAAGCATATCCTCATTAAAGAAACAACTTTTGAAGAAGGCAAAATAACAAGAGCAAGTCTTTCCTTAGCGTCTTTGTTGGGATACAATATGCGATAAGTATTATGATAGTTGACGAGAGGACCATTTTGGTCAGTACTAAAAGACTAGATGTTGAACCATGAAGAATTCTTTTTTTGGTTATCATCAATGGGACGTTTTAGGGTCAAAATAAGCTGCACCAGTGACCAGAGTTGGTTTTCCACAAGTCCATTTAGGTAATTGCCTGACAACCTCAAGTGGAAAATGGTTTCATAATTTTGGTTCTATGGTATAATACCAAATATATATAACAACCTACACTAAATATATTTTATATAAATTATTGACTTTTTATTTTAGGAAAGTAATTTGTGTTTAGCTAAAATAGTAAGAAACCCATACACCTCTTTTACTCTCTCCCTTTGGGAAAATTATTATGTACTCTCGAAGTACCATAAATGCGTGCTCTCTCCTCTCACGTGAATAGTGGGTCCCACTAATTAAATTCATGGTAGGACCTACCATTCATGTGAGAGGAGGGCGTACGCATTTATGGTACTCCGAGAGTATCTAATAATTTTTCCTCCCTTTGACCCTCCATCATTACACAAAGAAAAATCTTTTTCCTCCCTCTCTCTCATCAAATTTCTCTATTTTCTTTTAATCCCTAATGTGATGTTTGATACGGGAGAATCCACATTACTCATACCATTCAGATTTCTAGGAATGTGATTTCTTGCAATCTATATACCGAGGAATGTAGCTATTCTTATGTTTGGTTTTACTGAGAATCTCTTAAGATTCCACAGAATATGAGATAAAAATATTTGGTTTATTCCTAAGAATCTTAAATGAATTATTTATTTTTCTCATTCTATCTTTAAATTTGAATGTGAACTATCAAGTCCTTTAAAAAAAATATTCATCTAAATAAATAATGAACAACAAAATATAAATTATTAATAATTTGTTGAGCAACACATATACAATAGCAAAAGTGAATACCTGGCAATAATGGAGAGTCCCCTTCAAAATTTTTTTTTTCCACGCGTGGAACCTAAATAGAACTTTGTTAAAGAATATATCAATAGAGTTGTCTATCCTATTTATGTTATTTTGGCTGGAAAAGATATTGATGATTTGTTTTATATTTTATCTTAATTGCTTAAATAATAAGGCAAAAAAGGTTCAAATTGTTAATTTATAAAAAAATACAATTTCCTTTAAGTTTGAGAATCTGGATACCCACTTGTTTTAAAAGATATCCACATTCCAACTACGAGGGGTTTAAAGGGGGAATCCAAATTCCCCTAGCATCTGATTTCTTGGCGTTTTGCAACCAAACATGAGAATCTTTAAACATTCTAGAGAATCCTAAAACATTACCCCGTACCAAATACCACATAAACTTATTCTTACAGTTAATCCCTAAACTTATTCTTACGGTTATATTTGAGGTAAAAGAGTTTTTTTTTTTTTTTTGAGAAATTACGTTTTAAACTCAATAGTTTATGTTATGGGGATTTCAAATTAATCCTTATACTCATAACTTACAAATTAAATCCCATAGTTTAGAGAGGGATCAATTAAACCCAATCGTATTATAATTTACATATTAAATCCTGAACTTTTAAATCCATTTTCATGGAGAGAGAGAGAGTAGTTTTCTTTAATTAAAAAATTTTGGATTTTTTTTAAAGGGGAGGGAAGGTCGAAAGGGGTTTGGAGGAACAAGATACCCCTCCCTTCCCCCATATTAAGGGAATTTTGAGGGGGAAGGGAGGGTTACACTTATATTAAGAAGCCTAAATTGTTAAATTTTCATGTTCAAATTGAACAAAAGAGGGGTATAATTGCCCATTTATATGATGTCTTATCATTTTCTCTAATTCCCATTTTAGTTTTTAAAATATTTAACCAAAAGGACATGATATGTAATTTATGTATTGTTGTTCTCTCTACTTAAGTTTTAAAACATCCAAACAAGAGATAACTATTTCCCTCCTCTTTCCTCCCTTGTCCTTTATTCCCCCTCGTACGTTTTGCTCTCTCTCTCCATTGAAACTTCCAAACACACTATTAGGGATTTTTTGGATTGGTTGCAGATGGGGGAGGTTGGATTGGTTTTCAGCTGAGTAAGGGCCATAATGGTGGAGTCAATGGTCATGTTGTTGGTTGTAATAGTTGGGGCCATTGGAGGATTGAAGGAGGAAAGAAAACGAAAATACATAAGACAAAACAAAAGAAAGAAAAAAGAAAAAAAATGATTTTATTTATTTTATTTTTTAATTAAAAAAATGTTGATGCAGATAAAAAATTGTGTTTCAAATACCAAATCGACATTGTTTTGAATTTATATGATACTTATTGCCTGTTTGGATCCGGATTATTACAGGCTGCGTTTTGCTTTTGCGTTCCCCCCACCCCTTTTTTTTTTTTTTCCTACTGCGGGGGGACAGTGTGCGCAGTGCGTGTACTGTTCACGCAATTTTCAGCAACTTTTTATTAAAAATAGGTCCCGCAGTACTATTTACACATTTAAAAATTATTTTGCTACAGTATTTTTAATTTTTAGTTTTTAGCAATAAGTTCTATCCATACGGACCCTTAAAGGCCAGGTCAATGATGGCAATGGGAGGAAAGGGAAATTTTAAAAAATTCTCCTAAATGTAACGGACTAATTTTTTTAATATTTAATTTAGAGATCAAAATCAAAATTGACATAAACTTAGGGTCCGTTTGGTTGAAGGAGTGGAAAAGTGGGAGGATAGAAAATGATGGGAGGATGGAAAAATGGGAGGATAGAAAATACTTTATTTTCTCTCATTTTTGTTTGGTTGAGAGTGGAAAAGTGGAAGGATGAAAAAAATGAATTTGCATAAATTTACTCAAATACCCTTGTTGAAGAATAATACTTAATTAAAACAAAAAAAGTGACAAATAATCACAAAAAAGAGCAATCATCCAATTTTATTAAAAAATAAAAATAATATCCCAAAAAAAAAAAGATGTAATGTTACTGCCAAGAAAAAAAAAAAAAAAAAAAAGAGGCAACAGCCCAGAAAAAAGAAAAAAAGAAAAAAGGCCAACGGTACTAAAAATTAAAAGAAACAAAAAGAATAGGAAAAAAAAAAAAGGCAACAGCCCAGGAAAAAAAAAAACAAAAACAAAAACAAAAACAAATACAAAAACAAAAACAACGGTATTGCCTAGTGAAAAAAAAGAAGGAAAAAAAAAAGGGCAAATGCCCATAAGAAGAAGAGAAAAAAAGGGCAACGTACTACCCAGTGGAAAAGAAGAAAAAAAAGCCAACTTGAAGAATGTGTAAGTGAGTATTTTTGTCAATTAAGAAAAAATTTATCCTTAATCAGTTTTCTCTCCATTTTAGAGAGAAAACTTTTTGGTGGGCCAAAGAGAAAACACCTGGTCCCCACCATTTATTTTCCTTCCTCCCCGCCCAATCAAACACACTTAAAAAAGTTTTCCTTCTTTTTTTCTTTCCAAATTTTTCCATTCTCCCCATTTCATCTCCAAACAAACACACCCTTAAAGAATATACAATATAATTTGTTTATAAGGTGAGTATTGAAAGTACCCCATAATTTAGAGTGAGTATTTGTTTATCACTATGTTTTCAAGCTTGAATTTTCTTGTAAGTTTTTTAACCGTAAAGAGCTTTCTGGTAATTTACTAAATTTCAGGGATCAAAATAAAAATGGACCTAAACTTATAGAGTCCAAATTGTATTGTAGTGTTTAGGATGTGTATTGCAAGTACCCCATAATTGAGGGTGATTATCTACATTCATCTCTATGTTTTTTTAAGCTGTAATTTTCATCAATGATATAAATTGCTTATTATTATTATTATTAGTATTATTTTCTGGAAGCTTCTCAAAATGTAAAGAGTTTTCGTGTAGTTTTTAAATTCCAAGGATCAAAATCAAAATTGACTTAAATTTTGTAGAGTCTATATTCCTTTTTTGGGTTGCAATTACTGCCATAATTTAGGGTAGTTTTCTGCATTCATCTCTCTCTTTTTTTTTTTTTTTTTTAATTCAAAAATTCTACAATGATATATATTACCTAGTATTATTATTTTCCCGCAGCTTTTCTAAGTTTCAGGAATTTTGAAAATATTAAATAAATAAAAAATTTGTTACAAGAACATTTTTTCCATGACTTAAAAAGTTCTAGATAAGTTTCATTTTAGTCTTACTTATCGAATTCATGGAAGTTTTCCCCCAAAACATGTTTTAATGATGTGAATTTACCACATGACCACCTCATCTTTATCAACTACCATTATTACTTAATTAAAGGGGTTGATATAAAGCATGGACTAAATGAAGTAGGTAATGGAAAAACACCCTTATTTAACTTTTCTGCCGAATAAGATAATGGAAAAACACCTAAACACAGGAGAAAAGTTCTTTCGTTACTTCTGTAAACTACTTAGGGGGTGTTTGGTTTGTATTTTTAAATAATAATTTTTAATTTTTAAATAACATTACACGTATTTTTACACACTCTTTTACTTGTACATATTTTTACAAATATTTTTAAATAACAATTTTTAATTTTTAAACATATATATATCAAACGGGCCCTTAAGGACCCACATCTTCCATTATACTTTTAGTTTGATAACATTAGCTAGGTGTAGCATTAGCCAATTAACAGACGTGGTGGCTCGAAAATGTACTTTGGTACTGTGAATATTGGGGGAGTGAGAAATTTTTGAAAGGTCATTGTTGATTACAGATAAGAGCAAGTGAAAAAGAAGGTTTTTTCTTTGTATATGGCAGATTAGTCTAAAGGCCAGTGCATTTCCACGCCACATATTCTTTAGTGGGAGACATATGACGTGAGAGTTTACAATAGTTTTTGTATTAATATATATATATATATATATATATCCACATTTTTGTCGAGTTTCATATTGACTCTAGCAGAACTAAACCTCCCCCAGTCCCCTATCATAGTCTCATGGCTGAATTCTTCGGCAAGTAACGCTACTGTATATTCAAAAAGTTTCAAAACTTTTTTTTTACAACAGTCGAGTGGATAAGATTCTAGTGTTCTCATTTCAGACCGTCACTTTTTTATCTACCGTTAAATTATCAATTTTTACAAAAATTTAAACTATTAAAATATAATAAATTTAATTATTTAATCGCATAATTCTAATGCCCCCTTCAATGGCCTCATGTTTGGGCCATAGGTGAGATCCAACATGTTTGGGCCTATGGCCTCATGTTTGGGCCATAGGTGAGATTCTTCTCAAAACTTAAGTTATTGAAATATAGTCAATTTAATCATTTAACCACACAATTTTAATGTATAGCTCGAACAATCTACCAAATTAACAGTAGTAAATTTTGTTTTGTTTGTAAACTTTCTCTTCTGCGCCCAAGTGGGCAGTGCAGTAAAAAGTTTTAAATCCAGTGGGCCTGTGCCATGTTTGGCAACCTTGTTCCACTTGCACAAACAATATGTTATCAAACTTATTTTTTTATTATCAAATAATAATATGTTAGGAATTTTTTTAAGCTTTATTACATATTGTTTGTGCAAGTGGAACAAGGTTGCCAAATATGAAACTTATGAGACTCTGCATCCGGAGAATGCTAATAGAAGCATGGAAAGTAATATGTGCTAATTAAAGCCAAGCATAGAAACCACAATGTACAAAGTTGCTGGTAAGTCAAATCAAGCCTAATCTGTCCCCTCGGGACTTCAATTGATTGAGATATAACTTTGCAAATCTTATGTAATCAATCTCACATCGTCAGTCCAGTTTTCCTATTTTCCCTGGTGAAAAAGATTGTACTGCGTCTAATAATTAAGGTAATGATATTTATACTCTATAGACTGTGGATATACCGATCGAGATGAGTCTAAATTCCTCTGATATTCAGTAATATATTTGCAGTTTGTCAAAAAATCACATGCGGTGACCGCTTGGATCCAGATTAAAGTTGCTGTGTTTTGCATTTTTGCATTTTTTTTTTCTAGCGTGCATAAACAGTAATTGGTACTATTTATGCACGTTATTTCACTGGGCGGAAGACAAAATTACTGTTCACGCAATGTTCATGTGACCTACAAGCACTTTATGCAGAAAAAAATATTAAAATAGGTCCTACAATACTATTTACGCATTTAAAAAATATTGTGCTACAGTATTTTCAACTTTCAGCAATAAGTTCTATTCAAACGGACCCGTAATAATATGAGAATGGGATGATTCATTATTAATTTCTTTGCCACTATTAAGAGGGTGAATTTGTACCTACGATTGTTGTAAAATAATTTTGATGTGTACCTACGATTCCCAAAATGAAGGCATTCAACTCTCCAAATCTCCGAATTCGATTCTCCAAACAAACAAAAATAAATAAATAAATGAACAAAAAAAAAAAAAAAACAAAAAAACAAAGGAAGAAGAAGAAAAGAAAAGAAAAAAGAAGAAGAAGAAAATCTCCAAGTCTGCTATCAAAGGCTTTGTTATGGTTCTTCTTAAAGAGGAAAAAGGAAAAAGGCTTTGTTATTATGGGGTCACAAATCAAGCATAGACCCAAGTACGTGACAGGGCCGGCCCAAATGGCCTAAACAATAGAATTTGTAGAGAGTGGGCTTGAAGCCTAGACTTCTTGGGACGGTAGAAAGCAATGGCATTTGGGCTAAGTCTACAGTTGGCGTGCAACGAGCTGGTGGCAACGAGCTGGTGGAGTAATTTTGGCTTTCCTCGGACGTGGGCCGAGGAGTCGCTGTCCTTACTTCCCCTGTGCTATTTGGGAGAAAAGTCTTCTTCTTCGAAAAAACCCGCCCCCCTCTAATGGCCTCCCCCTCTCTATTTATACTCCCTATTTTTATGTTCCTATTCACGGAGCCATCAATTCGGATCCCTTTCCCATCCATTGTCTTCTTAGAAACTTCCCTAATGGCCATAAGGTTGATCATCGTCCCCTCAGGGGTCACTTCCCCATTAATGCCGCCAGGCGGGTAGGTGGGTAGCCTTTAATGCGGTGGTAGCAGCTTTATGCAAAGCACTTCCCACTTGTTCTCCTCCTCGGCGTCCCGTTGAAGTGTAACATGGCTTGTTGAGCTTCAAGAGTTCTTCCTTAGGCGTTATGTTGCATATTTTGGTCCTTGTTTCCGTTGTCTGAGGCGATTCTCTCCTTGGACCCTCCTCACTTGGCCAATGACCTGATCGGTGGGTCGCTGGGCTCTTAAGTTAGGTGACCCTATTTCCGCCTTGCAACCCTTTGTTGGAGTCAACGTTCTCGGACCAGGCCTAAGGCCCACTTCGGTGTCTTGACATTTCTATCCCCACAATAGCCCCTCAAAAATTCATTTGACTCCGGTCCGAGCAGGGAGATGAGTTTTTGACCCGCGAATCCTACCTTCACGTGATCTCTCAAACCTTGCTCGTGCGCAATCTACCTGCGCCTTCTGGAAAGGCATCTGATACTTCGTAACACGCAATGCCTGCATTAATTGCTCTGAGTAACTCCTTGTCGCCCACGTTCAACGGTGAGATGTGGATCTAACGGCTCGGGTTTATTCCCAAAAATTTGAGTGGGATGTTTCTCACAAATTGCCGACCTTCAATCATTCAAAACGCTTTGGTAATCGCGACATCTGCCACTTCTACCAAAAAGCGAACATATTCTGAAGTTTCAACCACATTCTCTCTCAAGAAGTTCTCCCAAGTTCGTACACCCTTCTTCTGTAAGTTTCTCCTTTCCTCGAACCTTTTTCTCCTTGGCTGTCAACCTCTCTTCCCTTTCTTCGTAAATCTTTGCCTTAATTTTCGACCCAATGGATAGGTTTAAGTGTCTAGTAGATACGGCTTCTGGCATGGAAGGATTCAGGGCCAAATACCACATTCCTCCGGATGTGGGTCTGGAATACTGCCCCCTAGAGGCCGTAGCAGATTCTAGGAAAGAGGGGCAAGTTGTCATCCCTATAATCGCCTTTCTAGAGGGTGGGATGACCCTCCCCATGAAGAATGTGACCAGCGAGTACCTTCGTAACCATAGGTTGTGTCCTGATCAGTCTACACCCAATATGTTTAGGATATTAGGTTGCGTCGATGTTCTAAATGAGCAGATGGGTCTGCGCCTCACATGGCGCGACGTCGTCTACTTGTACGAGTGCCACCGGCTGAGAGACGTAGGCTATTACCTCAAGTCGAGGTCTAAAGCCATTAGGCTCATTTCTTGTCTGCCCAAGTCCAATAAAGGCATGAAGGATGATTATCTCATTGCTATTGGGAGGTGGCATGACGGTCCCCATTGCCTAGTGAGAGAGGGACAGCTAGGTGTGATTCCCTAGGATTTAGGAGTTTTGATTTTAAAGTTTTTCCCCTTTTTGCTCCTCTAGGTAGATTCAGTGCCATTTGATGCTTTCTTTACTTGATTTGTCGTTAGTATCTAACAATGTTTGGTTTCTCTGCTGTCTCTTTTGCAGACAAACGGCATACGTCTCCTCGCTTGGGTGAAGTCAACATCTCGGACCTTAACAGGGTTTTGAGATCCGAGGTATTTGTGAACGGAGACCTGCAGGTGAGGGCCGCCCACCTCATATTAGGGTACGAACCCATATCGAAGGTTTTCCAAGAGGTTGAAGACACTATCCTCACAGATGACTGGAGACGCGCGAGGATAGACACCTGCCGACTCGAATTCCTTGCCCCTCGCGCTATACCCGACGCACCATCCACCATCCTCTACGGTCAGATCGTTGAAGCCACCCCTTTGGCGGTGAAGCGGGAAGATCAACTCGTCCGAGGAGAGTCTGCAGCTTCCCCCTCATCCCTCGACGAAGAAATAGATCGGTTCCACTTGGAGGATGCCGGGAGACCTTTGGGCCATGTGGTCAACATCTAGGACGAAGAAGAGGGCAACTCGGATAGGAACTCTAGCATTGAAGGTTTAGTCATTGCCCGGCCAGAGGATTCCTCCGAGGAAGACTACGATATGGCAACATTGAAAACGCACTTTGCCTAAAAAAAGGGCGCTTAAGTATCCAAGGTGGACGCATCGAGGTCCCAGCTGAGGTTGCCTCCGCCTCTCCCTCCATTCGACCCACTCCTTCCTACCCCTAATGTCCCAAAGAAGAGGAGGAACAAGAATGAGGAGGCGGACAGGGAGAGGGAGAAAAAGCAAAATCATCAAAAGCAGCAACAACAATAACAACAACAAGTTGCTAAGGGTGGGGGCCGAGCCTCGTCCGTAGAGAGCGGGGAGCTCCGCGGGCAAGCCAAGGTCTGTCGAGGGGAGTCCAGCTGGTCCCCCGTGCTGGAGGTGGACGGGGCTCCAATACCCCTCTAGGCGAGCATAAGGGATTTTCAAAGGGGTCACGCCCCTCATCTGGCCAATGCTCTAGAGTAGCCCCTCCTTCTGCCAAGGGACATGGAGGACTTGGGGAAGTTGGGTCAGACGGGTTAGACGCACCTCTTTCTTTCCCTCAAGAGAGACCCGGGCCTGGTACATGTTACCCCTTTAGTTTTTTGTTGTTATTTTAACCTTCGCGTGTCTCACTTTCATGTTTTACTGTGCATCAGTCGAAACTTCTCTCCGCAGGCCATCCAGGAGGTTTTCGCCGCCGAGCAGCTGGTGGGGCACTACCAGAACCAGGTAGTGGCCAAGTAGGCGGCCAAGGCGGAGGTCGAGAAGGACTTGGGTCGCGTTGACCCAGGAGCAGAGTGAGAGAAGGAGCGCTGACGCTGGCTTAAAGAACGCAGAGGCCCAGGTGGAAAGCTAGTGCAAGCTCTTGCACCAAAAAGACGATGCGATGCATTGTCCAAAGCTGAGCAGGAGATCTCGAATCTAAAAAGAGAGCTTGCCCAGGCCAAAGAAGCGGCTTACACGATAAGGGAGACCGTGGAGGCCGCCACCAAGGCTGCATACAATGAAGGGGTGGAGACAACCGAGAACTGCCTAATCGAGGAGCTGGTGGAGTTGTGCAGGGAATACTGCCAGCAAGTTTGGGCGAAAGCTCTAAACGCGGCGGGATTTCCTGTTAACTCCAAGTGGAGGGGAGCAGAGAAAGTCTAGTATCCCGAGGATATCAGGTTTATCGAAGACGCTCAGCCATTTGGGTTGCTCTTGAGACCGCGGCCTCGATGTTGCCTCCCTCCTCCCAAGAGCAGGTCCCTTCTCTCAAAGAGGTTGCTACTTCTAATGAAGGGGCCGAGAAGGGGTCGGGCGAGCCAGTTGGCCAGGTTGTACCTCCACCCAAGGCAAAAGACAAGGGGAAGCAAGTCCAACTCCCGTTCGAGACCGAACCAAAGCGAACTGAGGTGGAGGGTTGGACCAAGGAGCCCTCAACTAAGTCGGGGAAGGACCCCCCATTGAAGATAAAGGGATAGGCCATCTCGGGCTCCCTTCTCGCGCAGCTTTGTTTTGTAGATTTTTCAGTGTCTCTCCTTGTAATTCTTCTCTTTCAGCTTTGATGTAAGCAAATTTAATCAATGATTTCAAGACTTTGTTTCCAATTTGTTGAGGCATTACGTTTATTACTGTATAATTTGTTTTATTGCGCCGCAACTAGCATATGAACTCTAAGCAGCTCAACATCCCTTTCGACATAATTGGGTTAATAAACAAATAGCTTAGTGCACAGGAGCATGTTTAAAATTAAGACAAGCGCGGTTCAACCATGAGAGCATTCTAACCACGGGCAGTATGGTATTAACGTTTATTTAAAAAACGAATTGCGCGTAAAAATTACCAAGGCCAAAGGTCCAAAGAGATAGTGTCAACACTTAGCTAAAAATAAACTGGATGTTAAATTTTCCCAAGGCAGAAGGTCCGAGGACTTGGCATAGCCTAGGTTGGCATTAACATTTTAGTTAAAAACGAATTGCATGTTAAATTTTCCCAAGGTAGAAGGTCTAAGGACTTGGCATAGCTTAGGTTGATTTTAACACTTTAGTTAAAAACAAATTGCATGTTAAATTTTTTCAAGGTAGAAGGTCTGAGGACCTGGCATAGCCTAGGTTGACTTTAACACTTTAGTTAAAAATGAATTGCATGTTAAATTTTCCCAAGGCAGAAGGTCCGAGGACCTGGCATAACTTAGGTTGACATTAACACTTTAGTTAAAAATGAATTGCATGTTAAATTTTTCCAATGCAGAAGGTCCGAGGACCTGGCATAGCCTAGATTGACATTAACACTTTAGCTAAAAACGAATTGCATGTTAAATTTTCTCAAGGTAGAAGGTCCAAGAACCTGGCATAGCCTAGGTTGACATTAACACTTTAGTTAAAAATGAATTGCATGTTAAATTTTCCTAAGGCAGAAGGTTCGAGGACCTGGCATAGCCTAGGTTGACATTAACACTTTAGTTTGGCGTTAGAGATTGACATATTAACGATTAGCACAATACAATGATAACCAAATGCATGGCGTGTACGCCTTTCATTAATAGTAGTACATTCGAAGGTTATTTACATTCCAGAGTCGTTTTACAGGTTTGTCTTCTAAGTCAGCAAGGTAATACAATCCTATGCCGGCCACGGAGGTTATGCGATTGGACCCCTCCCAATTTAGTCCTAAATTTTCCCATGCTAGGTCTTTAGCGGTTCCAACGACGTTTCTCAGGACTAAGTCTCCAGGAGCAAGGGGCTTGGATTTTACGTGGGAATCGTACCCTTGCTTGAGCTTCTGCTGGTAGCAAGCTAGCCGGACCATAGCATTCTCTCGCCTCTCCTTTATCAAGTCCAGCCCCTTCTGCAGCAAGGCGTCATTGTTGCCAAGGGTGAAGGAATGAGTCTTTATCATTGGAAACCCCACTTTCAAAGGGATTACAGCTTCAGCTCCATAAGCCATCGAATACGGCGTCTCCCCTGTGGACCTTCGTGGTGTGGTTCGGTAAGTCCATAACATGTGTGGCACTTCTTCTACCCACCTGCCTTTGGCGTCGTCCAGCCTCTTCTTGAGTCCATTAACTATTGTTTTGTTCACTGCCTCGGCTTGGCCATTCCTTTGCGGGTAGGCTAGGGTAGAATATCTGTTTGTGATGCCGAAGTCACCACAGTATTTTTTGAAGGCCCTACTGTTAAATTGCAGGCCGTTGTCTGAGATGAGGGTGCGCAGGATCCCAAACCTCGTAATGATGTTTTTCCAGACGAACTTCTTTGCATCCACGTCTTTGATGTTCAAGAGGGGCTCTACTTCAACCTACTTGGTGAAGTAGTCCGTCCCGACGAGCAACCATCTTTTGTTCCCGGCCGCCCTTGGGAATGGCCCTACTATATCCAAGCCCCACTGAGCAAATGGCCAAGGGCTGACCAAAGGGTTAAGGACTCCTCCAGGTTGATGGATGTTGGAAGCGAGCCTCTAACATTGATCGCACTTCTTTGCGTAATCCTGCACCTTTCTCTGCATGTTTGGCCACTAGTATCCCTAGGTGAGGGCTCTATAGGCTAGTGATCTTCCTTCCGTGTGGCTACCACATATTCCTTCGTGTAACTCCTCCAATAGCTGCTCCGTTGTTTCTGGGTGTACACACAGCAGTTAGGGTCCCGAAAAGGAGCGTTTATAGAGTTTCTCTTCCTCGGATAGCCAGAACCAAGGAGCCTTTCTACGGATCTTGTCGGCTTCAGAACTTTCTTTTGGCAGAGCGTCATGTTTAAGGAAAGACACTATTGGGTCCATCCAACTGGGTCCCATTTTGACTTGGTGAATCCGGAGGGCGCCACCACTTGGCTCAGCGGGCTTAAATAGGTCCTCAACTAGGATGACCCGAGGCAGGTCTTGAGCCGAAGAGGTTGTGATTATGGCCAATGAGTCGGCGTGGGTATTCCCATTCCTGGAGATATACGACAATGCAAAAGACTCGATTTTGGACTGCAAGTGCTTAGCGCGGGTTAAATACTTATGCATTCTCGGTTCCCTAGCTTCCAACTTCCCTTCTACCTGGCCGACCATTAATTGCGAGTCCGAGAATGCCTGCACCGTTTCTTCCCCCATTTTTCGAACCATGTCCATTCCCACTAGCAAAACTTCGTACTCGGCCTCATTATTGGTAGCCGAGAACGCCAACCTCAAAGACTTCTCCACGACAATTCCCTCCGGGGATATCAAAACTATCCCTACGCCTGAACCTTTCTAGTTGGCTGCTCCATCCACAAAAACCCTCCACACCGGGGGTTTCTCGCACGAGATTACGCCAACTGGTTTTCCATTCATGCCCCATCCTTCCAGGTTCTCCTCTATGGGAGGCTCAGCGAACTCTGCCACCAGGTCGGCTAGGACTTGCCCCTTCACAGAGGTGTGAGGCATGTAATTAATGTCAAAGGCTCCTAAGATAGTTTCCCATTTGGTGATCCTGTTGGAGTAGTCAGCACTCCGCAGCATGGACTTAAGTGGGAGCTGGGTCAGCACGACGACCATGTGAGATTGGAAGTAGTGCGAGAGCCGGCCCGTCACGTGCACCACGGCTAGAATCGCCTTCTCTAACGGTAGATACTGAATCTCGGCCTCCTGTAGAGACTTGCTTACATAATAGATTGGTCTCTGTATACCGTCATCGTCCCGTATCAGAACCAGGCTAACGACGTGGGCAGCCACAGCAATGTATGCAAACAATACTTCATCTAAGGGTCATCAAATAGCCCACGGCCCATAATCCAGCCCAAAAACCCGATGGCCCACCGAGCTAATGGGCAGTCCGGCCCGTTGTTATTAAGGCTTATGGGCAGCCCATTAGCCCAGTGGGTCAAGCCGTGGGCTAGTTCTTATACCCATGGGTACTCGATGGGCTAGGCCAGTAGCCCAACCCGTTGCCCAGCCCATTGACCCAACCAAATAACTTATAATTCATAACAAAAATATATAAGAAGTGTATGAAGGATTGATCTTGAGATATTTTAGAGCAATTTCTTAAGCTCTCAACCACTAAGATACTCAAAGTAATTGTGCAAAACTTAGTTTATTAAATATATATTTTTCTAGAAGTCTAGCAAATTTGAATTAACCATTTGACTTTTTTTTTTTATTAAAGATAAAATAAAAAACTATTTAAAGCCTTAATAAAAAAAAATTTAAATAGGTTTCTATCAACAAAACAAAAAATTAAATAGATTTGAATGTAAAAAAAATTGTAATTAAGTATTAAATTCTTTAATTCTTTCATTTAAAAAAATAGATTGATTATTCCCTTATAAAGAATTGATTCTTTCCTTATAAAAATAATAAAATAATATACTAACATAAGCCCATAGGTAGCCCATTAGGCCCAACCCGATAGCCCAACTCGCTAAAGACAAAATGGACATTGCCCATGGGCAGGGTCATGGGCTGAGGTTTACTCTTTCGGCCCAGCTCGACCCGGCCCGTTAATTAGGTAATAACCCATTATGCCCAGCCCATTGTGCCCATGGGTCAAGTGAAAATGGGTCAGGTTGGCCCGACCCGGCCCATTGACGACATCTAAGTCAGGGCGAGACATAATAGGTGGCCGAGAGAGATATTCCTTCAGCTGCTGGAAGGCTAGGGAACATTCTTCGATTCATTCGAATCCCTTCCATTTGTTCAACAGCTGGAAAAAGGGCCGGCATTTGTCCGTAGACCGGGAAATGAACCTGTTGAGGGCAGCTGTCATCCTTGCCAGCCTTGGACTTCCTTTGGGTTCCGAGGAGGTTGCATATTGCAGATTGCAGTAATCTGGATGGGGTTGGCCTCAATCCCTCTATTAGTGAGCATGTAACCTAGAAATTTGCCAAACCCCACACCAAAGGAGCACTTGGAGGCGTTCAAACGTAACTTGTGCTCCCTTAATGTCTGGAAAGTGCTGTTCAGGTTGGCCACGTGCCCAGATATAGCCTTACTCTTTACAACCATGTCATCCACATACACTTCAACAGTTTTTCCCAATTGTGCCTCGAACATCCTGGTCATCATCCTCTGGTAGGTAACCCTTGCATTCTTCAAGCTGAAAGACATCACCTTATAGTGGTAATTACTCGTGGGGGTGACAAAAGCTGTCTTCTCCTAGTCCTCCGAAGCCAAAGGTATCTGGTGATACCCCTGAAAGGTGTCTAGAAAACTCATCCGAGGGTGGCCGACTGTTGCATCCACCAGCTGATCTATGCGAGGCATCAAGAAAGAGTCTTTGGGGCAAGCCTTGTTCAGGTCCGTGAAATCCACGCAGACCCTCTATTTCCTACTTTTCTTCTTTACAACGACTGTGTGCGCCAACCACTTGGAATAGAATACTTCCTTGATAGCCCCAGCTCTCTTAAGTCTGACGACTTCTTCTTTAACGGCGTCGGAATGTTCCTTAGAAGAGCGCTGAGGGGGTTGCCTCTTCGGCGTAGCAGCCGGGCTAACATTCAGGTGGTGGGAAATGAAGTTCAGGTCAATCCTAGACACCTCGTACGCATCCCATACAAACACGTCAAGGTTCCCCTTCAAGAATGCAACCAACTCCTCTTTTTCCTCGGCCGGCAGTTGGGCCCTTACCTAGAAGAATATCTCTAGGTCACTGTCCACGAGAACTCTATCTAACCCCTCACACGTGGGCTCTTCTGCCACTGTGCCTCCAGTTATGGCAGAAGGGGTTAATTGCTATGGGGTCGGTGAAGCCGAGGCCGAGCATTCAGGTTTTGGACTGCGCAGAACTGCGGCTGTCAGGCACTGTCTTGCCGCAGACTGACTCCCGATAATTTCTTCGACCTGGCCGCCAAACAGGAACTTCACCTTGGCATGGAGAGTAGGGAGACAGCCTCTAGGGAGTGCAGCCAGGGTCTCCCCACAATAGCCGTGTAAGGAGAGTAGGCGTCAACCACGATGAAATTCACTTCAACTACCACCGGGCCTAACTGTACAGGTAACCTAATTTGCCCCTTCGGGACGACTGCCTTTCCCTCGAAACTTATCAGTGGTGAGTCGTAGGCTGAAATATCCTCTTCCCTCAAGTTCAACCCCTTGAACAGATTGGGGTACATAATGTCTACGCCATTCCCTTAGTCTACCATTACCCTCTTCACATCGTAACCTCCAATTCTTAACATTATGACTAAGGCGTCATCGTGTGGTTGGATGGTCCCCACCTTGTCATCTTCTGAGAATCCTATAACTGGAGGCTCGTTACCTTTAATCTTCTTCGGCTCGGATCTAGAGTCCTCGGCAAGGGCTCGTGCCACGGTCATCACCTTGGAAGGGTAAGAACCAGTCCTCCCAAGAGTAGCGAGGATGACATTGATGGTCCCCAAAAGGGGTCTCGGGGTATGGTGGCCCTGACTTGTTGGCCTAGGATATTCTTCCTGTCCGCCAGGCCGATACAAGAACTATTTCAACCTCCCTTCCTTCGCCAATTGCTTCAGGTAATTCCGTAAATTTCTGCAGTTCTCTGTCGTGTGGCCGTTTTCTTGGTGATACTGGCAATGAAGATTCTGGTTACACTTCGTGGGATCACCTATCATTTTGCTGGGCCACTTGAAGTAGGGTTCGTGACGGATTTTCTCAAACACCTGTTGTATGGGTTCGCGGAACACGGTGCTAACCACCTGCGTAGGTGTTGGACCAGGTTGCCCAACGAACTCTCTCCTCGGCCTACTGTTGGTGTATCGGTCCGACCTGAAATCCCTCCTCTCCTGAGGGATAACCTTCGCCTTCACCTTTCTTTGCAGCTAATCCTCCTCAACTCGCTTGTACTCTTCAATGCGATCCATGAGCCGACGCACACTCTTGACAGGCCTTTTGGTCAATGACTTCCTCAGATCGTGCTCGTTTGGAAGGCCGACCTTGAAGGTGCTTATGGCAACTTTGTCGAAGTCCCCATCGATCTCGTTGAACATCTCCCAATACCTGTCGGTATACGTCTTGAGGGTCTCTCCTTCCCTCATGGCCATGGATAACAGTGAGTTTAGAGGCCGAGGTACCCTACTACATGTGATGAAACGCGAGCCAAACGCCCTAGTGAGCTCCATGAAGGAATCGATGGAGCTTGCTTTCAGGCCATTGAATCACCTCATCGTGACTGGCCTCAGGCTAGAGGGAAATACTCTGCACATCAGGGTCTCGTTCTTAGAGTGCACCGCCATTCTCTAGCCGAAATGGGTCACGTGTTCCACTGGGTCCGTTCGTCCGTTGTAAATGGTAAAGGTTGGTTGGGTGAACCGCCTCGGGAGTTTTCCCTTCTCAATCCTCTGAGTGAAAGGCGACTTAGAAATTTGGTGGAGTGCCTTGCTCAAAGCGTTGTTAGCCAAACTCCTGGAGGAGGTCCTCTTACCCTTAGGGTCGCGATGGTACTCGTCCTCGTAAGAGGAAGACTCGTTAGGGGAGTTCTTGATCTGGAACTGCTAATGCTACTACGAGTGTCTGCTGAAGACTGGTCTGAAGGAGAGGGTGTGCGCCGTCGTTTCTCTCGGCGCAGCTTCTTTTTCAGGTGGTCAATCTCCCTTTGCATGGCCTTAACACTCTTTTCTCGAGAGGTTCTACTTCCATCCCGTGTGTGACTCCTCCCGCACGTATGTTCTGTGCGCATGCTGGCTTCGCGATCTCTCTCCCGCTTTAGCTGTGAGAAGTGATCCTCGTGCTGGGATCCCATGGACTCTGGGCGATGTGAACCCATGCCTTCCATGATGCTTCATGCCCCTTTACTCAAGGCTTCTCACAGACGGCGCCAATTGTAGGGTCACAAATTAATCCTAGACCCAAGTACATGACAGGGCCGGCCCAAATGGCCTAAATAATAGAATTTGTAGAGAGTGGGTTTGAAGCCTAGACTTCTTGGAGCGGTAGAAAGTAATGGCATTTGGGTTAAGTCCACAGTTGGCATGCAACGAGCTGGTGGAGTAATTTTGGGTTTCCTCGGACGTGGGCTGAGGAGTCTCTATCTTTGCTTCCCCTGTGCTATTTGGAAGAAAAGTCTTCTTCTTCGAAAAAACCCGCCCCCTTCTAATGGCCTCCCCCTCTTTATTTATACTCCCTATTTTTATGTTCCTATTCATGGAGCCATCAATGCGGATCACTTTCCCATCTATTATCTTTTTGGAAACTTCCCTAATGGCCATAAGGCCGATCACCATCCCCTCATGGGTTACTTCCCCATTAATGTGGCCAGGCAAGTAGGTGGGAAGTCTTTAATGCGGTGGTAGCAGTTTTATGTAGAGCATTTCCCACTTGTTCTCCTCCTCGGCATCCCGTTGAAGTGTAACATGGCTTATTGAGCTTCAAGAGTTCTTCCCTAGGCGTCATGTTACACCTTTTAGTCCTTGTTTCCATTGTCCGAGGTGATCCTCTCCTTGGACCCTCCTCACTTGGCCAATGACCTGATCGGTGGGCCACTGGGCTCTTAAGTTAGGTGACCCTATTCCCATCTTACAGCCCTTTGGTGGAGTCAACGTTCTCGAACCAAGCCTAAGACCCACTTCGGTGTCTTGACATTTCTACCCCCATAGTTATGGTTTGTTTTATTTTGAATAGGTTTTTTATAATGTATTTAGGAGGGTAGAAATAAATGGAATGAAAATAATCTTTTAATAATATTTCTTCAACTCTCTTGTTTGATGTTTAAGTACTTGTTTGACGTTTAAGTAAGAGGAAATGGAAATGTCATTCCTAACAACAACAAAAAAGCCTAAGTCCAAATTTTTTGATGTCAACTATGGATTTTTGATAAATTAGTTAGAAAATAGAAATTTCACTCCTTAAAATAACAACGACAAAGTCTTGGTCTCAATTTTTTTAGGTTGAATATGAATCATCAACAAATTAGTTAGAAAAATTAGAATGTTGTTCTCTTGTTTTGAAATTTAAGTAGAAGGGAATTAAATGAAAAAGAGAGAACACCCATTTTTTTTATGTCCACTAAAAAATATAATTATTTTATTCCCTAAAATTCAAAGACATAAAGGAAATGAAATGGAGTAATTAATGAAATTTTGACTAAAAGTTCCATAATGCTCGTTTATATTTTATCAATTTCCTATTATATCAATTTTTTATTATTTGACTCACTTTACCTAATGATACCTCATTTTTTTTTTCTGTTCTTAATTTTGTGATTAAATCTTGTTGTTTTGTTTTAAAGGATTTATACTTTTACTAAGAACCCTGTAACTCAATTGAAACTTCGTGATTTTTATGATGGAAAAGTATAAGATTTAAATCCATTATTCACAACTATTTGAGTTATTAAAAAATAAAAAAGAAGAAGAGCTATACGTTTAAGGAACGTCCCTTAAAAGTATAGCTCTTCTTTTTATAAGAAGAGAAGAAGAAGAAGCTTCATTATGCAAATACTTTTTATTCTAATAATAAATAGCAGCTTCATTATGCATATGCTTTTTATAATAATAATAAGAAGAAGAAGAAGAAGAGGAGGAGGAGGAGGAAGAAGTAGTAGCAGCTTCATTATGCAAATTGTGTGTTTTGAGGTTTTCTTTTTTTTGGTTAGTGTCATCACTTTTCATGCATCTCAATTTGAGGTTTATGAGTTTGTTTTTCACTAATATTTTGTATTTGTGAACTACAGGAATGTCATGAGATCAGCTCCAAAAAATGAACATGGACAAACATATGATAACAATGCTATTGAGTTGGTAGCTTTATAATAGTTCTCGTCAAAATTTATCATTAACATAAATTTATTATATATCACTCATAAATTATCATCTCGAAAGTTGTAAAATATTTTATAAAATTTGTTGTGACTTACTTTAGGTGACAATGATACCTTCAGATATCCTGATAACATGTCAGCTATGCTGTGACTCATGGATTATTGTTCTTAAATCCAATTCTTGGCAAACGACTGACGAGAAAATATTTCCATGCCAATAAAGCCATGAATTGACTAATGTATTGTATGATAACTCTACTTACCTAATTTTTTTAAAAACATAATTTATCTTAACTAGTCATGCTTAATTGGTTCTTTGCATGAAAAGATAGTTGAAGTTCAGTTGTAATTGTCAAGTTTAATATATGCAGATCTAATCAGAGCGACAATGTGATAATCTTGAGAAATTTATACAGCAAGGAGAACAATGGAGAAAGTTCAAAATAATTTCTTCTAGTTTATTATTATGCCATCAAAAAAATTGTTTGCTGAGATAATGATGTATCGTTTTGATTTGAACATTCTGGACGTATACCTGGTACACTTCTTATCATATAGTAGGCACAAATTTGTGGCTTCTGAGAATGGACTAATGGAGTGTTTGGTTTGCTATAATTAGGGGTGGCAAATGGGCGGGTTGGGTTATAAATAGGTTGGATCATAAATGGGTTGGGTGTGTAATTACCCATTTATCCATTTATAACCCGTTTATATATAAATTAATTATCCATTATCCGTCCAACCCATTTAATTAGTAACTTGCCCATTTAACCTAATATTTCTAGGAAGTCAATACCGTACTGGAGATTGTACCGGTTTGGCCAGCGGTACGATATATTTTGAGTACTGGTCAATACCGATATACCGTTTCGGGTTTACCGCTATTTTATATTACACACACACACACACAAAATCTCTAGAACCATATTTATAAGCATATAATATTTCACTAATATTATAATAAATATAAAAATTTATCACAAAACATTACCTCAATTCAGAACAAATTATTCATAGTTTTAGACTTTAGCATCAATTAAAAGAAAAAAAAACACAATATAAAAAATAAAAAGCTTAATTATTCATTGCATACTAAGAAAACAAATAATAGTAATAAGTTAATGTAAATAAGTTACCATTATGTCCTTACAAAATTCAAAAATTACAAAACTAAAAAAAAAAAAAAAAATTTATGTACTGGTCGGTATGCTTGGTATTGCCCAAAATTGGACGGTACGGTCGGTATTTAGACCGGTATGAAACATTATCGTTTCGATATCGGTATACGTACCGGTACGGTACATATCGGCTGGTACGACCGGTACTGGTACGGTATCGACTTCACTGAATATGATCCAAATAAATAAATAACTTGTTAAAAATTTAAAAAAAAAAATTAAAAAGTACAAAAATCACTTTTCTTGTTCTTTCCCTTCATTTTCCCTTCACAAAATTCATTTCTCAGCAACCAAACAAAGCCACAAAGAGAGAAAAAAGAAAAAAAAAAAAAAAGAAAAAAAAAAAAAGACCTTATAAGTAAGACATAAGGTCTGTGCTGCTTCATCTCCTTCAACCTCACTCTTCCACTCCCCCCAAAACTCTCTGAAACTCACCACGTTCCTCTTCCTAACCATATCGAAATCAACAACTCCATCCCCATCCTCCACCTCTGCCATAATCGCGTTCCATATCGTCGACAAATTGATCCGAAGCCACGACCTTGGAGTCCACTTTTCCAGAACTTTCTTGCTGAAATCCGACAACGAGTACACCCGCTGAAACTCCGAAAGCTTCAATTGGAGCTTCTTCACGAAATCAATCTCCGTCGGAGGCAATCGAATCGCCGGCACAGAAAACGAAGTCACGAAGGATGTCGCTAAGTTGTAAAATGAGTTTGTTCACTGGCGCATGAGTTGGATATCCACGTCCCGCTAGTCACGAACCTCTCACCAACCTTTGGATATGAGGGAGAATGCGCTCAAATTTGACAAAGAAGAAGACAACGTCGTTGCTCGATTCTCATTGTCCATGGCTGACTCTAAAAATGCTAGGGTTTCTCTTCAATCTTTGAAAATTTCTAAGGCTTGAAAGAATTGAATTCTCTCTCTCTCTGAGAAAATGTTTAGAAATCTAGAGGGTAAAGTGTTTGGGAAAGTGTTTGGTTAGTGAGAAAATTTTAGAAAGAGTGAGACTGAGGTATTATCTAAATTTTAGATTTTAGGAGGGTTTAGTAGGTATTAGTGGGTTTATTTAATTTTAAATTTTAGATGGGTTTAGTGGGTATTAGTGGATTTATCCATTTAGACCCATCTAATTAAATAACCAAATGAGTTTTTATCCATTTAACCTAAATACTCAAATGAGTTGGGTTAAGACTTATTCAAATAAGGTGGGTAATGGGCGGGTTCATGGATATAGATAAAAATTGCCACCCCTAGCTGTAAAATACCTTTAATGTGATGTATATTACGATGATGTGACATTAAGATTTTTTATTTTTTCTAATATTATCATAATCTTAAATTACAAAATATATCACATTACCCTAATCTCACCACTTTCCTAAATAATGTAATGTTGTATTCTTGTATTGAAATTACATTAATGTAAGATTATAATAATGTAATATTATGGTGTAACGTAACATCACGGCAAACTAAACACCCCTTAATAGTATTACATTGTCATGTTTCAATTTATTTGAACAAAAAAAAAGACTTAGTACTTGGCTAATTCGTAAGTAGGTAAAGAGAGCAGCATCATAAGTAATACGTAATTTGAAAGGTAATCACTCTCTCTAACTAATCTTGTAATTTTAGGTTTTAATTAAATCATTTGTTTGGTCAGGGTATAGACTAACAATTTGTTAACAGATAGTTACCGGAATGAGGTAAGTATAAATAATCATACATATTCAAAGAAGAAACCGATGGATTTGGAAATAAGAGGGGCAAAGTATAGGTTCTAATAAAACTCCATAGTATTTAAAACTTTAAATGCATTTTTTCCTAAAATTATTCATCTTATATTCTTTTTGAATTTAACCGAGAAATTATTCAGTTTACTTGATATTATACCAAACATTTGTCTAACAATAAGAGTGTTGTATTTAATTCCACACATAAGATTTATCCTTTTATGAGAGAGAGAGAGAGAGAGAGAGAGAGAGAGAGAGAGAGAGAGAGAGAGAGAGAGAGAGAATGCACCAAGTGCACGAAATAATTTCTTTATCTAACACGTTTAAGGAGGCTAATGTGTTTTCCCAATATAAAGTCCAATTGCAGGCAGTAAAGGAAGCTTCCCCAATAGTGCTAGCACTTCCTTCGTGTATAATTTCAGAAAGACAATTGGAGGAAGAATGAGAACCAACAATGTCAACATTTCAGCTTCTCCGGGAATAAAAATTTACTTATTTACATGAGTACTGTTTCAGTTAGAGCAGCAGTCCTCTCCATTTTGCATTAGAAGATGTTGGGGGACCACAATTTGATTTCAATTGCTCTTAAAACAGGCATGTACGTGGGATGTGATGTCAAATGTTATAAAAGAGTTGAGTGTATCTTTTTTATCACTAATTTTTTTTGAGGTGAAGCGGCATAACACACGGTTCAACAAATGGCATCAAAGTCAAGGTCATGGGTATGAGTACTGGGAGTGTCATTGTGAGAGAGAGACTGTTAGGAGATCACATTTTAATAACTCTAAAAACAGGCATGTAGGGTACGATATTAAATGCCATAAAAAATTTGAGTTTATTTTTCTCATTGCTGATTGCCGTGATGAGAAATGGAAAATCGTGTTCAAACAAATTGACGTGGTTTGTGGACGTGACTGATCGAAGGTTTAAAGAGAATTTTCATAATGATAAGGTGGAATCAGTGGCGGAGCCACACACAAGAGTGGGGGGCCAAGGCCCCCAAAATTTTTAAAAATTATTTTATAGTATATATATTATTTACATTTTAAAAAATGTAGCATGTAAAAATTGAATTTCCCCCCCTCCCAAATTTTGAGTCATTTTAATGGTGCTCTTAAAAGAAAGAGAAAATATTAAAATCATATAATTTAAGAGGTTTAACAAAGTAAACTATGTAGAAAATGATAAATTTTTGTACATGTTTAATAGAAGAAATACATGATTTTTATATACTCATTAAAATTTAGAAGATGATAAATTCTCTTAGTAAATTAATATATTAGCATCACAACTTAACCCTCCCAAACCAAAATTTCTGACTCCACCCCTAGGTGCAATGATTTAGATAAGATTTCGAATGATTTGTTGGAAAAGTTGTCGAAGTTATAAAGCAAAAAATATATTTTTCTTCCTGGTTTTGGTTGGACACCGCTCCTTGTTAAAGGAGACCACAGGATTTTGGCACTAGGGAGTAAAATAGGAATGTTGGGAGGGTGAAAAGCTTTGGTCGGTTTTGTTTTTGTACAAATGGAAGTAACAATTTAAAGATGGCAAATTAGTCCACATGATGTATTGTACTCGCATTCTTTAGTGGGAGACACTTTGTTGTGCGAATTTTAGCAATTTGACTTGTGTCCCCCCACATGGATTTCGAGTATAATCTATTTTTCCCAGTGCATTAAGATCAGCCTGAATCACACTTCACACATTTCCAACATGTTTCAAAGCTAATTAAGTTGCCCGGTTGCCTCATTTCACAAATTTTGAGAATATATATAAATAATATATATATATATATATTATATATATATATATATATATATAGAGTTGAGTTCAAGTTACACCTGGTGTAACTCTAAGTAATGTTACACCACTCAATAACTTGTTATTGAATTAATATTTTGAAAATCCAGCCGTTAAATTACATATTCTATATGTTCTTAATATGCATGCCAATTTTTATATCCATCGGAAACTGTTTACTATTTGATCCATAAACTCATCTTTTATGCATTATTTTAAACTATAAAAATTTGAATTTTAACAATTGATTGATGACATGGCTATTAATTTTTGATCACCTTGAAATTTTGCAAGCATGAAGAATATATGAAGATAATGTAATCTAACGGTGGATTACTAAGATATAAGTTAACTATTTAATCATACTGTAATTTAAGGTCAAATTTGGTTACTGTTATGTTAATATTCTCATCCAATTAAAAAATATTGAGTGGTGTAACATTGCTTAGAGTTACACCAGGTGTAACTTAAACTCAACCCATATATATATATATATATATATATATATATATATATATAGACACACACAGGTTTAAGTTACACTTAACTTTAAGTATCATTACATTGGCTTAGTGCGTCTAATTAGGTCTTTCTTAATTGAGTTTTGAATGATTGTCTTCCTTTTAAATTAGAAAGAACTTGAGAATAGATGTGCATTATTAAATTTGTTTTTTAGAATTTGAAGAAGAAATATAAAAGATGATAAAAATTTATAAACATATAAAATGAAGTAACTTCTTATTATTGGGAGTATAAAGTTAGTGGGAAGGTGGGAGTAAATATGTTCAAGAGAATAAAGGAGAAAAAAAAAAAACCCTATACACAACTTTTTTTAAAAAGGAAAAACCGTTTGTTAGTAAACTGATTTTTTTAATTTATAGGAGTTTTAAAATTAGTAATTTTACATATTTAACCCTATTATTTAAACTTAAAAAAAAAAAAAAAAAGAGAATCTGAGGGTATTTTGGGCATAAAAAAAGTAGAAGTCTAAATAGGGAAGACTACTTAAATAGAAGTCTATATATTTAAATTTTGACAAATCCACTGTGAGATTCGGTTTCTTTTTATACCCTTCTATGCTTGCATTATTTTAAGATAAGTAAAGATCAATAATTATGTCATTTAACAAATGTTAAAATTCAAGTTTTGCATTTTAAAATCATATACAAAATATGAGCTATTAGATCGAATAGTAAATAATATTTGATTTGCATTTGGCATGCACGTTTGTGATTTTTATAAATCTAATTATTTAAAAAGTTATTGCATGGTCTAATATTATATAAAATTACACCTGGTATAACTTTAAGTAATGTTATAACACTCAAAAAAAATTTCGATGCAAATTTTGACAAATCCACCGTTCAATTTTATAAAAAACACATAGAGAATGTATACTCCAATGGTGAGCTTTTTAAAATTTTAATCCATTAAAAAATTATTAGGTGGTGTAACATTATTTAAAAGTTATACCATATGTAACTTGAAATTGACTCATATATAGAGTAGAATTTAAGTTACTTTTGGTTTAATTTTAACTTTTTAAGCAATGTTACTGATGTAAGTCACAATATACTATTTAATCATTGTAATTTATTAATTTTAGTATTTAATTTTATATATTTTAGGTTTAGGTATTTACTTCCTTGTTTTTAGGTCAAATTTGGTTCCTGTTATGGTTAGGTATCAATTATGAGTTATTTTAGAATATATTTTCTTATTTGTCAAGTTTTATGGAGCACTTAAATAGGCTGCTAAGCCTGTGAACTTTTTTGGAGTATTATTGATATCAATAAAAATTCAAACTTTTATCTATTATTTCTCTAGTGGATTTCAGAACCCTTTCTTTTTATAGATTCAAGAAAACCTTGTAGATTCGAGATTATTTTCATAAGAAAACGTGTTTTGATTATTGTTTTCTGGAAGTAAATGTGTTCTGCTTTTTGACACTTTTGCATCTTGCATTAGTTACACTCTTTTTTTATGTGAATTTTGACAATTCTATAGTTGAATTATATTTTCTTCTTATATATTCAGTTTTTGCAAATTTTCAAAATGATTAAATATCAATAATTATGTCATCTATCAAATCTTAAAATTGAAATTTTTATATTTTAAATTATGTATAAAAGGTGAGCTATTAGATTGATTAGTAAAATATCCGATTAGTACAAAACTTGGTATGCATGTCTTTTTTTTGGTAGAAAAAAGAAAAGAAAAGACATGCATGTCAAGAATATAAAAAACATGTAATTGAATGGTGAGATTTTTAAATTTTAAAATAAAAAGTTTCTAGGTGATGTAACATTATTTAATGTTACATCAAGTTTAACTTGAACCTAAATCATATATAGAGTTAGGTTTAGGTTACACATGATGTAACCTTAAATAATATTATATTATGCAATATTTTTTATTTGATGCAATTTTTGATGAATCTATCGTTTGATTACATTTTTTTTCTTATACTCTCTATTTTTAAAATTTTTTAAGAAGATTAAGATTAATAATTATGTAATCTATCAAATATTAAAGTTCAAATTTTTATACTTGAAAATTATATATAAAATAAGGGTTATTAAATTAAATAGGAAATGACATTTAATTAGTACAAATGTTCAAAATACATGTCAAAAAAAAAAAAAAACGTAATTCAATACGTCAAGAAAATATTGTTTATATTTACATTTCAAATGAGGGGAAGGGAGGTTTCAACCCTAAAATTCTCTTTTCAAAATATTAACAAATGCCCGTTGACCCAAAATTCATTGATTATATGATTTTAATAATTTTAAAAATTAATTGCTTATAGACTCAGTTTGTACTTTGGTCCCACCTTTTTTTTAAAATTTTTTATTTATGGAAACTTTGGTCCCTATTTTAATATTTACTGTACTGTACGGGTCATTTGCATTGAACAAGAGATTGGAAGCTTTTAAGACCTAATTTGGTTTGGAGCTTTTCCACATTAAAATTGACCAAATAATTGACGTGGATCATACTCCACCGCACAGAATTTTTCAGCCTTTTCCAGCATATAAAAGAAGCTTCCTATAGAGAATGAATGGACGATTAACAATCAACATCCTCAAATAAATAATGGATTGTGATCAAGCCAAAATGATTCAGAGTTTTTAAAATTTTAAGATTGATTAATTGAATTTAATTTCGAACATACATGAGTCAAACACGAACTTATCAGCAAATTTAAATTAGACGTTCAGGTTTAATTCATTTTTTTATTGAATAAGCTCTAACATATTTGTGTGATACTTGATCAATTACTAAATTATATAACATAATTTCATTTATGGATTTGTAAAATTATATTATTATCAGAAATTATATACATTTTCTATTATGAAATTAACATTTTATATTATTAAGTTACAATGGGGAGGAGATATTTGAACTTTAAATTTTTTTCTTAAAAACTCCAAGAAATACTAATTAATTGAGTGACAAGTTTTTAGATATACACACACATTTTAAAAATTTCTTAGTTTTAATTAAGACTTCTTAAATTTAATTATGGTTTAACTTAAAATCATCCAAAACTATTGGGGAATTGTATAATTTACCCAACTCCTTAATGAAGGGTAAAAACTTGGTGTTACATGTAGGAAGAAAATAGTCACTTCCTGTAACCAAAACTTTTAGTGCCCAAGTTTTATTGTTTTATGATATAGTATATGATTTATATAGACAAATTTTTTATTCTTGGTAGCTCTATCTTAAGGAAAAGGAAGAATGGTGGATTCTAGTAAACTTAACTAGTTAAGTCTCTGATGGTTGAATAAAAGATTTGAAGTTCATCAATTATTGCCTACACCAAAAACTGATTAGTGTCTTAGTTTGATGATAAAGAGTTATTATCAAGAGTAGACGACATAGATCACTACAACAAAATGTATTTTGAGTGACAAAAATTAGAGGAAATTATTTTCGTCACTACAAATACAGATTTAGTGATGAAATATAGATTTCGTCGCTAATAATACATTTTGTTGTAGTAGGTTGCGAAACTCTAAAAAAAAGAATATATATTGAATTTTTTTAATGTTGATATTTTTCAATTAAATCATAAAAATTAATTGAAATGAGCATCCAATTCTTTTTTCTTTTGCAAATATGTTACAAGTTTTTATACAATTTGGCTTACTTTCAAATGGATTTGAAGTGAATGAGTTGGAAATACTTTTTAGTCTAGATAGATTTAAAGTAGTTTTTGACTAGGTTAAAAGTAGTTTCAAATTGAATGGATATATTAGAGAAAATTTAGTGTGTTAGACTTAATCCTAAGAATCCGTTTGGCATGAACTAACTTGCTATATTGCTGTATTCATCATTACCAAACAAAGCTGGAATCACCAAGGCACTTTTGACATCATGAAATATTAGGCATCTGAAAGAGCACAAAAGGGAATCTTCCACTTAAATCCAAGCAATCCAAACCCAAACCCCGCCTATAAATTCCTGACACCACCAACCTCATTTTATTGCACCAACAACACCAATAAGCAAAAGAGAGAAAAAAGAAAAAAGAAAATAAGGATTCGCTAGCTAGAGCAATATATAGAGAGAATAAGAAAAAAGAGAGTTCCAAAGGCTTAAAAATCATGCCTTTATCACCGTCATCATCAGCCACCGGAGCCCAACTATGGAAGTCTCCAGTGCCATATCTCTTTGGCAGCTTGGCTATAACATTGTTACTCATCGCTGTGGCATTGATAATCTTAGTGTGTTCATACAGGAAAAGAGCCTCTAACTCACCAGGTGAAGACGAGGAAAAGCCAGCAACGAAGATGATGAACAACACAGTCGTTGATAGTGAGCCAAAGATTGTTGTCATTATGGCTGGGGATGACAAGCCCACGTACTTTGCTAAACCAGTTGTCACTGCTTCTTCAACTTGCCAATGTGACTGTGAGCAAGTCTAGATTATTTTGAAGAATATTACTTGTCACAAAGAGGAAAAAGAAAAATATTGTTCCTCCTAGCTAGGTAGTAGAAGATTTTGTCCTTCTTCTTCTACTACTTTTTCTTTTGGGGGAGTTTTGGTTTTCTTGTCTTTTTGAAGCGTTTGTTGAGTATGTAAATTGACGAGTACTAATGGATTGGTTTTGAGCAATCAACTAAATTTTTGGCATCTATAAAACAAAATATGTTTGTTCATAGGTTCAAACTGGACTAGTACTTAACAATTCTCATTTGTTTGGACTTTGTAGTCATCAATATCATCAAAATAGCAACCGATTGTTATAAATATTGGTCTATTTGGTATGATTCTAATTACAATATTTATTTTATCCTTGGTGTATCTATATGGCTATGCAAAGTCTGGCCTTCACGGTCATATACTTCTTAATTAAATTGTTAAAAAGAAGTACCAAGAAATAAATTATCCAGACTCCAGAGAAATTGTATTTCTACAAGGATATCTGGGCAGTTCTCCGTTTTTTTCAATGGGATTTTGGTGGATCAAATAATCATTCTGTGATCAGCAATTAATATATTTTTTTTCGCTGAATGCAATTAATATTTATTTACACCACGAGAGAAGAATATTAATATTAAATTAATCGGCGAATAATTCATTGTTGTCCAACAAACGTGGCCGAATATAATTTGTAGGCAAAAAGTGAGTTGCTGGCGGTCATTTCGACCATTTAATTGCAGCCAATTCATGGTGCGAAATCACCAATGCTTTAAATAAGTCTGTCAATGGCTTTAAATAAAGAAGGACAAAAGTTTGATGGCTCTAGTAATTCATTTTGGATGGGCACTTATTACCATGCTTGGAAACACTCTGACAACATAGAATTCACCTTTTTTTGTTGTTGTAGAAAGTCTAAAACGTTGACCAAGACATGCTTTCCATCCACAAAGGGCAATTTAGAGCTCAAGTTAAACAATCACACAATAAATTTTGTAATTTAAAAAAAAAAAAATTGTTTTAGTCGTGTAAGAGAGTAATATTACAGAGTACAGAAAGACTCAATAATTTTATAATATTATTAAATTGACATGTTTTTGTTAGTTTTTATTTAAGTCTCACTTACATAATGTTTCGAAGGTCGTATATTATTATTTTAAAATTGTTGGGACAGTGACACCGGTGATTGGTATTGGAAGATAAACTTTCACTGCGCATGAATGTCAGGCTGAGCATTGTTAAACCTAAATTCGTTAGAGAAAGAGCCCAGATTAGTGATTTGCAGTGAGGTCAATGATATTCCTGAGGCGCTTGATCATAATATATGTATTAATAATGTCCATCCAAATCACATGTTGAGCGTCCTTGTTGGATAATGCTTTTCATGAGAACCTTATTGAACAATACAGGCATCTACACGCAAGCCCTTTATCTATTTTCAATTTGGCCTTTCAGTCCATATAACGACACACCCCTCATCCTCACACCCAAATCCAAAATTTTATTTATATTAGGTTTTAACACTCTCAAGTAGATTTACCACCCATTGATAAACACAGGCCGCCCGACAAACTTTGAGGCCTAAGGCCATATATTTAAATGGGACATTTTTATTACTAATTAAATAATATTTAATTAGTTTTCAATATCATAATTTTTTATATTACAAAAATGCATTCTTTTTAGTTTGTAATATGTTTTTTTTTTAAAGAAATGCTAAAACTATAACAAATTTTACTAAAAAAAAGTATAAATGTTGTAGCAATGAATGTGATTAATGACACTTCAAGAAGATAATAAATAAGTATTTGAATGAATGATGTTAGAGATATTATAATTTTTACAACATGATACTTATAAAGATGTATCACTAAGTAATTTAAAAATGTATTTAATAAGTTGTTAACGTTTACAAATCATATTAATTGTCACATCAATTTGTATAAAGGTTTTAAAGTAAAATTTATAGTATTTATAGTATTTTCCTATCTAAATTATTTCTTGTAATTAGTGACACATATTTGTAAGCCCTATGTATTTAAAATTGTAACATCTCTAACATTACTCAATTATTTGATACTTCTTAAAAGTAGAAGAAAAATGTAAAACAAAATTTTTTTCCTATATCTCCAAAAAATATTTTAAAAAAATATATATCTCAATTATTGTTCCAAAATTTGGGGGCCTTTCTCTAGTAGAAGGCCCTAGGCGATTGCCTAAGTGGCCTAAGCCTAGGGCTGGCTCTGGATAAACATGCTCTGTCAATTTATTTATTAAAAGAGAGTTTCAATCCATAGTATCTGCTTATGATAATACTTCAATTGAATTTTAATAAAGGCAAAATCAAACCTCGTATCTTTTATTCAACGACAAAAAAAATTATCGATTAATTAAACTAAAGAAAATCCACACATCAATCATGAGTTGACACATAAATATGAATATATTTGAGTGTAAAAAAGGGTTTATACCTAGTATTATTCTTCTTCTTTTTTTGTGTGTGGGGCTGAACTATTTCACATTTCGGCATATTGGGAGGCGCCGGCGAATGGAGATGTATTTGTTTATGGGTTTATTTATGTTTGTTGATTCATATATATGTGTTAGTGGACGCGGCGGCTTGGAGACGCAAATCTGTTTAATAATAGTATTGTTGAATGTGCTTGGAAAAAAGGTATTTGCCACTGTGATTAATGGGGAACATGGAAATTTGTGCCACACTTTTCAACAGCCTTTGTTAAATAATTCTTTATCTTTTGAACATATCCGTATGGATATTCCTTTGGGATTCTGGTTTGAAGACTATGGCATAGAAGAAAACCCTAGCTTGGGTCATGTCATATCATGTTCGGTGTTTCAACTGGAGACGAAGATCTAGCTTGTGAAACTATTTTTTTTTGGTTAAACATTAGCTTCTGATTTTTTATCTATTTTTGCACTTGTAAGATAATGGAAGACATATGCACCTTTGAAATCTTATAAAAAAAATGAGTTCATCGCCAATTTAACCATTTTTCCCTAGAAAATCTTATAAAAAATCTTAAGTGCCAATTTAACTTGCCACTTAAAATTTGTTATAAAAATGTTGTGAAAATGTTGTGGACATATCATTTCTCATATATATATATATATATAGAAGTAAAACTTATTGAAAGTAATTATCCACTTAAATTTATGTCATGTGTCTACTTAAGCTTTTTAATTTATGTGCCAAATGAGTTAATGAGTACAAAATAATAAGAATCTAATATTAATTAACTATAAAATTTAAAAAGAAAACCAATTATATATATTCAATAAAAATCACCACACAACAAAAATCACCATAAGTTCTATCTTATTAAAAATTAGAAAAAAAAAATGATCATAAGTAGTATTAAATTTAGGTAAAAATTTTAATATGTGACTAATTATGTTTATTTTATTTAAAAAAATTTGAGTAACTATTTATATTTTTATAATAAAATTTGTGTTTAATTTTAAATATATTCATACGTATGCATGCATGTATTACATGCTATTTTCTTTTAATAATTTGACTAATAATATTTATTTATATAATAAAAGTTGTGTTTTATTTTAAATGCATCCATGTGTTACATGTGTTAGTCCAAACTAGCATAAGTTACATGCTAGATTGGACTAACAGGAAGGACCCAAACGCGTATAATTAAGCTTAGGCATGATACCATGACATCTTCCCAAAACGTCATTGTCTTCAAATCTCTTGTCGTCTTCATAGTTTTTGTTTAGTCTCTTTTAATCTAATTTTGTAATTGTTGGAGCTCTCGGGAATTGTAAATTCGTATGTGTAAGAAAATACTAGCGAGGTCCTATATTATATATACATTCCCTTTACTTCTTCAAGGGATCAATATGACTACCTCAAAATTATATCTTATTTGCACGGCCACAAAACTACTTATTTAGGAATATATTCTTCAGTTATATCATATATATACATATATTGATCGTAAAAGCTTAAATATGATTGAGCTTTTGCTACTTTGCAAGGAATCTCGAGCCACATCATATATATAATGAAAGGTACTGTAAAAAAGGATTAAGTTTATTCATTCTAATTTTTTTATGGAATAAGTTAATAGATGCCCTAAGGTATTGATTTTTAAAAAAAAAACTTTTTATTTCAAAAAAAAAAATTGATTTTTTTGACAATTTTTTATATTTCTCATGAAAGTGGTATTAAAATTTTTCTAAAATGATTCGTAAATAAATATTTTAAGAGCACCCGTTAATAAGACCATTTTTCTTATTATAAAGTGTCTCTCAAATTTAGAAAATCATTTAAAATTACTTTCAGCTCATAAAAAACTGATCCAAATTCTCTCACATAAACTTTTCATTAACAAACATAAACTTCAACAAAATTTCACCAATATCATAAAAATTGAATAATAAAACCATCTTAAATTAGAAAAAACAATGGATATTTATTTTAGAGAAAAAAGAATATTTTTTTGGATGTTTAGAAATATATATATTTTTTGAAAATCTCATGAGTTTTTTTCTTAGAAATGATATTTTTAAAAGAAGATGCAATTTCTCGTGAGCTTTTGTAGGAAATTGAGATTTTTTTTGTCATTCCCTTGTTTCCTTGCCCCTTCATTCCATTTTGATTCCGCCACCACCATTCTTCTAACTTCTACCACTATAACAAAACTATTTCAAATGTCTCTCCCACATCGCCGCACACCCATGGTGCGATGGTTACTTCACAAGTATAAGTGCTTGTGGGGTATGGGGGGCAAGGGCCGGGGTTCAAGTTTTCAGGAGGGAGTTTCCCAAACATGTATACTTAGATTAGGTTAGAGTAGATTTCTACCTTGTATCAACAACAACAAAAAAAAAAATGTCGGTTCCACCACTATCCTTGTTGCCACCACCACTACCTCACCATTATCTAATGAAAGAGCGTAGTGACAATTTATGTGACAATTATGTGGGCGGCAAGTGTTATTTATTTTATGTCTCGAAGTGCCTTTTATTTGTCATTATTATTTGGTTAAAGTTATTTGTGGAATCTTATTGATAGTTGTTATAACCTAATGATCTATTTATTAGGATATGAGAGGTGGTAATTTGTGTTTGTGTGTCGGGTTTGTGTCGTATCGATTTATGAGTATTTGACTACATGAGTCAACCCAAACTCAACATATTTATTAAACGGGCTAGGATTCCTCAACCCTAACACAACCCATTTATTAAACGGGTCAATCGTATCGACTTGTTTATCATATTTTATCAAAATGAAAAAAAGAAAACTAATTTTAGCATTAACCCAATTGATATGAATTCTGAAAAACTAATTTTAATATAAAATTTAGAACTAACGAGTAACTGCATTACAAATAATAATTCAAAACTAGAGCATATCTCAATATCACAAATAATAAACCATAATATGTTTGTAAGGACACGATTTGCTCCATAGCCCAAGTGGTTTGGACAATGGTCCAAAGAGCCTAAAACAATAAATTTATTAGAGAGTGGGCTGGATAATGAACGTTCAATGAGTAAGTGGATAAGGACCACAGTGGGTCAATTATGTTGACCACAATAGGCTAGCCAATATAAAAATGGACAAGACAAACAGTTTTGAATCACAAGACAAACAGTTTTGAACAAGAAAAGTTCTCCTTGGTCAAGTTTGAGGAAGGTCTGTTCTTATATATTTCTCGTAAACTTATACAAAAATTATTGTTTTTCAGTATACAGTGATTTTTCCCTAGTTTTTTTTTTTATGATCCTCCCTGTAAGGGAGTTCATTCCTTATATACTTCCTCCCTTTCTTTCATCTCAGCCCTCCACGTGTAGGTCAAATTGCTAGTCTCTTTGATGCTTGTCTTATCATCACCTTCCTGAAGTCTTTGGAGGTAATTGTAAGGCTGAAAGTTACTATTCAAGTATCACTTCTTCATTAATACGGCCGGGGGTTTGATGCAGAGTATTTAATGTGCTGGTAGTAACTTTCTTCTCAGATATTTCTCAATTCTCGAAAAAGAAAAAGAAAGACGATTCGCTCAATATCACATATAATCAACCATAATATGTCTGTAAGGACACGATTCGCTCCACAGCCCAAGTGGTTTGGACAATTGGCCAAAGAGCCTAAAACTATGAATTTATTAGAGAATGGGCTGGATAATGAATGTTTAATGAGTAAGTGGATAAGGACCACAGCGGATCAATTATGTTGATCACAATAGGCTAGCCAATATAAAAATGGACAAGACAAACATTTTTGAACCACAAGACAAATAGTTTTGAACCACAAGACAAACAATTTGAACAAGAAAAGTTCCTCGGTCAAGTCCGAGGAAGGTCTTTTCTTATATATTTCTCTTAAACTTATACAAAAATTATTGTTCTTCAGTATACAATGATTTTTCCCTGGTTTTTCTAATGATCCCCACTGTAAGGGAGTTCATCCCTTATATACTTCCTTCTTTTCTTTCATCTCTGCCCTCCATGTGTAGGTTAGATTGCTAGTTTATTTGATGCTTGTCCTATCAGCACATTCCTAAAATCTTTGAAGGTAATTATAAAGCTGAAAATTATTGTTCAGGTATCACTTCCACATTAATGTTGCCGGGGGGGGGGGGGGTTAGATGCAGAACATTCAATGCGGTGGTAGTAGCTTTCTTCTCAAATATTTCTCAATTCTCTTTTGTCTCATTCCTTTCTAGTGCTTATCCTTCCAAGCATGGTTGTCCCTAATCCAGTGTCTGATGAATGTCCAGACTTGAGGCCCCTACTTTGCTTGGTCGAGGAAGTATTGCTCTTCGGATAATGTCACCTACTCATTATGATCAGACCTTTTCCTTGGTCCAGTATTCTACCTGCTTGTCTTGCTACGCACTTGTCCCCGAGTCTTATGACGTCCTTGGGTGAGGCCCACAACCTAGTACCCTTATTTGGACCCTTTATCCCCATAATAGCCCCTCAAAATTCCACTCTTTTGTTCATCTAGAAAAAAGTGGGATTTCGACTTCAGGTAATTATATCTCCCACGCTTGTGTTCTCCCTCACGTGTAGTCGTCTTTTCACCTGCAAAAGGGGCACGCTCCTAACGCTTCAACAATTGGGACGCTTCAGCATTTTCTTGCTACGGTGCCTTGTCCCCCACGTTCTACGGTATGATGGAGATCCTACGGTGTAGATTTCTTTATGGGGATTTGAGCGGGAAATCTCTCACTTACTTTTCCCCTCCTTATATAAATGATGCTAAGACTCCGGATGTTCCACTTTTGGAATCTTCAACTTCTCAAGAATCAATCTGAGTTGCCTTTCTACATTTTCGTAAGTAACCTTAAGTCTTCTTTCACATTTCTAGGACCTTTACTTCCTCGGCCTTCCATTTTTCACCTTGTTCTTTCAAATTTCTCCACTTACATCTCAGATGGGTAGATTTGCTAACTTAGTAAACACTCCTAAGGGCATAGAGAACTTTAAGTCCCAATACCACATACCTACTAGGGTTTTGATCTGGTGTTGCTATAAAGGGGAATGGCATACTATGAGATCGAAAGAGGAGGTGGCAATCCCTATGATTGCTTTCATAGAGGGAGGGATGAGGTTCTCCATGGGTAGAGTGACTCTTTTTTACTAGCCCATGGACTCTGTCTGACCTTGTGTGCCCCTAATATGTTTAGGATATTAGGTAGCGTAGATGCCCTTAATGAAAAGATGGGTGTAAACCTCACCTATCACTACGTTAATTGGGTTTATAACTATCAGAACTTTAAAGGCCAGGGATATTACCTTAAAACCAAGGTCCCTAAAGTCAGGCTCATATCGTGTCTCCCCAATTCTAACAAGGTTATGGATAAAGACTTCCTAATTGTCTCGGGGGAATGGCATGATGGATTTTATTGCTCGGTGCGAGACGAGAAACCAGGTGGGGTACTGAGGTTTAGGTTCATTACTCTAACACTACCCATTTATCACTAACACTCTCCTATTTTCTTCTTTGAAATTCATGAATTTACTTTTCTTCATTCAATGATTTTTTACTCTAACAGTGACTTTGATTTTGGAACTTTTGCAGACAAGCACTTTAACACCCCCCCAATCTCAACCTCGTCAACGAACCTGACTTGACGAGGATACTCTAATCAGAGATATTCATACGTACAGACAGGCAACTACGAGCAACTCACCTCATCATCAGATACCAACCCATCTCTAGTAGCTTCCAGGCCCCCAAGTATGTGATTAAAGCAAAGGATCCTCGACTGCACCGAATCAACATTGCAATGCTCGATTTCCTCACTGCTGGTCCCCTTTCCAAAGGTACTTAATCAGTGGAACTTCCTTCCCAGCGCACTGTCGAGGAAAAGGCCACATCCACTCATGTGGATCTGGAAGAAATAGCTTAGGTAGTGGAGGTTTCAGATTCCAAGGAGGATTTTGAAACCTTCAACTTGCCTCATTCCTCAGAATCTCTAGGGGCTGCTTTCAACCATCTTCCCCCTGCTCAAGTCAGCCATGTCCAAGAATCTTTTGTCGTCCCTAACGCAATGGTGCTATAGAGGAAGTAGAAAACGAGCATACTAGAGCTCCTTGAGCCCTATGTAGGAGGATCGGTGCCCGAGGTGGAGTTTAGACCAAACCTCCCACTCTTCTTCTTGCCTACACTTCCCAGCCTGACCTATCGGAAGAGAAAAGAAAGCAGGAACAGAAAGGTAAGGACGTGGTTGAGGAGGGAGAGGCTATCCCCTCCAAGGAGCTTGAGCCCTAGAAAGCAGCCAAAATTTCTAGAGAAGCCTAAAAGAAAACCTCGAGTGAGGGGGCATTCGTAGAAAAAGGACCTTATCATCACCCTAGGGTGCCAATTTGAGACCCCCTTTTGGAGCTGGATGAGGTTCCACTTCCCATAGACTCTTCCATTAGGGAATTTCATAAAGGGAAGGCAGACTACGCAACCATTACCTCAAGATATGGTAGACTTGAGGATGTTAAGGAAACATGAAGTGTTTTTGACCCTGAAAGGGAATTGGCTATGGTAAATTTTCTCCTTTCCTTTCTTTTTTTAATTTTTTTTTTTACTAAGCATTTGTGTCATTTTATCTTAACTTCTTTCTTTTTTTTGGAAGGCAATCCAAGTAACGCAAATCGCCGAGGAGTTGGTAGACAATTCCCACAAGTAGATGAAGGAGGAGGAGGGGCGACGTATAGCTGTTGTGGAGGCATTCACCCTCACTAAGCAGAGAGTTAAAGACCTCAACGTCAAATTGACTGAGGCAAATAAAGACAAAAAGAGTGCAGAGGCAGCTCTGGCTGGGGCTGAGAAGCAGGCAGAAGACCAGCGCAAGAAGCTACGTGAGGCTGAGGACCAGCTCTCCATAGCCAATGAGCAAATAGGTGATTTAAAGAAGAAGTTGGCTGCAGCAGAGGAAAAGGTAGATAAGGCTGAGCAGGAGGGGTATGAGGTTCGAGTGGTGGAGACTGAGGAGAACCTTAGGGCCCAGGTCATCGGGGTTTATAGAGGCTACTGCCTCCAAGTGTGGAATGAAGCACTAAACCACACTGGGGTGGATGCTTCTTCCACACTAAGGAGAGCAGAAAATGTCTTCTATCCCTCAACCCTCAGAGTAGCTAGTCCCTCGAGCTCCCAAGCTGAGGTTGTTCCCAAAGCTTTGAGAGTCCAACCAAGCTACTTTTGCTAGTGCTCTTCCAACTTCAACCACTCCTCCTAAAGAGGCTGACCAAACTGGTGCAATGGAGAAGGATAAGGAGCCAGTAAAGGATCCAGCTAAGCTCCCACTTGCGCCCAAGGATTCTTCCAAGGAGAAGTGAGCCTCCCAGGGCCAGGAACTGGTACTAGTCACCCTCCCTTTCATTGCCAAGAAGGACTCTAAGGGCAAGGGTACAATCCAAACAACAATGCCTAGGGCGCTTGGGAAGAGTGCAGTAAAAGCTAATCCTCCTCCTTTCAAGACCACTTAGGACTCCACTTAGACTTTGTAGTTTTTTTTTAAGTATTACTTTTATATGTATTTATTATTTTTTGTTTTTAAACATGTACTTTCTTTGCCTTTTCGAGGCTTTATCTAATGAAGAATTCTTAAGTTCCTTTATACTTCATCTTGTTTACGTGAAACAAAACATTATTTCATTCTTGATCACTGTTTAATTGATCTAGGCATAACTTATAACCTATTTTGATTAAAAAACAACTTTGCCCTTAACCTTGACAGATATTTATAGAACTTGTAATCTAACCATTACATTTCATGCAATTGGTAATGCAACAAATTAACTTTTCAGGCAACTAACATTTAACACTTTGCAATTTAACTTAAAAACACACTTTGTGTACCTGAGATATATGGCTCAAAAGATTATGTGTGGTTCAAGACTCCATCAACGATTTCCAGTAGATGTGAAGCACTGATTTATCCAAGGCACTTGGACCGAGGAGCACGACCCCATGAAATCAGGTTTATTACCCAAGCACATTTCATGGGTATATTTGAAAATGCTTTAAGTGATACTCAAGGATATTTTTTCAGTTAAGTTATTACCATTAGAGTCTTGGTTATCCATTGCAGATGGACCAGGTACTAATTTACCCAAGGTATGTGGTCTGAGGAACCCAGCATGACCAATGTTTAGTTTAGTACTTAGCACAATAAAAAGTATTAATTTATCCAAGGCATGTGGTCCAAGGAACCAGATATGACTGAGGTTTTGTTTAACACTCAGATAATTGGAGAAGTATTAATTTACCCAAGGTATGTGGTCCGAGGAACCAAATATGACTAAAATTCTGTTTAACATTTAGATACATAGAGAAACATTAATTTACCCAAGGTATGTGGTCTGAGGAACCAAGCATGACTAAAGTTTTGCTTAACACTTAGATAAATAGAGAAACATTAATTTACCTAAGGTATGTGATCTGAAGAACTAAGCATGACCGAAGTTCTGTTTAACACTTAGATGAATAAGAAGTATTAATTTACCCAAGGTATATGGTCCGAGGAACCAGACATGATCAAGTTTCTCTTGAATACTTAGATGAATAGAGAACACAATATATAACAATAGAAACAAAAACATGGCAAGAATGCCTTTCATTAATAATAGTACATTTGTAGGTTATTTACATTTCATGGGCGTGGTACAACATTTTCATCTAAATCTTTCAGAAAGTAAGCACATATGCCAGTCACTGAGGTGGCGGTATGACCCCTCCCAATTGGGTCCCAGCTTTCCTCAAGAAGGGTTCTTGGCAGTGCCCACGACCTTTCTCAATACCAAGTCTCCTGGGGCTAAGGGCCTTTCCCTCGCATTCGTATCATATCCTTGCTTAAGCTTCTGCCGATAATATGCTAGTTGGATCATGACTGCTTCCCTTCATTCATCAACCAAATTTAGGCTTATTTCCAATAACTTATCATTGCTATCAGGGGTGAACATGCTTGTCCTCAGTGTTAGGAACCTAGTCTTTAATGGGATCACTACCTCGGTTCCGTAGGTCATTGAAAAAGGTGTTTCCCCAGTTGACAAATGAGGAGTAGTCTGATAGGTCCAAAGAGCATGTGGTAGCTCTTCCATCCATCTACTATTTGCCTCATCTAACCTCTTCTTAAGTCCATTCACTATAATTTTGTTGACTACCTTGGCCTAGCCATTTCCCTGTGAAGAAGTCGGAGTTGAATACCTATTCTTAATGCCTAACTCATAGCAATATCTCCTGAAAGCTTTAATGTCAAATTGGAGCTCATTATCCGAAATGAGGGTGTAAGGAATCCCAAACCGAGTAACAATATTTTTCCACATGAACTTCTTTGCATCTAGTCCCTAATATTGGAAAATGGCTCAGCTTCCACCCATTTCGTGAAATAATTGGTTCCAACTAGAAGGCATCTTCAGTTTTCCATTGCCTTAGGAAATGGTCCTACAATGCCCAAGACCCACTGAGCGAAGGAGCATAGACTAGACATAGGATTAAGGCCACCCCCTGGCTAATGAATGTTAGGAGCAAATTTTTGGCACTGATCACACTTTTTGATATATTCTTGTGCTTCTTTTTGCATGCTTGGCTGCCAATACCCCCAAGTAAAGGCTCTAGGTGATAGCGACCTGCCCCTAGTATAACTTCCACAAATTCCCTTATGTAACTCTTCCAATAGTGGCTCTACTGTCTCAAGATGGACACATAATAAGTATGGTCTAGAAAAGGAATGCTTGTACAACTTTTGCTCCTCGAACAACTAGAAACGAGGAGTTTTCCTCCATACTTTATTTGCCTCTCCCTTCTCATAAGGCAAAATACCTTCTTTGAGAAATAGGACCGAAAGATCCATCCAGCTAAGTCCGACCATGATCTAATGAACTTGGACCTTCTCATTCCTCTCCTTGGTGGGCTTATGCAAATCCTCAACAAGTATAACTTGAGGTAAGTCTTGTCCAGAAGAGGTTGCCAAAGTTGATAGAGAATCAGCATATGTATTTTTGCTCCTCGAAATTTGTTATATGGTGAAAAACTTAAAACTTGACTGCAAACGCCAAGCTTGATTTAAATACCCTTGCATTCTTAAATCTCTAGCTTCTAACTCTCCCTTTACCTGGCCTACAACTAACCTTGAGTCCAAGAACACTTCCATTGCCTCTCCTCCCATCTTCTAAACCATAGCAATCCCTACTAGCAAAGTTTCATACTCGACTTCATTGTTTGTGGACGAGAAACCTAACCTTAAAGATTTCTCAATAGTGATTTTGTCTGGGGACACCACAACTAGCCCTGCTCCAGATCCTTTTTGATTAACTACACCATCAACATACAACTTCCAAGATGAAGGCCCTAGTATAGAGACTTCCTTAACTTGCTTTCCCCTTGAGTTTTACTTCTCGTCCTCCGTCTCTATTGGAGACTTAGTAAACTCTACTACTAAATTTGCAAGAATTTGCCCTTTAATGGAGGTCTGAGGCATATACTTGATGTCAAATACGTTCAAAATCGTCCCCCACATAACAATCCTCCCCGTATAATCACTTTTTGGAGCAATGACTGTAGAGGAAGTTAAGTTAAAACTACAACTGTATGAGCTTAAAAGTAATGAGGGAGTTTTCGCATAGCATGCACCACTGCCAAAATAGCTTTCTCTAAGGAAAAATAACAAAGTTCTGCTTTGTGTAATGCTTTGCTCACGTAATAGATTGTCTGTTGTACTCCATCCTCTGCCCTTACCAACACCAGACTGACCACATGAGATGCCACAACAAGGTAGGCAAAAAGGACCTCCCTCCTTGGGTCTTGACATAATAGGTGGCCTAGACAGGTAATTCTTCAATTGCTGAAAAGCTAAGTCGCACTCTTCATTCCACTTAAACCCTTTCCACTTGTGCAAGAGCTAGAAAAATGGCCTACATCTATTTGCAGACCAAGAGATAAATCTGTTCAAGGCTGCAGTCGTTCTTGTCAATTTTTGGACTTCTTTGGGATTTTGAGGAGGTTGTAAATCATTGATTGCCATAATCTGATCAGGGTTAACTTCAATCCCATAATGAGTGACCATGTAGCCTAAAAACTTGCTTGAACCTACTCCAAATGAGCATTTAGATGCATTACGGTGCAACTTGTGCTTTCTCAGCACCTCAAAAAGGCTTTCGAGATCATTCACATGCTCAGCCACTTCCTTGTTTTTCACCACCATGTCATCTATGTAGACTACAATATTCTTGCCAAGTTGAGTGATGTGCATGAAATATATACAATAGAGTACTCACATATCTACATATTTAACCTTACTTTTATGTTATTTTGTTACTGATTATATAATATCTTTGTGTTGCAGGTAATAAGAGCTTTACATGCAAAGTGGGGCTAAGCCAATTGAATCAAGCCAACTTACATCCAACTAGGCATGAACTTAAGAGAAGACTAAGCCAATTAAATTCAAGTCCAAGTGGAGCAAGGAATCAAAGGAATTTGTATCAAATCCAAGTCCAATTCGGATTAGGATTCCAGCCTGCGCATCAGTAGTATTTTTGGCATAAATTTCGGCTCAGATATCTAATCGAGATGATTCAAGTTGAGCTAGAAAGTTAACTTAATGGGACACAACTTTGTAGTTTACCAAAAGTCCGAATTCTGACGTTAAATGGGCCAAAATTGTCAGTTAAATGAAGCCTAAAAATCTGGGATTTTCTCCGAACGGGAATAGGACTCCTTGACCTATTTAAAGTCTCTTTAGAAAAAAAAAAAAAAAAAAAACCCCGAGAGGAAAAGGGGGCCGCATAGAAGAACTTGTTTTTGAGGAGTCATTATGAAGAGGAGGATCTGAGGACAAAGGCAAGAGCTTCATGTTGATCAACCAATTCAGGTGAAAGACATAAATTTTATTTGTTTTCTTTTCAATTTTATCATGAACTAAATTTATTTCCTAGAGCGTTGATGTAGTTTAGCAATGAACACACAATTTATTTTTTGAGTTATTTTATTTTTAATGTTTCCATGATTGGGTATTTAATTCTTATTCTTAATGCTTACTATTTTCTTTACGAATTATGGTTTGATAAATTGAATTACAATGAGACTGAGAGGTGATTTGTTATTTTAGTTCTGGAATTAAACATCATTAGTTGAGTGAAAGTAGAGATGCTTTACCGCGATTAGTGTGATTTTTCAAAAAATTCAAAGTACGTAATGAGTCTCTAATTAATTAAATTCACATAGAGATATGGAATTGTTAGTTGAAGATATTTTTGATATTATTCGAGAGAAGATATTGAATACTTAAGGAATTTTTAATCATCCACGGGAGATTATTAGAATTTAATAATTAGGAAGAATAAATTGTGTGGGATTTTTTAGGTGAAATCAACCGCTCTAAATCCATTTTTTATCATATTTTTACACTTTTAGATTTTTGCATTGTGTTAATCTTTTATTCATAAATTTATTTTTATTAAGTAGTTTAATTTAATTCAGATAGTAGAATGTTCCATTTATTTTCAATTCTCCAAATAGTAATTGATTTAGTGAATTTCGGTATTCAATAACATAGTTAATTCCTGTGGGTTCGATATTCGTTTTTCTAAAAACACTTTACTACTTGTTACGATTCTGTGCGCTTGCAGATTATTTTACACGAACACTGAGGTTCAAACATTCTAGTCATCATCCTCTGGTAAGTAGATCATGCATTCTTCAACCCAAATGGCACCACCTTGTAATAATAATTTCTAGTGGGCATTACAAAAGCGGTCTTTTCTTGATCAACCACGGCTAATGGTATTTGATGGTATCCCTGAAAGACATCCAGAAAGCTCATTTGAGGATAACCAACCGTCGCATCTACCAATTGGTCAATCCGAGGTATAGGGAAAGGGTCATTGGGATAAGCTTTGTTCAAGTTTGTGAAGTCTACACACACTCGCCATTTCCCATTTTTCTTCTTTACCACAACTGTATTGACCAAACATTCTGGGTAAAAAACCTCTTTTATTGCCCTTACGCGTTTAAGCTTCACCACCTCTTCCTTGACAGCATTAGAATGTTCTTTAGAAGAGCGCTGAGGAGGCTGTTTCTTAGGGGCCACATATGGATTCACATTCAGATAATGACAAATGAAATTTTGATCCACCTTAGGAGCTTCATAAGCACTCTACGCAAACACATCTACATTCTTCCTAAGGAAAGAAACCAACTCTTCCTTCTCCCAAAGAGGCAACTAAACTCCTGCCTGAAAGTACCTTTCTTCATCATCATCAATGGTAATTTTCTCCAACTCTTCGCACCTTGCCCTCTTTGCCATAGCATCCGAGGACATCATTGTCTCTTTTGGTTGCTACAAATCCCTTTTTATGGTAGATGAGGATTCTCCTTTAGATTGATGTCTAATTGCCGCAACTAAACACTGTCTAGCCACAACTTAACTTCCAACCAGCTCCTCGACCTGGTCTCCTGAGAGATACTTCACTTTTAAGTGCAAGGTGGAAGAAACAGCCCCAATGGCATGAAGCCAGGGCTTCACCATGATAGCAGTGTAAGGGGATTATGCATCCACCATAATAAAGTCCACCTCTACGAACTTTGACCCTGCCTGAACAGGAAATCTGATTTGGCCCCTTGGGACAACTGTCTTCCCATCAAACCGCATAAGAGGGGAATCATAGCTAACCAAATCATCGGGCTTCAACCTATGCCCCTTGTATAGGTCAAGATACATGATCTCTGTGCCATTGCCTTGATCCACCAAGACTCTTTTCACATCATACCCCCTATCCGGAGGGTAACCCCTAAAGCATCATCATGTGGCTGAAAAGTTCTAACTTTATCCTCATCAGAGAAGCTTAGAACTAGTCGGGCTTCTATTCTTCCCCTCTTAGGCTCAAGGATCAAATCATCAGTTTGCGGCCTTACTATGGACATGCCCTTGATGGAAACAAGCCAGTCCGACCTGGGGTAGCAAGGATGACACTAGTCATTCCCAAGGGTGGTCTTGAGGAAGCATCCCTCTGATGTGCCAATCTTGCCTGGCTCCCCTGCCCAGTAGTTTGATATAGGAATTGCTTCTGCTTCCCACTTTTGACTAGCTATTCCAAGTTCTACACTTTTGTGTAGTGTGTCATCATTCTTGATGGTACTAGTAATGAAGACTTTGATAACACTTCATAGGGTCCCTTCCCATCTTATTTAGCCACTTAAAGTATGGCTCATTCTTTATTTTCTCCATGATTTGATGCACAAGCTCCCTGAACACCGTGCTGACTACTTGGGCAGTGGCAGGCCCAGTATGTCCAGTAAAACCTCTTCTGGAGATATTATTGTTATACCTCTTTGATCTAAAATCTCTTTGGTCTTGGGGAACTACCTTCGCCTTCCCCTTTCCTTGTTGTTAATTCTCCTCAACTCGTTTATACTTGTCAATTCGATTCATGAGCTGACGCATACTTCAGGCAAGCTTCCTTGTCAAAGACTTCCTTAAATCATGCTTAGCAGTCAGGCCAACCTTAAATGTCCTTATTACTACATCATTAAAATTTTCATCTATCTCATTAACATTTCCCAATATATCTGAGTACGTCTTCAGGGTCTCTCTCTCTCACATGGCCATAAACAGCAAGGAATCCAAGGGACGATGAACCTTACTACATATAACAAATAGAGCTCCAAAGGCCCTGGTAAGCTCTTAAAAGGAGTTGATCAATCCTTCCTGTAACCCATCAAACCATCTCATCGCCACTGGCCCCAAGTTAGATGGGAATACCTTGCACATTAAGATCTCATTTTTCGAGTGGATAGCCATTCTTTGATTAAAATGGCTAACATGCTTCACTGGATCCGTCCTACCATTATACATGGTAAATGTTGGCTGAGTGAACCACCAAGGAAGTTTTCCCCCTTCAATCCTCCGTGTGACCGGGGGATTTGGAAATCTAGTGCAAGGCCCTACTCATGGCAAGCCCCCTAAGCCCCTGCTAGACGAGCTTTTGCTCCTCTGCCTACGACGGCAATCCTCATCAAAAGAGAAAGACTCACTAGGAGGAGTCTCTGACCTGGGCCTGTAACTATCATCATCATTTGAGGGAGACTCTGAGTCCGAAGGAGTTCCTTTCCATTGTTTATGGTGTAGCTTCCTCCGTAAATGATCTATCTCCAGCTGCATGTTCCTGGTGTCTTCCCCATAGGACACATGACTCTCACTTCCAGAATGACTCCTGCTTGTATGGTTAGTATGTACACTACCTTCATGGTCTCTCCTTCGTTCAAGATTAAGGAATTAATCTTGACGATGGGATCCCATAAATTCTTTGCGGTTGGGTCCTGAACCTACTATGGTTGAATAAGCTCGAGAATGCTCGAAATTTCCATTGATAGCGCCAATTTTAAGGATATGATTCACTCCACAACCCAAGTGGTTTGAACAATGGCTCAAGGAGGCCAAAATAATGAATTTAGTAGATAGTGGGCTGGATAATGAACATTCTATGAGTAAGTAAATAAGGACCATGGTGGGTCAATTATGTGGACCACAGTGGGTCAATAAGCTAGCCAATATAAAAAATGGACAAGACAAACAATTTTGAACAAGAAAAGTTCTCCTCGGTCAATTTTGAGGAAAGTCTGTTCTTCAGTATACAATGATTTTTCCCTGGTTTTTCTAATGATCCCCCTTGTAAGGGAGTTCATCCCTTATATACTTCCTTCTTTTCTTTCATCTCAGCCCTCCACTTGTAGGTTAGATTGCTAGTTTTCTTGATGCATGTCCCATTAGCACATTCCTAAAGTCTTTGGGAGTAGTTGTAAGGCTAAAAGTTACTGCTCAGGTATCACTTTCACATTAATGCGGCTAGGGGGTTAGATGCAGTGCATTCAATACAGTGGCAGCAGCTTTCTTCTCAGATATTTCTCAATTCTCTTTTGTCTCATTCCTTTCTTGTGCTTATCCTTCCAAGCATGGTTGTCCCCTGTCCAGTGTCTGATGAGTGTCCGAATGTGAGGCCTTCGCTTTGCTTGGACGAGGAAGTATTACTCCTTAGACAACATCACCTGCTCATTATGATCAAACCTCTTCCTCGATCCAGTATTCTACCTACTTGTCTTGCTATGCACTTGTTCCCTAGGTCTTATGATGTCCTCAGGTGAGGCCCACGGCTCGATAACCTTATTTGGGCATTTTATCCCCCACAATGTCAAAGAAAATAACCACAACAACTAATAAGTTTATATACCTAGGGTTTGAAGGGTATATTGGTAAAATGTTATTTAATTAAACGGGTCAGACAGGTCAAACAGGTTCCATGTGATGGATACTAACCCAACCTATTTATTAAATGAGTCAGTCGTGTCAACTCGAATATGACACGAGCCCATTAAGCCTCAAGCCACAGCCTATTGATTTCGTGTCGTGTCGTTTCAGGTTTGTGGATCGTTTCTAATTTTAACACTTCTAGGATTTGTATAGATTACCTAAGAAGTGGTCTATCTTGAAAGTTTTTTTTGTATTGGAAGTTGTCAACATTTATCATTGTAAGCATTGAGTTCACATGCATTATATTTGCTTGTAAATATCAATTAGAGATAAAAAGAATGGAGATTTTTTTAATTAAAAAATTATATTTACAAGTGAATCTTATTTTCAAGTTGAGAGATTCCTCCTAAAAATCTAGTTTGTGGCTTGGTCACATTGAGTGACATTTATTATTTGTGCACTACCTACAGTTGAGTGGCATATCAATAGTATCCTCTTTTTCCTTAGTTATTTATTTTAATTTAACCATCCTAACACGTCTCAACCTACATCATAGCCACTACCACCACACCACCTTTGCCGCTCTCACCAATCATCAACACCACCTCTACCACCACCACGTTACATGAATATTTAATTTCCTTTTTTGTGTGAACAAAACGACATAAAATATTTCACATCACTTTTATTGTCACAAAAAAACATAGGAAAACAAGCCATTTGTCAGAAATATTTTTAATGGAACATATTTCTCTAGGAAACAAATTTCATCAAAACAAGCAAAGTGATAGATGTTTTACCTGTTCTATATGTGTAGAAACTTTATGTCGCAACCCCAAGAAAAATTAATTTTTGACCAAAACAAAATAAGGAGAAAATGATCATTTTATGTACTTGAGAACTTCTATTTTTGATCTAGGATTAAAATTCAAAATCATAATGGATTTCATTTGAAGTAAAGCTCATCCTGGATTAAGCTCGATCTGATTATATAATTTGCAATTATCTTTCAAAAAAGTCAAATACAAGAAAAAAAAATTCCAAAATTGAGACTCTAGGGCCCGTTTGATACCAGTATTTAAGTATTATTATTCAGTTTTCAGTGTTGTGTAAATACATATTTGAGTGTTATAGAAATACATGTCAAAAGTGTTATTGTTGTTTAAACACTGAAAATTGTTATTTAAACAACGTTGCCAAACAGCTCCTAGGCCTCAGAAATGTTGGGAGAGGCACTTTGATTGTGTCAAGAGCCATATTCTGCTTGTTGAGAGAGTGGGTTAGAGTGTCGTTGTCCAATTTTTGTCATTAGATTTTATCCAATCAGTTTTGGATTAAAATCATTTTTTTTTAATCTTCTAGAATCAAAGTTTCCAAAGCCCAAGGGGTACCCTAGAGTACTCTAATCTTTCTATCAAAAAAAGGGGAACTCATCCAAGACCTCTCTCTAAAAATAGGGAGAGATGGGCATTAGAAGAGTACAACATAAGCTTTATTCTATCAATCATCACCATTCACCCAAACACCATAACCATGAAATTTCCACACCAAAAAAAAAAAAAAAAAAAAAAAACAAACAAACAAACAAAACATCACTTTAACACCCAACCATTTCCATTAACTCAAAGCATCAGAATCAATTCCCAACTTCTAAAAACACTAGGTATTTTTTTGGCATTTCAACACACACGCCCCCCCCCCCAATCTTAACATACATCATTTCTTATCAAACATGGAGGTAGGTCGCACCATTGTGATATTGAAAAAGGAGGTTTAGATCATCCAGTAGTATTGAGCAAAGGAGTGAGTGGATGAATTTGCCATCGTTTTCACGAATGAAAAATCATATGCAAGTATACTCGTTAATGGCTACTAAAGAAAAATACAAAAGATGTGTCTCTAGTAATTTTTCACAAGTACTGCGCACATGTGATGGTGAAGTAAGGGGAATTTAGATTTACTTTGTCATTAGCAAGATTAGAATTTATGATGTTTTCCAGCGTAGACATTAAAACATTAAAGTATGAACATGCATTATATAGTTTTTTGATTTTTTCACATAAAATAAGTAATCATTCTACATAAAATTATATAAGTTTACTATATAACTATTTGTTGACATAAAATCATGAATCTCATGCTGTTGAAAAATCTTAATGAAATGTAGAGGTTTGCATGTTTGCTTGTTTAACCTGCATAATTTAGTTAGACGATTTTTTTTTAAAGTTTAATTTTGTCACCTTTCTTTCCATTTATATTTGTTCAATTTTTTTTTTCAATCTATAATTCCTTTTCAATCAATTCCTGTGAATGCAACATTCCTTTCAATTTTCATGGCTGTTTCATTTTCTTTTTATGGATGTTGTAAATAATTATGTAGTAGAAGAGTACGCTATATTATATTAACAAAAGAAAAAGAAACATGCAAAACACTTCTTCTTCTTCTTCTTCTTCTTCTTCTTCTTTTTTCTTTAAAAAAAAAAACCTAATAGATAAATAAAATTGATTGAAGTTGTGATCATTTTAGAAGCTTTTTTTTTGTTTTTTTTTTTCCTGATAAAATATTACAAGCTTTTTAAGATTCGGGCCTTTTAGTCCCCCCCCCCCCCCCAAAAAAAAAAAAAAACTCTCACCTGCCCTTTACTTGATTTTTCGTTTATTTTAGTTTATAAATGATCCTGTGAGAAGTGAATAGAAACAATTAAAAAAATTTGTGATATAATTGAAAATTTTCAAATTCTATTGTTTAATTTGATAGTGCCACAAACTCTAGATCTAGATGGAATTGTGTAATTGTTTCTTCTTCTTCTTCTTCTTCTTCTTCTTTTTATTTTTTTTATTTTTTTTATTTTTATTGAAAGGATATGGAAGCTTTTTTTTTTTTTTTTAAGCATCAAATCCCTCAACCGCCAACTATATATGAATAAAATAAACCCTTTTTTCACCTTCTTTTCATCATCTCATGAAATTTGTTTCCATTGTTTACAGCAGACATAATCTTTCTTAAAATGTTGAAACAATGTACTTGTACTTTATAATCTGAAGTCAGTACTTGCTAAAAAACAAAAACAAAAATTCCTGAAGTCAATAAACAAGTCCTCTCGCTAATTTAAAATAAGCCAAAAAAATAAAGATGGAAAATTTGGTGTTCTAAATAATATGCCAAAAAACATCTTAAGTCAACAAACAAGTCCTTACATTAAATTAAAAATGTTGTGTTCTAATCTAACAAGCTGCAAACTCTATGATGGCATTTTATAGCCAACGTAGTTTGACAAAAGGAAATTAAGCAGAAAACCATCTATTTTTTTGGAGCTGGTATAACTTTAAAAGACGAGGCGTCTCGGAAATGTGTACTGCTACTGTTAATAATGGGGGGCGAAGAAAATCCAAATATTGTGTAGATCAATAGGCATCAATAAAATTTTTATTTTTATATTTTTTAAGAATCGATGGGCATAGATGATTAAAAGTTAAGAGGGTCAGTTTTCTTAAAATAGAGTAAACTTTTCTAAGTGTTAGTGCATTTCCACATCATCTTCTTTAGTGGTAGACATGGAAAGATACTTTCCACTAGGTTTTTTTTTTATAAGTATATTCTTTGAATTCCACATTGAAATTGATAGTAATTGACCAAGTTCATCTCCCACCCTCTCTTGGCCGCATATTTTAGCCATGTACACAGTGCCGGAAAAAAAATGATTTCATGGTATATATGGCACCTATTATTCCCTAGGATGTTGACACATAGCATTTATTTAACACGTGTAAGCATTTCAATTTTCAACAAGTCTAATGCTCCTATGCACCGGATCCAAGTCGATTCCTTTACAACATTGTGCTAACTAGCAACATGCTGAATTTGAATCCACCCAAGATTTTAAAAATCAAATTAGACCAATCGATATCGCCGCATACCCCTGGTGCTATGGTCATTCCTCAAGTATAAATGTTCATGGAGAGCAAGTGCTGAGATTCAAGTCTCTAGAAGGGAATTTCACACACATATACACTTAAATTATACTAGAGTAGAAATTTTATCTTGTATTAAAAATAAAAAAAAAAAGATCAGACCATTTGATTCAACTAGGAACCAAACCCTCAACTAATCCTGTAAAAACCAATTGTTCAATGTAAAAGCTATTGATTCAACCCGTAAAAATATTTATTAATGAAAATGTTTTAGAAAAAGATGAATTTGATTTATGTTGCTTAATGCTTAGTGGAATATGTCGACATGGAGAAAGGGTTGCTTGGTGGATAATGTCAACATGGAGATGTAAGGGGAATGTGGTGTGGTGGCATGGAGAAGCCAAGGAGGAGAAGGAGGGTTGGTTGAGAATTGGAGTGTATAGACAATGCTAGCTAGGCCTGTTCAGGTACCGACCAGCACCGATGAAACCAGCCGGTGCTGAACTGATCCAACAACTTTAGAAGCCCACCGTAGGTGTCCGACATGGTGGTCGACGGCGATCTAGACAAACCGAAGACGTCCGGTGCGGCTAGCAGTGGCTGTTTTGCACTTCGACGAGAAACCGCACCACATCGGTATTTATATCAATACACACACTATAGTTTAAAATATATGTATCAATGTTTACAGTTTTTTATTTTTATGTTTTAGTTGATTGAAGAAAACTTAGAAAAGCCATGAAAGCAAATGCAAGGAAGAAAATGGTGCTAGACTTAAGGATATTAGAATAGGTTATATATATATATATATATAATCTGGCACTAAAATTATGTCGTTTTAGGACTTCATATTAAATTTTGATATCAACTTCAAAACGACGTAGATTTATCATCAGATTAAAAAAAATAAAAAAATAAACGTTTTTTGGCCTTTTAATTTAAAACCCTAAGTTTATTTACCCACCCTCTCTATATCTCTCACTCTCATCCTCCTGCCTCTTCCAGTCCCAGCAAGTTAGCAACAAAAGTCTTCATCTCTCCTCTCAACCTCCGCTGCTTGCTGCCATCGCAATCTAGTGCTTGATGCCACGTTTTTTGGAGTTTCACCCTCTCCTATCTCCTCTTTGTCACAATATTTCAAGAGTTTCTAGTGATGATTCTAACTTCAGATGCTCTACCTTGCAAATGTAATGCTTTGATTGCTTTCTACCAGGTTTGTTTATGTAATTTATTTTCAATGGTTTTGTTTGATCTTTTATAGGTTTGGTTTAGTTTTTTTATTTGAGTTTTTGTGATTTGAAATGGGTATGTTTGAGAGAAAGATTGTGAATTTGTTTATTTTTTTTATTTTTTTATTTTTTTTGTTTTTGGAATATTTGGGTTTTTTTTTTTTTTTTTCCATGAGTTTGATGTGGTTTGGGTTGTTAATTGCATTGTGTTTGGTTCCCGAGAAAGTGAGAAATTAACTGAACTAACCACACCAAACCGGTATTTTGCACCGCACCTTGTGTAGACCGGTTCTTACCCCTCTACATGTGAGGTGCGATTAGGGACGAGGAAAAACCGCTCCTATAAGTGCGGTGCAAAAATGCCCCAAAAAACCAGTTGCACCGCACCGTGTACAGCTCTAATGCTAGCATGCATAGTAATATTTTTTTAACCATAGATTTTCATAAGATCCAACGGTCGAAAAGAGACCAATCATATCATTAATATCCTAAACATTTAGGTTTAGTTTACATCCAGTATTTTTTTAACTGGAATCTCCTTTTGTTTTAATGAGAAACTGCCATATCACCCACTAAACAAATGAAAGGTGGAGATTAAAACCCACCACCACTTGCCATTATATATTTAAAATAGCAGAAGATGTTTAGTTAAAAAAGTACTAGAGGTAAGCCAAATTTTTTTTAACCCTAATTTTCTTAATAAATAATGCCATTTAAGTACATGATTCTTATATAATGCCCAATTAATTAAGTGATTATCTCGACAAAATACACATCATTAATAAGGCAGTATTCATTGTGTGTATGTTTGTTTCATAAAAAAAACAGTGTTCAAAAAGGTGAGATTGGCTTAGCTTCCCCAATTTATGCATTTTTTAAAATCATCCACTCCAATACGCAAATGACGAAAAATCATGTTAACACATGAATTTGTTTTTCTTTTTTAAATCCAAAAAGCAATAACCAAACGGACATGCAGTTAAAAGATTGTAAACTACCACACATTTTTGGTACGATGTTCATTCTATAAGTATAAGTGTTTATAGAATGTGGAGGGTAAAGGTTACAGTTTAAGTCTTAAGGACGGAGTTTCACATAAATATACACTTAGATTAAATTAGAGTAATATTTCTATTTTGTATAAAAAAAATAAGAAAAAAAATGTAAAAAAAATTAAAAATTTGTGGTTAAAAATAAAAACCAAAAGGCGAGCATCATTTATTGATTGGCAACGTGAAATTATAGCCGCCATTCAGTAGCAGGTAACTAGTTGGAGCACCTTATCCAAATCGTTTTGATTAATTTCTTGAATGAAGTTCCATCAAACGATGTGCTAGAAAGAAATCCAATTCAAATCTTTGACATCAGCTTGAAAAAGATCATCCCAAGCTATATACATGTAACTTGTTTTAACCGCTTTTACTCAAACAACCTTTTTTTTTTTTTTTTTGAAGATTTTTACCCGAAGACTCATGAGTGCCCATCAATATCTTTTCGCACTAAACAAACATTGAATCTCCAGCGACGGTACTTGGCGCCTCCCTTATCTTCCTAAGATATCCTATTGCTGCAGTATTTGGTCCCTGGAACAATTTTGACCCTAGATTGCGACTTTGTCACTATCCGATAAAGCGTCAATTACATCGAGAGAGACAGGCATTGACATCAACTTACCTAAAAAATTCTCTTTACTTTTAGATAATAATCTACCCTTTTTTTTTTTTTTTTTTTTATCTATTTTATTATTTAAAGAATTTCTCCTGTTTAAATTTATCATTTTTTTAGTTTAAAAATGTCCCTATATCTTTTTATTTAAGTAAAGACGATACTAGAGGACAATTCGGTAAAAATACAACTTTAACTTTCACTAAAATATTATCTAAAAGATAAGACAACTCTCCCCCAGGACACCCAAAAAAAAAAAAAAAAAGTCAGAAAATGAATGATGCTTCTTAAATATAAGGAGCAGCTCTAGTAAAACGCAAGGGTAGGGTAGACATGGGTAATCTAGTGTGGACAGTTTTTTGGGTGTATTTTGAATTTGCTTACCTATTTTGTCCCCTTACCATAAATTAGAGACCTTCCTGCCACGTCTCAAGTTAAGACTTCAGAGAGCCACGTCTCACTTTTGTCCCTAGCAAAACTTCATATATATATATATATATCAAATGATTTTTTTTATATAATATATTTATATAAAAATTTAAAATTTTGGTTCCAAAAAATACTTGAAGTCTAAGAATACAATTGGTCCAAATAGATCACGGAAAGATGAAAATAAAATGGTTGGCTAGTCCATGACATAAGGCTCCCCTTTCAAAAAATAAAAATAAAAATAAAGATTGTTATTAAATGCTAAAAGTAAAAACCAACTTAATAGGGCGTGCGAATGAAGCAAAAACACAAGCAGTAGAATTTCTTGTTAACATGTAATAGGTTGTGGGCTTCAGACTCACTTTGTTTACTTGTACCACACATATATTTTGTTAGTGTATAGCTTAGACTAGATTAGCCCATTGGGCTTAGCCCAGTATACTGTAATTGTAGTTTACTCATATTACTTGTACTGCACACATACCTAGCCTATATAAGATTCTCTATTGTACATTATTATATAGATCAATATACACAGACTATTCAGTCTTTCTCTCTCGCTTTATCTCTTTAACATGGTATCAGGGCCATTCCTCTGACTTTCTGGTTCCTGTGGACATCTCCGGCGTTCTTCCGTTGCCCTCGCCTTCATCCAGTAGCCACTGTCAAAAGCAAGTCACCGCCGTCACGCCCACAGTTCCTACACCTCTCAGATCTCACTGTTCTGTTCATTCTACTGTCAAAGCAACGACATACAGTGACAGAACAGCCAAACCCGAGCAAACCCTGACCAATAACAGCCACAAAAGAGCTTGCACGCGCCTGCACGCGCCGCCCAAAGTTTTTGAGTGTCGAACACGCACTACACGCGCCTCCACGCGCCACCATCGTCCTTGCACGCACTGCACGCGCCGGTCCCCTGCGCCCCACTCGCGCCGCGCGCTCCAAGCGCCAGGGACTTTTAGCGTCCTGCCACGCCAGCTCTAGTGACGTCACTGCCACGTCAGCCCTAGTGACGTCATCATGCCACGTCAGCCTGCCATGTCATCCTACCATGTCAGCGCTGATTCGTGACCGTTGACCGTTGACTTTGACCTTTGACCGTTGACTTTGACCGAAGTCAAAATTTTTCAACAGAACCTGTCTTGCTTAGTTTTTCGCGTAGATTCTGATTTTGGACTCTGTTTTTGCATTTGAGGTTTCTAAATCCCATTTTTTGGGCAATTTTTCTCATTATGGCTCAACAAAATGATCGAGATATCATATGCCCTATCACCATTATATTAGATGGTCCCACTAGCTATCATGCATAGTCTTAGAATATGACTGTCTTCTTAAAGGGTCACAAACTGTGGAGATATGTGACTAGTTCAATTCCTAAACCAGTACCAAACCCTAAGTCCAAAGCCACAGCTTCTGAAGATGATTATGAAGAACATTTAGAGGAATGAGAGAGTATTCAGAGTAAGATCCTATCTTGGTTTATCAATACCTCTGTCCCCCCCATTCATAATCTTCTCCCTTGTCTTGAGACTGCCGAGGCTGCTTGGAAATTTTTGGCTGATCGCTATAATTGTACTAATGATTCAAGCTTGGAGTTCCACATTGAGTCAAAACTTTATCAAATGCGCCAAGAGACAGGTCAGTCTATTTCTGATTATTACTCTCAGACTTCTACTATGTGGGAACAACTTTCTGCTGCAGATCTTCCACTAGTGTGTTCTAAGGACATTGAGCTCTTTGTCAAATATCGAGATCGCCGTAGATTTATGCACTTCATGATGGGTTTACGTGAGGATTTTGAGCCTACTAGGGCTTTTCTGCTTAGCCGGTCTCCTACTCATTTTCTTGATGCTGCAGTCAAGGAGCTCATTTCTGAGGAGAATCGTCGGCCTACTCATCACATGTCATCATCTGATCATGTATTGGCTACACCATCTCCACAGCCTCCCATTGCTGCATTCACTGCTCCTCCACGAACAAACTCTAGGCGTCCCACCTCTCAGTCTTCCAAAGGTACTCGCTGTGAGTTTTGTCGTGCTAAAGGCCATGATATCTCAGTTTGTCACAAACTGCAGAAATTTATGCAAGAGCAGAATAAAGCTTCTCTTCCTCGGGCAGCTAATGTATGTCCTCCAGATCCATCAGTTCCTACAGGTCCATCTTCAGCTTCCTCACTTACTACGGCTGATATTGAGGCAGTTGTTCAACAGGTTTTATCCCGAACTTCTACTGCCCTTTCTGTCACCTCAGGTAAACAACCTTGGTTTTTTAATACTGCATGTTGTAACCATATAACTCCTGATGAATCTCAATTTTCTGATAAGGCACCCTTAGCACACCCTATCACTATTTACATTGCTGATGGAACTCCTATGCCTGTTAGTCATAAAGGAACAATCTCTTCTCCTAGTTTATCCCTTAGTGACACCTTTCATATCCCAAAGTTATCCCTTAATTTGCTTTCTGTTGGTCAACTTTGTGAATTAGGTGTAGATCTTCTCTTTACTAATCATGGTGTGGATGTGCAGGATCCCCGGACGGGTCAAGTACTTGGAACAGGGCGTAAGGTTGGTCGCATGTTTGAGGTTCATGACTTGAAGATTCCTTCACAAGTTGTTTCTGCAGCTGCTACCATTACCACCCCCTCACCTGATCTTTAGCATGCTCGTCTTGGTCATCTATCCTTATCTCGTCTTCAATTGTTAGCTTCTCAAGGTCATTTAGGTTCAGTTCAGTTTCAAAAATTTGATTGTACTTTCTGTCATTTTGGCAAACAAGCTAAATTGCCCTTTAATAATAGTGACTCTTTTTCTTCTGCACCTTTTAATCTTATACATTCTGATATTTGGGGTCCTGCACCGGTTTCTACTGAGGGGGGATCTAGATATTTTGTCATATTTGTAGATGATTTCTCTCGATATACTTGGATTTATCTGCTTCACCATAGGTCTGAACTTGTGTCTATTTACCAAACATTTCATAAAATTGTTGAAACACAGTTTAATCACACTGTCAAAGTCTTTCGATCAGATAATGCCCAAGAATATAATGATAAATCTTTCTTATCCTTTTAAACAGTCATGGTACCCTTCCTCAGCGGTCTTGTCCTTACACCTCTCAACAAAATGGTCATGCAGAACGAAAACATCGTCACATTTTTGATGTTGTCCGCACCCTTCTCATTTCAGCCTCTCTTCCTGAGCGCTTTTGGGGTGAGGCCGCACTCACTGCTGTGTACACCATTAATCGTATTCCTTCACTTACTACACATAACAAATCACCATTCAAACTTCTCTATGGTCAAATCCCTGACTACTCATCTCTTCGGGTTTTTGGTTGTGCTTGCTTTGTCTCTCTTTCTCCTCATGAACGAACAAAACTTCAACCTCGTGCTCGTCTCTATTGTTTCCTTGGTTATGGTGTCTCTCAAAAGGGGTTTCGCTGCTATGATCCCATTTCTCATCGGCTTTGTGTCTCCCGTAATGTTGAGTTTTGGGAACATCGTCCTTTCATGAGTCTTCAGCAGTTTCCTGCGTCCTCTTCCTCTGAGTCTCCCATTTTTACCGATCTTTTCCTCCCTCTCTATCCTGAACTTGTGGAGGATTCTTCTACATTGGCTGCCTCTCCAGACGACTCATCTCCGGCTCTGTCCTCGGCACATGACCCGCCTGTCTTGGATCCTATGGCACCACCTTCTCCTGAGTTACCTGTTAGTCCTGAACTTCGTCGTTTCACCCGGGTAAGCATTCCTCCCCCTTATCTCACTGATTATCACTGCTCTTTTGCTCTTGCCACCCTCTATGAACCTCACACCTATCGTGAGGCCTATACTGACCCTCTTTGGCAGTAAGCTATGAATGAAGAACTAGATGCCCTTCATAAGAATCACACTTGGGATATGGTTGATTTGCCTCCTGGTCAGTCTGTAGTAGGTTGTAGGTGGGTTTACAAGATCAAGACCAAAGCTGATAGATCTGTTGAACGATATAAGGCTCGTCTTGTTGCCAAGGGCTTTATTCAAGAGTATGGCATTGACTATAAGGAAACACTTGCTCCTGTTGCTCGCCTTACATCTGTCAGATGTCTCATTGCTGTGGCTGCTATTCGCCGATGTCCTCTTTATCAAATGGATGTTAAGAATGCTTTCCTTAATGGAGATCTCCAAGAAGAAGTGTACATGCAGCCACCCCCTGGCTATCCACACTCAGGCAGTCAAGTTTGTTGCCTTCGTCGTGCTCTTTATGGCCTCAAGTAGGCTCCTCGAGCTTGGTTTGAACAGTTTAGCTCAGTTGTTGCTCAACAGGGTTTCACTTCGAGTCCTCATGACACTGCTCTTTTTGTCCGACGATCCCCTGCTAGTATCACTCTTATTCTTCTTTATGTTGATGATATGATTATTACTGGAGATGATTCTGCAGGTATCCGCTCTCTTCAGCACTTCCTCAGTCAGCATATTAAGATGAAAGATCTGGGCACTCTCAGCTATTTTCTTGGGCTTGAGGTTACCTCGTCCTCTGAGGGATACTATCTTTCCCAAGCTAAATATGCTTCTGATCTTCTCTCCAAAGCCGGTATCACCGACAATAAGACTGTTTCCACTCCCTTGGAATACAATTCAAAGCTCACACTCTTGGATGGTGAACCTATATCTGATGCTACACGCTATCGTCAGTTGGTTGGTAGTTTGATCTATCTCACTGTTACTCGTCTTGATATCTCACATGCCGTGGGTATGGTTAGTAAGTTCATGGATACCCCTCGTTCTGTTCACTATGCTGTAGTTCTTCGGATTCTTCGATATGTCAAGGGCACACTTTATCATGGTCTCCACTACTCCTCTCGGTCTTCTCTCGAGCTTCATGCTTACTCAGATGCAGACTAGGCAGGTGATCCGACTGATCAATGCTCTATTACAGGTTTCTGTTTCCTGTTAGGTACTTCCCTTGTATCATGGCGTAGCAAGAAGCGGGATGTGATTTCTCGTTCCAGTTCTGAGGCTGAGTATCGTGCCCTTGCTGACACCACCTGCGAGCTTGTCTGGTTCCGCTGGCTCTTGGCTGACATAGATGCTCCTCAGCCCACTGCCACTCCTCTTTATTGTGACAATCGTAGTGCCATTTACATTGCTCATAATGATGTCTTCCATGAACACACTAAGCACATTGAGATTGACTGCCACATCACTCGCCAGCATCTCAAGAAAGGAAATCTTAAGTTATTCTCTATCTCCTCTGCTGACCAGCCTGCTGATATCTTCACCAAGACTCACCCGCCTGGTCGTCTTCGAGATCTTATATCCAAACTACAGTTGGCTTCCTCCTTGTCACCTCAAGTTTGAGGGGGGATGTTAGTGTATAGCTTAGACTAGACTAGCCCATTGGGCTTATCCCAGTATACTGTACTTGTAGTTTACTCATATTACTTGTACTGCACATATACCTAGCCTATATAAGACTCTCTATTGTACATTATTATATAGATCAATATACACAGACTATTCAGTCTTTCTCTCTTTCTTTATCTCTTTAACATATTTGTACTACATTCTTACTTATACTATACCATGGTTTTAAAAATTGGTACAGTTTTCTGGTTAAGGAGCTAATTACCGGTTTTTTGATCGGACCGAGGTCCGACTGATAGTCGAACTAGTGACGACATAAATAATTTAATTATTATTTATTTAAATTATATAAATAGTTAATAATTTTTTAATTATATATAAAAATATATATATTAACAAGTGTGTGTGTGTCCGGCCTCTAAAGGGAGAGAGAAAAATACAGTCTTTTTTTATCCCCTGAAAAGTCAAAACGTTTACAGAATAAAACAACAAATACCCAGTTCAAAACAATAACAACAACAACAACAACAACAACCAAATTGGCAAATACCCTTTTGCTCTCTCTCTCTAAAATTCCAAGGCTTTGATTTTGAATCAAATTCTCTTTGAGGGTTGGTGAGTTTGTTTTGTTTTTTTTTTTTTTTGTTTTTTTTGTTTTTTTTTAATTTGAGAGAAACAGAGTAGGAAAAAAAACAACAGTCTTTTTTTTTTTTTTTTAATCTTTTCGTCTATGATGAGTTCCAATACGGTGTCGTCTAGCGTAGGAGTCACTGGATCGGCTAATTCTGCAGCTCCCAGAAGAAATTCCCAGAAACCCAAATGTAATTTCTTCTCAAAAGACTTGATTTTATAGGGGTTTTTTTTTTCTTTTTTTTCTAGAGTTTTGGTTCCATCCATGATTACCCACTTGTTAATTTGTTGAGTTTTTACATGGGTTTTGCTAGTTTTCTTTGTTCTTTGAGACGTCGTGAGCATGAGAGGAGTGAGGCAGGCAGTGAGAGTAAGGGATATTCAGAGAGAGGTGTGGGCTTGAGAGGTGAGACCGTGAGAGGCATGCGTGAGAAGGAAAACAAAAAAAAACAAAAAACCCAGCACTTCAGAGTTCAGATCAAACCCATGAGGATGAGAAGGAAAAGAGGCGTGCATGGAGGCAGAGAGAGTGAGTGAGCAGAGAGGTGTGAAAGAGCGAGGTAGAGAGGCATGTCGCGTGACTCGTAGAGTGGGTGAGAGTGTGAGACGGTGAGGCTTGACTCTTGAGAGTTGAGAGGCATGAGACTTAAGAGAAGTGAGAACACTGAGAGTGAGAAGTGAGATCAGATTCAGATGAGAGTGTTAGCTATTAGGGTTAGTTTTTAGGACTCCTCCACTTAAACGACGTAGTTTTAGGTGAGAAAGGACAAATCGGTCAGTAACCGGTTCGACCGCGCCGATTTTCGGTTCTCTAGTTGAATCAGCCGGTTTTTACTATTTGGCGGTTTTTAGTCCATTTTTGGTTTTATGCCATAACTAGACTGGATCGAGGGTTGGTCCTCGATTGAACCGGTTTGGTCCGGTTTGGTTTTTAAAACTATGTACTACACACATCCACCTCCTATATAAGGGCACTCTTGTATATTTTATTACTTGAGAAATACGATACATTCATTCAATATTTCTAACATAGTATCAGAGCAAGAGATCTTGAGTTCAATTTTTGTCTTCACTCTACCTCCCATTTAAAATGTTAAATTCCCACTCGTTGGGCCCCCACTTATTATGGGGAAGTTTAGGCCCACAAGTGAGGGGGAGTGTTAGAATTATGGTTAAGTGATTGTACTCTCCATTTCCTAAAAGTTTAAGCTTTTGGGACAATTGGTATTTTAACATTTCTTACCATAGTGTCAAACGACACTTTAGGTCAGAAGGATAATTGTTATTTGACATTTTCCTTCCCTCTTTAGGTACTAATGAGGGAAGGAAAATAGATCAGTCCTATTTTTGTGTAGTGCTTTACTCTCACTCCCATGCACGCATTTCAACCTTGCCCTTGAGTTGACAAACATGCTTAGATTGATGTTATTCTAAGAGTGCACATGCTTTGCTTAAGTTAGTTATTTATACACAGACAAGATTAAGTTAGTTAGGGCTTTAGCACATGTATCGTATTAAACAAGTGTAAATACTTTTGATCATATGATGAATTAGTCAGCCAACAATACTAAGCTGTATAGGCCAAATAAATTAAGGCTAGTCATCTATAAATTAATGCTTATAACTCCTATTTGGGGGAATGTGAAGAATAAACTTTTTTTTGCTTAGACTTGTTTAATGTTGTGCTTGGAGGAAGAGAATTTCTTGAAGAAGTCTCAATTGGAAAATGTGACTCTCTCAAAGAAGTCACAACCCATTCTTTAACTCCTCCATTTATTTTTCTCGTGCAATTCATCCAACATCTCTATGCATAAATGAAACCCTAATCTTATTTCCTATAAACCCTTGCACTTCCTATATGCCAATGTCTTTGTGTCCATCAACAAGAACCTTATAATCACCTTCATATCCATAATTTACATCCCTTAAACACCTAATTCCGAAAACTCATTCATCAATAATTGAAATCCCCCATCAAAGAACACTAATGATAAGATTTTAGTAACTTTTGAAGAAATGGATTGAATTGAGTAAACTAGAGGAAAGGTAGAACATTAGAGAATTGGGATTCTTAGGATAGTTGAGATAGATGAGAGTTAGAGATGAGGATTAGAGAGAAGATAAGAATGAGAATGTAATTCTTTGATATGCATCAAAAAACTAAGTACACCTTTCTGTTTTACCCCCTTTATACTATTACAATTCCATCCTCTTAACTAACTTGATTCTTGACTCCATATAACAACTAACTAACTACCAACTAAGCTAACTAACTGCCATGACATCAGCACAATAGCTAATGACATCAACATAAAAACTAACTAACTGCCACTAACTAATCTTGATAGGTAACATTACCACTCACCACTCAGCCCCTAATTACAACTCTTATCAATTCCATTCCCCTTAAAAAAGTCCTTGCCCACAAGGTCTATCCATTGCCTCCCAATGGTCACAAAACCTTGTCCACAAGGTGAGGAAACTATTGTTGCAAGTTGTAGAGTGACTCCCAAGTAGCATCCTTTGGAGATTGACCATACCACTGAACCAATACTTTAGTGATAGTCCTAGATCTTAGCTACGTAGACCTGTGTTGAAGTAGTGCAACTAGTTTAGGATTAAGGACACCAACAGAAGTAATAAGAGGAAGAGTTGGGAATGGAACCACATTTGAACCCAACTTAAGTTTCAAGCATGACAGATGAAAAACTAGATGGATGGAGCAATTAGTAGGAAAAGCATGTCTAAAAGCCACCTGACCAAACTTCTGCACAATTTGGAAGGGCCCATAGTACCTAGGAGAAAGCTTATTGAATCCCCTAAGCCTCAATGAATGCTGCCTATAAGGCTGGAGCTTCAAATAAACCTAATCACCAATATTAAAACTTTTTTTCAGTTCTATGTATATCAGCTTGAAATTTCATTCTAGCTTGAGCAGAAACCAAATTCTGTTTAAGCAAGGAAATTAGGTCTTGTCTGTTCTGCAATACTTGGTCCACAACTACCACTTGGGTAGCACTAAGGATATAGTCCAACAACCTGGGAGGAGAGATGCTACAAAGAGCCTCAAATGGGGTCAGCTTGGTTGAAGTATGGAAATTGGTGTTAAACCATTACTCAGTCAAGTGAAGCTAATCAGCCCAAGCACTAGGTTTGTCACCAACAAAGGCTCTCAAGTATTGCTCTAGGCTCCTATTCACCACTTCAGTTTGACCATCAGATTGGGGGTGGTAAGCTAAATACATAGCTAATTTAGTACCCTGCAACTTGAACAACTCTTGCCAAAAATGAACTGTGAAAACTGTGTCTCTGTTGCACACAATAGTTTTAGGCATACCATGGAGTTTAAACACATCTTTCATAAAATCTGCAGCTACCTTTGTAATTGTGTAAGGATGAGAGAGAGAGAGAGAGAGAGAGAGAATAAAATGGAAAAATTTGGTCAATCTGTCAACTACCACAAATATCACTTCATAACCATAAGACTAATATCAAGCCAATGTCTGTTAGGATTAGGAAGGGGTTGTAATAGACCAACAGACTTAGAAGTGCTCACCTTGACCCTTTGGCAAACCTCATAACATTGGACATGGGATTTAACATCCCTAACCATACCTTTTCAAAAGAAATCCTACCTAACCTTATGAAGGGTCTTTAAGTAACCAAAGTGACCACCAAAACGAGAATTGTGTACATGTTGCAACACTAGAGGCTTCAATGGTGAATTGTGACTGAGGAAAACAAAACCCCTATAAAAAAGAATCCCATTATGAAGAGTGATACCAGCAGGGGTAGAACCTTCAACAGCCAAAGCATCAAACAATTGTTGATACTCATGATCATAAGCATAACTATCCTTAAGAATGTCCAACCAAGAAGATCAGGGAAGGGAAATTAGGAAAAAAGAAGCAATATCATCTACAGAATAGCCAACCAAATGTGGATTGCAACATCTGCAAATCTTGACCTTAAATTCTGAGATTAACCTCATGGCGAGCACCCTACGTTCTAAGCACTTCTCCATTAGCCATCTTAACAGTGAAACTTTCCTAAGTTGACAATGGAAATTTCAAGGATGACCATGAAGAAACATCCAAGTAATTATGAATACTACCACTATCAATCAAGATAAGCACATATTGATGATTAATTCTACCCCATACTCTCATTGTACTTGGAGAAGGACTTCCAATTAAGGCATAGAGAGTGATTTCTGCACACCCTGCCATCTATTGCTGCAAATCTGTTAAAGCACCATTCACCACTATCCTTTCTTCCTCAGGCACCTCTTGCTCACGTCCCTGGCTATTCTGCTGGAACCCTTCAATAAGGAAGATCTTTGGAGTCTTGCATTGATGTCCCACATACCATTTATCCTCACAATAGAAGCATAACCCCTTCTTCTTTCGATCCTCAACTTGCATAACAGTAAGCTTCTGCACAGGAAGTTTGGTAGTCTTCAAGTCATTCTTGATTGGTGGGGGACCCAGAATTGAAGGCTTGGACACGTCACCCCATGGTTTGACATTCTTCTTGCAAGCAAGAAGATATTCTTCTTGTATTTTGGCAAGACCAAAATTTGAGTTTAGATTTTGGGGATTCAACATTCTAATTGGCAATCTAATTTCATCCCTCAATCCATTCAAGAAACAACTAGTCTGTGCTTCTCAGATAGTTCCTTAATTTGATTGGACAAATCCTCAAACTATCCCTTGTAAGCAGATACAGACCCCACTTACTTCAATTTTGTTAGAGTTTCCATAAGATCATCATAGGAAGAACAACCAAACCTCATATGCAATGCTCTAACAAAAGCCTCCCAACTGGTAAAAAGACCAGCCTCCTCTACATCTTGAAACCAAATCAAGGCCTCATCTTCCATATGATATGAGGCCAATAATATCTTCTGATTGACTGGGGTATTGTACAAATGGAAAAATTGGTTGGCCTTGTACACCCAACCTAATGGATTCTCACCCTTAATCCTTGGGAACTCCAATCTCACAGCCTTAGGAATCGCAGCCAAAGCAGAATCTTGTTGATTAGTCACAATTGGAGATGAAGTTCTTGAAGGGGATGATGGAGATCTCTGTTTCCAACCATTACTAGCTTCTATCATACCCTGCATTGTCTTTGATAGGGCCTGCAACATACTTGTGACTGCATCCAACTTCTAATGGACTATACGAAACTAGGGATGGCAATTTTTCCCCGCCCCGCTCGACCCGCCCCTCCCCGCTTCGCTCCTTGCGGGTTTTTCCCGCCCCGCAAAAGTGATGGGTTGGGGATGGGGCGAGATTTTAGACCCACACCACGGGGCTAGACGGGGATGGGTTTACACTTTTCAGACCCACCCCGCCCCATACCCACCCCATACCCACCCCACCCAACGTTAATAAGGGTTAAGTTGTAATTTTTTCATACTCTAAAACCCTACTATTTAAACAAAAATATCATCATCTTATTTTATTCTACCTAATGTGACTCTACCTATTTTTTCTTTCTAGCAAAGTTGGAAGTAAGGTACCAATATCATCATCTTATTAGGAGTTTGGATTATTTTATTGTGTCATACTATGAGACTTTTTTTGTGACATTGTCTTGTTAAACATTTAGATAATATTATTTAGTTTTTACTAAAAATTAGTTTGATTTGATAGAATAAATTTATTTATAATTTCAAGTATATTTTTAATATTGAAACATGCCATTTTGTTTGAAAAAATGGTAATAGTTGTAGAGAAAATTAACAAGAAATAAAGTTTTACTATGTAGGGTGGGACTTCGCGGGGCCTTAAGGGGCGGGGATAGGGTAAGAAATTTTTCCCGTCATGCGGGGTGGGGCGGGGATGGGGTAAGAAAAATCTGTACGGAGCGGGGGCGAAGATCCCATCCTTCGGCCCCGCCCCGCCCCGCCCCATTGCCATCCCTATACGAAACTCTTGGTCATGTTGCTCCATTGTCAATGATAGAGCATTGACTAAACTAGAGGAAAGGTAGAACATTAGAGAATCAGGTTTCTTAGGATATTTGAGATAGATGAGAATTAGAGATGAGGATTAGAGAGAAGATAGGAATGAAAATGTAATTCTTTGTTATGCATCCAAAAAATGATCGAGTACACCCTTCTATTTTACCCCCTTTATACTATTACAATTCCACCCTCTTAACTAACTTGATTCTTGACTCCATATAACAACTAAATAACTACTGGCTAAGCTAACTAACTGCCATGACATCAGCACAACAACTAATGACATCAACACCACAACTAACTAAATGCCACTGACTAATCTCTATAGGTAACACTGCCACTCACCACTCAGCTCCTAATTACAACTCTTATCAATTAACTCCAAGAGTGTTTTTTCATAATTGATATCAGAGCCGATGATTTGACAACAAAATCTTCTGCAACTCACCATCAATCCATGGAGGCAATCAAGAACACCATTCATCAGATCGATCAAAGAATCCTTGGCAATTCTCAATTAATACTGCAAAATCTAAAGGAAAAGTTTTTTTCATGCTCACTGTCAACCAAGATTCATTAAGATGGAATTTTCAAAATTTAAGGGCAATGATCCTAGCAGTTGGACTTACAAAGCTAACGACTTCTTTACGTTCATGACACTCCACCAAATTGACTCTAGCTCGATAGATAGTGTGTCCTTGAATTTTTATTTCCTTTTTGAGAAATGTGTGTCGTTGATTTAGGCATTCAAAAATTAATAGATGGTTTGTTATTGAATTAATTAAGAGGAGATAAGCTAAGACTTGATTATTCGTACATGGTTAATCAATTGCGATCGAGCATGACTCAAATAACCTTACGTAACTGATTACGTAATCATACTAACTCTAACGAAAATGATAAATACAAACAGGGGTGGAGTAAGAGGGCCTTTTGGGGGGGGGGGGGGGGGGTGCATGGCCCCCTCGACTTTTCAAAAATCCTCCCCTTCTAATAACCTCCCTCTAATTACTCTTATATATTAGCTTGACTCTTTGAAAAATTTTTCTGGCTTATCACTGAATACAAAAGTAAATCGAGCACATAATATTATAGTGAACAAGCACAAAATGACTAATAAGGCAATCCTAAGCCATTTATTCCACCTAAAGGACTACTTTACCTCAATCCTCATACTTCCAGATGTGCTTTTATGCACAAGCTTGTGTTATATTACAGCTCATAATTAATTACTATTTGGCAAGCATCAACATGCAAGGATGTGTCACTAGCTAAAGAACACTCCTTGCATTGTCTCTAGGATATGGGCCAAAATGGGCCGTTGCCTTTTTCAAAAAAACAATCCAACATTTTGCCCCATTTTTCCAAACTAATTAGGAAAATACCCCTCTTTTAAAACTCGATTTTCTCAAAATCGAGTTAAGCCCTATAGCGACGTTTTTAGAACCTATAGCGACGTTTTTAAAATCAAGTTTAAAAACGTCGCTATATGTCCTTAAAACGTCACTATAGGCTCCTTAAAACGTCGTTATAAGGCTTAATTCGATTTTGAGAAAATTGAGTTTCAAAAAAAGAGCATTTTCCTAATTAGTTTGAGAAATTGGGCAAAATGCTGGATTGTTTTTTTGAAAAGGACAAAAGTCAATTTTGTCCCTAGGATATGTCATCCAAACTTTAGCAATGAATCCATGGCCGTTCGGTATGAATATGATCACATGATTCATACCTATTGCTACTATTGCATCATGACTAGAGATTAAATTCTAAACGTCATGAAAAATAATGAAACGAATAAAGATAAACTTTTCTAGAAGTACGTAGTCTTTTAAGAGACTATTTGGCGTGAAGTAAGATCCAGTGGTGCACTAATCATAACCAAAGAAACCAAGATATCTGACAATTTCATCATTTATAATAAAATAATTATGAGACTTCCTCTCATCATGTCACTTTTGATATATAATTTAAGTATTAAGCATATGTCAAAAGCATAAAAAGGAATCTTCCACTCACACATGAGGCATTTAGTAATTTAAGATACCCAATAAAAACTCACACTATGACTGTTGGGTCAATTGGTATGTCTTGATGTCCCTAACTTACACGTTTAGGATTTGCACCTCCTCTCCTCCTCTCCTAGCTTAATGCAGAAAAGAAAAAAAGGTTCAAACTCCACATGGAAAAAAATAGTCCAATTTCTCTCTATTAGTGTTAATGAATTACCAATCTCTCCTTCAATTTCACATACACTGTCTGTGGAAGACACTAACAAAAACTTAGTAGACACAAAGGAACTATTTGGGATTAATTAATATCAGATCAAGAAAAGGGGAAAGATTTGCTTTGATTTAACCAAATAAAATATATGGCACTTGCGATTTGCTTTGAAAAGTTATATGTGGACATTATGAAGTAAAAGGCATCCATAACAGCACAATTATAGAATCTTCCTCTCATCTCATGTACCATGGCCATGTTGTCGTAATTAAAGATGCCCTAATGATCAAAAAAGCCCAAGCCATTCAAATTTCCCCGTCATAAATTCATGAAAGACTAACCTCTCATTCTATTGCACAACCACACATTATGGATGTAACTTTTTAGAAAATAAAATGCTCACCCGGGTCAAATTTTTATTAGGTCAGTTATTAGCTAGGTATCTTAAAAAGCAAAACCAAGAATATCTTCCCTCTCAAGACTTGAGGGCATTGTGGAAAATAACTAAATTAAAATGTCCTAAATCATATGGTACAAAGTCACAAACAATTCAACTTCCATGTATATATTCATGAACCACCAAACTCATATCCCAGTGCACTTCAACACCTAAAGGATTTAAGAAAGAGAGTTCCATTGCACTTACATAAGAGAGAGAGAGAGAGAGAGAGAGAGAGAGAGAGAGAGAGAGAGAGAGATGAGGCCTTCATGTTCATTCACACCATCACCATCACCATCACCATCACCAGTGACCAGACTCCAGCTTTGGAAGTCTCCAATACCTTACCTCTTTGGTGGTTTGGCCATAATGTTGACACTCATTTTGATGGCATTGGTTATTCTAGCGTGCTCAAGCAGGAAACAAGCCTCTGGGTCATCCGGTGAAGGCGAAGAGAACCAAGCAATGCCCATGAACATGGTGGTGGATACCGAGCCGAAGCTTGTTGTCATAATGGCCGGGGATGAGAAGCCAACCTACTTGGCTACACCGGTTACATGCTCAACTTGCTCCATCGAGCTTGTTTAAATACTTTAGCTTCAGTTATGTTTACTAAAGAGCAATTCTAAATACTCTAGCTTCAATCTTGTTTTACTGAAGCCCACTCATGTTGAAACTTGAAGGCAGTTTTCTAGAAAAAAAAAAAAAAAAAAAGCTTCTTGTTCTGATTTTTCTTTTCGGATTTTTATCATACTACATATTCTGTCTATATTTGCATTAATGGCGGGAATATGTAAATTAATGATTAGCAATGGCTTTAGTTTGAGAGCATAAAAGCATTCAAGGCTTGACCTAAAACAATAATTTCTCCTTGAGGGAAAAATTTAGGTTTAGTTTGTTAGGTGTAGCATGTTAGGGATTCATTATATAACTTTGTACACATGAATGTATTGACCAATTAAACACAAATATATATTTTTTTTTTTGATAATAATTAAATTCAATACAGCAACATGGTTGGACTTAATTGAAAATTTTAATATACTAAACTTAAAATATAATAGCTAAATTTTATTGTTTCTATAATATATATATATATATATATGTATATAAGTTACTATCATACAGTACTGTAAATTCCCAAATTATATTCAATTATGTGATTGTATTGACCTTAATTAAATCTCATGATTGAATTTAATTGTTATTTGAAAAGATGACAATGATTTTGCTGCATTAATAATATAAAAATATGATTGAGTTCAATTGGAGAACTTAAGGTATTTGAAACTTTGCCTTGGTGAACTTCACAAGGAGTGGGGAAATTCTAAGTTTCACATACAAAGGAATATATAAATGGCATTACCTTTCTTGTTAGACAAAATACTTTTTTTTTTTTTTTTGGTAAACAAAAATAAGGGCGTTTATGGTTGTATTAAACCCCCGGACAGGGCGCCATGTCATACATATTCGTAAACACGTGTGAGGGTCACCTCATTTCTGAGTACACCCCTCACTAAGGATGTCCACCAACAGAAGGCCGTTGCCAGGACTCGAACCCAAGCCTGACAAGCAGGGAAGCGAAGTCCTGACCAACTCAACCAACCCCCCATTGGCTACAAAAGAAACTATCATACGTTTTATAAATATGATAAGATTTGAAATATTTGCCGTTTACTCTTAAATGATTAATCTTTATTATCAAATTAATTAAGACATTGATTTTTTTTTTTTACAAAGCATGAGATTTGAATTCAAATTCTTATTCAACAGCAAAATATTTATACTCGAATTAACTGAAACTCATTATAGAGGACATTATACATACTTGTACAAGTGTATATATTTGTTCGACTATTGTATATATATTTGTTTGTTTTAGCAATGACGAAAATATGTATTAATGAGTAATAATAACTTTTTAAAAAAGAATAAAATATCATACCTTAGGTCCTTAGCCTGATTTTTTTTCCTTAATATTTTTCAAACATTAGTATACTCCCTCTTTAACCACTCAACCAGTATTACTTCTGCCTCTTGTCTTTCAAATGTTTGTCCACTTTCTAAAATGAATGTATACAATCATAAATATTAAAAAAAATTGGTACAATATATATTATAACTTTTCAAAATTATTATTTGCAAATATATATTTATATATATAATTAAAAAGAATTTAAAACATAATTTTGAGAACTTGTAGGTACTTTCTTGTATAATAAACAAGTTATAAAAACAATGTCTCCTTATATTTACAAAGATAATATGGGACAAGACGAGTATTCCATTGAATACATGTATGAAGGATTTTTTTTTTTTTTTTAAATGAAAATTTTGGAGATTTTGTGCATCCTTGGCATCAGAGGGTCTAATCCCAATTGGCCCATCTAATTAACTAACTTTTCCACATTAAGATCAATCCAAAAAGCACGAAAAGACAAATGGGAAATTCTCAAATTAAATTAAAAAGGCATAGCCCTACACCATAAGAAGATAATAATGTAAATCACGAAATCGATCATTAAAAACTCAATTTTGTCCTCACATTATTTGTAGCTGATTTCGATAATTTCCCCTAGGCTTTTTACATTTCTTTTTTTTTCTTTTTTGTCCCGATAATCGGCTACACACTGAGAAGGTGTTTCAAGTTCTTAACATGTACTAAGCAGTAAGTTGTTGACCTTTAACTCTAACAAACCAAAGTCCTAGTAATTACAATATATTAACAAATTTTGCTAGTTCTCTTATACCCAAATAAAAATAGACAATGATACAAATTCATCAGTTTTCGGAATTCATTTAAAAATAAATAAATAAATTAGCACTCATCAGGCCCAGATTAATTACCACTAGTATAGTGAATCTTTGGGGAATAATTTACAAAATATAGAGAAAATGGGTTTTCCATGCATATGCAATACAAGTATAACTTCTAGAAAAACATTCTTCAAAATTTATTATAAAATTCCAACCATTTCACATACTGTCTTTGCTTTTGCTTCCTTTTCCTAGGGAAATCTCCTCATTCACACCGTTTAAATGGAAAGCACATTGGTGACCATCATTACATGCTTCTTTTTCCATTTTTTTCTTTTCCCAACTCGGTATTATGCTCCAAAAGATGCCAAAATTCTTCTAAAACTCACACGTACTTTGAAGATAAAGGAAGGAATATTGAAGTACACGAATAATCAATCTTTTAAGTCTTAACATTGCCAAAATCAAAAACTAGCTAGGAAAAGAAAGAACTGCGATTGATGTGCTAGTCAGGGGTGCTGGTTAACGATTCTTATCCGTCCACCAAGTCACCAACTAAATGCAAGTCTACAATAGGCCACATGGGCATGTGAATATTGCTACGTTTATAATATTTTCACAATAATTTTATAATAAATTGTATCAAACAAAAAACTCTAATGAGTAAAAAAGTATTATTAGTAATAAGTTTAAGGCGAAAATGTATTTTTGGTCCTTACATTTTGGACCGATTCTCGATTTGGTCCCTAAATTGATTTCACTCCTAAGTCAGTCCTTGATTTCAAAAAATCGTTTTTATTTTGGTCCCTGCCGTCAACCCAGTAACAAAAAATGTATACGTGGCAAGCGAAATACACTGTAAGCTGACGTGACTAATAAAATAATAATAAAAAACCATCTCACCTTGCCATGTCATCGCCTTATTTAAAAAAAAATTAATTTATCAATTTGAAAAAAATTAAAAAAACATAAAACAAAATTAAAAACATAAAAATACCTAATTTCAAATTTGAACGTAAATACTCAAGAACATGAACCCAGATCTCAAGATTACAAAATTCCTGGGCATTCAACATCTTTCCCAGAAAATATCACCAAACACTGAAAAAATTCACATCCAAAAATCCGATGCCTAAAATTTTCATCACAACATTTTCTTTCCACCCAAAACCAGAAATTTTCTTATGAAACAAACACCACAAACCCATCCAATTTGGCTCACAATAACAACAAACCCAACCAACCTCATAAATTTTTCCCAGAAAAACAAGATTTTCTTTCAAACCAAACACTAAAATAACTCACATGTAATAAACCGATGCTTAAAATACATACAAAATACCTATCCTCCACCGAAATGTCCAACAAATTAAACCCATAAACATAGAAAAATCATCAAATCCACATGAAAAAAGACAAACCTAGAAATTTAAAATAAACACAGATCAGACCACCAATCAAAAACAACAGCGGTGATACCCTCGGCTCGCGAAGAGAATGTGTAAATGGCGAAGCTTGCTGAGCAAGCCCAGCGGTGCGAGGAGATGGTGGAGCTCATGGAGAAGGTCTCAACGGCGGTGTAGAGCGAGGAGCGAACCGTGGCGCACAAGAACCTGATTGGCGCGAGACGAGCCTCGTGGCACATCATCTCCTCGATCGAGCAGGGACGAGAGCCGCGGCAACGAGGAACACGTGTCCATGATCCAGGACTACAGATCCAAGATCGAGTCGGAGCTCTCCAGCATCTGAAACGGAATCCTCAAGCTCCTTGATCCCCTCCGCCGCCACCGGCGACTCCAAGTCTTCTACCTCAAGATGAAGGGAGAGTGAGCTCCGGCCATATCCAGTGGAGAGTGAGAGATTCAATCCATTGAGCATGAAGAGAGTGAGAGAATTTGAGATTGGGGATTTTTTTTAAAGCTGATGAGGTTAAAGAAAAATAAAAAAGAATTAAAAAGATAATGATTTTTGAGTTTTTAAGAAATGATTTTAGTTTAAATTAGATTTAAGGTTTTTTTTAATTTAATTTACTTTTTAAAAAAAAAAATTTCTGAGTTGGCTTTTTTTTATTACTTTTTTTTGTTTTTAATTTTGTTTTATGTTTTTTTAATTTTTTTTAAATTAGATGATGACATGGCACGTTGAGGTGGTTTTTTATTATTATTTTATTAGTTCCGTTAACAAATAGTGTATTTCGTTTGCCACGTATGCATTTTCTGTTATTGGGTTGACGGCAAGGACCAAAATAAAAACGATTTTCTGAAATCAGGGACTGACTTAGGAGTGAAATCAATTTAGGGACCAAATCGAGAATCGGTCCAAAATGTAGGGACCAAAAGTGCATTTTCGCCTAAGTTTAAATTTGAGATTATATCACTGGTAACAACAATTTACCACTTAAAATTTGTTGCGAAAAATATTGTAAGGAGTAACGTTACTATTTCTTTTTTCATCCTAATCTATTGCATCTTTCTTTTACCCCTCTCGGGGGCTAAGTTGCTTCATTGGCTTCATGATGAGTAGTTATGTATTATTTTTATTAAAAGTTGCTTTTTTGTTGAAGATTTATCATTTTGTTAGTGGATTGCAGCCGCTTGGAATTTCAAACCAGACTGGTTTTCCTATTTCACTCAAACAAATCACATCCTATATATATAGCCACCTTTCTATGGGCTAAGTCTTTGTAATATTATTCTTTATTTTAATAAATAAAGCCCACCTCTTTTTAGAACCAGAAAAAAGAAAAAGAAAAATAAAGAAAGAATGCCTTTTCTTGTAAAATAGCAAGTGTTGATACTATTTTGTATTTCTCCCGAGAGTAAAAAACTTAAAAAGGTCAAAAGTAATCATTCGTCTCACTGCTCCAGCTCATGGCTTGTGCCCTCACTGAATCAACTCTAACTCGGCAATATTGGACACTGCGTTTGCTTAATTCAGCGGTTGTTGAGATAGAATAAGTTTTGACACCTATTTATTTCGTGTAACCAAATAATAACTTTTTTTTTTTTTTTTTTTGAGATTGAACCAAATAATAACTTGAGGCCTATTTATTTCATGTGTAACTAAATAATAATAGTTTTATAATATGAAATAGAGATAGAAATATAAATTTCTTTAAAAAAACAATTATACAAGGAACACAAAATTTATAGTGGTTCAACTTTGGGCCTAGATTTATGAATGGTAACGAGGAGAATGTTTCACAATAAATGCATTAATATTTGGAACACCAAAGTCAAGTCATGTTAATATTATATAAAGGGTCCTGCTAACGAATGCCCTTAGGGCATTGGTTAACAATCCATTTTAGGAAAGTTTTTACATCACTTTTATGGGAAATGAAAAAAACTGTTAAAACATTTATTGCTTTATTTCATTTTCCCATAAAAACTTTCCTCAAATGGATTGTTAACCAATGCCCTAAGGGCATTCGTTAGCATTTCCCTTATATAAAATACTTCTTTTAATTTGGTGATAGCATATTGGACAAAAGTTGTGATTAGATCAATAACAACAATTGTCAAGTTACACCTAACGTAATATTTTTCTCGTTTTTGATTTGATAAAAGATCTTTTTTGATTTGATAAAAGATTTGCTTTGTTTAAAAGATGATTAAAGTTCAGTGAGACCCCAAAAGATTTGAATGATAAAATTTTTTTGGGTCATGTTGTTGGAAATATAGTTTGGAGAATTGCCGAGATTAATTAGCATGCAAAGTTAAAGCAGTATCAATAACATAATAGTAAAACAAGATATGCTGAGAGTAACTTATAAGCTAAATAGACAAGTGTAAAAGTATATAAAATTAAGGATTAAGGAAAAACTTATCGTTGAGGCATGGAACTAAATTCGCTGTCCTTAAGAAGCTATTTTGCCCCCATTGAATTGGTGCAAATGGCTCAAGTGATCGCTCTTTAGGATACAACGACAACTCTGTTAATTTGCACTCACAAAAAAATATTTTGAACTCATCACAAATGCCCAAAAGAAAATTTTAAGTAAAAGACAGAAGAGAAAAAGTATCAAAGTAATATCTGTTTTTTTTTTTTTTTTTAAACTAATCTCATATCTACAAAATTTGATTGTCTTAGCCCTCATTTGGGAGAAGGGAATGAAATGGAAAGGAATTAATAGAATAATTTTAGAATATTATTTCCTTCTCTTATTTGGGAGTTTTAATAGAGGAAATGGAAATTCCATTCTCTTATTTGAGAGTTTAAGTGGGGGGCAGGAAGGAATGGAATGGATAGGAGGGAACACTCATTTTCTCTATTTAAAACTAGGGGTGTAATTGGTTCCATTCCGTTCAATTGGTTTTCTTGTGTTTGGCCAACCGAAACGAAAAATTTCGATATGTGAAATTCTCAACCAAAACCAACCGAAATAATTGAGAATCAATTGATTTCGGTTTTGATTAGTTTCGGTCGGTTTTGGTTGAGAGAGAGACTACTAGAAACGAAGCAAGAACGAAGTTGATATATATTAGAAACAGAGACAGAGAAAGAAAAGAGAAGAATCATACCGTGAGAAACAAAGAGGCCAGCATGTGGAGTAGCCATGGAGGCTAGCGACAAATGTGGACTGATGGAGGCCGGTGTGTGTGAGAGGGAGTGATGGAGGCTATGTGTGAGAGGGAGTGATAGAGGGGAGTGTGTGAAAGGGACTGAATGTGGGGTAGGTAGAGTTATTTATTTCTTCTTCTTTTTTCAAATAGTTTATGTTTAACTTAATTAGTTTAAGTTTAATAAGTTTAATGTTAATTAGTTAATCTAATGGGTTAATGGGTTTTAAATAGCCAGAGGCCCAATGTTTGTAAAAATAAAAATGGCCCAATGTTAGTATTGCAAGGCCCAAGACGTTATATATATTATATAATATAATATAATATAAACCTGCCACTGAAACCAAAATTAAAAATTTCAGTTTGTAAGAAATGAAAACTAAAACTGAATTGCACCAAAACCGAACTGAAATTTTGGCAATATTTCGGCCGGTTTTTTCGGTTTCTTAGTTTTGTGCACACCCCTATTTAAAACCTCAAATTTTCATTCCCTCGAAATTAGAGGCAATAGAATTAAATTTAATAAATTTTTTACTAAAACTCTTAAAACACTCTTATATATTCAACAATTTATTTTAATATAGGGATCTAATAATAATATTGTCATAAAATAATTTCATTCATTTCCCTCTATGCTACTCTTAAACAAGATTACTTACATTCTATTTATTTACATTCCTTTATTTTCAAATATGCAAACAAGATTACTTAATTTTATTTCATTCCATTCCATTCATTTCTTTTCTACTCCTTTCCCTTATTTAAATCCATTCCATTTTTTTTTTTCCATTCCTTTGTTATTATTTCATTTTATTCCCTTATGAACTTTCAAACCAAATCTCTTAAAAAGAAAGTAGCCAAGGACGATTAGAGTGAAAAGGGAAAGTCAAAAACAAAGGAATTTCATTTCCCATTGATGCCGCAAGTTGCTGTGTGTTTTCTACAAAAGAAGGGAAGGTGCGGCTGACTAGTTTGCTAAGAAAATACGAGATGATTGTGGGTTTTGTTTGCTGCCAAAAATTCCCATGCCAGTCAAGGAAAATTCTAGAGCATGGGCTTGGGCTTTCGAACAAAAAAATTATGGGTTTAAGCTTTGAACATACCCAATTATTCTTAAAACATACCCAACTGTCTAAAGTTAGAAACATTCCTATACTCACACATACATCCGGCCATGGCATTGATTCCAGCAATTGTAAACTGAAACGAAGTCCTGGCTGTTATGACTTGCGAAAGCTATTAGCCTTGTATGATACACAGAAAACATGACAAGGACAAGGGTACTGGAGACTCTAATGTTAATGCTTCTTCAAATTCTGATATTGTCAATGCTGCCAATTACTACTGAGTCCCAGTATGTTGCAAATGCTAATTCTTCTTCTTCTTCAACTAAGATGGGACAACTTAAATATAAGCCTCATCGACGTAAATATGCTTTCTAACTTTCAGACACTGTATTCATTAGAAAGAGAAACTACGTGCCCCTGAAGATGCTACTCAGACAAGTTTTAATTACATTTGTAGGATGCTCTAGTTTACTACTTTAGAACTTAGTTTTGTGATTTTTCTATTCCTGCATTTTATATAATGCTTAACATTAGGACACATTAATTTGCTTTTTATGGGCAATTTTATATAATACATTAAAACTTACTGCCTCAACAATAAATTAAGCATGCCAAGACAACCATTAAAAGAGAACTTTTATGCTCAATTTCACAGCATTGGCATCATCAAGATGAATATAACTGGAACTCCAGGAGTGTCCGTATAATTAAGAGAAGGTTAATATTGTAATTTAATAATTGGTTTTCCAAAGTTAATTATAATTAGGATGTTCTATGTGTAACACCACACACAAAAGAAAAAAGGATTAAAAAATTTATACAAAAGGATTTCTGCTTTCTAAAGAAGTCATCCGGTGGTCCAAATTAGACATGGCAAAATGGGCAAGTCAAGTCAGGTTCGAGTTGGGTCAATCGGGTTGCGGGTCAAGCAGGTTGCGGGTCATTTTAAGCGGGTTAAAAACGGGTTCGGGTCAATCGGGTTGCAGGTTGGGTCATGTCGAGTTGACCCGTATTTTTCACATAAATTTTTTTAATAAAGAAAATAATATGTATTTGTCATTTGGAAAGCCATGCAGCAAATTACTTGATGTAAAATATATTACTTTGAATTCGCCACTTATATCAAGAATAAACTCAATTAAACTTATTAATATTTATTCAATAATTTTAAAATTATACAAATCCTAACATTGCTATCTAGAACAAAATAACACAAAGATAAGTAAAATAAGTACACAAGTTTTATTTCTATACAATATTTACATCCCAAAATATAAAACAAAATTACAAATGACTTATTTGATAACTCATTTGACAAAGAATAAAAGTATATAATAAATTTAAGATCTTGAAAATTAATTTTATAATCTATTATCAATTGTGGTTGGCACTCTATTTCAATTTGAGATATACATTAAAGTTTGATTATTTACTTATTTATACATGGTCTTTATGTTATGAATATCTATCATTGTTAAGTAACACACACTCTAGGAAATACCATAATTTATTTTGAAAATCCATTTATTTTGGACATAAATTGTTTTAAAAAATAGGTCTAAGCAGTCATAATTTATGCTAATTTGATACTTTAGCTTCAATATTTTCACACTTGTGAATATTTCCCACACATGTCTATAATTTCAAATCTATGTTGTTAACTATACTGTAACCAGATTATCTTGGCATGTACTTAGCTATTTGATATCTAAAAATTTTTACTCATTACAGAATATTCAATCATTCATCTTTCAATTAATTTGCATGCAGTTATATAAATGTCTTAATTGTTTCCTTGCAACTCAAAACAAACAATTAAACTAATGTTGTCTTAATTTTATTATTTTTTACCCAAAAAAAAAGTGTCAAAAAATAGTTCAGGTTCATATTTGGGTTGGGTCGTAGGTCAGGTCGGGTTGACCCACAAAAAACACGGATTGGGTCATGAGTCAACTCGTTTTTGCTTCAGATAAAAACAATCGGGTTCAGGTCGGGTATTTTTCGGGTCGAGTCAAAAAATTTTAACCCGTTTTGCCATATCTAGTCCAAATAGATTGGGTATTAGGAAAAAAGAAAATTTATGTGAGAGTTATTTATTTTAGAGGGTCTAATTAGACAATAAAAATATTGAGTAATGTTATTATATTAATTGGATTTAAGTTACACCTGATATAATAATTTTAAACAATGTTTTGTGCTTGTGTTTGTGTTTTGATTGTGTCTCTTCTTGAGTTTAGAGATCTTTGAGAGAGAGAGAGAGAGAGAGAGAGAGAGGATTTGGAATGAGTTTGATAGCCATTGTAAATGTTAAGTAAAAATTGAATATTTCAATTGATTAATTGAATATTTTATTCTCATTAATTCTTTTGCTAATGAACAGTAGGTCATCAGACCAAGAGAGTGATTGTTCATTAGCAATAGGAATGGAGCTACACGTTAGGGTGGGGGCCCATCCCCCCCTCCCCCCCAATTTTTGAAAATTTCTTTTTACTATATAGAAATATTTAATATATAATTAATTAGCCCCCCAAAAATGGGACTTGGCCTCCCCAAATATTTGTGTTGGTCTAATAATGTTCTTAAAAAATTGTCCAATTTGTCTTGCAATTATAGAGAATGTATTGTTTCTCAAATTCATCTTTTATGGTCAAATGTGTTCTCATATCTCTTAAAATTTTGGATCAGTCATGTCTTTGAACACATTAATTCAATTGAAAATTTTTTTTACTCACAATGGTAGGCAATTTGGTAACTTATACTGAAAATGAAAATTGTAAGGATTTCACCATGGAAAATGGTAAAAGATCAATGTAATTTTATGAAACATTTAAATTTCATTATAAAATATACTAATTTCTATGTATGTGTATAGATGCATGTGTTTGTGTATTTGTATGAAAGTTTGTATAGACAAATAAATTAGTAACACAATCAACCCCCCAAACCAAAATTTTTAGCTCCGCCCCTAATTAGCAAATAATTTTTTACTAATAAACAGTGACTTAGAGAGAGTGATGGAGCAATTTTTATGGGTTTACACACATCTCAACTGGCCACATTGAATGAAATCTTGAGATTTCCCTGTGTGCAACAGTTGGACTCGACAACTCCTAAATTAGTGAAACGTGACGAGGACAATAATATCAGAGGTATTTCTATATATATTGCTAACCCTAATGTTATAATACGCTTAATACATGTAGGATTAAAATTATTTTTCTTACTCTAGGTACAAGTATATTCGCCTATAATTTGTTTGAGTCATAATATCTCTACCCTATTCTAGGTCCTTAAAATATTTTTGTCAAACTATTGTTATCATTCTAAAAAAAATGATTAATTATATTAAATAACTGCCACTTCATTAGAAGATGAATAACTATTTTATCAAAATTTTCATTTCATCTTATCTCTTTGATTGACTCAGTGCAATACGACCCTTATTATAACAAATTAACGGTACCTATGGAAAAATAAAATTATGCCTTTTGATTTATTGTTTTTCGATAAGGACTACAATAATAGCACCATGACCAATTAAATCTTTTTATTTATGTGAAGAATTTTTTTCTATGCATACAAGAGCGGGTTAGTTTTTTTTTTTTTTTTCTTTTTTTAATTACTAATCATTTTCCAACCTTAACAAGAAAATTATTTTATGCACTAAAGTGCATGATATACTAAACCCTAAGCCCATGATTAAGAATTCAAAGTTTTATCCTTTACCTTTTTTTTTCTTTTCTTTTTTTTTCACAGGTATCCTTTACCTTCTTTTGTATCCAATAAGGGTATGCACAAAACCGAGAAACTGAAAAAACCACTTCAAACCGACCAAACCATTGCCAGAATTTCGTTTCGGTTTTATTATATTAAAAACCAAAATTTTTGGTTCAGTTTTCAATGGCAAATTTGCATGTACCGAACCGACTAAAACCAAACTGAATATATTATTATATTAAATATATAATATAGCGTTTGTAAATATTTGGGGCTTTGGGCCTCTATTAGTTTATATATTCTTTACTTTGGGCCTCCGTTGGGCATCCTTCATTTTATTTTAAAACATTTGGGCCTTGGCGTTTCATTTTATCTGATCAGAATCATCAAATCCATCCAGCCTTGACTTTTCATTTTAATGATTTCATCTTTTTTAACCCATTAGATTGACTAACTATAATTAAACTAAATAAATATTTAATTAAACTAAAACTAATTAAACTATAAACTAAGTAACTAACTTTTCATTTTAACTATAATTAAACTAAGTAACTAACTTTTCATTTTTTTCTTTCGTGTTGACTTCTTGTGTTATTATATATTAGAGTGAAGGGTCCTTTTCCATTTTTTTTTCTTTGTTGCTGACTTATTGTGTTATTGTTACCGGATTTTTTTTTTTTTTCTTTTATAGACTAGACTCATTTTGGTGTTAAATTTTTATTTTTATTTTTATTTTTATAGTTGTTGACTTATTGTGTTTGTTGTTGTTTTATTTTATATTGTAGATGAATGACATGAGAAATCCCAGAGGGTCAAGACAATGAAGCAAGTCAAGGGGCAACCAATGTGCATGAAGACAAAGGCGAACCTCCACTCCTACCAAAAGCAGGTAATGTTGGTTAAAAAAGATCTTTCTTTTTTTTGGTCATTTCACTACTATTGAAGGGGGGGAAAAACCTAGGGCAGCTTGTAACTATTGTGGCATAACTTATGCTTATGATAGTAAGTTGAATGACACTACAGTTATGAAAACTCACGTACAATCACAATGTCTGAAATATCCTTATAGGAAAGAGGAAAAAAACCAACCAACCCTAGCATTCAAACCTAAAGAAGAAGAAGAAAGTAGTGGGAGACTTGTGCCTCATGTGTTTAATTTTAACGAATGTAAGAAAGTATTGGCGGAAATGATTATTCTAGATGAGCTGTCTTTTAGGTTTATAGAGGGTCTTGGTTTTAGGAAGTTTATGTCTATTTCCCAACCTAGGTTCCATCCAACCTAGGATGTTTTGGATGAGAAACAGAAGTTGAAAGAAGCCCTAAAAGAGCAGCGGGGCTGTCTTACCACAAATACATGGACATCCAATCAAAATTTGAACTATATGTGTCTCACTACCCATTTTATAGATAGTAATTGGAAAATACACAAGAGGATTCTTAGTTTTTGTTTAGTGGAAAATTGCAAGGGTGAAACATTTGGGAAGGCGGTTGAGATGTGTTTGCTTGTTTTGGGGATAGATAAGATTTTAACTATTACAGTTGATAATGCTACCTCTAATAGTGGATTGATTTCTTTTATTCAAAAAAAGACTAAGCATAGGAAGGCAACAATTTTAGGGCATAAATACTTGCATTTGATGTGTAGTGCTCATATCTTGAACTTAATTGTTTGTGAAGGGTTAACTGAAATGGATGAGGCAATAGTGAAGGTGAGGAAATCTGTGCAATATGTGAGATCATCTCCACAAAGACAAAGCACGTTTAAGTTATGTGTAGAGAAGAGAAAGTTAGCTTTAAAAGTTAATTGTGCTTAGATGTGCCCACTAGGTGGAACTACACCTATATGATGTTGGAGAAGGCCAAGAAGTATCAAAAGGCTTTTGAGAGATTAGAGGAAGAAGATCCAAATTCTCTTAGGACAATTAGAGAGGAGGCAAAGGAAGAAGGAAATGATAGAATGAGGTTGCTTGATAAATGGATGATGTGGATTGGGAAAAGATTAGGATCTTTTTGAAATTTCTTAAAATTTTCTGTGATGCAACCTTAAGATATTTCGGTGCTAATTATGTTACTAGCAATTCTTTCTTTTTGGAGCTCATGTCAATTCATGATACAATTGACTTGGAGTATGAAAAAGATGATTATTTGTTGAGAAATATGGCCGATTACTTGAGGAACAAACTTGAAAGGTATTGGGAGAACATTGATAATATGAATCACTTGTGTTAGGACATATGTGATTTGATGTTAGGAACATATGTCAACATTTTATGTGATTGGCTAATCTTTTGACAAAACGCATTTTACTTGTAATTGGGTAGATTTAGGATGTGTTTAATATTTCAAAAAATAAGGTTTCAAGTTCAAGTGTTAAAACCATAGAAGTCTATCCAAGAATCAAGTAAGAAAGTGTCATTCATTAAAGCTCGACGGCTAGTATCTATCGAGGTTTAAAAGTTACTGAAGCCCATGGCTCGACAACTATCTTGATAGATGACTATCTATTGTGGCTTATGAAACTCATTTTTTTAGAGTTATTTTTCATCCAATTCGTGAGTATGCGTTTAGGCTTTCTTTTCTAACAACCCTAAGTATATATAAGGCTTATTTAAAAGCCATTACATAAGAGAATACAAGGAGAACATATGTAAAAGGTGAACGATGTCTTATTCTCTCTGAAAGAAGCTACTGCGTCTTTGCGCCTTAGGGTTTTGTATTTTAATGCTTTTTGATCTTCATTGTTGATGAAGTGAAGAACTTTACAGCCAACATTCTTTTTCCTCAAGTTAGTGAGTAAGGCACGTACTGAGATTCGTGCAAAGGAGTTAGTCACATATTAGGATCAGTGCATCAAAAGGGTGACATTCATATGTTGAAGAGTTTAGAGGCTATAAAGCGATAGAAGGCTTTTACTGTAAGTTCATCTAGGAGGATTGTAGAGTTTAGGGATAAAGGTTTTGTACTAGATCTGAAACTTCTCTTTATTATAGTGAATTACTTTTCAGGAAGGTTTCTCGCCAAGTTTTTTACTGTGAAACTAGTTTGTTTCATTGGTTTTCCTGGATCATCATATCTTGTTTTATTTACTTTTTTACTACACATGATTTTGACATGATATTGATATTTATTTGTTTTAACAAATTTTATTCATAATAAATCTAATTAACAACTTGGGTTTAAACTTTGTTAATTCTATCAACCGAGGTTTAAATTTCCCATCAACTTGTTGTATGTAGGGTTACTTCTTGATCCTCAATATAAGTTGCGGTATCTTGAGTATTGTTTTGGTACTTTATATGAGAACCAAAAGACTACTGATATGGTAGAAAAAGTAAAGATTATTTTGGTGGATTTGTATGATGCTTATACTCAAAATTAAGTGGGGAGTAATAGTGCTAGTGCTGCTGCACAAGCCCAAGGCCAAAAACCAAGTGGATCAATGGAAAGAGATGATTCTAGTGTAGTCAAGCATGTGAAGGCAATGAGGATGATGGGATTTAAGAAGCACTTGAAGGGTATTGATTCTTTAAATACCAAATCAAAGGTTGATAAATACTTGTTGGAGAGTTGTGAGATGTCTTGGATGAGATATTTAATGTTTTGGCTTGGTGGAAGGTTAATTCTCCATGATATTATGTGCTTTTAAGAATTGCATGACATGTTCTTGCAATTTCGGTATCTACTGTGGCCTTAGAATCTGCATTTAGTACTACTAGTCGTGTTATTGATCTCTTTTGGAATTCATTGTCTCCACTTATGGTGGAAGCCCTCATTTGTGATCAAAATTGGTTCCGTTCTTCATCAGCCCCAATAAGTCTTGAGCTACCATGGATGATGTTGAAGAGTTTCAAAAGCTATATGGAGGTATGACAATTATTTTTCTGCATGTCTTTATTTATTAAAAAAAATCTGCATGTTTATTTTTTTATTAAAAAAAAAACTAAATGTCTTGGATTCTTGGCGTATTTATTGTTTTATTGTATATTTTGCATGTCTATTTCTTTCTTTATTAAAAAAAAAAAATTGAATGTCTTTTGGGATCTTGGCATATTTATTTTTTATTGTCCAAGTGACTTTTATGTTTTTTTCATTTTCTGTTTGTAGAACTTGTGAGTGATTCTGCATTAACATTGGAACTAGACATGTCCACACCAACATCTATTGAAGTTGATGATTGAAGATTTCTCTTTGCTGTTTGCTCTTTGGACGGGTTGTATTGATGATGTCATATTGGGTTTGGTTAGTTTTTATTTTGACAACATATTGATGTGTGAACTTGACATATTGATATGTGGACTTTTTGCTATTAGACACTACTAGATAGTGGCCTACATATAGATATGGGCTTTTATTTTAAGCTTTGACAGTGGCCTATACATAGATAGTATATCATATTAGGCAGTAGGCAATAACATTCGGCCAATTTTTTTTTTGAGTCTTTGGCCAAATATTAAATATAGACAGTATATGTTGACATTGACATATGACCAATTTATTTTAAGTCTTTGGCTATAATGTTGTTATGTAGGTATTGACATATGAACAATATGTGGACATTGACATATTACTAATGAAGTAATGAAATCTGCACTAGTTATTTTATTTTGACTTGTACAAGTTAATTTTTAATCTTGTTTGTATTTGATGGGTACCTATAACAAGTTACAAATTAGTTTGAGCACTAGAGCAATTTTTTGCTCTAGATTATTTTTGGATTTATGAATCTATGTTGATAGGTTGTGCAAATGTATTGTTGACAGGTTAAATACTGTTGACAGGTTATTTTTGGATTTATGAATGTGTGATATGTGTATTTTAATGAGAATAATAGAAGCTCTAAAGCAAGTTAAGAATCTAACAGGTTGTGATTTATGAATCTGCTATGTGTAGTTTTTGGATTTATGAATTTGATCTAGGTTGTGATTTTTTTTTTTTTTTTAATGAATCTACTATAATGTGTATTTATGGATTTTTGTTGTTGATCAAAGCAGGTTGTTATTTTTCCTTATTTGTAAAATGCTTTATGGATGTGTAAAAAAAGCCCAAAAAGGGCCAATACAGATTCCTAAAAATGGCCCAAAATGGCCAAAATAGAAAAGGCCCGAATCTGGGCCAAAAGAGCCAAAACAGATTCCTAAAAAAGGCCCAAAGATGGCCAAATTAAAAAAAAATGCCCGAATCTGGGCCAAAACTGGTTTCTATAAAAGGCCTAAAACAAGTCTCTTAAAAAGGCTTAATAACAAAGAGCATAAAAGGCCCAAAAAGGGCCATAAAACAACTAACTTGAATATTGCATTTTTTTTAAAAAACCCAAACAAAAAATTTTTGGAAAAAAAAAAACAAAAACAAAAGCCCGACCGACCCAAACTCAAGGCACAAAATTTCGGTCGGTTTTGGTTGAGAACTTTACAAACCGAAAATTTCGGTTTTGGCTAGCCATCTCAAAATTTTGAGCCAATGAAATCTCCCAAATTCATTTAGACTTCTAATTTTCCAAATTTAGCTAACTATTGGCTAAAAATGGAATCTTTTATCTTGTCCCACAATTCCACTTAGTGCCACCCAAGAACTCCTATCTCCCTACAAAGTTCAAATACAAAGCCAAGTGTTCCACTCAATTGGACATGGTAGTTGTTGTGCATCATGGGCACGTCAGCTAGGCCTGCAGAGAAGATCCATGTGATTCAAGTAAAGCCCGGACATGGTAGTTGTTGTGCATCATCACGCTCTCTATTTGCACATTCTTTATACACCCGTCAATTTCAGCCCACGTGGTAGTGTGCATCTACCCACTTTTCAACTCACTTAGTTATTTAATCACGGGTGTAGTCTCTGTCTAGTGTCCTGTAACACTGGAATCGTTAAGATTATGATACATGTTTGAAAATGAACATGTGTCATTATCGTAGCAGGTCCAGTGCACAGGAAGCACAAGATAGAAGTTGCGTCCTTTAATCACTAGGCACCATACGCCATGTTGACTAGGGTTCCGAACTTTCAATTAACTCAAATGATAAAAAAATTTTAATTATTGAATAAGAAATTTGAAATTTAAACACCACATATATCCAAAAATTAATCGGTCTTGACTCGATGGTAAAGGGTAATGATTACTAGCTTTATCACACGCGCTTCACGTGTGCGATGAGGCTTTTATTTTATTTTGTTATGTCATAATATTACACATTAAGAAGTTAGAATTACTAATACAACAAGGAGTTTCATGAGGTTGGCTTCAAAAAATGAACAAATATTACACTTTTATTTTGTAGCAAATAAAAAAAATTAAAAAAAAAAAACCTATGTTTTCATTTTATATATATATATATATAATTTTAATTTTGAGATTGTAAGTGGATAAAATAATTTGAAAATCAATAGGAGAATGACCCTATTTTTTAGGCAATATTATAGTGGGAGATAGAGATATATTTTGTTTAATAAACGTGAGGATGAGTTTTTATTTTTCGTTTAACTTGTTTTTCACCTTAAAAATATATATATACATGAAGTTGTTTTAAAGAAGTGGTTTAGTGGAAGAGTGATTCTATTTTGTAAGAAATGTTTTAGGAGAGAGTTTAAGATATATTTTTATAGTGTTATAGTAAAGTTTTGCCCTCCTTAAACGTAGGCTATAGGTGTATTTTGGAACCAAAAAAATGTCCAGTTCATATAAGGAAAGCCCCTTAAATAGTAGTATTAGTCTCTAAGCATGAGCGTGAGGCTCTTTCGTATTTTTGAAAAAAGGTTAATAATTTGCATCCATTATAATTTGGGATTACTATATTTTTTAGTTACAAAAAAACCTAGGGGTGTGATGAATACCTCTGAGCACACGAGTGAGGCTCTTTTATTTTTTTGGAAAAAAGTTAATAATTTGTATCCATTATAATTTAAGATTACTACATTTTCCATTTACAAAAAAACCTAGAGGTGTGATGAAAAATTACTCATTGCACCCCTAGGTTTTTTTGTGATAGAAAAATGTAGTAATCCCAAATTATAATCATAGCAAATTATGAATTTTTTCGAAAAAAAAAAAAAAAAAAAAAGCTTTTGAGCACGCGTTCATGCGTGCTTAGAGGCTAGTTTTTCTATTTATTTATAATTTAAATGAGGGCTATCAAGTTTTTTTTTTTAAAAAAAAAATCTTACAAGATAGCCCCAACAATTGTTAGGGATAATTTCATATGAAATAGATGAGATTGAGAAAAATGGAACAATTATCACTAATAACAAAACAATTATTATGTTAAGAGAATACAGATGACAAAGTCAATAAAACCTATGCACTAATATATGCAATCCAACAACATTCTGCAAACAACCAAGACAAAAAACCTGGGAACTTTGTAACTTGATTAGGCCTCTTTCCACATAAAAAATAGAAAATTGAAAAAAATATCTAAAGAAAAGCCGCCCCATAAATAAACATGTTTCAAGTTTGAACTGCCTGTACCCTGCACCACAAGTGGCTATTGTACTTTGTGCTTCAAAAAAACGATTTCTAGTCAACTACAAAGTAGGGAGAACAGGAGAAGTAGCCTCTTTTGCCTATTTTCTAGCACAGAAAACCTGTCCACACTAAGGCTCCGTCCGTTTGGAGAGAAAATAGGGGGGATGGAAAACTAAGGGTGGAAAATAGGCATTTTCCACTGTTCGTTTGGAGAGAAAATGCAGGGTAGATGGAAAGCCCGGGAGGAAAATTTTCCTCCCAGGCCCACATAAGTTTTCCTCCCAATTTGGGAGGAAAATGTGGGAGGAAAACTGGTGCTTTGATGGGGACAAGTCCTGACCAAAGTTATTTTACCAAAAAGCCCCTCCCACCCACCAATGTTGACCACTTTATTTGCCTCTTCTCTGTCTCTCTTTTTTTTTTTTTTTTTTTTTTTTAATGTGACCTGATCTACTCTTTTTTGTCCTCATTATCTATTGTTTCTTGTTGATCAAACAGTGATGTCCGTTTCCATGGCTGAAAGCTCCTCTTTTTATTATTGTTTGTTTGGTTCCTTTTGGGTTCAAATATATATATATATATATATATAATTTTTACACTATTATATGTACACTATTATAATTTTTACATTATAATAATAAAAATAATAATATAAATATATATAATATATATTTCTTATATATAAATATATTAATATAAATAATATCTATTTCTTATATATTTTATAACAAGGGTATAATAGTCATTTTATATAAATTACATTTTCCATCCTTCCCTTTTTCTCTCCAACCGAACAAAAAAGTTTTCCACCCTCTCACTTTTCCACCCCTTCAACCGAACACACAGGAGGGAAAACTAAAATATTTTCCATCCTCCCACAATTTTCCATCCTTCCACTTCTCCACTCCTCCAACCGAACGGACCCTAAAGCCCAATGATCCAATCAGAGGCTATTTTTTTTTTTTTTTTTACAAATATATTAGTAATATGGTTGTATATAATGGTCAATCACTCTCCTTCACATATATATTTCATGCTTCAGATTTAAGGGCAATATAATTGATTAATACGTGATACTTATTCAAATTGCACAATTTGTATTTATTTTACACAATTTGATATTTATCCAAATTGTACAAACACAATTTGTGTTCTACTGTAATATTGTAATCAAAGAAATTTACAGTAATATTGCAATAAAAAATGAAAAAGAAAAGCAATGACTAAACTTTAACCTACAAATGCATAGTTAAAAAAGAAGAAGATAATCATAAGGAAATAAGAAAATCAATGACTAAGCTTTAACCTACAAATGCATAGTAAAAAAAAAAATGATAGTCATAAGGAAATAAGAAAATGAAAGAAGAGCCAGAATCCAAATAATTAGACGGCCATTAATTTCTTTATAAAAACAAAATAGAAAAGAGCAATATACATTGACATATGTATAGCATTGGAATAATTAGAATTGCACTATTGTTTTTGTAAGTAAAATTTTTTCTTTTCTAGATTTTAAATTTAGAAGAAAATGATGATTAACAATACCACAACCAAACAAACCATCATAAGTAACCGTTTACAATAATAATTTATTCAATATATATTACTTGAGATAGCAAACGTCGATGTTGATGAATCCGTTTTTCTAATTCTCACTGCAAATCACTAATAGAAATATAATCAAGAAGGATCAAATAAATTCAGACGTAAGATCCAATGCTGAACATATATAGAAGATCTGAATAAGAATGAGAAATTACGAAATTCGAACGGAGACAACAAAATTGGAATCAAACAGATAGTTTGAATTTATAGTGAAAATAAAGAGGAAGTACCTGATTTGGTTAAGGCCAGCTACAATAGATTTGAGGTTATTGAGTTATAAATTTTTTTTTTTTCCAAAGAATAGAAGAGTTTTTTTTTTTTTTTTTTTTTTAAAGACAAAATCTCTGGGGGAATATTAGAGCCTTACGCATTGGCCCGGGCCCTTCATCATAATTTGTGATGGGTTAATTTGTAAGGTTTTTCTTGCAGTTGGGGGAAAGAGAGAAAAGGAACTTAAAACTGAGAGGATATGAGGAAGAACAAATACAAATTATGATGAAGAAGAGTTTTTTTTTTTTTTTTGAAAGGATGGTGAAGAAGAGTTTGAAATCTAACGTGAGTGTGATCCTATTTTGTAAGTAGTGTTTTATGTGGGAGTTAAAAAAGCATTTTTATTAAGTTTTGCCCTTACTCTAAACATAGGATGTAGGGGCATTTTAAGAGGTTTTTCCTGTTTAGACAGGATTTTTTTAAGTTCCAAAATACCCCTACACTCTATGTTTAAGCAGGAGCAACTCGCTAAAAATAAATCTTTAATTCAAACTAAAACATTGCCTACAAAACAAGACCAATCTCCTGATGGTTTTCAAATTACTTTATCCATTTATTAAAAAAAAATTAAAACAAACACACGTTTATTTGTAAAAATACATCTGCTAAATAAAAAAAAAAAAAAAAAAACATATGCCACTGTTGCCAAAAAAAAAAAAAAAATCTTTAACTCTCATGTAAAATACTGTCTACAAAATAGGACCACACTCCTAATACACTCACGATAGTTTTTAAACTGCTCTATTAACTTCCTGAGAACAACTTTATTAATTTTTTTTACATTCTGGTTTTTATTTATTGAGTTTGAAGCTATATCCTTCTTCTTCTGGAAATATCAAACTAAACAAATCCGGATATTTATAAATTGCTTTGCTAGAAATAGACTTGATTTCCTGACCGAATAAGTATATATAAGCAAATAATTTTCTTTTACTTATCCGATTATTTTCTTCTTTTTTTATTTAAGTTTTCCTATTTCATCAATTCAATTACCATTTTTAAATATTTGTTTTGCTTTCTTATATTAAATGCCTCTCAAACGTGTATTTGTGATAATGAGATGTTACTGTCACAGCCATGCTCTGGATATCATGCTTCCACCAGATCAAGAAGGGCACAACATAGCTGCAATTATGTTTCAAGCCACTGGCCCCTCCTGCTTTGTCAATATCTCACCAACAACCAATTAACACCTATTTGGTGAAATCCTGACTTCACAATATGTATTTGGTTGTCTCTTGCCACATGACAATATCTATTTGTTTGGTATTTATTTCTCTTCTTTAATGTCAAACTATTCTTTCTTCTTTTCTTTTTTTTCTTTTTTGAATTCAATAATTTTGCATCTAATATGACAAATGAGATCTTTCTTTGGGTTCCCTTTATTTATATTTCTTCATTTTGGCTTCTGTTAATGGCTGTCTAGAAAAGATTTTCATTTTTTTTTAGTTTCCTTTCGGTTTAGAATGATGTTGTTTCAAAGTGTCTCACAAGATTAACGCCAAGTTTCTATTTAAATTCTTCATCTGCATGCTAGGTGCCCAAGTTATTGGATCTTTAAAAAGTTTTTATAAAATATGCTCACTACATTAAGTATTTTCTGTAAGTTTCATATTATTCACGTATGTGAGTTTATTTTAGAACACTTTCTTTTAATTTGAACCTATATACCAATAGAAACTTTAAGAAATCCAAAAGAAAAGGGGGAAAAATAGAAACTAAAAATCCTATAAAAATGTGCATAGAGTGTGTGAACTATGAAATAAAGAAGGCTACACACAAATGTTCTTTTGATGGTTTAGAATGCAGCTGACACATTTTGTTCATTTCTCTTTATTATTTTTGTATACATATGGATATTTTATTTTTTGTTGATAAATATGTATATGAATATTGTACATACATTGTTTTCCAATGTCATGTAAAAGGTTATATGATTTTGATATTGTATCAAAATAAATTGTTGAGTTTGATTTTGAGTACTTTTGATAATTTTTGAATGCTTTTATTGGCTTCCTTAAATAAACTAGCATATGAGCACGCACTCACGTTTGTGCTCAGAGGCTCTTCTATTTTTTTTATAAAAGTTAATAATTTGCATCCATTAAAGCATTACCATTAAGTGTGCCCAATGCCAAATATTTGGCATTTGGCATACCAAATACTAAAAAATACTTCTCATGAGATGTTCTAAATCCTATATATTTTGACACATTGAACATTACCATTCCATCTTTGGAACGGTACGGACAGATGTGTTAAAAAAAATTATTTTTTTATTCATTTCCTCTCCCTTCTTTTATTACTTTTCTTTCTTCTCTCTCTTACTTTTTTCTTCTTTCTTCCTCCGCCTGTTCCTCATGTTCAGTCACTCCCTCTTCCCTTTTTCTTCTTTCTTCTCCAGCATCTTCACCACATAGCTTCGGGTTCCTTTTTTTGTCCTTTTTTCTTTTTTCCATTCCCTTTCGCTGCGCCTCTTTCTCTCTTTTATTTTTTTTTCCTATCACTATCGCTTGCTCTCTCTTTTTTTTCCTATCACGAAGAAGAAGCAATTCTGATTCGATATTCGCAGATGCGCTTGAGGGACTCCAGCGGCAAGGTTGTCGAGGATTTGAAACTCAACTCATTGATTGAAGCTCGCTGTTCTGAAGCAGAGCTCGTCGATCTGAAGCTTTGCTCGCCGATTTGAAGCTCTGCTTTCCTAATGGCAATTGTCGATCTTTGCTCGTCGTCCTCCACAGCTCTTACTGCCGAAGGTTGGTTGAGTTTGGTCATTAATTGTTCTGTTGGGTTGGGATTTTGTTGAAGATTTTGGGTATTTTTTATAATTTTTTTATTTTGTTGAGGTTTTTGGAATTGGAATTTGTTGGAGGATCCGGTGATTGTGGTTGTAGTTTGTGGGGGTGGTTGTTGTTGTGACAGTGGTTGTTGGTTCTTGGGTGGTGGCGACTGCCACTAGGCTGTGCATTTGTATATTTGTTGACTTTTGAGAAAATATATTATTTAATGTGTTGTATATATTATTTTAATGTTTAGAATCAAAGAATAGTAGATGTGATAAATGAATCAAAGAATAGTAGATGTGATAAATGATGAATTGTAAAATGGTTTGTTAAAATATTAAAGTAGGCTTTTGGTGTATTAAAATGACATTTTTTATAGAAGAGCTAATGAGAATGCTCTTATAAATTGAGATTACTATATTTTTTTTCAATTACAAAAATACCTAGAAGCGTAATGAGTGTTATGCATTTGTACCAAATATTAAATCATTAACCTTTCTCCATGCATAAGCCTCATCACACTCCTAGAAATTTTTGTGATTGAAAAATATGGTAATTTCAATTTATAAGAGATGTAAATTATTAACAAAAGAAGAAGAAGAAGAAGAAGAAGAAGAAGAAGATATAGTGGATGTCATTCATTAAAATTTTGTCATATATAAAATAAATAAATAATAATAAAACCCTATGCGCCATGTTGACCTAAACTAGTTGAAATTAATTCACTTGGACAGCCCCCAGTGGTGTCACCACGTTGTATTAAGAGCATTCACATCAGCTCGTTTAAAATTTCCATCTATTTTACACGAAAAAACCTACTTTTTCTATTTTACACACTCACTTTTACAATACACCCACATCAGTTTATCTATTTTACACATTTACTCAATAAAATATTCATTTTTTTATAATTTTTTATCATCCCTCCGTCACAATTAACGATCACTCCAGCCACCATCATCACCACCCAACCACCATCACCACCATCATCACCACCTAGCCACCATCATCACCACCCAACCAGGATCATCACCCACCCAATCGGCGGCAAGATCATCACCGACCCACACCCACAAAAAACCATGAAAAAAAAAAAACCACTGTCCAGATTGCCCGTCCAATTCAGCTCGCCGTTGATCGCCATGGTTCTCATCTCCCGCCACGTCATCCCTCTGATCCTCCGGGTGCTTCGCCGGTACAAGATGATTCCTCTAAACCAACGGATCGGAGTGAGATTGAGGCCTCCGGCCTAAGCAAGATCGATGCCTCGCAGCACCGCCACCTCCTCGCGATGGCTGCCGGCCTCAAGCTCAACCAAAAATTAGCGATGGCGATCTTGTTCTCATCGGCAATGGCGATGGCGATCAGCGGAAGCTAGAGGAAGATCAGCGATGGCGATCTTGTTCTCATCGGCGATGGCGATCAAAACCCACTGCTTGCTCGACCTTGTTCTCATCGGCGACGATGTCGATCGGCAAAAGCTAGAGGAAGATCAGCGGAAGCTAGAGGAAGAAGAAAAAATGAAAGAGATGAGAGAAAGACTGTGCGCCTAAGAGAGAGGGAGGTGAGAGTCAGGGAGGAGAGAGAAAAAACTAATAATATAATCAATACACATGCTACAGTGCCCGTGTAAATTTACACGGGTACTGTAGCAACGTGAATATTATAGAGGAGTTTAGATGATTTTACACCCACTGATGTGGGTACTTTTTTGCTCAAAATGTGTAAAATTAATGATTTTTTATCATTTTGCACATTTATACACATTTATGCATTCACTGATGTGAATGCTCTAAGGCTTAGGGGAATACAATTACATATAATATTTTTTTTAATTTTTTCTTTTTGACCTTCCATAAATAACCTTCCATAAATAAAAGCTTTGAATATCCTAAAAAAAAGTCTAAAAACAAGCCAATTTAACACCAACCTTTATGTTGGCCTTTTTAAACAAGGAGAAAAATCTCAACAACAAACCAATTTGATCTATAATACAACGCATTAAGAAGTTAGAACTACCAATACAACCGGGAGTGTCATGAGATTAGCTTCAAAAAATGAACAAATATTACACTTTTATTTTGTAGCCAAAAAAAATCTGTATTTTTAATTTATATATAAAATTTTTTTTTTAAGAATCTAATTTGTAAGTGAATAAAGTAATTTGAAAATAAACAAGAGAGTGACCTTATTTTCTAGGCAATGTTTTAGTGGGAGTTAGTTGTATTTTGTTTAATAAATGTGAGGATGATTTTTTATTTTTTGTTTAACTTGTTTTTCTAACTTTAAAAAAAAAAAAAAAGTATAGGTATAGTTGCTTTGAAGGAACGGGTTAGTGGGAGAGCAATCCTATTTTAGAGGAAATGTTTTAGAAGAGAGTTAAGGTATTTTTTAGAGCACTTGTAGCAATGGAGCTAAATAACTATATAGTCATTTTAGCTCCACCAAAACATAAAAAATCACCTTCCAACAGTGGAGGTATAGCTACTTTTTTTTTAGCTCTCAGCTAGAGTGCACATGTATAAATACATGTGCATTATAGCTGAGAGCTAAAAAAAATGATTTTTTATTCCAGTCGGAGATTAAAATAATACAACTTGCTTCTTCTTTTTTTCATTCTTTTATCACACTATGCCTCTCACTCTCATTCACTCTCATCTCATCATCTGAAGCTCATCTCTCTCAACTCCAGTTTCTCAAGCTCACTCTGTTTACTGCTGTCGGCTCGACTCATCGTCAACGTCGCCGTAGTGTGGTTGAATAGTTGTTGGGTTATGGTGGGTAGATCGACGTCGTTGGGCTGTGGTGGGTAAATCAGCGTCAGTTGGGTTCATCAGCATCGGTGTGCTGTGGTGTGGTTGGTGTGCTGTGGTGGGTCAGTGTGGTTCGTGAGTGGGTCGCTGGGTGGCTCGTGTGGGTTTTGTGGTGGTGGTTGTGGGTGTGGGCTTGTTTGATTTTTTTTTTCTTTGTTGTGGTGGTGGCAGTGGTGGTGGTGTGGCGGTGATAGCGGCTATGGTTGTGTGTGTGGTTGTGATGGATGTTTGTTGTAGAGAATATATTATTTTATTGTACTATATATATTATTTTATTGTGATATTTATATTATTTTATTGTGTTGAAAGCTAAAATAGATTCATTGCTATAACATGTTTTGTAAAGTGAATAGGTAAAATAGATAAAGTAACTTTTTGTGGAGCTAAAAAGTTAAATTTTTAGCTCCATTACTGTGGATGCTCTTACAATGTTATACTCAAGTTTTGCTCTCCTTAATCCTAGGCTATAGGAGTATTTTAAAACCAAAAAAATGCCTAATCCAAATAAGAAAAACCCTTTAAATAGTGTAATATAGATAAAGTTGATGTCATACATTAAAATTCTATCTTATCTAAAATAAATAATAATAAAACCCTATGCGCCATGTTGACCTCAACTAGGTGCATTTATTTCACTTGGACAACCCCCAGTGGCGTCACCACGTTGTATTAAGGCTTGGGGGAAAATAATTACTTATAATATTTATAAAAAATTTTGTTTTTGACCTTCCATAAATAAAAAACTTTGAACAACCTAAAAAAAGCCGAACAACAAGCCAATTTAACACCAACCTTTATGTTGGCCTTTTTAAACAACAAACCAATTTGACCCATAAAAAAAGCAAACCAAATAACAAAAATTAGTAATTTGTTGATTTCAAATCTTAGAAAAGACAATTTAGAGGGCACTAGAGTGTAAACACTAAACACTTTTGTATTGAATTTTTAATAGAGTAATGTAAAAAAACAAAAATAATTCTTGTTAATAAATTACAAAGACCAGTGAATTGTAAAAATTGAGTTGTTGTCTAATTTTTTGTCACATGTCCAAATTATTGTTCTCAATTTTGATGCCAAGTTATTCATTCATAATACTCAATGCAAAAGTTAAGCAAAATACCCACTCATCTAGATAAAGACCACTTTGTCATTATTACTGTTGAATGTTTATTGAATGTTTCTGCGTATAAGCATAAGTTATAAAGTAATATTATTCTAAGTGAAAAAAAATTATGACAATGTTAAATTTATTGACGCAAGTATAATTAAAATCAAAATAATAATAAGATGAAAAAATTGAGAAAATGTCAATGTTATTATTGATTACTAACGTGAGTATACTTCAATTATTAAAAAGAAAAAGTGATGTCAGAGAATCAACTCGATCGGCCATATAAATAGAAAACATGTGCTAGCAGAACAAAAATGGTTTATTAGAGAAAACATATGAACAACTTTTCCTCTTAACAACAGCTGCAAAAATAGACCAACGTTGAGTTTGAGAAAAAGAAAAAAAATAAAAAAAGGTTTAGTAGACAAAACATATGAACAACGTGTTAGGATGTGTGCCCTTAAATCCTATTGTATGATGCTATGTATAACATTATGTATGACTTAATGTTGTGTTTAATAAAGTTGTTTATTTTTATCTAAAATAATGGTAACATGAATATTTGGACATTATCATATAGTCCATGAGATGCATAGTATGTGATTTATGTGATTTAGTCACAGAAGATATAAATCACAAGTTCTTTGTAAATTCAAAATTTATAGTTCGTAGTCGGTGATGAAATTGGGCATTTCATCTGCGAAGACTATAACATATCAACTAAGATGATTTGTTTTGATCATGGAAGTGGAGACTTCTAGTTGATATGTTGATATGTTTTAAAAGTTAAGAAATATTGAACTGGACCATGTGAGATTTATTATTCTCCTAACGACTGTCAAATGAATAATAAATCTCACGACTTTTGTTTGCATGAACTCTTAATCCTGAGAGAATAATGGACCTGATCATGACGTGTAGGTTGCTTTGATATATCAGGAGTGAGATCTAAAGTAACGGTCAAAACCTCAGTATGTTGGGCAACCACATTTAGTATTGATGGAACATGTATTCTCAAGATGGAATTCATAGTCTCTTAACGGAGATACAAAATATTCCTTTGAGATAAGTTTAATGGGTTTGGTTATTCAGAGAGTTAGGCCTAACCACTTTGGTAAGAAATTACCAAAGTATATATTTATGAAATTAGATTTCATAAATATATGATGAATAACTTTAAAGGATTAAACCGGGTACTCAAGGATAAGATGTAGTAATTTACAAAGTGGCAGTCTACATTTATGACTTTGTGTTATTACGAATATTTTATGAAGGTGTTGCATGTATAATAAAGTCTTGGGATATAATTTATTAATAAGGCCTAGAGTGCAATTATATTTATATAGTGGTATTAAATATAATTAATAGTTTTAGACTTGTCAAGAGTTGAAGGAAAAGCCCAAGGCCCATTGGAGCTAGTGTCTTATTAGTTCATTTTGGTCCCACTCCAAGCCACACACTAAAGCCCAATTGGAAAGGCCCAATAGGTCGGCCCAATTAGATAATCAGTTAGTTATAAAGGGAGAAACATACAAAATTTTTTTTTTTTTAATTAACGAAAAAGGATCGTAGAGAAAAGAGATGGTGTGAGACACACTTTCATTCTCCCTTTTGGAAACTGATTAAGAGACCACACATCTTGGGTGTAAAGTGGAATTGGAGTGAAGATTAAAAGTTTTCTCAAATGCTTCTAATCTTTGTTTTAAATTTCTCCACACTAAAGTACGTTATCTTATTCTTAAATTCTGAAATTTATATAGAGCATGTTGTCAATCATGAATGAAATAGATCCTTATTTGTTACTTCTGTTGTGTGTTTTGTATGAGATACAAAACCAGATTTTTATCCAACAATTAGTATTAGAGCCAGGTTTTCATCTCATGATTGTATAATATGTGATTGAATTTTTGAATTTAAGAAAAACCATTATCTTTGTGTCATGTTTTATAATTTTCATGGAACCCGTATATATATATTGCAAGTGGAATTGAGTAGTGCCAGATTTCGTTACTGGTGCGTTGTCTTTGTCGTTGCTTGGATACAGTTAGTCATTGTTGAAATAACTGTAATCTTGATTGCACCGTTTCGTCAATGCATGGATTACATGGTTCGGCTTAGTTTTCTACGGCTTGGACTTAATGCATGGATTGCATTCCTTGTTTTTGGTGCACGGCTTCACTATTCAATCTTGTTGGCCCACGATTTTGATGGCCAACTTGTATATATATATATATATATATATATATATATATATATATATATATATATATATCATTGTATTTGTCCATTGCATGAATGATGTTTGCACCTTTTGGAAAAGTAGAATCTGTACATATATATAACGGATTCTAAGCAAGCATCTGAGGCTTATATATATATATATATATATATATAATATAATATAGTTTTATAACGTAATATATATATTATATATATAATATAATATAGGTTTATATTACGTTATATATATTTATATATATATATATATATTAATGCTAGAATTATGAAATTTATTCTTAATGAGATTAGGACTATGTTTTCAAACTGTCTAGCATTATTATGATTCTTGACATTAAAAACCTTTATTTTTAAAATTTCTAGTGGGAGAGAGATACAAGGGTTAGATCTCATGGCCTTCATTATCGGTTCATAGTAGTGTGGGTAAACACCTCGTCTTAGCGTATATGCCTCGCGATCCCAAAGGAGCGTGTTTACTTCATAGCACTACAAGTTTGAACTTACCCGTTTAAAGTAGTGTGGACAAACACCTCATCTTGGCGTATATGCCTCGCAATCCCAAAGGAGGGTGTTTTGTTCCATGGTACTACAAGTTTAAACACTATAAAAGGGAGATGAAATGTGGCTACACATGACTCTAGATAATGGTGTACACTAGACTTAGTGTAATGTTAACCTCCCAAAGGAGCTATGTCATTATTACTTAGAGGCTAAAGTTAATACGGCATATTGTTAGTGTTTGATAAGAGTTATCATGATAGCACTAATAATGAGAATAATTCTCAACCAATTAATGTGTTTATAATAAACTTGCTACCAAGGAATTATAGACATGGATTGGGTTGTCGTTGCATATATTCTTTTATGGTTTTATTAAGGTTCCATATTGTATGCTTATATGCTAAATTGATAATGTCCAGTTTACTTATTATATTCATGTTTATTATTTTCAGATTTAAATCATGGCATCATTTAGCCCACTTGTTGCTATTCTTAACCAAAACAAACTGACTAGATCCAACTATGTTGACTGGAAAAGGAATTTGGACATTGTTCTTACTGCTGAAGAGCACAAATATGTGCTTACTCAACCATGTCCTAACTTTCCTTCATTAGATGCTCCTCTTGAGGAAAAACAGCGATACGATCGTTGGCAGGAATCTAATGAAATGGTCAAGTGCTACATCCTAGCATCTATCTCAAATGTTCTAGAGTATCAAATGCAGGATGTAGAACTAGCTTCGGACATCATGCTTAGTCTGAAGGAAATGTTTGGTGAGCAAGGCCGTTCTGCAAGGCAAGAAACCATGAAGCAAATTTATAATACCAAAATGGTTGCAGGAAGTTCAATGAGGGAGCATTGTCTTAGGATGATTGCTAATCTGAACACGTTAGAAATTTTAAGTGCCGACATTGATGGAGAATCCCAAGTGGATATGATACTCCATTCACTACTGGAATCATTCAAGGAACTCAGACTCAATTATAATATGAACAAAAAGATTTACTCTTTGTCTGAATTAATGAATGAGTTAGTGGCGGCGGAAGGCATCCTTGGTACTTCTAGTGTTGAAGCCAATGTGGGTGAAGTTTCTACTTCTCAACCTAAGTCGAAAGGCAAGGGTAAGAAGAAGAAGAAGGACTTCACTAAGAAAGATAGTAAAAAAATTGCCTTAGGGGTTGCCGACAAAGGAAAGAAAACCAAAGGAAAGTGTTTCCATTGTGGTGAGAAAGGACATTGGAAGAGGAATTGTCCAAAGTTCAAAGCTGCCAAGGATAAGGGTAATAAAAGTTCCTTTCTTCTTGAAATATGTTTGGTACAAAATCCAACAGATTCCTGGTGTGTGGATTCAGGTTGTACTAATCATATCTGCAATTCTTTGCAGGGGTTCCAGGAGACTAGAAAGTTGAATGAGGGAGAACTATTTCTTACTTTGGCTGATGGGAGTAAGATTTCGGTTGTAGCTGTTGGAGTGTATAATTTATGCTTTAAGACTAGAGTGTTAATATTGGAAGACTGTTTGTATGTACCTAATGTTCGTAGGAATTTAATTTCTGCAACTTACTTAGGTAAACATGGATATTGTGTTATCCTGAAAGACAATGTTGTAATAAAGAAGGATAAAGTGTTTATCTGTTCTGGCAATATTGTGGATGGTCTTTATTTTAACTCCTGACATGCATGAATTATACAATTCTGAAATAAATAGTAGCTCTCATGTAAAATCATTAAAGAGGAAGTTTCATTCTACTAGTGATGCATATCTATGGCACTTGCATTTGGGTCATATTAATTCAAATAGGATTCAAAGACTAATCAAAGATGGACTTTTACAGCCCATGGACTTTGATGGATTTCCAGTTTGTGAATCTTGTTTAGAAGGTAAAATGACCAAACGATCTTTTAATGCAAAAGGTAGAAGAGCCCAAGAGTTGCTTAAATTAGTTCATACAGATGTATGTGGTCCTATGTCAACCCAAGAAAAAGGAGGTTATGAGTACTTCATCACTTTCACGGATGATTACTCAAGATATGGTTATGTGTACCTAATGAGACAGAAGTCCGAAGCCTTGGACAAGTTCAAAGAATTTAGGGCTAAAGTGGAAAATCAATTGGGTAAACGTATAAAGGCCATTCGATCTGATCGAGGTGGCGAATACCTTCTTGGGGATTTCAAGGATTACCTAATTCAAAATGGGATTGTCTCCCAATTGACTGCACTTGGAACTCCCCAGCAAAATGGTGTAGAAAAAGAAGGAATAGGACTCTTTTGGAAATGGTTAGGTCCATGATGAGTTACTCAACTTTACCAGTTTTTTTTTTTGGGATATGCACTAAAAACTGCTATGCATGTTTTGAATTTAGTTCCATCAAAATCTGTTCCCAACACACCTAAGGAATTGTGGAGTGGGCGCAAGCCTAGTATGAAATATCTCCACATTTAGAGATGTCCAGCACATGTGTTAAAAGGGAAGTCTGATAAGTTAGAAGCTAAAACGGAAGTATGCATGTTTTTAGGGTATTCAAAAGAAACTAAGGGTTATTTATTCTATAATCAGAAGGATAACAAAGTGTTTATTAGCACCCATGCCAAATTTTTGGAAGATGATTATGTGAATAATTTTAATCCTATAAGTAAAGTTGTTTTGGCTGAAATGAATGAACCTGTAGTTGAACAACCAGTGGATGAAACTAGGGATGATGTGACTATATTGGATACACCACAAGATATTACTCATGAGATGTCTAATACACAGATGCCTCGTCATAGTGGGAGAATTATTCGGCCTCCTATGAGATTTAGAGGTTTGGGAGAAATTTATGTAGCTATCTCAGAAGAGGCTGAATCGGATCCCTACACTTATGAAGAGGCAATGATAGATGCACATTATTGGGTCTTAGCTATGAAATCTAAATTGGATTCTATGTATTCCAATCATGTATGGGATCTTATAAAGGCGCCTAACGGTATTAAACCTGTTGGTTGTAAATGGGTTTACAAGAGGAAGAGAGGGATAGATGGAAAAGTTGAAACCTTTAAAGTACGACTAGTGGCGAAAGAGTATACACAAAAAGAAGGTATTGATTATGATGAAACTTTTTCGCCAGTAGCCATGCTTAAATCTATCAGAATTCTCTTATCCATTGCTGCTTATTATGATTATGAGATTTGGCAAATGATGTCAAGACTGCATTTCTTAATGGCAATCTTGAAGAAGAAATATACATGATGCAACTGGAAGGTTTCATAGCAAAGAACCAAGAGCATATGGTATGCAAGTTGAATAGGTCTATTTATGGACTTAAACAAGCATCTAGGTCATTGAACATTAGATTTGATCAAGCAATCAAGTCATTTGGTTTTGAACAAAACCTTGATGAACCATGTGTGTACAAAAGACATCAAGACAAAGTAGTAATGTTCCTAGTGCTTTATGTTGATGATATTCTACTCATTGGGAATGATGTAGGGGTAATGTCATCGGTTAAAGTTTGGTTGTCAAGCCTATTTGATATGAAGGACTTGGGTGAGGCTAACTTTATTCTAGAGATCAAGCTTTGGCGAGATCGCAAGAATAAGATGTTAGGCTTATCACAAGCTGGATACATAGATAAGGTTCTAGAACGGTTTAGCATGCAAAACTCCAAGAAAGGATTGCTTTCTTTTAGACATGGAGTTCCTCTGTCTGATGACCAAAGGCCTAAGACTCAAGAAGAAGAAAATATGATGAGATAAGTTCCTTATGCTTCTGCAGTAGGAAGTCTCATGTATGCCATGCTTTGTACTAGACCAGATATTTGTTATTCAGTTGGCATGGTCAGCCGATATCAATCAAATCTAAGACCAAAACATTGGCAAGCTGTAAAGCATATTCTCAAGTACCTTAGGAGAACGAGAAATTATATGCTTGTTTACCATAGTGAGGATTTGATTCCCATTGGTTATACAGATTCAGATTTTCAATTGGATCTAGATTTCAGAAAATCCACTTTAGGATGTGTTTTCACTTTAGGAGGTGGAGCCATAAGTTGGAGGAGTGTTAAGCAATCTTGCATTGCGAACTCTACCATGGAAGCTGAGTACGTTGCTGCTTATGAAGCAGCAAAAGAGGCTGTTTGGCTCAAGAAATTCCTTTTTGATCTTGGTGTTGTAAGAATGGAGCAAGTTTCTATCACATTGTTTTATGACAAAAGTGGAGCGGTTGCACAATCCAAAAATCCAAGAAACCACAAGAAAGGAAAGCACATTGAAAGGAAGTATCATATCATTCGAGACATTGTTGCTCGTGGAGATGTTGTGGTAGCAAAGATTGAAAGTGCAAATTATCTAGTAGATTCTTTTACTAAAACCTTGCCTCAAAGGACTTTCGAGTCACATTTGGAGGGAATGGGATTTAGATTAGTGCACAATAGTCTTTAGGGCAAGTAGGAGATTGTTAGGATGTGTGCCCTTAAATCCTATTGTATGATGCTATGTATGACATTATGTATGACTTAAAGTTGTGTTTAATAAAATTGTTTATTTTTATCTAAAATAATGGTAACATGAATATTTGGACATTATCATATAGTCCATAAGATGCATAGTATGTGATTTATGTGATTTAATCACAGAAGATATAAATCACATGTTTTTTGTAAACTCAAAATTTATAGTTCGTAATCGGTGATGAAATTGGGCATTTCATCTGCGAAGACTATAACATATCAACTAAGATGATTTGTCTTGATCATGGAAGTGGAGCCTTCTAGTTGATATGTTGATATGTTTTAAAAGTTAAGACATATTGAACTGGACCATGTGAGATTTATTATTCTCCTAACGACTGTCAAATGAATAATAAATCTCACGACTTTTGTTTGCATGAACTCTTAATCCTAAGAGAATAATGGACCTGATCATGACGTGTAGATTGCTTTGATATATCAGGAGTGAGATCTAAAGTAACGGTCAAAACCTCAGTATGTTGGGTAACCACATTTAGTGTTGATGGAACATATATTCTCAAGATGGAATTCATAGTCTCTTAACGGAGATACAAAATATTCCCTTGAGATAAGTTTAATGGGTTTGGTTATTCAGAGAGTTAGGCCTAACCACTTTGGTAAGAAATTACCAAAGTATATATTTATGAAATTGGATTTCATAAATATATGATGAATAATTTTAAAGGATTAAACCGGGTACTCAAGGATAAGATGTAGTAATTTACAAAGTGGCAGTCTACATTTATGACTTTGTGTTACTACGAATATTTTATGAAGGAGTTGCATATATAATAAAATCTTGGGATATAATTTATTAATAAGACCTAGAGTGCAATTATATTTATATAGTGGTATTAAATATAATTAATGGTAACTTTAGACTTGTCAAGAGTTGACAGAAAAGCCCAAGGCCCATTGGAGCTAGTGTCTTATTGGTCTATTTTGGTCCCACTCCAAGCCACACAATAAAGCCCAATTGGAAAGGCCCAATAGGCCGGCCCAATTAGATAATCAGTTAGTTATAAAAGGAGAAGCATACCGAATTTTTTTTTTTAATTAACGAAAAAGGATCGTAGAGAAAAGAGATAGTGTGAGACACACTTTCATTCTCCCTTTTGGAAACTGATTGAGAGACCACACATCTTGGGCGTAGAGTGGAATTAGAGTGAAGATTAAAAGTTTTCCCAAGTGTTTCTAATCTTTGTTTTGAATTTCTCCACACTAAGGTACGCTATCTTGTTCTTAAATTCTGAAATTTTTATAGAGCATGTTGTCAATCATGAATGAAATAGATCTTTATTTGTTGCTTTCGCTGTGTATTTTGTATGAGATACAAAATCAGATTTTTATCCAACACAACATATCCTCTTAACATCAATTGAGGCATTTGTCTTTCAAAAAATAAAAAGAAGAAGAAGAAGTTAAGCATTTGCCTCAAAAATGAAAATTCATCCATTTTTTATAATTATGTTCACCTGCAAAGCAATCTATTAAGAGTCAAAGACAATAATTACAAATTAATTCCATGTTTCTTGGCAATAGATAGGACTGTAACTTATCTTCTCTTGCTAACCGTGTTTGTATCTATTTGATCAAATAAATAAATAAAATGAATGTTGGAATTTCATGATTTATCCCACACTACCTAATTGTTTCGTGCCGTGACTGAATGGCTAACATATGATGAAATAAACACTTTATAAACCAATCTCATAAGATAATTATCCCAGCAGAAGGAGAAAAAATTCATCATTATCTCTATATTTATGTATGAAAAATTATTAAATACTCCGGAAATACCATAAATGCGTACTCTTCCCTCTCACATCAATTGTGGGTTCCATAAAAAATTTAATTAGTAGGACTCACAGTTATATAAAAGAAGAGAATACACATTTATAGTAAGGGTCATGCTAACGAATGCCCTTAGGGCATTGGTTAACCATCCATTTTAAGAAAATTTCTACATCACTTTTATGGGAAATGAAAAAAATTGCCAAAACATTAATTACTTTATTTCATTTTCTCATAAAAACTTTCCTCAAATGGATTGTTAACCAATGCCCTAAGAGCATTCGTTAGCATTTCCCAGTAATTTGGAAGTACTCAATATTAATGTATACCTATTTAAACTCTTCTAAAAATAATAATAATAATAACTATACCAATTTAAACAAAGTCAATACGGCAAGATTCTCAAAAAAAAAAAAAAAGTCAATACGGCAAATTAACACAGTTTGACCCGATACCTCTACAAATAAATAACACGCTTAAAATGCAAAAATCATTACTAATTACTAATGTACAGAGATAGCATATTTGCAACACTAGGCTCTTCTAGAACCCTTCATTAATGCCACAAAGGACTTTAGTTTTACATGAAGTTCACGGCAAAGTTCATTGCAGTTGGAAATTATTGAAAAAATACTTGCTTCTTTACTTTTTATCTCAACCTTCTTTTTTTTTTTTTTTTTTTTTTTAATCTAACTTTAAAATTTTTTTTGGTTGAAATAAATTAACTTTTAACTTTCCGTAACATATATTTTTTAGAGAATTTCAACTTATGACATTTACTCTTGATGACAGATATTAATCAATTTTTTGTGCAAGTAGGGATTGAACTTCAAATCTCTTATTCAACTATTAAAAACTTTACCAGTTAAACTAATTATTGGATCCACGTCTGTAACATATTTGGCATAAAACAAAACGATTAGAAGCTGAAAATCATAAAAGGCCGGTTGAAATGTTGAATGCTCTTAAAGATGAACCATGTAGTCAGAGAAGGAATTCAAGTGGGAAACAACCTAGCTAAATCATGCGGTAGTACAAAAAAGGAGGCTTATCGAAAATTTTCCATTTGAAAATCTTTTTCTGTTTGATCACTTTCAGGCCAAAGATTTTCCAATGAGAGTGACCTATTTTTTAACAAGTTAAATATGGGGCACGAATTATAAAACAAACATGAATAACATAAGAGGATATTATCAAGCATTAATTAGGATTCTGGTTGGAGTGTTATGGTTAAATCCATGTGAGGTAGTTTTAATGTTCTCATGCCATTTAGGCTCCATAATCAATTAGTTTATCAGCGGCTAAGATCTACATTCTACAATAGAATGGAAAGGAGTAACAGTGTCCGGTTTGATAGATTCTAAAGAATATTTCATTCCATCTTTTTTTTTTTATGCAACACTGATTCTTTTAATAAAATTACATAATTTTTCATTTTTGTACTTAATTTAACAAATGATAGTCTACAAATAAAATGTAAGGATATAAAATTGATATTACATATCTCTTTAATTTTCATTTCTATTATTTATAAACTCCCAAACATTGTATAAGAAAAAAATAGTATTATATCTGTGCAATGCAAATGCACGACTTAATAAAGAATCATAAAATAATTAAATAAAATATTTCAATAATTTAATTAATATTGACCAATAATGTAGATCATAAAAATAAAAGAGCAAATTATTTTATGTTATATGACAAATGCGCACATAATGTAAGTTCAATTATTTATTAAAAGCTAAGTATTATAAAAAAAAGGGTAAACTGTATAAATTCTTTCCTTTACACCATATTTTAATTTGGTCTTTAGCTTTTCAATTGTGTTAATTTGAATCATAACCTTTTAGTATTGTATCAATTTAGTTTTCATGTTATCTCTTGGATAGAAATTACTAATGTGGCAAACAACCAAATAAAAAACTAGTTTATATTGATGTGACAATAAACTAATATTTTATTTTGACTATTTGTCACGTCAACAATTTTCATTCAAAAGCTAATGACAATGATTAAATTGACACAACACTAAAAGGTTAATGACCCAATTGATGTTATGAGCCAAATTGAAATATGGATGAATTTGATAGGGACCAAATACATAGTTTGCCCTATAAAAAATTATAAGATAATTAAAAACAATCATTTTTATTATTTGGCGAAAACCACATTTTTGTCCCTACATTTTTACATGATTCTCACTTTGGTCCCTATATTTTATTTTCATTACTTTTAGTCTATGTTTAGAAAAACGCCTTCTATTTTTGTCCTTTCCGTCAATGCCCTAACAGCACTGGCCTACGTGACAAACAGAAACATTAAAATAATAATAAAAAATTTAATTTTGTCATTATAAAAAGCCACGTCAGCATTTAAATTTTAAAAAATAATTTATTAATTTTAACTTAAAAGAAAACAGAAATAAAAATAAAAAATCACATTAATTGAGATCAAAATGTATCTTGAACAAGAACAGCAAGAACACAAACCTAGATCTAAGAACACAAACCCAGATTTTCTAGCATTTTCTTGCCCTTTCTTGTCAACCAAACACAAAAATAAAATCACAAATTGATTTCAAGCTTGAACAAAAACACAAACACAAACCCAGCAAGTGTTCGACAAAAATCCAACTCAAAACATCCAAACTTGAAGCTAAAGAGACCACAAACAAAGCTAAAAACACAGACCCAGATCCAAATTCCGATGAACTCTTCGACTTCAACGAACAAACATAAACCCAGCAAGTGTTCGACAAAAATCTAACCCAAAAAATCCAAACTTGAAGCTAAAGAGACCACAAACAAAGCTAAAAACACAGACCCAGATCCAAATTCCGATGAACTCTTCGACTTCGACAAACAAACACAAACCCAGCAAGTGTTAAACAAAAACCCAACTCAAAAAATCCAAACTTGAAGCTAAAGTGTTTGGCAGTGCATGCAAAGAGTTTGAGCCCGTCAATGAGACCCACCTCTGAATTGCTGATTTGCTGCTACTTCGTGAGAATCGCCGTCGACGCCGACGAAAGCGACATAAGCGTCGTCGCGCAGTCGACGAATCAACTCCAGCACCACCATCTGGAGCTGCTCGCCCAATCGGCAATCCGATCCACATTCTTGAACAGATAGTCCATCGCCCATTCCTCCGCCCATTATTGCTCAGAAGTCAGGAACTTCTGACGATCTCCGGCGCCGAATCCAGCAATTAGTCTTAGATCTAGGTTTTTTTATTTATGTTTTTATTTTAATAAATTATTTTTTAAAATTTAAATGCTGACGTGGCTTTTTATAATGACAAAATTAAATTTTTCATTATTATTTTAATGTTTCTGTTTGCCATGTAGGCCAGTGTCGTTAGGGCACTAACGGAAAGGACGAAAATAGAAGACGTTTTTCTAAACAATGACTAAAAGTGGTGAAAATAAAATATACGGACCAAAGTGAGAATCGTGTGAAAATGTAGGGACGAAAATGTGGTTTTCGCCTTATTATTTTAGAGCTTATGATAATTGAGTTTTAATAAGATTATTTTTTTAAAAGAGAAAGCACTCAAGTGATAGAATTTCACTTAAGTAAACCATTTTCATATTTCTGATGTACTTATAATGAGTTACATGATGATGTAGTGCTGTACAACTTGTAATACTTACATTGAGCTACATCGTTCAAACATAAAATGTATGACCCAACATTTATTATTAAAAATAATTATGGTAATTTTCTTTAAAAATATAAAATAATCAGTTAATGAATAGTTATTTATTAATCCTCATGATAAAATTATTGTTTAATTATTTTAATTAAGTATTAAAGTTTGTTTAAGGAAAAAACCATAATTAGTTTTTATTGAAACTAGCTTGTAATCACATGCATATGCATGAATACACTTAAAGATATACAATAAGATGCATAAAATAATTCTTATATATATAATTTAAATACTATTAATAATCATTTTATTTTTTTTTAACTCTTTAAAAATATTTGTAAAGATATTATTAGGTATAAAATGTAAATTGTCCATTTCTTAAAATTATTGTGAAGCACTTTTTTTTTTACAATTCATTTATTCTAAACTTTTTAATTTTTATACTTAATAACTCACTTAGATGAATATTTATGATGTGGTCCTACATTTGATTCTAAAATTAAGAAATAAAATTCTTTAAGAATAAATAATTCAGGACACATGATGCAAAATTAGAACTCTAATTTAGAATTCTAATTTGAGTTTCTCTCAGTTTCACCTATTATTATTACTAGCTTGTAACTTTATGCATATGCATGAATATACTTAAAAGATACACATTAAGATTCATAGTATAATTTTTACATATATAATTTAAATATTATTGATAGTCATTCTTATATTTTTTTTAACTATTTAAAAAGTCATGTAAGAATGTTATTAATTAGAAAATGTAAATTGTTCATTTTTTAAAAATATTTTTATGTTCATTAATTCTAAACTCTTTGTTTTTGTACACAATAACTCATTTGAATGGATATTTATGAGAGTACCCACATTGGTGGAGCTATTTTTTTAGCTATTTGCACCACAAAAAGTTACTTTATCTACTTTACCTACTCACTTTACAAAAATATTTAGCATTAGTGGATCTATTTTAGCTTTCAATACAATAAAATAATATAAACATCACAATAAAATAATATATCTATTACAATAGTAGTGTGAACACATAGATAAAAAAACAATTTATAAGAAAAAGAAAAAAAAATATAAGAATAAAAGAACAATAGTAGTGTGAACACACAAAAAATATATAGCAATGTGAACGCTATATAAAAAAAGAAAAAAATGAATAAAAGAGGTGCGAACGCACAAACAATAGCAGTGTGAAACAGTTGAAGAGAAATAAGAATAAAAGAAAATAATATATCTTCTTCTTTTTTTGGTTAAAAGGAATATATATAAAAGACTAGGCAGCTAGAATGGCTAAGTTTGTGGCAACATGCCTACAAAAAGTTTCCCCATTTTTGACTGCACTCACTAAGGCAGCAACTACATCAAATGGGGGAGAATCAAAAAATACAAGAGTTTCCTGCAAATTACAACCTATTCTAGCAAGTGCATTAGCACTTTTGTTTGCTTCCCTAAAAACGTGCTTCACAGTGCTGTGGGGAATCTTCTCTAGCAGTAATCTTCAATTAAACAGTAAGGAAAAATAAGCAGCAGTAGGGGATTTTCTAGAGTTAAGAACATCTAAAACTAATTTAGCATCAAGTTCTACTTCCAAAAAATTGAACCCCAAGTTGAATGGCTAGTTGCAAACCATCTCTTAGTGCCCAAAATTCTACTATAATAATGTTGTAGTGGACCCAATACTCCTTGCAAACCCCCTAACCCACTCACCAGCACTATTCCTTAAGATTCCACCACCACCAGCCTTCCCCGGATTGCCACAAGAAGCCCTATCTGTGTTCATTTTAAACCAGTTAGTAGGAGGCTTTTCCCAGTTCACCGGAATAACAGCCATCATCCTCTGCTTGTTTATCTTTCCCACACAGTAAGAAAATTGCAATGCCTTACTTATACACAGTCTATGCAGATTGATGTTTAGGGGAGTATTATCAAAAGCAACCATATTCCTATGCTTCCATAATTCCCATGTAGCAAAAGGAAAAACATATCTCCACGGCACTAAAGCTTGGTGCATTGCTTTATCGAGCAGTTAACCCGAAGCCAATCATTAACATCATCAATAGTTTGAAACGAAGGAACAACCGAAGGGGGAACATTCACCTTACACCAAAAATCACGGGCATAGATACATTCCCTTAATTGGTGCCCAATCATCTCAGGCTTTCTCTTGAATAACAGACAAGTGTCTTCCTCAATGATACCCCTAAAAAAAAATCATGCCTTTCACCGGTACACTCCTATGCATACACAGCCAAAGAAAATGAATGATTTTTGGTAAAATATCTAGCTTCCAAATCCACACCCCTTGGAAGGAAGTGTTCGGGTTATAGGAGGTATTAGCTAGAGCATAAGCTGACCTCAAAGAAAAATCTCCATCCTTGGAGAGTTTCCATATTATAGAATCTTCCTTTTGCTCAAACTGAGTTAGCGGCGTCGCTCTAATTTTATCTTTAACTTCCTAAGGCAACTCACATATATAGTTTCCCATCTCCACTCCTGCCCTTGTCCAAGGAGTAAATCAAAGAGTAACATCTCACTCTCGTTCTGAGTCAGAGGCCCAGCAATCAATTCTCGAAGCGACACATCTCTAATCCAGCAATCTAACCATACCTTGATTTTCCTTCCATCTCCCACACTCTAGCCAATACCTTTTTCAAAGGTTGGAAAGCCAGCCTTTATAGCGTTCCAATTGGAAGAAGCTGAAAGTTTATCAGGATCCCTAGATCTTCTCCTATCTAAGGAGAAATATTTGTTTAGAATGACTTTGGCCCACAGAGAATCCTTTTCCTGATTCATTTTCCAATTTATCTTAGCAAGGAGCGCAATATTCTTTGCCCTTGTTGCCTGAATCCCGAGGCCACCCTCTTCCTGAATCCCGAGGCCACCCTCTTCCTTTGGTTGGATGATTTTATTCCACCTGACTAAATGCAGCTTTTTCTTTTCCCTAGTTGAGCCCCAAAGGAAGTCTCAGTTAATTTTATCCAACTTCTCACATAAATGAACTGGTAGTGCCTCTCCTTGCATCACATAGTTCGATATTGCGGACATAACCGATTTCAATAGGACCGACCTCCCAGATAAGGACAGGAACTTTGCTTTCCAACCAGAAAGTTTATTCATCACCCGCTCCACTATAAAGTTCAATCTATTCCTTGTTGCCCCTCTATGCTTAATAGGAAACCCAAGGTATTTTCCAATGTTTGTCATATCCTGGATTCCCAGTTTAGAGCATATCTCTTCTTTGACTCCCTCTTGGACATTTAGAGAAAAATAAATTCTCGATTTTTCAAGGCTCACATTTTGTCCGGATTCCCTACAAAATTTGTTCAAAACTTCTGTAATAGCCTCACAAGTTTGCTTCTCCACCTTGGCAAAACAAAATTAAGCCGTCCGCAAAAAACAAGTGGGAAATATCTATATTCTCATGGGAGGCTTTTAAAGGCTTCCATTCTCTAGCAACACACTTTTGTTCAATCAAATAACCAAGAAACTCCATACACAAAATAAATAAGTATGGGGATATCGGGTCCTCTTGCCTTAATCCCCTTGTAAGAGTAAAGGGGTCTAAGGTACCTCCGTTTAACAAAATAGAGATCCTGGTGGATGTAACACAACTCGTGATCACCTTAACTATATTCTGAGGAAAGTGGAAGGCATGAAGAACTCTATAAATAAAACTACACTCTAGCCGATCATAGGCTTTCTCCAAATCCACTTTGATGGCCATGTAGCTTTCCTTACCTTTCTTTCTATCCAATGTACAGAAAAGCTCTTGGGCAATCAAAACGTTGTCAATACCCTTCCTTCCAAGCACAAACGCAGTCTGAATAGGGGCAATTAGCTTGCCAATAAAGGGTTTGATCCTATTAACTATAATCTTAGAAATAACCTTATAGACCGAGTTGCACAGGCTTATCGGCCTATAATTGTTCAAGGATTCTAGACTTGGGCATTTTGGAATCAGGGTGATGAGGGTATCATTGAGATATTCAAGAACTACCCCTGTCACAAAAACATCCATAACCACTTCAGTAACAGATTTTCCCACCTCATGTCAGAACTGCTGATAAAGCCCCACATGCAATCCATCAACTCCTGGAGACTTGAAAGGCTCCAGACTCCATAACCCATTTTTGACATCTTCTTCAACCACTTCTTTACCTACCCAAGCCTTTTCTTCTTCTAACAGAAAGCAGCAAGAAAACCCTGAGATTGGGGATTGCTAGTAGGAAAGACTCAACTCAGTGGTATAAAGCTTCTCATACCCCATCAGAATATGCTTTTTCACCACCTCTATATCTACAATCCACTCCCCCATATTGTTTTTTAAACACCTAATCTTATTCCTCTGCCTCTTCACCACAGTTGTAACATGGAAATAGGAAGTATTATGATCCCCGAAGGCAGCAGCATTTATTCTAGACTTTAGAGCCCAGTATTCCTCTTCCTAGAGAAGAATGGAGGAATATTCATCAATCAAGTACTTCTTTAATCTAATAAAAGACTCACTGGAGTTATTAGGAAAGGCTTTTCGAGTCCCATTCAATCTAGCTAAAATCCTCATCTTCCTAGTAAAAAGGTTCCCAAAGACTTCCACATTCCATTTCTTCACCATTCTAGTGAACTCCTCTGTAGCCAAATGCAACGTTCTTTCGTCAGGCCAAGCTTCTCTCACCACCCTAGGGAACTCCGGGTGTAACAACCACATGCTTTGAAAGTGAAACAGTTTGTTTGCCTTATCAGGATTGGGCTTACATAACTCAATTAGGATCGGGTGATGATCCGAGTATGTTCTGGGCAAATGGGTGACAACTACTTCTGGATAGAGAACTCTCCACAACGGGTTGGCAAAACATCTATCTATCCTTTCCAAAATCAAATCCGCCAGCTGCCTTTTATTTGTCCAGGTATATTTGGGTCTAGCAAACCCCAAATCCACAAAACTACAAGAGTCCAAAACACCTTTGAACTCCAATGCCCTATTAATATTTATTTGGTTACCCCCAAATTTGTCCTCACCACAAAGGATCTCATTAAAATCACCTATCATAAGCTAAGGCAGTGTGTGCAAGTGTCCAACTTCCTCCATATTAGACCACAAAATACGTCTTTCGGCAATATGAGGACTTGCATAAATAGCAGAAAATAACCAAGACAGGTTCGAGGCACATACCTTTACAGTGGCATGGATTTCCTTCTCTGTGGACGCCAACAAGGAAATATCAACATCTTCTTTGTTCCACAAAACCCACAGTCCACCGGCATACCCGATTGTATCCGTAGTGATAAAACCATCAAAGGGAAATCCACTTATAATATTCTCAGCCCTATCTCCTCCAACTCTAGTATCCGTGATTACCATGATCAAAAGGCGGTGATTCACAACCTTTTCAAAAATCCGCCTCTTAAAATTTGGGTTCAGAGCACCTTTGCAATTCCACATTAGGATATTCAATATCTATGACAATAGCGGTGTGAATGAACAGACGAAGAGAAATAAGAATAAAATAAAATAATATATCTATTACAATAGCAATGTGAATGCACAGATTAAAAAAACAATATATAAGAAAAGAAAAAAATATAAGAATAAAAAACAATAGCAGTGTGAACGCAGACGAAGAGAAATAAGAATAAAAATGAGTAAAATAATCAAAAGCGGATAAATAATTTTTTTTTTTACCTTTCAGTTACAGTGCACAGCCAAAAATAGTTGTGGAACCAAAAAATATAATTTTGGCTCCACCATTGTAGGGCACATTTTGGTATTTGGTGGTGCTAAAAATAATAATATAGCTATTTAGCACCACCAATGTGGAAGCTTTGATATGATCCCACATTTGATTCCAAAATTAAGAAATAAAACTCTCTCTAAAAATAAATAATTTATGACACATGACGCAAAATTGGACTTCAATTATAGAATCTAATTGGATTTTCTCATATATATATATATATATATTATTTATAAGTTTGAATTGTTTTTAGTTCTAAAAAAATACTCATAAATATTAAATCATTCAAAAATTAAGTTTTTTATGGTTTACTTATATTAGACTCCTCTTTTTTACACTAAATTAACTCATTTGGTGCAAAATTTTTAAAAACTTAGATTAGATGAGACACATGTCACAAAATTAAATTCTAAATGAAATCCAATTTTTACATTGAATTAATTCACTTGGTACAAAAATTTAAAAACTTAAATTAGATGGGATACGTGGCGCAAAATTAGACTCTAATTGAATTCTAATTAGAAATCTAATTGGATTTTCTCTCAGCTTTACCTATTATTATTACTAGTATGTAACTCATGCTACCGCACAGAAATGGATATAATTTAATAAAACAATAGAAATAAATATATTGCATTTTGTTTATTTAAGTAATACTGTTGGTTTTGTTTATTTATTTATTTATTAATCATGAGTTTAGTTATGTTTAAAAGACTTAGTTTATTCATGTTTAATAAAACTTAGTATTACGTAATTTTTTAACAAATATTTTTATCATACAAAATTCTAATGAAAGAATGCTACATAGACATATATATTCAAGGCTGATTCATACACGGTACATATAACTATGATTAAGTTGCTTCATCACAAACCATTTTTAACAAAATATTTTAATCAATTAAATGTGAATATCATAACGTGCATCTCATAACAATATATAATAATAAAATAACGTGAATCTCATTAAAAAAAATTATCAATTAAAAATCACTAACATTATGAGCATAAAATGTAAAGACAAATAAATAGGATATGTACTAATTCCTTAAAAGAAAACTTACAGTGAGTTGAAAAAACTACATAAATAATCTTTGATATTTGAAGAATAATGGGATTACAATTTCCTTTTGAAATTGGGTAGAGACTCGTGCTGATAACATGTTACGAAAAAAAAAGAAAAAGAAATATGCAACATCAATGATAGAAAAACAAAAACATTTTTATAACTAAACAATAAAAATTATTGACAAAAAGGAAAGAAAGTATAGGCAGATGAAAGACAATAATAATACAACATCAATCATAGGAAAACCACAAAATTATATAGTTAAACAATAAAAAATTTACACAAAAACGAACGACAGTGTAGACAGATGAAAAAAAGCAGTAATCAAACCTTAGGAATGGTTGGAATTCGTTTTGCAAAGCATAAACCAGGACCATAAAAATTGTAAAGATAAGTACAATCGGAATATCTGGAAAACATCTTCTTATATAAGATACAAAAATACCCAAATACATGCATCATTGATACCAAGAGATTCTTTTGAAATTCCATGTGGAAAAGGGAGGTGAACCTAAAAATACATGGGTGTGGAAAAGGGAGGTGAACTTGAAAATACATGGGTGTGAAAAAGGGAGGTGAACCTGAAAATACACGGGTGTGAAAAAAATTAAAAAAAAAAAAAAAGAAAAGAAAAAAGAAGCACATTGGAATTACAAATTAGACTCCAATTTTATATTTACATTGACATGTAGCACAAAAATAGATTAGAATTCTAATTTAGAATTCCAATTGGAGTTTCTCTTTACTTCACCTATTATATATATATATATTATTATTATTATTATTATTATTATTATAGATGACTTATAAATTTGATTTTTTTTATTTATATGATTATGTTTTTTTTATAGTTTATTATATTGGACTCCTTGTTTTCTACACTAATTAACTAATTTGACACAAAACTTTAAAAATTTAGATTAGATAGGACACGTGGATTAAAATTAAATTCTAATTGAAATTCAATTTTTACATTAAATTAACTCACTTGGCACAAAATTCTAAAATTTAGATTAGATGAAACACATGGTGCAAAATTAGACTCTAATTAAATTCCAATTTGAAATTTAATTGAATTTTCTCTTTGCTTTACCTATTATTATATATATAGATTATTATTATTATTATTATTATTATTATTATTATTATTATTATTATTATTATTATTATTATATAGATGATGGAATTTCAAATAAATTGGTTTTATTAAATGAGTAATGCTTGAAGTGAAGCATTTGATGATAAAAATAAAAATCTAATGTTTTGAATAAAGATAGGGACATGATTTTGTTTTAGTTAAGACTAATATATTTCCAAACACAATTTAGTTACTAAGTATTGACCCATACTTTAAAATATACAAATCATGGTAATAGGGTAGAATAGTGGTACACCCTATTGTGCACTGATACTACCTACAGACTTACCAAGTAGCAATTTATCATGGGGACATGGGGTGATGACTACACACGCAAACCCCTTATTCTTCTAAAAAAATTTAATCTTTAGAAATTTAATACAGGAAGGACGTGAACTGGCTTGATTTGATTCTCAAAGAAATACCTTGACTTGATTCTCAATTACATAGTGTCAAATACAACAACAAAAAAAGGGGTAAATTTCACTATTGAAAAATAGCTTCAATGCTAGATTTCGGTTGCATTAATTTTGAGCATTTTCAACGTCCCTGATTAAGTAGGAAGAAAGTGGATCGGCTCTGCTTAAATGTTGTAATACAATGGGCTCATTTCTGCGGATACACTTAATTTTAAACCTAATTTTACATCTTATTGAATTATCAAGTACTTATAATAGTAGTAATTTCACTTTCACATAAATTTATAATTAACACTCAACAATTTGACAAATTAATTAATTGGATGTAAAAAGAATATGAAGTTGGGTTTGTTTAACTTTCTCTAAAATTATAGTTGTGCACCAAAAACCTCTTTTTCACTTAGTCAACCTTTTTACCGAACAAGAGCGCAATCGCCATAACCCCAACTACCATTTCATAATTATAAGAAGGTGCTCTCCGCCTAATTATTGTCCGATAGTCATATATAGAACATCCATAGGTATCAAAAAGTCCTTTTCTCTATAATATATAGAGGCTATAGGCCTAGCTTCTTTTTCTTCAAAATGTCACATAGGAGAGTACCTCTCTCTCTCCCTCAGAGAATCTTTGTTCTTTACCCAGTACACAAATTCTTCCACCTCACCCTTTCATCAGTAATGGAGTCCTTGAAACACCTATTGCATGAAGAAGGATGTAGCAGCAGTGAATCCGGGTGGACAATGTACATATCCTCTCCCATGAAAGAAGATTTTGTTGAACTCTCTAACTATCAGGATGACGACGACGACAACAAAAGTCAATTCAGAAAGCAACACCAGCATTTTGATAAGAAAAATGAGGATGATGATAGTGATGATTCATTGGCTTCTGATGCTTCCTCTGGCCCAAGTTCTTATCAGCATACACATTCTAACGGTCAAGGTAGTCATACTACATCTCGTTCTAAGCAAGATAAGAGTAATAATGCAAACAAGTTTTTTTTACGCAAGAATGCAGACAAAAGAGAGAAGAAATCTGTCAAAAACAGTACTAGAAAAAATTGAAAAAGTGCGCGTGTACTTTTAGGTGTCTATGACAAATTGCTGCTGTTTAGATTAGGTCATTTCAAACTCAAAGTGGTGCAATGTTTACAAAATTTATCAAGTGGAAAAATGAGAACACAATGTACGTTATCTTCCATATATCCTTAAAGAGAATCATATATATTACTGCTATCTTTTTCTTCATCTTACTTTTCATAAATTCCATGTTGCACTAAGAATTTAAGAAACATTTGTACATATGAGATGAGATGAGTTAGAATATGGAAACACACAAGAACAAGTGCATGCAAAGAGGTGAAAATAGAAATCATGAGTCTTGTAACTTAGTGGTATTTTCTGATTTTATTGGTACGAAGATTTAGCAATCGAATTCATCTTTCCACACTTGTTGTAACAATTAAATAAAGAGGATGCGGAGAGAAAAGGGGAAAAAAATTCTTGAACTAATTCTCTGATCATTGTCATCATAAGCTAAGATGCCCCCTTGTGCTTTTCTCCTTTCTTTTCTTTTCCTTTTTTTTATTTTTTATTTAATAAGATAATTTGCTGGCTGCACGTAATATATATACTGCAAACATAAGATCTTGTTATACAATGGGTTCAAGTCCAACCATTTAATAAAGTATTAGGAAAAATTTTCCTAATCTTGCACCGACATTGTGATAAAGGAGCCCACAAATCACATCACTGGAAATGCTGCTGTCAAATAGGAAAGGACACAAAATTCAAGCAATAAACGATGGTTGGTTTTGGAAGGGGTTGAATGGAAGGAATTTTCCAATCAAAGTTGCAAATAATGATTTGGCCAGCACGAAGCTCTTGATAATAATAATGCAGTATGTGGGTTGTGGCTGGGTATGGACAAAACCAAAAAATATATATACTATATATTTGTGTGTATGTTAAGTTCTGAAAAAAGAAAAAAAAGTAACATGAAAAAGACAGAAGTGCTAGTGGGGTAAAGAAATATCCAAATCCAATTCACAAGAAAATAATAATTCTCTAGCAAAAAAGTTTCCAATAATGATGCATATTTTGCATTAATGTTGTTGCATGAATATATGCAATGTATGTGTGTATTAAACTATGAACAAACAGGTTATGTAGTGCTGGAAAGAGAGGAAAGGTAAATATAGACAGACAAATGACAACTACGACAAGCAGCAAAAGCATTTTAATGACAGAACATTGGCTAGTTATTATGTACCCAAATCCTGGAAAGAAATCGGTGCAAGGGCAGCAGCAAGAGGCAACCCCAAAGTACATGCTCTACATTATTGTTAAATTATTAAAGCTCCCAATACTTGATAGAATATGATAATCTCGAAATTCATACTCTACTCCCAACATAAACCTTCTTTCTTTTTTTCCAAAAAAGGAAGAAAGAAAAGAATTAGCCCACTTTTGATGTGAGGCCTGTTAGTTCACGGGGCAAGTTTAAAAAAAAGGGTTAATTGCAAAAGTCCATATATTATAAAGTATGGAAGTACTTGCACTTTGCACCTCAAGTAAGTAGCTATGTATCTTGTAATTTCTTATTTTGATTTCATAATGTCCTTGTAGCATTACATTATGTTCAAAATATTGTATGTACAAATTAAATACATTATCTGTAATTACTATTGCCCGCCGTGGTGTATGGCTGTAGTTTCTTGATCACATATAAACATACTTACATACATATTTCTATCGATTTAATTGTTATTTAATATTGGTCTTTCTAATCAACATAGCATTGTTAACGTAGTTACCATCATCCTCAAAAAACTACTATAGATAAAAAGAAAAGTCCTCTTCGTTGAGACGAAACAAATTCATAACCTTTTACAAATGAAGTCAAATCATAAAGTCAAATGTGTAACATAGTGGAAATTAAAACAAGTACAAACAATCATCATAGTGGAAATTCTATCCCAATATTTGGATTGATCCATGAACATAATTTGGCACCTTTACACTAACCACAGCCTATCTCTTTACCACCAGAGCCAAAGATAGATGCTATTATGAACATTCATCAAATGCCAAGACATGAGCATTTATTTATTTGTTTGAAAATATTTTATTACCCTTAATTACCCCAACCCCAACCTATCTCTTTACCACCAGAGCCAAAGCCAAAGATGCTAAGATTTACATTCATCAAATGCCAAGGCCAAAGGTCATCATAAAATGCAAAAAATTGAAAAAGACTGGGAAATTTAATGAATCGCCATAAAAAATTTAATGATGCTCTGCCCCAACCCCAAACCATCTCTTTATCACCAAAGCCAAGGCCAAGGATGATATGATCAAAATGCCAAGAGAAGACATATAAGAGGAATCATAAAATAATAAGGATATGACCCCATATGAAGAAGCTAAGGCGTTTTGTCAAAAAGTAACACACCTTAAAGTATTTGACACAGAGGAAGGATTAATACATAATCAAGCATTTAAGAGCAACTTCAACTTGCAAAAAATTCTTATCAAGTAAAACATCCTATCCAAATACAAAAGGAATATATATATATATATATATATATTCCTTAATCAAGAACTTTGTAGCTTAATATTCTAATAAAATATTAATTTGATAAGATGTAAGTATGCAACTTGAGGGAAAAAAAAAAAGTGCGGGTTGTGTGAGAATTAAAATTAAAATTTTTTTTATAATGGACTTTTTGTTTGAATAGAATTTAAATTTGTTTTAAATTATTTTTAAATCACGCAATTTGAGAAAAAAAGAAACAACAAAAAAAGTTGTGTGGGATTTAAGTTTAAAAAAATTTTATAATAGACTTTTAGTTTGAATAGAATTTAAATTTTTTTTAAATTATTGTTAAATTAATATTATACCTTAGTCAAAATATGGGTTTTTTTTTAGAAAGAAAATGCGGGCTGTTATGTGTGATTTAAGTTTATAAATTTTTTATAATCGACTTTTAGTTTGAATAGAATTTAAATTTGTTGAAATTTAAATGATAAAATTTTACCTAATTTGTGAAAACAAAGCGAAATACACATCGTGATCATAAAATTACTCTAAAAAAGAAACAAATACTAAGAGCATGAAACTGAGGCTAAAGGGCTCGTGGGTCGTGGCTATATTCCAATATGCAAAAACTCAAAAAATAAGTCTACCCTTATTAAAAGAACGATGAACCATCAATCTTAGACTTCCTTATTATCTAAAGAAAAGAAAGTTTCATAATTAGAAAAGGAAAGGCATATAAAATTAGGTAACGGCTTAACACTGTAAAGTAGCATATAAAAATGAATAACCAAGACTTTAAAAAAATAAATAAAAAGTCGAGGATTTGATTTTCCTACCTCAGATTTAGCATCTAAAACCTCTTCAAACTGTTTCAAGAGTTCGGGTGGAGAAAATTGGTAAAGTTCAGCTCCTAGTATTGCAATTGGAACCTTAACCCCTGAAATTAATTCCAAATATTGATCAGTATACAATGACAAAACCATTAATTTTGTTCTTCCTTGTACTCATACCAAACGACAACAAAAATGGAGAAAATTATCAAGTTTTGGTTTGCTTGCAACTTCAAGGTTCAAGATCAACATAAAAACAGAAATGATTTCCAACAAACAGGTAAAAATGTATTATTATAACAGAGAAGGTGTTAAGATAAATTGTTGCATATCAATATGCCAGTACCAAATAAATATCCATTGACCTCAACAAAATGGTGATAGAAGTTCTTTCCTAAAAAGTGTTTCAAAAGACACTTTTTAAGTTCTGAAACTTCACCAAGGGCTTTGTAGCTAAATTGGCGCTTCCCCATGCACTAAATGTTTGGGGGTTTAAGAGGGAAAATGTTCGAGCTGTGGGATTAACAGTATATTGTAATTATCTTTCCAAAAAAAAAAAAATACCATTTTAAAAATTGATGCAAATATTACAATAGATGGAAAGTACTTTGGAGCATTTTTAAGCATATGAATTCATACCCTCAATATCATCTAGAGTGACAAATGTAGGATGCAATAGCACAGCAGCTTGGATAAGCTCAGCTTTTGCAAGTTCAACCACAACCTTGGCTGAGAAGAATACAAAAGTTCAAATATCAGTATTTTTTTAAAGCAAAAAATGCTATATTATTTAAAAAGTTTGAAATTTAGAATTATTAATCGAACTTGCTTCCAGTTGAAAAAATAAAGAAATTTTCCAATTAGGGGGAAGGGGGCAATGGCAAAACTATGAAGATACACAAAACCATAAAAATCCTCCCTAACAAGCAATGGCTTTCACATGAGTCTATACTAGTTTGGGATAGTCAATTAGAAAAACTCACCACGACAGCAGAAGCCTGCAGCCCCAACTGAAGCAAAACCTTTACTTTTTACAGCTTCAACTACTGGCTTTGCCTCCGCAAATCCCTTGTCCCAATGAAAAATTATAGAGCTTCAGACACTATTAGTGCAATTAGTAGAAAGCAGCAATATCATGGTTGCCAAGCAGATCAATAATTTATGAAGTATGGACCATCTGTTGCTATCAGCAATAACAATAAAGACGTTGCACAGCTGAATCCAAACACATTCAAACAAACCAATATGTGTTTTTGCATCAACGATAAGTAAAATACCAAACTCACAATGAGGCCTTAGAATTTAATCTCAAATGAAAATGTGGCAATATATTCAGTTTCACAAAAGGGTCCACGGTGAGAAAATCAAAATTTATGGACAATTTCCAGGCAACTATTGAAATATAAAACCAACTGGTCCATGGTCCTTCAACCAAACTTCTCTGGGCCTATTAGCATCATCGGGCACAAAGCAATCTCCATGGAAGAAGTCAGGAACAACGACATAAAATCCAGCAGCTGCAACCTTGTATGCAAGCTTTCTTTAAAATAGAAAACAACCAACATTAGTTTTCAGAAGTGAAAAGTAAGCACAAAGTCACAACGTTAATTTTGTTTGTGTGATCAGACATGTGCAGATTACAACTCCACCTTTAAGGGCAAAATCTTTATCGTCACATCTTCTATTTCAAAATAACATAATATAGCTTCCAATAAGCAATTACAATTATGAATTGTCTATTCTAATTAGCTCCCAAATTGAAAGAAAAATAAAAGTATCTCACGGTGCTCAATATTTGACCAAATTAAGTCAGCTAAATTTAGGAATGATGGCTATGAATTTTAAAGAATTATATATATATATATATATATATGTGGCACCTAAACCAAAAGGTCATGATGTAAAAGGAGTTCATCCTTAATATGAAAAGAAAATTTAGAGACACGAATTTTGTCTCACAACTCTGATATAGTCGTTTGTGAGTGGTGGGAAAGAAGTGTAAGTGATTGTCCATGACTCACGATGGACCATTTTAGCAAATTGTGGCAAAAGTAATTATGCAAAACCCATAAACTATACAAAGAAAAGAAATATGAGAATTCGCCATACCTCAAGTTTGGAACCTCATATCCTGCAGGAAAACTCAAACATGTTAAGGTGGAACAAGATAGTGGTAATGAATTAACACAGCCACAGCCAGTGATTTTATAGCAGATACAAACATATAAACGGAAAAGAGGGTTGGGGGGGATATCAACATAAATGACTATACAAAAAACAAATCATCAAGAAAAAGAACACCCGGAAGATATAATTTCAACCTTTGATACTGATCAAAGCCTTTTTTCCCCCTATGTTTCCACAAGAATTCTTTACATAGTTATGTTTCTTTAGAACAGATAAATTCCAAGAATAACTGAAGGTGCCAGTCAATTTTCCTCAAGATTCATAAATAACCCATTTAATCTTAAAAACCATTTCCTCCAACAATCACATAAATGAATCCAAAGAGCCCCCCCATAGTATATTTTCAGAACCCAAAAGCCAACACCCAGATCACAGTTTGAAGTGAAGTGTCAAGGAAATTTGTAGGTACGTATAGGTACAAAAAATGGCAGAGACGAGAAGGATTGCGAGCTTGGAGTTTGGGGAGCCAGAGACGTAGGTGCTGAGACCACCAAGCTGTCCAATATGTCCAGCTCCAGCATTTGGGTTCAGGGTTGGTGGTGGGTTGGAGCCACTGTGAGGACCAGACATTCTCCTTTCTTTTCTTTGTTTTTTCTTTCTTTAATCGGCAAACACAACACAACACAAACTCTCTCCTCAGTCTTTGGGCCGTGGGGGTTTGTTTTGTGCAACGTTTGTTTGGATAAAAAGGTGTGATTTGGAGCACCTTGGCTCCCACTTTCCACTAGATCGTGTCATCTTTGACGTTACAACATGCTCTAGTAGCTGTAGAGGCGAGGCAAGGTGATTTGTAAATGGATGTCTCTGTTAGCAAAAAAAACTCTGGGCTTCAGTATTTTATGGATGATTAAGTCTAGTGCCACATATTTTGGTACAAAAAATGCTACAACTCACCATTTGGCTAGTTGTAGTTAGTAAAGAGGCGACGGTGGGTTCATGTGAGGACAACCCTCTACCAACCACAGCTCGCCACGCTAGAGGGGTGATGGTGCGATCATGTGGGGACACCCATCCACCAACCACAACTCACCATGTAGCAAGTTGTGATATTTTTTGTGCCAAAATGTGTGACACTAGATTTACTCTTTATGGATGACACTATAAAGACTATCACTAGTTGCTACGTGGTGAGCCAGAAATTTATGACCATCATTTGGCTAAGATAGTTGATAACCAAGAGAAACGGCACGCATCTTTTACACTCAATAATGAAAAACGTAACAGACGGAGCAATGATCATAGGATGAGCTGCGAACTTTAGACAAATATTTTGTAATGCACTAATAGTTGAGCATAATTACAACTATTCATTACTCATTAACGAGGCACGCAACTATAAAAAGACAAAGCAACAGAAGTTAAAGGTACACACAAATTCTCTATGAAAATCACTCTCCATTCCATCATCTCTAAAATTTTTCTCATTTACTGATTTAAACATCAAATGTGGTTTGGCTAATGCCACATCGACATGTTACTCTTCCACTCAGTTCATTTTGCAGGTTTTCTTCTAAGGACAAAATTTAGGTACGGTACTTTAGGTGATGTTTCTTAGGTTCTCATCTTAATATATAACTATGTGGTTACTTAACTAAAAAATACACTTCTATCTTAAGAAAAAATTTACATAATAAAATTTTAAAAATAAAAAAACCAAAAACATAGTACATAAATACTATGCTTAAGTCTTGCTCTTCTTATAAAAGAGACGGCACAATTACAGCTCAGTCGATTCACTTCACCAAGGAGCTCAACTTCTGATTTCTTGTATCATCACTATGTCTTTCTTGTGATTTCTAATTGATTATATATCAAACTCTCCCCTGTTACCCATCAACAACAACCAAAAAAAAAAAAAACTCCCCCGACATAACTATGGAATTCATAAAAAATAAAAAGTAATTGCTATGTACTGTCAAATCATCGTGTGAAACGTAGGAGGAGATTGGCACTTGGCATAGGCAGGCCTAGGATGGTGATGGCTATAGCTGTAGTGTTTTACTTTTGGTGCAGGCCAATTCAATTTTAAATTCTAAAAATGTTGTAACTCATGATTTTTGGGCTTTTACCAAGAAGTTGATAACTTTATTTATTTATTTTATTTTTTGGTAAATAAAGGATTTGCATTAAAAACTAACAAAGAAAACCAACTGTTTGAGGACGAATCCTTTCATAAAACATGCCAATCTGGTCATAATACAAAAGCAAAGAAACGTCCACAGGCGGACTCTCAAAAATAACAAAATCCTGCTGAAGGCGAGGACCTTTGCGTGCTAGAGCATCCGCACACTTGTTAGCTTCACGAAAACAATGCATTAATCTCACCTGAGGCACTTGGTTGATAAGTGCCCTGCAGTCCATAATAAGAGGAGAATGGTTTAGATTAATGCAGTGCACATTGGTCATCCAATCCAAAACAACCTTAGCATCCACTTCTATTTCTAAGGCCTCAATCTGCTTCTATGCTGGAAGCAACACCAATGTTGCACGTGAATCCCCTAATCCACTTGCCATTTGAATCCCGAACCAGCCCACCTCCGCTTGCTCTCCCAGGATTGTCCAAGGCTGACCCATCCGAATTTAATTTGAACCAGCCCTCACACGGCTTTTCCCATCTAACCCGCAACACGGCTTGGATGACCCTCCTATCTTCCTTCCCCACACAGTACAGGTACTCATAAGCAGCACGTAAAGCCCCTCTATATAACTCCATATTGACCCGCTTCTCCTTGAACACCACAACATTCCTGTGCAGCCAAAGATTCCAAACAGCAACGGGAAAAAGGATATGCCAGGGTATATGCTCAGTTCTAACGGAAGATCTCTTCGCATTAGTTTGAAACCACTCACCCAGGTTCTCATTGAAGAAATTTTGATCATCATCAGCTATGCCAAGCTTACCCCACGTATGTTTTGCGAACACACAATCCCTTAGCACATGAAGGATAGTTTCCCTCCTATTGTTGCAAACTCGACATTGAGCATTCTGCACAATACCCCTATCCTGGAGGACTTCTCCCATGGGAATACTCTGCAAGAAGCACTTCCAAAAGAACATTTTAATTTTCGGCATAGCATCCATCCTCCAAATCCAATTCCCTTTAAAGGCATTGGCTGGCTCACAACCACTCTTGGCAATTCTATACGCACTTTTTTGCTCAAACTCACCTAAAGGAGAATAAGCCCAAACAATCCTATCCTCACCTTGATGGATCATAGGCACGGGCACAGCCTTAAGAAGGCTGATCAGATTGCCAGGGAGATCAAAAGAGCATCTATTAAAATCCCATTGACCATCATTCCTCATATCCTTCATCGAAAGCAAGTCTTCATCTCTTCTAAGGGGACCTTCTATCATGCCTCTTAAATTCCCCATTGTTAACCACTTATCATTCCAAAAATTGAGGGTGCTATTAACACCCACCTTCCATTTAACTCCTTGCATGAAGACACGGTTCCCATGCTTTAGATCGGACCACACATTGGAACCACATCTCTTCGGGTTGTTATACTTGATACGCAACACCTTAGCCCAATCCTTTTCCTTCTCCATTCGAAACCTCCAATTCAGCTTCGCAAGTAAAGAAAGATTTTTTGGCTTGGCTGCTTGCAAACCCAGACCTCCTTCTTCCTTTGCTTTGGTCACTTTACTCCAACCAATCATGTGAACTTTCCTTTTGTCTTGGGTGGAACCCCAAATGAAATTTTTTGTCACTCTATCAAGCGCTTCCAAGGTACGGCTAGGCAGCAAGGAATTTTGCATTACATATGATGGGATTGTGGTAAGCACAGATTGGGCTAAAACAACCTTCCCTGCAAAGGAGATAAGATGCCCCTTCCAACCCGCAAGCTTAGCTTGAACTCTCTCCACAATGAAGTCAAAGTCCCTACTACTTGAACCCGGTTGCTTAAGGGGGAAACCAAGGTACTTACCCAACTTGGGTGTTGACCGAATACCCAACACTTCGCAAAGCTCCTCCCTCTTGTTGCCATCCACATTAGGGGAGAAATAAACTCTTGATTTGTCCTTATTTATTTTTTGCCCCGAAATACCACAAAAATCCTCAAGAGCCTCCAAAACACTAATGCAATTCTTCATGTCAGCTTTTGCAAAGAGCACCAAGTCATCCGCAAAGAAGAGGTGGGATACCGCCAACCCTCCCCTCGATGTTTTAACAGGATCCCAAAGATTAGCATCGCACTTGTTTTTAATGAAGAAACCCAAAACCTCCATACACATGATGAATATGTATGGTGACAAAGGGTCGCCTTGCCTAATTCCTCTAGTAGGATTGAAGGATTCAAGGGCACCTCCATTAAAAAGAACCTCACAACTGGCTGTCGAGATACAACTCAAAATCACTTTACTTAAAAAAGGAGGGATGTTAAACAAAGCAAGGGTATCTCTAACAAAACTCCACTCAAGTCTATCATAGGCTTTCTCAAGATCAATATTTACAGCCATGTAGCCTATTTTACCCTTCTTAAGGCTCAAGGTATGGAGAAGCTCTTGAACAATGATGGCATTATCCACCCCCTTTCGGCCCGGAACGAACACCGCTTGCAAGGGAGAAATCAAAGTATCTAAATAAGGCCTAAGCCTCGCTACTATGACCTTCGAGATAATTTTGTAAACAGTGTTACAAAGACTGATGGGTCTAAAGCTTCCCAAAGAATCCACTCCTGTATGCTTGGGAATTAGAGTAATAAGAGTCTTGTTTAAGTAAGCCGGCACACTTCCCCTTTCAAACACCTTTTTAACTAACTCCACAACTGAATCCCCCGTGATCATCCAAAATCTTTGATAGAAGCCTGCATGAAGACCGTCCGGTCCAGGAGCCTTGAAAGCTTTCAAAGCCCACAGGCCATCCTTGATCTCTCTATCTTCAATCGGGCTTGCTAATGCTTGGGCTTCCCCTTCGGACAAACTGACAGGCCAGTTAGGAATGTCCCAAGTTTTCCTTGGCGATTCTTCCATGTCTGTGGTATAGAGGTTCATGTACCACCTCCTAATATAGGCAGCCACCTCAATCTCATCCGAAATACAATTACCCACATTATCTTTGAGGCTGGTTATTCTATTCCTTCTTCTCCTATTAACAACCGACGCATGATAGTAGGAGGTATTACGCTCTCCCAAAACCAGCCAATTGACTCTAGCCTTCATTGCCCAGTATTCATCAATAAGCTCTTTAACTTCAACATAATCTTGTCTTAAATTTCTTTCAAGCTCCACAAGAAAAACACTAGGACTATTGGCCAATGCTTTTTGAACACCATTCAGCCTAGCTTCAATCTTTTTCCTTCGAGAAAATAAATTCCCAAACACCTCTTTATTCCACTTTTTTGCAGACTCAGTGAAATTTTGAACGGCATTCTCAAGGCTTCAATCCCTATTCCAAGCATCATGCACAACCCCAGGAAAATCTGGATGAGAGAGCCACCCGGGTTGGAAACGGAACGGCCTTGTAAAATTCATACCCTGCGGCTGCTCCAACTTGACCATAATCGGACAGTGATCAGAATTAACTCTCGTGAGGTGATCAATAGTTGCCTCCGGGTAGAGTAATCTCCATCCCACATTGCAGAAACCACGATCCAACCTCTCTTGAATGAGGTCTGAAAAATTTCGCAAATTTGACCAAGTAAACCTAAGCCCAGAAAAACCCATGTCTACAAAACCGCACTCATTAATACAATCCTAAAAGAGCCTAGCTCTATAAGCATTGACCGGTCTCCCCCCCCAACTTCTCTTCCCCACTCAACACCTCATTAAAATCACCAAGTATAACCCAAGGCAGATTATGAGTAGCATTAACTAGAGAAAGATTATGCCATAAAATACGTCTTTCAGCTAACCTAGGACTTGCATAAACAGCGGAAATAATCCAAGAAAGGTTTGAGCAACTCACCTTGACAAGGGCATGAATTTCTTGCTCCGTTGATGAAAGGTGAGTGACTTCCACTGCCTCAGAATTCCAAAGCAGCCAAATCCCTCCTGCATATCCCACCGTATCCGCATGAATCGCACCATCAAAAGACAGCCGCTCCGTAATTGCTTTAGCTCTGTCACCTCCAACTCTGGTTTCAATAACAATCATCATTGAAGGCGAATAATCTCTGACCAAATCCTCCACATTACTACCAAAATTTTGGCTGAGTGCCCCCACGACAATTCCACACAATGATCTTCATAGATACAAAATGACCAAGGGCAGAGCACCTATCAGGGTGAGGCATTGTGCTCCCCTGAGCAATCAAGTTCCATCCCATCCCTTCTTCCTTTGCAGAGAGCACCACCATGTGTTCTGGGACTCCCGTCTCTCTCTCGTTCAAACTCATCAGCTTCATACGCCTTATAATCCCGAGTCAGCTGATTGCTATTAGTGGGCCGTCTAGCACCCGTCTCTCTATCATCCCCACTGGATTGTTTGATTCGAATAAGGCTGGCCTTGGCAAAGCTTTCTGGTAACTTATCCAAACAACAATCCTTTCCTCCGGTGGAGCTGGTTCGTCCATCATGAAACCTTGAGGCTGGTTGCTTCGGTTTTTGTTGAAAAACACCGGTGGATAAAACTTTTAATTTCTTTTGTTTTTGGGTCCGGGAATTCTTAACCCTGCCATGCTTAGTTAAACCTTTTTCTTGTTTATCAGATAAAAAACCAGGCCCAGTATCTCTGCCACCCTCTTGCCCAACAGATAAAAGAATGGGCTCATAACTCCCAACACACTCTTGTGCCTTAATCACCAGACACGTGTTGCTATTGGGACTAACACCTACCGCCTCTATCTGTTGACTAGCTATTTGCACCTCCACAGTCTTGTCTGCATTTTCCTTGGGCCCCACAATATGGCCATTTGAGTAAGGTTGCCCATTTGAATCATAACGTGGGCTGTTCACATGGTACCGCCCCACTTGATCTTCCTTCGCATGCTTAGATGGCCTAACCAAACTAGAGGAACCAACCTGGTTGGTCCTCGTTAGCTTCCCTTTCTCTGTCATAGCTCGTTTAGTCCCTGCCTTTCTCCGACTGACAACCATCCATGGACCATAGCTATCTTCCACCTTACTGTCACCTTCCTCCATATGTGCAGAAATGGCATTCTCATGTCCCTGTTGGCTATCCACTGGAGGAGCTGGACTTCGAACAACATAGGTACACCCTTCCTTCTTGTGCCCGACTCTACCACACCCAAAGCATAAAGCCCCTATGCCTTCATACACCACCTCTTGCGCCAAACGACCAATGAGCACTGTTTTGATTAATGGTTTCGAAACATCGATTTGAACATAGATACGAGCGTACCTTCCTCTCGTTCCTGTCACTGTGTTTACATCCACCTTTAGCACCGGACCGATCGCGCTTCAGATTTCCCTAAGCACATACGCGTCATAGTATTCAACGGGGAGTTCATTGAGTCTCACCCATACCGCTATGGAGTTCAACTTTGCAGTGGATGCCTTAAAATTTGGCTCCCATAATCTCACAGCTACAAAATGTCCTCCAAAGAACCACGGACCCCCTTCCAGCACCTTATCCATGTCGTCTCTGGCTTCAAACCTGAAAAGAAAAAAATTGCTTCCTAGGTCCAAGCAGTCTACTCTCCACTGCGGTTTCCAAAGACTCATGGCCATTTTGTGTAGGTAATGGTACCCCACCGTTCTACCAAAAACCTTGACAATGAGGGCGTTGGACCATGCACCTCTAATCCTTGTTTTGGTCTCTTTTGAAAGCATCACAGCGGCAAACCCTTCAGTAACCTCATCCATCTCACTATCCAATTCCTCATCGCCAGCTTGGTCACTATTTGCTAAGCACATTTGAGCATGGGCTCCTGGGAAGTCACCCACGAGTTTTTCCTTGTAGGACTTAGTCCTGATGTCTTCTAGACCATGACTCTCTTCAACTTGGTCCCCACTGTTTGAAACCTCCTTAACTCTCTTAGTGCTCCGTTGAAGCTCATCCTGTTCTTCCCCGGACCTCTCAAGAAACTCACACTCCATTTTTTTACAATTAGTAAATAATATTTGATTAATATGATATATTTTTTGATAATCGCTTTTGATATCAATATATTACTTCACGAATCACAACAATTTATATTACTCCTATTTTATATTCAGCAAAAAAAAAAAAAAAATACTCCTATAAGGTACTCATTCTTGATAAGCTTTTCTTCCTTTGCATGTAATGTGGTGGTCAAAGCTATATTATTGCACTTTTTTGGCAAAAGTTTTGTGGATTGGATTTAAGTATGAATGGCCAAATTACGGAAGACGCATATCATGCGTAAGGTATGAGTCTTTTGCTCTTATATTGGAGTGGATCCCATACTTATGGATAAGAGTGTTTGCGGTGCTGGTGTGGTTTTAGGTTATTTTTAACGCTGCACTTTGTGGTGCGGTTTAGCTAAAATCATAACTACACCGCACCTCATTTTTGTGATTACATGTGCGGTGTGATGCGGTGTATAGTTTAACCAAAACCATAACCGTACGGCACCTCATTTTTGCAGTTACATGTGCGGTGCAGTGTATAAAAATTCACCTGCTATATAAAAATTCAACATATATATCACCATACAATTCAAAATGTATCATTAATATCACTATCTCAAATTCTCAAGTATACATCAAACATGTAATGAAGTCAAGTACTTTGAATAAGGTAAAGTGGCAAGCAACTTAAATGTTTTAACTATCAAAATCTACTGCTCTTCAGTCTTCACTTTAGATCAAGAATATGAAGTAAAGAGTTTATGTGAAACACCAAGTACAAAGCAAAAAGGATTTACCCATACTCAAAGCAATTCTAGTCATGCCTACTAATTTCAAGCTTCAATTATCAAAACTATAATGTAAACAAGTCTAAAGCAAAGCGTGAAATGAATTACAAATCCAAAACAAGTATTAATTGTAAACCCAACAAGAAATTGTTTAAATGAACATGAACACAACAAAAAAATAGGTCTATCCATCCAATGATATACTTCTCCCCCTCCAAATTCTATTTTGTAGCTCACACTCCAAGTCTTCACTTAATCTTCTTTCTCTGTTGCCAATTTCATCAATTCTATGAAATTAAATATAGAAAATGTTAGTAAACTAATAAACAAAGAACAATAAACTAATATACAATTTAAATATATAGTTTTAGAAAATTACCCGCTTCAACATCTTGCTCAAGACTTTCCACTTTATTCATTGCCTCCCGAAGATTGATTGGTTTAGATGGGTTTTTTAACCAATTTTGAGCACAAATAAGGGCCTCCACAGTTTTAGGAGCTAATGAACTCCTAAAATGATCCAAAACACGACCCCCCGTGCTAAAGGCTGACTCAGAAGCAACAGTGGACACAGGAATAGCCATGACATCTCGTGCTACCTCGGAAAGGATTACATATCTAGTAGAATTCACCTTCCACCAAGCCAAAATATCAAAACACTCCCTATTTTTTTCATTAGCTTCATTAAGATTTTTGTCCACATCAGTAGTGCATTCATTATCATCTTCTGTAGCTATGTGTTCATCGAACTCATGTGAAGCAATCTTCCATGGATCATATGGAAAACTAGCACTTGATTCTATTGAAGAATTAACATTAGTGGCCTGCCCATTGCCACTAGCACTTGATAATTCAGTACCCTTTGCATAGTGGGCATACAACTTATCTAAAACATCCCTTACCAATTTTAAAGCAAACTCTGCCTTCTCTTTTGAATACCACTTATTAAACCAATATTTCAAATATTTCATCTTATATCTTGGGTCAAGAACCACGGTAATAAATATCATCAAATTCATATTTTCAATGTCTCCCCAATACTTCTCATATTTTTCCTTCATAGATTGTGCCATTTCTTTTAAGAGAGGATCACCATCAATGCCACACAATCTATGCAATTCATTTTGAATGCCCACTAGCTCACTAAAATAAGTATTTGAGGTGACAAATAAAGAACCAGAAAAACGTAGAGTTACCTCATAAAAAAGCCAGAGAAAATTACAAAACATTCTAACATTCACCCAATCCTCACCCTTGGGAGGACCTATGTGCTTTTGTTGCCCATTTCCATCTATCTCCATAAAGTAAGAACTAAATTCCACATCCTCTTCATGCATCCTATCAAAGGCTGTTTCAAACTCTTATATTGGATTTTTTCATCCTCTACAACTTCCTTGAACCTATCCATCCTTTTTGGAGATAATTTAACATACCACACTGCATTCCTCACCTTAACAATTGAGTTATGAATGCCTTTCAATCCCTCTTGCACAATGAGATTCAATATATGAGCAGCACATCTCATGTGCAAGAACCAGCCTCCCAACATACAACCATCCTTCATCTCCAACTTCTTCTTCAAATAATCAAGAGCCACATCATTAGATTTAGCATTATTAATTATAACAGTTATTACTGTTTTGATACCCCAATCATTCAAGCACCTTTCAATAGTTTTCCCAATTGTCTCCCCTTTATGATTTGGAACTATACAAAAATTCAAAATCTTTTTTTGATAGGTCCAATCACCATCAATATAGTGGCAAGTGAGACACATGTAGTTGAGATTTTGAATGGAAGTCCATGTGTCAATAGTCAAAGACACCCTTTGGCCTAATTTCAAATAGCTTATCAACTTCTCCCTTTTCCCAAACTAAAGTTTAATACAATCCCTTGCCACTGTGAGACGAGAAGGCACAGGAAACCTAGGCTCAACCACCCCCATAAAGTATATAAAACCATCATGCTCAACAAATCTAAAAGGTAGCTCATCCACTATAATCATCCTCGCAAGAGCCATCCGAATTCTCTCAATAGAAAATTTAGCAACAACAAGCTCATTACTAGACTTTCCCTCAACACCACCACTTTTTTTCGCTTGGAAGCCCAAAGTGGTTTGGATTGTGTCGATGACACTCGGAATCTTCTTACATTTTAGCAAATGGGACCGCATGGATGAGGTCCCATTCCTCCTTGTAGCATTGTATTGCTTCTTACAATATTTGCATTCTGACTTTTCACAATTTTGTAACTTAACAAAATGCTCCCAAATATCAGATGGCTCTCTGGTGGACTGTTTCTCAATAACTCTAGCTTTTTTTGGTAGGGGTTCATCATCCACAATCAAAGGATCATTAGGGCCATTTGGTGTTGGTGGATTTGGATTTGAGGGAGCATTCATCTAGGGCCATTGAAAAAACGAACACACACACATATATAGGTTAGAAAAGGAGTTTTGCAGGAGGTCATGGCAAAATATATATATATATATATTGAATGTAATTGAACACACTGTAATTATGCCACATTTGTCATTTCAAAACGATAAAATAAAAAGATAATGAGGAAGTGAGTCCCATTCATTGGGGGGGGGGGGAGAGACCAAATCTCCAAAAACAAAACTTGCAACAAATATGACATAGTAGGCTTTATGAATCCTTTTTTCCTTCACAAACAAAGCAACATAGCATGGATGAATAGGTAAAAAAATAAAAAGAATTTTGAGAGAGGTAAAAAGTGTCTTTCAATTATTTTGAAAATAACACTTTATGGTCTAAAATAGTGTCTGGTGGCAAGCACATAGACCAACATAGTATCATACTATCATGCGTTAATATAATCTATCAAATTAAGTACTGTATTGTACTCTCTCAAAAAAGAAAAAAAAAACTATATAGTAAATTTGAACATAAAATAATACATATTGGTACCTAATTGCGAGGATCAAATTCAAGTAGAATAACCCCTCTAAGGCTCAAACACAATCCAACAAAGTTTAGACTTTTTCTTTACGTAGCTATTCAAAAGGCGACCTTTGGAGACAACCATATAATAGGTCATATATAGCATGCGATTCACAACCTATTGCTTCTAATGTAAATAATATCTAACATAAAAAATAATATAATTAATATCTAGTGCAATGGCAGTGAGTTGAACAAAGAAAAACTTTAACAATAGATTGACTTTAACAACTTATCCTGAGTGAATAGTATAATAGGCCAAAAGGTTAACTTTAACAAAGAAAAACTTGAATTGAACAAATGAATACCTCAACAGTAGAAGGCTAGAAGCAACTGGTACGGCAGTGAGTAATCTAGGACTTTAGGTTGAAGTGTTGCGGCTAGGGTCTTATTTTTTAGGGCTGAGAAGATTTTTATTTTTTATTTTTTATTTTTTTAACTAACAGAAGTTATAGAATGAGATACGGCTAGGGTATTAAATTATTAATGTATTGATCTTTTGTTCTTATTATATATATATATATATATAATTTTAAATAAATAAATATATTAATATATTTAGAGGGTGCGGTTTGTGCGGTTTTCATATTATAAAATCGCAAACCGCACTGCATCATGCGATGTGGTGCGGTGCGGTACACTGTTACTTGCGGTATGGTACGGTGCGGTGCAGTTATGCCATTTTGCGTGTGGTTTTGGTGTGGTTTTTGCGGTTTGTGCAATTTGGTGAACACCCCTACTTATGGACATTAGTCATGTGAGAGGGATAACTCATATATTAATATTAGATACATGATGTATTTTTCTCAAATTATAAATGAGGAGTAACTTGATAAGTCCAAATTTTTTTTAATGAGGGTTCAAGTCCAAATTATGATGGCCAAATTGTAAAAAAAATTTAAAAATACATATGTTAAATTAATTTAAAATTTTAAGGCTTCATCCACCCCCCTAATTTTTCTTTCAAAATTTAATTTATTTATTCATTTACCTTTTTCTATTTATTTATGAGTAAACATTTAATCAGGCTGTGGCGTAAAACCATTGTTTTATGTCAGCCAATAAAAGGTGCCACGTCATTTATTTTAATATATATATATATATATATATATTTTTTTTTCTCTCTCGTTCAGTTCACTCCCTCACTCTCTCTAAACTCTCTCAAAGTCCCTCACTCTTTGACTCAAGCTTCTCAGTTCGACTTGTTGTGGAGCCGAAGAAGTAAACGAAAACTGAGCCGGCGAGCCAGAGCTTTGGATTGTGGAGCAAGGTCTCGCCTTTGACGATCTTCTTGATCGCGAAGGGGATCCAAATTAGGGTCACGACCACAATGAAGCCCAGTTGCCTAGTGGAGAGGACGGAGGCCAGTAAAATCGGACCAAGGGCGAGCTTGGTGTTGGCCTAGACGAAATCGGCCATCAACTCGGCAAGTTGCGTGAAATCGCCTTGGTCCATCTGCTCCGATTGCTTGAGGGACTGGTGTAAAGCGACGAAGCGAATGTGAGGGAGGGCATTGACACCGAAGAAGAGGTTGGGGTTGCTGGGGCTAGGGTTAGGGTTGTTGGCGATGAAGGACTAGGCGAGGAGAGAGAATTTAGAGTGGAGGGTTTTGAGTTGGAGCTCTGACTTGTCGTGGAGCTGGGTGGCGTTGAAGAAGATGAGGAGGTAGTAAGGTCTTAGGGTTTTCGTGGAGGTGAGGTAGCGAGAGACGGAGTGGTCGTCGAGGTGGATAATGCTTGATTTGGAATGGATTGGAGCTCTGAGACTCGGTCCAAGTCGGAGGAGCTAGTTAAGGTTGAGATAAGAAGAAGGGAAATGAGGAGAAGGAAGGGGAGAGAGTGAGTGGTAGACATGGTTGTGGATTTTTTGGGGTTATAGAGAGAATGAGTTTGGTTTGTTTTTGTTTTGGATCTTTGGATTTTTGTTGTGTGGCTTGATGATGGTGATTGGATCTTTGGATTTTTGAATGGGTATATGAATTTCATTGATGGTAGCTTGGTTGAATGGGTTGGTGGCTGGGTTGTTGTGTGGCTTGATGATGGTGGTTGGGTGGTTGGATGATGGTGGCTATGTGGGTTGTCTTAGGTCTGTGAGATTAAACTAGGATATGATTTGCTTTTCAATTTCCCCTTTGGCTATAAATTTTGGCGTTTATGTCCATCCAAGATAAAAAGAAAAGCCACTTTGAAGTACGCTACACACAGCTCTGATTTAACTCCGGCGAACTCGGTGTGTGGTGTGGTGGAGGTTCAGGCAAGCTTCGGTTTGAGGGCTGTGAGACTGAGAAACAGTGAGAGAGTTTAGAGAGAGTGAGGGACTTTAAGAGAGTTTAGAAAGAGTGAGGGAGTGAATTGAATGAGAGAGAAAAAAATATTAAAATAGATGATGGGGCAGCCTCTTATTGGCTGGCGTAAAACAATGGTTTTACGCCACAGCCTAACCGAATGCTTACTCTTTATTTATTTGCATCAATTAATGTAAAATAAAAAAAAAAAATGTATCAATTTTACGCATTCAATACTCAAAATCACCCACATCAGTCAAGCTAAAAATGTGTGAATTTGCAAAGTTACTACAATAAACTGTGTAATTTTAAATTGACACTATTCACTTTGCATTTTATTTTTTAGTCTCTTTTACGTATCTTGGGGCAAAAGGAAGAAAGTGGATGGTAGTTATTGTGTGTGAAGAAAAAAAAAAGAAACAATTAAAAAAATTAAGAAAAATTGATATTTTGAAAGTAAGTATGTAAAATTAAAGATAAAAAAAAAAAAGTAGGTTTTTTTGCTAAAAATAGAAGAAATTTTTTGAACAAGCTAATGTGGATGCTCTAATGTAGCAAACTTGTAAATTTATATAATTATACACGAACTAGTATGGGTCATTTTTAAGCAAAATTTTTTAAATTCTATACATTTTTCTATTATACACAGACTGATGTGAATGCTTAACTCATTGATTGATAGCTGAGATGGTAAACAAAAGAAATTTATATTCTGTGGAGGTGATAATGTTAAGTTAAATGCCTTAAAATTTAAGGTAGGACAAAAATAATAATTAGAATTAAAACCAATACATGACCTACAATATGTTTCTATAGGGTCTAAAAGGAGCAGAATGGTTAAATAACCCAACAGTTACCAACTATACTTTATCTTTGTTAGAAATACTGAATGAATAGTATTGTATTTGACAAGTAATAATATATACAAGAGTGTCTTTCTATAAGAGGCAAAGTGTATAGTACAAGTAAACAAGGTGGGCCTAAAGCCCACAACCTATTACATGTTAACAGCTCCCCTTAAAATTAAGGTGGGTGTAAGACCTACTTGAGGTTTTCAACCAAAGCTCGAAGGCTTCCTTTAAGATGTGACTTGATAAAGATATCTGCAAGTTGATCTTTTGAGGAGACTGAGAATAACTTGAGAGCATCATAGACAAGATGATAACAAATAAAATGACAATCGATCTTGATGTGTTCAGTCCGTTCATGGAAGATATCATTCTGAGCAATATGAATGACACTTTAGTTGCCACAATAAAGAGGAGTAGTAGATGATGTGGACACACCTAAGTCCTTAAAAAACCATCGTAGTCAAAGGAGCTTAGATGTGGTATCAGTAAGGGCACGATATACTACTTCAGTACTGGAACGAGCCACAAGGGTTTGTTTCTTGCTTTTCTAGGATATCAGAGAAGAGCCAAGAAGAAAGCGATAACCAGTGATGAACCTACAATCAGCGAGATCTCCTGCCCAATTAGCATTAGAGAATGCATGAAAAATAAGAGAAGACTGAGCATAGTGGAAAATGCCATGAAAGAGAGTGCCCTTCAAGTATCGAAGAATGCATAGAACAGCAGCATAGTGAGTCAATCGTGGAGTGGTGGCTCACCCAATGAACAACATAGGAAATGTCTGGACGAGTGATAGTGAGATAAACTAGGCTGCCAACTAATCATTTGTAAAGAGAGAGATTATACAATGGTTTCTCCCCTGAAGGAGTAAGATGCACATTAATTTCAATTAGAGTGTCAACAGTCTTGCTATCAGTGAGTTCAACTCGAGACAAAAGTTCAAAAGCATACTTGGCGTGAGTAATATAAAGACCATATGTGGAATGAGTGATTTCAAGACCCAAGAAGTAGTTGAGATGTCCAAGATCTTTCATCTCAAACTGCTGACTGAGAAAATTCTTGAGTCCTGAATGCTACTGAGGTCATCACCAGTTATGAGCATATTATCCACATATAGGACAAGCAAAATGATACATTCGTTGCTGCGACAAAGAAATAAGGTAGAATCATAATGACTGGCAATGTAACCCAAGCGAGAGATGGTAGAGCTGAACTTGGCAAACCAAGCTCGTGGAACTTGTTTAAGGCCATAAAGTGTACGTCGAAGGTGACAAACCTTGTTTGATTCGATAGAGGAACCAAGAGGAGGTTGCATATAAACTTCTTCACTTAAATTCCCATTAAGGAATGCATTTTTGACATCAATTTGAAAAATGTCTCATTACTGGTAGCAGCAATAGCTAAGAGGACAAAAACAGATGAGATTCGAGTAACCAGAGCAAAGGTCTCTTCATAATTAATCCTATACTCTTGTGTAAAACCTTTTGTAACAAGACGTGCTTTATATTGTTCAATGGACCCATCAAAGTGAGTCTTAATCTTGTAGATCCACTTACAAACAACCAAAGATTTCCCAGGGGGGAGAGTCACCAAATCTCAAGTATGGTTTTTAAATAATGCATTAAGTTCCTCTTTCATTGCAATCTGTCATAAAGGGTTAGTGGAGGTCTCACGATAGGTGTAAGGCTCGTTAAGGGCAGTATAACAATAATAGTCAAGTAAATGTGTAGGAATAAATCTTACTCGAGTTGAGTGATGAAGTGGAATGTCTTGTGCAAGATCTTCAAGCAAAGTAGGAGCAAGGGACCTAAGCTCAGGGTTGGGTAGCTCATCTTCAACTTGTTCATCTCCGACCTGTTCATTGGAGGGTGATCTAGGAAAGGCATCAAAATTATCTGGTAGTTGGACAAAGAAGTCTATAGGATGATCAGGTGTAACTATAGAAATAATATGTGGCTCATCTGAAAAAAGATTGGAGACAAAGGAGGTAGATAGGGAGGCACGGAAGTGAAAGAGCTCGACAATTGAGTGATGTTCCCAAAAGACAACATTAGGGAAGATACGAAGATGACGAGAGACAGGATCATAACACTGATACCCTTTTTGAGTTTTGCCATAGCCAAGAAAACAACAAAGTCTAGACCAATTCTCAAGTTTGTTGTGCTCATATGGTTTAAAAAGAATGAAACAGGTAGAATCGAAGGAGCAAAGGTGGTGATAATCTGGAAATGATCCAAAAAGGCGCTCATATGGAGTTTAATTTTGGATAGCAAGACTGGGAATGCAATTAATAGCAAGAACAACATGAAGAGTAGTTTCACCTCAAAAAAGAGCAGGAACTTTGGCAGAGAGAAGGAGAGCACGAACAATGTCAAGAATATGACGAAATTTTTGTTCGATTCTACCATTTTGCTGAGAGGTATCTAGACAAGTTAGTTGATGAACAGTGCCATAGGAATGCAAAACAATTTGGAAAGCATATTGAATATATTCAAGAGCATTACTAGATCGAAAAATTTTGATATGTTTGAAAAATTGAGTTTCAACCATTTTTGCAAAATTAAAATATACTTGCAATAATTCAAAACGATGTTTCATATGAAAAATCTAACTATAGCGGGAATAATGATCAACAAAGACAATAAAATATTGAGATCCACCAATACTAGAGGCAGAGAAAGCCCCCTAGACATCAAAATGAATTAGATCAAAGATATCAGTGGACATTGATTCACTAGTATTCAAAGACAAAGCTGATTGTTTTCCTAACTAACATGAAACACAATCAAAATTTTCTCTGGACATTGAACCTAACAAATCTCTAGAAGTCAAGTGTTGTACCCGAGAGGCAGATGCGTGACTAAGTCAGGCATGCCAAAGTGTAAAGGAAGGAATAGAAGAGATTGCAGCAGCAACAGAATCAGGAGTAATAGGTGGAAGATGAAGGTTGTTCACAGGAAACATATGCCCAACTTTAGGACTAGTCCCAAGCTCTTATCTTGTCCTTGGATCCTACATAATACACTCAGAAATCAAAGGTAATGAGATAACCCAACTCAATTAATTGTCCCACAAAAAATAAATTGTAAGAAAGGTTAGGAACATTAAAAATCCCAAGAATCGAGAAGTTGGAGGTCGAGATAGAACCTATATTATGACCAAATATTATGGAACCATTAGTTGTGTGAATATTAAGAGGGTGTGGTGTAAGTTCAAATTGAGAAAATAAGGATGAGTGAGGTGTCATGTGATTGCAACAAGCAGAATCTATAAGCCAAGAGGAAGGAGACATACCAGGTGAAGCTGAAAGAGAAGAAGAATAAGATGCATTACCAACCATACCAATGGTATTAGCAATTATGTTTTGAAGGTCAATTGTGGAAATGGTGATAATGACTCCAAAAGACTTAGACTTTGCAGAGACGGGGGCCATCAGTTGGATACTCTTAGTGTTAGCAACAGTAGCAGCAGAAATGGAAACAGCCGATTTGTTGCATCGATAGCAAATCTCAATATTATGGCCAAAACGTTTTCAAAAGTTGTAAAACGTTTGTTGAATTATCAGCGATGATTGTTGCAGAAGGAGGAAGACATGTCCTTATTCTTCATTCAAAAGCAAAATATGCAAAAATGGACTACAAAAATAAAATCTACGCAAAAAACTGGGTAAGGAGCACCTTGACTCCAAAGAGTCAACTTTGAAAAAAGTCAATGGATAAGTCAATGATCAAACCTGTCTAAAATTCAACGATCAAGTCAACTAGTGGAGCAATGATGTCAGCAAGAGGACACGGATGATGATGTAAACAAAGACTGGCAATGACGTGGCTAATGACGTGTGTTGTAAGGTTGACGTAAGCAAGATGACGTTAGTAGGTACTGGACGTGTGTGTGGTGGGTGGGCAAGTGAGGTAAGCAAGCGCATGGGCATGTGAGTTCGTGGAGCATTGAAGCGGAATCGCTAACGGCGCGTGTCTTCAATGCAGATTACTTTAGGCGGCACATGAGGGCATGTGACATACCCGACGATGTCGGTTCTTCTCCGAGGATGTAGATTGGTGGAAGACAATTCCGATGGTATCAAAGACGAAAGGATTAGGGCAAAATTGTATGGTGGCGACTGGAATGGTAGTGGTCTTCAGTGTAAGACAGCAACGGTGATTTTGACGGTGACGTCGATTGCAGAGGTAACGGAGAACACTGAGAAGACAAGACTACAGATTGCACACCAAAGAATTCAGAGCAATGACTCTAATACCGTGTTATAAATACTAAATGAATAGTATTGTATTTCACAAATAATAAAATATACAATAGTACTTTTATATAAGAGGTAGAGCGTGTCGTATATGTATGTGTGTAGTACAAGTAAACAAGGTGGCGGGCCTATAGCCACAACCTATTACATGTTAACAATCTTCAAATTTGAAAGCTATCACAAACAACAATCCTTCATACTGCATGGAGACTAAATATATGAATTCCATGAGCATTAGTTCAATTATCAAAGTACTACGCATCAAAAAAAGGAAGTAGAAAAGCAAATGACTATCTCTTTGATGCTATTACCCCTTCATTCAATTTATGCCAAATTTTAAAATATTTAGATTCTAAGTTTTATTACAATAGACAGAAATCAAATGAACTAAGTTATTGGTTAGGAACAAAAGAAGAAATGTAATGAAAACTTAGTCTTGATAATTTTTTACTTATAAAAAGGTTTCACCCAATTACCTTCACATGGTAAAAGTTCTACAATTTTTTACCATAAAGAAACTCACCATCCTCTATCTCTAGTGAAGAAGGTGGCTTTAGAAGCTAGTGTGGTGACGGAATAGAACGTACTTCAAATGACATTTAGAGAGAATACAACATTCAAGGTTGTTAGCGAACCACCATTCTAAAGCATCAAGAATTGATTTTGAATCCTCTGCATATATAAAAACACCTTATTCATGGTGTTGGATGTTTTCAGTACTTCTGAAAAACATGTCCATTATGCCTCTAGTTTTAACCTTTGAATCATTACTGCCAACGCTAGCAATAGAACTACCACTACCTTATCTGTCTGTAGATACACTCTTATCAATGCTGCTTGAGTATAGTTTGCAAACCCTCATGAATAAAAGTAATGTTTCTAGCAGGTTCTAACTCTTGATAGATCTTTTTTTCTTATTAAAAAAGTTAAAATTCTATCTGTGTCAACTCAAACAAAGAATTTAACACCATTTTGGATGTCACTCGATCCATCTTTTATCATGAAAAAAATTATATGCGCATAGCAATGTACAAATATCTTGCCACCCAACATGACTAATTTACGCTTAATCATTATTACTTGCATAGGCCAAGGTTATTACTTGCATTAGCCAAGGTTATAATTAATATACACCGCATTCAATCAACCAGAAAAATCAAAAATAAAAAAAATCAAACAGTTTAATTAGAAATTTTGAACACCATACCGGAAGAGTAAATAAAAAAGAAAAGTTTATATATGAGAAAGAAAATATTAACATATAAAACTAAAGAACGTAGGTACATAAGGTTATCACCAAATCATTGTGAACAAATATTGGGCTAATTCCTATTCCTGGACTAATAATTTTTTTACCAACAGTAGCGTTCCTCAGATTTAATTAATTTATAGAGGCTAAGTTAGACCTTCCAACGTTTGTTGCATTTGACACAAGTGACATAAGTTGTCACTTGTCATGGGTTCATCGGCACTCGGGGTCTGCATTTGGTAATAAGTACACTTGCGCTCGCAACACCGGCTACACTGGAACATATCAATGCTGGCCTTTTCTTCCTCGTCAGCATCATGCATACATTTTTTCGACCTTTCAACTGTATCTGTATATTCTCACTCTGCCTTCTGTTACTAGCCATCTCTTCAACACTCATTGTTACAAGATTCTCAGGCTTGATCTCTCCAAGAAGCACCTTCCTCCTCAAGTCTGGGTTCTTTGGGTCTTTGAGATTGAACAGTATATGAACAGTACTCGCATAGTAATGAACAGTATTTCTTGTCCCCTAGTTGAAACCCGTGCACAGAAAAAAAAAAAAAAAAAAAAACCTAGAAACGCTAAACGCTGGATGCATTCAGCTATCCAAACTCAGCCTTAGAGTGTTAAAATGAGAGAAGGTATTTATTAGTGAAAATCTAAAATGCAAAATTAAACCTCTAAAGTTTTATCTTTTGTTATTTCAGTCCTTTAACTTTAGTTTCGGTCAATTCAATCTTTTAAGTTTCAAATATATTTCTGTTCAAGCCTTCCACTAACTTCTGTTAATGTTCTACCATTAAGTGCTTTTTTTTACTTCTTCAGTTTTTTATATTAAAAAAATGCTGAAAACTAATTGGGGAACCTTATATACTGTACAGTAATTTGTGTGTTATCTGTCAATATAATATGTGCTTTAAATTATTTGAAAAACCTAATATACTGTACATTAATTTGCGTGTTATTGGTCAATATAATATGTGTTTTAAATTAGTTGGAAAACCTAATATACTGTACATTAGTTTTGCCCTATGTAGTTTTTTCTTTGTGATATTTACTTTTACACTCTGTTTGTTTTGACAAAAATATTTTTCAAAAAAAAATTACTTATTTTTGGAAACCTTTTTTCTGGAAAACATACTAGTTTTCCTTGTTTGGATGTCAGTTTTAAAATGAGAAAGGAAAAAAAAAAATTAGTGTGGAATATAATTGTGATAGTTTGTTGAGTATGACGATCTTGGAAAACGTTTTCTGTTATATTGAGCTTATTTTTAGCTGACCACAAAAGTGTTTTCTAGTAACTTAGGGCCTATTTGGTTGGTTAGTTCTAACCAATATTTTCACATTTTAAATAACTTTACACACACTTAACACACTTTTTCACCCGTATATATAAAAAACACCCAAACAATATTACTCAAACTAGCTAACCAAACAGACCCTTATGCTTTCATTTACTAAACACCAAAACATAGATATAATTTTTACAGGAAAACATTTTCTGCCAAAACAAACAAAGCATTAATTTTTGTTAACCACTTATTGGTATTTTCAGTCTTAAACTCACTAGGGATGAATGTGCTATTGGCTTTTATAAGTAAAACACATCAAACAATAGATGGTGTCTAAGTTTGGAAATGATCTAGCGCTGCATTTGATAAAGGAGGGGAAGCTAACAATTCTATCCATCCCTGGTAGTGGTACATTAAAAGATTTATTTATTGCCAAAAAGACAAGCACATTTTGCTAAATGTTTTTATTATATTTATGTATATTGTATTTATGTTTGCTTCCATCATGTTAGGATAGGCTCTGTGAGAACAAATCACAAATTGTAAAAATTTTAGCATTTGAGAGCTTTTGAATTGATCATACTTGTTTCTTTCCATTGAATAATTAATTAGTTAGTCGCCAGCAAAAAAAAAAAAAATAGTTAGTCAATTTTTACAACAAGCCCTTTCAATATAAGAGCATTGTCATTAAGAATGCTAAATTCTATAAACACTAAATTTTAACATCAAGTTTGTAAAAAGTACCAAAAAGCAAACTACAACAAACATGTTCAACTTAAAAAAATTAGCAACTGAGCTACAGTGAGATTTCATCTTTGAAAGCTCACTGTAGCTCCAATCTTTAAAAAAAAAATTATTATTTTAATGCTTATGGTGAAAAATGTGGTTTGTGTAGTTGTTTTTTCTTATTTTAATGGATAATTTATATTATTTTAAACGAAATGGTAAAAAAATAGAACCTTTGATGTTGGGTTTATTATAAAATGAGTTGTTAAAATTGATAAAATAACTTTTTAAAATGCTAAATGCTAAAATTTTTAAAAGCTTTAACGGAAATGCTATAAGAGAAATAGGTCAATGAGAAGAAGGTAAAAAATTTTCCTTTCCTAGTGCCCTTTTTTTTTTTCTTTTTTTTTTTTTTTGTAAAGTAGTGAAGAATTAGATGGATCACGTAACCCACACATGAAAAATTAAATGTACATCAAGAAGCCCAATCCACGAAGTGATGAAATGCATTAGTTATACAAGCCTATCTCGTGAAGCGAGAAATAAAGTGGATCATGAAACCCAATATATGACCTGAAGTGATGGAGATTAATGAATGGCTCGTTACAAAAAGCCCAACACGTCTTGGTAATCATCCATAAAATTGTTGGGCTTTTTACGAATTAAGCTCAAACAAAACTGAGGCAGGAAAATTTTCAATGGCACATAATAATTAGAATAACAATTAGAGCACTCATATCAGTTGGTGTATGATAGAAAAAAGTGTCAAATTTATACAGTTTTGGCTTGAAATGACCCACCTTATTCTTAGATAAAGTCTAAATCTTATTTTATAGGGTTGGATGTTTTCAGCACTTCTAAAAACCATATCCATTATGTCTCTAGTTTTAATCTATGAATCATTACTGCCAACACTAGCAATAGAACCACCACTACCTTATCTATCTGTAGACACACTCTATCAATGCTGCTTGAAGCATAGTTCGCAACATAGTCACTATAAAGCTCACAGAACCCCTCATGAATAGAAGTAATGTTTCTAGCAGGTTCTAACTCTTGACAGATTTTTTTTTCTTATAAAAAAAGTCAAAATTCTATCTGTGTCAACTTGAACAAAGGAATTAACACAGCAATGGGCATTATAAGTTTCACTTATGCCAGTACTTCCCAAACTTTAATTGCATCTTGCGCGCTAATACACTCATGTTGTAATCGTTTTCAGCAGGACTGAATATGTTTTTAGTTGGATAGTCACTATCCTAATGATTTAACCTTAATCACTAGGCAATCAATTCTATTCTACATTCATATCTTTGTACCCAGGGAACACGTTTCTAAACTCAAGGTAGAAGCCAATATTGCATAGGCTGTATTCCAACGTGTGAACATTTAGGACCAGTTTCTTTGAAGGTAATTGCAATTTCTAGCGCAATCAAATACTTCACACTTTCATGATCCCTTGAGTCACCATTTTTGATCTCACTTAATCCAATCTTTTATCATGAAAACAATGAAATGTGCGTAGAATAGCAATGTACATAAGATATCTTGCCACCCACTATGAGCTTCCTTTTAATTCACGCTGAATCATTATTACTTGCATTAGCCAAGGTTATAATATACACCGCATTTTTAATCCCCTAATCAGGCAAAGCTTGAAAGATAGCATAAGAAACTATAGCTCCAGAGTTTGGAAGTGACATATCACATATAAGTTTAAGATACTCTTGCAATTTTCAATTAGGGTCAATAAAATGACAAGTGAGATACGTCATACATGTACCCGTTTGTTTTCTAGATTTTTGAAACTGACTCAATCGACACTGTAAAGCATAGCCTTCAAAAAAATTTCTCCATCTCAAAGGTAGCAGTGCAATCATTCATTGTACTAGTTCGTGATATTTTATGTTAATATAGAGTAGCAGTATTCATACATACATTTAAAGATCTTAAGCTTGATTATATTAAAAGGGTATTCATGTACTGACCATATGTGCAGCTACTTCCCTCACCTCAACATGGTCGTACTTGAAGATTGCCCAGTAACTGCCCCTAAACTTGCTGCCACACTCTTGAACTGCCTCTAGGACACAACTACTTGCTATCTTGGGAGTCTTTCCATGCTATCAGCACACCAACAAAGGTTGTCTCGACATTCAATTGCTTGGTAACCATCATACCATGCCGCCACGGCCTGTTTTACACGTGCGCTTCTTGTGCACATGTTTCAACCCACCACTGACCATATGCAAACACACCTAGCAATCCAATCATATGCCCAAACCACACAACCTTAACCAATGCACACCAAGTGGAGGGCCTGGCCATGCCAATACCACCATCCCAAATTCTACATCCTTTCACCACGCCACTCATGTGTAGCCCACTTATGCTTTGCCAGGCATGCCATAGCCCAAACTCATGTCCCACATGAATTAACGTGTTAACACTTATTATAAATATGTAGTTAAATAATTAAATTTACTATATCTTATTAGTTTAAGTTTTTGGAAGAATCGATAATTTAACAACATTGTTAAGAATGCATATGAAGGCCAAAACACGAGAAAATACTTAGTCTAGGATAAGTGTTGAACGACACTTGAGGGATTAGGGCAAGTTCCAAACAACATTCAAGAAAGGCCAAACAGTACTTCCCTCCCTCCCCAAGTGCTGAGTGGCACTCCCTTGCTGGATCAATCCAAGATTCATGTGGTAGCTTCCTCTTATTCCCCTGTGCATGTAAACCAATCTTGATGAGGCAACCCTAAGTCCAGATGGACGAGAACTTAGGCTGCGTTTGTTTCGCCTGAAAAGGATTTCAGGAAATTATTTTACACCAACCTGTGTGTTTGGTACCTATAGAAAAGTGAGTTAAGCTAAAATTATTTTCCTCATTGACTATAAAATAAGCCTTTTAACCCGTAAAACCATTTCCGTTCTTATTTTACCTTCAAATCTCATTTTACAGATTGAAAATAGAGAGAGAGAGAGAGAGAGAGAGAGAGAGAGAGAGAGAGAGCATCCCAGATCGCAAGAAGAGAGAGTAGAGCGAGTAAGCTAGAAGCACACACAACCCCAGATCACACCACCAGCCCCAACCCCAGATTGCACCACTGCCCCCAAACCAAGATCGCACTGATCTCATCGTACCCCAACACCGACAAGATCACGCCGCCTGAAGCATTGCCGAGATCGCACCTCAGCACTGGCGAGATCATTGCACCCTAGCACCGGCGAGATTGTGTCGCCTGAAGCACCACCAAGAACGCACCCCAGCACTAGCGAGATCGCACCCATGACCCACCCATGCCCGATCTCTCTCTTTCTCGATCTACCTCTCCGTTTCCCTCAATTGTCAATCACTCTCTCTTCCTCCCTCTCTCCGTTTGACCGAATTTTTAAGTTTAACGAATGTTTTGTTTTGATCTTTGTTTCTTTTAAGTTTATATGTTGAAATTTTCTATTATGAAATTTGTTTGGAAGCTAAGAAAATGGATGAGAAAATGTAAGAAACTAGTAGAAAAATAGCATTTTCAGAATACAACCAAACACTTACAATATTTTCTAAAATAATTTTCATAATACAACCACAGAAAATATTTTCACTTGAAAATATTTTCTTTTCCCAAAAATATTTTCACTTGAAAATATTTTACACTCAAAAAATATTTTACACTGAAACAAACGCAGCCTTAGAAATTTCACATGATTGGGAATGTTATTTACAAGTTTGTTGTTAGAAGATGGATTAGAGTTCGTTAGTTTGGACCCTAGTTAGTTTGGACCCGAGCACATTAATCACGTGTAATCTATATAAACACATGCTGAATTAGTAGTTGTACATGGGAGAGTAGTGAACCAATGATACGGGGCCATGTGAGCCAATTAAATTAGGGTTGTAGTGGTATAAACTCTTAGTCGTGTTTTCTCTTTGGTTAATTCTCTTTGGAGGTAAAGACAAGGTTGTCAAAATCGGGATCCTACGTAGGATTGTGAGAGATACGTAAGATCGTTGATCGTAGGATCGGATCGTGAATCGTAAGATCGAATCGTGAATCGTAAGATCCTACCTATTTTCATATTTTAAGCAAAAAACTTATTGATAGTGACTTTGTATGTTATATAATAACTTAAAATATGAATTCATTCATTACAAAAAAAAATTGCATCATAAAATGTAATTTGCACACACTATATCATTCTTATGTCATTCTAACGCAACAAAATACATTTAACTTTTGACATAATGTATCTAAAAATTTCAGTACATGTTTAATTAGCAACTGAGTACCAAAATATTATCTACACATATGGAAAATGTTTTCCAAATTCCAAGTTCCAAATCCAAAATAAGTTAGGCTAGTTAGCATATAAAAACTAGCAAACTACAAATTTACAATATGTAATCCAAAAGAGAATTCTCAATCTAAGGTAAACTAGCTAATTACAAATAGGAAATCCAAAAGAGAATTCTCATTCTAAGGTTCTTCTAATCTAATCACTGTTATTGTCATATCTCATTTTATCATCTATATCATTCCTAGTATCAACATCCAAAACATTAAACTTAAGTACTATAAGTTTTTTTGAGATTTTATGTTGACATAGGGGAAATTTGGGACTTCAATTCATTATTGGGCTTTTAAAAACCCGTTGGGCTTGTGGGTTTAAGTGGATTATCTTACCCAAATGGATCACACTTAAAAAATAAATAAAAAAATCAAGCCAAATGATAGGATCGGTAGGATCCCATACGATCCTATAATCCTACATACGATCTTACCATTTTTGTGATTCTGCTACGATTTTAAACTTTTTGGTGAGATGGGATCGTTAAATCGTGCCATTTTATTATCCGAATCGCGATTTTGACAACCATGGGTAGAGATTCCCTCGAAGCAACCTCATCTCGAAGAAGATGACTCTCTTAAAGTCATACACCTTCATTCATCTCCCATCTCATTCAAGAATCCATTCGTAAGCCACCATGGCTGAACCTACCCTTCCCTAAATATCTCATCCAAACCCTCACATCAACAAGTATTCATCTCCACTCCACCATATTTCCACCTACCTGAATCAAGAATCCTTTGAACCCTAATCCTTCTATCTTCCCTAATCAAGAACATACTTGAAATCCCTTAAGAACACCCAGGCAGCTAGCCCTGCTCTGCGCACACACAGCCTACCCATTGCTCATCATTCTGCCCATGGCTAACCCACACAAGCTGCCTAGGTTCATCATTGAACTTTGTTGCCCACAACACAGAATTGGGTTGCAACTTGTCCAGGCATGACCATGAGTTCATCATATTTACAAGGCCACGAATACAATGACATCTCAGCCAACTCGTGCAAGCGTGCACCACAATGAGGTCAGCACAGTCCCAGTCTGATGCCGCCCAAAACTCGTTGCTCAGCCCATGGGTTTGTGTGGCTAACATGAATGCAAGATGCCACCGCATATAGCCAGTCATCTCAAGTATCAAGGACCTAACACCTAGACATCATATTGGGACACATCACAGAGATAAACTTGTGGCCTCAAACTTCTTGAGTTACCAAATAACTAGCAGACACAATGACACCTTGGCTGTGCCAAATATGGACATAAACCATCTTGCTAAGTGGTTAACAGTGGTAAAATGTAAATTGCGACCCAACCATAGTTATTTTAAGGAATTCAGAAATAAATTAAATTGGATGTTTTAAGTGTTTAGATAAAGAAAAGATCGAATCTTGTATATGTTGTTTGCTGTTTCGTGTTAAAACAGGGAATAGAACAAGAAATATAGATTGGTAAAACACTAGGCACTCACACCTAGGTTTCCTAAGCAATCACACTTTAAATAGGAGAAGCAAACACACTCAAAGCTTAAAATAAGCCGCCAGAATTTTATTAAAATCAATCTCTCTATCAATATTATTAAATAAAATAAAGCCTTTATATAGGCTATTGCTAAGTCCTTTCCTGGAAGGATTAGTGCACCAAAGAACCTATTCCTAGAATTACTAATAACAAACAAAAAGGATTAAAGATCTACTAAACCAAATAGAAAAAAGACTCAAAACATAAAATAAGACCAAGTCTTTGGTGCAACCAAGAACAGCCCATTCCAGAATCTGAAAATTAACCAAACTGCCCTTGTTCAACTGAAACTGATTCAACAGTTTTCTAACCTAAAAGAACTTAATACAAAGACTCAATAATAACTGAAAAATAACCTATGAAATTCTCTCATCCACACCACACTGGTGGAGGAGATAGCAGATAAAACTTGATGTGGTTCTCAAAAACTATCAATTAAATGAGACTGTAGTATCTAGGGATGCAATCCAAATACATCCCTGAATGCCTTAAGAATGAATTTGTGTTTAGCTTAGAAGCTTTCTAGCTTGAGAGTATGAATATGTGTCCCTCAATTTGCACCTGGCAGGCTGCAATTTTACTTCGCATCATCCAACCATCACCTTGTATACAAACTACAAAGCCATTCAATTCTAATTTGAAGAAATACTGATTTTATCTTCCCTAAAGCAACTGCTTTCAATGTCATCTCTTCATCAAGACCATTCCAACTAGCCACCACTCCATTTTAACCCCACACAAAAATCTCAGTTTCTTCTGCAACCATAAAGCAGAAAGGGCAACATGCTTAAACGCTACTTTCTGAATCTCAACCAGCCGTGAATTCTCAGCGTTGAAAGGATGGAGTACCCAGGGCTAGAATTTGTGTTTAATAGTTACAAGCTAACCTGCACCTATTCTTTTGTTAAAAACACTACAATTCCACAGCAATATGCTTGTAGTGTATTTAAAATGCAGAATTGTTCAGCCAGGGATTAACTAGAAAGACTTGTTAGTCAAAGAATAAGAGACAACATGCAGTAATCTGAAATGTCCGAAGTGTTTATGTCACGTAGAATCTCTCATCAGATACAGCCATGTTTTGAGAAACTAAAATTAGTAAAAGAACTTTCACCAAAAGAATCATTTCCAAGTGTACATAACCCAATCAGGTTCATTTCTCATGCTTGATAGATTATACCTAAGAGACTAACAAAACATTAAAAACCAAAAACATTGAATAGCATTTCCACCGTAGAATAAAAAATAATGACAATACCGCTGAGCTTCGCTCTGAGGGCTAAAACTAATAAGGATATGAGAACTTATAAGAATATTACACCCACTATGGATACTTATCAAAAAAAAAAAAAAAACAATGAAACCCACTATGGACATTTGCTGCAGCTCATTTGTTGTAGTACCTGATTGATGACAGAGCATGACACGCATTCAATTAGAGGCCAAAATTGCACATCTGCACAAACTCCATATCATTGTCCACATATTTGGTCCAGAGATTCTTATATTGATTCAGAGCAATGTCAAGCCAAGGTTTCATGTTGCCATTGTAATGAATGACTGCAGCATTGTTGATCTCATCCATGCTAATGCTGGGATTATAGCCAAGCCCTAGCACGTGCCATGATTTATCCAATGACTTAGTTGTTGAGTAAAAGGTGATCAGGCCAGGTGGAAGAGTACCCGACCTCCATAAGGTGTCATCTGCATTCTGATAACAGAATTCATAGAGGGAAAAACACTTAGACAGTGACTTGACAATTCTTCTAGTAACATTACAACTGTACAACTATTTTTTTGATAACTAATCTATATAACTAATTTGTTTAATGATAATTTATTAAAGACAATAGATATAGTACGCATGCATTATAAAGCACCACCTAAATTAATATTGACACAAATAAGTCCAATAAAAAGAAAGCAATCACTTACCAAGTTCTGCCAGTGATGGTACTGCTCTGTGCATTTCTCATGCCTCCAACTATCAAGATCAAATATATTCATCCCATAAGCCCAGGCACAAGCCTTAGGATTGAACTTCTCCATAATATGAGGATGCGAGAAATTCAAATACTGAGCATAGCGATGGAAAGACCCAAAGCAAGTCTCAACAGCCCCATTCACTTTCCCATCCAAATCAATCTTCCACAACCGTGTTAAATCTTTCTGAACCACAACATCATCATCCAAAAATAGGATTTTGTGCAATTTCGGATACATCTCCGGCAAATAAAAGCGAAGGTGATCCAACATTGACAAGTACCTTGAGCTCTTAACTTTCTTGTTATGTGCTTCCTTAGTAGCATTCTCTGCCTGGTTCTCAAAGTAAAACCTCTGCAACTTTGCTGACTCCAATTGCCTCAACACTGGCACATATGACGTATTCAAGAAAGTAAAGTCCTCCACCGCCTTCATCTCCAAGTGGGCACCCCCTTCCACCGGCCTCATCTTAAACCAAACCTTCATTGCTTCAAGATTCATCCTATCAGTAACAACATGAAAAACATGTTTCCAAGGCTCCTGTGCATTCTTCACCACAGATCTCACTACCACAGATACAGCAATCACATTATCTGAAAATATTGCATAATGATACAAACTGGGATCCTCAAACTCTGGCTTAGGCTCCTCATCATCTGTATAATTTTCTGGATGTGAGACCCTCTCCTCCACAAGCCTCATTGCCAAACAATGCAAGCTCTTTGGAATTGATTTGGCAGCAATGTAGCTTGCAAATGCCCCATTCTTCCTTGCCTTAATCAGCAACTCATTAACCGCAAAGATTGTATCTTGCAACTTCTGAATCTTCAACTGATTATCATAATTCTCTTTTGCCTCCGCAATCATCAACCGTGCAGTCTTAACTTTGTCCTTCACCTCCTTCTCAAACTGCTTTAGAACTTCTTCATCTACCGGGCCATCAGACTCAAACAACGATGCCCGGGAAGGGGGTTTTATCTGAAGATCAGTGAAATTTTGTGCCAGATCATTAAACATCACCAATTGCCTAGAAATCTCAAGCTTAAGCTTCCTGGCATAGGCAGCATACGCATTCACAAGCGTAATGTGATCACTCGCTTGCTTATATATCAAATCCAATCTTGTTTTAAGGGGATCAGAGTTCAACGCTAAAAATGTGCGATGTACATAAGCATTACCAGTAGTCGGGAGCCCCTACATCCAAGGTTGAATCAAATCGTCAATGCAGGCCTTTGCCTAGATGCAAAAATGTTAACTGGGTTCTGCTTAATGTTTGAAATCAGCATCTGGGTTTTGCTTAACTTTTGAAATTACCATCTGGGTTTAGCATAATTTGTGAAAATGCTATCTGGCTTTTGCTTAATTCGTGAAAATGCTATCTGGGTTTTGCTAAATTTGTGAAATTGCCATCTGGGTTTTGCTTATTAAATTGTAAAATTGCTATGACAGTTTTGCTCAATTGAGGAAAATGGTTTAAAAAGTGTGAAAAAGAGAGGAGACTTACAGAGTTGTGGTCAGGGGTGGAAGGATTGGTTATAACAACAGAGAGAGTGGCGATGAAGAGAAGAGAGAACATGGCGGAGACGAAGATCCGGAAAGAGAAGAAGCTCCGGAGACTGAATCCACCGAGACAGAATCCTCCTCCTCCGCCACCGCCTCGGCTTCCTCTGACAGCGACAGCCATTCAGATCCAACTTCCCAGATATCGATCTCTTTTGCTTTTAACCTTTGTTCGTGCAAACACTCAACACAAAGTGTGTGTAGTATGAAGAAGAAGAAGAAGAAGATGATAATTATTTTAAGTGTTTAATTTTAATGTGTGAGACTGAGATCTGAGTTGAGTTTGAGACAAAGATGGAAAGCGAAAGCAAAAGAAAAAGAAAGTGTGAAAACAAATGAATGAATAAATCAAAGGAAAGATAGGGAGTAAAGAATTCCAAGTGGAGCTAGCTAAGGTTGGGGAGTCTTGGATCAACGCCCAATGAATCCGGTAACTAAACAGAACTACCCATATCTTGCCAGGTCAGCATCCAGTTTGACTCATGTGGGTCCTAGCTGACGTGGATAATTGTCTCAAATTTTTTTTTTTTTAAAAAGCAAATTGCACTTTCTTTCTAATTTTTCTAACCACAATTTAAACTCCTTACCCCAAATTATATATGAGAGTTTAACTGTTACCTACTTAGTTTTTTTTTTTTTTTTTTTAATGACCACCTACCTAGTTTATTTTAATACTACTATTAACTACCTGGTTTATTTTAATTAGTATTAGATAAATAATAATGAGATGTGTTTTATTTATTTAAATAAATTAGTTTGGATTATTATTAGTTTTATTGATAGGTTTGATGAAGTTAGTATTTATCTTCTTTCTCAAAAAACAAAAGTTAGTATTTATCTTTATGCATTTGGAAGATGGGGTAGTTTGGGGTCTCGTGTCCAATTTCACTGGACCTATTGAGATAGTGACACGTGTCCATTTTTGGACACGTGTCACAATCTGACCAAGTCCGGTACACTGGAAGTATTGGACCTAATCTATACTTTTGGAAGACTATTTAGTCTGTCTTGTATAATATAAATTCAAATTTTGACAATGAATAAAGAGTTGCCATCAATTTTGAAGGATAAAAAAAAATTGTTAGCTAAGAGCATTCTCATCAACAATTATAAAAATTTTAGCATTTACAATTTCAAAACACTATTTTTACAATTTTAACACCTCATTTTACAATATACCAAACATCAAATATTCTATTTTTTTTACAATTTCATTTAAATATTCTTTCTTTAATATTTTTATTCATTTTTTTTACAACTTCATTCAATTTTTATTCTTTCTTTAAAAGAAAGCAAGCCCTACTTAAATAAAAAAATAATATAAGTTTTACAATTTGTGAACAATGCAGTCTCAAATTTGAGATTGCATTATTTATTAATGCCAAATATTATGGCATTTAAAATACTTGATGAAAGTGATTTTTTAGAATTTGGTGTGTCATGGGAATACTCAAAATAGTATATATATCAAACTAGGAAGTCTTAATTCTTTCAATACAACCAACATAGAAAATAAAAAGTATATAACAATTGGTATTTGTGCAGGTTATGTTGGACCATCACATGGAAAGATTGGAAGCCATGGTGAGTAACTTGGCTTCTGTGAATCTTCTGTGAATTCAAGATAGTAGCAAATCTACAAAGAAATGAAACAGATGCTGAGATGCTCGTTGTGATGCTTGCCCGCCTTGATCAAATTGCAAGTAATCAAAATTTGGATCATGCAAAAAGTTTACATAACTTAGGTGAGACTGAAAAATCCAACCACGAATTAACAAGTTCGAGTTATTGTTAGATAAGAATTCAAAGTGTCATTTGATATTTTCCTAAATCACTCATGTGTGAGGCAACTTCATTGATTTGTATCAAGCTAATTAAATTGATTCCCAATGGGCTTTTAAAAGTTTTGATCAGAAACAAAACATGATATTCATATTATAAATTTATAATGATATGTTTCTAAGTACATTAATTTATTTATTGGTTTACCTGAGTGTTAGTGTACCCTAAATGTCGAATATGATTTTATGACGATCTTGCTAGTGTAGAATGATATCTTGAGGACCTTATTTTGGATCTGAAACCCCAGATTAGATATAGTGTGAATTGTTAAACCCTGGCCAGTAGGGGTAAATTCATTGGCCTTCATGACCTCATTGAAAAGATCCAATGCATATTTTGGGTTTTTTTTTTTTTTTTTTTTTTTTTGGTAAACTGGAATATCATTAACAGCTAAAAAGAAGACACAGCCGGGGCTGTACACAGTCTGGGGTGATAAACTCCCAACATATCAGATTCCAAAAAGGGAACAAGCAAAGGAATAGGATTTACAAAAGAAATTTCCAGCTCACAACTAGCAGACCCCAAGCGAGCAAGGGCATCCGCACAAGCATTAGCCTCCCTGTAGCAGTGCAGCACCTGTACTTGGGGCAGCAACAACAGCAGGTCCCTGCAATCGTCCACAAGAACAGAGAGGTCTCCATTAGAGTTAGTAGTACTAGACAATAACGACACTACAGCTGCAGCATCCATCTCAACAATCACGGCTTGTGCATGCATTTGAGAACACAGCAACAAGCCTTCCCTCAAAGCCCATAACTCAGCAGCCAAGGAAGAATAAACTACAAAAGACTTAGCAAAACCACGAATGCAAATCCCCCTAGAATCACGGATAATCCCACCCCCTCCGGCCAGCCCAGTGGAGCCTACAAAGGAACCATCGGTATTAAGCTTCCACCAACCTTCAGGGGGGTTCAACCACTTAACCAATCTAGGAATCTTAGTCATCCCTCTCCTCGGGTCCGCAATACAATAAAAGAACTCCCTGGTTTTCATTTCTACCAACATAACCAAGTTTGAGTCCGTGTGGTGCTGCCCAAAGATCGATCTATTCCGTTGCAACCACAAATGATTTTGGGTTTTGAAACACTAGATTGGATACGGTGTGAATTGTTAAACCCTGGCCAATAGGGGTTAAGTGGGACTTCACATGCAATGTCATGGCTAACGGGTTAAGTTGAAGTCAAGGTAGAATAAGTAATGCGGCCATGGCTAATCGGGGTTAAGTTCAACTTAAGGTAGAATAAGTATCGATCTATCAGTCAAGTCACGTGCCTAAATTCATGTATGTTGGGTTTGGGTCGTTACCGTAGGACTCAAGTTATAATTAGAGTTTCTCAAAATCACATAAATCCAAGATCCACCTAATAAACATCCTAGTTGGAAGTCAATACACTAACATAACACAAAAGTAAAACAATCCAATCTAATCAAATTCACTCATTTTAGAATATCAGAACCATAGACATTAGCACGCTCATCTAACACAAGCAAAATATGAAAAATGTGCAAGGATATTGTAGAGTGAAATTTTCTACCAATTACAAATTCCCACATCAAACCAGTAAATTCATGTGGTACATTTAGTACGGCTAATTACAAGAAGCCACGTATTAATCAGTGGGTGTCACTATCATTATTCAGAGGCCAATGACAATATTCCAAGTGTCAAAGAATAAAAATTACAAAGAATACCTAAGAACCAATCAAATGTTAGCACATGTTAATTTAAATGACATAAGCAGTCTAATTAAAAGCTGCCATTAGTTATTTTAAATTAAAGCACTATGGCTAATCAAATAATGACACGTGTCCCTTGGAAAACAAGACATAAAATCCCTCCCTTTAAATTATGACACGTCATTAATGATAGCTAATCACGTTTCATCACACATCCCCAAGACTCCTAAAAATAGAGACCCTTCTCAATATTATTGGGAGATTTTCACACACATTTAGAAGCCTCAAAGCTCTGCCGGAATTAAGCTCCAAAGCTTCCAAGAACTTCAACCTTTGAATCTTAACAACTTTTGAAGAGAAATCATTCCAGTCATCATGCTAGATCTCAAAGTGCATTGGAATCAAGTCCAAAGTGTTCAAAAACTTCAAAAGATTGTAATTTAGTGAAGATCTACGGATTCAAGTCTCCAAAGCCTCGAAGAACTTCCACTACAATCTTCGAAGATAAAGAACACATGAAGAATTTGAGGAACATTCAAAGAACACACGAAGAACACACGAAGAACATTCAAAGAATACATGAAAAACGTGAAGAACATACGAAGAACGTGAAGAACGAATGATTCCTAACAAACACATAGTTAGAAATTCATCGTAATTCTACTTCAAAGATCTTTTTATCCCATTCTCAATCAAATTGAGAAGCATCTGGTGTTCAAATCAAGTTTATACTGGAATCAAAGATTTTTCAAAGAGATCGAATCAGAGGAGTATTCTTTTGTAACAAGATTCAATCTTAGAGAATTGTACTTACTCATACATCAATACAAATTTATGCTTATGAAACATTGTCAATTGTTTGATTTTTCAAACTTGAGATTTTATATTTATAGATATGTCTGTGGGCTAGTCAATGAGTACGTCATACAACATCCAAAACTCTATACGGATGAATGTAGGAGTGGTGAAAGTTAGGATATAAATTGGAGCACCCGATCCAATTCAAGGTCCTAAACTTAGGGAAAAATTTATTCGTTAAGCATGTTCCTACCCAATGGGATTTCACTATATTGTTAAGGTCTTTACACATTTGTTTGTATATGCCATTTCTCATGTACAATGGTGGAGTCTTGTGGTGGACCAATATACTTCCAAAACCTCTAAAATAACCAAAATAACTCTGAAACTTCTAAAATAATCAAAATGCTCGTAAAACCGCTAGATTGAGCCAAAAAACCTCAAAAACCCTAAAATGACTAAAATACCCTAAAATGACTAAAATACCCTAAAATGATTAAAATACCCTTGAAATTGTTAAAATGACCAAAACACCCTCAAATGCTCTAGAATGATCAAAAAAATTGAAACCTCTTAATGACCAAAATACCTCGAAATTGTTAAAACAACCAAAATACCTCAAATCCATTTGGATGACCAAAATACCTTGAAACTTTTAAACTGGCTTAAAATATCCAAAATCTTCAAAATAACCAAAAATTTTGGGTTATTTTTGTTCATTTTGAGGTTTTAGGGGTATTTGGTCATTTTGTTCGTTTTGGCTCATTTTTTGTCATCTTAGAGGTTCAAGTATATCTTGGTCATTTTAGAAGTTTTAGGATATATTTTTGGTCTTTTTAAAGGTTAAAGGGTATTTTGGTCATTTTAGAGATTTCAAGATATGTTGGTCATTTTAGGGATTTCAAGGGAACTTGGGTCATTTTTTTATGTTTGAGTATATTTTGGTCATTTTAGAGGTCTAAGGTTTTTTTGCTCATTCGAGAGGTTTTGAGAGCATTTAGGTTATTTTAGCGATTTCTAAGGGTATTTTAATCGTTTTAGAGTTTTTGGAGTATTTTGGTCATTTTTAAGGTTTCAGGGATTTTTTGCTCATTCTAGTAATTTCAAGGTTATTTTGGTCATTTTAGAAATTACAGAAGTATTTTAGTAATTTTACAGGTTTTGGGTTATTTTTGGTCATTTTAAGAGATTTCGGGGCTATTTTGTTATTTTAGAGGTTTTAGAGTATTTTTGTTTGTTTTGAAATGTTGGGAATATTTTGGTCATTTAGTGATTTCGGGAGTATTTTGATCATTTTAGTGATTTTGTAGATATTTTTAATCAATTTGTTATTATAATCATTTTAATTGTTTCTGAGAACGTTTATGAATCAAATATATGAATGTTACATTTTTGGATTATGATTGGAATGTAATTAATGAACCAAACGCTTTAATCTTATATTGTTGTAATGTGATTACATGAATCTAAGATTATAAGCATGTAACATTATACCTCGATGTAACATCAAGCAAACCAAACGCTCCGTTAATGTGTCTTTTCATTCACTATTATTATATTTTATCTTATGTATTTCACTTAGGACTCGTTTGGTTTGGGAGATGGAAAAGTGAGAGGATAAAAAATAGGAAAGGGATGGAAAAGTGAGAGAATATAAGAAATTTTACTTCCCCACCTTTGTATTTTTTTTTTATATAATACATACGAACAACTTTATTAAGAAAATGCAACAAATACATCATGGAGAAGAGTTTGTTCTATAAAACAGGGACTCTCTTCAATCCAAACAGAAAAGTCATCAATACATAATGCTTGTTTAGCTATAATATGAGCAAGAACATTGCCCTTCCTACGAACATGTGAAAATTTGACACTACGGAACTCATAGGAAGCCGCTCTAACTCCATAAATCACGTGAGCAACAAAGGCTGAAGCTGGTGAAGTATCGCAAAGAGCCTGAACCAAGATTAGAGAGTCTCCTTCCAACACAAAATCTTGAATCTCAGTATCTCCAGCAACTATCATCCCAATTTCAAAGGCTTTTGCTTCAATCTCAACAGCCCCTAGAGGAAACCGAAACTTTTTGCTCAACCCCGCAATAAAATTCCCTTCATGATCTCTAATTACAACCCCCACACCAACTTCTTTTTGACTCTCAAATATAGCCCCATCCACATTAACCTTATACGAAGGTTTAATCAGAGGAAGCCATTTAGACTCTAAAACGTGATGATCCTTTACTGGAACCTCCACCCTAGCCCAATATTCACTTAAATACTGCTGACACCATTGTAACAATTGCTTGCCATTTTTCCTTTTTCCACCATGGATAACATCATTCCAATTTGTCCAAAGAGTCTAGACAATAGGAACTGACAGAGCCACATCCTCACTAAACCACTTTGCCTCCATTAACAAATACCAAAGAAAATCCACGAAATTCTAAAAATGCATATTATTTAAAGATTGAAACTGATCAGTTAATGCCCAAAGTCCTTTCACCTTAGGACATTGCTAGAGGAAAAAAAAATGGACCAGTGACTTAGATTTCAATCCACACTCTTCACATGTATCATCTAAGAGAACATGATAATGAACCAAATTTACTTTTGTTGGAAGAATATTCTAAGCAGCTCTCCAAGCAAAGTGTCTTATCTTATGAGGGATGTTGATCTTTCAAAGCTTCCTCCAAAATGAACGCATCAGAAGTAGAACTTGCCTAGTTACTCCTAACAAGATTCATAGCAATTTTATATATGCTTCTAACTTAAAAAAAAATAAAAAAATAAAATAAAAATAAAAAAATAAACCATTGAAAATCTCACCCCAAATCTACTTGTTACCAGGTAATCAGTTGCTCAATCCCTTCAATTATTTCAACTACAAAATGGAGGAAAATACTTCAAATCAAACCAGAGTTCCAACACTTATTTTCTACATCAATAAGGTCACTAACCAAAGATACCTGTGAAGAAAAGATTTTGGAGAAATCACCTTATGAGAAGGAGAGTTAGGAGGCCGTTGGTCCTCCCAAATCCGAATACTCTTACCATTTTCCACACGCCATCTGATTCATTTCCTTACACCTTCCTGAGCTGCTAAAATACATCTCCAAATGTAGGACGGATTGTTCCCTAAAGTGGCACGAATGAAATCAAAACCCTTGAAATAATTTGCCTTAAAAACTCATTAAATCAAAAAATTATGAGCCATCTGTAACCTGCAACCTTGTTTAGCTAGTAAGGCCAAATTAAAAGGTTTTAACAATTTAAATCCCATCCCTTAGACACACACAACTTCTCCCAACTTAACAAGTCATTTTCTTCTCATCCTGTTTTTGACCCCACCAAAAGTAACGCATCATGCTAGTCAATTCATTGCACAAGTAATCAGGAATCTTTAAACAACTTATTGTATAAGTTGGAATAGTTTGTGCTACAACCTTAATCAATCTCTTTACCAGCCTTAGACAATAACTTTTCTTCCCAATCAGCCAATTTTTTTGCCAACTTCTCTTTCACTGCATTAAAGTGTTTTTCTTGTTTGTGCCCACCAAAGAAGGAAGTCCAAGATATTTTTCATATTTTTTAATAATCTCAGCCCCAAATCTTATTTTAATTTCCTCTTGAATCTCACTATTAGTATTATTGCTAAAGAACAAAGAAGTTTTTGCTCTGTTTCAACTACTGACCAGAAGCATCCTCATAACCCTTCAAAATTCATTGAATTTTGTACAATAATTCATGTTAGCCTTACAAAAAATAAGGCTATTATCTATAAAAAAAAAAAAATAAAAAAAAAAAAAAAAAAAAATAGGTGAGAAATAACAGGAGCATCACAGCAAACAACCACACCCTCATAGAATCATAGTGAACAAATTTTCTAATTAAAGCAGATAAGCCTAGATTAAGGAAATCCAAAACTGTTTTAATAACAACATTCCCAATAGCAAGCCAAAAATGTTGAAAAAAAAAAGAGGAGACATACCATCAGAGCTTGGAGACTTAAGATGATATATCTACTTGAGAGCTTTATAACCTCCACCTCTTGAAATTCACCTATTAGCATAGAGTTCATTGCATTTGCATGAGTAACTTTCGGGTCAATTACTTCTAGCAATTCTGAAAAATTTAATGGCCATGAAGACTTGAACAAGTCAGAATGATAATCAAGTGCAATTCTGTCAATTTTTTTCTTCATCCTACCAACAACCATTCTGATCCAACAAAATTTCAATATAATTTTTCTGCAACCGGGTTGAAGCTTTTGAATGAAAATACCTAGTATTTCTATCACCTACTCAAAAACAATTCAATCTTGAACTCTGGTTCCACATTAAATCTTCTTCATCAAGTCAGCATTTTAATTCAATTCGAGTCTCCCTCATTGAAGCAATATTCTGTGGACTAAACACTTGCGTCTCCAGCCATTCTAAGTTTTTATGCAACTTGGCAATGTTATTTCATACATGGCCGAAAACATTTTTATTCCAAACATCAAGCTTTGTACGACAGTGTTTCATGCATTAAAGAGTTAGAAATTCAAAATCCAGCAATAAGCACTCCTCCCAAGTCGAAATCACCACTTCTTCACAGGTATTCTCTTTTAACCGCATAGCTTCAAAATGAAATAATTTTCCTTGCCTCTTCCTCTGTTTCTTACTGAAAATTTGTAAAACTAAAGGACTATGATCTGAAATCAATGAAGTCCTATGAAAATATTTAGCTTGAGGAAATTTATTAAACCAATCACAAGTAGCAACCGCACTATCCAACCTTTCTCTTATTTGAGTACCATTTGCTTGTTGATATAGCTGTGTAAACTTAGGACCAGAAAATCCTAGGTCACAAAGGCCACACCAACTCAATGTATCTGCAAAACTTTGCATTTGTTGAGCCGGCCTAGTAGCTCCCCCCCTTTTCTGATAATCCAGTAAGTTCATTAAAATCTCCAATAACCAACCACGACAACTGTGAAATACTACAAAGATATTTCAAACAAGACCAAGATTATTCTCTGCAAGCAGTATCAAAATTCCCAAAAAACCCTGTAAGGTTCCACTAACCAATACCATCTCCACTATTGACCTCAGCATCAATATTCGACAAAGAATATTTAATAACATTAACTTGAAGTTCATTTTTAAAAAAAAGAGTCAAACCTCCACTATTTCCTACACTAGGAACAATCAAACCTTGTTTAAACCCACATCTCTCTTGAACTTTCTCCATCCAATCACTATCAGATTTTGTTTCCATAATGAAAACAATGTTGGGATCTTCTATCCTAATCACCTCTTCAAGGCATTAACTGTACGATGGTTTCCAAGCTCTCGACAGTTCCAACTTAAAAGACTCATTGTTTCCGGTGGGGTTACTTAGCAACCTCCACCGATCCAAGATGAGTAGCCAAAAGAGCACTCAATTTAGAAGTCTCCTCTTTGAATTTTTTTTTTTTTCTCTTGTTCTGCAGTTAGAAACTTACAAGAGTTTTTTTCTTTGAAGTGCTACATCCACCAGCTTGTCTCCAGTCACAACACATGAACACTTCGAATGAATCCTAGTCCAACTACAATTTCCCCTCTTACTCGTACAACCCTTCTTTCAAAGGTGAGGCTGATAAATCATAAATTCCCTTATTTTTTGCGGTAGACTTATCTTTATTCTTATCTGACTTTTTCAATGCCATAATAGTTCTAAACTCTTCCCCAGTCCAAGCCACACCTTGCACCAACTCCAAGTCATTCAAAAGATATGGTTTTTCCATTTTTCCAGAGGTTGAATTATCTCATAAAAAAATGCCAACAGTTGTCATAAACCCCTTATCCACAGAAAGGCTTTCATTAATATCCTTTTAAGTATCCTCAAAATCCGTAACAATTTTTCCACAGTTAGATTTTTCAGTTACTTCCAAAGTTTACATAGTAAACTGTTCAGCATCAACAGCAACTGTCACTGGAGAATTTTCAAGTAACCTCGACAAAAAAGACTCACTGCCCCCAACTTTCATATTCTCAGCCACACCCGATTCAGTCAAGCTACCCATAAATTTGTCATTTATTGAAGAAATTAGAGAATTTCGAAAACAATCTCTGCCAAAACCTACAACCTCCACTAAAGACTTACGAGAGGGATTAAGCTGGTTTGCTTGAAGCCACTGTCCAAATTGCTGATCTTCCAATTTTAAAGTACTTTTACTTTGCAGCCAGAGAACACAATCATTATCATCATAAGTAACCCTTCCACACTAGTAGCAAATATTAGGAAGGTGTTCATACTTAAAAGAAATCCATTCCTCTGAATCATCATCAAAAGAAAGTTTCCTTCCACGATATAATGGTTGGGAAATATATCCACTCTAACCCTCAAGAAATTCCCTCCAATCATCTCAGACTGATTGCTTATTTGCTGGACTTCCCCAAGAGTTTCACCAATTGAAAAGGCAACATTAGGAGTTAAAAGACCAAATGTCAGGCCATGAATTTGAACCCAGAAAAGTGACATAGTGGAACTCAAATCTTTCATAAATGTTTTTCCATCATAGCACTGGAATATAACAAGATGTCTATCATAAGACTATGGAACTCCCATCAAAATCTTATCCAAGTTCGATTCAAGTTCAACAGCAAACAAGAGATAATTATCACCAACATCTCTAATGTTAAAATTCTGAGTAATATACGCCGTAAAGGCCTGAATGTTTTTGCCATAGCATCAACATTGACATTTCTTTTAATAAGAGATTTTGCCACAACAAGAAACTATTGACAGTGTTTGTTTCTAGAAATAACCACACTCTTACCCTCCCTATGAGAAAGAGAGAGTTTTTTTCCACTTACTAGCAAGATCATCCATAGCCTATATAAATAGTAAATCTCAAACCCTAACCTTGAAGCAAAAATTAACAACTAGGAGAACAAAATTTACAAACACAAGAGTACATCAAACCCCACAAAGAAAACCTAAACCTTAAATCAAATAGTTAACTACACGGTAAACAAATACCATAGAGGGCGACCAAATACTACAATCACAAGTGTTTCCCAGACCACACAAAGAAATGAACCACACGGAGAACAGATTCCCACAGATGGGAACATAATACAACATACTTGAGTGTTTCCCAAACCCCACAAAGAAACCCAAGCCTTGAATCAATTAATTTACTACAAGGAGAATCAATTTCCATAGGCGGAAACTTACTACTACAACGAAGGAAGTTAGGAGAGCCAACTTTTAAAGCCAATTCACTCCCATAACTAAGTTAACTAAAGCGGTTTCTACTTGAGTATATTATTAGAGAAATGATATATGTCCACAATATTTTTACAACAAATTTTAAGTGGCAGTTGGTGAAAAATGAATGGATGGAAAAAAAAAAAATATATATATATATATATTTATATATATATATAAATTTATCCATATGCTTTGTTAAAAAATGATATCTAATTAAAATAAAAAATTAGAAAAAAAGTAATTATCCAAATTTATTTAAAAAGAAAAATCAAGCCCACAAAAAAGTAAAAAACAAAACAAAAGAAGACACTATCACGCACAGGAAAAAAAAAAGGAAAAAAAAAAAAAAAAGACAAAAAAAGAAGGAGAAGAAGAAGAAGCAAAATGAAAGAAAGCACTATGACGTCCCAAAAAGCCCCCCCAAAAAAAAAGTCTAACAAGTAAGAGGAGGAGAGAGGGTAGTTTAGTCATTAACAGCAACTATTTCTCTTCCTTCTATTTTCTCCTCAATTTGGGAGAGATAGAATTTTGGTGGATTAGGTAAAAAAACACGAGTCTCACCAACTTTCCATTCCCCTTCCCCCTCCCCCCTTTCCCTCCCCCTCTCTAATCAAAGACTCATAAAATCAATTTTCTCTCTTCTAGTTTCTATTCTCCTTATTTCATCCCAACTAAACCTACTCTTACTCTCACTTTTTTCTCATTTACAAATTGTTGATAAGGTTAAGGTTTAGTGCATTAAGTGGAGTGGACCCGTTCAGATAGTGACATATGTCAAAAAATAGACACGTCATTATCTCAACCAATCTAGTGCAACGAGACAATAAACCCAAATTTTATCCACAAATTGTATTGAATCGCCCATCATTGTAAACCATAGTTTAGCCCAATTTCGAAGGTACACATGTAGATGTAATCTCACACTCGATGACCTCCTCAAACCATCACAAACTCCACACTACAAGGGGCTATTTGGCATATTGATTCTAACACACATTTTCATTTTTTAAACAACTTTATAAATATTTTTACACACTTTTTCATCACACATATTTTTAAAAATTACAAATAATATTACTCACACTCTTCTGACAAACAGCCCAAACCTACCAAAAAAAATACACCCAACTGACAATCTTCTAGACCCGCATTATTGTTGCCGCGAGATACCCATCCGAAGGCCATCCCGTCATCCCTCCCATGTCTTCAACTCCTATTCTCGATCAAAGAGAGAGAGAGAGAGAACCAAAAGCTGGGGATGATGTAAGCCGTAGATTATTACCACGTCATGATACATAATGACATGGCAAAATCCGGTAGATGGTGGATCACTTATTAAAATAAAGAAAACTCCCACCTAACACCAAAATAAAGTGATAGCCAAATTTGACTCGCTTATTTCTGTGTCCATATGTTGGTTTGGTATATAGCTAATAGTTGGTAGAACTACTCTTCTAATTGATATTTTCCCGGATCTTTGTTCTCTTGGGTTTTGCTTTTTCTTCCTCATTTTCATTCCTTGTATCAATCACAGAAGAAATACTTCAGGTTTGGATCATTTTGCCTTTTGGGTATTAGATTATGTATTGTATGGGCTTGATATTTGTGATGTGTTTGGGTGCTGAGAAATTAGATTTCTGATCTCGGTTTTCTTTCCTATATTTACTTTATTGGTTTATTGTCACTTAATTATTAATTTTTGGTGTTAATTCTGTATTGGGTATGTGTTGGTTGTGCATGATCTTGGTGATTTGTTGGGTTTTTATTTTTTTCTTTGTTTTATTATGACTTATTATTAGGATCAGTTCTGTAATTAGATTGCTTTTCGTTATAACACACCCGTCATCTGGTATATAATGGGGTTTGGATCTGTGGCAGTGGGTCTTTGCTTGTTTGGTCAAAATTATTTTGTTGATGAATGGTAATATTTGATCAAAAGAACACATTTTCAAACACCAAAACCACAGAAGAAAATTGCTTCACATGCAGCAAAGGAACAAATATCCCCAACTACTCAACATGGTCTGTTTTCAGAACAGACACAGATATTTTCCAAATGTTACAGATCATTCTATTCTCGCATTGAACATTCTAGCATTTTATCTTTAAAAAAAAAAAAAAAACATTTTAGCATCTCATTGCAGCCCACATCTGTTTGCAGAGGATAGCTGTGACATGCTCTTTATCCACAACATCTAATCCCCAGTTTGGTAAATCCACACTGATTTGTACACTCAGATCTAATAGAGGAGACCAGATTCTACTAGTAAAAGAACATTTGAAAAACAAATGATGTTACGCTCTCCAACTTATTTCTACAGAAAACATATAGGATGTCCCCTCCATAACCCCATTTAACCAGACCTTCCCTAGTTGTTAGGCTGTTTTAAATTGCTAACCAACAAATGAAAAGAGTGGTTAGGGATAGCTATGTGATGCCAATCTATTTCCACAATCAACCTTTTCATTGTTTGGTCCTAATTTCATTCCAAGCTGAAGAGCTGATAAATTTCTTAGATTTTGCAAGTAACCACTGTACAGAATCCTCATTTGATAAGTCAATTTGTGATAACCCATACTGAAAATTCACCATTGACTCAGATCTAGTTGTAGGGCAGAACCAGTAACCCTGTTTCAGGATACTAGAAACTTTGGCATTCACATTACTTGCAGCTTCCAAGATCTTGGCCTATTCTGTTGGGTTTAACAATTTGCTATAAGTGAATAAAAGTTTGATATTTTCCTTTTTTTTTTTAATCTTTCTATGAGAATCAGGTTGTTCAGGATAAGAGACTTTACCAATTGGTTTATCATCAAACCAAGCCACCAATTGGCTTTTGGTGTAAGAGGGGATTGAACCCTAAATCTCTTATTAAGGATAAGAGACTTTACCAATTGAGCTAACTGGAACCTACTCGTTTTTGTTCATTTGGAGACTCAAATATGCTAGTAGTTTTTATTCTTACATCTGTATTTTATAGGATTTTGAGGATTCACACATTCTCTGTTGTTATATTGGACATATTGATTTCCTTTTTTTTAGGGAACACTCAATTTGATATTTTTGAAAGAAAGACGGAAAGTTAGGAAAAAATTAAAATAAATAAATAAAACCTAGTTATTTAAGCATTATCAAAATGTTGATTCTATAAGGGGCAGGTTGAATTCATTGAGGAAAGTAAAAAGAATTCAACAGAATCTGTAACTCCAAATATCTTGGCAAATCTGATGTAATATCTTTAGTTCAGGCTAAAGCTTTTGGTCTTTGTATGTCCTTGTTTTCCTTTCTGATTGTTGTAAGCTTCCCTCGGTGGATGGACTGACCTTTGTAGTTTTTAATTTCCTCCATTGATGTCCAAATGGGTTTCTTTTCATGTTTTGAGTAGGGCCATGTGATTTGTTTCTGTTCTTTTCTTCTTATGCATATACTTACTGAAGAAAATGGATTGTACCGTTCATTCAGAGATTCCTGGATTCATTGTTCATGTGATTTTATTGAGTTTTATTCTTCATAAACTACATTAATTCTCAGCTTTTATTAAAGAATCAAAACAAGTTTTTTCTTAATGCTTTTGGATCACATTTTTTTTCAATCAAAATATTGGATTTGTCTTACTGGCATCCCACATTTTTGGCAGGAAAAAATATGGCTGCACCCCACAAGCGTACAAGAATAGGCCTTGCTGGTCTAGCCGTCATGGGCCAAAATTTGGCTCTCAACATTGCTGAGAAAGGCTTCCCCATTTCTGTATACAATCGAACTACCTCCAAAGTTGATGAGACTGTTGAACGAGCTAAAAAGGAAGGGAATCTTCCTGTATTTGGTTTCCATGATCCTGAATCTTTTGTAAACTCAGTTCAGAAGCCTCGTGTCATAATTATGCTTGTTAAAGCTGGGGCACCAGTGGACCAAACCATAAAGACCCTCTCTGCTTACATGGAGAAAGGTGATTGTATAATTGATGGTGGTAATGAGTGGTATGAGAACACTGAGAGGAGAGAGAAAGCCGCAGCTGAACTGGGTTTGCTCTATCTTGGAATGGGAGTTTCAGGTGGTGAGGAGGGTGCTCGTCATGGACCCTCTTTGATGCCTGGAGGGTCTTTCGAGGCTTACAAGCATATCGAAGACATTCTTCTTAAGGTGGCTGCTCAAGTTCCAGACAGTGGCCCCTGTGTGACTTACATTGGAAAAGGTGGATCTGGAAATTTTGTAAAGATGATTCATAATGGAATTGAATATGGTGATATGCAGCTGATTGCAGAGGCGTATGATGTATTGAAATCAGTTGGAAAGTTGTCAAATGAGGAACTACGAAGTGTTTTCTCTGAATGGAACAAGGGCGAACTTCTGAGCTTCTTGATTGAAATCACTGCAGATATATTTGGAATTAAGGACGATAAGGGTGAGGGATATTTAGTTGACAAGGTTCTGGATAAAACCGGCATGAAGGGTACTGGTAAATGGACTGTACAGCAAGCTGCTGAACTATCAGTTGCAGCTCCCACAATTGAATCTTCTTTGGATGCAAGGTTCCTCAGTGGGTTGAAGGAGGAAAGGGTCAAAGCTGCCGAAGTCTTCAAATCAGGTGGCTTTGGTGACATCTTGACCGACCAAGTAGTGGACAAGAAGAAGTTGATCAATGATGTGAGGCAAGCTCTCTATGCATCCAAGATATGTAGTTATGCACAGGGGATGAATCTGATCCGTGCAAAGAGTATTGAGAAGGGATGGGGCTTGGAGTTGGGGGGATTGGCTAGGATTTGGAAGGGGGGGTGCATCATCAGAGCCATATTCCTTGATAGAATTAAGAAGGCATACGATAGGAACCCTGACCTTGCAAACCTTCTTGTGGATCCAGAGTTCGCTAAGGAAATCATCGAGCGACAGTCTGCCTGGCGAAGAGTTGTATGCCTCGCTATCAACTCTGGTATTAGCACCCCAGGCATGTCTGCCAGTCTTGCTTATTTTGACACTTACAGGAGGGCAAGATTGCCAGCTAATCTGGTCCAAGCTCAGCGAGACTATTTTGGTGCTCATACATATGAAAGGACTGATGTGGAGGGATCCTTCCATACTGAATGGTTCAAGCTTGCCAAAATGTAAGATTTAAGTTTTGGCGGTATCAACTTGAATGGAATCATAATAGTCCTAATAAATTTCTCCCCATGACTGTGTTGGGCAGAGCTGACGCCCTCTACTTGGTGAATTGTATCACAATTATTCTGTTTAATTGCTTGAAGTTTGTTTATTTATTTTTGTGCTGGTTGTGTTTTGGCAGATCATGCTACTTTTCTTAATGTTTTCTATTGAATTGATCCATTCTATGGCCCCCTAATTTTTTTTAGTGAAGATGTCTTTTGGAGTGGGGTAAAGTACTGATTTGTGTTAGATTGTATGATCATGAAAATTCTTTTCTACTGCATATTCCTTTCTCTTTTAACTTACACAACCTATTGAATACCTCATTGTTCCTCGCGCATATTCCACCATGGAGGTGTGACTAGTCTGAATGACGTGCTAGCTTGTTGCCTGATTAACCAAATGAGGGAGAAAGACACTGCATATTTCTTGCATCTTATAGTAAATGAAATAGTGTGTTCCGAAGGGTATGAAAAGCCTCCTTGTTCATTTATGCTTTATGTCATTTTATTCTGCTTTAACTTCGCTTTACTTTAGGACTCTGTTTCTCCCAAAAACAAAAAACTCAATACTCTATTCTAAACTCCATATTTAGCCCAACCCGATTTTACAACCAACCCAAACTGATAAACCCATGGACTAAGCACAAACCCGAGCAGCCCAGTTGGTTATCCCAAGTTCAAATTTCACCAAATTAGAGAAATGCCACACCTTTTCCGAAAGTTACAAAAGTCCACTCCACTATTTGAAATTACACAATTGCCCGCACCTTTCTCAAAATTATCCACACTGCCTCTTGGCTTGACCAAAATTACAACAATAGCCCTCGACTTTATAAAAATGATCAAAATCTCCTCAAAACCCTCCAAACTTACCAGAATCTTCCAAAATTACCCAAATACTTCTACAACCCAAAAAAATTGCTAAAATGTTCTTCTAAATAGCTCCTACAAGTCTAAATCATGCTCAATCGATCCTAACACTCAATGGTTACCTCTTTAAAGATGTGTAGTTATGCATAATAATAAACAATGCGCCTCCAATTGAGCACTCCATTGATCCTAGCCGCCTCATAAGAACAATGACTATAATCCACCAAGTGGACATATCAAGAAATGAAAAGGTCCTTAGACAAGTCACAACAGGCGCATTGCATGCTAAAAGCAATCAAGATTGGACACGCATGAATTGCTTTAGATAAGTCAAAAGTGAAGTGGGAGTTAAAAGTGGAAAAAAAAAAGTGAGGTAGAAGAATTTAGTGAATTGAAAGAGGTATAAATGTAGAAGTGAAAACTACAAAATGGTTCAAGGATTTTATCTTTCAATTAAAAAAGCTCTAGTGTGGCTTTGCTCTGTCAAGTTAATTTGACCTGACCCATAACAATGTGAGTCGAATATGGATTCATATAAGATTTTGAGATTTTACTATTTTACGTATCATTAAATTGATATTTTTATTAAATAAAATTGTATTCTACATATAAACTTTCCATTAGAATTATAACACGTCAATTTTTTTAAGATTAGTAAAATATATGATTTTATATACAAACACAATCATAATAAATGCTATTAATAGTTATCATAAATCATATTATATTAAACTTTCATATACATTATACAGGTTACTAATTACCGTGTGTGTAAATATATTTTCATAGGTTGGAACATTTTCCTTGAAAGAATATTAGAAAATCTTTGAGTTTTGGAATAGATTCTTTTCATTTCACATATAAACAACTTTGAATTAAATACACTTTTAAATATGCAACATTTAATTTGAATAACCAAATGCATGACGTTTGGGTTGGGTTTATTTTTTGTTTTTTCTAAGTCTTTCATTCTTTTTTATTTTTATTTTTATTTTTTGAATAACTAGGAAATAAAATTTTATTACATACTTTCTATTGCACACTTGATACACAATACCTTTTGAAATCATATTTCAATTAAAATTGTGAAACCATATTTAAAAACATAATTTCTATTGTAGCAATATGTGTACAGTGAGTATATATACTCGTTTGGATCCAGCTTAAATTTTTACCGTTTGCGTTTGAAGTGTTTTGCTTCTTTTTTTTTTTTTTTCTTCTGCTACGCTGCTGCACGCCTCAGGGGGACATCGGCTACTGTTCATGATACTGTTCATAAACAGTAACATGAACAGTAGCCGATTTTGTTGACTTTTTAGTTTTTTTATTATATTTGTGGGTCCTGTTTACTGTTCACGAGACCCACAAATTTCACTTTTCAGAAAATTTTGTATTAAAAATGGGTCCCGCAGTACTATTTACACATTAAAAAATTATTTTACTACAATGTTTTCAGTTTCAGTTTTCAATTCAGCAAAAATAAGCTCTATCTAAACGGACCCTACATAATAAAGAGCGTTGGACTATCATTAATCTTCTAGTTTTCTAATAGATTTTACTTACAATGCCTAGTGTCCAAAAGTTTATATTTTATATTTTTATTTTTTCTCACTCAAGGTGCATTGTAGTTTAGGAAAAGACCTGGCCAATTACCAATGAAGCGCGGAACATAGATCACTATTCACCGCAAGTTCTGAATCTCCCAACATTCACTTCATATTCCCTGTTTTTCACATCAATTCAATTTCAAAGGTTAGGAAAACTCTCTCATTCTCTCAAACTGAACTCATTGCATGTTCATTTTTCTATGTTCTACTATGCTCTTCTTTTGGTCAAACTGTTTAGTTTTTTTCTTAACAGTCTCAAACTCTGCTTGTGTGTGTGTGTGTGCGCGCGCGCGCGCGCGTGTGCGTGTGCGTGTGTTTGTGTTTTTCCTTTTTAATGTCTGGGTCAGTCTCACTTCAGTTCAGTTCCTTGGTTTCAGTCTGGTAGCTGAGAAGCTGGTGGAAAGAAAAAAGAAAAGAGAAAAAACCAATCTTTTCTTGTGCTTTGGTTCCTGAAAGTTTAAAAACAAGAAAAGTAACTTACCCACATTCACAACCTTCATTCTACAGGGAACCACACATGGGATAATGTAAAGGGTCTCAAATATTAGCTTGAATTGTATTGCCAAGAGCAAAACATATTTCACCAATCATATGTCGCAAAAAGTTTCATTCTTTGCTGGTGAAAGTGAAACAAGCATTTAAAAACAGTTAGATTTTTTTTGGTACCAAATGTTTTCTTGCAAAACAATGGATTTCAATTCTTGTTATATATGAATTACAACCATATTTTGTGTTAGCATTTTTTTTAACCTTTTAAATGAGTTTAAGTATGATAAACACAATTTTGATGTGAGGTCTAGGAATTCTGAGACTATGAATTTAAAAAGGAACTGGTAATTGACCCTGACTTCATACTTGACTGTATCTGGATTGTGATATCTTATGCATGTTTCTGTTGAAAGGCAAAGTGGTAAGATGTGAGTTGGATGCAGTAATGAGAGCTAATCTTATGCATTGAGTTTGAATCTTAGGTTACCCTAGTGTCAAGTTAATGAGAGTGAAGGTATTTTACTTGAATTTTTGCCTCTAGGATAGAATAGGGACAATTTGGAAACAGAAAGGAAGGAAGAAATATACAATAAATAGAATGCAGAAACAGGACACAGATGTGATGACCGATTAAATGCATTACTAGTTATCAAAGTAAAAAATAAAAAAAAAAATAAAAATAAAAGGGCTAATCTAATTAATTTTGTTTTATTTGGAGCTTTATTTTCAAAGCTTAACCAATTAGGATACAAATAATTTTCCAACAGACATCCGTCTTAGGTCCTATCTAGAGTGTTCATGCAGCATAACTTTTGTACTTATCTAGGTATCACTCCTCTTTATTATCTTCGTTTATATTTTTAATTGATTTTAATTTTGATGATTTCTTGCATAGAAGGTAACTAGGTAAATGACGCCTTCCAAGTATAAGTCACTAGAGTAAAGGATGTCATGTTTCAATCTTGATGTGGCAATTAGCATGAATCCAGTGTTGGGCCTATTGTAAGTTGTTCTACCCGAGATGCCCTATTAATTTTTCTATTTTGTTGTGATTCGAGCAACTGAAGGAATTTTCTTGTTTTACTATACACGGATGTTGTCTCTGCAATCAGAGAGCAAACTTACCGAAAGTTATGATTAAAACTGTAACTATATTGTCCCTTTCTAATAATTATATGCATCTAATCTTCATATGTGTTGATTTTTTCCCCTAAATAGAAAAACTGAAATGTTGACAGAGCATCTAAAAAATTTGGCTTCAAGCTGGTGTTGAAAATATGTGGTATGTTCTTCTTTATAGTGTGTTTGCTAGCAATGCAAGTAAATTTGTAACTTTTGGGTGATCCTGGACAACTTTTATAATGGTCATTGCAGAAATTGTAATTTCTTTGAAGTTTCTACCTCATACTTTTTTCCGTTGTTATTATTATTATTATTACTATATTAATTCAAGGGCAAATTTCTCCTTTCCACACCCTGTTTACACTTAACCCTCAAAACTATTGAAACACATGATTGAGTGAGCCCCCAAAGTTATCACTTTGTTTTAATGTCCCTCCTGCTGTCTATTTTGGTGTTAATATGATAAAATTTAGCATTGAAAAACCAATTTACCCATCTCCAAAACAAATGATAGATAAGTAAATTGGTCTTTCAATGCTAAATTCCGTCAGACTTATCAGCAAAACAGACAATAGGGGGTGAGTGTAACATATTTTTAAAAACAGACAACAGGGCGTGAGTGTAATATATTTTTAAAAACAGACAATAGGGGGTGAGTGTAACATATTTTTACAAACAGACAATAGTGGGGGTGAGTGTTACATATTTTTAAAAACAGACAATAGGAGGTAAGTGTAACATATTTTTAAAAGTTGGTTGTGCATTTGATAGTTCAGGGGGTTGAGTGTAATTGGGTTGATTGTTTATAGTGTTGTGAGTTGTAAATTGAATTTTTCCTTTCCAGACTTTAGTAGTGAGTTGTATGAAGTAGATTATTAAGGAATGGAAGCTATGGTTGTTGATGGGGAGGAGGTGCTTTCTCTCACTCAAAATAATTTATCTAGCCTTTGAGTGTACTCTCTCTTCTTCACTAATTCATTTTAGTGGCAAGTTTGTTTTGAATGTGTAGTTTGGGGGGGGGGGGGGAGGAATCAATAAAAGGAACTTGATGGGTGAGGTTTCAAGGTTAGATGAAAAGGAAGGTGCCGAGGGGCATACTAATGAAGAAAGGAGTGAGAGAAAGGAAATGAAGCCCGAGTTGGAGCGACTCATTACTATGGAAGAGATTTCTTGGCAACAAAAATCAAGAGTCCTTTGGCTCAAGGAAGAGGACAACAATACAAGGTTTTTCCATCAGATGCCGAACTCTCATAGAAGTTATAATCATTTGGGGTTCCTGGAGGTAAGTGGGTCGGCTTTTGAGTATTCATAGGTGAGGAGTCAAGTGATGAATTTCAACAAGCTTGTATCAAGAAATAGAAGGATGGAAACCTACAATTGATGGACTAAATTTTTATACTATTGAGGAGGTTAAGGGAAGTTTGCTTGAAAGGAGGTTTGAGAAGGAAGAAATTTTGCTAGTGAGGGACCTTCAGGGGGATAAAGCACCATGGCATGATGGGTTTACTATGAATTTTTTCTAGCATTGTTGGAGGGTGGTAGAAGTGGATGTGTTGGCGTTCTTTGAGGAATTCTATGAGCATGGTAAGTTTGATGCATCCTTTATAGCATTAATCCCTAATAAAAATAATGCTTTCAATGTAAGAGACTTTTTGGCCTATTAGCCTAGTTGAGATTGTGTATAAGATCCTTGCTAAGGTGTTGATGAATGGGTTGAAAGGTTGTTGGACACGCGTATTTCCAAGTCTAAGAATGCATTTTTGGGAGGAAGGCAAATTATGGACTTTTTGCTTATTGCAAATGAATATGTGGATGGTAGGCCGAAAAGTTATCTTTTAGGAATCATTTGCAAGTTGGGTATTGAAAAAGCCTATGATCATGTTAATTAGGAGCTCTTGTATTTATCGGAGAGGATGTGATTTGGTAGTAAATGGAGAGGGTGGATCCATATGTGCATTTCCAATGTTGGTATTGGTGAAGGTTCTCCTGCAGGACTTTTTGGCAGTTTGAGGAGTTTTCACCAAGGAGATCCTGTATTTTTGTTACTATTCCTTTAGTTATGGAGGTGCTGAGTAGGATGTTTAGGAGAATGGAGCATGTTGGCCTTATTAAGGTTTTTAGGGCAGGTAATGGGGATGTTGATCCTTTATCTCTGTTACTTTTCCTACTAGTTATGGAGATGCTTAAGAGGATGGAGGATGTTGGCTTTATTAAGGATTTTACAACCAGTAATGGGGATGTTGATGTTTTATGTGTTTCTCACCTATTATATGCGGATGATACAATCTTGTTCTATGATGCTAGTACCAAAAAAATTCTCTACATTCAGTTGTTGATGACTTGTTTTGAGGCGGTGGCTAGCGTGAAGGTTAATTTGAGCAAGAGTGAGATGGTCCAATAGGAGTGGTGGAAAATATGACCGCTCTTGCTAATTTATTGCATTGCAGGGTAGGGAGACTTCTAGTGACTTATCTTGGGATGCACTCAGAGCTTCTTTTAAGTCTAAATCAGTTTGGAACCCCAAGTATGGGCATAGGTTAGCAGCTTGAAAGAGGCTTTACCTACCAAAAGGGGTTTGGTTGACCTTAATTAAGAGTACATTTTTGAGTTTATCTATGTATTACCTTTCCTAATTTACCATCCCCACGAGTGTGGTAACCTAGGAAGCACGAATACTCCGTTTTTGTTCAAGTACTAGTATCCATATTCGAAACCTCTGAGATACTCTTGCGTGCGTGTCCCAATTTTTTTTTTTAAATGTGTCAATACATCTGGGATATGCCAATGATACGGTTGTAACCTAACCCTTCTATCATGAGAGATAGGCCAAACCTGTGAGGATTTTTAGTTATATTTTTTATATATTGGTTTTAAAGTTGAACTCTTGTCTAGTTATCTTTTGTTTGCTCTTTTGGATCTTGGCTATATTCTAAACATCACTTAATGGCCATAGATTCACTTTATTATCCATTATTGCTCTTAATTGATATATGCTTAACAATATATGAAAACAAATTCTAAATAATATACAAAAAAACATAAATATAAATATAAATATAAATATATATTTAATAATTAATTAATGCAAGTATTCCCACTGTATTGTAACCTAGTTTTTCATGAATTGTCGGATTGTTGTATCTGTATCGTACCATACCGTACCCGTGCTTCATAGATGGTAACACAGGAATTTCTTGTGGGGTGGTTTAGGGGAGAATTTTAAACATCATTGTTGGTTTAGGATAAGTTTTGCACTCTTATTGCTGATGGGGGGTTGGGGATTAGAAAGCTTGCAACTTTTAATCAAGCATTGTTAGGGGGTAGTTGTGGAGGTTTGGTGTAGAGAAGACACAGTTATGGAGGCGTGTAATAGCTGCAAAGTTTGGAGAGGTGTGGGGTGGTTGGACCACAAAAAACTGATTTGTGGCTCTTATAGATGTGGTGTATGGAGGGGTGTTAATATGGGTTGGGATAAGTTTTTTCAGAACATTCAATTTGTAGTAGTTTTTGGTGACCAGGTTTGTTTTTGTCATGACTGTTGGTGTGGTGAACAACCCTTAAAGATGGATATGATAGTTCCTCTAGTTTTGAAGCTCTAGTGGCGTCTTTGTTGGTGAGGCAAACTATGGGGGTGATGAGAAGCTGGGATGTCAGATTTGTTCAGTCTTTTAATGATAGGGAGATGGATTTGTTGTCCTCATTCCTCCAACTTCTAGAGTCTCACATTCCCATTAGCAAGGGTGGTGCTTAGGTAAGGTGGAAACTTTGAAGGATGAGGATTTTGATATTCATTCTTTCTATAATGTTTTAAGGGGCTCCAATGCTTTTTGGTTCCCTTGGAAAGGCATTTAGGGTGTGAGAGCACAACAGAGGGTCTTCTTTTTTATGTGGACAACAGCATGGGGGAAGATTCTTACTTGTGATAATTTCATTAAGAGAGGTTACGCTTTAGTAGGGTGATGTTGGATGTGTTGGTGTAGTGAGGAGATGGTGGACCACCTTATGATTCATTATATGGATACATATAATCTGTGGAGCTTTGTGTTTAGATGTTTTGATATTCATTGAGTCTTATTGGGGAAGGTGATGGATGTCATGTTTAATTGGAGGAATTGGGTAGGTAAGCATTTTTTTGGCTTTTTGGAATATGGTTCCTTTGTGTTTGATGAGGACTATTTGGAGGGAAGGTAATTCGCATACATTTGAAGATGTGGAGTGTATGAGGTTACCAACTTTTGCTTTCTCTTTTTTTGATTGGTCTCGTGTATGGGGCTTTACTCATTGTGGTTCTATTTCTACTTTTGTTGACTAATTGTCTTTTTTACACAATCCTTTTCCTTGTAATTCTTTTAGCTCCTCTTTGCTCATGAAGTAGTCTTTTCTCAAAATATATATATATATATATATTTAAAAAAAAATTCATTTTGTGAACTTGAAATGCATTATAAAAAAATAAGAAAAGTGAATTGTGCTACATTCCATAAATAAGGCCCTTCCAATGAGGAATGGTTTGTGGGGAAGGAGTTGAAGTGTAAATATAGAACTCTCTGCAGTTGATTAGTCTCAGAAATTTTAATGGTCCATATGGAATGAGGGTGACAAGAGTTTTAAATTACTTAGTGGCCTTGAAGACTTCATGTCTAGTATTACCATTGCTGCTGAATTGGCCTTGAAGAATCTTTCTGGCATGGTTTATTGTGAGAATAAGCCACAAAGATTATATTTTCAAACCTGTGTTGTGTATAAGTTCACAAGGGAAAAAATTCAGTCAAACATTGTAGGAAGGGAAGAAAAATGTGATTAAATCCTAGTCTGTGGGATCAGTGCAGTAACTAAGAGTTGGATGGACAGCTTTATATCATGCTTCATGGTCCTCCAATTGCGGTTTCTTCTGTTGGAAGGAATGTTGGATGAAATTCTCACAGCTGATTGTTGAGTAAGTGGTAGATCTAGCCGAAAGGATAATATATGAACAAGGAAAATTGTATCCAGTGCACGGTTTTTTCTGAGTGGAGATGTGCTTGATTTAGCATATAGTTTTTGAATATTAGTAGAGGCTTTTAAGATTGGTGTTGTCTGATAGAGCCTCCCCCCACTTTTTTGCTTGCAGGAATTTTTTTGGTTGGAAATGAGTTGGTAGGTCCTAGCTTTCCTTTCTCTTTTTGTAAACCTGATATGCAAATATGTTGTATACTTTTTCTTTGGTATAAATCAGTTACGGTATTGGAACCATGACTACTATGTCTAGCATCCTTTTAAGCCATGCTAGAATCTAATTAGATTCTGATGCTTCTTGACTGTGTTTGGATTGGAGTTGGTCTAAGAGTGTCAGAGTTCTGTAATTATTATCAGATCTTAAATAACACATTACACAAGATAGGGAAATGAATTACATAGACAAATTGCTGTTTATGATAGAGAAATGATGTAAAATAAACAAAATATTGAGGCTTTTAGTTTTGTAGGTATTGCTAGAAAATAGTAACTTGCAGGAGAGAGAGATAGACACTGTTTATGATCAGTTACCAAAACACAGCTATGCCGGACCCAACCCGATTCAGAGATGCAACTGCAAAATTGAAAAGTAATTTCCAATTATATTCAGTCAAGGTTGCTTTAGAAAAGTACCAAAGAGCATTTGGATTTTAGTGGATAAACTTTTACACATTATTTCTTTTTATGGTAATTTTTGTTTTATTTACCAATCCACTCCACCACCTTTATTTTTGTGTCATGTCCAACTCCCCACCACCCAAAGCCATTCAATCCTTCCACTACTCTAGTACACCTGAAATAATTAATTCTAAATTTCTCACAATATATGCATAGAATTTTTATTTTACTCAATATTTTTTCACAAACGAGCCGAGCTTTGTCCAGTAGTGCATGTTCAAGCTTGGCTCGTCAGGAAAAATCAAAAGCTTGAGCTCGTGACAAGCCTAAAATAGTGTTTGAGTTTGAGCTCGAGCTAGTGGAAAAGCCAAAAAGTTTAAGCTTAGCTTGGCTTGATTAATTAGTCAAGCCAAACTCAAGTTTAATATCAAACTCAAACTTGAGCTCAAGTCAAGTTATTGAGCTTGAGATCTAAAAAAATTACATTATTAAATGTTTAAATCTCTAAAATTAAGAAAAAAGAAAATAGTATACTCATTTTATCATCCATCTAGTCTTACTTATGAGTAGTTATTATTCAAATTAATAATTTACATAATTAAATTTATTCATTCATCATTGCTTGTCTACAACTTCAGCAATTGTTCAAAATACAAGTTTTACATTCACATTAGATGATGAAGGACTAAAAAAATGCTTGCTTGTAACTATTATGAATGAGAAAATACTAACATGTTTTATAGCTTTATTTTAAATGATTGCTAAGAAAGGACCATATGTGACCTACTTAATTATTTATTTATTTTTAAATGTAACTATAGTCTAAAGTAGTTCTTGATCTGTTTAAAGGGAAGGAAAAAATTAAGGTAATATAGGTAGTGATCTCATGTTGATCATGTCATTATTAAGATATATGTAATGAGTATATTAAACTAACACATATAAACTTGTATATAAGTTTATGCTTGAATTGTTGTGTATCAAGCCCAATAAGGCTCAAGTTTAGCTTATTTATAAACAAACAAATATGAAAAAGCCTAAAACTAAGGCTTATTTATTAAACAAGTCTAAAACTAAGGCTCAAGTTTAGCTTATTTATAAACAAATAAACATGAACAAGCTTTTTATCAAGCCAAGTCCGAGTTGTTCATGATTGGTTTGATTCATTTACAGCCCTAGCAGTATTCATCTTCTTTGTTCTTGTTTCAGTTGATCACTCCATATTCAATGAAGGTCGTATCTAATGCACAAAGCTCTCACTATTTGCAAGGTCTAGGAGAGTGATTAAAGGTGGTGTAGCACCTTTCTTTTTTAAGCTAATTCCCAGATTTGAATCCTCAACCTGTCAATTTTTGTGGAAGGCACATCGCACACTCCATATTCAATGTTTCTGAAAATATTTTTGGGCAAAAGGATCATGATGAAGTCTTTGGAGGACTCCAAACAGGTGGTGCATGCCAACAAAATGCTCAATTTTTTACTCTACAAGCCATTTTAACGTTTACTGTTTACATCATGATATAAAACTCAGTCTTGTTTATTATAAAAGGAAACTCAATAGACCTGCACTATTTATAGACAAATATGTGATATTCAAGTAAAATGCTCAGAACTTGTTATTTCAAATTTTCTTATCTCATACTGGCTAAATTTTAAGTCAAAAACTGGTACTTCTTTAGAAACAGAAGAACCAAAACTAGAAAGAGGATAATATAATAACTTTGACCTCCATCTTAGCCAAGCAGATCCATAGAACTAGTGGCAGACTGGTTTGAGGACTCAGCTCTGAGATAAGCTGTGTTGCAGGGAACATCATCCAGGTCTCTTAAAGCAGGGAAAGGGCTATTAAGTTGCATATCAGTAAGCATTTGACGAAGATCTGAAGCTTCCTCCTTCAGCTGAGCATTTTCTTGGACCACCTTGTCATGGGACTCTGAAACATGGTTCAGCTTATCTATGAGCTGGTGGTTCTCATTCCGGAGCCAAACCACCTGTGACCACAGCTCATCTAGGTGCTTCTGTTTGCGCATACGTGAACGGCGGGCAGACTCTCTATTAGATATCATCCTTCTCTGTTTTCTCTCATTGATAAGACTTAATTGTTGCTCATCAGCTTCATCAGAAGTTGAATTGCTGCTGAAAGATGAGGAATGTGGATTTAAGTCTTGAAATTGAGGTGGGAGCTGGAAATTGTATAATGGATTAGGGAACTGGTTAAATTGAAATGCGGATGCTGTATTCTGAGTCATGTCAAAGTTAGCTGGGTATGGAGATGGGTTATTTGAAGAGACTAGATAATGGAGTGCAGTAACCTCACTAGGCTGCATGCCTGGTGAAACCTATTGAGTTAAAGAATTGAAGGGTCTTGGTCCTTTTGGAAGGGAAGGTGAATTAGATATTGTTGGTGTTAGAAGGAGGAGGGAGGCGTGAGGAGAAGAGGTGTTTTATAGGATGGGAAAAGGTTGAAATGGCCCCCACTCCTAATAACACTGAGGAAGTTTCGTAAAGCTCAGACCAATGGAACATCATGCAGACCATGTTTTTACTTTCACATGTGGCATTACCATTACATTGATGTATGTATTGTATGATAATGAACTATTATACAAATTCTTGTATGTTCTTACTCATGCTTGATTTTTTTTTTTTTTTGGCTGAGAAGAAAATGGGTAGAGAGGGGCAATTTGAGTTGGAGTCTTCCACCTAGCCATAGTGACACTTTATCTGCTGGGCCCGAGCCTGCAGGAACAGGGATCCGAATGAGTCATAGTTGTGATCCCAACTCCATCCGAATGAGTCATGCTTGATCCATTTAGTCATGCAGTGTTTACATGTGTCCATGCATGCCATGATGCACATATATGGGGGGAGCAATTTGTGATTGTGGATAATCATTTTGAGATCAAATATATGCTTACATCAGGGAGAGAAAGAGGCTGTTCACATTGTGGAGAGTAATTATTTAAATGGAAGAATGTTTTGGCAAAGAGAGTAATGGAGTTCAAGAAGTCAATCTATAATATTGGAGTTTTATTTCCAAGCCAGGTCCATGTTAGATGGGTTCTCACATAAAAAGGCTCAGCCTATAGCACCAGGTGACGTGGGGAAATAGGAGGAAGAAGGTTGGACAGAAAGCAAGCTCTTCTGTATTATCCTTAACTAGCAAATGCTATATGAGTTTGATGACTCAAACACCACTTCTATGAGACCAAATATAAAAGATTAACAGGACTTGACCCTAAATTATTTTAATTTTCATGGACCAGTTTGCTTCTCTCTGTGGCATGTTTTGGTACTAATTACAGTCCATGACGACATGTTAATGAGGTTTGTACCATTTGTTGCCATAAACAAATTTTATTATTAAGTTAATTGTCAGCCACGCAATATTTCTTTATCACACACATGAATGGCCAATAGCATCTGTGATTTTTAAACTGTGAAATAGGATGAAAAGGAAATGGGTTTGATGTGAATCTTTACCAGATACATGTCAATTTCTTAAGTTCCATTTGGTAATATGCATATATTTCAGGAAAAAATATCATTGGTTTAATAAAAAAAATGAAGCCATCATGACTACATAGGATTGCAAAATATTTAAAATATTGAAACGCCATCCATTCGAAGCAAAAAAGAGCAATAATTACATAAGTTCAGTAAATGACAAATATCACATCAATTTTATATTCGTGTAAAGATGCATTTCCAGAAGGAAAATAAAAAAATAAAAAAAATTGTTCAGCTTATTTATTAGTTGATAGTAAAACTCAATCGGTAGAAGGTTAAACAAATTGTTAGTGGTGGCTCCTTGTTTGTCCAAGTTGTTCTACTTTAATCAAAAAGTGGCCAATAGTTTTCTCACTGCTTCTTCTTTTTTAAACATCAGCCTAGTACAACATTTGCTAACCTTAATTTTAATATGACAATTAAAGTGAGAATCAAGATAATATGTTCTGGTCTTTTTCCTTAATCACATTTAATGTAGTACCATACTATTCTTGGATGTTAAAATATAAATTTTATGCCCTTCAAAATTCTTAGATACTCCTAAAGCACAGAAAAATATGAGAGGAGAGAGCACTATTTTTCATGCTTCGAGAGTATTTAAGAATTACTCGTACAGTAGTTAGTGCATTTGTGCAACAAAGGCATATAAGCTTTGCACCAAAGAGGGTCACATAGATAAAATCCTAGTGTCAATTTGATTTACTCAAAATTCAATGAGCTTAGTGCTAAAAATTTCTAGCAAGCATATCTATGTACTAGGGTCAAGTTATGCTACCTCTATTCATGACCATGGATTTTTATTTTTAATATTTATGGTCTTAGCCACTCAAGTTAGTGTCACTAAGTGGAAAAATCTTGCTATATGGTGGTGGGAATGGAAAGTGAGAAAATGGATGTACTTTGAAATGCAGTCTCCCACTAAATGAGAAGCTTTCTAATAACCCAAATCTTATTGATGCAAATTGCTCTTCCTCTACACACCTGAGGATGGATCTGGTTGAGTGGATTGAATGGTCAACAATATCATTAGACAGATTAAGACCCCTCTTTCCCTTCTTGTCTTGTGCTTGTTCTTTTCCTTTTTCCTTTTTTCCGTTTTCCGTTTTCCGTTTTTATTTTTTTATTTTTTAATTTCCCCTCTATTTCCCTAAATTCTTTTTTGCAATTGGTACGTAATTGAAGACTTGCATTGCGTCTTGTCCAATTGTACTTTGAGAGTATGCCATAAAAATAAATCATATTAATTGATCGATGTTGCACCAACTAAAGCATTCCAAGCTGATTTTTTTTTTTTTTTTTTTTTTTCCGTTTAAGTAATACGTTTATTTGAAAAGAGCAAAACTAAACAAAGAAAAAGGGTAGAAAAAGAGGGGGTTTTACTTTTACCTCCATTTCTATTCCAAGACTAAATCAAACGTCTAGAACGGATGATATGGGGATCTACCCCGAAATATTGCAAAAAATCCATTTAGCAATAGAGAGGAACCGATCAAGTAGAAAGAATAAAGAGAATATTACTCAGAGCATAGCTTTTGTTCAACATGCTGTAATGTGTGTAGATAGACTTTGTTCTCCTTTTGTTATGAATAATCCCGAGGGCAATACACCTCTTTTGATGCAATTAAACTTGATTTGGTTTTTGTTTTTATAATATACCCTCTCCTATTTTATCTATAAAAAAAAATAGAGAGTGGTTATGTAATGGAAGGATAACATTTAGAGCGTCTCCTTCACACATACACACACAAAATTATGTTGGTTTTGTAATACGTTGAAAATTGACCCTAGCTATATGATGCAATTTAATATCTCAAAAGTTGATTTAACATCCTTTTAGACTTTAAAAACGAAATCAACGATTCCCATTTTTTTTTTTTTGGGTAATACAAAGAAAATATATTAAAAGTCTAGAAAATGAATTTCATAATACATATTAGATCAGTTTATGGGTCTTTAAACCCTAGAGTTCCTTTAAAAGCTAAAGCATCGGCACACTATTTGCTTCCAGTTAGATACCTACCAAGATCTAGTTAGAATACTCTTGCAATCAGAAATTAAAACCATTAAAGGTGAAGAAAAAGATGTGGCTTTAGTAAGAAACTTAAAATCTTGTAATGAATCTGTTTAAAGGAACATATTACAATAGACTATATCCTAGACAAGGAACAAGTCGTCCTTGACAACCCATAGTTCACCAATAAGGCTAGTGGTAGTAAGCATTGGTAGCAACTAGGAATGGTAATTTTTTCCCACCCCACTTGACCCGCCAGGGCCGGCCCTAGACATTTTGGGGCCTAAGACAAGAATTAAAAATGGGGCCTTTTTTATACTTATATATTATTTAAATTAATATTTATTTAATATTTTTATATTATAATATATTTCATTTAAAATATATTTTTCTTGCTTTTTGAAATGTAAATTGACTAATTAAATTTTTGTATTCAAATTCATCATTGTTATCTTGCAATTGTATCATTTCATTATCTTCTAACTCTTTTTGGTGAATTTCTTGCTCATTTGTGATATTTTCATCTAAATTTTGTGTCATATTTTGTTTATTACTAATAACAAATTTATCAATTGATCCTCTTTGAGACTCAATTAATTTTTCTTCTTTTTTTCTTTTTTTAAGTTTTTCATATTCAGATGCATATTTTCTAGTAGAAATTTCTAATCAAACAATATATTTACAAAGACTAAAATAAAAAATAACTTTCAAGTGTAGAGTAAATGAGAAATAGAACCTGATTTATACAAAAAATATTGTTGTAATTTCACCGAATAATAACAAATTTTTAACAATTTCAACCTACATAGACAAAAACTTATTCAGTACACGACACTAACTAATATATGTATATAAAATATATAAACTGAAAACACAATATTAAAACAGTAAAACTCAATACTAACAATTTTATGTTATATCTAATCTTATCACTTATTAGAAGAGAGGATTCAGACTTATCTTAGTATCTAAAACAGTAAAAGTTGTAATTTGTAAAACCCAATACGATATTGGCAATACCCAAAACCAAAAGGACAAAACGCACAGCCAGGCAGCAACTTTATTAAAAAATAAGACAAGTCAAGCATCAGACAAAATGACAAAATCCCATATTCCCATCTATCTAAGTATCTAACCCATTAAACCCAAATCCAAAAGAAAGAAAAGTAGAAAACGTAGGCTGGAGAGTGGAGGCCAGCAGCAAGCTTTATTAAAAAAAAAAACTTGAATGAAGCTTCTCTACGGCTGAAGAACGGAACTGATCAACTGAAGAAGAGGAAAAGAATGGCCGGAGAACTGAGGAAGCTTGCTGTTAGCCTGTCAGGGCCGGAGAGTAGATGAGATCGGTGAGATTGTGAGAACAGGGGAGAGTGAGGCCGAGAGAAAGAAGAGAATCAGAGAGAATGAGAATGAGAGATAGAGAGAGGCGGAGAGCAGAAATTAGAGAGAAAAGGTATAATTTTTAGGGTTTTAAGTTATTTTATTTGTTGTGTTTTATGATTATTTTGTGGTTAATGTGTTAGACTGGATTTGTAGTTTATCCGGATATTTTTGGTTTGTTTGATTTACCAAAATTTTTGTTTTTTGGTTAAAAAAATGTGCCAGAACCTTGTTGTTCTTTTAAACTTTTTTTTTTTTTTTTTCCGTCAGATTTTTTGTCCCCTGAAAATAATTTTATTTTTCCCTCTTTTCTCTTATTTTCTAAAATTTTAGGGCCTCCCTTCCCTTTGGGGGCCTTAGGCAGTCGCCTAACTGGCCTAAGGGAAGGGCCGGCACTGTGACCCACCCTTCCCCGCTTAGCCCCGTGCAGGTTTTTCCCGCCCCGTAAAGGTGATGGGGTGGGGATGGGGTGAGATTTTAGACTCGCACCACAAGGCGAGGCAGGGCGGGGATGGGTTTACACTTTTTAAACCCGCCCCATACCAGCCCCGCCCCTCGTTAATAAGAGTTAAGTTATAATTTTTTCATACTCTAAAACTCTACTATTTAAACAAAAATATCATCATTTTATTTTATTTTACCTAACGTGGTTCTACCTCTTTTTTCTCTCTAGCAAAGTTGGAAGTAAGGTACCAATATCATCATCTTATTAGAAATTTGGATTATTTTATTATGTCATACTATGAGATTTTTTTTGTGACATTGTCTTGTTAAACATTTAGATAATATTATTTAGTTTTTGCTAAAAATTAGTTTGATTTGATAGGATAAATTTATTTATAATTTCAAGTATATTTTTAATATTGAAACATGTCATTTTGTTTGAAAAAATGGTAATAGTTGTAGGGAAAATTAACAAGAAATACAGTTTTACTGTGTAGGGCGGGGATTCGCGAGTCTTCGCAAGGCCTTAAGGGGCGGGGATGGGGCAAGAAAAATTTGTACGGGGTGGGGGCGAAGATCCCATCCTTCGGCCCCGCCCCGCCCCATTGCCATCCCTAGTAGCAACTTACCTATTTTAGGGTAAATGGTCAATTAGGTAAAGCAAAACCAACGATCACTAAAAAATAATAATAATAATAATAATAACCTACATCAGCCTCTACCAAATTGAAACTTATTTTTGGCTACTAGGAAAAAAAAAAATACGTTCAAAGGCTTTATCCAGATCTAAATTTGCTGCCAAAGTGTGCAAGGGAATGTATAGTTTCAATATATTGAGTGATCTGTCTTTTGTATAAGATCAAACAACTTTGTGAAATACAATTTTTGTGACATGTTTTTTTGTGTGAAAATTGTACCTATTCACCTCAAACTATTCTTCTTATTACAATTTAATTCCTTAAAATATTGAAACGCACGATTGACCTCCCAATTTTAGAAATACATTACACTTAAATCCTATCGTTTGTTTTTTGTTTTAATAATTAGCTACAACATTGGTTATAACATAAGACTACAATCTTACTCAATAAAATAAACATTATTATATATTTTGAAAATCTAACTGTTGAATTACATTTTCTTTACACTCGTAATACACCTATCAAATTTTGTATCAATCAGATATTATTTATTATATGATCTACTTATTTTATGCATAATTTTAAACTACTAAAACTTGCAATTTAAATAATTTATTGATGGCATAACTATTGATTTTTAATTTTTTAGAAATTTTATAAACATACAAGATATATGAAGAAGATATAATCCAATGGTAAATTTGTCAAAATTAACTTCCAATAAAAAGATATTGAGTAAGGTTTTAGCCTTAGGTTATGTATGGTCATAATTTGTACCTAAGCTCAAAAGAAGAAAGAGAGTAAGCCCAAAGAGCTCAATACAATGAAGTTTTAAAGAGTAGATAAGAAAACCAGGTTCTAATGAGTTCAAGCAGTAATCATAGTGGATCAGGATGATAATAGAATAAAGACAAACTGATTTTATCTAAGGAAAATCGTCCTCGGACACAATTCGAGGAGGTTGATTCCTGTCTTTATTTCCTTTTGGGACTAATTACAAAAATCGTTTTTGATTCTACAATGTTTTTCTCTTTTTTCCCATCCCCTTCCCTCAGGGTCCTCCCCCTCTTTTATACTATCTTCCTTCTTTTATCTCTACCCTCCACATGTAGATCAAATTGCAAGTGTTGATCATTATTTCATCAACACCTTCCTAAAGTCTTTGGGAGTAACTGTAAGACTGAAAACTACTGTTCAAATATCACTTCCTTATTAATGCAGCTAGAGAGTTAGTTACAGAGCATTCAATGCGGTGGTGGTATCTTTCTTTTAGATATTTCATAGCTCTCTGTTGTCCTATGTCCTCACGATGTATATCTTTATCAATAGAATCTCCTAGAACGTTGCTTCTAGATGGTAGACCGTACTTTCTGACTCTGCTTCGCTTTGCTTCGCCTAGAAAGCATCCCTCCTCGGACTATTATAACCAGACCCCTTCCTTTATTCATCAATGCCAACCTCCATAACAATGTTTACCCGTCCTCGGACAACTAGGCGTCCTCGGACTGGGCCCTAGGCCCAATATATACTACTAGGCCTATCATTTTTATAGGCTACAATCAATTTTGTCGCTAAACTTTATTCATTTTGTTTATTCTAAATAATTTAGCATTAAAATACCAATTTACCACCTTAGCTGTTTATTTTGGAGAGAGGGGTAGATTGGTATTTTAATGTTAAATCACATCAAACTTAAAATCAAAATAGACACATTAGAGACATTGAAACAAAGTTATAACTTTGGAATGTCAATCGTGTGTTTCAATAGTTCAGAAGATTAAGTGTAATCAGAGTGATAATTTAGAGTGAAAATGTGTAATTAACCTCTTCTTCTTTTTCCCTTATTGCTTTTTTTTTTCTTTCTTTTCTTGTAGCTAAAAATAGTTTCTACTTGAATTGTCAAATCTAGGATCATGCGGAATAATAAGGTACAATTAATTTGCTCAATTTATGTAAACATGGAAATGCAGACATACATAATATTTCTTTTACTAAATTCTCAAATCAAATTTCTCTAGCTAGGTCTCAAACACTTCACCTCCACACCCAAAAACACTCAAAAATATTAAATAAAAATAAAAATAAAACAAAGAAAATAAGAAATTGCACTTTCTTTTATTTGTAACTAGCTTATTGCACGGGTCTTCTTAATTTATAAGTTTTTTGGTTCTAGTTTTTCAGATTTTGACTAGGAAAAAATATTATTAAAAATTGTATTTCATATTCAGCAATTTTCAATTCATTTCTCTTTAAAATTTAAGCCTAGATGAAACATCTATGCACAATATATAAAGTTTGATGGAATCCTAAATATATAAACAAGAACTAGAGGTTTAAGTGATAAGTGATAATCCAATTATAATAACATTCATTGTAATATCTCAGGTCTATAATTTGAATTTCATGTGCATTTTTTAGCATAGCCCTACATCAATAATTTGATATGAATATTTGTTAATCTGAATTATTTGAAATCCATAAATAAGCTTCAAAGAATGGTATAATTTCTATTTTATATTATAATATAAATATAATAATTAAGCTTTTATAATATCAAGCTTAAGACCTTGGGTAATATCAATAAAATCAGGATTAAATTTCCATATAATACCTATAAGTTAACAAAGTCTTATCTCAAACGAATCAGGATTAAATTTCCATATAATACCTATAAGTTTTTTTTTTTTTTTAATGAGAAATATACCTATAAGTTAACAAAGTCTTATGTCAAACGATATGATAAGAATATGCAGTTATGCACTTTAAAATGTATATATAAAGTCAAAACTGGACATGCACCTAGGTCGGGTAAAGTTCTACTTATTCAAATTGACTACATGTTATAATAGGAATATAGGATTAGTCAAAACTTATTTGCCCACTCTCACAGCAACTGTTTATGACCAAAATCTATAAGGTTTGTTTGATTTTTTTTTTAATTAGAAACAAATACACAAGAGAGAGGAGACGGGAATTTTTTGACACAAAATCTATAAATTAGATCAGACCTTCATATAAAGTCTTTTGGCTAAAAATTGCAAAAAACAGAATTTATTGTTGTTATAGGTACTATTTAAAGTTATTTGGGAGGAGGGAGACTGAATTTCGGCAACGGTTCTGCCGAAATTGCAAGAAAAAGTAGAATGTGTCAGGGGAGAGAAAATTGAATTTCGGTAATGAAATTACTGAAATTCTTGTCCTACCTGTACTACCAAGCTTGCCCGTGAAGTGACCAAAATGCTGAAATGGAAAACCAATTGTGGCAATGGCATTGCCGAAAATGGGAGGAAAAAAAAAAAGAATTGTGGCAACCAAGTTGCTGAAAATGGAGCAAAAAAAAAGAAAAAAAAAATGCTACGTCCCCAATATTTTTCACAACAAATTACAAATGGTTAGTTGTTATTGGTTCAAATTTGAACCTAACACTAAGATAACTTTTTTGCCCCAATAATAACAATCAGTAACAACTTGCCACTTAGAATTTGTTGTAAAAATGTTGTGAAAATATTGTAGACGTATCATTTCTAAAAAAATCGTGGTGCCAAAATAGAAGGAAAAAAAAAATGGCAAATTGTTTTGTGGCAATGGCATTGCCAAAATAGAGGGAAAAAAAAAGTGGGCAAATTGTTTTTTTTCCCCTCTATTTCGGCAATGCCATTGCGACAAAACAATTTGCCACTTTTTTTTTTCCTTCTATTTTGGCACCACGATTTTTTTTAGAAGTGATACGTCCACAACATTTTCACAACAAATTCTAAGTGGCAGGTTGTTACTGATTGTTATTATTGGAGCCAAAAAGTCATCTTAGTGTTAAATTTAAATTTGAACTAATAACAACTAACCACCTATAATTTGTTGTGAAAAATGTTGTGGACATAGCATCTTTTTTTTTCCCCCTCCATTTTCAGCAACTTGGTTGCCACAATTCTTTTTTTTTTTTTTTTTCCCTCCCATTTTCGGCAATGCGATTGCCACAATTGGTTTTCCATTTCGGCATTTTGGGCACTTCATGGGCTGGCTTGGTAGTACAGGCAGGACAAAAATTTCGGTAATCTCATTACTGAAATTCAATTTTCTCTCTCCCCTAACACATTCTACTTTTTCTTGCAATTTCAACAACACCGCTGTCGAAATTTAGTCTCTCTCCTCCCAAATAACTTTGACCAGTACCTATAACAACAATATTCTCCGTTTTTTGCAATTTTTAGCCAAAAGACTCCCTTCATATATATATAAAAGCTTAAGGGCAATGTAAAATTTAGTCACTTTATTATTAATTGATCCATAAATAAGCTTAAAGAATGGTTAAATTTAATCACTTTATTAGTCACTACCAAAACAAATTAAATATTAATCAAAAGTAAAATTTAATCAAAGTCATAAAACAGAGAAGAACTATAGTGGGAAATCAAAACATCAAAATGTTTCCTATAAAATAAATAAAAACATCAAAATGCATCAATCCAAGTTTGTGTTGCCAAAAGCACTTAAACAATTCAACTAAAAGAAGAGTTGCAACCAAAAATAAAACTAAAAATCAGAAATCCATTGCAGAGATAGGAAAAACAATTTTAAATAATAAGAAATTTGAAAAAAGAGAGAGAGTAACCATTTTTTTTTTTTCTGAGCAAAGAATGAATGGGAGAGAGATGTACATGAAAATTTATGGAAAAAGAAGACGGGGGAGAAGAAGAGTAAAAATTGGAGAGGAATGGTTGGAGAAAGAGTAATGCTAAGGTGGGGGAAGAAGAAGAGTTAACAAAGGGAAAAGCAAAGTTGGGGGAAATATAATAGTAAGGTGGGAAATAATGGGAAGAAGAAAAGTTAAGAAAGGCTTCTTCTTCTTCTTTTTGTCTTCTCAAAAAAAAAAACATTCTTCTTCTTTTTTGAGAAAAGTTAAGAAAGTCTTCTAATATGATATAACATGATATTAGAAAAATTAATTGTTAATGTTCTATTATTATACATTGTATCGATATCGTTTGTAATTTAATAGAGAGGTGAGTATCACCATATACCAGAACTAGGGATGGCAATTTTGCCCCACCCTGCTTTACCCACCCCTTCTCGCTTCGCTCTACACAAGTTTTTCCTACCCCATAAAAGTGGTGGGGCGGGAATGGGGCAAGATATTAGCCACACACGGGGCGGGGATGAGTTTTGACTTTTTGGACCCACCCTGCCTCGCCCCTCCCCTCCCTGTCCCCGCCCCGCCCCGCCCCGTGTTGCTAAAGGTTCTAATTATAAATTTCTCGTACCCTAAAACTCTACTATTTAAACAAATATATCAATATTAGTTTATTTTATTCTACTCAATGTGGTTCTCTACCTTTATTTTGTTATGTGTTATATTATGAGATTTTTTTTTTGTGATTGTCTTGTTAAACGCTTGGATGTATTATTCAATTTTTTCTAAAAATTAATTTGATTTTATGAGATAAATTTAGTTGTAATTTCAAGTATATTTTTATTAATGAAATAGGTTTCATTAAAAAAATTGTACTAGTTGTAGGGCAAATTAACAAAAAGTAGATTTTTACGAGATGGGGCGGGGCTTCACGAGGCCCTAAAGGGCAGTGATGAGGTGAGAAAGTTTTCCCCATCATGCGAAGCAAGTCAAGAATGGGGCAAGATAAAACCATGCAGAGCTGGGACGAAGATCCTATCCTTCGGCCCCGCCCCGCCCCATTGTCATCCCTAACCAGAACCACCTATTAAGGCTATTATTGATATATATATATATATATATATTGTTGGTCATGTTTAAATGCTAAAAAGTCTAACCCTTTATGAAAAAGAGCATTCGATGCATTTTTTTTAGATAAATATTTTTAAGTTTTCAAAATTTCCTCTTTAATTTAAACCCAAGTAAAATTCGTGTGCTTCTTCACCAAAAAAAAAAAAAAAAAAACGAAGAAGAAGAAGAAGAAGAAAAAATAAAACTCGTGAAATTCCTTCAACAAAAAAAAAAGAAAAAAGAAAAAAGAAGCTTGTGAAATTAAATAATAAAGAAGAGAGATAAGGTTGATTACTTGATTATTCCAGCTATGACATTTGATGATTGTTTTACCAAGATATCAATTAGTTTTTTGTGTAAGTAAGGATAGCACCCCAGATCTTTTATTCGAGAACAAGATATTTTTACTAGTTGAGCTAATTGTAACCTACAGAGGTTTATTGTTTTTTTTTTTTTTTTTCCTTTTAGAAACACATACACACACACACAAGAGAGGGAAAGGGGTTCTAACACAAAGGCACACCACAAATTTCAATCATGGTTGATAAGGATAACAATTTCACCCCACCCCTCTCCGCTTCACTCCCACACAGGATTCCCCTGCCTTGCAAAGGTGGTGGGATGGAGGTAGGAGTTTAGACTTTTTAGACACGCCTCGCCCCACATTGATAAGGTACAAACTTTTTGGATTATTTTGTTATGTGTTTTAATATTGTCTTGTTAAACACTTGGATACTATTATTCAATTTTTCTAAAAAATATTTTGATTTGATATGATAAATTTAGTTGTAATTTCAAGTATATTTTTATTAATGAAACATATTTTATTAAAACTATGTAATAGTTGTGAGGCAAATTAATAAGAAATGAAGTTTTACAGGGTGGGGCAGAGTTTCGTGGGGCCCCAAGGGGCGGGAATGGAGCAAGGAAATTTTCCCGTCAAAATATTGGTAGATTACTTGATTAGTAATACCTAACCCATCTCAAAATGTTGTTTGGATAATATACTATGATCAGATTTAATAAAGTTACCATATTATACATCTCTTTTTTAAAAATAATTTATTTATGTGCTATAGATATTATCATTTGAGACCTTTACAAAAAAAAAAACTACTTAAAACGTATAATATACATACCTTAACGAGAAAAAAGATTTTGGTTTGTGTCCAAAATTTAGTAGAAGAGACTGGATTTTGATTGAAAAAATCTTTTTATTATTTATAACTTCATTTTTTTTTTCAAATTTTGTTAAAAAAAATAACTATTTAATTATAGAATATCCACACATACTTTTATAGAAGGATTTATTTTTTTAATAGTTGAAGAAATTTATCAATACCTTTATAATATGAAAAACCCTAAAATAATCAAATTTTCTTCTTTCCCATGAATTATGGATAAAACTTAAGTAAAACAACTTGAGTATTATGCATCTGGTTTCAAATTAAAATTCCTTCAATGTTGCACTTACACAACTATATAAAACCATTTGAAATTTTATATTTATACCAATACCTTTCCTTTCACATTTTTGCAACAAAGTGAAATTTCTCTCCTTTCCCCTTTCTTTCTTTCCCATCCTCTAAAATTAAAAACCCCAATTGTCATTGATTGAGATAGTGGCCTGAAAAGTGCCACTACTCTGTCTCAATAATCTCCAATACATGATAAGGTTGAGAAATCTTTGATACTTTTATACTTTGGTTGGTTGTAGCTAGGGGAGGGAAGAGAAAGGAAAAGAAGAGGATAAGGAAAATAGAAAGGTGAGTGAAAAGAAAATATTTCTCTCTTATATGTTTGCAAATGAAATGTAAATAGAGATAAGATAAGAGAAGTTTTTTTTTTTTTTTGGAGAAAAAAGATAAGAGAAGATTTGATCTTTCCTTTACTTTGTTCTCCAAGGAAGAGAGATGGAAGAAAAATATGTATGTTTTTACTTTAGTACCCCAATAAAATAAAGAGATTACAGAAATTAATGGGTAAAAACATAATATAGTGGGTCATTAATTTCAAACCGTTAGCCATAACTCTTTATGTTCAAATTTTTCATTCATTTGTCAAAAGTTTTAGTGGTGTTTGATAAAGTAGTTTGAGATGGAATTTTGGTAATTTGAGATGAAATTTTTGTAATATTTTGAAATACACGTGAGTGAAAAAATGTGTAAAAATATGTATAATATTATTTATAATGCAAAAATATAAGTTTGGAACAGAGGACTAAACAAACCTTATAATTTAACAACTACCTCTTGATATTTTCATTGAAAAAAAACGTCTAATCTATTTCATTGATGTAAATATCAAGTTATTAAAAAAAAAAAAAATGCTCTCCATTTCCGCCCCTATTTGGGCAAATCAATAGTGGTGGGCCCAACAAATATGTTTTCCCTCAATTGTTCCTCAAATTCTTTCCTCTCTTGTTAACCAATCAAAGAAAGTTGTCTTTTCAAGTGTCATATGTCCTTTCCCTTCTCTCATCTTTCACCCGTTCCAATCATAGGCTTTAGATTGAAACACTTTCGTGCAATGAGCTCATTGAGTCTGGTGAAAATATTGGTATTGCAACGCAAGGGTTGAAGGGGAAATGAGATGGATCAGAGTTGAATTTATTGAAAATTAACTTATATTTTAGCCAATTTTATTCTCTTTTTTTTTACTTTTTTTTCCCTTCTCAATCCAAACAGTTCATAAATCTATTGAACTTAAAGCCAATAAACATTGCAAATGGTAAGTTTACACACAAAAACAAATTTAATAAGAGATGGTTTACTACGATGATACATTAAATCAAAATTGATCCATCAACTACAATCTATCACTTTAATAATCATTAAAAATAAAATTTTGAAATTTATTGTGCATCTAAACAAGGTTTTAGAAAGAGGTGAGGTAAGAGAAATTATTTTTTACTAAAAAGGTTAAGTTATTATTATTCAATGAGTCCAGAAAACTAAGAAAGAAGGGATCACGTGAATTTTTTTTTGATAAGCGGGATCACATGAATTATGAAATGCAAGTTTATTGTTTTGTTTTGGGGTTCAACTAAAAAAAAACTCCTTTTCATATAATCTATTCACAAATTTTTTTAAATCTCTCCTTCGTAATTTTTTTTTAATTTTTTTTTTTAAATTGTAAGGAGTTCTAAACGTTGATACAATTTTTTTTTTCTTCTCCTTCTTTCACCAATGGATGAAATTGTAAAAATAATTTCATATTTCTCTTTACCTATATATATATATAGTTGGTTTCAAATTACTATATAGATAAAACTAACTGTTGAATTAAATCAATAGCTATCTCATTTATAAAATTATACATAAAACATGATGTTATTAATTGAATAAAAAAAAAGATGCAATGAATACAAAATTTAGATTGTGTGTTAAGAAGAATGAGAACGCGTAATCTAACAATAAAAATTTAAATATTTATTCGATAAGAAGTTATTAAGCTAAATTACAAGTTTCACCATCTAACTTTGCCCAAAATTCAATTTAATCATCTAATTTCACTTTCATTCAATTTGATCCTCCAACTTCATTTTTATTAGATTCAATCCTCTAACTTTTAGTTTTATTTAATTCAGTTCTTTTGTTAGTTAGTTCTTTTCATCAAAATTAAGTCGTTAAAGACTCAAAAACATCCTAATTTTATATTGAACAGAGTTGAAAGTTATTCTAAACTTGTCCCACGACATGATTCTGCCATTGCAAATTTTATGTTCGTGCACAAATAACCTAAACTAGACCACTATCATTGTTAGGTTTGTGCACGTATGATAAAAATCCAAACAATATAACATGAAAATTTGGTACAAAACCTTTCCAAAATTTATGTGGTCTGGGATCCTAGGCTTGCGTCCTAAACGCACTATATACAGGACACAAAGCCATGCCCCCTGAAAATTTGAGACCCACCTCTCTCTCTCTCTCTCTCTCTTAAGAGCTGGTTTGGATAGAGATTAAAAAAGTTACGTTTTTGCGTTTTGCGTTTTTTTTTTTTTTTTTTTTTTTCAACGGACACAAAGCCATGCCCCCTGAAAATTTGAGACCCACCTCTCTCTCTCTCTCTCTCTCTTAAAAGTAATGATAAAGCTCAACTCAGGTGCCCCAGCCCCTCACCCAACTTACATATCTTATCTACTTCCAAAAATCATTACCCATATCTTCCGGAAAATACCCATTTCACCCTTTCATTTTTGGCCCTATAAATCAATGACTAAGGGCACTTTGGTGAAACCCATTTTCTTCACAAGGGACAGTGCCCTAAAATAACGGTCAAGGTCATGTACGGAAGGGTACTTTGATTTAACTAGTTTCCCTTTTCGTACCAAATTGCAACACTACCAAACAATCCCTATAAAAAATGTGAAAAACAAAAAAGAAATCCCTAAGAGAAAATAAATTTTATTTTTTATTTTTAGGACTAGGTCCCTAGGGAGTTAATAGCTATGGGGGGGACGAGAAAAACGCGGGCGCATGATAGATGTGACATGTGGGGTCCGTGCTAACGAGCGCGCGTGGGTGCTTAGTGCACCACATTCTAACTCTATTGCTTAGCTTGTCAAATCAACCAAAAGGACTTTTTCCCAAAATTTCTGTTTCTCTCCAAACTCTCTTTTTCTTTATTTTTATTATTATTTATGTTTGTTTTTAGGCTTGCTTTTTTTTTTTTCAAGGTTTCCCCACTAATAAAAAGCAACCCACCAAAAAAAAAAACAATTTTGAGGTGTTGTCACTTTGCTACCTTGTGTGCACCCCACTAGGGCAACCTTAATTAATTTTTGTTGATTGGTCTTACAAATGTAAAATACATAAATGAGAGGATAAGGGTTAGTCCTGTTTTAAAAAAAACTTTTATTAGTGTCTGTTTTGGTACAACTTATCTAATCTTTTTGCTAAAAATACTACAAATAAAAAGTAAACGTTAAATAAAATAAATAGGTAACTCACGTAGGACTCACAAATAGGAGGAAAAATAAGCAAAAATTAAATAAAATAAGTAGATAACTTATGTGGAATCTACAAACGATAGAAAAAATAATCAATAAGTTGAATTATAAGTACATCACAAGTGAGCATTAATTTAAAAATCAGTTACTAAAACGTGTTTTTTAGAAAAATAAAATAAAAATAACAAAAAAAAGTGTTTCTAAATAAATTGTTTTTTAAAAAAATGATTTTAAAAGCAAGATGTTTTCAAACATAATGTTGCTTAGTTAGACCAGTTTCAATTTTCATTTTCAGAAAAAATATCATTTCAAACATCTTGTTTGTAAGCTTTCCTTTTGTTATCTAAAAACAATTTTGGAAACTTTTTTTTTTTTTTTTTTCTGAAAACAAAGCCCAACGAGCGAAGTCTTTATTGAAATCAATCAAAGCATATGTACATCATGGTACAATGGAAAACAAAATTTTAGGACAGTCTACAAATCACATTTAAACAATTTCTTAATTTTTTACTCTCAGTGCTAGATCTACAAACATGTTCAGCTTTATCATCACCAGCATATCATATGGTTCTTTTGGAAATCGGATCTTCATTATTCTATTCATTCTTTAGCAAACCAAAAACCCAAAACAAAGAAAATTCCATCTTCACAAACCTTTATGATAACAACAAAAATAAGTATAGGGTTGTAAATGAACCAAACCGATCACGAATAAGTCAGGCTCAGCTCAATAAAAGCTTGATCATGTTTGTTTGTTTATAAGTAAGCCAAGCTTGAGCTTTAGTTTTAGACTCGTTTAATAAATAAGTCGAGCCCAAGCAAAAAAGTTTGTCGTGAGCTATTAATCGTGATATACAACAATTCTAGCATGGACTCATTTATAAGTTTATATGTGTCAGCTAAATATATTCATTACTCATATCTTAATAATGACATGACCAACATAAGACCACTACCTATATTACCTTAATTTTTTCCTTCCCTTTAAATTGATCAAGAATCACTTTAGACTATAGTTACATTTAAAAATAAATAAATAATTAAGTAGGCCACATATGATCCTTCCCTATCAATCATCTAAAGGAAAGTTATGAAACACATTAGTATTTTCTCATTTATAATAATTACGTACAAGTATTTTTCTAGTCCTTCACCATCTAACATGAATGTAAAAATTATATTTTGAGCAATTGTTGAAACTGTAGACAATGATTGATGAATGAATAAATTTAATTATGTAAATTATTAATTTGAATATTAGCTAATCATAAGTAAGACTAAATGCATGAAAAAATGAGTATACTATTTTCTTTTTCTTTTTTTCTTAATTTTAGATATTTAAGCATTTAATAATGTAATTTTTTTTAAATCTTAAGCTCAAAAACTTGACCTGAGCTCGATTTTGAGCTTGATATTAAGCTTGAGTTTGGCTTGACTAATTAATCAAGCCAAGCTCAAGTTTTTGACTTTCTCATGAGCTCAAACTCAAACACTATTTTTAGGCTTGTCACAAGCTCGAGCCAAGCTCGAGCTTTTGATTTTTCCTGACGAACCAAGCTTGAATATGCATTACTTGACAAGGCTCGGCTCGTTTACCACCCTATTAGAAGCACAAGAGTTCTAATAGCATAATAGGACAAGGTGTGCACTAAGTTCCCATGTGAGAAGGGTGCAAATTAATAATGAAATTACAAAAAAAAAAAAAAAAAAATGTAGTGTCTAATATTAGTTTGCATCATCCTCAATGTTATACTATTTAATAACTTTCTATTAAATTTATATTTTAAAAATTTTATCATTGAATTATATATTTTATATGTTATTAATATGCATGTTAAATTTTGTATAATCGGATATTATTTACCATTTGAAGTGTAAACTCATTCTTTATGCATAACTTTGAAGTTTAAACTACAAAAACTTGAAATTTAAACATTTGATTTGTCGGACTGTGAGTTATGTCAATCTGCCTCAAAGTTCCCATGTGAGAAGGGTGCAAATTAATAATGAAATTACAAAAAAAAAAAAAAAAAATGTAGTGTCTGATATTAGTTTGTATCATCCTCAATGTTATACTATTTAATAACTTTCTATTAAATTTATGTTTTAAAAATTTTATCATTGAATTATATATTTTATATGTTATTAATATGCATGTTAAATTTTGTATAATCGAATATTATTTACCATTTGAAGTGTAAACTCATTCTTTATGCATAATTTCGAAGTTTAAACTACAAAAACTTGAAATTTAAACATTTGATTTGTCAGACTGTGAGTTATGTCAATCTACCTCAAAACCAATTGATGATGAGAAAGACACACTCAAATATTTTAGGCCTGTTTCTAGAGCGGTTATAAGGAGTCAAATTGTAGTCCTCCTAACAATCCCTCCCTCATAATGACACTCCCGTGACTCGAACCTATGACCTTGGATCTAATGCCATTTATTGAACCGTGATCTATGACATTCCACTTCAAAACCAGATGATGAGAAAGACACATTCAATTTTTTTTAAGGCCTTCGACATCACACCACGCATGTCTGTTTTTAAAGTAGTTGTAGAGAGTCAAATTGTGGTCCTCCTAACAATCCTTCCCTCATAATGACACTCCTATGACTCGAACTCATGACCTTGGCTTTGATACCATTTATCAAACTGTAAGTTATGACATTCCACCTCAAAACCAATTGGTGATGAGGAAAACACACTCAAATCTTTTATGGCCTTTGACATCACACCATGTGAACCTATTTTTAGAGTAGTTGTAGAGAGTCAAATTGTGGTCCTCCCAACATAATTGATAACATAGTTATTAATCTTTGATCATATTGAAAATTTTCAAGCATAAAAGATATTAGAAAAAATTGTAATCCAACAGTGGATTTGTCAAAATTCACATCCAATAAAAAAATATTGAGTAGCGTAACATT